>JAWQUS010000003.1:10020000-12520000 GCA_036365455.1 Macrosoma leucophasiata | reverse complement strand
AATTAGCCGTCTACTTTCATGTTTTGAGCCAAAAATAATACCTATATTTGTTTTGAGCTTTTGAATTCTAACATAATCAAGGTTTACAGGTCATAATTTTTTGAAAAATTTGCACTTACATTGAACTTTTGTGTCCAATTTGAATTGATTGGAATAATGTATTAATTTATACACTTCCCGTAAATAAAAATATACCTACTTCTTGAATTTATTTGAATTTATCTACCTATTCTTACTTTAACCTAATAGACTTATTAGAATGATAAATATATTCTAAGAAACATAAAGGCATAAGGATTTTAATGTTATATTAATGAATAGAACTGTAATGAATACGACCAAGTATAAACTAAAAAGGATATATAATATTTTACATCCGCTTCAATTCATCCGATTAAACAATTCAATCACTCATCTCATTGCCAACACTGACATGAATTAAATAACTGACACTCACTGGCTACCGCCAGTAAGTGTCACTTGTGTTCCGTTAATTTATTTATTTTCTATTTGACACGGCAATTAATTTCCTTATTTTTTTGTTCGTAAGTTTGAACGCAGTAACCTAGTTAATCGTTGTATTGGTTGCTATTGGCTTCCTCTAATGAGTTACTGAAATTCCCGCTTCCGGAAAACAGTGTACTTACCCATGGTACTTTTTATGTTCAGATGGCATCCTATCGCGATCACGAACAGGTGCTGTTTTTCTTAACTGAGAATTCTGATAGGTACCCGTTCTAGAAAGAAAAGGGATTCCCCGGGATTTTATCGTTACTTCTTTCAGTAGGTAAGTAGGTAGGTAGGTACTTATGTTATTTCTCAATTGGAAATGTTTATATTCTGTCAAAAGAAGTGAATATATCTAAGTTTTGTATTTAAGATAATAATTAAATTAAAAGATAATTAAATTTTGTGTAAACCAAATATTATAAATGTCGGTAGTATCAGAATTGACTTAGCTAGACTCAATGGTTCTTGGAAGTTCCATAAAGCGGCATGCGTTAGGAGTGACTGAGTGATGCGGAAAAAACCAAAAGATCAAATGGAAAATACCTATTTTTCAAGAAACCTTAAACTGCCTCGGTAGCCTAGTGGTAGCAGGCCACTTCTTCTACGCTGAGGTCCTGGGTTCGATTCCCGGGTAGGGGTTTATCAGAGATAATGGTGTTAAAGTCTTTTATTTCTGGATTAATTGGAATTTTTCCATTTTCTGGAAATTTCCCAGCACCTCGAAGTTTGATTATGTGCCCGGAGATGTCAACAGGCTCGCCACCTGTTACATGGGCCAAAAACGTAACCGGCAAATCGTGGTTAAGTTACGTTTATCAGTGTCAAGTTACGTTTATCAAGAAACCAATACGCTCCTTAAAAAAATAACTTTCAAAACTTTCGAATAGTAAAACGGTTAATAATTATTTAGGTAACACATGACATTTCAGTAATGGATTTAACATAGATGAGTCAACATTTTAAGATATTAAATCTTAATGTGAATTAGTATCTTGATAATTTGGAACCGTGTAAGAAACCAATATTGAAACTGGTGTTCAGACAGACAAGCGGCACTTATTTGACGGCTACCGTCGAAAGGTTGTTACGGCTGAAGAATGTTTAATAAACTATCTATACCTAAACTCAAAAAGATAGAGAACTAACTTTGTTCTTCATGGTAGTCTTCGCATTCGGCATTCGCGCACCATTTTTTATGAGTTTCTCACACCCTATGTTTTTCAAAAACCATACCAATGACACACTACATGACCACAATATAGGATGCGCGAGAAAATGAAATAACATTACTTGTAGTAGAGACTGCAGACTGCAGGTACCCTAAAAATGTTTTTCTAATACCAAGAATCTCAGTGCTGCAAACAGTCGTACGGTCCGACGGACATAGCGAAACTATAGAGTTGCTTGTAGGCTATCAAACCATAAAATGTACCTAGGCACCTATGTCAAAAAGACAACTGCCAATTTTTTTTAATGAAATACTTACGCTTACACTCACAATAATTTCTAAAATACTTCTATCGAAAACATCGAAAACACAAAAGAACCTTTTTCTTACATATTAGAAAAAAAAGTAGGTATGTAAGTATCTAATTTTCCATTTCTTTTGCTTTTAATATTACTTTCAATGTTTTTGGCGATGAAACCACGTAGCCTATAAAAGTAAACTGGCGATAGTTTTACTGTTTATCCTCTGGCTATGGTTAGAATAAAATGTCTCAGAAACGTCCCGCTTAACCAAGGTATTTTTATAAGTACCTCCTTTGATCTATCTACGCCCACTGCACTCATAAATCCTGAGGAGGAAGCTAAGCCATGGCCGTGAAACAACATACCATTAGAAGTTTAAAACCTCACAATATTAGGTATATAGAGTGAAGTACTAAATTAATCACTCATCTATCTATTCACCATACTACTCCCATAAACTCCTCTCCGGTCCACCGCGGCCGGTGGCCCGTGTTGCTCTATGTATAAACCTTTGCCTGGAATTTTAGCCCTGATTAAAACTTGGCATTTGTGAAATATAACAAATAGCGAGGTTCTCACGCACAGGCACGGACTACCTGAGCTGTAGTTATTTTTTAATTATAATTAAACCAACTGCATCTAAGAGATAGGAAATATATATATATATGTGACAGAACCGCAGCAATAGAGATATTAGTAATAATTATTTTAACTGCCATTCAATGTTTGTGATACACGTTCTCGACCAAAGGAATAATATCCCACCAGCATTGTAGGATTCTGTTAGATAATATACGTTCAATGATTCCAGGATTGTAAGTTGGTTGATACCTATAGTTACACACACATATTTTATTTTGTGGTAGTACTGAGAGAAGACTGGGATGGCTCGGGATAGCTTGATTTTAATTTTTGTTTAAATATAAAAGATGAAAATAAATGCTGATTTAAGGTTTAAAATAAAATGTTGACTGCATGTAACTAACTACAGAGCTGCTGCTACAGGTTAAAAATATGTTGATTTGAGGTTTCAAAATAAATGTTTATTTGTAATTTAATGGTTTTATTTTATTAGCTTTATTCAACACATTCTTTAACGGATTTCTTTGGCTTATAAAATAACATTAGAATTTTGTATCTTGTAGTTATAATGTACAGGTACCGTGATCGTATAGCCAATAAAATAGAAATATTCGAACCGAATATATTCGGCACCAAAACCGAATAATTCGGCCGAATACGAATGGTGGAAAAGATGACGAATAAAAACGGGTCTTGGGGCGTTTCGGTCCGCTCGTGTTTCGTCCCGCGGACCGAGACGCCTAACAATGCCTTCTGAATGGGTCTTTTCGGTCCGCGAGACGAATCACCCCATATGTTTATTATTACGGGGCGATTCTTCCCAATACCTGTTTTGAAAGATTTAAGTACAGTTGGTTACAAAAAAAAAGAGAAATAAATAAAAGGCAATGTAATATAATAAAATTTAGATTTATTTATATTACCTACACATAAATCAACTTAAACAAATAAATCACATAAATAAAGTTAAATATATTACACACACACAATCACACACACACACACACACACACACACACAGAGAGAGAGAGAACACTAAGCATATGTAGTATATTATCAATCACTTAAAAAAACTCAAATTATTGGTGAACGAAAGTTTTTTTTTGTATTCGACTGTACATGACAACATAATTGGACCAAATCTACCCATGTAAGAAGAACTCTTCGGCGATTCGGTCCACTTTCCATTTGTGGGACGAATAGCCACATGAATAAATGCTTATAGGCGTTTCGGTCCGCGGGACGAAACACGAGCGGACCGAAACGCCCCAAGACCCACGAATACTCCGAATACCTAATTCCAACCGAATATTCGGCGCATCTCTAGTAGGTACCTATTGTCTGATTTACATGTTTAGTGAAGTTTGATATGATTTAGGGGTTGAACCGAAGTTAGAATACCTATTATAAATACTTATCTCCAATCCGCTTACCCAGTGTAGCGATTATGGCATATCCCCCTCTTAAGGGGGAACTTTGGTCCAGCAGTGGACGTTTTAGCGACTGCAGAGATGAATGAAGTGAATGAACTACTGCTTTTGTGACTTATAAAATATTGTTGTAACGTTTAACATGTTTAGAACTATGCATTGTCCAACTATTACTATACCTACAACATTGTTTACGTAAGAATCTGTAAGTTAATCTCTTGTAGCTTGGATATTGACGTCAAACTCAATGACTCAATGACTATAGCTACATTCATTGAGAACTTATAAGTATTATATGATTTTTTGTACGATAAATTTATTGATATCAATAAACTAATTGATATTCTGAAGATAAGCTTGAAATGGCATATATAAGGTGTTGGGACGTGACGATTACAAAGCCCACTTGTGGAGAAGAATTCTTCCCTTTCAAGGAATGTAAAACCGCCGGCGGCTAGATACAATTGAAAATGAATTGTCATATTTTTCTCGTGACTTGACGGGTTAAAAAGGTATTCCCTTATTTTGATTGCTTTTCTGCTGTACTTCTTGTTATTCATTTAGGTATGGCATTTTCCGAGAAGCATGATGTCCATACGTCAGGCGGATAACCCATTGCGATCGCCGATTGCTCGGTGAAGTAAAACTACGACAAGACGACGTACGTTACAATTAAAAAAAAATCACATCCATGCAATTCTTTTTTTCTCGTAAGCTGTAACACACCGTTAGTGGGTCTTATAGTATATTGCTGATCTTTTATTAATTTGATTGAAATAATTTATTTTTAATAGTTTTATTAATTTTCTTTTTCAACTTCACCGCTTAGTAACGATTAATTTGGGATAAACTATAGGTATATTATTAATCTTGGACATAATAATAGTTAAGAGTAAATATGTATCGGGTGTAATGAGGTAAACAAAGAGTATCGAGTATAGCCAAACATCTCGGTTCTATGAAATTAAAATGATAATTTAAAATCAAGTCGATGACTCATTTAAGACTGAGACTCATTAAAAGTAGCAAAATTCCGGTATTTATGAACTAATATAGGCCATGGCTTCCCGAGTGTATACCTACTAGGGATTTCAAAAAACGTAGAAATGAGAGATCTTCAATCTGTGCTTACGTAGAAAACAAACAAAATCACTAATTTCATTTTTTTTTTACAACTCATATAAGTACCTACTCGTTAAAGATCCCAAACAAAAAAAAAGAGATTTTCTCTCGGTACGAAACTTCGGATCTTAAATCCCGCAGTATCTAGTGTCCTATTATCACTAAGATAGCGACGCAGACCTGTCTTATAAATAGTTGCAGTAGTTTCAAAATGTATCAATAGGTGTGTTCGATATACTTCAAATTAACAATGTATAAATAGGCAAGTATTTAATTTGAAACGTGTTTATACTGTTGAGACTAAAATCTCGTATTCATAGGTTTATGATTTATGATGCCATATTATGCAAATGATAAAATATAATATTACAAAAAGGAGGTCAAGTCCCAGTCAGATTGGCCCATGAAGGGTTCCATAGTAAGCAATATTTATTGAGTATTATTTGCAGTTTTGAAAGTACCATATTATCTCAAAAAAACTATTAAGAATATCTCGTTCAAGCTAAATTTCGTTGTTAGTTTTAATTCGGAACAAAAGCATTAGTATATTACATACCTACATACATATTTTTAAAATTTTCTCTTATTTTGATAGTTAGAAGGGAGGGGGGGACTAACATTTTACTACTTTTGAAATGTCTATCCTTCAAATGATTGAGTTTTAGACGAAAAAAAGGATAGACGGATAGACGGACAGACGGGCAAGCGGATAGAAGGACAGAGAGACAGATAGACTGTCATGACAAATCTATAAGGATTCTTTTTTTCTTTTGGAAAGGACTGTTTTTTTTTTTCATTTAACCACGGTACCCTAAAATACGACGTATATCTTATAATCCTACCAAAACTAGGTGTTATTTATGCGAAATTCTATGACATAAATGAGACTTATCTCATATACATATAATAAAACGAATATCTGTATGTCTGTCTGTTTGTATTGACTCAGAAATGTATATTATTCAATATGAGTTTATAAAGTCTTTTTGTTACCTCAATCTATATTATCTTTGCATATAATAAGAGTGTAACTGGACTAAGTCTGTACATAGGAGATATTAACGAATAAAATTAAGAGAGGCTTTATATAAATCTCTTACGAAACATTTTTTTTTTGTTTATGCTTTGTCTGTATGTCTTTATGCTTGTACAATGTACGTGCTTGTAAAAACTACTGAGCGGAGTTAGAAACGGTATGGGTACATAGTTATTATTGGTTAAGGTCTAACGTAAAAACTGGCTCATGTATCATCTTTATTTGTCACATAAAACCTGAGAAATAAATAATCATTGCGCGGTTGCTAGTCAAATACAAAAGATTTTATTGTGAGTATTCCCAAAACAGTAATCAAACCTTGGTAAAGTAGGCGATCTATGGGCTAGTTGCAACATTTTTTAAGGCAAACGATTTGTTTTGGGCACTACTGATTCATTTACCAAAATTTAACTGTATCTTATAAACCTGGTCCTGTAAGATTCACCTTTTCTCTCATAACCATTAAGGTTCCTCCATAACCTTTCATAATACGAACTAAGAATATTATGAAGGCCCATTACCGTAATCTGATATTCGATTTTTTATCAGTTACCATTTTTATCACAGTTTTTTTTACCAATCTTACTGTCAGTACCGACTAATGTGACATTACATTTATTTGACATGCGTAAAATGCGTTCCGAGTCTGATTCAATTCAATTTTTGAGTCAGAAAATGCAGCTAATAGTAACTGATTGAATAGCAAATAAATGATAACCTACAAGTAGAGTCATTCAACCATTCCTTCTAAATCTAATATTCGTAGAACTAACGGATAATCCGAAATAGTTTCATATCCGTAACCGAAACCTAATCTGGTATCACATTATTCATATATCCGTATTTGTGACCTGATCCAAAGCGTCATAATGTATCCGTGACATCCCTAAATGAACATGTAGTATACACGATCTTGACTTCGTAGCGCAAAGCTACGTAGCGTAGACCAGCGTAATCAATCGTTCTACAATTCAAAAAGTGTATTAAAAATTTAACGTAGTTACGTTAAATTTTTGCCGTCTCTATTTCCGAAGGGTAAGCAGGCGTTCAAGTATAACTGCAGACACTCACAATTAGCCGGTAACTCTTTTGTGCAGATGGCAAGCCTATTGACAGCCATTGCACATTACCTAACTCCATCGACGACGCAACACAGCTTCCTAACTCCAAAGATGACACTGGGAGACACACTTTTGAAAAAGGAAAAATAGTACAAGAGATAAAAGATAATTAGTACACCTTTGAAAGTCTAAGACCCGGGAATCGAACCTAATAGCAGTTGTAACCCTCTATTAGACCAGGTATTAAGAATGTTACAAAATAAGGCGACATAAGAGTAAGTAAGAACTCTTTTTTTATTTTTGTATGATAAAATATATAAACGAGTTCTCAAAAGTCATGTGAAAAATATAGTATATTTTGAACAGCTTTTAGCATGTCGATATTTTGCCATTGTTGTACGATATTATAATAATTTTTCTATAAAGGTCATTTTAGCGGATTCAATCTGGACTGATGGATATTAAATTGTTAGCCAATCTACATTCGTGATAAAAATGTTCACGTTACACAAAACTTAAGTTCTCTGTTACAAATAGAACAATTCCCGAGTTCTGATGAAACAAACGATAAAATTTTACAATCTTTCCGAGAATTATGTAGTACTGAATAAGTTTGAAATAATTGTTCCATCTAACTTTTACCCTGACTAATCCTCTATAACAACTATGCAAAACTCTTTACTTTATAATAAATACCTACCTACTACGCTTGGTGCGATAAGTATACATACATAACCATTGTTATTTCAGTATTATCCACGTGTAATTGGCCTCTTTTCTCGTATAAAAAAATCATTGTAGCAACGGGTGATAAATAATCACACTTACAATCTACATAATATAATAATGTCTATTATTTTAAGACTTCAACTGATGGTACCCAAAAACAGAGCACGAGAGCTTAGGCGCCACTCAAAAAATATATTTTACATACAATAAGCCTGTAAATAATAGGTTGGGGAAAAAGTCTTTTCGCATTATAGTATGTATGAACTTGTAATAAAATCTCTTTGGCTATAGTATTTGTATCTGGCTGGTTTTGGTATCATTGAAAGTTAAAATTTTAAAGAACGTATTTCCAAATTCAAATTAGGCAAATGTGTGATTTTCATTTGTTTTTCGTACTGTCAAGATGAGTGAAACTAATGAAGAAATTCGATACATTTTAAAATTTTACTACAAAAAAGGTAAAAATGCAACGCAAGCCGCGAAAAAAATTTGCGACGTTTATGGACCTAGTGCAGTGTCTGTGAGAGTAGCACAAATTTGGTTTAAGCGTTTTCAATCCGGAAATTTTGATGTCAAAGATGCACCTCGCTCTGGTCGCCCTATTACGGATAAAATGGATGCCATTTTTGAAAAAGTGGAGCAAGATCGACATATCAGTAGTTACGACATAGCTGAAGAACTGAGAATTGATCACAAAACAGTTTTGGCGCATTTGAAAAAGCTGGGTACAAAAAAAAGCTCGATATTTGGGTACCTCACAAGCTCACTGAAAGAAACCTAATGAACCGTGTACTCATTTGTGATTCTTTATTACGACGTAATGAAACCGAATCATTTTTGAAGAAGCTGATAACTGGTGATGAAAAGTGGATAGCAAGAACGACAAGAACGTGCGAAAAAGGTCGTGGTCAAAGGCCGGTCAGGCTTCACAGACTGTGGCGAAACCCGGGTTAACTCGCAATAAGGTGATGTTGTGTGTGTGGTGGGATTGGAAGGGCATTATTAATTATGAGCTATTACCACCAGGCAGGACTATCGATTCTGAACTCTACTGCGAACAACTGATGAGATTAAAGCAAGGAGTTGAGAGAAAGCGGCCGGAATTGATCAACAGAAGGGGTGTGGTGTTTCATCATGATAACGCTAGACCTCACACATCTATAGCCACTCAGCAAAAATTAAGAGAGTTTGGCTGGGAGGTGTTAATGCATCCGCCGTATAGTCCTGACCTTGCACCTTCAGATTTCCACCTGTTTCGGTCTCTTCAGAATTCTTTATGCAATGTTAGGTTAACATCACGAGAGGACTGCCAAATCCACTTGTCGCGGTATTTTGATGAGAAGTACCAAAATTTTTATAGCAATGAAATCATGTCCCTACCTACAAGATGGCAAAAGGTTATCGAACAAAAAGGTACATACATACTTTAGTTAAATTTAAATAAAATATAATAAAAAATGTTTTGAATTATCTTAAAAAATGCGAAGAAACTTTTTCCCCAACCAATATAACTAAAACTTAAAAAGAAATTGTATGTACCTACTTCAAAAACGAAAGTACACGCTTATGGAATGCGACGTTTTTGTTATTTTTCTTTTATTAGATGCGGGTTTAGATCTCGGTCTCAGTCTCGATCTCGGTCTTGGATGAGAATACATGTGAATCTCGTTCTCGGTTTTGAACTCGGCCGAGACAAATATTGGTCTCGGTCGGGCCTTACTCTGCAGTTCATCATAAGGTTTCAGCGCAACCGTGTTCCGGTTATTCACTGTAAGCTCACACAGGTCAATAGATCTCAGATATCTTTGATCATGCGTCTTGGATTTGTGTTTTTTTTTATACGTGTTTGATAGCCCGTTTCATTAGATACTTTATAAGGTTATAAAAATCTGTATCTAGAAATTCTGATACATATGGTTTAACAACATACACATTTATGATTTCCTTTTATAGTAAGTGCTATTTCACACCGCACCAGTGCTTATACCATACCTCGTACAAATATTTTCTGTTCCTTAAAAGGATACGAAAGATTGACGACCCGGTTAGTCCAGCGGTGTGAGACGATCGTTTGATTCGAAGGGTCGTGGGTTCGATCCCCGCATCTCCGGGACAAATATTTTTATGGCTAACAGATATTTGTTTCGGGTCTGGGTGTTTCTATATGTCATCTGGAATATTGCTCTCATTTGTGGGCGGGAGCGCCCAAATACCAGCTTGGTCCACTTGACTCCCTACAAAGACGCGCCGTTCGTATTGTAAACGACCCAGGACTAATTGACAGGCTCGAACATCTGAGCCTACGTAGAGACATTAGGAGTCTGTGCGTATTGTACATTGCACCCTCTCTACAATGGTGAGTGCTCTGCTGAACTGTTCGACATGGAGCCACCGTCTCTTTTCTTACACCGTACTTACTACCCGCCGAAGAGAGAAGTTGCACCCTCTCCGACTGGATACCTGGCAGTGCTCAACGGTGTGGTTTTCACGTTTGTTCCTGCCCAGAACGTGTAAGTTATGGAACGAACTTCAAAGGTTTTCCCTAGGTGCTACAATATGGGGTTCTTCAAAAATGGCGTCAAAAGAGTCCTTCAGGGCTGGCAGCACGTTGGCAATTCCCCTGGTGTTGCAAATGTTCATAGGCGACGGTGATCAATTTCCATCAGGTGGCTCGTCTGCTTGTCTGTCAACCATAAGACATAAAAAAACGTGTTGTGTGTGTACAATGGCAACCACGACACAGGTTTATACCTAGTGTGGGTGTAAGCGTATTACTATTTATTTGTTTATGTGCATCTGACCTACTATCTTAATATATATAAATCTCGTGTCACAATGTTTGTCCTCAATGGACTCCTAAACCACTTAACCGATTATAATAAAATTCGCACATCATGTGCAGTTCGATCCAACTTGAGAGATAGGATAGCTAACATTACGCTATGACTAATAGGAGCAGAGCAGCGCGGGCGAAGCCGGGGCGGGCCGCTAGTATATAATATATATTCTTTATCTATGATACATTCTATAGTAAGTATACGCCAAGACTTCAGATTAAATCTTACTTATCGATTATTGGTAATATCAGACTACATTTCATCTGTTAATATGTGATTGTGAAAATGTGGTAAATTGACGTAAGATTTTTATACCACCAAAAATATTTGTACCAACATAGTGGTTTGATTTCATTGTAATAAAAATAAATATCAAGTTGTATACATAGCAGTCATGATTAATTCGGGATTGCACTTTATTCTGCGTCACCCTGTATTCCTTGGTATAGGATACTATTTATACCGGCAACAGTCTGGTCTAACGAAGTTCAAGGCAGTTAGTGTGATATTAGTACTGATATTTATAGGGTAACAACTATCCACTCCCAACTTTAAGCAAGTGAACGATGATGCGGACGGAAACTAAGATATACTTAGGTTGCTTAGGCAAAGTATTCACTTTAGACGATGCAGAAATACGTGGTAGGTACCAACATGAAGTATAAATATACCCCTGTTACACGTGTAATTGTTTGCCAGAACCTGTGAAGGTTATATAGGAAATACTTCAGTTACCTTAAAAGGTTAGGATCCCACTGCAGAATAATTTCGTACAACGAGATATGCCGCATACTTATACGTATTTTTTTCGCATTTTTATGATCTAGAGCAGGGTTTCTCAAAGTGGGGTACGCGAACCCCTAGGGCTTCGCCATTCGACGGCAGGGGGTTCGCGACAAGATTTACTATTAAATCGACTTGATCTACTACTATCAATGTGATGGATGTGCTTGTTCTTGTCACAAATGGAGTCAATTTTAGGAGTAATTTTGGACAATTTAATTTTGTTTTCACATAGTTTCACTGTCACCTGGGGACTTTTCAACAGATGTAGGTACGTGGAGCCAAAAGTTTGAGAAACTCTGATCTATGATCTAGAGTTTCTAGATAATATAATTACCTATGTACACTAGGTTGCCTAGCAAATATCAAAGGTTCGATATTCGATATTTGTGTCGGGTCTGGGTTTTTGAGTAGGTATGTGTTGTGTATGAACAACGTCACCCACGACAGAGCAGATTTATACCTAGTGTGCGTTTGTGAGTGTAAGCATGTAATTTTTTCCTATTTATACAATTTGAGAAACTCGATCAACTACGTTGTTTGGTTAAGGAATGCGTAGATATGTGCTTATTAAGAAAACTTTAAATCACCGTTAGATCAACAATGTTAATTTGGTTATTTTATTGGTAGAAGAACAGGTTATTCGGAGATTTCCACCTACGCACTACTCGACCGCTTCCAGGTACTCACTGACTAGTCTTAAATAGGTAGGTATACTTCTGACATCAATTTGATAAAATTATTATACTAAGCTGTGTTTATAATAATATAATAATAATGGTAACCCTTTATACGTCCAACTGCTGTCTCTCCCCTTTTTGGGGGGAGGAAGATGTGTTTAATATATCATTGTCAGTACTAATATAATTCGGTCAATTATGTATGCAGGTATCTTATCTACTCATATCGTCATTTTTATCACTCGTGCGTCTGTCTATCTGTCCGTCTGTCACAGCCGATGAAAGTACTGGACCGTTTGAATTAAAACTCAGTACATACATAAAATATACGTACTTACTATGTAACTTACTTTGTCAGGACCGGGATATCTGGCGCTCTACACTCTCTGCCTACCCCGTTAGGGTAAATATACTACGTATTATTAGCGACCCAATTATGAACGACCAGTTAGCTAAAACTTTAAACATAAGGTCCACTTTTGAGGAATAAATGGGGTTTAAAAAAAAATGTATTATTGTATGATAGGTATATCGTAAGACAAGCCTTAATGTAAGGATCTTATAGGCGCCGCTGGCGAGGTCTTGTAGTACCTATATGTGTGACAGCGTTCCCGTGGCCTGCTGATATCGGATGAGTCGGAACACCCAGGGGTTTTTTAGTGAGTAGACAGGAAACTTTACCAGGAGTCCCACATAATCCACCCCTCTCCCCAAGGGTGCATATACATGCGTAAAGCAATTTCGCCTGGCAAAAAAAGATTAGTAAAAATATGCCATGTTAAATTATAACATAGATACTTATAATTTTATGTGAATAAATAGGGAACCACTTCAGTTGTTTTATAAGCGGTTGACCCAATCACAACCAACTTGTCTGAAGTTTTCCATTTTTCTGTATCATACAGGTAAGTAACATATTTGTAACACGCAAGCATAGGTACATTAAGCGTAATAAATATCAAGAGTCGTGGTGCCAACGTCCTCATATCGAGGACCTCGCATATAGAGCTCAAACACCAATAAAGAATTAAATTACATGCTTTAAGTCAATTTAAATATAACACATTAAACGTTAACCAAGCGGTTAAATATCTGTTAATTCAATGTCACAGCGTGTAAAGGAAGGCGAAGTGTCGAATTGTGCAATAGATACTTATCCATGTATTAGGGTGAGATTCACAGACCGCACTACGACTTTACTTTGAGCAAAGTACGCCTTTGAACTGTCAAAACCCATACTAAACTGACAGTTCTAAGCATACTTTGCTCAAAGTAAAGTCGTAGTGCGGTCTGTGAATCTCACCATTAGAATACTATGCGAATGTAACCACGCTGAGGCTAGTTGTAATTTTGTACACATATGGAATTCCATTTGTGGTCAAATGGACACACATGTTTATATGTATATCACACTTGACTTCTACACTAAATCTTTATAGTTCATCTTAACTGATGCACATAACACGTTGTATACGGCGTAAAGAGACCTTACTCATCAAACAGGTCTAGGTATCCTATCTCAGACGTGATAGGAATCGATTATACGCGCACAGGAAAATGCATAAATCATATTATCATGATCTAATTATAATTTGTAGATGATTAATATTGTTCACGCTTGTAAGGTCCTACATTGAGCAATAGTTCGTGTTTTGTTACAGTATCGCTCGATGAATGTAAATTGTGGCCTATTAAACAGGCTGGAGATTTAAAAGAAACTTATTTGAATCGTAATCATTGTTTACGTATCGAGGACTTTTTTCAATGTCTGCTTTTATATTTACTCAGCGTTACAATAAGTAACGAGGACACCTGATTAAAAATCTCTTGTTTGAAGGTAAACCAAAATTATAAACGGTCAGACGGTGGCATTGGTTATACTCAATTAGTTACGGCACCATTGTTTAATTCATTTTCTTTATTTTCGATCTGTGCAGTAGAGAACTATGAAACATCTCAACACATTCATTTTCCGCAACTCATCCACTGTTTACGGTACAAAATGCAACATTAAGCCTTGGTTGCACCAAGATATTTGTTAAAGTAGAGATCCTTCTCTACTTTAACAAATATCTTGACATCCTTGTTACACTTACTTTAGTGTATCATCCCTCTCTAACTTAAAGAAATCTGTTAAAATTAGACAAGGATGTGAAATGTTACAATAACTTTAACTTTACCAAATATCTTGGTGCGGCCCAGGCTTTCTCTACCTAATTTTTATCAAAAGCACCCTTGTACCGTTTAATAAAGGAATCAAGTCCTTTTACGGGGTACACTTCCCGTTATTAACTTAGCATTATAAAATTTCACAAGTAGCACAAATATAGAAAAAAATCGAAATCCAGAAATTTAATAACCTAGTTGATAAAGTAGCTGTGATCTGTATCGATATGGGGACCACAGTTTTCCAACGACGAATTTAAGTTTTTTTACTGGTGGTCGAGTTTTACGTGTAGGAGATTGAGGGCGTAGGCACCACCGCATTATCTAATCATTCTGCCGCCCAATGGACCACCATTGGTGTTCAGCACTATCGTGTTCCGGTAAGATGATAATGTATGGCCCGTTATAAAAACTATCACAGAGACATAACAACTAAGGTCTCAGGGGTGCCAACCCAACTGCATTTTAACCTCTGGTCTTTTCATAGATGTCTATTGGCTGCAGTTATCACTTAACATCCACGTGGACAGCATACTTATTTGCTACATTTGTCACATAAAAAATGCAGTTTCTTTTTTCGTTGCAATAATATTCAGTGATAAAAGTACAAACACTGGCATACTTGCACTTTTGTGTCTACTTGATGCTCGACGACGATTTGTACTTGGCAGTTTGAACATTAGGTCAAGGTTCTTTTGGTAATTACAATTAATTACGACTAATCCGTATCCCTATTTATTCTACATTCTTCATCCTTAGGTGCATAGTTTAGTAGATGGGACTGATTATACCTATACATATTTTCATCCTCGACCTCTTTTCATTTCTATCTCCTTTTGTATAAATAACATCCTTAATGATTTACTTAACATTCCATTAAAACATTAATATTTTAATTACTGTTATTAACTCATTTAATCTAAAGAATCTAAACCATATTTCCTACTCTCTTACATTTATAAGTATATTTAAAAAAACAAGTATAAAAAAAATGGTGTGCCGCCGGCTGCGGGAACAGGGTAGATCTTAGCTGTCAGTGGTTAGGGAAACAGAGACAGGTACCTGCTCCCTATATGTGCCGTGCCGAGGATTACCGCTTACTGTATTAGACCCTTGACCCAACTTCTTAACTTGAGCCTCTTGAGAAGTTGGCTTTTTGCTATCAGTCTGTTAACCGTTATGACTATCAGCACGATGATAGCCGAATCCACATCCCACGTGGCGACAATCTCGTGGGCCAGATCAAGATATTTTATTTAATTTTCTCTTTTGGCCTTCACGAGATTCTTATCATGAAGGTGATATCGATAAAAGCATTGCGCGGTGCTCCGAGCGATCTATTACCACTACATCAGGCTTATTGACTACAATAGTCCTGTCAGTGTTATTAATTATTCAGATTCCAAACTGGATTGAATATGTACTTAATAAAATATCTAATATGCTTTAGCGCTGAAAAAGGGCCGTACATAAAATACGTCCCGCTAAATTAAGCCTTTTCTAACCCCCTCCGCCTTATTGTCACACTGTGTCACGCTATTTGTGACCTCCCTATATAAATAGTACGTCACATAACCCAAGATCCCCCCTGAATATGTAATTTTTTTTAATCAGTAAAGATCTAACGAAATATTAATTTAAATTATTTTAATGAACTGCGAATGTCACGTTGCATCACTTTAAATTTATCATTAATGACCTTTACAGTTGATTTTCTTTATGTTTCATTAATTAGTTTACTTTTACTACAAATGAGATATGTAGAACATTAATTGTAGGGCGCATTTCAGCTTTTTGCAACATTTAATTTTTTCTGATATAAAAACGAAGGTACCACAATACCCAGTAAAAAGAAAACTTAGTGGCTATAGAGATGCAAAAAAGCACACTTAATTTTAATTTACAGTGGTCATACTTAGTTACGTTGGCAACAATTTTAAAAATATTTTTGTGTTTATAGAATTAAGTATATATATATCTTCACGCCTGGTCCCCTAACCGGGTAGACAGCGAGTGTAAAGCGCCCGATATCCCGATCCTGACACACCTCCCGTACTTTATCTACATTCAGCATTATCTTCATACTACATGACTTTTAACCCTTTATAGAATTACATACGCAATACACTAAACACGTGGAGCTACCTTCTTGGTTGAGTTTGAGTACCAAATGACACCATTAAGCTTTGCAAACTATTTATTTAAGGACGAGTGTTTATAAATGATAGTACCTACTCCGAAGGTTGAGTTAGGTACCTTGCGAAATCATGATGCATTTGAATACAGTCCGGCTCTTTGCAGAGAGCTATAAAGCCTATAAAATTTCCAGTTAATGGCGGTTAGCATACCTAATACTTAGGTTAAACGTTCAACGCATATTTCTATCGCATTACGGTTTTGAAATTAATTGAAGGAAAGAATAATAGAGTATTGTTCCTTATTATTTGCGATTGTTAAAAAGACTTCACTCCACTTTCTTCTACGTACCTAGTAACAATCAACTTCGAATATTTTTTTATCATATAGGTAAGTTTTCTGTACTAAAATACCTACTACAGGACTAATAAGATAATAATTGTGAGTTGGTGAAGAATTTTTTTGATTTAGGTATCGGTTTGTGAAATGTTAAGTAAATAATAAAGGTTAAGGGTGGTTAAACCCTTAACCACCCACTACAACTAAACGTTTGGATCGGGAGATGTGTAAAAAATGTCAGAAGTAATATTTAAGTAGGTAATTAATAACAAAATGAAAAGGAAAAATGTCACAGATAAGTAGGCTTCACTAGCTTACAAGTAATGCTCAATCGACTAAAAAAATGTGCGCTTAGAAACGGAACCTTAAAATACGCGCGGCCCGACACGCGCTTGGCCGATTCTTTTTGATTTGAAATGTCCAGTACGACAGAACGGCAATTCCATAGGTAAAGACCTATTATTATGAACTAGCAGTGGCCAATAAACAAATAGATTCTCATAGAGCCAAAGTACGTACGTGTATCCCTAATATTATAAAATAGCAATTGTCCTCTAGAAACTTTGCTTATGGGCCGCGTGACTTGTAAATTTTTTTTGCACTATCGGTTTATTTTAAACGTTAGCACTTTGTTTCTTAACTACTTAAAAAAATCTGATAATTTTAACATAGCAACCGAATGTCAAATTTACTTTGAATGTTGAAAGAATATTAAATAAACTATCTTTGGAATGGTTAATTCATTGCAATACACATATCTGAAAATGGAAATTAACTTTTTATCAGGTATAAATAACATAGATGTCTTATGATTTAATATTGTTCGTTTTGATTATTCGATTTCCATCAGTAACGGATTATTAAATCGTTTAATAGGAGGCCCAAGCCACCTTCCAGTCTTGCGACATCTATTACTTTCATTATAATGCGTTTGATTGCGTATTAGTGATAACTTTTACAAACATCTACTTACTCAATTCGAGCGGCTAATATTCCAAATGTTCAGGTATGAATTCCACCGTTATTGCATTGTCAGTCGTGCGTTTTTCACGTTTTTTTTTTACTTTTTAGTTCTTGAGATTCACGCTTTGAATTATAGAAATAACAGAAGTTAATCACCCATTGAAAATACAAAAATGTATCTAACTTTTAGTAAGTACATTGGGATTTTTCGAAGAGAAAATAGTCAAATTTGAGGATATAGGAATGTCGACGAGTTACCAATCATATTTATAAATTAGATGAGGGTTTTTTTGAAACGGCACCATAGAATAGACAATAACATTAAATGGGAATCAGTGTAGTGCCTTTTAATTTAATGAAGGCAATTACGTTGTTACATATCCGATTTGATTCAGTTGGGTAGGAGTTAGTGCGTATGTAAAAACCTATTTGAGGCCAAATACTATAATAGGTATTTAGCTCCAGTAAAATGAAAAATTCTCTCGATATTTTATATTTATTGGTAAAATAATTTAAGTTCTTATAGTTAATTAATTCTAAAATTATCCATGGTTTGTGTTTCTGAGAGACGAACGTTTAACATTAGACTCAGCTGACTGACATTTTTCAGATCTAAAATTGGGCTAGTCCGTATGGATTGTAGCCATAATTTCTAATCGGCTTCACTGGTACACTGACTCTGTTACTGACCACTCGTGCGGCTTCAACCTGTTCCGGTTCAATCACGAATTCTGAGACACCATCAAAAATGACGTGAAAAACATCAGAAAGTGTGTATTTTGCTAGTTTTTTGAGCATCATCACTTTGAAATTGTGAAGAATAGTCTTCATATATTTGATTCCTTCAAATGCGATGTCTTCCAGGATATCTCGGAACTGTTTTTTGACTAAATATATCAGGGATCCTAGGTCACCCAATTTACTCGTACCAAGGAGATCACCAATATCGAATAATTCATCAGTAGAGCGTTCTTCCGTAATGTCCAAGACACTAGAACTTCTGTCAACAGCTGGTGTTGTAGATGCAATATGAAGAGACAACAGAGTGATTAATAGTGTGATAATTGTTCGATGCATCTGTGAAATAATTAAAAAATACGTTGTTAGAGTTTGAAGATAATTTATTTAGCAGGTACCAAGTACGTTAGTAACGCCGTTTTAAAAATTTAAAAAGATTTCCGTCAGTTTTTTGGTAGGTATTAGGTTAGTGGTGAAGGTTATTTTTCAAAGGGGACATTCCAACAATGTGTGGAGCCTGCACTTTGTACGCTATATTGAGAGAAGAAACAAAATAATCAACAATTTTCATCTATTCAAATCGTTTAATAGACCTTCAATTAACTGTCGAAAGTACATTTCAAAAGCAATATGGTGACATATTGTTGTCATACAAAAATGACATAAAAGAAATATTTTGCCGCCAAAAAAACGATTCGAATTAATTTTTGGAGTATCTTCCATGATTCTACGTATTTTTCTCTATCTTTTGATATAGTGTTCAAGGCGCTGGCCTAACATTGAATTTGTCCTAATGATAAGGCGGTACAGAGTTCGCCGGGTAAGCTAGTATAATACTATAACTAAATATCACTTACCTTTCTTTTTCTTTTGTTGATTTACGTGTTACACAAATGAAATACAAATAACATATAAAATTAAATATTGACATCCCATAGTTATATAGGGTTACTTAATTGATATATTTTAGTAATTATTAGAACTTCACATGAAGTCCATAATCCATAATTATAAATATTAGTTCATTATACTTAGTTAATTAGTAAACAACATCAATTAAATAATTGTGACTCAGATTGTATTAGGGTAATATTAGTCATATTTTCTCACGTATAACTTCGAGATATTGACTGTTTTAACTTCACGCCTTTATGGTCATACCCATGGTTCGTTAGTTAGCGTGACTACGAATATCTGATTCGGAGTGTAAACCCGGAATTTCATTCAGATTAGCAGCATTGGCCTGGACAGTCACTACGCCTTTTTTTGGACTTATGTCGTCTCGAGACGGCACTAGTATACTTCACGGGGCAATTGGCGAGCGCAAAGGGTTCTCAGCCTAAATAAATATACTTTACTGGTGGTAGTGCTCCAATGCCGGTGTTCACGGGCGTAGGCACCACCGCATTACCTAATATACTTGCCGCTAAATGGTAGTGTTCAGCACTATCGTGTTCCGGTCAGGTGGTAATAGAAGGAAAATCTTTCTCTGTTTACAAAATGAAAATGTTTTTTTTTTCAAATCTCACTGACTCATACTTAATTGTTTTATAATCACAGATTACTTTTCCTCTAATTGTTTTCAGAATGCAAGAAAGATAAAAACCATGTAAATAAAATGTTCAAACATTTTTTTGTTTATCATTTAACATTTGCTTAAATTTTTTGATTTTCTTGAATTTGTTCTGATTGTTAAATGGTGACACATTAGAGCGTGTCGTAGACTCCTATGTCCTACTGATAAAATAAATAGGTACAGCAATACCTCGACTTACGGTACCCCGTTTTACACGAATGCCGAGATACCTACTCGGTTTTTTCGCAGCATAGGTTTCCGTTCTACGCTTTGTCAGTGTTCGGTTTACGAGAAGTTCATACGTTTTCGTTCGTCGTATTTACTTACATGTTATCCAAAAAATGAGGAGACAATTTTAACCTCATTACTGGTGGTAGAGCTCCAGTGACGGAGCTCGCGGGCGTAGGCACCACCGCATTACCTAATTAATATACTTGCCGCTAAATGGTAGTGTTCAGCACTATCGTGTTCTGGTCAGTTGGTAATGTACGGCCCTGTAATTTCTGGCACAGAGGCATAACACTTTAGGCCTCAGGGGTGGTAATGCATCTGCATTTTGACCTTGGTTTAAATAAGTTTTGTGTAAGTGTCTGTAGGCTGCAGTCATCACTTAACATTAATATGAACTGCATGCTTGTTTGCCACTTCCATTACATAAAAAAAACCTACGCGAATTCGACTTACACTGATATCGCTTAGTCTCACAAATCGCGTATTACTCACACACAAAACTTACAAACGTACACTCTTCATAGCGTAAAATAAATATACCTATGTTACATACATAGGTATATTTATTAGGTTTGATTAAGTAGTTCTTAGTCTTTTTATTTTAATTAACAAAGCAAGTTACTTATTTTGTAATACAGTCTAACCTACACCAAAATGTTGTACCTATATAATAATATAAATAATAATGGCAACCCATTATACGTCCCACTGCTGGGCACGAGTCTCTCCCCTTTTTGGGGGGAGGCCTGGAGCTTACTCCACCACGCTGCTCCAATGCGGATTGGTGGAGATGGGTGAGTTAGTGGCCAACCCGCTGTCGAATGTTTTCAAACCGCCCATAAGGCCTCCGACAAGGTTTAACGACTGCTATCCATCGATAGCAACCGGGACCGACGGCTTTACGTGCCCTCCGAAGCATGGAAACGCGCATTTAATTTGCCACTAGCGGTCACCCATCACACTACCCGACCGCGCCCGTAGTGCTTAACCGAGTAGATCGCTTACGATCTACACCAGCCGCTGGGCCATGCGCGCTTCGTACCTATATACTTACATATAATGCGTAGTGCAGTTAACAAAATTGTCTTCAAGATGATACTGACACACGACAAAGACCCTGTGTATTTCCCCAATCGAGTGTGCCAATTTTCCTCGGTCTAACGGAAGCAAACACTATTTCTTACCTTGATTTTTGCTTATATCATGCTAAACGTTTGTCCTGTGTCATGTTATATCCTTCAATGAGCTCATTTTAATACTTATTTGTTTAGACAAATGACAGCCTTGTATTTTGTTTTATGTCAAGAAAGCATAGTAGTAAAGAGCTGTAGCATATAAACATATAAAAGGGAGTGCGGAAATTTGGAACACAATAAGTTAACGTTCGAAATTAATTTATAAAGGTCATCCATCAATTATGTCACTTTTCAATTATGATAAAATCTTTTTCTTTTTAATTTTGATGAAATTTGTTATACATATAGGGTAAGATAGGGTATTAAACCCTATCTGTATAACAAATTTCATCAAAATCCGTCTAGTAGTTTCGGCGTGATTGACGGACAAACATCCAAACAAATAAACTTTCACGTTTATAATATTAGTGTGATTTGATGTTGCGGTAGGTATCTAATGTTTTTTCTTTCTGCTTATATTTTTATGAAAACTTTAAGATTTTATCATAATTAAAAAGTAGATGGAAAACCAAAGTGACTTAGGTTATAGGAGTTTGTATCCCGAAAAAATGTTCCTGTAGGATACCATGGGATGATTTGATGAGATTCCTCAGGTTTCGCGAAAAGCGACCTACATGCGGTCGGAGCCGCGGGCAACACCTAATGACTCCTTTATATCCAATGTCCTCTGTAATTTGGGATCACCCCACGGGGGCTACGATAATGGTCTCACGTTAAATTAGGCACGATGGTTAATCATAGTCTAAATACCTTTTGGCGGCAGAGAGATTAGGTATCATCCGTCATTGGAGATCTAGGACCAGTAAGTATTATTATAATATGTCAAATATAAAATTAACCGTTCTCGAATTTTATTGAGACTAAACGTCATTACATTATTATATAGGTATATATGGAGACTAGCTGACCCGACGAATAGGTCGCGAGCCCTTTGCGCTGGCCAATTGCCCGGCGACGTTGACTAGTTCCGTCTGGAGACGAGCCGACTTTTATCTATGCCTGTGTACCGCCTATATGAGAAAATTCTGTTTCAAGTGCCCCCTCACGACGTGATGCCCTAAGCAGTCGTTTAATATGTTTAAAGTGATTTAAAGTGAAAATATTACATTCATACTAAAAATTACTATAGATACATGATGGTACGTAAACAAATACAATGTAGCTGACCATTTTAAAAATCGTAACGAAAAATCAAAAAGTATTTTTTTGTTATTTAGGTTTCTGTGGTTCTTTAGGAAATTCCTGCAATTGTTTAAAAATTGTGTTTTTTAATGTTTAAAACTATTACTACTTTTTTTATTTTTAACATCATTGTCTAAAAAAACTTTTGATTAAAGCGCCGCAAGTCACGCGGACTATCCACAGTAAATTTACTTTAGTAGTTTAACTTTATATAAATATATTTGTTACAGATTCATCGTTCGACGAAAGTGGGTATTTCGAAAAGTAGCGTCTAGTCAAAGAAGCTATTTTCTGCTCCTAAGCTTTTCTCTCCTAAGCTATATTCTTAGCTTATTAATTAATACGCATGATATTAAGCTTCTAGATTTTACTAATAAATTTGTATACTATGTTATTCAGATGAACGACGTTACAGCACGAAATACCTAAGAGATTATTTATTATGGCCTCTAATAACAACGTAACAATTCTACAGAGTTGTTATAGTCATTAATTAGCCAAAGCATAGTAAGGTATAGGAAGTATACAATTTATGGACTGGATAGTACCAGTTTCCAGAAAGTTGGCCGTCTTATATATACAGAAGATGATCTCGCGAAATATTCTTTGCCCATTCACAAAGCACTCTACGTCTTTACATTGACTTGGCGTCGGACTTTCAACGCCTATTTTGTTCTGCAGACGTATCAAACATATTATTTTACTCTAAGAAACACGTTTTAACTAAGAAGAATTAAGCAAATTAAGAATTTTACTCGTTCGTGAAACAAAATAAACGTTTCAAGTCAAAGTAGAGTCGTAGTGCGGTTTGTAAATCTCGCTATAATTCACTATGTATGATAACGCATACTTTTTTACTGGGTGGTTCGATTTATGTAATCCTTCGAATTTTAATTTGGTCAGTATTAAATAAAAAAAAATAGAAACCGATTGCAGTTTCATGTACCTACCAATTTTTATCAAGTGGCTTATATATGTGTTGGTGGTTATATATTAGGTTGGGGAAAAAGTTTCTTCGCATTTTTTAAGATAATTCAAAACATTTTTTAATATAGTTTATTTAAATTTAACTTAAGTATGTATGTACCATTTTGTTCGATAACATTTTGCCATCTTGTAGGTAGGGACATGATCCCATTGCTATAAAAATTTTGGGACTTCTCATAAAAATACCGCGACAAGTGGATTTGGCAGTCCTCTCGTGATGTTAACCTAACATTGCATAAAGAATTCTGAAGAGACCGAAACAGGTGGAAATCTGAAGGTGCAAGGTCAGGACTATACGGCGGATGCATTAAAACCTCCCACCCAAACTCTCTTAATTTTCGCTGAGTGGCTATAGATGGGTGAGGTCTAGCGTTATCATGATGAAACACCCCACCCCTTCTGTTGATCAATTCCGGCCGCTTTCTTTCAACTTCTTGCTTTAATCTCATCAGTTGTTCGCAGTAGAGTTCAGAATCGATAGTCCTGCCTGGTGGTAATAGTTCATAATGAATAATGCCCTTCCAATCCTACCACACACACAACATCACCTTATTGCGAGTTAATCCGGGTTTCGCCACAGTCTGTGAAGCCTGACCGGCCTTTGACCACGACCTTTTTCGCACGTTCTTGTCGTACGTGATCCACTTTTCATCACCAGTTATCAGCTTCTTCAAAAATGATTCGGTTTCATTACGTCGTAATAAAGAATCACAAGTGAGTACACGGTTCATTAGGTTTCTTTCAGTGAGCTCGTGAGGTATCCAAATACCGAGCTTTTTTTTGTACCCAGCTTTTTTCAAATGCGCCAAAACTGTTTTGTGGTCAATTCTCAGTTCTTCAGCTACGTCGTAACTACTGATATGTCGATCTTGCTCCACTTTTTCAAAAATGGCATTCATTTTATCCGTAATAGGGCGACCAGAGCGAGGTGCATCTTTGACATCAAAATTTCCGGATTGAAAACGCTTAAACCAAATTTGTGCTACTCTCACAGACACTGCACTAGGTCCATAAACATCGCAAATTTTTTTCGCGGCTTGCGTTGCATTTTTACCTTTTTTGTAGTAAAATTTTCAAATGTATCGAATTTCTTCATTAGATTCACTCATCTTGACAGTACTAAAAACAAATGAAAATCACACATTTGCCTAATTTGAATTTGGAATTATGTTTTTTAAAATTTTAACTTTCAATGATACCAAAACCAGCCGGATAGAAATACTACAGCCAAAGAGATTTTATTACAAGTTCATACATACTATAACGCGAAAAGACTTTTTCCCCAACCTATTATTTGTCCTCGCATTACTTTTTACTGAGTAACACATTTCCATGATTTTTATTTTATTGGATTGGATATACATTGAGTTGGGTCCACTTAAAAAATAAAATCCAGCTCAATTAGTAAGAAAATAAAATCGGAGATTATTGATGCTCCATCAACTTAATAGTTAGAGCGTTTAAAGCACAGTATAACAATAATGTTTAAAGTTACAAACTTGTCTCTCAATGAGATCTGATTTTTGTTCACAGTGCAAGCGATCATGTGATCGTATTGGAAATACTTTACATTATATTAGTTGTGGCGGGACATCATTTCGTCTTTTTGTAGGGTCAATTTAAAGGTAGGTTTTGCTGTTGGTAGGGTCCAGTGCGTCACGGGGCGCTACCAACAGCTTGCGGGCGTAGCATGGCAATATATCTAATGCCGGCACTACACGTCGACAGATGCATCTGCAGACGTCATCTGCGTATGCGTCCGCCGACGTTAAATACCTCTCAAATCACCTCCTTTACATGTCGGCGGACGAATACGCCGACGTGTAGAGTTGGTGATTTGAGCGTCTGTAGGTATTTAATGTCGGCGGACGCATACGTAGATGAAGTTTGCAGATGCATCTGTCGACGTGTAGTGCCGGCATAACACCCATATTCTAAGATGTTACTCGAAAAATTCCTTGACTCACACTCAGCTGAGGACACTTTATGAGGACGCCTCGAAATTCATATTCTTAGTTGTATTTTGACTGTAACTCATGTGTACGGATTATCTTATAGATAATTCACAAAGTTTTGAAAATCATTTTTTATAGAAAAATATGTTTTTTTAATTATATTTCCAGACAGTACCGACACGAAAAGAATACGGCGTAAATGTAAATACTCCTCAAGTTTGACAATTGCTTTCATACCTCAAACGGAGGAGAATGGCGAGTTGACGTTATTAGTTACAACTAAGAATACCAACTCCGTTGAGTTAAGGTCGAGATTACGACTTAGAATATGGGTGTAAATCTCTGGTTTTCAAATGGATATTTATAGGCTACAGTATTCACTTATCATCGATGTGAACTGTATGCTTGTTTGCTACTTCATGACAATAAAATAGGTAAAATTAACGTCTGATGAAATCTTTCACTTTAATTTTTCAAATTATAAAGAGTTTTAGAGTAAAAAATTAAGTCGGGCGGGACCTGCGACCTCTGAATAGCTCATCCGCTTTATCGCTCAGCTACCGAAGCTCCACATCCGAGCGTCAAAATATTCTTTTCCTTTTTAGGGTTCCGTACCTTAAAAGGAAAAAAGGAACCCTTATAGGATCACTCGTGCGTCTGTCTGTCTGTCTGTCAGTCTGTCACAGCCAATTTGCTCCAAAACTACACGTCAAGTAAAAAAATAAATTTTAAACAAGGGG
This sequence comes from Macrosoma leucophasiata, assembly GCA_036365455.1. Lineage (NCBI taxonomy): Eukaryota > Metazoa > Arthropoda > Insecta > Lepidoptera > Hedylidae > Macrosoma > Macrosoma leucophasiata. Next base: position 12,493,551 of record JAWQUS010000003.1, on the reverse strand, counting down.
GCCACTTTCGGGGTGTAAATCAGAAAATTAAAAAAAGAGGTTGTTGTCAGCATCTCAGATATATTTTTTTTATAATTTTTGCATAAACAAATTTGAAGTTATTTAAGAAAAACGACGAAAATTGACCATTCCCCACCCCATCTCCGAAACTACTGAACTTAAAATTTTGAATAAAATGTAGAAAATAGTTCTTCAGATTACTGGAAAACCTATAAGAAGTACGTACGGAACCCTCACCACGCGAGTCGAACTCGCACTTGTCCGGTTTTCTATTACAAGCATACAAACGAAATAGTTAAATTCAATTTTTCACAATAACATAATATGCGAGTGAAATATTTGAAAAATATCAAAGAAATATAAAAATTCAGGGCACACAATGTTTTATTTAAAAACGTAGTACATATTATCTTAAATATTGTAGTATTCTGGCGACTCTAGAGGCTTAATTAGGATAATAAAGGCGATTTCAATGTCGTGGTCGTCCAGTTGGTACGAAAAGGAGTGATTGTATGCATTGAGGTAAGAGTAATTACGTGAAGTAGACCCCTTTAATATTTTCCCAATGACATATCAATTAAAGTTGACTTTCACGCTCAAGTAAAGTAGATAACAAAGCAAAAACAAGCATATTTATTGCCCGATTATAACGAAGGACGAAGAATATACATTACCTATATTTTATGAGTTACTAGCGGCTTGCCCCGGCTTTGCACAGGTGCGATGAATGTAAATAACCTATGTCACTCAGTGAAGATGCAGCTTTCTAACGGTGACAGATTTTTTTAAATGGATCCACTAGTTTTTGTGTGAAAACGTCACAAACATACATTTTTGTAACATAAATGTTCTTCTTTTTCTTTTTCTTCTATGAAGGAATTAAAAAAATTGATGTATGGAATCGGTTAAATTTTTATTTTATTTTATTTGATTATTATTAATCCTATTTGAGTAATACAATAATAACAATAATAACCTATTTAATAATAATAATAATAATTTTAAGTCATTCGCTATCGGTAGCTTGTAAACTGACAATGCAAAAGTGTCCTTGTAGAACAATTTGAGATAAAATTATTAATTACTTCTTTGTTACTTAAATGTCTTTCCCTTTGGCGGCGTCGTGTGGCGGGTTGCTCACTTCCCCCTAAAATGGTCGAGGAGGGCAATGGCTGTCACATGCGTCATACTCGTGAACGGGTGCTGTTGGTGGGACTGGTCTGTTCTGGTTTGCAGGAACTACATCACATTTAGTAGATAGCAGTTTATTGGCATCTATGCTATGGACGTTCACATTATTTGATTTTTTACGATAATTTGTAGTAGACTGGGGTAGAACCGGGACCTTAATATTGGCGGTCGCCAAATTAAAAATTATGACTTTTGTGAACAAAATAACACCAGAATAATCAATGGTAGTCTTTATTTGTTTTTATATTATTTCGCATTAACACATGCTTGTGAAATATATTTTATTTTTAAAGAAAAATGGAAAGAAAATTTTGACTTCAGGCGAGGCTCGAACTCGCGACCTACTGGGAATCTAGTCCAGCCGCTCTTCCAATTGAGCTACTGAAGCCCTGCCCGATTTGTCAAATCTTTCCTTCACATCTATTGCATTGCCTTATGGTAGCAGCAGCGCCATCTATTACCAACTATGCTAGTTAGGCAACCGATATAATAGACTTTTCAGTTTATTGAATATCGTAAAGAAGTCGCTTTTACCCTTAATAATTGTTTTTATATTATTTCGCATTAACACATGCTTGTGAAATATATTTTATTTTTAAAGAAAAATGGAAAGAAAATTTTGACTTCAGGCGAGGCTCGAACTCGCGACCTACTGGGAATCTAGTCCAGCCGCTCTTCCAATTGAGCTACTGAAGCCCTGCCCGATTTGTCAAATCTTTCCTTCACATCTATTGCATTGCTTTATGGTAGCAGCAGCGCCATCTATTACCAACTATCTTTGTAAAGTCTTTATTTACCACATTAGACATTAAAAGACAGTAATTAGATCAATTTGTATTACCTTAATCAAGAAAATCACAAACCTCTAATTTTTACGGTTTTACCCCGACGTATGGGTAAAACCGGAATACCATTGGGGCAGAAACGGGTTCTTATCAACTTTATGCAAAATATTTATCTTTAACATTTGGTAACATCAAAATTCGATATAGTCTTCATTCTTTCACCCTGTACAACCCTCATGAGCCCATAAAGAACAAACTGTGCATTGGGCACACTCCTCATTAACCTTACGTACTATAAAATATGTTCCTTTAACAGTGTTTCCATTCCAAACGTTTTGAATCGTCTCAAACCATTTTTTGCTGCTAAGTTAAATTATGATAATTTCTTCATTTTTAATTTGAAAGTTTTCGATGCTAGTTTGTGACCCATTCTTCCATTGGCAACAGCCTCAATAGCTTTTCCATGGCATCGCTGGACCATGACTGCCGAGTCGTCTTCCCTATGTCCGTTGCTATTTAACCGACTTCGAAAAAAGAAGGAAGTTCTGAATACGTCCGGATCTTTTTTTTAGATCATACTGTAATAAAATTAAATAAAGATGCGAATAACACGAGCATGAATAACACGGCAATGAAGTGGGCTTACCTAGCCTGGGTAAAATCGGGTATACCCGATATAACCCCGAACGCTTTTGCCCCCACGCACACTACAATTCTTTGTCTAAGTCTTCACACTTAAAAACTATCAACATTGAAATTACTCGTATTCAAATGATTATTAGATAAACACATAATAAGAAAAACAATACAAGTACTTACTGTCTTTCACATATGGCTATGTGGAAACATTCGAAAACACTACAAAATTAGATAATTCCACCAAAAAACATAAAACATCGAACAAAATTTCATCGCGGGATCATTCACCCACGAAACTCTGTTGACAAGTGCGTCCATACAGCGCCGTGACGTGACCAGAGTAGAGACAAAAATGGGAAACTATTTCCCGACATAGATATAGGTCCCGGTTTTACCCCGGTACCCGGTTTTGTACGGGTCTCCCCTACTAGATTTAAGCTCTCATTTAAAAGAGCTCTTACTGAGTTTGTTGGGTAGCGGAGTTCTTCTCAGTAGTGACTGCACTTGGAACTCTGCTAAGTGAATAACTTTGATCTTGACGAATAAGTTTTTCTTTTTCTTCATTTATCATCATCGAAGGAATTGAAAAATTTTGTGATTATTACGTTTAACTAAGTAGTTTAAATTCTAATTTTTAATTTACTATTAATATATGATTTTGCTTTTACTTTATGTAATGGTTATTCACTCTAGGTATTTTATATATTTCTTGACGTTTTGAAAGTATCTGTAAACATCTATTCGAAATATAAATATTTTCTATTCTATTTTATATTTCTGTTCTCTTTTGTAAGATCTTCACGATGTAAGATCTGTAAATTTTTAGGGGAAAAAGACTTAAAAAACGGATCTCATAATCGAAAAATGTTGTCATCGAACTTACATTAAAGACAATTTTCAACGACAACCCTTATGATTGGGTACGTAAGGGAAAAATATAAGCACCTACCTTCCTTTTACGTATAGGTTTTACGTTATGGGTACCTTGAAAAAAAAAATTTCAAGTTTTTATTTTATCACTTTGATGGCATGACTTATTTGTTTATTCAAGGCAAACTACGGCTTTCTAGTAGGTACTAAATGTCTCTGAGCTAACGGATGCCGACAGACGGACGGACGGACGGACATCGTGAAACTATAAGGGTTATAGGCTATGGAACCTCAAAACTGGATCCAAGTATATTCCAGCTCTATTATTCCGTAAAGGAAAGACATATTCTGATAGTAAACATAATACGATTTACGAGTTCCAGTGACCTCAGGAATGGTAACACTGACAATGAGTTAGAGAGAGATAAAACCTGGTTGATGTTATCTGCATATTTTTATTTTATTTGTACACTGCAATAATACCTACAAAATAAATTTAAACGTGAACTAAAAGACTAACCCCTTTATTCATAAACGTGTTTTAGCTAAAGTGTTGCTAATCTCTCGTTTATCTCTTTCTATCTTAGGCAATTGATAATGCGACTGACAAGTATGTTTATGAAATGAGGGGGTATACATATATGTGGGGCTTGGTAAAGCGCCTGTGCGGTCAAGTTGACTAAAGGTAGTAGTAGGTTGAAATCCCGCCTGAAGTCAATAGTTACTGTCCTTTTTTCCGACCTATGTTAGAACAAGACAGCAAAGCGATTCTATACCGATCTATTAGATCCTTATTACATAAGCTTACAGACATAACTGTTTCAATCATGAATGTAGTATGAACCTACGCGTAAATACTGCCTAGCGCGTGAAGACTAAGGGCGTGAAGATATTTTTTTTCTTCTTTCAGAGTTAATAGTTACCTTTTATTATGGCGTAGCTGCAGGTAGTCGTGCAAAAGAATAAATTTTTTTAATGTTATCAATGCAAATAACATAAATCCAAATAATATGGATTAGACGTGTACACATCCTTGTGACGATTGAAGGATCGTTTTCATATCTGTATAATACATGCAAACACCTTCTCAGTCGAAATCGAGGAGACAGCAATAAAAAGATAAGTTCGCTAAGTTTCGACGAAACAAGATTGTGGATGCGATAATCCGTGGTTGTGATTTACTCTGAGTACAGCGTGCCTAATAAGTGGCAATGAGTACGGTGTTTGTGCGATTTGCGCCTGCGCCCGCGCCGCCTTCAGTCATTCAGTCTTATGTAGCGATCGTAGCGTAGCGATCTAGTGCTACACGCAACGGTTAGCGCGTTTCCTTCGCGAAATCCTGAATGGAATGGAATCATTTTTAAATAATTAATGAATTGTATAGAAACTATTTCAAGTTGCTCTTACTTGTGATTGATTAATCTGACTGTTGTTATAGCAGCACTAATGGCAGAAGTAAACAAAAACAATTCGTTTCCAAATATTTTGCGGAAGTGTTTCAAGATGGGTCTATTTAAAAGTAAGTTTTATTTTTCAAATAAAGTTATCATTAGCTGTATTTATTTGTAGATTTTTACGAACATTTTTACCCTTTGAAGTAACTATTAGATGATACTCACAAATTTTAAAAACATAAATCGCTATATAAAAATGTAATGACGTTTGTTAGTCTTACTAAAATCCGAGAACGGCTGGACCGATTTGGCAAATTTTGGTTTTGAAATATTTTAACTCCACAGAAGGATTAAAAGGTAAGGATAATTAATAAATTGTAACAAAAGTAGTAATAACAACAATTTTATTTTCCCATGCAGATATTTCGTACCTGTCAAATCTCTGACACATTGTTTGTTTCCAAGGCGGTACGAAATTTGCCGGTAGTAGGTAATAAAGTTCCGGAGTATATGCACTATCGCATCACCTAATCTTTGGCCAACCAAATGGCACCACCTGTTCAGCATTACCATACATATTTTGTTTAGGTTAATTTGAGGGGCTTAGACAGCCTGCGCCTTAAATGCTTGTTTGTCACTATTACGATTTTTTAATGCTTAAACTGTGTAACATTAACATACAACCATAATTATTTTCATTTAATACATATATGCATATTCATACAAATGTATTAAGTACACAGTTATAACATAAAAGTTACTCGTCGTCATACAAAAAATATTACCGACTTAAAGGTATTCAAATATTCATATCATTTATAAAAGAAATAATGTTTTTGTTATTTAGCTGATCTAACTAAACACTCCAAACAATCAAACTCACATCCATTGATAAAATAAAATACAAAAACGGTGGTTTCTTATTTGATAAGATAGACGTTGGATAAACGTAATTATAGTAAATAATTCAGGTTATTGATAAAATAAAACATCGTAGGTATACTTAGTACTGTTGTGATATAGGTATCTATTAAAATATATCTACTTGTATTCATCAATCATCATGCATCAATAGCGCGGCGTAAAATGTAACCAATGAATATTAAGCTACGCTGCACTGTGCTGTGGTTTTATTACACTTTTTCGAATAGCTTCTCATTAGTTAATGAATTACGAGTATATTGAAGTAAAACAAACTTTATTACACTGTGCGCGCCACCTATCTAGCTTTTACCTAGATATTCTTAGGGTGAGATTCACAGATTGAATTCACACTTTATTTCACTAAATGGGGTAATTTTTAAGTTTTTAAGCGTTTTAGACATTCATATTCTACGTCTGATTCTTGAAGCATATAGACGTGCGCATTTGTTTTTATTTATACAATTTAAACAATTGTGTTTATTTATAGTGACCTAGTTTTAGTGATTTGGCGTGTGTGTAACTTTTTCAACTTTAAATGATAATAGTTTTGAAGAATTACTTACTTTGTATGTAAATAATAATCTTAAAAATAATCATTCACAGTTAAAGTTCCTATAATGAATTTACCTAATATAGTTTTACTCTAATGTTAATTAATCTCACAATATAGTGAAGCACTCTACCGCCTGAAACACAGGTTCAACCTAGTTCAGGTACGAATACAAACCACCCCTTATTTTATGTAGTTAAGAAATTTCACGTATTTCTTTGTGATCTATTTTATAAATAAACAATTTTTATTCATTATTATATTTGTATTTATATCTCAATTAAACTAAAAGAAAAAAATACTTGTGTGTACTTATGTACACATGTAACAAGATACCCATATTTCTTTAGCGTAACAATCCAATATTCCAGAAATAAAAACTATAGGCAAAAAAAGTTTAGCAACTAACTTCAGGCAGTTGCTTTTTTTTTTTAATATAATGGCATTGCTATTACCCATACTGCCAGTGTCAAGTAAAACGATATTTCGTATTCGTCATAAGCAGCGTAAAAGGTAAAAGTCAGAGTCAGTCGGTCAATTATCAATCAGTCAGTCAGAGTCACAGTCAGTAATTCGGGTAAAGCGATGGCTACTTTACCAGAACATTTACAATGAAGTTTTGGAGGCAACCTGAAAAGCCGCGTTTTCACACTGTTATTCTATTTCACTAAACACGGGCACTGTAATAAGCCTATATCAAACAAAATGCCACCAACTTTATTTAATAACTCAAAAATACACCAAGAAAATGAAATAAAATAAGAGCACCACAAGCCTCTTTCAAGGTTTCCGCCAAAACTCAAAAATTGCCTTTATCTGTTGTCGATTGTATCTGTCAGAATGCGCGCGCATTAAAATTTACTAAATAAGTATTTACTTAAAACTTCAAAAAATTCTTCACAAATAAGTATCTCCAAAACTTACTTACATATTATTTCATGAATGAGTACCCACATATCCGTATATTGTTATACCTATTAAGCGTAAGGCACGTGGGATGTTTGTACGTTATCACGTGTAAGAATAATTTAATACTTGTAGGTATATAGTTCACATTTTGGTGTTGTAATTTCCATTTACATACAAGATATTCAACGGCTTAACTTTATTCAGCTAAACAAAATGTAAATGACCGGGTATAAATGGTGTAGCAATCCAAATAGGACCTGAGGATATTTTACACTTAAATCCTCAATGCAACAGATAGTCATAATCTGCCGCAAAATGCTAGTCAGCACTATCGTGTTCCGGTTAGATGGTAAGGTAATGTATGGCCCCGTAATAATTATCACAGAGGTGTGAACTATGTTCTCAGGGGTAGCAACACATCATAACATGAATTTAAAATGCATGCTTGTTTGTCACCTTCATAAAATAAAAAAAACATGTTTTTTTTTTATTATTAAATTATGGCATCGCAATTACGCATATTGCCAGTGTCAAGTAAAACGATATTTCGTATTTATATTACTTATTAAGTATGTCAGTCAAGTGAGTTACAGTCAAGTTATTCGAGTAAAGCGATGGCTAATTTACCAGAACATTTACACTGAAGTTTTGGAGGCAACCTGAAAGGTCGTGTTTTCGCACTGTTATTCTATTTCACTATACACGGGTACTGTAATAAACCTATATCAAACAAAATGCCACCAACTTTATTCAATATAACTTAAAAATACACCAAGAAAATGAAATAAAATAAGAGCACCATACGCCTCATTCAAGGTTTCCGCCAAAACTCAAAAAAAACATGTTCTACTTTACTGTTCTAAAATAATTTGGTTTTTTTTTTAATTTGTAAAATTCGGGTTCAAACCTCAAATGTTTAAATATTTGTTCGATAATTTTGTCAAAATTGTCTTTTTATTTATTTTGTCCCACATTTTAATAAGTAATTACTAAACAAACAAAGCATGACAAAATATTTGATGAAACTTGCACTACCTATTGCCTACATTTTACTAACTAACCTGGATTCCCCAGTTTACTTATATTTTATTTTGAAACAACGTCAAAATAGTTTTAGTTATGTCGTCACAAAGCTTGTACCGGTGGCGCGGCGACCTCGCGGTCTGTTTTGGTCATCTTTTGTCGAGCTTTCGATTGCGTAGTACCTATACCTACGTTCGTCGGGTTCAAAGGGTCATACCGTGACGATGTATGTTCTCTACCGTAGTATCATCAAATATATACATCGTAGCATAAGTTTTTAAAGCATACATTTTAGGATGCTTTGAGAGTGGTAATAGAAAAAAAAATGCTATTAAAATATTTTTTATTCTGTAGTATCTCCCCTACACGTCAAGCAGGGATGTTAGTTTTTTCCTCGCGCATCCCATAGTGCTGGGTTTGATTGATTTAGTTAAGATTGTTAATGGTAATAAGGTTGACAGGTCTTATCAAAATATAATCTAAAAAACCAGTTATCGATTAAGGGAAATGTTGGTGAAATATTTAGCTTCAAGGTGCATTTTTTTTTTGCAATAAAAGTGGCAAACAAGCATGCAGTTCACATTGATGTAAAGACACCCACACAATGACCAGAGGTCAAAATGCAGCTGCGCTACCACTCCTGAGGCATTAGGTGTTATGCCTCTGTGCCGGAAATTACAGGGCCGTACATTACCACCTGACCGGAACACGATAGTGCTGAACACTACCATTTAAGCATATTATTAGGTAATGCGGTGGTGCCTACGCCCGCGAGCTCCGTCACTGGAGCTCTACCACCAGTAAAAAAAATTGTAAGTGTCAAGTGTCCCCCCCCTCTCTGCCAGCAAAAAGGTGGTATTTGTATACATGGCTAGTCAACTTGCCTAACTTGGCTGTTTTGTTGAAACATTTACGTAACATTTAGTGCTACGAAAAAAAAAAGTTTTTAATGGAAACAATGAAATGAAAAATGTTAAAGCGCGTAGTACTATAAATATGTAAAACTATCAAATGACTAATTGAAAGTTTACCTTTCGTAAATCGCTATATATGTACTCCAACGTAAACAGTGAATTGGTGAAGATTAACGGAAGTATGGATAGTAGGCAACATCCTCATTTGCTTAATCTTTCCTGTCTTAATAATACCTTACCTTACTGTAAGGGACCACTCGTTTATTAAATGTAATAATAGTACTATGACGCACTTAATTTTGTACATCGTAGTTTGCACAACATGCGGACATAAAATTATATAATTTATAAAGGACTTTGTATCAAATGAATATAGTTGTCAATGAGTAAAATAAAAAACTTTTTACAACAAATTACAGAGTTCAAAAATCGGTTGGTCAGAACAATAAAAACACAGCGTTGATCTTTTTATGTATAATAAAGTAAGGCTTACCGTACGTGCCGGTTTGACCGGGATAGTCCCGGTTTGAGATCCATGTCCCGGCGTTCCGGTCAAACTTGAACAGCACCGACACCCCAACCCCAAATATGAAAAACACAAATTAAGCGAAAAGCAAAATGAAAATGAGCCTCTTTCTCTTCTGCGTCCCGGCTTGGCTCTTCGTAATTATGGTAAGCCTAACTAAAGTACTCCTCTTAGTTGTATGAGCACAGTCAACTTTAAAGGACGTAGGTAAAATACCCAGGAATTTAAAAGTGTCATGTTTGTTTTTTATTCTGTACTAGCTGTGCCCGCGACTTCGTCTACGTGAGGAAAAATATGATTGTTCAGTATCTACCCTGACGAAGTCGTGGGCGCAGCTAGTAAAAGTAGCGCAAGTTACTCCTTTTTACATCAGCTATCTGTCAGTGAAAGTCCCGTCAAAATCGGAGACACTCAAATTCTATGTATTTGTATGTAGTTATGTATGTATGTATGGTTGTATGGAGATAAAAGTAGCCCAAGTTACTCCTTATCACATCAGCTATCTGCCAGTGAAAGACCCGTCAAAATCGGAGACACTCAAATTCTGTTAATTTGTATGTAGGTATGTATGTATGTATGGTTGTATGGGGATAAAAGTAGTCTAAGTTACTCCTTATCACATCAGCTATCTGCCAGTGAAAGTCCCGTCAAAATTGGTCAAGCCGTTCCCAAGATTAGCCCCGCCAAACAGACAGACAGACAGACAAAAATTGTAAAAAATGTTGTTTTGGTATATGTACCGTGTATACATACATATGCGTTTAGTAAAAAGCGGTTATTTTACTATTACAAACAGACACTCCAATTTTATTTATTTGTATCTATATAGATTTATTATGGAAGCTACAATACAACATAAGACCTAAACATTCTGTGAAAATTTTAAGCGTCTACATTATAGCGGTAACAGAAATACATAATTTGTGAAAATGTTAGCTTTCTAGCTATCACAATTTATGAGATACAAGCCTGGTGACAGACAGACGGACAGATGAACAGACAGACAGACAGCGGAGGATAAGTAATCCGTAGGACCCGTTTTTACCTTTTAGGTACAAAACCCCCTAAAAGATAGAACTAAGATACAGAATAGCTTAAAAATATTCTTTCTTTCTTTCTTTCTTTTGATTAATGGCAATTCCCAATTTTAAGGGTAATTCTGCCAAATTAAAAATATTCGATACGATTCTTTAAATTGACATTACTTTTTTATTTCAGAACAGATTCACCTGAAACAAACACTAAATGTTAAGTCAAACTTACCACAATATATTAGTGAAAACCGCAAATCGAATAAGCCGTTTCTGATATTAGCGTGCACAAACACACAGACAAACAGACATTTTTCCGGGATAAAAAGTATCCAGTGTTGTCAGCCATTTTGATCAAGTTTTGACCAATACCGGACTATCAATGTTTATGTAGGTAGTGTGCAACAACAGAGATAATGCACTACCAAATCGAAACTAGCCGATTATCTCTTTCGTAAGCTCGATGTGCAATATTCATTGTTGGGTACGGTAATACGTTTAATTTTAGCTGGTAATAGGTAATTTGGGATTAAGTAGTCGAGTCGAACACCATTCTATTTTTATTATCTCTTTTACCCTAGAACGCTATCGTTAGATCCCAACTTAGTAACAACAGTATCGACTTGGGGTTGTGTCCTTTAGAAGAAAAAATAAATGACAAAGCCAGAAATTATATAGAACTTTGACCCACTTGAAAACAGTTATTTACCAGCACGGCAAATACCTCTTTTTGCTGAGATTTAATCACTGACTACTTACACACACATTTAATCACTTTTAAACTTGTAGTTTGTGTGTAAACTTAAGACATGTCATGCATGGCACGGCCGCAGTAATACACATTTGATAAAGTACACACAGTAAGGCAAAAGACATGGTCCATACAGACTGGAAGTATAAAATCATTCTGATTTCTGCAAAACTTTACGTTGAGTATAAATAAAGTATTTTATATATAAAGAACAGTTCTTTGATATAAGTACTTAGGTTTGTTGTTGCTATTTTATTTAAGTACAATCGTTTTTCGGGTAGATCGAAAATCTATGACAGTAGTAATGTTGACCGATACCTACATTGTCAACGTTTCAATAGTAAAAACAGCGTTTGTAATTATTTAAAAATAATTTTTATATTAATTACATATACGAAAATAATATGTTTGGATTAAAACTAACTTTGAGGGATTAAAACTTGAGTTAGAACGTTTTAAAGTACTTGATTGTTATTTTGAGTAACGCAATTGATTGCGATTCTAATTAGGAACAACCATATTCAAGACTTTTTTAACGTAATAATTAACCTCAAGTTATACAGAAAAAAGATTTATTAACTAAGAATTCTATTTTCGTAACATAGTTTTTCCTTAATTTACATTTCGTGTAAATGGTGGGTCACAATCTGTCATTGTCATTTCAATATAAGTAAGTAAGTATTAATTTTTGTTCATACTTGATAGAAATATCGGTGAAATACGTACAGCCGAACAAAGAAGCTCCACTTTTGTTGAATTCGCGTAAAAACGTATAAGTGATGATCAGCCGACCAAAGTATCACAAAAGCGGATCACAGCTAGACGTGTCAACCTGTCAACAGTCCAAAAATCATGGCAGATTTGAATTGTCCTCGTACTCGTAAGGATTCATTTCAGAAAAGAACCTTACGCTCTAGTTTATGAATACATTGTATTACAATTACAGTTGAGACACTGACAATTAAAAACCAACCTAGTAAGTATATTTTCATGTATGATATTTCCTTCGACACGATTTAAATTGTCTTGAGGCTGTTGCTTGCTTCAAGTTTGCACTTTATGTACCTACTGATAAAAGGGCAAGTTGATCTGCAAAACATTGCCCGCTTCAATTACTTAACTGCATTACCGCGTTACGATATTTTAATTATTGAAATAAAAATGAGTGCGCAATATTCACTTTACACCCAATTTTAATTACATCTGTACTTTTATGTTATTCTGTACGGTTAAGACCCAGCATTTGAGTTACATATTATAATAATATATTATAGCTTTTTTGTCACTGGTTTCAACAATTTTATTATGACTAGGTGTGCCCGCGATTTCGATCTCGTAAACTTTTATTTTTCGCTTATGCTAACATTTTGATAGATGCTCTTCTCTTATCGGCCGTTGGATGTATAAAGGCTATGACTTTAATCGATAAAAAAGACTATCCAACACAAAAATATTTTTTTCAACTCTAACCTCTGAATAGCTCATTTTCAACCAAAAAACTCATCAGCCATACAATATCGTAGATGTTAACTTTATTTGGAAAAATCTTAAATAGAACTCAAGCTTAAACTCCAAAATTGGTTTAATCACTTGGAAATAATAAAATTTGCTTGGTCAAATTACAAATATAAAATTAAAGCGAATTAGTAAAACAGCTACTCTGATACGTTGATTAATATGTCAAAGTAAACAAAAATAAAATAAATAATGGTCCAAAAATACGTAATAATCAAAATAGGTATCGACAGAATGATCCATACTCTCTTTTACAAACGGATAAGAACGGAAGGTAAGACTAAACGAAAAGACTATAACGCAAATAACATGAAGAATGGTTCCTTAGAAAAAGTAGGTAGTATCTTAGGCCGTTATTTCAATTATCATCACCAATCACGGTAACTTATTTAACAACCGTAATATAATGTTTAGTTTTGGTAAATTGGCAGAAAACATAATTATGAAGCATTTCTGTTTCTGAGACGCGTTTGTAAATTTGTTGGCACCTGTCTGATTATTATAGATACCATGTCATAGCAATAGTGCGTTTTAATTCGCACCACCCTGTCTAACAAGCAGCCCGTTATGCAGCTACGCTTGCCAGAGGCAGGCTTATCATTGCCTGCACAGTTCTACAAAGGCTAAGTCTTCTCGGACCGAATCGTCTGCCAGCGCATTGGTAAAGACAATAAATTAGTTTTCAAAATAAGGGCCAACAAGGAATGTTACTGGGGTCTAGAGAAGAGGTTAATTCCGGGACCATCCTGCGCTTGACGTGAACATTGGCTTTGGCTACGAATCGACGCCGATCCGCACGACGACCTTCACGGTCTTCTTATCATACAACTTTAATAACTTCATTTATTTTTAAAATACCCATAAGTACATATATCGAAGCAGAATCTTCTCTTTTCGCACAAACCTCCTGCAAGTTACTGCATTTAAGAGTAGTTATGAACTACTCTTATTATTTTTCAGCGTCATTTCACTTTCAAGTTCTCTCAGATAATTAAATCAGTTCTTTATACCGAATAGTATAGCAGAACTCGAAACCGCAATGAAAACAATTACCGTGCCTATTTTAACAAAGGCACGCGCCTTTTGATAATATTTCCCAATTTTACTGTGGTGGAGTGAGTTCTATTTCGTGTACCTACTAGATTTCCTAATAACGATAGAAATAATAAATAGGTACATGAATTCCGAAAGTAAAATGTTTATCTTGGTGGTGGACATAATCTATGGTATTCACTATAAAAAAAAAAGGTAAATTTATTAAAATGTAGAGTGATGTATAATAATTGAATATGATGTATTGAACAGAATAAATTATGAATGTAGGAATATGCCTAATCAATCGACATGATAGACAAAATCATCAATCACAGAGGTAATCATTGGCTATTTGTAGAGTCCCAAAGTACTGTGACTGAGCTTGAGGGTAAAGGTTATCTATCGCTGATCTCATATATCGCGAAATAATAGCGCAGTGCTAAATAGTACCTACCCAGACAAGGTAGTGTAGGTACGACCCCGACTACGAATGAATAATATACCTAATTGGAAATAAGTGCGACTCTCTCAATTCGGTGTATGTAAAGGTAGCAAGCGAAGCGCGCATGGCCCCGCGGCTGGTGTAGATCATAAGCGATCTACTGCGATACGGGCGCGGTCGGGTGTGTGATGGGTGACCGAAAGTAACAAATTAAAATGCGCGTTTCCATGCTTCGGAGCGCATGTTAAGCCGTCGGTCCCAGTTGCTATCGATAGATAGCAGTCGTTAAACTTTGTCGGAGGCCTTATGGCCGGTTTGAAAACATCCGACAGTAGGTTGGCCACTAACTTGTATCTCCACCAACCCGCATTGGAGAAACATGGTGGAGTAATCTCCAGGCCCTCCCCCAAAAAGGGGAGAGACTCGTGCCCAGCAGTAAGAAGTATCAAGGGTTGCCATTATTTTAAAGATAGCAAGCACCCACCACGGATCGAAACTTCTGACAGACAACGCGATCAGCGCGAATAAACTTAGAACAATTTTAACGTTATTGTAACGTATCGTTAACGGTAAAAATATGTAAATACTTTTTGAGATCGATTAATTACCTACTTATTTGCGGGAACAAATAAGTACGTTATTGGAAAAAAGTTCATTTTGTTCTTCCTGGATAAGAAAAAACGTCTTTCATGAGATCTTAGATTTTTTTCGTATCTACATGTCTACATATTATTATGTATTTAATAGAGCTACCTATTCAGCTTTCTATCAATTTAAGTATCATTCATCATTGCATGCTTCTTCTGTTATAACATTAATAATTTCGGTTCATTTCAAATTATAATAAAAATGGTTGCGTTTCTTTCGTAGAAAAATATAAAGGAATTTCAATTTGTCGGTCGAGCTAACCGCACAGCGGCGAAGACCTGCAATCAGAGGCTGCATGCATCGATGCAGCGGCACAAAGACCCCAATGTTTCTTTGGAAACAAAGAACATGGTTTAAGCTAGAAACTATCTAGAATTAATACTGTATTAGTTACATTACGATATTTCATATAGTTTTTGAACTACTTATTTACAGTGTTGTTTGTACTATACCGTATCTACTAGGTATATTCTAAAACAAACACAAGATAAAATATAAACAACCAAACAATAACTCAAAAGCCATTCAATATTCTCAAATAATCCTTCAGCGATATAGAGATAGAGCAACACAGGCCACCGGTCGCGGCGGACCGGAGGGGAGTAGCCATAGCATTTATTACCGATGCAAAACAGTCTGAATATTTTTGCGGGGGGAAATTTGTGTGACACACACACGCATACAACAAAAATTGTCTATTACTACGAAACTCACACTTTGACTTTAACTAAATACATAAACAATTTCATGCACACTTTGAACATCTCGGCCCACTTGGGCATGTACTTACTTTGATAGAGGAGAAAGCCTGCATAAGGCTACTCCCCTCCGGCCCGCCGCGGCCGATGGCACGTGTTACTCTATGGGTGCAGTAAACTACGTTAACTACGGCCGTAGTGAGACGGGCCGTCTACATACGTCCTAGTTGCAGTGGCGTTGCCACCCCTGAGGCTTTAGTTGTTATGCTTCTGTAATTGTTATTACGGGAAAAAATAGAAATATAAAAATGTAAAAAAATATGAGGTAAGTTTCTATTGATTTTTTTGTTTTGTCATGTTCATTCACTCAAGTTGACACGACCAACAATGATGATGATAATATACATAGTGATGATTTTTGATTGACAATCTAACGATATATAATTATTATGCATTTAAATCTTTTATACGCCCTACGGCTACAATATAATCTTATACCTGGTTATCATCTACAGTCAAAATAAGTTACAAAATGTATTATTTCGTGATCATAATATAAATACCTTCAATACTCATATCCTATGGATTTTTAAAAAATATTTTAAAAAATACTTCCTTTGTTCCAACATTAATAGAAAGTAGAAGATAAGAGAAAACCATCATAAATAAATAATGATTGGTAGTTAAAGAATTGGTAATAATAGACTTTAGGTATTTATTAATTATGACATACAAGACAACAATAAGGCGCTTGACTTGCGAATTAAAATTGCAAAGCAATTAATCGCGTGCGATGAGAATAGCTTCAGTCATTTAGAGTATCACTTCTATTGGCCTATTATTTCTCAAGTGTTTTAATTGCGTACTGCACTAAGTTGAATGCAATATTATCTTTTATTTGACCTAATGTCACATCCATTATACAATGTTTCTTGTCAGATATACACTAACCATATTTATTGGCAATAAATTGATAATAATATCTATCACTTCCACATTCCATCATACGCGTTTGTTTTTCACTTCAAGTATTATTACGTTTGTCAAATCACTTCAAAGTAAAATAACTGTAAGCGGTTGTACTATTATCTATTTTGTTTATGTCCAAGGACAGGTACATCATTCAGTCATTATTCTTAAAAATTGTGAGAAAAGTTGAAAAATTTCTGAAATTTAACAACACATAAACGGTTTATGGTTTATATGAAATGGCTACAATTCTATTATTAAAAAAACGCGCATAACAATAAGGTAGGTGTATAGGTAAATTGCGTGCATTTATTAGGTATGTTTTAAATTACAGATACCTACTTAGTGCATCGTAAAACTAAACACGCAAGGCAAACTTCTTGGAGATAAATCGATAAAACGTCGGACAAATAGGTAATCAGATAACAAATAATTAGATCAGTAACTGGAGCGTAAGCTATCAAGATATTGAATATAATTTTCTGTTAAAACAATAGAAAAATTACTGTTAGCGGAGCATCCTTGTATCCTTCTCTACAGTGAGATGAGATGTGAGTTTTGCTTAAATAAATAGTAGTTTAAAATACGGACTCAAATGCCACATAATGCCTATGTACCTATTTAATCACAACTTTAAACTCACTTCCATGTTTACTGCGCAAAATAAAATAGATATGGCACTAATCAAATAAGAAGTTTGCATCAAATCAACCTACTTCATTTCTTTCTCCACTTGTTTACTTGTCTTCATAAATATTCTAAAATAATAGTACATTTACTGCAGTGTGTACCAGACACTGCAATTATCTCTGTAACTATAGGTACTTATTTTGTCTCATTGTCACGCACAGCGATAAAGTCAAGACCGTTTACAGTCAGTATAATTAAAATGTAGCAAAACTGCACGTAAACTATGGATATAACTACAAGATTAGCTAAATTATTAATCTTATGAATATGGAATTAACGTATTCATTTTTTGACATAAATTTTGCATAATTTGAACGGAAACAGAATAATTTAAAACATTTTGTTGAGCTTAGTTTAATTTAACAAAGGTAGAATTCTTTTATAACACGATCATCAAATATAACATAGTTTTCAACTAAAATTGTTACTGACAAAATGCATTAATTATTGTATGGATGGAATATTATGTACCTATTTTGCAAAATATACAATATGATGTCTGCCTAGGATATAGCAAGTGTTCATGCTATGATTTAGGTAGTAGGTTACCTATCGGAAAAACGGTTACCTTTCAAATGGCCGTGTTTTTTAAGAAATGGGTCCCCGTTTACTGCTAGTCTTTAAAAATAAGATAAAGTTACAAAATATTGATAATGAGCTTAATGGCTTACAATACGAGTTATTGTCATAATCGGGTTCTTTATTTGATGTTAAAATTAATAATAATAATAAATAGATGTGTGTGAAAGGTTTTACTTCAATTGATGTGTATGGTTGTTTATTTTACTACCGTCATAAAATAGAGAATAATATTTCACGGAAAATTTTAAGATTTATCTACGAAAAATCTCACCGTAGGTATTACCTCGGTACATATAGGTAGGTACGTACTTAGATCGAAATAACACATGTCTTCAAATAGGTATTTACTTGAAAAACCGTTGTTCTATTTAATGAAGGTTTATAATTTTTCTAGAAGGGTACTTTCAATAGCTATTTTATCCGCGGATTTTTACCCATCAATGATGGCTATTAAGCAATACTAAAACGCAATTAAAATACAATTAAGATAATGACTAAGCATTGAGGCTATGAAATTAAACATATGGCCTACAATCATAGATTACAAATAGGTATGAGGATACCTTTACATAAATTATGTATCTCTCTGATACAAAAGCGTGTTTCCTCAAAACTTATTATTATTAGGTGTCCAAGCACGTACCTACTATACTGGAAGTCGCATTTCTAACATGGAAATTAGACATCTCAATGGCAAGTCTGACGACCCGGTTAGTCCAGCGGTGTGAGATGACCGTTTGTTTCGAAGGGTCGCGGGTTCGATCCCCGCACCGGGACAAATATTTGTAAGGCCTACAGATATTTGTTTCAGGTCTGGGTGTTTGTGTATGTGTTGTATGTGTACAACGGCACCCACGACACAGGTTTATAGCAACTGAGGGGCTGTGAGAGTAAGCGTATAAAAAAAAAGTATATAAGGTAAGTATATAAGAGGCTCAATTTCCTTAAGAGTGCGACCATCAAAAACGATATAAAGGAAAGTTATAAAATAATAATAGCAAGTTCCGAAGATACACATAAACTCATAAGAATCAAAGGAATCAATTCACCCGGCTGAAGTAGATACCTGGATGGATTCATTTAGGTATATTGTGATGTGGATTATTTGATTTCTCCCTGATTTGTCTTTTTTCAGTCGTCTTGCTTGTAGAATTCTCTTGTAATTAAATTTAATAATAATAAATTATGACTTCAAACTTAATGTAGGGTAAAATTCTACTCATTCTGATTGACCGGAAAATAATATTTCGATTAGAAGAAAAAGTTATGCACTTAATACAAAATTTAAAATTTTGCCAATAGGTAAATGAATGAATGGATAATTTTTTCGTTTCACAGGAAAAAAGATTTCCATAAAATCGTAATCCCTGTACATTTGGTGGTGATGTCTAAGGTCATAATTTCAATCAAGTACTTCTAAAGTTGAACCTATGTTATTTTATGATCAAGCGAACTTAACTGTACGTTAAGTTCATCATAATTATATCATATGATCAGCTTTATTTCTATCTTTCTTCTAACGTAACTTTTCGCTATAGGAATATATATTAGCTTATTAAAAGCGTTCAATTTTTGTGGTGCAGGCGAGCGTGTCTTGGCAGTTTTCATCATCTCGACGCAATATCCGTCTACCTCTTGTCCGGTGCCACTTTGCAATTTATAAGTGTTGCCCTTCACCTAAGTGGGCACGACAGTGACATTCGACAGAAAGTCCAACCAACTATTTATCTACGTGACATTTGAATATCGTTGCAATATTCCAAAATGTATTGTTTATGAATTTGGGTCCACTATTCTATATTTATTCTAGGTTAATCTAGCTTATTGCTTCATTAATTAATTAATTAACAAGCCACTACTGCTATACTCATCTCCCGGGTTCGTTCCCCGGATATACAGCTATGCCTACAGTTCACATCGATGAAAGGTAAAGGTAGAGCCATTATATTGATATACACATCTGGAGGTACTTACATCTATGCCTAGTCATCGAATTCTTTTACTGGACCTCGTCCACGGAGTACCTTTATATACCTCGTCCCTAAAAAGATAGTCGTATTTTCCTTGTTTCGTGTTGCGTTATTATTGTAAAGTGCTTATACAAGTGCATTTCTTTTGAATAATGCCGTGAAAATGTTATGATTTACCTTTTATTAACCTACGGCACGATACATACAACATTATTTATTTTTAACGTTTAAATGTCCAAGGATATAGGTACATGTCAACGATTTCCTCTATAAATTATAAATTAAATGTTGATTAAGTGAAATGAAATGTATTATTTTTTAAAAAACATATTATTGAATATTTTTCATTTTAAGTATATATATATATTATTAATTATTATACCGTAGAAGTAACGTTAATGTAAAGCTGTTATTACGAGGAAGCCGCCAAATCCGAAGTGGTTAATCCAAGGTTTAATAATAAAATTATAAGTACCTACTCATATTTATAAAAGTTTTAATCGAATTATTAATAATTACAAAGTGAAGTACTTAATTTCCACTGCCAACGCCAAAAAATGTCGCAATAAACAATAATAACCTTATAATACTGGGTTTGCTAATTGTTTTGTCGTTCAAATCAATCCAGAAATTTAGCCATGCGGAATCGTGTCAAGCCAAGTTCAAGCTGTTATCTTGACCTTTCAGGACTAACCATTGAACTTCGCACCCATTTAGATATCATTTCTTTTGTTATTGAAGTCAACAACCAAGGCATAAATCATAACTTGGCTCTGATTTCACTTTTATGTTTATGATGGGATTTCATCTTTCAGGACATTTTTGACAGTCTTCAGTTTCCATTTAAGGGTAATGCTCGCCAAACGGACACAGACAAGCCATGTTTGGATGTGTTGTTGTTGTGTGTAGCCATGATTTTGCCGAAAACGGACACAAAAATGTGTCTTTAAGTTGTGCAAGTACAAACTTTACTTCCCGTGCCCTACTCAACCTGTCAGCCTACAACGTGTCTGCTATGTGAACATTTTTAAAACTAAGACGACGATCTCTAGATGTGAGGGCATTCACGTGTCGAGCTTACCTGTGAATAAGTAACACTGTCATTCGGTCGCGTCTTTCATGTTGCGTTCTAATATGCAAAGAGGCTGCTAAGGCATGCATTGGAGATACATCAGTGTTGTCCTGTACAACACATTCATTGTCTTCAATTATTCACGTTCTTCATTTGTAACACAATATCATACACATCTAATAAGACAGGAAAAATCAAGTAGGTATCTGTTTATTCATAATCTTCATTATCATTAAATATTTTTCCAAAAACTGAGATAGAGAACAATAAACTAGAGGGCGATGAATGAAAAATAACAGAAACAAAAAAAAACCTTTTTGGAATTTTTGTCTGTCTGTCTGGTACCTTAAAACTTCGAAACTACTTAATGGATTTGAACGCGGTTTACAGGTGGCTTCCGTATAATTAGGAGCGTTGTCAAAACTTTGTTTCATCAAAATCGTTTGAGGGAAAAAGAAGTTATATACCATTTAAAATTTACTTCAAGCAATGCTTCAAAACTTTTAAACACAGTTGAATGTGGTTTACATAAACGTATTTAACTTAGACTAGCTGTGCCCGCGACTTCGTCCGCGTGGAGTTTTATAAAATTATTGTTCAGTTTCTACGCGGACGAAGTCGTGGGCACAGCTAGTACCAAATAAACATTTGAAAGGATATGTTTTGTAGACCAAGTATGCGGTAACTTGTTGGTAAAAATAATGGAGTACCTAATACAGACAGCTTAAATTCAGACAAGTAATTATTGTTATCTATTACTATTTACCTTTAAATAAAATAACACATGTCCGTATAAACATGTACAGTTCAAGTAACGCCTATTGTAACAGATTTGAATATTTCTACGCACAACATAAAAGGTATGAGATTTCCGTAGAATTATATATTATAATATACTTGGTAGATTTATTATACTTTGTAAAGTACATAATTATGGAGGTACATGCTTTTGTGACTTAATTGATGTAGCATAACAGTATTCAACCACAAACGGCTTAACCTTGTGCATAATGATCTTATTGCAGTTTGTCTTTTCATTTGGAAGTTTTCTACATAAGGTCATAGTGTTATAATACCACTTCATTGATACTAAGCCAACACGATACCAGACATCCTTTCTTGTTTCGATAGAACATTAGACACTTCCTTGTTCTCGGGTTAAGTTTGTTGTGGCATAATATTGTCCTAAATTATATTAAATAATATATAAAAAATATAAAATATTACAGTATTTTTCCATCGCAAGGCTTAATTTAAAAGCTGAAGAAACTATGGAGGTGTCTTGTTCACATAATTTCAGCAGTTTATTTATTATTGGTATATTATTTATATATATTATTATAAAAACAATCATCATTTCCTTTATAATGTAGTCTATTTTATTTGATTGTGGAGAAAATATTAGTTAGAAACATTTTGTTCATAATTTTTTGTCTGATATAAAATATCCTGCTATTTTATTTCATCAGAATATTTATTATCCGTAAATTAACATGTGCATTATTGAACATGGCGAATGTAGGTACTGAGATAGTTCAACCGTGAAGGTCGATAACTTAATCTAATAATTATCTATATGTTAGGGTGATAAATATTCACTTATACTTGAATACTATAGATAAAAATAAAGCTTATTATTAAACTTTATTGATTTTAAAACTTACATATCGAGCCACCTGTAAGTCTAGAATTCATAATTAAAACCAGTTTTATGGTACTAGTTTAACCAACTGGTTTGCACTTGGCAAAGGGTGAAAATTAAGGACTATATTATTATGCGTTTTGTAGTTGAAATTAAATAAGATGAAATAACTTAGGGTAGACTGGGTACGGTTGAAACAAAGGACGGTTGAAACAACACGAATATCTTGCAAACCGTTGGCGGGGCAGTAAGGGGTCCAAGGAGAAAACGAAGCGGACGACCGTTCTTAATACGAACCTCAATGTTGCGTCGCACTCCGCGCGCTTTAGCGGTTTTTTAAAGACCCTATTGTGTTTTCATGACCAAAAGTAAGTTTTTTTGCTTGGAGAATTATCCAATTATTGTCGTTTCTATTTAAATAACAATACTGAGTGTGCGTTTTTGTTTGAAATTAAGCTCGTGGAATATGACATCGTGACTAGTTTTTGTGTATCATTGTTGATACAATTAAAATAACTGAATTTTACCTAAAGTAGGAGTTGGGGACGGTTGAAACATTTTTTTTGGGTACGGTTGAAACATTGTAATTTATTTTATATGCCGAGAGTACGCGTAAGAAAGACTTGTCGAAGTACAAAGACTTATGATTGATTGACTAATGAAAGCCAAAAAGAGTTTTCTTTTTGTTTTTTCTTCAAATTTTATTGTTTAGTTTGCTATGCTTAAAAAACAAACAGTTGATTTTTGTTTTGTTTCTAGATAATTTACTTATTTAAATTTTATATCAATCTTAAGTATTAATTTTGTACGGCCCTGTTATTTCCGGCACAGAGGCATAACAGCTTAGGCCTCAGGAGTGGTAACGCATCTGCATTTTGACCTTAGTCTTTGTGTGGATGTCTATAGGCTGCAATCGTCACATAACATCAATGTGAACTGTATGCTTGTTTAAGACTTCCAGTACATCAAAAAAGTAATCTATAGTTACCGATGATTCTTAATATACATATACTTAAAAAAGTGTGCTTTAAAAACATTAAAAGCTGAAAAAACGTTACAAGTATATAAATATTGAAGACGGATTGCTGTTGTCAAAGAGTAACTAATTATTCTTAGAATTAAAATAAAATAATTAATAAAACATGTTGTAATATTATATTTTGTATTATTCGCTGACCCCGATCACTGTTTCAACCGCCCCTGGTATGGGGACGGTTGAAACAAATCGGATGTTTTTTTTTAATTAGATCTACTATTTAAAATAACAGACCTGGGACTAAAACCACATTGCCTATTAGAAGACAGAAACATGCTCTTTTATTTAACATATCTTTTTCATCGCTCGGGTTATAAAAAGAAAAACTATGGACGTTATAAGTGAAACTGTTTCAACCGTACCCAGTCTACCCTACCTATAAAATAAGGTTTTTAAATTCTATTTTTTGTTTTCAGGTTTCACATATAGTCCTTTTTGACTTTTTAATAAAATTGATGTAGCGTCAACGTACCTACCTATCTACAACCAAATCTCTTAAGATTTGATGTAGATGTATAATGGCTATTATATTTAGGTACTTATCTTCGATGTGTGACAAATGCATGGTAGTGTGAGTAATGATTTTTTATGATGATTTTTTATGTGTCAAATTTCATGCTCTTCTGCCCGCGAAATTGTCATAAAAGGAATACAAAGTTTTTATTTTAGCATACCTACTTATCTGTTCAACAATCATTTATTGATGACTTATTATGTCTCGGAACCTTTCTTCATGTTCAATTATAGGTTAGTAGTTTAGTAGTAAAAGCGACTTTCATTTCGGAAGATTCAACCCTATCGCTTTTAATGATTCGGTGTTTATTGTAATATGATTTTTTTTCAAGGCAAAACGACATCCACGCAGTCAAAGCTGCGGGCAACACCTAGTAGTTTAATATAGCTAAGGAAGTACGGATATGGATTACTAATTTGTAGAATATTATAGATCACTACAATGTCGTAAACTTGAGAATGATATTTATAAATAATATTATCAATAACATTCTCTATATGGAAGGATGTGAGTTAATAATTCATATAAAAGGCAACCTTGCAGTGGTAACACAAATATATAATATATTTAAAATATCTATAGAATGTTGTTATCTTATCAGCACTAACATGAAGTAAATTAATTCTGGTGGTATTATATAACATTAAATTAATTCAAAACGAAGCTTTACAAATTGACGGTTTGCATTATATCTACATCATAGCCACGGAATAGATAAATAAAGATGGAATGGTGATGTGGGCGTGGCAAGCCCGCCACAACTATGCGTGAACACACACAGTTCGGCAGAACCATTCGTTCGCCGCTCGTAGTGTCGTGTAGACTGCTTCGAACGACGCATCTCTTGGTAAAATACCATGTAGTGCCAATTTTAATATGTAATATGAAATGTCAGACATCAAGTATAAAGCGAGGAGGTATATCTTTTGATCAGTGTGTCACAAATAACATTTATTGTTATAATACTTGTAAAAAACATAATAAATATACAAAGGAATATGAATATTCGGACTTAAACTGCATTATTTAAACGTTACTGCTAGCGAATACATTGCTCGCTAAGCACTCGCTCAATTAACGCTATTACTGTCTCCGCTGGCAATGTACAGCATGTAATGCGTTCGCTACACTTCGACTAGTTTATTGGTGAGTATATTGTTGTGTGCGTGCGAGTGTGTTTATTGTCTACGGGCGTTACATCTTAGCATGCAAACTTACGCAAACGAATAGCTGCCCTGAGATTAATGTGTGGGTGATTGTCGAGATGGTGTTGCATTTGTGTAAGAAAATGCATGGTGGGAGAAAAGCGGCGACACTGGTTCTAATACTAAATTGAAGCAAAGGCCTTTCCATCCTTATTTATCTATTCCGTGATCATAGCAGAGAATATGTAATAATACTACGTATAGAATAGACACTTCGACGTCCCGCCCGATTGGCACACATACACAACCCCTTCCTCTCTTATGGGCGACGGTTGGTATTTTGTACGTGCTACGCACACAGGTGCGCGTGTAAATACACGTCACTGATGGATAGAAACCAAATTAAGCGTTTGTATGGAATTTTGGCGGAGTGTCCGCGGTGTGATCATAGGTAGTCTAGTATCAATAGAGGTTATCTAATACTCGAATTAATGTGTGTATAACAAGTTTTCTTCTGCACATCTACGGCACATATTATTGTCACCTGTGTGATTTTAATTTTATTCCCTTTTAACCGACTTCAAAAAAGAAGAGGTTTTCAATTCGGTTGGAATGTTTTTTTATGTATGTACACCGATTAAGTACGCTGAGATATCTGATCCGATTAACATGATTGTTTTTTGTTCGTTACGAAATATTTGGTTCCATAAAAATGGTTTGGCTCAGTAGTTTTATTTTATAAGCATTTTTGTAAACTTGGAGGATGTAATTTTCATGTTTACTTGAACGATGTAATTTTCGTAGTCGGGCCGTAGGTAGATCTTTAGTTGTTTTTTTTTTTGGCCAGATTTCTAAATATTAACTAGGTACATTCTGTATTTTGTTAATTCTCACTTTTACGCATTGTGATTATTTGGTTTTGAACTAACTATATTTTTAGTCAGAAGTTTTTTTTCTTCGACTAAGTATATAAAACAGTGGCAATTGTATAAAAAGCATAAATATAAGTATCTACTTATTAATGTAGGCAATATATTGTAGAGTATTTAATCCTGCAAATCTTTTAAAGTTTTGCTGCTACGCTGTAGTTACCACTAAAATTTAACATAATAATATATAATTGAACCTTAACTTCTAGACTCAAAAGTAGCCCCTACACTACTGCTACCTATCCGCGTTAAAATTATTCCGTATTTTTTATCAAAGATTTAAGATTAATTAATTAACACAAAAAATGCACAAAAACAAAGTTTTTTGATCTATAATTCAGTTTTTAAATTCATAACATTGTTTTTTATTCACGTACATACGCCTACCTATTAATCCTCCTCTTTAAGCATATTGCGAAAGAATGATGATTGGAAGATACAATAAGAAACTAAAAGACGAAGGATAACACAAGCGAAAATTGGCATACGCAGTATTTATAATATGATAACTATTCACTTATAATCCATTGATATGCTCATACTGTCCTAATGTCAATCTCAAACGTATCTCTGTCTGCCTGTCAAGCAACAAAACAATAAAAGACTAGAAGTGGAAGTTATGTATTGATAAAATAAATATAGAGGTTGCTACATTGTCCAATAATTTCTATCACAAGCAAAACAAGGTCCCGGCTTACTATGCCAATATATCTGAATGACTGCAGTAATCACATAAGTACCTACCTAACATGTATACGAACTGCATGGGTGTAGGTACTTGTTTGCTTTTATCTTTATTCTCTGTGACATCTTACCTTTACACTATAATTGGTATTACTTACATTAGTATTTAGTCTTGTACCTATTTTACAGGGGTTATTTTGTCACTGCTTTATTTTACATATAGCTATCAAATCCCAAGATTAATCTCATTGAAAGACATGCAAAATAATGGCCTAGACCTGTGCAGTTACGGTTATTTCATGCGTGACTGTACCTCCGCTTATGAATGATAATGTAACAAGTTAACTACAAATGTGCATAATGTTAATAATATCGACTGGTTCGTTTAATGCACTATATAGCCACCGATTAAATAATTAATGCAATCAAAGCAATGGTGTAGCTGCATATCAATTTTCTAAGAATTTAGTTGTTTTGTTTGGGACGGGCGTGTCTCAGAATATTTGTTTGGGATAATTTAGATCTAGTTAAGGTCAAGGTGGTGAACTTATAATAATTAATTCAAGATTTGTTAAGGTGGTCCTGGACAAGAACAATTTAGGGAATTTCCGACTTGTGTATAAAATGCTAAGTATTGTCTCTATAAAATCATAATTAATAAACTTGGTGCTACTCTAAAAACTTTTCAATTCAAAAGTTGCTATCAAACTAAAAAGAACATGATGCGAGCATTTTCATTTCGGCATTTTCTATAAAAAAATGGTAGGTAGGTACCAATTTTTGTATATCAATGCCCAACAAGCATACAGTTAACATTGATGGTAAGTAATACTGTAGGTTATAAATATCTATTATACATAAAAACTCATACTACATTTCAATGTAGATGCGCTGTCAGTCCTGAAGTTGTTATACATCTGTGCCAGAAATTACATAGCCGCTCATTACCACCTGACCGGAACACGATAGCGGTGAATACTAGCGACAAGTAGATTAGGTACCTAATGCATCAATCCAGATAATCGTTCTTGGTTCATCAGAATATTATTATATCATCATCATCTCATCCATTTCTGGTAATAAATATATAAATTTCTTTATGCTTAAACTGCGAAACTGCGCTAGTGCATCTTTCCTTTCGACTTTGTCTATTCGCAGAGCGCATCTTAAATTATTGGGCCATCTGGGTCACACTGAATTGTCCCTTCTCAAAACCTATTTCGTAGAACAAAACAGACAAATATATCTCGCAACTCAATTTTAGATGGCCGATAGATTTATATCGTAAGTGAGTAACGAGAACAGTGACCGAGCGACAGGATCACGTCGAATCAATTTCATTGAGCACATTGGCTTCCGGACACGTCCCCTAGCGCAGGCGCAGACTCGCCCGCCACCTCACCCCGCCACCTAACTATGATCTGCCAAATACGTACGTGGATCATCTGTTACAGGACCTACGGGAGCATTTTCATATGAGACAGTGAAGTTTTTATTGAAAACTTCGCCAATGGACAGACGTCATTTTTAGGTATTTTGTTGTAGCCGCCAGGTTCACATAAACTTTTCACACACTAGACAATCTTAACTGTGAACATATACCTTGTCAAAACCACTGAACAGATATTTATCTATTCCGTGGTCAAAACTACCGATGAAACACACAAATCACTATCAAAATATTTTGTTAAAATAATTTTAAAATAAAAAGTACCTACCTAAATAGTAAACTTGAAACTGTTCAGTACAGATAGATGAAATGATTATTGTTAGGTATATAATAATAAAATATTGTCAAGATTATATAACTACAACAAAGAAAACTAAAACTCATTCAGAAAAACAAGATTCTACGAATAAGATTGCTGGTAAAGAACAACTTAAAAAGGGCTTAAGAAAGAAAAAAAAAGTTAAACAATGATGGTACGATTTCTTCAAGATTGGTGTTTCCGGATAAGTTTCTTGGTGACCCTATACTGCATAGTGACCCTTAATTTAACGGGTCACTTAGATTACGACATTTTGACAGTACTGCAGTTATAGTAACGAAGCGTAACGTTTACGGATGACAATATTTTTTTGCTAATCACTTAGCAGGAACTTAACTCGTCGGCGCGAATTCGATGCAAATTAATTTTTTTTTCATTGTCAGTCACTTTAAAACAATTGTTTTTTTAATTAATCACTAGATACGTGCTGTGCGTGATTTGCGTGGTTGCTCAGGTTCGTTGAGCAATGTGTACTGCAATATTATCTGAAGAAAGGTGAACTGGGAATAGAAAGTAGGTCAATGTTAATTTATCAAAATGGAATGTCCATAAGGTGTATTTATTTGAGAAATAACGTTTAATTCTCGTGAATTATGACTTAATTAAACTGTTTGCAAGCTGAATGTACTATTATAATTATAACGTTATCGCAGGTTTTCGCGAGCTTCATACATTGTAGAAATTAAATTTGCAGATTTTCTCGCGTATACAATACTCCCAAACTTCTTCTTATAGCCGACGTTTCGGAAGCTGTAAAGCGTACAATATTATACTTATGTCCAATATTAAAATTATGTGCATAAAAATAAACACAATGCAATAATTGCTTATACCTATAGACTTCTAGAAAGCATTAGCCCCGGAATCATCAGTCCAGTTTCAGAAATAAAAAATGAAAATGTTTGTGTATTGTTTTATTTAATAGAGCCTGTTCGGTTGAGTCAACCTCCTACTGAAACAAATCTAGGTCAAGTAATGGATCAAGTCAAAACAATGGATCTTTTATTGCTCCTTATACTGTGACTTAACTGAATTTCGTTTCTTTCTAATGTTCTTATACTACTAGCCTTGTCGTAAGGAAGTAAGGAACATTTATATTTTAGACTGCATGTGTAGAAAGTTATGAGGAACAGCAGGTCTAAATTAGTTACTGAATTCTACTACATACAACATTTTTAATAATGGCAACCCATTATATGTCCCACTGCTGGGCACGAGTCTCTCCCCTTTTTTGGGAAGGCCTGGAGCTTACTCCACCACGCTGCTCCAATGCGGATTGGTGGAGGTGGGTTGGATTAGTGGCCAACCCGCTGTCGGATGTTTTCAAACCGCCCATAAGACCTCCGACAAGGTTTAACGACTACTATCTATCGATAGCAACCGGGACCGACGGCTTAACATGCCCTCCGAAGCACGGAAACGCGCATTTAATTTGCCACTAGCGGTCACCCATCACACTACCCGATCGCGCCCGTAGTGCTTAACCGAGTAGATCGCTTACGATCTACACCAGCCGCCGGACCATGCGCGCTTCGGAATCCGTTACACCAACGTATTTTTTGACATTTAAAGTTACCAGGATTGACAGATTCCTTTAAAACCTCGACAGATAATTTTGAGATTAACTTAAACATTAACCAGCGCACCTCGGCCAACTACGGTAAAGTTAAATTTATGACGTCACTAAACAATTTACAAATGGTGCAACAATTTTTTCTGCTCAACCTACTTTACCAATTAGTTAATCCCTTAAGACGATGCAACCCAGCCTTAATGAATCACGGACACCAGTAGTTTGGTGATATTACCTTGCTTCTTGTTTTTTTTACTTATTTATTGTGTTGTGTAAGTTAAAGAATAAAAATTTTTCTTTCTGTCTTTCTTTCAGTAAGTATGTGTGTATAAAGAATATAAATGTAGAAGTTACCGATATTTAAATTTTCTAGCGTGTACGGTTGGCATTTAGGTAGATAAATAATAGAGATATACATAGCTCTAAAAAATTAATAGTGTTGGTAAAGTTCAAAATAAGCCATTTTTTGTTTGAGAACTTACCTTACCTAACCTACTTACCTTTGTTTCAAGCATGTTACCGTTGTTACCTTTTTTATGTAATGGAAGTGGCAAACAAGCATGCAGTTCACATTGATGTTAAGTGATGACTGCAGCCTACAGACACTCACACAAAGACCAAGGTCAAAATGCAGATGCGTTACCACTCCTGAGGTCTAAAGTATTTTGCCTCTGTGCCGGAAATTACAGGGCCGTACATTACCACCTGACCGGAACACGATAGTGCTGAACACTACCATTTAGCGACAAGTATATTAGGAACGCCCGCCAGCTCCACCAGTAAACCTGCCAAGACCTTTAGCCCAAGATAGATCTCATTGGCCTTCAGAGTATGTAAATAAGAGTGTTTTATTCACTTGAAATCTATTATACCTACATATTGCCATTTAATATTTTTGTTTAGTTTTTACTAACATATTTTTTTCAGGCGCATGTCATAATCACCATTGTCAACTAGTTACATTTTTTTATGATAATTTATATATTAAGAATCTATTCCGGATAGGTACCTACTTGTAGATAGATAAATATTCATGAAATTGAATTGTTATTTTGTCTCTAACATTTATTATATTCCTAAGTACTATGTCAAGTAGGTATAATTTATTTAATTATTTATTCTTCAATGCACCTTGTACATTAGGCGGACTTAATGCCACTAGGCATTCTCTAACAGTCAACCTTTGGGATGTGGGACAGGATTGTAAAGGGTGCAATTTATACAAGAACAAAATTTTGAGAACAATGTAAATTAAACAATAAATACCTTAATAAATAATTATATATATATTTAGATACATATTGCGTATATACATATAATACATATAGGAATATGTACAAAATACATAAATTATATATATATATATATTATATATATATATTATATCAAGGTGCAAAGACAGGAATGGGTGTCCCACAGGGCTCAATATTAGGACCATTTCTGTTTTTAGTCTACGTTAATGATTTACTTCATTTGATGCCTAACAGTATGCCCAAAACAATTTTATTTGCAGACGATACTTCAAAAGTTTTTAAAATGAACAGACGGAATCCAGATTACGATACTGTAAATAAGGTCATAGGAGAAGTACATAAATGGTTTACTGTCAATAATCTTGCACTGAATAGTAAAAAAACCAAATGTATCCGTTTTACCCTCCCTAATGTAAAAAGTAAAGAAGGAGACATTTTTATAAACAATGACAAAATTCAATTTGTTGATGACGCTACCTTCTTGGGAATAACGCTTGACTCGAAGAATCTTTGTACATACCTACTAGCAAACAAATCAACATTGCAAATCGTAAT
This sequence comes from Macrosoma leucophasiata, assembly GCA_036365455.1. Classification (NCBI taxonomy): domain Eukaryota; kingdom Metazoa; phylum Arthropoda; class Insecta; order Lepidoptera; family Hedylidae; genus Macrosoma; species Macrosoma leucophasiata. The sequence goes on along the minus strand of JAWQUS010000003.1, from coordinate 12,461,323 downwards.
CGCTGTAATCAAGATGCAGCTGAGCGACCTTGACCCAAGCGCCACTGCTGTCCAAGAGATGAAGAATTATGTCTAAATGTTGTTAATATATTTGTTTATCTAACTTATCTAGGCCCTTGATGTTTCATCATAAACATTATCACATGTGATAAACAAATGTTTCGTAAGATCTTGCGTCTTTGGAAATGGTTATTTTGTTGTTCTGTTTTATTTGTGTTAGTGTATCGCTGCATTGAAGATCATTGTCAAGGCGCCGCAGTCGCGCACATGTCATAAGGCATGACGCGCACTAACAATTATCACCCGTAATACGATCACGTTCTTATATCACTTGGTAATCATATAAGTTTGTTTTCCTTAGTTAACGTATCTTTAAATTTAAAGTTACAATGCGCTAACTAGCCCATATCATTTTAGTTCCATTTTCGGAGAACCCCCATGTTGCCTTCCTTGTTGATTATAGATTTTTTTTAATGTAATAAAAGGGGAAAACAAGCATGCAGTTCACATTGATGTTAAGTGATGACGGCAGCCTATAGACACCCACACAAAGGCTAGAGGTCAAAATGCAGATGCGTTACAACCTCTGAGGTGTTATGCCTCTGTGCATAAGACATTACAGTACATTACAGTATATGTTCTAAATAAAAATAAATACCTTGTGAACATTGTAAAATGGAACAGGTTTTGTCTACATAAAAAAGGGTCAGTAAGCATGAAACATTAATAATAATTTATAGTTGCTATGAAACTTTTTTTCAAAGGAAATAATAGACTAACTTATAAATTAAAGGCCACGCCTATAAAATAAACACTACTTTAATGAGGTCTTTTACATATAAAAAGGTGCGCATAACGTTAGAGACCGAAAAAACTAGCTCATTTTTCGTGTAGGTAAACAATCGGGAAAACGCTAGTGGTGTTACATAAGACCTACTGTTTACTAATTATCACATGTGTTCATAAAAAACAAAGGTTAAATTTATATGCAGCCTTACAATAACTACGTATAAAATAATTAGTACTGATTGAGTTCTAGTGGAATTGTTTGAGGAATAGTTTTTTACTGGTGGTAGAGCTCCAGTGACGGAGCTCGCGGGCGTAGGCACCACCGCATTACCTAATATACTTGCCGTTAAATGGTAGTGTTCAGCACTATCGTGTTCCGGTCAGGTGGTAATGTACGGCTCTGTAATTTCCGGCACAGAGGCATAACACCTAATGCCTCAGGAGTGGCAGCGCATTTGCATTTTGACCTCGGGTCATTGTGTGGGTGTCTATAGGCTGCAGTCATCACTTAACATCAATGTGAACTGCACGCTTGTTTGCCACTTTTATAACATAAAAAAAAAAAAAAGGAAACATAAAGGTTCTTATGTAAACGTTATAGTACCTACCTATTTTAAGTATTTTCGATGTAGGTATGTGAAATGCATACATGTAGGAGAATATCCGTTACGTGTAGTATACAGGTGTAAAAAGGGTTGAGTTCACTGAACGTAATTAAGTAAAAACTATTTGATACACAAGGTACTGAATCTGTAATATAAAAATGAATCGCAAAATGTGTTTATGTTGTGTGTTAAATGTGTTATTTCAATGATGGTATTTACGCCGAGAAAAACTAGTCGTCTACTAGTAAAAAGTCGAATAATTGACGGAAAAACCCTAAAAACAGCTATTTTCTTTTTCCCATACAAAACTAAAACGTATAGTCAATAATTTGAGCTTTATTGCTATTCTATAAAGTTCATATAAAATTACAAGCACTCACTGTTGTCTAAGCAATGTGGGTGTGTGTCAAAGAGTCAATTTGCACTTTATTACGGCTATACAAAGTACATACTAAAGAAAACAAAGTTAAGGGTTGTTAAGATTTTTTTTAAATGTGCGCTCTTCCTCAGCCGGTGACAGTTTGTAAGGGTATTTTGTCAGTTTTTCATGCCTGAAAATTGGTTTACAGGCTCTTTTGGTGCACCAATTTTTTTTTTAATCTGCCCCCATACCTCTAAAAATTGGTAGAGAAATTGGTATGGGACTTTCCGCAATTTTCAAGGTGGAATATTAATGAACAGGCTCTTTCTATAAAACAAATATCAATACTCTTGGGAAAAGATAAGTACCTACTCCACAAAGAGGTACGCGAAGGGAAACTTTATTAGGACATTTCCACGGGATCGTAAAATTTAAATAATTTATAAAACGACATCCAAGCGGGCGAAGCCGCGGGCAACTGCTAGTAGTGCAATAAAGTTTTAGATGTTGGTGATAGACACAAATTGGAGAGAAAATTACTATAAGTAAGTACCTACCTAAGTATAAAGGTAAGAAAAAAATAGACCTTTGGTGGCATTTGAACCAGCGACTTCTGGATATCCTATGTTTGTTAGAGAAATAAATAAATGTATCAAGATTATATATGTCAAAAGCATAGGCGTTATGTGCGCTGCACATATAAATTCGTAGAACTATTAGATTGTAGATTCCGCTACGCGATCTCCCGAACACGTGGACTCTTTGTACCCTACCTCTGGACACTGCAAATTGATAAAACTGATTCTTCCACTAATTCACTGTGGCAGAACGACAACATTAATTGAAATGCTTGAATATTTTTTATTACAAACAGCATTTTAACATTCTGTGATTCTATTTGATCTTTTTTAGAATAGATGTCCATTAACATAGGGTTTTTTAATGTAATGAAAGCAATAAAACAATGAAGATGCTAGATTATTAATGTATACGTAAAAGTTAGGTGTGCAGCATATCTAGATGAACAAAATCATTCTGCAGTGGGATCCTAATCTATTTAAGGTCTGTGTTGTTTATATTGTGGTCCTTACAAAATGTCTGGAATAAAATAAACGGATTTATAATACAACAAGTCATAGGTACTATGGGTTTGAAGCGATGAAATTTTAACTGTTTTTGTCACGAAAATTCTGAATTCAGCATCGACAAAGAAAACGGTGTGTCAGGACTGGGATATCTGGCGCTCCAACTCTCTGCCTACCCCGTTAGGGACCTGGCATGAAGATACATAGAGTAAAAGTAAACGATTGCCTTTCAGAAAAATCGAGATTTTTAAATAAAATTAATAGACTCTGTAAAAAAGCGATATTTTATCGAGATTTAACTTGCAATCCGATCGTTCACTAACATATTATCAGCCACACGGCATTGTACAAACTTAAACGTAATCAAGAGAACCGAGAAAGAGGAAAGTGTTTCTCCTAGTTTCTTTTAGCTTTGCCAGTTTATTTTTCGCCCATCAAACTGATATATTTTCGTTAGCCTATCATAATTTCCCACTGATGGACTGGTTCGTTTCTCCTGATATTTTTGTGCACAAACTTAAGACATTAAAAACCGACTTAATTATATACTAAAAATAAATATAATATAATAGATTGGGGAAAAAGTCTTTTCGCATTATAGTATGTATGAACTTGTAATAATATCTCTTTGGCTGTAGTATTTGTATCTGGCTGGTTTTGGTATCATTGAAAGTTAAAATTTTAAAGAACATAATTCCAAATTCAAATTAGGCAAATGTGTGATTTTCATTTGTCGTACTGTCAAGATGAGTGAATCTAATGAAGAAATTCGATACATTTTAAAATATTACTATATATATTATATTACAAAAAAGGTAAAAATGCAACGCAAGCAGCGAAAAAAATTTGCGATGTTTATGGACCTAGTGCAGTGTCTGTGAGAGTAGCACAAATTTGGTTTAAGCGTTTTCAATCCGGAAATTTTGACGTCAAAGATGCACCACCTCGCTCTGGTCACCCTATTACGGATAAAATGGATGCCATTTTTGAAAAAGTGGAGCAAGATCGACATATCAATAGTTACGACGTAGCTGAAGAACTGAGAATTGATCACAAAACAGTTTTGGCGATTTTGAAAAAAGCTGGGTACAAAAAAAAGCTCGATATTTGGGTACCTCACGAGCTCACTGAAAGAAACCTAATGAACCGTGTACTCATTTGTGATTCTTTATTACGACGTAATGACACCGAATCATTTTTGAAGAAGCTGATAACTGGTGATGAATAGTGGATCACGTACGACAAGAACGTGCGAAAAAGGTCGTGCGTGGTCAAAGGCCGGTCAGGCTTCACAGACTGTGGCGAAACCCGGGTTAACTCGCAATAAGGTGATGTTGTGTGTGTGGTGGGATTGGAAGGGCATTATTCATTATGAGCTATTACCACCAGGCAGGACTATCGATTCTGAACTCTACTGCGAACAACTGATGAGATTAAAGCAAGAAGTTGAGAGAAAGCGGCCGGAATTGATCAACAGAAGGGGTGTGGTGTTTCATCATGATAACGCTAGACCTCACACATCTATAGCCACTCAGCAAAAATTAAGAGAGTTTGGCTGGGAGGTGTTAATGCATCCGCCGTATAGTCCTGACCTTGCACCTTCAGATTTCCACCTGTTTCGGTCTCTTCAGAATTCTTTATGCAATGTTAGGTTAACATCACGAGAGGACGGCCAAATCCACTTGTCGCGGTATTTTGATGAGAAGTCCCGAAATTTTTATAGCAATGGGTTCATGTCCCTACCTGCAAGATGGCAAAAGGTTATCGAACAAAATGGTACATACATACTTTAGTAAAATTTAAATAAACTATATTAAAAAATGTTTTGAATTATCTTAAAAATGCGAAGAAACTTTTTCCCCAACCTTATATAATACTTTAAGCTTATGAGCTCATGTCATCGCAGAATCTTCTCTTTAATTTGTCTGCCCATATTTGAAAAAAATAAATTCAGAATAATTATATTAATATGAAATATTCAATTTAAAAATAGGAGACGTAACTCTGCACTCGTGATTAAAATTAATACAATAAATATAAATCGATATATGAATACGAATTGTAAGACAAAACTGGTATTCAAATTACAATAATTACACCACGGAACAATCGTGATGTGAATACATTGCGTTTTAATAAAATATCAATTCACATGTACCTACCCACTTATTCCATATTTACATATTTTACGTAGTTACTTCCAATTTTTTGCAGTCAGAAAGACGAAGTGTAGTTTCATACTGTTCATTTCCTTGAATACTGTTCCACAAAATGTTTTTCGGAAAACAAAAAATACTAGAGAGCTTTTAAGACTGTTATTGTATTATGAATGTACATATATTATGTGGTTTGCTTACATTCTTTATACTTATGTCCAACGCAGACAACTTACTTGTCGAATATAGTTTTTTTACTAACTTTTTGTACGATTCGATTCTGACTATCTATCGGATTTTTTGTATATGTACTAGTCTTTTGTATAAACCACATGCAGACGTTTTGTTCTCTTTTCTAAAGAATATTTGTATACCAACTATGGACGACAGGACATTGTGTGAAATGGGTTTTAAAGTTACGAGTATTTTTGAAACAGAAATGCCAGATGTGCCTTGCTTAATTAGTTGTTATTTTGCTTTTACTGATATTATTTTTTGTACGATCACGTTACTGCGTAGTGATTTCGGAATGTTTGTAATCAAAAGATTTTTCTGCTGGTAGAATACCTAGTTACATTAATTAGGTATATAGGGCAGCGTTGGTGAGTAAGGAAGTCATCATAGCATTACTTAAGTAGAAAATATTTATTTGATATCGATAATAACTAAGTACCTACGAAGTCTAACAGTAGAATTATACCGAATTCTACTCTCTAGTTTTAAATGTTTTCGCGCTCGTTGATATCGGATAGTACTTTTTTGATTTCATTGAACATTTTCAAAGGTTATTATCTGTAACGTTCTAATAAAAGTCTGGATGCACCATAGTACTTATAGATATGAGCTATGTAATAATTAGAAATAGATGTCTGTTGTTCGGATATATCAGAACAACTTCTCAACAAGTTGGATCGTCTCCTCAATAATTGTATTCGGTTCATCTTTGGCTTGCGCAAATTTGACCATATATCCCAGTATCGTTCTAAGCTTAAATGGCTCCCTATCTGACAAAGAAGACATGTAAGATCTCTTTGCTTACTTTTTTCCATCATCAACGATCCATATTCCCCCAGCTATCTTAAAAACAAATTTCAATTTCTAGGTGACACCCACAATTTCGCTCTACGTTCATCTGAAAATTTAACTCTTGCAATTCCTTCACACCGTTCAGGTTTCTTGTCAAACTCCTTTGCCATCTCGACAATAAAGCTCTGGAACTCGCTTCCCATTGACATCCGGAAATCTCCCAGTAAATTAACTTTCAAGTTCATGCTAAAGAAATACTTCTTGAGTCAGTTGTCCTAATTTCATATGTTAGCCATCATATGTATATATATATATATATATATATAGTAGTTTATTATATTATATATTATGCATTTATTTATCTTGATGTTTTAAGTAAATTTAAATTAAATATATCATGTATGAATTTTTGTATTTATTAATTAGTAAGTACCTATATCAATAGATATATTATTATTTATTTTTTTGTTTTGTACTTGATATCATAAGTATGAATAATACTTTTTGTGTAGTGGGCTACCTGCGTTGCACTTTGTCAGTCGACCCGCTAAGGTGACAAAGAGCAAATAACTCGTCGATAGCTCACAAACTCTCCTCCGGTGGCTCCAAGCGCCACACCCTGGAAACCACGTCGGCTCGTGGGCTAAACCTGGAGGAGGGGCTTGGGAAGAACATCGTTCTCGAGTCTATCGGCTACTCCCGATTCCTGTAGTCTTGGCGGTAACTACTGCAGTCCACCACTGGTGGCAAGACACTCAGGCATTTGTACGAAGGCCTTAAGGCTACAATAAGGGCTAGATATTGTTTGCCAGACTACTGCATCCAGTTCCCTTCCGGTCGTAGCGGTTTTCCGTTCCATCGGGTTTAAGGGGACTCGGACGAGAGAGTGCTTCTGCGTTTGCGCGTACGCTTTAGCACTTAAATATATCCTGCGCATCGGACTGCTTCCGCTAATGGACTCTGATCTGGCAAAGACTGGTGGCGATGGGCTGAGGTAGAAAGGTTCGGATCAATGCAAACCGAGCTTTGTCCAAGGCTTGCACACCAGCGGCACTGGGGGTGTGAGTACACACCGTGGTCGTTTTTACTTTGAACTGGGGAGACAAAGTAAATTCGGCAGCACCCAGAGCGACAAAGCAGCCTTATTTAAGGGAGCACTGCTTTCCTCGCTTAGCCGGGGACGGAGTTAGAAAAGGTACTCCAAACAAATGCTCTCCCTAAAATAACTAGATAGCAGTAACCGCGGCTGCTACAGCATTTTGAAAATCGTGGTCGACGAATCAACAAAAACATTATTAAAACACCAACTTCACCATTTAATTTCACATTCGGCGCGTGGAATGTGCGGACTCTCCTTGACCGTGATACAAACATTTGCCCAGAACGGAAAACTGCTATCGTAGCTAGAGAACTTCGTCGTTATAACGTTGATGTAGCTGCTATTAGCGAAACACATCTTGCTGGCGAAGGAGAACTGGTCGAGCACGGTGGCGGTTATACCTTTTACTGGAAGGGAACAGCTGCATCTGAACCAAGGCGGTCAGGTGTTGGATTTGCGGTTAAAAATACAATAGCAAAGAGTCTCCAAGAATATCCAGGTCACATTTCAGACCGTATTACTACTTTGCGCCTTCATCTGAACGACACGAATTTCCTTAATGTCATTAGTGTCTATGCTCCAACACTAGATAGTACTGATGACATTAAGGACAAATTTTATGAAGAGCTAACACAGTGCCTTCAAAAAATTCATCCTAGAGAGAGCATCTTGATCCTAGGAGATTGCAATGCCAGGGTGGGTCGTGACCATGAAGCATGGCCTCAAGTTTTGGGTAGGCATGGAGTTGGTAGTATGAACTCCAATGGCCAGTTACTTCTAAGCTTATGTGCACAGTTCCAACTTGCAGTCACAAATACCATGTTCCGTCTTCCTGCCAAACATAAAACGACGTGGATGCATCCGCGGTCAAAGCACTGGCACCTACTCGATTATGCCATCGTTCGACAACGAGATATCTCTCAGGTCCTAGTCACCCGTGTTATGCGTGGTGCACACTGTTGGACGGACCACCGGCTTGTCGTCACTAGATTGCGTTTAAGCCTCCGACGTCCCAGTCGAGGGAGTAGAAACAGAGTTACGCGATTAGATGTGAGTAAATTGGCAAACTCCGTGACACGTAAGGTTTACGCGGAAGCCTTATCTACTAAAATAGCACCAATTACTGCTGAAACTGGTGATGTAGGGAATATTTGGTCGTCTCTGTCATCGTCTATTCTAGATACTGCAGTTTCGATGATAGGCTTGAAAACTCAAAAGCGTGAAGATTGGTTTGACAGCAACGACATTGTTCTAACAGAAGCCATCGCCAAGCACCGAACTCTTTTAAGGAACAACGCAAGTAGTGTGGTGATTCAAGCAAGTGGTCGAGAATTGCGCAAATTCACGAGAGAAGCAAAAAATAAGTGGTGGCAAGACAAGGCGCAGAACATGCAATGGCTTGCGGATAGTAATCAACTTGGCGAATTTTATAGTGAGGTTCGCAAACTCGTGGGTAACACTGAGTTTGTTAAGGTGCCCCTGAAGTCACTTGATGGCAGCTGTCTTCTTAAAAGCAGAGAAGAAATACTCAAACGTTGGGCAGAGCATTTCAACAATTTGCTCAACGTAGATCGTGCAGTTGATTTAAGTTGCATTACTGCTTTACCCCAACTAGAATATGCAGTCGATCTTGATCTGCCCTTGTCTCGAGACGAAGTCGTCTCTGCCATAAAACAACAGCGGAACAAACGCGCGGTTGGCTTGGATCTTCTACCGGGTGAACTGTTAAAGTGTGGCGGTGATGAGTTACACACGTTGGTCTGGGAATTGTTTTCTCGTATGTGGAAGGAGAAACAAATTCCTGAGACATTTAAACTGTCGCGTATTAGGCCCCTCTACAAGAATAAGGGTGATAGAACGGACTGTAACTCTTACCGTGGCATTTCTCTTCTTTCAGTCCCTGGGAAGATATTTGCCAGAATTCTCCTTAACCGCCTAAGGACCTTATCTGAAAAGATTTTGCCTGAAACGCAGTTTGGTTTCCGTCCAGATAGGGGTACTTGCGAGGCAATTTTTGCCGTTCGTCAGCTCCAGGAAAAGAGCAGAGAGCAAGGTAGGCGCCTGTATCTTTGCTTTGTTGACCTCGAAAAGGCTTTTGATAGTATTCCCCGTAGAGCCCTCTGGATGGTGCTGCAAAAGCTGGGATGTACGGAGAAGTTCGTGACACTTTTGCGACTCCTGCACGACGACATGGAGTGTTGTATTGCAGCAGAAGACAAACAATCGCAGTTCTTCTCCGTTGATTGCGGAGTGAAGCAGGGTTGCGTCTTAGCACCAACTCTATTCGCGTTATATTTTGCAGTCGTAGTTCGTGAAGTCTTAACGTCATCTTCTATTGGGATCCGGCTTCGTTATAGGACGGACGGCAGTCTTTTTAACTTATCTCGACTAAAAGCTAGCACTAAAGTGTCACTCGCACATATTGAAGACATTATGTATGCAGATGACTTATGTTTTGTGGCAGAATCCCCGGAAGGTCTACAACAGCTTGTTACTAATCTTCACCAGCAGTGTTGCAAATTTGGCCTAAAGATCAGTGTCAAGAAGACGGAGGTCATGTCTCTAGACAGTCATGGTCATGGTCATGAAACATTGACCGTTAAGCTGGGTGAAGATATACTGAAGCAAGTAGACAAATTTCGGTATCTGGGGAGCACAGTAACATCGAAGTGCGACCTTGACCCCGAAATCAACAGCAGAATTGGTGCTGCTGCTGCAACTTTTGGAAAATTGAATAGCAAGGTCTTCTGTTCGCATGATTTAAAGCTAGCCACTAAAATATCTATTTATATGGCCATTGTGCTACCAAATATCTTATACTCTGCAGAGACGTGGGCACCGTACCGACGCCACATTAGGCAATTAGACCAGTTCCACCTCAAATGCCTCCGGAAAATTCTAAACATCCATTGGTCTGATCGCGTACGTAATACCGAGGTCCTGAGGCGAGCTAATGTGGGTGGTATTGAGTCGTACCTCATGAGAAGGCAGCTTCGATGGTGTGGCCATATATATAGAATGTCGGACGGAAGATTGGCTAAGCGCATCCTTTACTCAGAACTCCAGGAGGGCAAGCGTAAGCATGGCGGACAACTCCTTAGATATAAGGATGTGCTTAAGCGACATATGAAGCGCTGTGACCTAGATCCGTCGCAGTGGGAGGCGCTTGCATCTAACCGCGGTGATTGGAGGTCATTAGTAAAGAACAAAGTGTTTGACTTTGAGATCCGTCGGCGTACTGAATTTGATGCAAAGCGTGATGAACTGAAAGCCCGACCACCAGCGGCAATCAGTTACAATTATATAAACGGTGCTCTCACTTGCCCCCTTTGTTCGAGATCCTTCGTCAACAAAGGTGGTTATTGTAGTCACATGAGAGCGCATGAGAGACGCCAGTGAGAGATGAAGCGGTCGCCGGAGCCGAAAACGGCTAGGAGGATTATTATTACTTTTTGTAACTTTTTTTTTTGCTCCCACACACTAGACTATTTCTCCCATAACCCCATGGTTGACTGTCAGAGAATGCCTAGTGGCATTAAGTCCGCCATATGTATAATATGCATAAAAGTATAAATAAATAAATATATAAATAAATAATTAATCATAACTTAGCTAAGTACCAGGCAAACAAGCTACCAACTTACCTATCTGTTGGTATCTCACCTGACCTTACCGAATGACCCGAATGTTCGCAATAATTATGTTAAACATTATTTTAGATTATCCTTTTTATGATTTTTTGCAATTAATGAAAAAGCATAGGTACTTAATGTCTTTTTACAAGCTTTAATTAAACTGCACACAGTACACACTTATAATTTAATGAGGCAGAAAATCGCCTTTATATTGTTTAAAATGCCGAAACTGCAATTTACCTAAGTTTAATTTACTTACTAATGTGACTCTATTTATGAAAATCAGCAGACCTTAGTGATAAAGGTCTGGTCAGACAGCCGGTATGTCGTGGCGGACGACGCAGCGTAGAGCAGTTGTAATGTACCAACTAGATACCTATATCGATATTATGGAAGACATCAAATAATATTTACTGGTGGTAAAGCTCCAGTGACGGAGCTCGCGGGCGTAGGCACCACCGCATTGCCTAATATATTTGCCGCTAAATGGTAGTGTTCAGCACTATCGTGTTCCGGTCAGGTGGTAATGTACGGCACTGTAATTTCCGGCACAGAGGCATAACACCTTAGGCCTCAGGAGTGGTAACGCATCTGCATTTTGATCTTGGTCTCTGTGTAGATGTCTATAGGCTGCAGTCATCACTTAACATCAATGTGAACTGCATGCTTGTTTGCCACTTTCATTACATAAAAAAGGGCATCACGCCGGGCGAGACAGGTCGGTAAGTCTGAAGGTCACGTCGCCATCCTGTCCCGGCACGCCACGCCGGCTGTCCGGCCAGTTCTTTTTAATGACAGTGTCAAATAATTATATGAAAAACAAGGTGTAAAACTTAGCTGACACAATCGAAATGGACATTCAGATTGAAGTTAATAAATTCGTTTATAACACTAATTTCTTTTCTTTCTTATACCGTCATCAGAGTCTCATTTATTAAATAAATATTTTCAGATTCATATTTATTTGGTTCCAGTAATAAACACAAAAAGCGAATTACAGAGCGGTTTCCTCATTACAATTTTACCTTTTACAGTAATACCCAGCCAAGGGACAGCCAAGGAAAAGCAGCGCGTGCCAGCGGACGAGGACAACAAGCCTGATGTAGTGTCAGCCGTCATAGGGGAGTTCGGCCCGTGGCAACTGCTGATGACCTTCCTACTGTCGCTGTTCTCCTTTCCGTGCACCTTTCATATTTATCTTCCTACTTTTACGGTGAGTTTTTAATAGTTATCACAAGAAGTAAGAAATGTCCATCGTTGTTATAGTCAATATCCTCAGAGACTCAACTTTAGACGGTTGGGTTAAAAAGTGACTCCTCAATATGTTGCGAATAATGACGAGTACAAAACCATGATGTGATGTTAGCCTCCAACTTCTGCTGACCTTCCTACTGTCGCTATTCTCCTTCCTATGCACATTTCATAATCTTCCTGCTTTGACGGTCAGTTTTATAAAATGTTTACTACGAATCTGTAGCGCTAGTTTAAATCCACAATGACTTTTATTAGATTTTTAATAAGAACTTTCATTACGTATAGGGTTCATTTGAATACCATTTATTCTAGTCGTTCTTTTGGTCAAAACCTTATTGCCAGAAATAGCTCTACCTTTATATTTTAAGTGGATATTTTGCACTTGATTAAGTAAATATAACATTTTTAAGTTTTTGTGAATTAAACCCACGGAATCACATTTTAAATAATTTGATTTTAAAATGTACAAGGTATTGCTAGCGGCTTTAAACGGCAACACTTATAGAGTGTTAGTGAGAAAAGCCGCGAGCTTGCGGTTAAATGTAGCTATAGAAAAGATTCTTTGATTAAAAGCAAACAAATAATTTTTTGAAACGTCATGCTAATCAACAGAAAGTTAGTTCATTTAATTGTAAAGATGTGGCTATAGAAAAACCCAAATAAATGAACAATAGATACACGTAAAGTATGTATTGATACAAAACAGATCCGGCTCTAATCTGTCTGTAGGTCCAAAACAAAGCACTCTTCTTTATCTGATTACTAGGACCTGTCTCTATTGATTTGAAGAAAAAAAACAACTCACCAACGAACAACTGACAATATTTATTAACCGATGTGTCTTCCTTAAGGGTAAATAAACTTTGAAGAACGATTTTCGATATTAAATTTCCTTCTCATTTGTTTGTAGTTTAAGGATGTAATTTTGATAGTTGCTCATTACTGCTGTAGTTTTGAGTAGAGACAGCACAGCTCGTCTCTAGCATCATGTGTGTAAAATAGTAAAGCCTCCCTATTCAAGATGCATAGACAAGACAAACTCTCATCATTCATACTGTGTAGGTATACTAATGCATCTTATTTGAGAAACATTGAATAATATAAATATCAATGCTAAAAATAAAACCTCTACTCATTTATTTAACTTTAAACTCATCCTGGCCAGTACTACCTCACTACTTGTCTATGGTCAGACAGGTAAAATCATTGTAATAAATTAGGTAAGTACATATAAGATATACAATAAATTAAGTGCGCTGTCGTAGCCACGAATTGATTATGTATTACAACTAAATACATAATAGTTCCGTTTGCCATCACATTGTTTATTGATTTAATGACATGGCCTTAAAATAACCTAGAATTACTACTTAGATATCTAATAACAAAATAAATATGGTCTGTAATTAACGCAATATGTTGCTACTATGACGAGAACTTGATCTAATCGAGTTATTAATTAAAAAGGAAGTACAACTGTGAAGGTAAATCTGATACTACATTATATTAAAAAAGGGCTCGTACATTTAAGGCCTTTTCATGTCATGATAATTAAAATCAAAGATTATATTAACATGATTTATAGTAACTGCCTCAGTAGCGTAGTGGTAGCAGGCCACTACTATTACGCTGGAGGTCCTGGGTTCGATTCCCGGATCGGGGGATATTAGACATAACGGTTTAAAATCCTTTATCTCTGCTTCTGCTTCTATTGGGATTTTTCCATTTTCTGGAAGTTTCCCAGTACCCCGGCGTTTAGTAATGTGCCCGGAGACGGCAACAGGTTCGCCACCTGTTACATGGGCCAAAACGTAACCGGCGAGTCGTGGATGTTTGCATGTATGATTGAATGCATGCATATACCTCTGCCTACCCCTTCGGGGATTACAGGCGTGAAGTTACGTATGATTTATAGATCGCAGGCATTTGGAAGATCTTAACTCTTTTTTTTTGACTAGATGTAAGACCTTAGCTATATAGCTCTAGATAAGTACTCCACATCTATTTTCCTTTGCAAAATTCTGGCATTTAAAAATTAGATTGTGATTGTGGACTCTCCTATATAGGCCAAACGAAGAGAGCTGTATCCACCCGCGTTAAAGAGCACATTGCTGATGTCAAAAACCGAAGAACAGGGAGGTCTACAGTCTGTGAAGACATAGCGGATAAGCCTGACTACTCGTACTATATCCGGTTTGATTAAGTTCGGATATTTGCTAGAAAACACGTACGCGAGGCTATTGAAATTAAAAAACACCCAAATTTTAATAGAGATAATAGATGGCGATTATTATGTCTGCAAGACCTCAAGATACTATAGTTAATCCTGAATGCTACGCAAGGCGTTTACGAAATCGATAGAGGTAGCTAGGTACATATATTTTTCAAACTGCAGACAATTCTAAATCACCTACTCTTCCCGGGACCACGGAAGCTGAAGAGCGACCGAAACGTCGAGTACATTTAAGTTAGTTATACACACGAAATAAAAAAAACATTGATTTATTTCAATGAGTGTACTCGTAAAGAACAAGTCTCGTTCTCGTCCAAGAACACATGTTACTCCATCTTCTTAAGAAAGACGTTTCAGACTCTTAAAGATACAAGTTACAACGCCACGTTACATTGGCAACCTTCCATATAACTCGGAATGTTATCAGGACAGAATAATACAGAATAATGCACCAATAATAATGTTTAAAAAAATCAATTTACGCTGCTCAGTAGGTATGTACGTACGCCTTTTATTATGTGTCTCGGTTGACTTAATTTCGAAACGACTGTTAAGTACATTGCTGTCTTACCGTAACGTGGTAGTAACGACTTTTTAGGATAACACCAATGTACTGTATAGTGACATTCAAATTGATAACCACTTAGATACATAATACGCCTTTTGAAGTTCATAGCTAAGTTGAGGTGAATGGCCACAACGCCTTTACTTTCCGTTAAGGCCTTAAGATGCTCCGATGACCTTGGAAGTTATTTATGTTATAAATACATGCAAGATACATGCATGTAAAATTTTCATATTTACTTCTAATAACATACAGTCGATGAATAACAAAATCCGATGACAGAATAGAAGAACGAAGGCAGTATTGAGTGACGTAAAATTTTTCTATAGGTACATGTTTTCAGAGTTCCGCAGCCTACAAGGAACCCTTATAGTTTTGCCATGTCCGTCCGTTCGTCCTAATTATCCGCAGCTATGCTCGTAAACTATTAGTAATAAAAAGCTGTAATTTGGCACGAACATACTATCCATACATAATATATTATTAGCCATGCGCAGAAAGTCGGGCAATAAAACCTCGAAAAATATTATTTAAGGGTCACTTTTTAAAAAGTCAGATTTCATGTTTTTTATTCTATTTTCGTTGGGTGATACACTGGGACAGAATACATTTATTTGTTAGTATTTTGAGAATTGCGTGTTAAAAAGGACGCAACAGAAGTATGCAAATATTTTTGTGCCTTTTGCAATATCTTCATGGAAAAACTTTTAGGAATTAACGAATCGTACAACAGTGCCACAGAATAATAAATGCGTACATATAAATAAGTTCTTAACGTCTGGAAAACTGCGGCAACTTTACAATTAGGTACTATCAGGTAACTGGTCGCTCGACCTGACGCGGTCGTAATAAAAGCAATTTTTCATTGATAAGCGGCGTGTTCGCTGACTACATTCACACCGCGGACACTCCGCCGAAATTCCATACAAACGGTCAAATTTGGTCTCTATCTGCTCAGACATCAATCAGTGACGTCGAAGTGTCCATTCTATACCTAGTATTATTACATATTCTCTGCTACAGTCAAGCACACAATACTGAAATTAGTTTTCGACTTATATCCCGCTACATTCCCCTCTTGTCCATCATCGTACCCCGCACTGTTCGCAAAATATTTGCTTGGTTTCAATCGTTCACCGTTTTAACCGCACCCAGTCTAGCACCCTACCTAACTAATCATATTTCTGGAATTAATCATGATTCCAAAACTGAAATAAAACACGTACTCTTTTATCATTTGCAGGCCCGAGCAACCAAATTTTGGTGTAGAAAACCCGATAATTTGTCAAGTTTACCATTACAAGACTGGATTAATTATAGTCAGCCAGTTGACGCTTGTTACGTCCGAGTACTACCTGATGGGATCACCGCTGAGAGTATCCTGAATAACACAGCCGCTATCATCGACTCCTTCCAAAAGTGCCAAGAATGGGACTACGACCGGTCAGAAGTAGGCGACACAATCATATCAGAATGGAACCTAGTTTGTGACAGAGCTGGTCTCACAAATCTGGCTGAGGTTGTATTTTTAGTGGGCGTTGGAGTGGGAGGTGTTGTCGGTGGATGGATCTCTGACAAGTTAGTACTTATGGTAACCTAAATATTAGTATGCGAACCAAAATATAAATCTATCGTACAATTAACACTCAACCGCTATGCTCTTAAGGGGCGTATCATGAACTCATTTTTAAATGATGCTGCAACATTCAAGTAAACATCCGGAATATCCAATTATTTTATAATTATCTGACAACTGATAGTAGTAAGAACGGCTACACACGACCCTAGAATCAGAGACGATATCGGGGCAATGGTGGGTACCTACGACCCTAGATCATAAATCGCCTCGTGTATAGGCAAATTGTAATCAGAATTGTATCGCTTCCAGCGAGCTCACGATTTAGGGACGATTATCCCCGTCATAACTGTCCCGATATCTTCTCTGATTTTAAGGTGGTGTGTAGGCCTTTTAATTTATTATTATTTTTCACTGAAACCGTATACAAGTCCAACACAATCGTGACAAACCCGTACAAGTGTAGTATTTATAATGGTACCTTGCCTCAGCTTGCTTTAGTCTTTATGCATAATTATCAAGCTGAGATTTGACACTGCTCATGCACAGGGGCGTATTTTAAGATTGCGCGCCCCGGGCTCCTGTAGCTTTCTGGATGAAAGAATCAAAGAATGAAAGAAAACAAAAAAAAAATAGGTAGATTTTATATTTTACATTCTTATTCTGTGGACAAAATTTTTAATAAATTCGTTTACCTATTACATTGTCGTCATCAATTTTATTTGTTAAACCGGCTTAGATAATTAAAATTGCCGAATTATTAAGCCGTTCTTCGATAAGCGATCTCAAATAGTTTTTTATCCTTTTGATATATACCGAAAATGAGCTACAATTCGTTACTGCAGTACAAAGAAATATGCGCCCCGCAATTTCAATTCAAGGAAACGCCACTTTCAGATCATTTTTTAACCGACTTCGAAAAAAGGAGGAAACTGTATTAAATTGTTTTAGGGCTGATCCCCATAATTATGATAATATCGCTGTTTATAAGGAATTCAGTTGAGCCAATAACCTGTAGCTTTATTTTTGATTAAGACTTTTTGTTGCAAAATTACCGTGAATGTTCAGCAATACGTAATGGGTCAAAGCTTTTGACGTTTTCTTTTAGATGGTATTTAACTATTTTCTCGTTCAGCGCTGTCATCATCACCAAAGACGTCGCCAGCCAACGAATTAGAGAGGGCGAATAATATAGGGGAGGGCAGATTGGCTCTAGAGGGGCCAGGTTGGTACCAATACTTATGGTACATAACAGTCTTTGCTGTAAATTGTGCTGCTTTCAGTTTCTAGAGGTGCCCCCCTCTGTCACCCCCCGATGACGAACGTCCAAGATTATCACTGTCCATTTTTTAAACTAAAAACTTCAGATAACAAAGGATGACAAAATACATTTGTACGTATCAAGTGAAATAAAAATTAAGTTATTGAATTGAATTGAAATTAACACGGCGAATTATACTTAACGTTCCGAGTAATCATCCTTAATTTTTAGGCAATGGCATTCTACATCCTTGTTTTTAGGTAATATCTTTAATCTCCAATCGAAGTTCTCTTTGGGATATTGGTGGGGAATCCAGTGTTCCGCTAAAGAGTTAATGAGATTACCATAATCGAATACTTCTTAAACATGTATGTAGGTACCTAACTACGTAAATATATTTAAGTTTTGTTAATATCATAAATCCAAATTATTATTAAGTGATCTAATACCTATTACGGTGTTTTTTGCTACAGTAGTTACAAACGTACGGTAGGTGGTAGATTTTTGCCAATAACAGTATTTTTACCGTAATTACGGTGCAGTTGGCAACACTGCGCCAACCCAATGCGAGGCGACCTACATTGAAACATACCAAGATCTGAGATAGTTATGGAGTTATTAGTTCCAAGACTGACTTCACTTCGGATAATCCGCGCCGGATGATTCGAAGTGAAGTAAGCAGGCTACCGCAAAAAATAATACTGTTCTGTTCCACTGCTTCGCCGCCCCGGTGCCTATAGCATAAAGCAAAATCGAGGCGGAAAAAAAATTGACCGGTTCAAGAAAGAACAAGGGGCGGCTTGCATACTTCAATTGAATTTCTAATTTCTTCAAACATGTAATCCACGCACAACACAAGGGGCGGCTTTCATACATTAATTGAATTAAAAATTTCTTCAGATATCAACATGTGGAAAGGTGGCTCAGGGGCGTTCTAAGCTTACGTCTTAAAATATTTTTTCAAAGTCCAAACCAAAGCCCTTCCGGCGGCCTGCCAGCCGCCCCTGGGCCGCCCCTCGAGACCTGCCGCCCCGAGCTATAGCCCTTCTGCCCCTAGGGTAAATACACCCCTTCTCATGCACCACGGTAACCATCCAACTTGAGGTTGCATTCACGTGTAAAAAGGTAGATTATTGCACTAACTCTTAACTTTCCTCGTTTTCAGATTCGGCCGAAAGCGCATACTTATGGGAATGTTGGTGACACAAAGTGCGCTTGCCATCCTGTCTCTACTTGTGCGGTCTTTCATGCAATATGTAGCCGTGAGACTGCTCATGGGGTTGGTTTCCGTATCAGTTGTGTACGCAGCCTTCGTCCTATCCGTAGAGGTGGTTGCAGGGAAATGGGTCACCATAGCTGGAGTGTGCAACTTTTTCCCACTGCCATTGGCCTATATAATCGTATCGCTGCTGTCTCTGGTGCTTCCCAACTGGAGAGACCTACAGTTGGCGCTGTCTGTGCCTGGCTGTTTCCTGCTTTTATTATGGTAGGTGTTTCACAGTTTATCTTTTATCCTATATAAGGCATCGTATATTAAACGAAAGACATGTAGCATTAAAACACATGTATTTACTGGTTGTAGATCTCCAGTGTAGGACCTCAAGGGCGTGGGCACCACCGCATTACCTAATTTATCTGCCGGCAAATAGGAGTGTTCAGCACTATCGTGTTCCTGTAAGATGGTAGGTAATGTATGCCCCGTAATAACTATCACAGAGACATAACAACTAAGGACTCAGGGGTGGCAACACATCTGCACTTTGACCTTTGGTCTTTGTATGGGTCTATAGGCTGTTCACTTTACATCAATGTAAACTGCATGCATGTTTGTTTGCCACCTACATTGCATAAAAAATGTCATAGGTAAAGGAAATAATACGCCAAAGAACAATATGAGAAAACTCATATTGAAATACAAATCACAGATGAGTGTAAAGCTACAAAACTCTAGTGATTAGTCGTCATATTCGCGTGCACCTGTTCCCCGAAGGGTTAGAGAGGGTAATTCATTCATTCATCCAATCCATACGTACCTACATACAAAAACATCCATGTTAAAGCCCAGCTCGAGCGTGGAACTAGCAATTATGTAAAAAACTGGCAAAACTGAGGAGTAATCACGCTTTGACTCGCGGATTGAACCACCTAGCAAAAAAATGGAGCGCTATTACTACAATTTAATGGCAAGTACATTAGAAGCTAAAGCAATGAGGGAACTTAAAATAAGGAATAAGGTCCATCACCAAGTTTTTTTTTGGTAGTTTACTATTATTTTATTTATAGCCAATTTTGCGTTTCATTCCAGGTTTGTCCTTCCAGAATCACCGAGATGGCTTTTAAGTATGGGAAGAACGCAAGATGCGAAAGCGATATTAGAAAAGGCTGCAAGGTTCAATAAACGCGATATACCAAGTGATTTAGACAAACTCTTAATGCTGAATAAATCTGAAAATCCAAAAGAAGAACCGAGTGTGCTTATGCTCTTCCAAGGCTATCTTATGAAAAGAACGTTTTGTCTGTTTCTGGCCTGGTTCTCCATGACTATCGCTTATTACGGCTTGTTGTTGAATATAGGGAACTTCAACCTAGGAAATCTCCACGTCACTTCTATAATCCTGGCAGTTGTTGAAATACCAGCAATAGCAATCAGTATACCAATACTCTTGAAAGCAGGAAGACGATTTCCAATATTCATCACTATGGTAGTCTGTGGTTTGTCTTGTGTGGCAAGCGAACTGTTCTCGATATCTTACAATGAAAACTGGATAATGATCGCGTGCCTCATGGTGGGAAAGTTCGCTATTGGTGCAACGAACATGATGTTGCCCATCTTCACCGCCGAGCTATATCCAACTGTGATTAGGAATCTAGGAGTCGGCGGCAGTCAATTGTCAGCGGGTCTTGCTTTGATTTGCATTCCATTTTTATGGGAATTGGTAAGCAAAATTCAATTTATTTTTTGACTTAATATTATTTTATTATTACAGGAAGTTTCCACTATGGATCATTCACCGATAAAACTATTCACAAGAAAAAAAAAACCCAACACCGAACCTTCGACCTAACCTGGCTAAGTCGGCGCCCATCGGTCCTCATCTTGCCCAACCATCACCGAAAGATGTAAAGGCTTGTAGTTAAAAATTATAGATTTATCGTCGTGTCAGTGAAACATACAGTAGGTGAGACGGTGTGTTGTCAAAAGTACCATAATAATATACCAAAGGTTCTATCGGCGAACAGTCCTTAGGTGAAATACTCTTCTGGAGAAACGGAAACAAATTAATCGTCCTGTCGACGAACAGTCCAATAGCAAATCGGCCGTATGAGACCAAATAGTGAGACAGTCTGACCTCCCTTTTGATGCTGATAGGGTTATTAGTCTGACGGATAACTACCTTAAGAGTAATGTTTTTGTATATATTATTATCTGTAATAGCGGTATAACCTTGGTTTATTCTTACGATTGTTGGAGCATCCAAAACTGCTCACATCTCGGAAATGTCAAAATCTTTTTTAAAGGCTATGAAAGACAGCGACTTAGGGATTTGGTAATGTGTGGCTTTTTCTTTGAGCACTCTCAGCTTATTATTAACGAGTATGTACTTATCATGAGAGTACCTACTGGAAATTGTTGGCACTGGAACTCCTTGAATCCTAAAGAGCCCTTTGGCCCTCAACGGCCATAAATAAATAATGTTAATAAAACATGTAGTCAGATGCTAATTAATTTGTCCGATTATATTTCATTGCATTCTTAATTAAATAAGTGTTATTTTGCATAACAATAATGTATTGTAATATGACTCCACTTTATTTAAATCTTTTGTCTGGGAACATTCTCTGATAATTATCATGTTTCTGTAATTAGGCCATTGTCAAAAATTATTAATTCGTTTTTATAATCATAATTGATATCAACACCACCTACCTCAATATTACAAAACATTCGAGGAGTGGTCAACCTTCGTGTGATAGGATCAATAATTTCGAGTCATGAGGACCCAGATGTGTGCACTAGCAACCTACTTGAGCAGTATTGTTATTAAAAAATCGTTAATGGCGTTGACGTAACCTTCATAAAGATTTTTATAGAAATGTTCGACTTTGAGCGGAACTTGAACCCGCGACCACTGGACTACTAATCCAATCGCTTTCTCAGTCTCATAATTTTAATATGAATAGACTAGAAAGAAAGAAAGAAAAATGTTTATTTGTGACAATGTACATTATTTATTACACATTTGTTACAAATTGGCCCCAACTCAGCGTGTGCTAGTTGTGGGACAACCAGCGCTGATCTTCCGTTAGGGCCATTTTGTTTGTCATATATGACGGCTATACATAAAACAACAATAAAAAAAAATAATAAAGATTTTAAAACAATACAACAAAAAGAAAACTACGATTGACAGCTTGGTTATTGGTTGGTTTAGTCTATATTGGTCTGTGGTTAGTTTGCGGGCTCTGTGGTAGATAGTGATCTGTGGTCAACACAGTCCAACAACCTTAGATTAAGTACCTATAGATCTTAGATTAAGTACCTATAGATGTAGCCAGCGTGTGGCCGCTCATGAGACAGCCATATGAAATCATGAGTGTTGCTAGTAAATAAAGTTTCCCAATTTTCTTCCTCATCATTTACTATAAGTTTTCTGGGCAAGTTTTTATATTAAACATTCCTAAGCATTTTACTTTTATTCAGATTAGTTGAATTGTAACGAATTGATTGAATGATGAATTTAAACATGTGCATCTACCATTCAATTAATTCTATACATTTTGCTGAAAGATCAAGAACATATCGAGAAAATGTACATAATTTGAAATAGGTAACCATGAATTAGCATTTATTAAGCTGCGAATAATCTAGGTTCTAGATTATTCACAGGTCGCACTCTAGAACATCATCTACAGGGTATTATTTCTTTGGCCGCGATCTTATAGATAGTTTATCAGAACGATTGTTGTACCGAGTAAGGCATTCAATATTTGCGTGTAAGTAATAGTTAAATAAAACTAAGAGTTTCGGTGTGATTATCGCTTTATTATTCAAATTATAAATATCAAAACATAAATCATTATACAATTTTATTAAAATGTAAGTGTCCTGTCATGAAATGTCAGAATGTGGGAATGTTAGTACTTCCGTGGAATGAGCGGAAACACTAAGTTCAGAAGGGTCTCGACCATTTTTAATGCTAGCCCTTAAAACATTAAAAGCAAGCAACATGCACTGTGAGTGTGTAGAGCGCCAGATATCCCGGTCCTGACAAACCCCGTCGTTCACCCACCCTCAGTGGGTTAAAAATAAAAAAAGGGAAGGCAGAGTTTGACGCATTGATGTGGGACCTCTGTAGCTTAGAGGTAAAGCGGCTGGACTGATTATCCTGAGGTTGCAGGTTCGATTCCTGCCCAAAGTCAAATTTCTCTTTCCCATTTTTTTCTATAATAACAATATTCTTTATTCTACACCATCTTGGAAAGAATTACCAAAGCCACTTAATATTTTGTTATGGCTTATTGTCAATTCTAACACTGTTATAACAAAAACTTATATGTCTACGAAATTAGGGAGAATATAAAAGTAAAGGAGATGTTGCAAAAATGTATGGACTTCCGGCCATGTATTGTACACAATATCATTAAACAGGCAAAATCAATATAAAAACGTTTTTTACTGCATATTTTCACTTATTTAGCTTTTTTTGCAGTTAGTAAACATTATTTGCAGTTAGAATTGCAACTCAAAACCAAAATGGGGAATATGGCGGGCGATGTCATTTTGACATTTTCATTTTTTAAATTGTATTTTGATTATATAGTACTTGGAGAAAAAAGTAATATTTTCTAAATACTATCAAAATCGATTGATCCCAAGTGTCGGCTGTATCGCCGCCATGTTTAACATAGTTGAAAATGATAAAATCGTTTGAATTAAATGTGGTTGTAACTCTAAAATGTATTCTTGAATAAATTAATTGTATTTATTTCGGATTCTTCTTTAATTTACCCATTTTTTGAGGACGTGTACGAACCAGAGCCGAGCTCGCAACATCTCCTTTATAGCAACACACCAAAATAAGTATGTGGGATTTCGTTGAATGAAAATCAAGAATTTCATGAGAAATGTGCTTTATTTTGAATTGATAATCAAGAGTTATATGCTTCAACGTGTATTTTGTTCAATAGACATACATTATTTACTAATATCTGTTTACTTACGAATGAAAAGTGATGTCGTTTAAAGGGCTCGTTTCTGTACGGTTTATACAGGCTAAAATACTGCAACCTCCTATTTTACTGCACACCTTATACACTAATTACTTAACTAATTGAGTCTTTTTCTCATAAATACCCAAAAACTTATTAATAATCGCCGATACACGTCGAAAACAATAAATAAATGCGTATACGATAGGTTATCTATTACAGCAATTGCGATGACAGATATTTGTTTGGCTAACTTTTGCTGTCACTTACGAAGTTTGCCAAGCAAAAACCGGCACTCCGTAAGGGACAAAAGATACGATGCTCTATTTCAACTTTCTTATGTTCTTTGTATATAACTGTCTCACTTCCACAAAGCATATGGCGGACATGGCTACGTCTATAGGTACTTAGTCTAAGCCAACAACCAAACCTAATTTATGCCAAACATGCTCAATGTCAATTATGGCAGCCGCCTTCACAGACCAACAATCATTTTTAAAAACAAACAAAGCTACTTAACACCTATCAACAGCACATCAATCAATTTACATATTCTCTTTGCAATTTACATCAGTGTAGAAAAAAAAATGTATACAGTTCTGGTACAAAGAGAAAAAAAAAACTGGTTGCCTGTAAAGTCGGTTTTACGGGCGAAGATTTTACGTGACAACGTCTTTTTCTCGGTAGAAAGGCATTCGCCGGTTAGGCAGGCCTCTCTCTCGTTCGGTGACTCATCGTTACTTTACCGGGCGTTACACTTTTTCATGAGTGACTCCGAGCCGCAACCTAATTTAAGATGTCGTCACGTTAAAAAAAAAATGTTCCACTAAGGGAAATTTTAAGAGAAGCACATTTCAATTCCAAAAACAAATGAAGATGAAGTAAAAACTAATTGTGATTTCAAATTGATGACAAGGAAAACAATATAAAAAGCCACATAATAGACTACAGCAAAATAAGACTCAGACTTTTCAGACCATCATCAACTTGGCAATTGATTTTGAAAAAGTTTAATATCATTCAGTTCCAATGCAGATTGGGAGAATTCGGAATTCGTTAAGCAACACTACAACGATTACAGCAATCAAACAGAGATCAACATGTTTTTTAACGTAGATATTTAAAATTTACCTTGTGGTTGCATGTTGCATTCACTGCATCCATTCAGATACCGGCAAGTCTAACAACGCCTGTCGGTGTATAACGACAACGATCGCATTGAATGCCAATATTATTCTATTAG
Organism: Macrosoma leucophasiata; assembly: GCA_036365455.1. NCBI lineage: Eukaryota > Metazoa > Arthropoda > Insecta > Lepidoptera > Hedylidae > Macrosoma > Macrosoma leucophasiata. The sequence goes on along the minus strand of JAWQUS010000003.1, from coordinate 12,436,225 downwards.
GCGCCGAATTTTAGCATTTCGAATTTTAGTCAAAGATTATTCCACAAGCTACGAATACAAGCTTAAAAGTAATTACTTATTATAATCCACCTGTCAATTTTCATTTAACAAGATAAACTAAACATTAAAAGTATGAATTAATTATAATCTAAAGTCATTTTATATCTACTTTATTAATAAAGCTGAATCGTGATTGCGTTGATTGCTGGAAGTCGACATAAAAAAAAATGTTGTTGGTATACGGCAGACACATTGATGAGAAATGCTAAAGAGTATTACATCAGGCTATATTCAGGATATGATATAGTTCATTACTACATTAAAAAAGTGACCAGGTCACTAGTGTAATTATTAATCCGTAGAGAGATAAAAGTAACCATTTTTATTTTATTCGATTCAAGTATATAGAGGTACAAATAGGTATATAGGTTAACAGAATCTATGAAGCCTATGTAGGTATCTTTCTCATTTACAAATTCAAATGCCTTGGCAAGAATTTTTAAAACATACTGTTTATAATTTCCAGACTACACTGAATGAGCACCTGCCGATGGTGACCATAGCAGCATTGAGTGCGGCCGGTGGTGCCATCGTTCTCTTGTTGCCGGACACAGCTCGCTGCAAGAAAACTAAATCGTAAGTTCACAATAATAAAAGTAATCATTTTCTTCTAACTACCAAGAAACAAGGCTATAAAAAGTAAAATATTTTAATTTATATTATTTATTTCGATAATTACGAAGAGTTATAAAGAAACAAATGGTTAGGTTTTAAACAAACATTCGAAAGTATATTCATTACAAAAATAACATCTAGTATCGTCCTTTAAGGCTATAATGTTTCAAAGTTATAATTCCTGTTTTCAGACACGCGTTGGACACCAATTCACCTTACAGCGGAACATTTACCATCACGGACGACAGAGGGCACTAGTTGTAACATAACAAAAAAGTGAGATTATAAATAATGTGGCGCTGCGTAAAATTAAACACAGCGAAGTAAAGCGAGACCGAAAAACTCCTGAATAATTTTGAAAATATGTTTACCTACCCTTGTTTTTTCTTGACTTTGGCTGTGGCATTGCGTGATTCCATAAAGTCAATCATCAATTTTTACAGCTTTTCAAATTTTGTTATAAAAATTTTACTCACCTGAACGATTAGGAATGTTCATGAAGATAACTCCACATGACATTTACATGACGCCAAATATTAATGTGTTTTTTCAAAAAAATACATAATAACGTTATGTTATTATTTTCCCATTTTCCCCATCTATGAACTTGAACACTTTGGTTAGACTCATAAGAGCGCCTGCCACAATTTATCCAATTGTTTTTTTTTATGTAATGTACGGGGCAAGCAAGCATGCAGTTCACATTGATGTTAAGTGATGCGGAACACGATAGTGCTGAACACTACCATTTAGCGGCAAGTATATTGGGTAATGCGGTGGTGCCTACGCCCGCGAGCTCCGTCACTGGAGCTCTACCACCAGTAAAAAATGTATGTAACGGTTAAGTTTACTCAATTGTAATGTAATACTGTCGTATATCGATTAAACGAAATTGATCTATTATTTGCGCAGCGCCTGATATTAATTAGCCAGTTGTATGATACTATGTAAATACTGTGTTAATAATATAATTAATTTTAATATTAGTTGTAAGGAAACATTTCGATTTTAATTTGCATAAGCGATAAGATAGTAAATCTAAGACGTAACATAATAGTAGGTAGGTACTGAAAGAACGATAAATTAGAATTATTTGAAAGAGAAAACTGAATTAGTTTTATTTATTTTTACGAACTAGTACCTACCTATTATAATATAATAACGTGATCTATAAAGCGAATAATTTGGAGATCGTCACACACCATAAACACGAATGTATAACGTATTAAAATCCTGATGGCGCTTATAACTTTTGGGAAATTTACATCAAATTTTGATGTCAACATAAAAACTGAAGAAATTATTTAACTAGTTCTATTAATTACGCATAGTTATGATTTTGCTATTTTCGTTTTACTAAATGTTATTTTGATCCAAGTATAAAGTTTATTACGTATGCTAAATGTGTAATGAAAATAAGTAATTGCATTATTTTTGGTCCTTAAAAGGGAGCCAAATTCAGTTCAAACTTAACCGTCATCTTGCAACGCCTCAATGCAGAAAGAAGTAACATGGAACTAATAATGCCTAATGAACTAAGGAACTAATAATATTATAAATTTTAATGTATGTTGGTGCACAGCATTTTGGCTCGAATTTATAATTCTCCATAGACATCATCCATGTTTTTCGAGAACATGACAATTCTTGTCATTTGTTAATATGTAAATATTTATTACAATATTTCTGTAACTTTTTGTTTTATTCAAAGCTAAATGTATCATATAAGCCTATAACAATGAAATGTATTAATAATACTTGCAATATAGTAGCTGTTTAAAATACGCTTGAATAAGTCATGTAGACCAGATATTTTGGTTAACATCATTTACAGGATATTATTGTGTTCTGGAAGATTAATAAATATCATGATTTCTTATAAGACATTTTAAATATCTTCAGGCCCCTAGCTAAGTTGCAAAGTTTGTTTTATAATTAAGGAGGATAATACAGCCCGCACGGCTAAAATCTCAAACATCACTCAAATGTAAGCGGAACTTTAATATTTTATCTCTACAAAAACACGTACAAACGACAACGATAGCTTAGATTCCAGGATTGCTTGAAAATATGTTATGTTTTAGTACTCTGCTATTAGCCAAATAGAGAAGCTACAATCGTTTTCTAAAACGGTAATTGCTAAAACTAGTCAATTTGGCTGAAGGGCAGTTTTTAAAGACGATACGCTACAGATACGACGTTGCGTAGATATAGACTACCTGTGCTACTACAGACGTAGGTACTATAAAAGTCAGTTCCCTTCACAACTTGATTACAGGGGCACCCTATGCGATGATAATAAAAGATATATTTTTTATTGGTTTTGTATAAGCAAAGAGTTCCCCGACTGTACCTATACAATACACAGCAAGTTTTATTTGTGACGTTTGTTTACAGATGCACAATATTAAGTTATCTTCTGCTAAAATTGTGTTTATTGGGGCCTTTTAAAAAAATAATATATTCTTACAACCATCAGCACCTTGGTCAGAGCATCTAATTACATGTTAAATTGGTACTATAGACAGTTATATAACAGTGAAATTAAGCTTGAATAAACATAACACATATAATATAAACACATTCAATAAACATATTGAATGTGTTTATATACTAACATGCTTATGTACTTACTGATATATGTTATTAAGTGTACAATACACACATCTATTAGTAGCCACTCCATCATTATGAACTCTAATAGGAAATCTTTATTAAAAGAAATGAAGTTACTCATTCCTGAGAGTTATAAAATGTTATTAATAAGATACCTAGTGTCTATTAAAATATTTAAAACAATAATCATAGCATTTTTATTACAATGTCAATTGAAATACTTTCCCACGAATATTTTTTATTATTTAAGGATGGTGGCAAACTAGCATGCAGCTCCCATTGATGTTAAGTGATGACTGCAGCCTATCGACATCTACCTACACAAAAACAAGAGGTCAAAATGCAGATGTGTTGCCACTCCTGAGAACTAAGTGGTCCTGTCTCTGCGATAGTTATTACGGGTCCATACAATGTTTTTTAAGAAATGAAGGTGGCAAACAAGCATGCAGTTCATATGGATGTTAAGTGACGACTGTAGCCTATAGTTATATCTACACAAAAACCAGAGGCAAAATGCAAATGTGTTTTCACACCTGAGGTTTAAGTTGTTTTTTTTGCCTCTGTAACAGAAATTATGGAGCCGTACGTTACATACGTTGGTATAATATTTAGGTACTGTCAGGGAAGTCACCCTTTGCCGCTTGGCCCCTTGACCACATTTGCATCTTACGCGATTGTAATAAATGGTAAATTTGAATTATTTTGGATCAGCGGACAGTTTTTTGGGGAAGGAAGTGCCTTCCCCAAAGATAACCAGAGCTTACATGTATAGTCAGGGAACTGTCCGCTGATCCAAAATCATTCAAATTTACCATTTATTACGATCGCGTAGTGAAGTTTTGTTTTTCAGATTTAAATATTGTACAACTTAAATTAACACTACTTCATTTTGATTTAATTTCAGTTCACCTACTTGTTTAACTGAATTTATTTTCGGTAAAATTGAAAGTAGAAATTCAATCGTCGTCAACTTTGCATTCGTTATGACGTAGGCGTTTCATTTTATTTAATTTTGTTCAGTATCACAACGTTATAACAACTTACGACAATTAGGCTTGTGACTTTTAGACTCAACGCGAGATTTGCGTTTTACAAATACTTGTAAAACGCAAATCTCGCGTAGCCTGACATAACACATAGGTATTTGGCCGATTTTTCATACTACCTATAAAAGTAATATGCAAGCTCAGTGTTTATCATTATCAAATTAAGCTTCAACACACTTAACACGTTGAAAACAGGTGACATACAACGTGATATGGTATAGACCGTGGTATCGACAGCTGATGATCTAGCGAAAGGGAGAAGGGAAGGGGGAGGGGGAGCCAGTTTGGCGCTAGGGGAGAGCAAGATCGGTATATTTGTGACAGTTAACAGTAAAAAGTACTGAAAAATTGAGTAGCTTTTAATTCTATAGGCTATATCCAACTGACTCCGTTACCATCCCCTGCCGACGACTAGAGCTACAAATTTAAGTATCTGACACTCACAGCCCCACGCGGGAATAAACTTCTAAAGTTTACTTAACTTTACGTCTAAGGGTTTTTTAGGGTGAGATTCACGGATCACAGTACGACTTCACTTTGACGTAGAGTCGAAGTTTCAACGCTTATTTTGTTCCTTAGATTATGTATAGTCTAAGTTTTGTTCACATACGTGTCAATTGAGTAAAGTAAAATAAGAGAGTGTATGAAATAACGTTGATAGTTCGACTCCGGGTTATGGCGGGAAAGGCGTGTGGTGCTCTTATTTTATTTCATTTACTTTGTGTATATTGGAGTTATATTTAATAAAATTGATGGCATTTAGTTTGATATAGGTTTATTATAGTGCCCCTGTATAGTGAAACAGAATAACAGTGCGAAAACACGGCTTTTCAGGTTGCCTCCAAAACTTCATTATAAATGTTCTGGTAAAGTAGCCATCGCTTTACTCGAATTACTGACTGTGAACTGTGAACTGTGACTCTGACGGACGGACGGATAATTGACCGACTGACTCTTACTTTTACGCTGCTTATGACGAATACGAAATATCGTTTTACTTGACACTGGCAATATGCGCAATAGCGATGACAATATATAAAAAAAAAAGTTCGACTCCAAGACAAAGTTGTAGCGCGGTCTGTGAATATCGCTCTTCGTGTCCCTTATTAGGCTCGTCTCCATAACATGGAATTCCAAAAAGTGACAAGTGCATCGTGGCGCAAGTGTAGCCAATCATGCATATGCATACTTGTGCATATTGAAATATGTATATGCGCACTAATATTAACTTCATCTTATATATAAGAATGACTGGTTGAATACTGGGACCCTGCATTGTTTTCAATTTATATTCGTATCGTATTCAAAATTCCAGACAGCTATTGACTTGTTTCACACGTGACCAACATGTTTATTACCATAGACAGTATTAGATAGTTCTTCTACTAAACGGTGTCCTGTATAATAATATATATACGTAATAGTCTTTTATGTTAGCAAACCGACACGCAGTAGAGATATACATTGGCGACAAATGTACTGTCGATAAATATATTTAATGTAATTACATGAATAATATTATGGGTGATAGAGCTCCAGTGACGGAGCTCGCGGGCGTAGGCACCACCGCATTTAATATACTTGACGCTAAATGGTATGGGTAATGGTTCAGCACTATCGTGTTCCGGTCAGGTGGTAATGTACGGCCCTGTAATTTCCGGCACAGAGGCATAACACCTTAGGCCTCAGGAGTGGTATCTGCATTTTGACCTTGGTCTTTGTGTGGGTGTCTATAGGCTGCAGTCATCCCTCAACACCAATGTGAACTGTATGCTTGTTTGCCACTTCCATTACATAAAAAAAATATAGTTATATGGTATCCCTAATGTACAGTACCCAATAATTTCCCGGTGTACGTTATGCCACCCCGAGGATCTTCATATTATGCTTACCAGTATCACATTGACATAAGAGATGTTCCATTGTTTCCTCGTGCTCACCACAAGCTCCGCATAGTGCATCTGCACCCAGGTGCATCCTCGTGCCGAAATTACCTGTGAAAACTTCCACAATTATTCGCAAAATTTGCTTATTTAATCGTAGGATTTCTTATTGCAGATCGTGTCGACCCCCAGAAACCTTTTCGAATGCATCTGTCCCTGGACGTTCGTCCATTCCTTCAGATGTCGTTCTACTCCACACGCCCTTATATGTAGTACTTTCCGAAAGTACCATGAATGGCTAAGTTCAAGACCTGAGTACTAGTTTGGAACCAAGACATGGCTTAATAGGCATATGTGTAAAAATATTAAGTACTCAGGTACCAACTCAGAGTTTTTAAATCTGAAGTCACAAACTTTATATTTTAGGATGTTTTAAAAACCGATGTCCTCTTTAATACTTAACTAAGCTCTTACGACCCAAAAAAAGACATAGATAAGTATTACGACCAACAGAAATTAGCAGGTAGTAAAACATGTCAATTATGTTTCGTTCATTGACTTCAATTTCTACCTGCAGAACCTACCTGAATGGTCTGCCGTTTATATTTCTTTAGTGTTATAATATTTTTTATTAAGTATATCTTAGGTCAACACGGGGTATGTAAGCTCCTGACCAATATGAGGCTCGCGGGAACATGTGCGGAGTATTATGTTCATAATAATATATGTCTATCAAGTAGAGCCTTTTTCGATAATTTTGATTTTCAATGGGTTGGTGTAGTCACATATAATAAATTATTATTATGTACCTATTCAATTATAGTTGTCTCTCGTAGCTTAGGGTATAACATAAACTCCGGACTTCGTATAGTTTACATAGGCACATTGATCCAACAATAGAGTCACATTTAAGATTTTTTAATGTCCGGAATCCGGTTACCACAAATTGTTGCTGTGCACCCATTATAAAGTCTGCTACTGTACGTTACCTCGGTGTCATATTAGATGACAAGCTGAGCTGGAGATCACACTTTCAATTAACTACATTACGTATTAGGAAGCTTGATTATAAGCTTTTACAATCAATGTATTATTATTCCACATATTTATTCATGAGACTTATTAACTATTTTTTTACATATATATGTATATAAAAAAAAAACAACAAATATATATAAAAAAATAATAACCTCCTCACTATGCGTGCCGTGCCGAGGAGTACTGCTTTCTCTATCAGACTCTTGATCCATCCACCTAGCGAGAGCCTCTTGAGATGTTGGTCGAGGCTCTTCGCTATCAGCCCGTTCACCGATACGACTATCGGCACAATGATGGCCGAATCCACATACCACATGGCGACAACCTCGTGAGCCAGATCAAGATATTTAATTTCCTTATCTTTTTCGGCCTTCACGAGATTCTCATCATGCGGGACGGTGATGTCGATCATTATTACGCGTATTATTATTATTGTAAGTATTAAGCATGAACATATTAAGCTACGTAGACAAAGTAATGTAGTAAAATCTTTTAAAAATGTCTAACTCCTGTATACTCTACACGTGGTCGACTCATCGGACATCCTAATTCTAATAGTGCCTTTATTTCATTTCACTGGTGATTGCACCAGATTCTGGGAGAATTTTCCTGTAGTAGGTTATTGCCATTATAAAAAGACAAGAAAGAAAAAAACGTAGTGTTTCTTTTTTTTTATGTTACAAAGGTAACATACAAGCATGCCGTTCACATTGATGTTAAATTATAACTGCAGCCTATAGACATCTTCACAAAAACTAGAGGTCAAAATGCAGATGCGTTGCCACCCCTGAGACGTTAGGTGTTCTGTCTCTGTATTAGTTAAATTAGATAATACGGTGGTGGTGGTGCGGCGAGCTCCTACACTGGAACTCTACCATCAGTCAAAAAGTTCTCGGGTAACCCGTGTAGTGTAATATCGTTGGTCTTTAAGTATATACATGACTATATGTCTTTACAAAATATTATTAAAAAATCATTTTTCAATAAGTGTAAGTATTTGTCTGTAAAATATTAAGCTTTGAAATGCCAATTAACCCCCTACCAACTAAGTGTTTCTATTGGGAGGTGTAAAAAATTCAAGATAGTAATATAGGTACTATGTTTAAAACGTAACCAAAAGGAAACCTATCAAAGCCGCGCAAACTTAACAAGTTTTCGAGTAATAATAGGTACCTACTCGACCAATAAAAAAAAAGTACTCGGAAAATCGGCATCCCACATTGTGTCCGACACGCGCTTGACTGGTTTTACGGTAAAAGATTTGTTAAGAAATGTTTGCATTAACTATGTTATTTACAATCATTTATAATCTGTTCACAATAAATTGACTTTGTAGATTATGTAGATTAATGTAAATATATGTTTTATAGATACGCAATATATTAAGTAATAAGTATTTTAACTAAATATTGATTTTATTAAATTCTCAATAAATAACAAAATTAGTTTGAAATTGCTAAATGTCAGTACTTATTACAGGCATAGAGTTTTTTTTATTCTTATAATCTAATGACATGAGTTACACAATTGTGTAACTCATGTCATTAAACATAGTGCTAATTACGTTCTAAATTAATTAATTTAGAACGTAATTAGCACTATGTTTTTAAAACGTTTTAACTGGAGGGTCATAGATGTGGAAACAGAATAATATCTACTTTGAAAGTATAGTAAATTACGAAATGTGTTACGTTTAAATAAAGTATGTTATATGCCTACTTTTGTAACTGCTATGGTTTTCAAATGTAATAAAAATATCATGACCACTTAACACGTACTTTTTGATATGTTATGTAGATTTTAACCATTATCATTGATGTAAAGGTAAATCTTTATTAAAAGACTAACCCCCTTATTCATAAATGAACATTAGATACGTTTTAGCTATAGAATACTTTGTCTTTGACAGTTGCATTGTGAAATGTGCAGGATAGAAAAAGACAAAGGAGTGATTAGCAACACTTTAGCTAAAATACGTTTATGAATAAGGGTGTTATTACACTATCGCCCACACTCTCTTTCTCCCATTGCAACAGTTGCGCAGCGAACCCGGCCGCGTATTACCTATATCTTATCCTCCCCAGCAACGCCCAAGGTAAGGTTCCGATCCACAGGGATCTGGCAGCAGAGAGCCAGTTGTACTCTTCTGCGAATGATTGTCGTTTTCTCTGACGACCGTAAACCGCTGGTGAGTGTGATAAGGCTCTAATCAGGTACCTATTATGTTAATATGTAGCATTTGCAGGATCGCCTTATTGACTTAGCCTAAGTTGCACCAAGATATTTGTTAAAGTAATTGTAACATTTCACATCCTTCTCTAACTTAAAGGTATCTGTTAAAGTTTGTTAAATGTTACAATAACTTTAACTTAGCTTTTTATTTTTCTGTTCTGTAACATTTTTTTGTTTTGTTATGGACGAGCGTCGTCCTGCTAATATAAAATAATTATGTACCAACTGAGCAAATTATTCCGATTTTAAGGCTACATGACTAATGTGGTGCATTGACGCGGCCGCGGAGCGTCTAGCAGTCGGTCGGCGTCCCTTAGTCACATTACAAAATGTCGGTAACGGTGACGATGGCGGCGTCACAGTACGTGATGCGCATGCTCACTACCTTTTACAATATCATTTTAGTTCGAGTATGCTAATAACTAAAACTAGGTGTTAGTAGAAGTGCAGAGGAGCTGCGTGGGATACATCAAATTATGGTAGATACTTATAAATGTAATTATAGAATTATGATTTGTTTGCAACGTTACAATGTGGTGTCTGCACGATCACTGATGTAGAGGCAGCATCGAGTACCTACCTACTTTATGTTTACGGGCTACGGCAGAGTTTCTCAAAGTGGGATACGCGAACCCCTAGCGGTTTGCCATTCCACGGAAGGGGGTTTGCGACAAGAATAAGTAGGTATAAATCGACTCGATGCCGAGTCAGAATTAAGGTTAAAATTGTCCAAATTTACTACTAAAATTGACTCCATTTGTGACAAGAAACAAGCACGCCTATCACATTAATAGTACTAAAAAATTATTTCTTTTGGCACTTTATTTGTTGCCTGTAATTAAAATAAGAACGCTATTTTATTCAACAGTTTTTTTTTCTTGGAGGGGGGGTTAATTTATTGAGGGGTTCGCTGTGACCTAGATACTTTTTGATTCAACAGGGGTGCGTGAAGTTTAGAAACCCTGGGCTATGGCTAACGGCTTATCACGACAAATGCGGATAATAATTTTAGGACTTTTTAATTAAGTGTGTTTTGGAAAACAAATAAACATATAAGTAAAACTGTCGCTTAATGTTATGTAAGTATACATGACAATTATATGTTTATTCAAAATAAATACATTAAACACGCACAGAAAAAAATATAAGGTACCTAACATTTTGGGTAAAAAAAATTGAAATTCACTTTTTGGTTGGATAGTTAGTATAATGTGTCAATGGGACATTTAAATCCAATAAAGTGAATAGGTACTCAATTAAATTATCAAAAATTTACATTCTGACATACTTATGACATTTATTTTTTACAGAAGATTGTTTTAGTTATTGGAACAGGTAAGCAATGTCAGAGAAAATGTAATAATGCAATGCTATACAATTAAGTTATTGTTCCTTAATTAAATCGCAAAAAGATCTGCAGAAATGTAGCTATAATAAATCAACCGTATACCTTACAAGGTATTCCATACAATTTGCCGGTTGGCGACCCAAAAGAGAAATTCAACAAATTATCTTTGTGTCCAAAAAGGTAATTTAAATCTCAAGGTTAAGCAAAGGATATTACAATATAAAAAAAACAAACGAATACACGGTCACGAAGTTTAACGAATTCATAATCTTCGTGTGAAATTCAAGTGCCACTCTACAAACCTAATTGCTCCCTAAACTCGGTTAACTACCTATTTCATACACATTGCACGATTAAATTAAAGTCACAGTCAAATTGTATTAAAAATTTACATAATCTAAAATGTTAGAAAATAATTATTGTTTGTTGCTAGGTTGAATATTTCCGAGGTGGGGTTTGTTTCAAAACAGACCGACAGACAGACGCACGACTAATCTTATAAGCGTGCGGTTTTTTCTTTTGAGGCACCTACGGAACCTTATTAAAATAACAATGTCATAGTTCAACATTAAAAAATGTATTCAAAACAAGAAAATACACCTAAACTCTTAGTTTTAACAGTGACTTATAAAAACCCAACAAGTAAACAAATAACTAAGAGAGCATAATAATTACGCTTAATTTCTTGCGATCATGGGTTATTATAATTCGATCCCCGCACAGGAAAATAGATTTAAGCCTTTATTATATGACTTTTTTTAAACTTCCCGACATTTGAAAATAATAAGTCAAACTATAATTATTGTCGTTTGTCCTTAAAAGCAAAAACAATTACTTAGAATTAAGGCTTTTGTAGGTACGTGTAACTTGAGCCAAACATTAATTACATCCATCCAAGGATAAACAAACATAAAAAATATTATAATATTAACCACAGCGTCTCTGTAATAAAGGAATTCTTATTTTTGTCTTCTTCTATTTTTGTATTTTTTGGAATTCTTGCCATAAGGCAAGGAAACCTTGTTGTTTACAATTAATTTTATTTTATAAACTCTTACAGGCAATAAGCGGATGGTTAAAAAAAAACCGAAATATGTCTTAATATCCTGAGATCTATGTGTAAATTACGAGACTAGGGTACAAATAGTATCTCGTATGTCTTAATATAATATCAATAGGCAAATGATATACAAAGATTATCTACTGATACAAAATCAAACCGAAAGAGTCATTCACCCCGTTGTATTCCTGACATAAATACATAAAATAGTAACGTTGAAACGCTGTGAATATGACCCCGAAACAGGTCCCATTGTATAGATACAAATAGAGTATGCTTTCGTGTCGAATCAGACACGTGCCATTGAAAAAGGCGAAACAGGACAGATAACGGCGTCTCACACGCAACGACTGCTGCAGCCTAACTATATCACTAGGAATAAATAATATAGTACACATTCATTCATAATATTATCAGAGTATAAAGAACGTGTCTATTATAATATATTATGCCTTTATTTATGCATGTGTGCTAACGTAACCAATTTTTTTAGTAAAATTTAAATTATTTTTCTGTATGTTGTATAAACGTGTAGTTATAACGTTTTCAGTGATTGGTAGAAACTATTGAAATTTTTTGTAGGTCAAAAAAACTGAATTTAAAATCCATTGTACACAACGTGTTATACATTGTGTACAAAACAAGAGTCCGTAGACTTAAGTATTTGTGCAGGAAACAGAGAAAAAATTATAAAAATCCATAAAATTCAAAAAATAACGTATCGAAGAAACGGCTATCGGTTCTTTTAACTATGCCCTACCCAGCCGACTGCCACTGAGTTTCGCTATTCGGTGGGCTATGTCGGTAACTTTGGTTCTCATGCGGATCTCCTCCTTTCTGATTCCATCTCGCAGAGAAACAGAGGGATTTTATAAGAAACTTTAAATGCGACCGCGTCTCTACTTTAGCTAACTCTGAGTTACACATTGAATCCTAAGAATGCAAATTGTACGCATATTTTTACGTCAAGCCGGCCGCTGTCTAATAGCAATGTCAAGTGAATAGGTACATCAGTGTTCTTGCCACTGTATGTGCAATACCTACGTATAAGTGGAGCACTTCCAGAGACGCAAAGACATCATATTACTCAGTTTACTTACTTATTTTATAGATACTTGTTTTATAGATGATGTAAACTTAATTATGTGGAATCACCTCATTATCTGGGACGCGGCGCAATAAACTTACATTAATAGCGTAAATTATTATTAGTAATATTACTTATATCGTCTTTTTGTTTTTGAGTAGTTAGGAGTTTAGACTTTAATATTTCTAAAACTCTACCCTCTTACTGATTGAAACCCTAAAGCTAAGTGATTGGATTTAAGGTTTCACTCAAAAATAAAGACAAATTCCCGCAGCGGCGTAGTGCTGCTACGCTTGAGTTCTCGAGTTCGATTACTGATCGGGGAGCAAGTAAGTGATAGGTATAGGTATTTTTAAATTCTCGCCATTATAAGAAAGTTTATATCATAACATAAAATGTTTGTCTGTATGTCCTTAATAAAATCGTAAACTATGCATTTGATCATGTGATAATCTTAAGCAAAGTTGTTGTGCATGAGCCCATGAAAGTTTCTGAGTTGCTATGACCAATTTTCGACAAATGGCGACTCTGTAATTTTTTGTTGGTGGCGTACATAGAGCAACACGGGCCTCCGGCCGCGGCGGACTGGAGGGGAGTTGCCATAGCGTTTATTACCGATGCAAAACAGTCTGTCATTTTTTGCGGGGGAAAATGCGTGCGACACACACGCACACTACAAAAACTGTCTATTACTACGAAACTCACACCTTGACTTTAACAAATTACAGAAACAATTTCACGCACACTTTTAAACATCAAGGCGACAGGTATAGGCCCATTTGGACTTGTACTTTGACACAGGGGAAAGCCTGCTAACGCGCGCCTGCTGTTATATAAAAAAAATGGAAAGCATCAACAGATGGGGTAGCTAACACAAAATTAGTTTATATGACATGTATTTATATGGACCATATTGTAAACAACCAGATATTAATTAATCAATAGCTATGCTTCCGGAAACATCTCTCATGATCAATAAATATCAGAGAAGTCAGTGTCAGAGAAGTCTAATGAAACTCTGAAGATCTATCGTTGCAACATAACATGTTCGCCGGGAGAGCTAGTATCATATATTTTTTTAACGCAGGAAGAAAATTTGCATTTTATTCCAGTTTAAATAGTACAAGTTTGAGATAGAAAATCTCGCTCCAGATCCAGTATCTATCTAGCAGTTTCTTTGTTAATTAGATAATAAACAATAATAACTAACTCAAACTAACAAGACGAGAAACTCAGTCAGCTCTGAAAATGCGAAAATGCACACTTGCCATTAAACCACATTTCACTAATATGTAACAAACAGCAAGTTTTTTAAGTGGCGTCTATACCGTTGCGGGGAATGAACTATTATGGCTACAAACTCTCACTCGCTTATGTTGTGATGCTGTCGATACACTTTCCTGTTCGCCTGCGTGACTGGACTGCAGCGCACGCGGCGAAATATCTCGTTGACGTAACACCAATTGCATCCTGCGCTCAACGGACTCAACCGGTGACAATACCAACTTCTGAAACGCCAAATTATCTTTATTCTGTTCAAAAACTCCACTCATAACGTTCTTTTGAAACCGCACACGTCTGAACACAATAACCGACAAGTAACCGTTCATTTGTGACGTGACCAATGTTATAGTTATTAATGGTCTAAGGTCTTAATAAACACACGTTGTACAATCCTGTAAACTGTATAAATGTAAAAAATAACGATCCACGAGCTATTGCCACACTGACATATCGCATGCTGTGAGCATTTCGATTGAATTACAAATTGGTACCGAACAATGGCCAAGCGACGAGACAAATCGGATGTGTTACGATATACCTTTTGTAATCTGAAGGTTCACATATGGCGGTGATAAGGCTTCGAAGCTTTTCACGATGACTCGTATGAAAGCTTTGAATACACTTAGTGGTGATGAAGTGAATGAACCATCAAATATTGATACATATACGTAGAGTTTTTACGCATTAATAACGCAAATGCGAGCGTAATTTATTTATTGCCTTTTTCGTGACGTACATAGTAATAATATCTTAAAAAGATTTGGTGCAAAGTTGATACAAATTACCCATCTTATTATTGTGGTTCTATTTTATTCGCACAAATCTTAATAACATTTTTTCATGTTTGTGAGATTTCATTCTGTGTTATCTTTAATATCGTATTTGTGAAACCAATTATTAAAATGCATAGAAAATTTGCGACTCATCATTTTCTAATTACATTTATAGTTATAACGTTAAGGAACCAACAGATTTATTTAAATGAATTCGTATAATGAGGTGATTAATCGCTAGCACATTACATTAAAATTCTTGAATAAGCTTCCATAAATCAAATATGAAGATGATACAGCCGAATTCTAATTAATTGGCCCGTTTAGCGGTATCGTGTCGTCGAGTGCAGCCAATTTGTATAGTAGTGTATTTTATTGGCAATGCATTATGTGAAGTGTGCGTTCATAGTCGGTCACCTTGCAATAAGGTATGGTAGTCGCGTCGGGCGCAGGTCGAGAGTGGGCGACCTCATATAGTGTGCACGGGAGGCGTTTCCTTTATTTGTTGGTTGTACGCGGCGTGACAGTGTCGTGCCGACAGGACATCATGCGGACATTACTGGTAAGCACCCCACTCTCCACACCTGATACGACCAAGGATAACAGCATAACTCACGAAATCATCTTTCTTTTAGTTTTCCAAAAAATAATTAAAATCGAGGATTTTGGGTAAATTATTTTTAGAAATATTACACTTTTATTATTGATCATAAACTGTGACCTTTTAGAACAAAGACCTTACAATTAAAGCAACAACGATAGTACCTAAATATATTTTTTTTAATTCTGAAATAATTTCTTATCAAACAATGTACCTACTATAATTAGCAAATCAAGGTATAGTAATGTACTTATATGTTAATAGAATACTTAATCAAAACACAACACACACCCTCCTATGTACCTTCTCTTATTAATATAGACATTTATTTAATACTTGATTAAACAGAGTTTAATTGTATGACTGAAAAATGAGGAACTGAACCGAATTGCCAAACATAATTAGCACTTACAGCTGCATACCTATCCGTAAATTATAATTTATAAATTGAAATCAGGTCGCTATCTTACAGCCGGCATTCAAAGTAGGTATTGATTTCGCCAGCCTTGAGTCTATCGAGAGCCGAGAGGGCGGACAACTGTGTGTGTAACCTTCCAATATAAAAAATTGCCCTTTTTAATTCATAAAGCGGAACTAATTGTTATATTTTCACCAAGACGTTGTCATATTAACTAGTGCATATGCTGTATATGTTTTGAAAGTGATACACAAGTTTATTCAGGTTGATAATAAGTGGCATATTTGGCGCTCTACACTAACTGCCAACCCTGTAAAGGACTAAGCGTAAAGATAAAAATATACATGAGAAGTGAATACTCCAATCTACAGATATTTACTCAACAAGCAAAAGTCTAAGTGCTTTGCTTATGCATTGCTTATCCTGAGACCTACGAACATTGACATAAAATCATGTTATAAACAGGAGAAGCCACTGATTCCCGAAATACAGTGAAAACTAGTTCGGGAATCTATGGTTTCAACATATAAATTGATGTAACTATCTTTTTGTCAATAAACAAATTTATTATTATTATTATGTCTCTCGTCAGCACGGGGTCCAATTTGAACCCCGGACCTTTGTCAGGCTTGCGCGGGGACATGGGGGGTCCAACACGTAGAGGCCCTTTCGAGAATTTTGATTTATTATTATTGTATCTACGTGCTGTGCCCGGGACTTGAGAGAGACCAAAAGCATTTTTCCAGTTTTTGCAACATTTTTAATTGATGCTGAGCTCTTATTGGTTGTAGTGTGATGTTAAATAGCCTATGCCCTATAGGGAGGAGGCCCCATAGATGGACAATCTAACACAAAAATATTTTCGAACAAGTGGTTCCTGAGATTAACGCGTTAAACCAGCTTTATTTTAGTATACTTAGAAATAATATGGCAAACATTACCATCTAATTAGACCTCGATAGCACTAGCACACAAGAATACTTTTTACCATTTTGTCCTAAATGACCGTTAAGTGACATTTGACTAAGATTACTTAAGAATTGAAAAGGTCTTAAAAAGGTGTATCTATGGCTACGAGTCTTCAGATCACCGCCCCTATAACCGATCAAAAATGTGGATGAAATGCTATATATAAAATTATAAATTAAAATTAATTATATTAAAAGTCGATTTCGCTCCAATGTCACTTAATGTTCTTTTAGAGATAGAAGTGCAGCATTTAACAGCTGGTAGATTAGGTAAAGCAGAGGCACCTTCGAGTCACTGGAGTAGAGTTCCAGTGACTCGAAGGTACCAGTAAAACAAGTTATTTAGCTTGGTCGTCACATTAACTAGTGTATTACGTAAAGTGCTGAACGTACGCAAACAAACGCTATTCTACTTGATTACAACATTACTGCTATTACTAACTGGCTCGGTCGTAGATACAGGAGTTGATACGCATAACTTATTCTGTTACAACAGTACGAAATTGTTGCGTTCATTGCTAACAAATTCGATAAATTAGATACCTAATCTATGTTTCACACTTAATTCTATATACATATAATGCTATCCAATCGAAGGTTCAAAGGATGCAAGTTAAGTTAGATTTATTTTAATGATAACCTAACCTAAACTGAGTAGTCTGAGTACGAGAGAAGTAGTTCCAGAATCGGAACTCGAGCGTAGGCACTACTGCATGACCTAATGGTACCGCCACATGGAAGTTTTCAGTACTATCGTGTGCCAGTCAGATGGTAATAGCCCCTTACTAACACAGAGGAAAAATAACTTAGGACTATGTTACCAGTACCAAGCATCTGCATTTTTTTTTTTTAATTGAAGTGGCAAACAAGCATGTAGTTCACATTGATGTTAAGTGATGACTGCAGCCTATAGACACCCACACAAAGACCAAGGTCAAAATGCAAATGCGTTACCACTCCTGAGGCCTAAGGTGTTATGCCTCTGTGCCGGAAATTACAGGGCCGTACATTACCACCTGACCGGAACACGATAGTGCTGAACACTACCATTTAGCGGCAAGTAAATCAGGTAATGCGGTGGTGCCTACGCCCGCGAGCTCCGTCACTGGAGCTCTACCACCAGTAAAAACCAACCAAAAATCTGCATTTTGAATTTCCGGTTTTGTATAGGTAAGTAGGTGCATTGCATGATATTCACTTATCATCAATATGAAGTGCATGTTTTTGTCACCATCATAATATTAAAAGTAGATAACTAATGCTATGCCATGGGCCCGGGATCGATTCCCTTGTTCGAAAGATTTTTTATTTGCGAAATTTCTGAGTACCACCCTCGATATTTTGGTTATATGTCTGATTAATGTCAATTATTATTATTTCGAAACGTCACATGGAATTCAATTCTCAGTTTTGTGTGGACTTTACCTCTGTCTACCCTTTTCGATGCATAGAGGCGTGAGGCTTCCTTTCCAAATATAACTTTAAAAGAGGATTTACAAGCACGTTTTACTGCAGTCCCTGTCTGGTATGCTCTCTGTTACCTAAACCAGTAGGTAGTTTAAATACTGACGGAGGAATTCAATTTCGATTTGGAATACCAATTTTAGTGCGTGTAAAGCTGCAGGACGTCACTAGTGTTTTTGTAGTTTCTATTGAAATATGGGATTCAATCGCTTCGGTCTATGGAAATCAACAAAACTTTCGCGAGTTGCAAATTGACAAATGTCAATTATAATATTGCAATCGTTTTGATATTCACAGAAGGTTACGAACGAAATGTTCATTGTAATATTTATAAACAATTCGCCGACCTGCTCAGGTTTGCATGCGAGATTTCAAAGTATTTATGATGTTAAATTATGTTCATAGTAAAAGTCATAGTACAAATAGGTTCAACAATCAAATAGTTCAAAAAGTAGATATATTAAAAGGTATTGTATTTTTTTAATATATGCTAACTGATAAACTAGGCACCTCCATTTTTTTGTACGTAACAGTTTAATCTATTAAAAACTATAAATTTAAAAAGAAATGATAACGTTCGTTAGCTTTTACAAAATTTAAAATCTAAGCATACTTTTAATAAAAAAAAGAACTGAACATCATATGTATCTACATAAAAATCTATAGTAGGTAGTCATAAAGCTTAAAATGTATGCAACAAAGTATGGTGTACCATACTACAAAACGCAATTCAAAAACATCCACCTAATCTATAATTGCGGGCCAATAGTATCTCGACGTCTAACAAAAGACTTCAACGCACTTTGTACTGTCTAATCATAAACAACAATCAAATTATACTTTATTGTTATTAGCTAATAGTTATCTAACAATTTTATTATACCTTGATAAATTAAGGGTTATTTTTCATATTTTCGTACCTATTCATTGATATTTACGAGTATTATGCCCATTTATTAGTTTAAACATATTGTATATATTTAATTTTGATATAATATATACAACGTGTAACAGGATTGAATGTACAACCCGAAACTATTTAGTTCAGAATCGAAAACCGAATCGATGGGTAATATTTTGTCCCAAAATTAATGACAATTCGGGAAATTATGGTCACCCATTTGGCGAACAGTCAATACAATCGCAAAAGAGACTAACCTCTATCCAAAATAGAATACTAGTCTCAACAAGGTTATTAGAACTCGTTGAGACGTGCTTTTTATTATAAACAATAATTTAAAAAATAAAATAGTGCAAAATCAAAAATTAATCTTATTACTAGCGAATGTTAAATAAGGGTACGCAAGTTACGCTACATCATACATCACTTACTTTTTTCGGATCGTGTTTTATATGTGGCCGTAGGTAGAGGTAGGGTAAGTATGCATAGGGTGTGCATACTGTTCATACAAAATGAGGACAA
The DNA here is from genome assembly GCA_036365455.1 of Macrosoma leucophasiata. Classification (NCBI taxonomy): domain Eukaryota; kingdom Metazoa; phylum Arthropoda; class Insecta; order Lepidoptera; family Hedylidae; genus Macrosoma; species Macrosoma leucophasiata. Next base: position 12,416,309 of record JAWQUS010000003.1, on the reverse strand, counting down.
CTTATTTTTTAAATAAAAAATATTAAATACATAAACATGTAATTTAAATTCATGTATTATGATTATAACTCGATTTTCTAATCGAGGTGTTAGATAGTGCGCATTATTCACATTACATGTTGTATATAAATCGTTTTTTTTTTTTTCAAAAATAGTATAATGTAAGTTATCCTCCCTATCCATCTATCTGTAAATAGATAGTTTGAACACTGAGAAAGGACATAGTTTGAACAAAAAACTTTGTATGCCAAAATAAAGAAAACACGAAGTCACAATTAAAAATAAATACATGACATTGGTATTTTTATTTATGTCAGTGTTAACCAGGTGTAAGGAACTATTTACCTGCGATACATATGTGTAATCAGTAACCGTAAGGTAATTAATATGTAAGCGCAGGTTGCAAGATCAAATGTAAGGACATTTGATATTTATATATAAAGTATTCTATTTTTACACATATATGTATACTTATATAGATAATATTAGATACTTCTACTGATATACTTTTTACATTAGTTTATTACATTTAGTTTTATCTTAGTGATATTCTGGACTTTACATATATTTTTTATCTTGTTTGACATGTATATCAATTGTTGTTCACTTTAATTTATTTTGTTTGTTTTTTGACGTGTCATAAGAGGTGCCTGTCACCCTAAATGAATAAATGAGTTTCTGATTCTACTTGCATGAACATTTGCAACATTGTTACAGAAAATCAAGTTTTCCAAAACATCGCTTGGTATTTTTGTAGTGTTCGAAATCAATGTTTTTGTATGAAAAGTATGATGAATGTCGAAAAGGCTTGACATGTTTGTCAAGACAGAGATGAACAGCGCTGCATAGAGTGCATTATCTGCCTATCTATCTACCTGTAAAAGATTTAACATGGATGTATCTTACGCGTGATCATTTTTATTTTAAAATGAATGACCCGGCGCGTACCTACATACATTTCGGTGATTCAATTACATGTTTGGTTGTAATTTGTCTACCCTCATACTAAACTAGAGACCATGAAACAACGTTGAGAACAAACAGACTGTTGAATAACATAGAGAAGTACTTTCATAAGTAAGATTTAAAATGTAAGTCAAACTTTATCAAACCAGGAAATAGTAATGTTTCCCGAACGAGATTATTAGATAAGTATTACGTGTTAAAAGTTTAAAATTTACATTAAAATTCGAGACACAGATAAATGAAATGCCACTCCGATTTATATAGTGCTTGGCAATGTGAGCTTGTTTTATTGCCAAGGAGATCCTCTAAGTCGCGATATTTATTACTTATTCGAGTAAAACGCGTCGTATTGTGAAAGTAAACTTGTAATATGTATTGAAATTACATAAAAATTGTATAATTCGATCAAGTTCAGCTTCACTGCATTATGACTGGTGGTTTATGTTAATATGTAATGTTATGTTACGTCTAATAAGTTCTAATTTATTCAATTATTCGATCCAATCAACACGATCTATAAGTGTACACTTTCTTCATTAAAAAGTTATTTAAAAATTATTTAAATTAATTTGGAATCGAATATATTGTTTTACTGGTAGTAGAGCTCTAGTGACGGAGCTCGCGGGCGTAGGCACCACCGCATTACCTAATATACTTGCCGCTAAATGGTAGTGTTCAGCACTATCGTGTCCCGGTCAGGTGGTAATGTACTGGTTAAATAATCTGTGACACAATTGAAAATGCAACTTCACAATTCTGTGATAACTTAAAATAATAATTATAATATATTTCATTATTAATTATCATTTTCCAAAATATATGTACATGGATTGATAATAAATTGAATTAATTGTCTACCAATTTCAAATAAAGTATATTTTATGCATTAATTACTTAAGCATGAACCAATAACTTCACGCCGTATGAGTTTTAAGGTGTTTCACATAATTATGTTGACTTATTAGTCTTTATTAATCCCTCCAGACACGAGAAAAATAAGACAAATTAAAATTCAATTTTGTCTGGGCGCCGGTGGCCTTACGATCCTTGAAAGATTAAGGTTTAAAATGACGATAGTCGAAAGCATTATTTGTAGTAAACTCAAGCGAGTCACCTTGACTGCCGGAAGAGCTGGCCCGGGCGTCCTTACTACTTTCAGATCGAGTTCAGGCCCTAACCTCTGATCGCACAACGAATTCCTTTTTAAACTCATATAATTATATATATTGCTATGGGCTGTATGCTCATTGACATAAAATTCATAATTTTACATTATATTCGTTGCCGGGGGCAAATAAATGTGCCTTGCTCACATAAATAAGGTACTGTGGATATAAATATTTGTATACCTACTTTTCTCCTTGCTGTGTCGTATTGTTGCCCAAGTACCTACCCGCTCTATACAGCTAATAGAGATAATTATGGGTGATAGAGAGTGCTTTTAGCCGTTTGTTCGCCATTATTTAGTTATGATATAATTTAAGGATTTTGGCAATAACGAGCTAGATAGTTAACAAATCACTCAAAACTCACACAAAAATATGCAGGTATACCTTAATAGGACAGATTTGTACAACTTTTGTCTTGTTAGACAGCCTAGAAACGTAGCTTCACGCCTGTAATTCCCGAAGAGTTAGGCAGAAGTAAAAGTATGCATTCAATCAGGCATGCAAACACCCACGATTCGCCAGTTACGTTTTGTCCCATGTGTCGGAGCCTATTGACATCTCCGGGCATATTACCAAACTACGGGGTGCTAGGAAACATCCAGAAAATGGAAAAAGCCCGAGAGATAAAAGATTTTACACCGTTATCTCTGATATATAGGTATATATCTCTAATACCCGACCCGCGAATCGAACCCAGGACCCCAGCGTAATAGTAGTGGCCTAATACTAGGCAATGAGGCCGTTTTATAATTTGAGCTTCATCGTTCAGATTTCATTTAATAACTACTCATAGACAGTCGTAGATAGTTACCGAGATTCAAATCAAGAACCTAAATGGAATTGCTTGATTTTGTTTTACTTAATTTTACAACGGCATATTTTTCAAGAAAATTAAATGCATTTAATTTACGCTTTACAACATTCAGTTTAGATTTACAATTGAATATCATCCAAAGATCAAAGTACCTAAGCCTGTCCTGTCGTGTGTTGTCACAACCAGTATTATAAATAAATAAAAATTACATCAGCCGCAGGAATGTAATTCCTTGTTTGACCTAGATAGTAGATATAGCAACAATCCACTTGAAGTGACAGGTTACAATCACATGAATAACAGAAAGGTCGCGTTACTCAGCGTAACAACGTTGTCAAAAGCTAAAAGCGTGTTCAAGATCGTATTTATCTTAGTATTTTTTTAAATTTACATACCTATACATCGATTTAAATGAAAAAAATATAGAAAATTAAAATGTCTATTACCAATTCGAAATGATAATTCTGTGCGAGTCTTTTTTTGCCGGACTAATCTTAGAAAATATGTTGGTAATATTAACGGATTTTGACAGAGTAAATTGTAATTCTAGTGGTAAAATTAGTTTATATTACCGGAGACTTAAACATGATATTTTTAAAATTTCTGTATAAATTTATAACCAATATAAGTATGTAATGCGAACTATGTAATGTTTAATCTGACAATTCAGATCCAACGGTCTTTGGTTCAACCCCATAAGACAGGCAAAGTGATTTTCTTGTGAGGAAATTAACAGAATTTGATATCCGTGCTTCGAAGATCACGTAGAGTCGTCGGTCCTGCGTCCGATCTCTCTCCGATCGCTGTACCTATAGAGAGAACACCTGTGTTTGTGCACTCGTGCACAATAATACTAGGTACCTATGTCCTGCGCAGTTGCTTCGTTCTCCGCCGAGATTGATCGAAATTTGGAGAGATCATTTTTATTAATTTAGCCTTATACAAATCATTTCATAAAAATTCAAGGAAGTAAATTTGTAGTTGCACTTGTAGGTTTTCTAATAGACGGAAATCCAAAGTAATAAAATTTAACATTTATAGACTAGAAAATAACTTAGTTGTTTAGGTGTTGCATTGGAATAAGCGTAACCTACCCTTTACTTTAGCTTTTATATTCATGCCAAACTTTTTCAAGTTTTAAGGATATTGATGTTTCATATAAGAACGTCATTATAATGCTGAATGAAAATATTGCATTAAACAAGTATCGACCAATAAAATTTACTACTGTATTCAACTTACCATAAACATCACAAATTATAATGTCATACAAGATTGTTCCGCCATAAGGTAAATTTGATAATATTTAGTACCAGAAAAGGAAAACTTCTAAAATGATGTAGGTACCTAAGTTTATTAATGCCCCAATAGGGCGAGCCACTTTAATTTAATTCTGACTACAGCACGTCAACTCGAACCTATTTGACCGGTTATACCTAATGAATAGTAGGAAATACCTAATATACAAATGATACCTAATTAGAAAATATATCTAAATCACTATTATTACATTTCAAACATTGCGTTACAAATACACACTTTATCTACCTATAAGTTAATTTTTTTGTATGTGCATAAACTTAGGAGTGCCCACATACTCGTACCTATTTGTGTTAAATATTTTTCAATACTCAATACTTTATTGCACCATAATGTACCTACAACATTAGGATTATGGACCCTGTTGGGCACCGCAATGTAGGAGAGAGGATGATTTATACTCAATTAAATACCTAGTATTTTAACATATACAGACCTACATTATTTATATTATTACTATAATTTATTAATATTTTAATTTAATTTTACTTTGTACTTGTATCTTTTTCTTGAAAGAATTCATTAATGCTGTAATAGGATTTATTTAATAAAATTTTCTTTAATTTGGTCAAAAATGTTTTATCATTATCTAAGTTTTTTAATTTTTCAGGTAGATGGTTGTATATTTTAATGGACGTTGGATAAGTGCTGGAAGAGTGGAGGTTTAGTCGAGATGGGGGTAGCGTTAGTTTATTTTTGTGTCTTAAATCCTTGATGAATATGTCGCCTCGTTTTTCGTATAAATTTGGATGATTTCGGACAAATTTACAAATTTCAAGAATGTAGACGCAGGGTAGAGTGAGGATTTTTAATCGTTGAAAGTGAGGTTGACAACTGTCAGTTTGTTTGATATTGACTATTATTCTAATAAGTTTTTTCTGTATATTGAATAGTGTGGGTACATCTGTACTATTGCCCCATAAGATTACACCATAACTTAGCCACGAGTGTGCGTAGGCATAGTATGTTATATATTATCAAGGGATATTAATTATTTTTGTGCGAATAAAAATAGTTATAAATATCTACATACAAATAGTGTTGTAACAGAATGAGAAACAAGTACAAAGCATAAAATAATGAAAGCAGGGCACGGAGTCAGAAAAAGCACTACGAAGCCGGTCAATCTAGTACTGTTTTATGTCACACCTACTCGTAGACAAGAACCAATGAACATACACGAAACAAAGCACCTACGTGATACAAGCTCCGTTCCAATCAATGTATGTTTAAGCCTTTGATGTAGTTTTTATTTTGTTATTTGTTATTTATAGCTGATCGTTCAATATACCTATCAGAAAAACATTTAGGTTTTTAGTAGAGGATAATAAAAAATATAAATAACATTAACATAAGCTTCTTTTTCTCAGTGTCTTGGGGTTAGGTATAGGTATAACCATTACCTACTCTACCTTACCTGATTACCGTAGTGCGGTCAGTGAATCTCACCCTCAGTCTGTTGTGATTCGCCCACATTTTGTTGCGCATAGGCACAACCAATGTATCCGGTTCAGTTCAACTAAGTTCTGCGGCAGTTTGACCCACATGTTTTTTTTTTGTTTGGTAGGGCAGTGTTGTGTTTCTGATTTTGTCTGTTTAGACAGAATATAGAATACTCATACTACTCGTATCTTCACGAACGTATTTCCTTGAAAGTGCTACCTACTACTACTACTGCTAATATTACGGCCCCGTAATTACGGGCTCAGAGGTATAACAACCCAAGCCCCATGAGCTCCAACGCACCTTTATTTAAATCTCCAATTGTCATATAACTAAATGCTTAGGTATTTATAGGTACTTTAACAATAGTATTTACTTACCATCGATTACAACTCTATGCTTATTTGCCACTTTTATGACATGAATAAATACTTACGGCTAGACAGCCGTAAATATTTTTGTCTATCTACCTACATATATTATCAAATTGATGTTGACAAAGTTCCCAATTCAACGAATAATACTATTTTATTTAAATTACAGATATGTATGCTGTGTGCTGTCACAGCTTACGCTCAATTTGATGGGCCAACTCCGCCTAGACTTCAAATACCAGGAGCAATCCAAGTAGGAGGGCCCAGACAGGGTGGATTCCGGCAAGGAAGGATTCAGGGTGGCCCGATCCCTGTTGCCCGGATCCGTAAGCCTCTAGGCAGACCGTCGTTTAAATCCGTGGATGCTGCACCTCGGCCCAACTTCCAGTCTCTAGAGGAACCTGCAAAACCAGTTACCGAAGAACCCGAAGACGAAATCGAAATCAATACACCGACCGCCTTCTCACCAAACATATTCTCAACGGCGGAACCACAAAACGACTTTTATGATATCACAACTACATCGCAACCGAAACCGCCCATAATCTTTAACCCGTCACAGTTCCAGCAAACTACGCCAACTGCGCCAAGATCTGAGCCCAGGCCTACGCAATACAGACCCCTAATACCTCAATCTTTCGGCCCAATAAGAAATGAGCCTGCAAGACCTCAACCTGCCAGACTTCAACCTCTGTCAAGTAGACCACAGCGACCTGTTTTCAGACCAGAGCCCAAACCTTTCATTGAGGAGGATGAACCAGTAAGACAATATTCACGACCGCAAGAGCCTATCAACCGTGCACCTGTTAAAAGTGCACCCCAAACTAAATACACACCATCGAACAACAGAGAAAAGAAGCCTGTAGCTCAAATTATTCGTAAATACAGAGAAGAAAATGACGATGGAAGTATAACATGGGGTTTTGAGAACGACGATGGATCTTTCAAGGAAGAAACGATTGGCGTTGATTGCATTACACGCGGCAAATATGGATATGTTGATCCTGACGGCCTTAAGCGTGAATATAATTATGAAACCGGCATACGTTGCGATAAAGCCAAGGAAGAGCAAGAACAACATGGTTTCATAGACTATCAAGAAAATAAAGCTGTTTTACCAAATGGCATTACCATTGATCTCGCTGCCATGGGTAAAAAATCAAAGAGGCCATTCAGATCTGCGGGTACTAATTAGGTTATAAAATGTACAGTATATTTATTTTAGGAGATATAATTTTAAGGATATCTTCGTTGTCTTGTCACTTAGTGTTATTTGAGACACAAATTGTTTTGTCGTCTAGTGGTTTAGCTAACTTTTGACCTCAACCAACGAATAAAATAAAATATAATTTTAAATAAAATATGATGTTTTTTAATCAAAGCAGCTAATTTCCAGATTACGTTAAGTCTTACGTTAATTATTTTTACTAATCTTATTTGTAATTGTTCTTTTTAAAAAACTTATGCTTAATCATCATTACAAAGTAGGCCCTGCACCTACTGAATGACTCTTAATATGGGAAATTATTTATTCATTATATATTCTTATTTCATAAGAATATAAAAATAATCAAATTATTCACAGACATGTAGGTAAAGAAATATCTGTAAATTATTTGTTCATTGATCAAAAATCAGTTCACTTGGATGGTAAGTGACCACTGCAACCTATGCAATCTACACATAAACTAGAGGTCTAAATGTTGACCCACCCCCACACACAGACAAAACTATTTAGGCCTCAAGGGTCCCCTAAGCCTAAAGTTACCACCCATAATAGCATATGTCTCATGTCTCTCCGCAACGTCCTAAACCGAAGCACGGACCCGCATGGGTCACCCTTAGGCAGTTGCGCTAACTTTTTGTTTAGGCTGGAGCGCCTTCTGCGCTCGCCGATTGCCCGGTGAAGTAGACTAGTGCCATCTCGAGACAGACCGCCTACACAAATCTAGACCTAAAAAAAAAACGAAACCTAAATAGTTTTGTGTCTGTAACAGAAATTACGATATACGATTATAAATAACTCAGCAGAGTTCCAAGTAGGTACAGTCACTACCGAGAACAATCCTGCTACAGAACAGTCTCATTGATTTAATGTTGATTTTTAGGGTTCCGTACCTTTTATTTCATGACCGTTGTGATTCGATCGAATACTTACTAGGTTCATGATGATAATCAAATACTGTATGTAACCTATGAACATCTACAAGAAACCAGGGATTTCAATGTAGTTGCGTTACCACACTTGAGGCCTCTATGCCGGAATTTACGGGTCAACACGATAACGCTGACTACTAGATACTATTTAACGATAAGTAAATTAGATAATAGGGCGGTGTCTAATCCCATTTGTACCTGCTACTGGCCTTTTCCCTGACAGTAGGTAATTACGTAGTATGATAATACAATTTTGTTCTTCACTTTGTGCATTCCACGAAGTGTCCCTTCAAGGCGGCCCTTAGTATATAAACAGCATTTTAATGCGTGTGGTAAATAAACAGCATTTTAATGTGTACAGGGACTTAAACTGGTGGTAGAATGCCAGTGTATGAGCTCGAGGGCGTAGGCACCACCGGTCTGCCGCTAAATGGTACTGTTCAGCACTACCGTGTTTCGGTTAGATGATAATGTACGGCCCCGTAATAACTTATCACAGAAACAACAAAGTCTCAGAGATGACAACGCATCTACATTTTGACCTCTGGTCTTTGTGTAGATGTATATAGGCCGCAGTCATCACTTAACATCAATGTGAAATGTAAGCTTGGTTGCCGACTTCGACATTAAAAAAAAGAGGCATACCTACTAGAGATGTAATTTTAGTACCTAATTAAAACAAAATGGTGGGACAGTTATACGACGCCTTTTTATGTACCCATGCCCCTACTCTTGCAGACTCAATCAGTCCACAGCCAAATAAGAAGACATTAACTTGGTTGTTGATTTGTGACAGTGCAGACGCATTAAATCGTAACAACTAAGGTCTCAGGGGTGGCAACGCGTCTGCATTTTGACCTATGGTTTTATGTAGATGCATGGATGAAATTGTATACTTTCATCCACTATATATATATACTATATATTTTCAACAACTTCATGAATTAGACCATGGGATTAATTTCTCCTTTTTGGGATTAATTTCAACAAATTATGGTTCATAACACCCCAGTGCTCAGTTTAACAGAGTTTAGAGAAGGTATTTTCATACAGAATGTACTCTCATGCATAAATGAATTATTCTTTAATGTTGAAGTTTTTCAAATATAAGTGAATTCACACTTACAGCAACTAATTATTGTAAACAAACTCAAAGGATTAAACAAAAACATGCTCAGTGATTTCACTTTATCTATTTTCAAATACTTATTCTATAATAAGATTTCATTGAAAATATATCAGTCAGTACAGCAGTGTTATCAATATGGTCGATTGTTCATATATGGTTGGGGACGTCTCATCGGAGGCGGCATTCTATTTGGTGGTGTTATTGATATATCCAGATAATTGCCAATTTGAAATTTAACATTAGCTAGAGTTTTATTATCATCACCACCTCGTTGTCCCGAACACGTCACTCCTATTTCTCTCATACGATATGTTGGTGTTCGCATATCAGGATATACTATAGCAAAGTCAAAATAAGTGCCTTTTCGCCTTGTTTCCGGATTGACTTCTTTCACAAGTCCCGTAAGTTCACGTAACGTAGCATCCATCCAGGTGTAAATCTGCAACTCATTTTGTGGCACATTTCCTCTGGCGTAGTCGCCTATTGAATTATGTCTCCCGGTAGAACAAAACACCCGCAATAGTAGTGGACAAGTCTGGAAATTAACAGATTTATGTTAACTTACGATCTCAATGGCTTTTTAACATAAAAATATTAAAAATTTATTTACCTTTTCTCTATCAATTGGCTTGTCCGCTTGTTTAACCTCCTCGACAACCATGGATTCTAATCCCGCCATTTTCATATTATACGTCTACCCTAGGATTTGTCTATCCAGTTATTTCCATTAAGACGATGATTTCACTTATAACACGACAAGACAGAATAAATAAGTGGCCAAAAAGACAATTTTCATGAATATTCAACTTTGCAACAAAGTCGGCACAATCGGCAAATTCAATTCAGTCAGTCAGCCAGTCAGAGAACTCAGAGATCAGTCGGGTCAGACTGTCAGACACATTAAAGCAGTGTTGCCGTCAGGGGTTAGCTCACATTCCCACAAGCAAAGATAAAATTCTCCACATTCCCCACTAGTAATTTAAAAAATCCCCATTCATTCCCCAATCTCTATAATAGCGCGATAATTTAAATTTAACAGTATTATGAACTCAATTTAAAGAAAAATAATGATACTCATTAAAGAAATAAAATAAAGATGATAACTATTAATAATTTTATTAAGAACAATTTAAATGTTACAAAATGTGACAAAACAAATTTAATTAAAAAAATATTATAATATAACTTATTTAGGAATCTTACAATTAATCATTTTTTTTGATGGTTCAAATTTAATGCAACCGCTGTTTTTTAAAAGACCTTTCTTAGTTATCATAATAGAACTAACAGTTTCGGTATTTAATTTATTTCTGTTATCTGTCTTGATTTTTTTTAAATTACTAAATGCGCGTTCTACAGAAGCGTTAGAGAACGGGAGGGACAACAGTGCAGTAATTACAATTTTCAGGTTTGGAAATAAACAGACATTACTTTTGTTTTTTAAATTAAATACATCGGTCCAATATTCATCTGCTGGTTTTGATGCATCTAAATTTAATTCATCGTAGTTTAATAAAGCATGATCTCGCCATTCTACATCCGCTTGTTGTTGGTCAAATTTGGTGACATGAAGATTATTAAAATAAATAACAAGAATTATTATGTATTTAAAAAAAAAACAAGGTAATTGATAAGTATAAAATTGCTATTGTTATTGAAATTTAATCATGCTAAAAATAAATTTGTATTATATTTGTAATTCATAGAGAATATTTAATATTTAAGGTGACTTCATTTTCGTGCTTTGCCATTTAATGCCATTTGAAGACGAATTAGAAATTTCTAACGGGAACAATGAAGAGGAAATAGAAGGAGTCAAAAATGAAGATATTTTAATTACCGACGAAAGATTGGCGTGGCAAGATGAGCGGGAAGAATGATTATACTTGAATAAGGAAATAAAATTTTTTTATCGAATTTAATCTCATATATATTTAAAATGTTATAATTTAATTAATTTAACAAATTCTTTTAGAAATAATAATGAAACTCCCTCAATTCCCCACAATTCCCCAAAAATTTTATTCCCCATTTTATACCCGCAAAAGTATAAAATTCCCCACGTTTTGGGGAATTCCCCACGGATCGGCAACACTGCATTAAAGATTAAAATTATTTTTTTTTTTGGTTATGGCGTCGCTATTTCGCATATTGCCAGTGTCAAGTAAAACGATATTTCTTATTTAATTAAGCAGCGTAAAAGTTAGTATAATATAGTCATCTAGTATAATATGTAAGTATTAAGTATATAAGTTATCAAGTATAATATGTCAGTCAAGTGAGTTACAATCAAGTTATTCGAGTAAAGCGATGGCTACCTTACCAGAACATTTACAATGAAGTTTTGGAGGCAACCTGAAAGGTCGTATTTTCGCACTGTTATTCTATTTCACTATACACGGGCACTGTAATAAACTTATATCAAACAAAATGCCACCAACTTTATTCAATATAACTTAAAAATACAACAAGAAAATGAAATAAAATAAGAGCACCATACGCCTCTTTCAAGGTTCCCGCCAAAACTCAGATTAAAAATTATTAATATATACATGCATAGAGTACAGAGCATACAGAGTGACCAAAGTGTCACAGATTTTGTGGCCCCAAATTAGTTTATAATCTATGAGCACCAATAGCGAAGAATACGTGGCGAATACCACACAAACCAAAAGACTAAAATCCAAGTAGACCCAATAGTCCAAAGCCGCACATTATTGATTACTTGTTAGCGATTTTTGTTCTCATTAATTAAGCCAGCTCAGCCAGCTAATCTGAAATAAGAGCTGTCACCTCTAGTCTATATGTATTATCTATGGCTGCCACGCCAAGCTGTTTTTATACATTAACTATAATATGTATTGTATAAAATGCTGTTTTGTTTGGTCTTAGGTCATTATGATCCCACTGTATTTGTCCAGATATGCTTCAAACCTATTTTTTACGCTTATCGAAAATCTAGACTAGAGAATATAATATCCACTAGGTTGCCTATCAAAATATGGCAATTTTTTTTTAAATAGTTTTTTGGGAAAACTTATATATTATTAAAATAAACAAATCAAAGCTTTTTTGTCATTATTAAGGTATCATCTATTTCCATACTTGCTGCTTGGATACGTAGCCGGCGACGTCGCCATGGCGTCCTAGTGAGTTAGAGCCCTAAGTCTGCAGTGGGATCCTAACCTATATGTTTGGCTGTTTCGCGCCGCTCGTTGGTGCCCGCGGCTAGTGGACTAAGAAACTGAAATGTTCTTAGTTACTGAACTATAAAGAAAAGGATAGCCGGAGACCAACAGTTACACACGACTATGTCGCATGTCGCAGTACTCTCAGTATAATTCGGAACAGCCAATGTTTTGTTTATGACAATTTCATGATGACTGACTGACGTAAATCTGACGTTTCATTTAACAATCAATCGATATTTATTTTCTTGGTGAAAAGTGAACAAAACATTATTTAGACTAATTTCCACCAGTCTAGAGAATAATGTGAATATTTTTTATGAATCAATAATAACACTTATATGTTTTGCAATTTTTACAATCCATAATCCTTATATTAACAAAGTAATGGCTAATAAAGAGGACGACGATACGTTCCAAGAAGACGAAGTTTACATTAACCCCGAGGATGGCATGCCTAATATTCACCCAAACATCGCTGATATAGACCAAGAAAGTGATTCGCAAGACGAACTGAACGAGTTCGACGATTTACCAAAGTCTGTAATCGTCACAAACATTCATAGTGACGTGTTTGCTGACGACAAATTAAAAGGAGAATTAGAAGATCTATTCCGAACATTTTCAGACAATACAACATTTCAGTGGCTGCGTAGTTTTAAGCGTTTGCGCGTTAACTATGACAGTCCGTTGTCAGCGGCCAGCGCACGTGTGCAACTTCACCAGTACCAGTTTTATAATTCGTGCATTAATTGCTACTTCGCTCAGCCGGTGACACCGATTTCCCTAAAAAACCTTAGACCACCTGCGCCCGTGAAACAATTTTTAATCTCGCCACCGTCTAGTCCCCCTGTTGGATGGGAGCCCCGTGAAGAAGGTGAGCCAATAGTAAATCCTGAGCTCCTGGCTGCCCTGGCCAGTCTCACTCCGGGAGAGAGCCACGAGCTCCATGCGCCCACTCCCACTCAGCCAGCGATCATAGTACATACTGCATTGCAAGAAGCTGGTGTCACCCCACACAGTGGTCTTCAAATTGCACCAACTCGCTGTCCGGATTATTAATATGCCTTTTTTAATCATTCAGGTTATTTATTTTTAGAGTAGAAATTTGAATGCTTTTAATTCTCCTAAATGTCAATTTTGGTGATGCCAAAGACATTGCAGATGTTATAGAATTTTTGTAGAATTGTTACTTTATAAAAAAGCTTACCTAACTGTTGGACTGTAGTATTATCACCTTTGATAGGCTTGCAGTAGGATGGCTAAAACATTATTTTTTTAAAGAATGTTTAAATTGAATTGGTGCTATTTTTACAATATAATCAAATTGTATTATTTTTCTACTAATATGTAGGTTCCTGTTTTTTTTTATCATAAACACTGCACTTGGGTAACATGGAAGTTGAAATGGTTTGATGAATTTGACAGAGGTACAGGTTTCAATATAGGTAATATTGAAAAAATTGTAGCACATATCAACAAAAGTATGACTTGAAGTGATGTTATGTATATGAAAGTCTGTAGAGTGCATTGAATATATGCAAATAGATAGAGCACACCTCAGCACCTCACCAAAAAATAAACTGAAATATTACCCTCTTAAAAAGTGTTAGATATTCAAAATTATAGGCTATATTAATTCTTAGTAAATGTAATTCTAAAGAAAACAAGTACCTTAATTAACACAATCCTACCACATACTGAGGTAGGCTCTGACTGTTCTGCCTATATGCAATGCACACCACTCTCGAAAGTATGTATTTAAATGTAGTATATACCATATATTAAAAAATAACATCTAGCAACGTTGCGCGTACGTAGTCGCATATATCCAAAAACAATAAGAAATCAAAATTCGACTAAAATTTGAATCTCATTATTTCTGAAAAAATCTACTTACCTACCTAATCTGTGAGACTTGCAAAACTCTGGACATATGTAACGTTGCATTCCATAAAACGATTGCGATCCGGCAGCATAGATAATAAGTAGGTACTTTTTTTGTACCTCCTAGTCCTATATTTTGTCATGTTAAAAATATTTTTATGAATTGTTTGGGTCTATTTTATTGACGTTAGTTACATATTATTGTGTTAATTAACTAAAGTACTGTGTTTAATAAAACGACATCTTCGAGAAATAAATTCCACAAATTGGAATTAATAATTTTACTCCTCAACCAGTGCTGCATTAGCCATATAGCAGGAGGCAGCAAATACTACGGGCCCCATGCAATAAAAGGCCCCGCGCCTGTGCCCAAAAAAAAACCACAAGTATGTAATTCACCTTAGCTATTCTCAAAGTGAGCGTTGACCACACTAATTACATATATAGGTATATTATTATATTGCAAGTTGGCAATACCACAATACTAACAGGGGGAATCCCTTAATATTGTTTTCGATTCCTTTTCGTAAATGTTCTGTTTTATTTCCATCCTAAATTTCAGTATGCAATGTAACTCTAGGGCCCCATGGTCACATGGGTCATTTTCATTTTCAGTGTAAGGTGATCGCGTTCTTTAAATCGATTTGTCTTCTCTCTAATTTCAAAGATTATGTTCCGATAAATTAACCAATATCGATTTCAGAGCTTAAATAGCCGTAGGGTGCTGAAAAACCACCCCTGAAAAAATAAGCACCCACGTGTTTGACAAATTGTTCACGTTTTTGACTATCAAGGAAAATAAACAGGTCCTGTGTCTTTTTTCCTGGACACAGTTTACTATTTTCATCCCGTTCCAGGAAACGTTGCACATCGAATATGTTACGGCGATAACTTATCAGTTTTGGCGAAAAGGGAACTCTTAATTTTCGATTCTTGTCTAGTCTGGAATTCTTCACTGATAAGACGTGTTCGATCTCTTCAATTGTTCAATGGTATGATTCTGTTGGTTAATTATTTGATCTCTAACTGTCCTGTTTTGTTTAGCTAATTTTTAAACCAACCATCTTTGTCTACTTGTATTGCAGGTGCTAGTAGATGAAGGAGATGATGGACAATTCTGAGAATCTGATGATGCACTTATGGTTGCTGGTGCCGGCTCAGCTAAATCGTTTTGCATCACGTCACTAAGCCTGGGTTCCATCAAGATATTTGATAAAGTTATTGTAACATTTCACATCCTTCTCTAACTTAAAGAAATCTGTTAATGTTAGAGAAGGATATGAAATGTTACAATAATTTTAACTTTAACAAATATCCTGGTGCAACCCAGGCTAAGTCTGCTTTCACCACTATCACTCGGTGGGGTGTCCTCTCAGTCGCTTTAAACATCGTTCCCGATTTTTTTTCATCTGTCTATATTTTTGTTGGTGGGTGTTAAGTCAGCAATAGTCTTTTTAATATTATCTTCTTTTCTTTTTTGTCGTCTTTCTTCTTCTTTAGCTTTGTGCCCGGCACTTTTTAATGGGTCAGCGTTTAATCTAGCACATCTTCGTTTTTCAGCCTCTCTTTTCGCTTTTTTTTCTGCTCCTCATTCATTTTCTTTTCTCTAAAAAACTTCTACCTATCTAAAAAACACAATATTTATTCATAAATATTGCTTACTAATAGACAAAGATCCTGCTCATACCCTACATGCCCTACACCTACCCTTAACTCACACTATACTTTTATTAGACCTACACTACACCCTCCCAACATTTTTTTCCATTAGAACTTTCCTTGACAAAACAAGAAATAAAAAATAATATTGAGCCATTCTCAATTCTCAAGTTTTGCGACACACACACACACACACACACACATGGGTAGTTATAAGATAGATCAGATACTATGTCTATGACTAAAACTAATAAAAAGTCAAAAGCATGATCACCTGTCAAAAACGTGTCCGTTTCACGACCCGAAAATCCATGTTTTTGACAAATGAATGGAGCCACGTTTTTGATATCATTTAAACGTGCCAATAAAACTTATCCTCAAAGTTTATGATACACTTGCCGGTAAGTTTATGTCATTTGGACTATATTATCCACCAAATAATGAAATTTGTCAGTAAAAACATTAATGGAAAAAAAGTAGTTTCGACCACTGCTTTGACATGATATGCTTTACATTTTTGATACCAGCAACTTTAAAAAATCTTATCTTGTTTTCCGTACACATTTGTCCTCTTGTCAAGCCACAATGCAAATGGTTGACTCACTTTTTTTTTCTGTCAGTGGTGCCCGTGTATTGATTACAATTCCGTACAAAACTATCGGCGAAATTGTGAGACACCACGGTCTTGACAGTTTATTTTATCACGAAACAAAGTAAGTTATAAAATCAAAAGTAATAATCGGATCTTTATCAAATTAAATAATCTAGTTGGTAACATACTCTCATATATATAACAACAACTCATTTTTGATATATTTTTATTATAGAGTGACTTGCACAGAAAACGTATTTTCACACCATGTCTCATGACATTTTAAAACGATTTTTTTAATTCTAATTTCTTAATTACATATTTTTATATAAAATATGCTTGCCGACTTACAGGAAGTATAGACACCTCTGTTTTTTACCATAGCCAAAATAAAAAGATGTCACGGAAATAAATTGCTGATGCAAATGACCCATTTGCTACGGGCCCCGCACCGGCTTTATCCGGCACTGCCCTCAACAGTGTTAAATAAAATAAATAAATAAATAAGCACGCTACCCACACTAGCTACAAACCTGTGTTGTGCATGGCTGCTTTGGCTGCCGTTGTCCACACACAACACATACAAACACCCAACCCGCAATAAATATCTATTAGGTACAATTGTTTGTACCGGTACGGGCTACCGGGAACCCCGGTTCAAACGGTCGTCACACACCAACCAACCAACTGGCTCGTGAAATACTAGTGTTTACTGTTAGTTCACAAATGTCATTGTTGAAATAGAGTTAACATTTTCTTATCTATCGCGGAAGCAGCAAAGTACCTACCTACATCATGGTCTTTGCATATTTTGCAGATGTTTAATTAACATTTCATATGAACGTGGACGTATTA
This sequence comes from Macrosoma leucophasiata, assembly GCA_036365455.1. NCBI lineage: Eukaryota > Metazoa > Arthropoda > Insecta > Lepidoptera > Hedylidae > Macrosoma > Macrosoma leucophasiata. The sequence goes on along the minus strand of JAWQUS010000003.1, from coordinate 12,398,756 downwards.
TTTTATTTTGAATAGGAAAGAACTGACAACTTTTAATACTGTCCTGAAGTGGAAATGTCTTGAAAACTATTAAAGATGGCTGGTACTTTGAAAAGCTTACACATTAAAATTACGCCTCTATCCTTCAGTATAAATAAGAGGACCTTGTAAACTTATTTGTATACATATTCATCATTTGACTCTTATGTATATTGCTTGAAGCCAGAAGAAGTGTTCCCATTTCCGTATCAAAAGAAGACATCGCACAGCCACGACAAATTTTATCCTGACTACTATCTCTGTGTCTTGTACCTATCATTTATATATCATCTGTCGTCTGTAGATATAGGTATTCGAAATTTTAGGTACTTCCTTCGGCATATAGGTGTACCTAAGTCCATAAAATCAATATGTGTGTGTGATTGAATGTCTTTTATTATTTACTAGCTATTGCCCGCGGCTTCGCCCGCGTGGATGTCGTTATATGTATAACCTAAGTTCTTTCAAGAGGTCAACTCCATCTCTGTACGTACCAAATTTCATTAAAATCGGATTAATTCGGATCAGTCGTTTGGACGAGAAAGCGTAAAAGACAGACAGTTACTTTCACATTTATAATATTAGTAGGAGTTAAATCAGTATTTTACATCAAAAAAATCCACGTTTCTATCCTGGGGTTCATACATGACTTGGCAATTGGTCCAACTTGGACGAGTGAAGGCTGGGAATGCGCAGATCTGATTCATATCGGAAAAACCTTTCCGATATGAATCAGATCAGATTTCCGATATGAGTTATTTTTTTTACTATAATTATCTTCGATTCTATTTTTATATTCAAATCACAGTAGGTCTCTACTTACTACTCTTACTAGTTACTAGTTACTTAAGAGTAGTAAGTAGAGACCTACTGTGTAAGTGTATTTACAAATACAAATAAATGAGTATAATGTATTTTTACGAGAGTTATTAATTAAATAAGAAAAATAGAAATTTCAAATATACTTACCAATTTACAGTTCTAAAATATTTTATAGGTTGGTATTATCTCACTTGATATGCATGGCGGCGTATTCTTTACCTTCACTCACATGAATCTCCCAACGTCTGGATACTGGACCCAACTTAATGTGTAGTGTTTGTGATTTTCTTGTATTTTTTTTTACTTAGAGCTGTCTAAACAAATCTTATTGTTAGTCACCTCCATGTCGTAGGTTACCTACATTATACTCTAAAGTGCAGCCATTTGTCTCGCCGAACTGTCACGAGTTATTTTTATTAATTTCTAAGACAAAATCTTTATTTAAGTTCTTACGACATGAAGGTGACACGGTAGTTTAGTGTCGCTGTTTAAAAATACTCGTTAATTCTTCATCGGAAGATGGTTATACTACCACGTGTCGGCACTAGTGTATCTTTTTTGACATCTTAGTCTCACTGTGATTTCTTTATTTATTATTATGTTTGATGTAATTATAAATATAAAAAACATATTGAAGTTTTTAAATGTTTTTTTATTCAAACCCTTCATTGCCACAAATTCCATTTAATTCCAATGTTTCCAATTTTTCACTAATTGTAGATAGTAAATATGAGATAGATGAAGTAGGTAATTCTCGTGTCTCAGTGTTTGTATCAATACTTCTCCGAAGCGGCTTGACCGATTATCATAAAGTGTTTATTGTGTATTTTTAGGTATGATAAAGAAGAGAAGAATAGTCGTTATCATAGATGTTTTCATAAGCTCATCAATCAATCTCAGAGATTAGGCTGGAGCTGAAGGTAGATGTGTTAGCTGGCCATAGCCACCTCTGTTACCACACCTATTTCGATTGAATATCAAAACTTCTTCGTCGAACAAATAAATATGCTTTCTTCAATAATTACACTTTATTATTACAAAACAATAACCTATTGTGCAGTGGTCCAAATTGTTAGGTTTTTATATGCCTAAGTACCTACCACGTTTTTATTATTTATCTTTTTTTTCCCGTGCCTATTCTAATTAAGCATTAGGCTTAAATGTATTTCCTATGTCTTGACGAATTAAGAGTTGAATAGAAGGGCCAAAAAAGATTTAGATCGTTATAAAAACGTGGTAAGCATAAAACAAATATTTTTATTTCTAGGTAGGTATATGGTATATAATCCATTAACCAAATTATAATACCTACACAACTAAAGTAGGAACACAAAAATAGGTATCCAACCGCAGTCATTTTAATACAGTCAAACTCAAACTGTCACATAAACAAATTGGGTACTAACAGCCTGTGAGTGCCAGAAAATTTTAGTGCGCAATATCATTTTAATGCATGAACATATTTTCTTCATCACACATTATTTTATTTATTTTACATGTAAGATTTATATCACAATCTACGAATAAGTAATTATCTACCTATAACTTATTCGTTCATCAAAACTCATTTTAACCGTTGCCTAAGCAACATTCTACGTAGTAATCATCTTTTCACGTAGGTACCTACAAAACTACTTATGTATCTACAATTAAAATTAAATAAAAAATTAAAGATTACCTACTAATTAATTGCTGATGGAATTGGGATTGGCACGCTTCTAGGTAATATCTAGTGATGAATGTCTACAATTTCTAATACTTATCTTACCTACGATGTCGAAGATAATTGGTATATATTTTTTTCCATACTTTGACGATTCGAGGAACAATTTTACACATCCTCGCTGCCCCGTGCGTACTTACTAGGGATGTTGAGGATTCCTCTTCCTCTTCCTCATAATGAGGAAGTTCCGCAATATTTTGGGTTCCTCAACCGTTTCCGCATCCTCATACATAAAAACAAAAAAATCCTCTTCCGCTACCCCTTCCTCAAAATTTAAGAGGAATTTATGAGGAATTTCATTGCGCATGCGCGTCTTGTATCCATGGCACCGCACACACACGCCGCAGCGCGATGCCGGGCCGAATAAGCGAGCGAGACCTCCCCTCCCGCCACTGGCGCTGTTCCTTGCTAGTTTGTTTTAATTTTATTGACATACATTACATACAATATTATGTTTATACGCGTAAGCAACTAAAACGTTCGAAATATTCGGGGCTTTACGGAACTGTATCTATAGCAATACCTATCTTCTCTTCCATCAATTGTCCCAGTGAACGACTTTTTAGCAATGCTGGATTGGTATATTTAATACGATGAGCTAAGAAACCGGTTGTCAGGGAAAACAGCTTTCAAATTATCTATAATATAAAAATAAGTCGGGTTTTCCTTCCTGACGCTATAACTCCAGAACGCACGAACCAATTTCCACGGTTTTGCATTCGTTGGAAAGGTCTCGGGCTCCGTGAGGTTTATAGCACATCCACGCGGGTGAAGCCGCGGGCAACAGCTAGTTTTTTATAAAAATTAACCTCCCTATAATTAATTTTGATTAATAGTATTCAATTCTTTTATTTTGATTAATAATATTCGACTTAAGTACCTAAGTTATAAAGAAATAAAGACTGCATTCCTATTTTCATTTCAATTTCTAAATTAAATTGTATCATTCACTCATCTTTTTTTTTGTGCGTGTGTTGTGTAGATACGAGTATGTTACTGAATTCGTCCGTAACTGCTGGACCGATTTTGATGATTCATTATTGTGTGTGTTTTGAGAATGGTTTAGATTCATAGTTTGGTCCACTGGAAAATGCCCTTTTAATCATTTTTTTGTATGTATGTATTTGTTGTGTGGCAACAGGTTCGCCACCTGTTACATGGGCCAAAACGTAACCGGCGAGTCGTGGGTGTTTGCATGTATGCTTGAATGCATGCATTTACCTGTCTACCCCTTCGGGGATTACAGGCGTGAAGTTACGCACGTTCTTCCTCTTCCGCTTCCTCATCCGCATCCTCTAAATTTGCGCGTCACAATTCCTCTTCCTCCTCCTCTTCCTCATAATCACTTCCTCAACAACCCTAGTACTTACCTACCTGCCAAAACCACGATTATGCCACGATGATCCAGATTTCATAGTACCTAGTAAGTTAAGTAAGATCACGCCAATGTTCTTACACATTAGGCGACTGTAATTACAACATTACTATTTTTATTTATCAAACATTTTGTTTAAATGTGAGGTCGCAAGTGTAAAATAATGATGGAAGCATTTTATAATATTTACTAGCTGACCCGGCAAACTTCGTATTGCCTCAGAATGAAATAATCTGTCAAAGGTTTGATAGATACTGAATATTTGTATGGGAAAATAAAATTGAAGAAGAAATTTCCCTTCAATTTCTTCATATTTTCTTAACTTTTTAACCTTCCCTGAACTTCCAAAAATTCAAAACCAAAATTAGCCAAATGGGTCCAGCCGTTCTCGAGTTTTAGCGAGACTAACGAACAGCAATTGATTTTTATATATATGTATAGATAGATAAACAATGTTCCCACTTTGGGGAAAGTTCCCGGGAACGGCCCATCATTAGTCGTGATAGCTATTTTCATGGTTCTGTCATACCAAAATAGCCTCTAATCAATCTTCCAATTAGGTGCACAACGACTCCCTCCTTACATTTGATTTTAATTTAATTTGTCAAATATCTTTTCATATTACTTTAACGGTATATTAAAAAAGTAGTTTAATAAGTCTATGATTAAAACTGTTCAAAATATGTCATAATATGAAATGTGTAAAATACATAATAAATTGGAAGTACACACAAAGCATCCATACATTCTTATCTCAAAGGCACTTAATTTGGTTAGGTATGTATATATTTCTAGACATTTCTAGACATTTTATAAAAATACAACAAAACCATTAACTAATGATGACTTATAATATTAGGGCAACAACAAACTTAACACAGACCATGCTTTGGTATATTTATAAAAACATATACCTACCTAACGGCAATCATTGCTACAGAGGTTCGTACAGTCTGTTTTTTTTCGCCAGGGACTAAATTGACATATGCTGTGTGGCTTGGTTTTTGGGAACCATTAATAGTGATGTGCCACTACCGTAACTTTACGTAATTTACAATCTAGTATCGTTTTTGAGTAATAATTTTTATTTTATTTTATTCAGGAGAACAAACAGCCTTATTTGCTTACAAACAATCGTAATAAAATATCATCAGACCATTTATAAGTTACCGTATTTGGACATTATCTTATTAATATTTTACACTGCGCCAGTAAAGAAGAAATGGTAAAGACGACTTATTGCATGTCAAACCAGTGCCTAAAGAGAACCCTCTTAACATTTTGAGGTTTGTACAAAATTAAGGTAATAACAAAAATGTGTCTTTAAAATTTTGGAATATGGCGACACCCGTAATGTACCTATAGGCATGCTTATATAATGTACCTGTATGATTAATGTATAGAATATAATAAATGCAACACACTTATTTTTTAAGTGTCTATAAATCTTAATAATGACATGCAAATTAATAATCAGAATCAGGTAATGACTCCGTACCTGAATGTGCCGAATCGTCAGTCATCACCTACTTCAATAATAAATCAGTCGGTAATGTCGTCGGCAATATGGCATAAAGTACACATTTTTTTTCATTTCGGTGTGAACATAATGAACGCCGTACATTATAATGTTTTTTGTCCGTGAAATCGCATTTCGGAGGTTGAAGGAACAATGCCGTGTATTCAAAATGACGCCGTGTTTTCGTTTTTATGGCATTGATAGCTACAGTATTGACCTATTTCTTGTGTAGTTCCTGTTAAAAACTTGTTATTGCGTATTCTTCAACTACAAATAAATAATTGTCGTGTTTACTTAGTGCAATAAGTAATTTAAATTAAATCTGTGATACTCCATAGTAACCATAAGTTAAAAAAATTGTCTAGTGTCAAATAATAATAAAATTATGTGGTAAAATAAAAAGTAACGATTCATAAAACCGGTATCGTACAACACAAATACTAGAAAGCTGGTATCATTATTTTGGAAATTGACATTTGCATGTGTCAATTTAGTCAGTGGCGAAAAAAAACAGACTGTAGGTGTTGAGTCTTTTCGGAAGACTACAAATTACCTACTTAGTATAATCACTCAATTAAATAACAAAAATAGCTCAACTATTATGCTGCAAAATTTCGATGAGTACCTAATGATTAGGTACCTACCTATATTATTGTAATATAATAATACCTAATAATAATAGTTGCGAACACGTCAATTTACTGAAGCAGTTAATTTACAGTACGTTTCTTGTGTGGAGATGGTTTGGAGATTCGAATCAAAATTGTATTAGATCATAAACATCACACGTTATATTTTATTATTGGTAGATAGATGAAATTGATATTTTTTTTAAGTAACTAACAGTTAACTTCATTCTGTTTTATATAGGTACATATTCTTTGACCATACATCAAAGTAGTACGAGTAGGTATACCTTATTCAATGTATTTGGGAATGCTCTGAGATTGATAACATACCTATATACCTATAGGACATAAAAATTAAGTCAGTCTGTAGGTACCTACAGGAAGTAGGCATGCTTTTGTATACCTAAGTGTCATTGATTTTCAAATAGATCTATAATATTCTATAGTTTCTTTGTTTAGTATTTTCGTCTCAATAACAAAATAGTAAAGATTAGGTAGATACCCTTCCTTTTAAATGGAAATCAACTTGAATAAGGCAAGTAGTTAGGAAACACGTTCTTACCATATGAATAATATGTTATTTTGGACGGAGATTTCAGATAATTAAGGCACATACAATACATGTTTTACATAGGATTTGTATATACCTATATGTATAAATTCCAAAATTTAACAAAACATCGAAAAAGTACCTACCTACTTATATTTGTACAATTCTTTATATTATACCTTTTTACCCATATCTTCTAGTGGAACCATGCTTTCCGCAGCTTTATCATCTAAAGTATAAGTTTTATTTGTTCTCTTTTTTCCCAAACAACTTGTAAAACAAGTGTCCCCTTTTCCAAATGTCTCACCGTCGTTTAATGATTGTGGCATTGGTTGGTTCATAGTTTCTGGTAATAGCAGACATAAGAAACCTGATACCACGGCTACTATACCAAAGAGAACAGCGGGTACCTTTGGATCGAAAGAATCTAACAATGTGATCAAAGGCGTAAGCGCACCAGACAATCTCGCACACATTGATCCCAGACCCATGGCTGAATTTCGGACCACTGTAGGGAATAATTCAGCCGAATAATTGTAAACTATAGCAAAAGATCCCGCTATGAATAGTTTTCCAGCAATTACCACTGAAGTGGCTACTGTAGATCCCTGTGGGATAAAAGCAGCGACAACGCAAGCTCCTCCTCCTATTAACATCATTCCACTGATCAAAGGTCTACGACCCCAAATGTCAAGAAAATAAACTACTGCCGCGTAACTTGGGAATTCCACTAAACCAAATATAGCCGTAATGAGGTAGGGATTGCCTTCTAGCTTGCCAGTACTCAACGTAAGCCCATAATACACTAAAGAGTTAGCGAACCAAGCGAGACATACGTTTAATGTTTTGCTTCTTAAATATGGTGTTTTAAATAAATCTCCCGTTCCAGCTGATGATGTATCGGCACCTCTCGATGCCTCTACTTTACCCCTTGATACCAATTGAGCTCTATCAAGAGTTTCTTCAGATCCATTGCATTTTAAAGCTTTTTGAACGATGTCTACAGATTCCTTAGCTCTACCTTGAGCCCATAACCAGCGAGGAGATTCATCCATAATCCAAATATGAGGAATCAATAAAATTCCATGTAAACCGTAAACTATCTGTAGCAGTTGTCTATTATCAATAATCGCACCCCATCCGGCAACTAACATTATTCCTATCGCGAAAGTAGCCTGAAAAGCTACTCCGCAAGCTGTCCTTTTGGATGGACCAACAATTTCCATAGTTAACACAAAAGCTGGTATATAAGCGCCAGCTGATCCAAATATGGCATACAAAAATGTTACGACTAGAAAAGACCAATATTCGGGTATAAATGCTACAGCGATCCCGAAAATCAATTGTAATACTCCTGACCAGCAGAATATGGTTTTTCGGCCATATTTATCTGCCATCCCTCCTAGAACCACTGCACCAGTAAAAACACCCAGCATGTAGACCGTCTGCGCTAAAGCACCCATCCATCTTTGGTCACAAACTAGATCCCATTCTATGGCGCGGGACGACGTTCTATATCTTGCATCGTACACCCATTTATCGCATGCTACGGTTTCATTAACTTCATTATATTTAAAGCAATTGTGTACATTTCCAGTCAACGTTTTGGGGATAGCGGCAAAAATTTGAGACGAATTCCACGGCGCCGCAGTCTCATTGGTGTCAACACCATCAATCCAGCATCTGAAATTATATCAAACGTTTGTTTTAGCTATGTATTTTAGGGCTTATTTTTGAATCAATAAGGTATTTAACTCTGTGATGTAACTATATACTCTTAATTTCTTTCTCAATGATTTTTTTATTTATAGATATGTATTTCAGTCTCATATGTCATAGCCATAGGTAGGTATCGCTCTATAGCTGCGGAGATTACGGTACCGAGATTAGTCTGTGAATTTGGTAAGTACAAGTAGAAAAGATAGCTACCCACTCTTTTTTACAACTTCCACACTTATATAGTTCATTAATAGCTTAGGCAGACATAGGCAGCAACCCACATAATTAAATCACCTTTGGTATCACAAATATATCTCGCTATAGAATATTATGTACTCTACTTTCTCTGTAAACATGTATACTATAAGTATCTACTAGTTAAACAGGTGGTAAGCAGCATAGAGCAACACGGGCCACCGGTCGCGCCGGACCGGAGCGGAGTAGCTATATGCAGGCTTTCCGCTCTGTCAAATTACAAGACCAAATGGTCCTATGCCTGTCGCCCAGATATTTAAATGTGTGCGTGAAATTATTATGTATTTTGTCAAAGTCAAGGTATGAGTTTCGTAGCAATAGACGATTTTTGTAGTGTGAGTGTGAATCACACGTAGTTCCTCCCACAAAAAATGACAGACTGTTTTACATCGGTAATAAGCGCTATGGCTACTCCCCTCCGGTGCGCCGGTCCAGTGTTGCTCTATGGGTAAGCAGCAATTTTTACGCTTGTTTTTTTCACTTATAATATCTCTTTATGAGTAAGTTCAGTTCAGAGTAGTTCAGACACATTCCAAGTATGTGTAAATTATGTAGACTTAATAGTTAAGCATCCTTCCAAAACCTCTATGATGTCTCTACAGCAGCGTTTCTTAATCTCGGGTTGCAACCCAAAGTAGAGTCGCAGGCTGTGATGGGTTGGATTGCGGAAAAAAAGTAACTTCACGCCTGTAATCCCCGAAGGGGTAGGCAGAGGTAAATGCATGCATTCAATCATACAAGCGAACACCCACGATTCGCCGGTTACGTTTTGGCCCATGTAACAGGTGGCGAGCCCATTGACATCTCCGGGCACATTATGAAACTTCGAGGTACTGGGAAACTTCCAGAAAATGGAAATATCCTAATAGAACCAGAGACAAAGGATTTTACACCATTAAGTCTAATATCCCCGACTCGGGAATCGAACCCAGGATCACAGCGTAATACCTAGTAGTGGCCTGCTACGACTAGGCTACTGAGGCAGTTAAATCGGTCGCGGCAATTTTTAATAGACGTGAACTTTTATTTTCTATTCTGACTAATCTTCCTGTGTCAGCATGACAGTCGCGAATTTTTAAAATATTTATTTATACGAGTTTTTCGGGTCGCCAACTAAGAACCGCTGCTCTGCAGTTGCAGCTCTACATCCACAATATGCGAAGTATTTTTTCACAGTTCAAGTTTAACATTATAGAGAAGACATCGGAAACAAACAACCAGTTCTGTTTTTAAAATGATTTGTCAGATATTATTATTTGATTGAGATGGGAAACTGTGGTAAATTCATAGTTGTGTTTAAACCGTGGTTAATTCATAGCTACCAAAGGGACACTCCCTTTCCTTTCCTCGTTTTCCATGTCTACTAAAGTAGGGATTACTTTAGTAGGTACATACAGGCCCTATATTTTTGTAAAGGTATCTCAATATACTAATTATAAAACAATTAACAAAATAACTAATTTATTAACACTAAGACTCTCAATCTACATTTTTACTTTTTAATTAAAATCAATTAAATTATGTAGCATAAATAATTTAGTTCGTTTTACTCGTCGGCACTTTGAACTAGATTATATTGTCCATCAATGAATTAATAACTAGATCACTTGCACAATAACGTTATGAGATTAGACTGCAACTATTTCGACAAGAAACTAGCGCAATGAATTGCTAAATACCTAACATTGTCAAATCGAATTATTGGATAACGCAGGTATCTACCTACTTATGAGAAAGCTTCCCATGCCATCTCCATCAATCTATATTTAACCTTAAGCCTAATAAGTACACAAGCTCAATCGCAAGTTCGCAACTGAATCGATTTGATTTGTTAATTGGTTGAATGAAACAAATAGACGATTTGCTTCATTCAAGCAATTTTTTTCAAATAAGTTTAGTTTTAGTTCTTATTACCTACTGACATTATATAAATCCCTTAACAAATTGACAGTCAAAAAATATATTTAGGAAAAAGAGGGCATTTCATTTTCTTCTAATAAATAACTTTTTCGAACAGTAGGTACCTACCAGGCAGCTTTCTTATTCTTCTGTGTGAACCCGAAGTATCACATCTCTAGTGTTTATCTTTGTTGTCTATAGATTAACATTTAGAACGGATGGGGTAAGTTTCATTTATGTTGGTCCGACTAAATAGGTGTGATAATCAATGAATCGCATTAACGTCACAGTTATGTCATCCTGAGGATAATTGCTTCTCATTTTCGCTGTCCAATCCAAAACAAGTGGATGCTTGGATATATAATAATAATATATAATATGATGAATATTAATGATGTCATTAATATATACCTAAGCTTGTTACTAACCTAATTTTCTATGTCCTACCTTATAATCCGTAAATAGCATCATTATTAAGTAGGTATAAAGACGTTTCAGTCCAGAATGTCAAATTCCCAAAATGTCAAGTTCCCGAAATTCCGTTTGTCGAGTTGTCCATGTAGATTTACGTAATTTCCTGAATTTCCAGGACTGTTCGTGGTGGTTATCTTTGGGGGAAGCTTTTGTCTAGCATTGGACGTCTTTCGGCTGAAATGATGATGATGGTGAGGATTCGACGTAGTACACAATAAATACATAATATTATATTCCATTAATCGTCTAACGCTAAATGGTAGAGCCAAGCGCAGTCATGTTTCACTTTTAATGGTGATGAGACTATACTAAAAAAAATAAATAAAATACGCTTACACTCACAGCCCCACAGTAGGTATAAACCTGTGTCGTGGGTGCCGTTGTACACATACAAGACATACACAAACACCCAGACCCGAAACAAATATCTATAGGCCATAAAAATATTTGTTCCGGTGCGGGGATCGAACCCGCGATCCTTCGAATCAAACGGTCATCTCACACCGCTGGACTAACCGGGTCGTCAAAATACTATAGTATGTTCTTAGGTTTTCACAAGCTACATTCATTAAATAGAACTAGTTTTCTGTTTTATCTAGCGTATATTAAACAATGATTTAAAATAAAAAAAAAATATTAAAATCAAAAAATATTTTTTTAAATAATCATTTTGATTTAATATACGCGGCTAATATACGCGTGATAAATCATAAAACTAGTTTTATTTCAATGAGACTATACTAGCAGTTCGATATAATTTAAATACCTAAAAACTTTACACGAAGGTATCTCCCCAATAATAGCAATGCTTTGCTAATTTCATATTCAGATCTTCGCAATAGTCACTTATTATAGGAAGGTGCCTACGTTCCAATATTTTGAAGTCTAAGGAAGCTAAGCAGAAAATAAAAAAGCAGTAAATATTAGTCAAATTTCTTTATAATAAAAACGGAACTTTTTTCGTAAAAAAAGAAAAACAAACTTCCAATACAGAAAAAAATTGCCAGCCACACGAAAAATACCCTACATTTTGAAATGGTAATTCTGCTCTACGAATGGTATTAAGTTATAGGAATTATTAAGGAAAGAGAGTCACTCCTATACGAAATGCAAAAAAGTGGTACCACGGATTTAAGCTGTCCATTGAGTTGACAGATGAAGCGCAGGCAACTGAGTGCCTAGTGCGAGATTTCCGATCGCGATCGAAAATCGCGAGCGTAAGAGTAAACGCAGATTTGTATGGAATTGAAGGAGCGTCATCTAGCGGTGAATCGATCGATCGATCGAATTCGCCTAAGAGTAAATAAAATCTCGCACTAGGCGCTCTGCATACAAATTTTGACGTTTGACCGAAAATCATATCGGTATCATCCAATAAAACGATTAAAGCAACCAGTTTGAAAAATGCGATTTCTGATTTGTAAAACTCGAAAATTAATTTATTAAAACACTTTTCCCCGTCGTTTAGTAGCTATTTTGTAAACTGCTATTAGGTAAAGTTGGACTGAATAATCGAAAAATCCTTAAGTACTACGTGGTCACTATGATATTAAACTTACGGTCCTGTTTAGAACCAACCGATAACAGAACTAGAGTGACTTTTGAGAGGTCCATTTGCACCCCGTGATCGCCTATATCTTATCCTGTCCTGCAACGCCCTAAGCTGAGTTGAGAATATAAGTACCTATAATGTCGGAAGTTTGGATCCAAAGATATTTGTCTCCCTTGCCAGTTAGGTAATATAACAAAATACCTTTTTTTCTAATTAATTGCTTTACTTTAATCGGTTTGTACTGACAACGAGTTCAGGGGTCGAATCCAGAGCGACATAAAATTCAAGAGATGTAGGTACATACTAGGTATGTTCTTTTCAAACTAGATAAATAAGTACTAATAGTTTATAATATAATTAATATATAATTAATTATCAGTAACGGTTTAAGTTTGTATTGGGTACGATGGGGTTGACATGTCGTGGGACAACATCCCTTTAAAAAATAGAATTAAAAAAAAAAGTACTATAAGTTCAAACAAAAAAAAAATTCAACGTTATTTATTACACTCGTTTCATAAATTGCGAAATAACCATTTCAATTCTGCGGGTTTAAGACAGTTACAGACTATTGCATTTTCATCAAATGTTATAGGTAGAAAATTCGACTTAACTTCGACTTAGTAAAATTAGTTACAAATTTATTGCTACCTACTTATATTACAACGCAAAAAATAGAGAGTATTGGGTAAATAATGTAAAAAAGTTTTATTAAGTCTTTCAAAATAAAGTAAAAACAAATGTTTATGATACACCTACTTAATTACTTATTAAAATAAGAAGTTATAAAATAAAATTGGTTCTTAGGATTATTTGACAGAAAAATTCCGCTAGAATTAGCTAATATTACTCTGTGTCTTGCGTCGACTTTTATAGTATCTATAATTTTTATATAGAATGTTAATTAACACGTTCAGACCGACATCTCATGAGTAGCTATTTGCCGTATGACGGGGCAAATATTCATGTGGCCACCGGTGGACATCACCGCCTCATTTTTTTGTAGGTCCTTCTCGAAACAATATCAATCTCCTGAGCTAAACTTTAAACATTTGTCATTCCTGCTAGGCGGGGAAGGTTTTCTTAGTACATTAAAAGTCTGTATGACGTGGCCACCGGTGGCGTTCCCGCCATATTAGCAAATCCGTCGTGCTCCACCGGTGGTATCTACACGCCGGAGTGAACGTGTTAATATGCTCGAAGAATTGCTATTACTCACTAAACCGAACATCTTTTCCCAGGGAAAATGTATACACTTACTTATGTAAAAAATGCTTTCAATACTTTACAGATGCATTAAATTTTATACGGAACGTTTAAATTATTTTGCTGCTTCCCTCATGTTTTACTGGTAAGATGTTCCTAACATCATGAAGACTTGCAATTTTTTAAGTTGAACAATTTAACACATTGTATGTTACACTCAGTCATGTCACAATACTTAGGTACACGCTTAGATTGACAGAAATATTTCATTATACAACATGTAACGGGAATAATGCACATTCTCTAACACCCCGATTAGAAAATCGAGTTTTAATCATAATACATGATTTTTTTTTGTTGTTCTCAATTTGTACGAATAGTATGCACACCCTATGCATAATTACCCTATCTCTACCTATGGCGCACATAAAACTCGAACCTACTCACTCACGCACACTGTTGCAATGTGATGTAGCGTAACCTGCGTAGCCTTATTCAGCACTCGCTAGTAATAAGATTAATTTCCACTATTTGATTTCTTAAATTATTATATATAATAAATAGCAAGTCTTAACAAGTTCTAATAAACTTGTTGAGACTAGCATTTTATTTTGGATAGACGTTAGTCTCATTTTCGTTTGTATTGACTTTTCACGAAATGGGTGACCATAATTTCCTTAATAATTTCCGTAATAATTTTGGGACAAAATATTACCTATATCAAAAATCCCTGAAATCGATTCTGAACAAATTAGTTTCGGGTTGTACATTCAATCCTGTTACACGATAAACTATATGATCGATGGAGTTAGATAAACAGTGAACCTAAACTTTGCTTACATGGCAGTGTGATTGAACACTAGTCTTTATACAATAAAAAACTTATATGTATTTTACATTATTGAGAAAACGAAATGACTATAATGTATGTACTAAGGTATACTAATTGTTTTTTTAATGACTTTCTATAGAAAGTACTTAACAGTTGGCAATATGAAAATAAATCTTATAGGTAGTAACACGTCTGAGCTATGCTGTGTTATGTATCTGTCAATTATAGGTCTAAATAAATGAAACCTCGTAAATACTCGTATATCAATATAAAAACGTAAATAGCTGTATTAATACTTTATATCTATAATCTTATTTTATCGACTAGGCATGCATTATAGGTATTGCACACATGTTGTAGTCTATGGTTGAAGCGTATGAATAAAAACTTTAACAATCATTCCAGTAAGTTCATTAATCCTGCACGACTGTCCCTTCTGGCAAGTCTGGTGTCGTGGGCGCATCGCCCCCATTGCGTATTCCTGACTTGAATTAACTTAACATTTCTTTAAATGACTAATCCTGAGTTGCACCACATCATTTGTTAAAGTTAAAGTAAGTAATTGTTACATTGCGCATCCTTAAGGAAATCCTCTAACTTAAGGAAATCTGTTAAAGTTAGAGCAGAACAGAAATGTTACATAATTTTATAACCTAAAACCGTTTTTAACAAAAGTCGTGGTGCAACCCAGGCTTAGTGAGTAGGTACTTACTTCATATAATATGTACTATCAATTCAAATAGATATGTACTTGATGAGCGAGTATTTTAATTATAAATAATTAGGTATAGTCAAGTATTGTTCTACCGATATAAAGTTACAATTAAATTTAAACTACTTACTTAGTTGATATTGTATAACATGCAATGCCCATCCAAATTTTAATTTAACGATGTACATACAAAGAGAAATGTGTAAATTGACCACTGTTTATATGACCAGTTACATGGCATAACAGCAATAATAATTAAGTAATCCGTGTGGTTATTTAGGTTAAATATTTTCGAAGCTTTATTCTGAACCAATTCAATAAAGATTCATAAAAAACTGGACATTTGATTTAGATACAATTAAAAGACTATCAAAACCGCAAGTTACCAAATAACTTTCGTAGCCTACCGTCGTCCAGAAAATCCAATAAAAAATATAAAGTAAGTATTTTCGAGACACATTCCCTATCTATCTGTAAAAAGTAAGCAGTACCTACCCACGCTCTCTAACGGTAGCATTATTAATCTATTTGTGGAAGTATAAAAATATGGATTGATAGAGTAAGTATAAAAAAATCTTGCATCCTTAAAATCTAAGCAATATTTTGCAAGCTGAATTAAATAATAAAAAATATCAATAAGAATAACTTCAAGTTACGTATTTTAAAGTATTTTACTTAGACAACAAATCTTTGCTTGTCTTATCACTAGAATAATGATATCATCCAGTCTAATAACATTTTCTTAAATTTGACTAGATAATTTAAATTAACTTTTATATCTAATCGAGCATTGGCAACTATAAACTAGATATCTATGCGATTTTTCGTAAAGAAGTAGCAAACAATAGGTACGGTTGCCATGGGTGGTAAGCGGTTACTATTATACCTATAAACATCTCTACAAAAACCATAATGATTCATTGTGAATGCGTTGCCACTCCTAAGATCTAAGTTGCTATACCTCTGTGCCGGAAATCATTGGGCCGTACATTACCTTGCGAAGGGAAAACGCTGAACACTGTCATTTAGCGGCAAATAGCGGTAATGCGCTGGTGCCTACTTTCACGAGCCCCGTCACTGGAGCTCTACCACCAGTTTTTATAAAATATGTGTAATTATGAATATAGAAAACATTTATATGTGCACAATCAGCCCAAACACAATTAGCCCATAAATGGATTTGGAACGGATCTAAAGTCTAACTAAAGTATTATAATTAATAATCCGTTGGTTTCTCGGACTTAATTTTTTAAGTTATGGCTTATCAAATGAATTTAATATTGCGCAGTGATTAAACGGGCCATCATATAGCTAAAATTATTTCCTCATTTTTATCGTATCAAAGTATGCTATAAACTACAAAATTACGTGACAAAAAATTAGTTAAGATCATCATTATTTCCTAATGTTATGTCCATAATAGGTATAATAAAGGAATCTAAACAGTTAATATTTATATTTAAGTTACCGAAATTTTCATATGAAAGACGAGAAACATGATAACTATCCATCTACCGCGCGTTGGAAACAATATTATTTTAAGTATGGTATTGTGCATATTGCATTTAAAATTAAAACTTTTAAAAACTAAGCGACTCAGCATTAGGAAGCAATGAGTTTTTCTTTCTAAGATATCTCATATTTTTAAATTCGTAATAAGACATCATTTCTTTTCATTAACTTCTAATGGCACCATTGTTTCCGGAACGTCTTCTGATGCATCACTGACTCTTCTTCCGCTACAGTTCGTAAAGCAAGTATCGCCCACACCAAACCTTTCTCCATCTTCAATCGACTGTGGCAAATTACGTCCGATTGTCTCCGGTAAATAAAATGTCGAAAATCCAGACAACAGAGCCAAAAATCCAAATATTGCCGTCGGTATTTTGGGATTGAGAGTATCTAGCAATGTGATTAAGGGTGATAGTGCTCCAGACACGCTGGCACACATGCTTCCCAGTCCTACTCCGGAACTACGCACCACTGTCGGGAATAATTCCGCAGAATATTTATAAATTATTGAAAACGATCCAGATATAAAGAGTTTTCCTACCATCACGACCCCCGTGGCTGACGTTGAACCATGCGGTAATGCACACACAACTAAACAAGAAATTCCACCTAACAACATCATGGCACTGATAAGAGAACGATGTCCTACTCTATCTAAGTAGTACATGATTATAATGTAACTCGGAAGCTCAACAACACCCATTAAAAACATTATAAAATAAGGATTTCCATTTAATTTTCCAACATTCAATGAAAGACCGTAATAAACTACAGAATTAGTAAACCAACAGGCGCAAATGATTAATGTTTTTCTAAACATATTCGGGGTCTTAAATAGATCGCTAGTACCCGCAGATGTGTCCTCTGAATATTTTGCACACGTAGCTTTACATTGTGAAACCAGTGCAGATGTATCAATTACTTCATTAGATTTATTGATTTTTAGAGCTTTTTCTATAATAGCTACCGATTCTCTTGCCCGACCTTGCGCCCAGAGCCAGCGCGGTGACTCGTCCATCAGGAACCAATGTGGAAGTAATATAACAGCGTGTAAACCATAAAAGATTTGCAAGAAAAATCTGTTATTTATAAGGTATCCCCAAGCTGCTAATAACATTATTCCTACTGCGAAAAATATTTGGAAGGTAACACCGCATATTGTTCGTCTATTTGGTCCCACTAATTCCATCGTCAAAACGAATCCAGCTATGTATGAACCAGATCCAAATATTCCATATAAAAATCGTACTGCTATGAAGAGATAGTAGTGCGTAGTGAAGGCCACCGACACGCCAAAGAGTAATTGAAGTATGCCAGCCCATAAAAAAACTGTTTTCCTTCCGAACTTGTCACACATGCGGCCAAGTACTAATGATCCTACGACAACACCAAACATGTATGCTGTCTGAGCTACAGCACCCATCCACCGACGACTGCAAACAAAGTCCCATTCGATTCCCCGAGATGATGTAAAATATATGGTATTGTAAACCCAAGAATCACATTCCAGAATAGTTTTATTTTCTCCGTACATTACACAAGATTCTAATTTATCGTGCTCATTCAATGGTATAGCATTAAGTACCAGCGTGGAGTTCCATGGCTCTGTGTGATTATATGTATCAATTCCTTTTAGGGCACACCTGAAATGAAAATGTGTGTATTAGTACTTATTGATTGGTTAACTGAAATAATTGTGCAATGTAAATGGTCTGTGTGCGGTGCTAAATGTTAAGCTCAGCTGTTGTCTGGTGACGTATGTTTAATTAGACAAATTTTGGGAATATTAAATTAGACTAGATTCTTTTTTCTGATGCATTAAACGATCCTGAAAGTACATAATTTTAGACATAACATATGAGACGATTTATACTACGTCATACGATAACTTTCAGAAATGTTATTTGTAACAAAATCATAAAGCATAATGATAATTACGACTGTTAAGAACCACGTGACTTACAACTAACATGCAAAGTTATATACAGATGAGATTGATTAAGTAAGGATATGGATTTTTTGTTGTTCAGTGGCCATACTATGAAGATTTAGATGAGAAAGCAGATACACATATAGAAGCTCTCTTCCAAACACTAATAGTTTATAAGGAAATGTACTTACGTTTGTAAAGGATATAATCATATCAGCACCAGAATATCACTGCTATTAATAAAAACGAACACCAAAGCTTAGACCACAAATTACCTTCAAAATATCACCATGGTACCCAAAAGAAGCAGAATTGTGTGATCTTGCACCACCGAAAGCAGATATGTTACAAATGGATATCCCAAGGCTTATTATTGCTTAACAGAAAAGTGTTAGATCATTACTTTGCAGACATTTTTTAAATGTATGCATAGATACAGATACGTTATCGGATTGAGTCGATTCAGTTGCGCACAAAAGCGTTCAAGTAAAGGTTAGACCACCTTGGTATATAAATTAATATAAAAGTATTGGAATAAAAGAGAGAAGGGCAAAAAGCGCTGTCCTAGATACTATAACTACCATAGTTTTTCTTGGTTAGGTACGCCAAGTCTAACCTTTAAGGGAGATAATGTAGATATATAAAATAAAAAAAACTACCCATGAAATTTGCTTTCTTTTGATAGTAATGAAAACCGTCGCCATAGAAATAAAGTAACAGGAACGTTAGGAAAGAAATAGAGTTAGAATATATAAAAAAGAAATGAGTTTTGAGTGGAGAAACAATGCAATCTTTGGCCGAATGAAATAAAATAGACAAATTATACACGATTGTAATTTACATCTCTTAAAGCATTCTGAATAAACACATAACAATTCGAAAGCAGCATTGCATAACTGTTTATGTAGGTTTTTAAAGGAAATTCAATATCACTTGATATTTAGTTGAAGTTCTTCCGTAACTAACCTATGAAAGGCATTACAATGTCGTCTTGCTATGTGCATAATCAGTACGCACTGTATCGAATCAATTACGAGTTCGGACATTCACGTACGTTTAAATATGATCCAAGTAATGACAACATAAATACCAAATTGAGTTACAGAATAAGGGTAGAATCAACGAAACATATTTATGATCAATTTAAGTAGGTAAGTGCATTGAATTATTTAATAATAATTGTTGCTTAGAAACACAGCAAGCACAGAAGTCACAACTGATTATAATATTATAATCGGAACTGTTATTAATTATTTTTACGTAACCCAACATTTTAAGTTCGCCGATAGAATTGATTTCATTTGATACGATAACATAGACTTGTTGTTAATCTAATTCGGTTCACAACGGAACCATTAAAAATATGTATCGTTGATTCGACTGCTCATTCACCGCCAAAACGCTAGACACCAGTTATTCCTTAGGCATAAAAAGAACAACATACTCATTTTATAATTTTATATAAGAACGTACTATGAGCTTACCCAATAATTTCAAAACGTATTTAAACAAAAAGTGCCTAAACGTAGTTTGCTTGATAGATGCCTTGTAGAGCATTTTTAAGGAAAAATACTACGTAAGTGGTCACTAGTCACTATTGATAGTGTAGTAAAGAGTATACGTATCTTCACGCCAGGTCCCTAACGGGGTAGGCAGAGAGTGTAGAGCGCCAAATATCCCGGTCCTGACATACCTCTCGTGCCTCATCTATCTTCATCATTGTCTTCATACATGCACGCCGATTCCTAAGACTTTTGACCGCACCAGTATAGTCTGATACTATTATTTAAATTAGACTAGTTATATTATACTTGATCTATTTGGTCACGGTAGGTCAGTCTTGGTCTTCATGGGCCTCTGCAACCATCCACATTCGAATTGTATATCTGTTTAGTGATTTGCTCATTCGACATTCTTTCTATATGCCCGAACCATTGGATGCCTTTTTTCATTTTTACACCGATACTTAATAGGTTGGGGAAAAAGTCTTTTCGCATTATAGTATGTATGAACTTGTAATAAAATCTCTTTGCCTGTAGTATTTGTATCTGGCTGGTTTTGGTATCATTGAAAGTTAAAATTTTAAAGAACATAATTCCAAATTCAAATTAGGCAAATGTGTGATTTTCATTTGTTTTTCGTACTGTCAAGATGAGTGAATCTAATGAAGAAATTCGATACATTTTAAAATTTTACTACAAAAAAGGTAAAAATGCAAAGCAAGCAGCGAAAAAAATTTGCGATGTTTATGGACCTAGTGCAGTGTCTGTGAGCGTAGCACGAATTTGGTTTAAGCGTTTTCAATCCGGAAATTTTGATGTCAAAGATGCACCTCGCTCTGGTCGCCCTATTACGGATAAAATGGATGCCATTTTTGAAAAAGTGGAGCAAGATCGACATTTCAGTAGTTACGACGTAGCTGAAGAACTGAGAATTGATCACAAAACAGTTTTGGCGCATTTGAAAAAAGCTGGGTACAAAAAAAAGCTCGATATTTGGTTACCTCACGAGCTCACTGAAAGAAACTAATGAACCGTGTACTCATTTGTGATTCTTTATTACGACGTAATGAAACCTAATCATTTTTGAAGAAGCTGATAACTGGTGATCAAAAGTGGATCACGTATGACAAGAACGTGCGAAAATGGTTGTGGTCAAAGGCCGGTCAGGCTTCACAGACTGTGGCGAAACCCGGGTTAACTCGCAATAAGGTGATGTTGTGTGTGTGGTGGGATTGGAAGGGCATTATTCATTATGAGCTATTACCACCAGGCAGGACTATCGATTCTGAACTCTACTGCGAACAACTGATGAGATTAAAGCAAGAAGATGAGAGAAAGCTGCCGGAATTGATCAAAAGAAGGGGTGTGGTGTTTCATCATGATAACGCTAGACCTCACACATCTATAGCCACTCAGCAAAAATTAAGAGAGTTTGGCTGGGAGGTGTTAATGCATCCGCCGTATAGTCCTGACCTTGTACCTTCAGATTTCCACCTGTTTCGGTCTCTTCAGAATTCTTTATGCAATGTTAGGTTAACATCACGAGAGGACTGCCAAATCCACTTGTCGCGGTATTTTGATGAGAAGACCCAAATTTTTTATAGCAATGGGATCATGTCCCTACCTACAAGATGGCAAAAGGTTATCGAACAAAATGGTACATACATACTTTAGTTAAATTTAAATAAACTGTATTAAAAAATGTTTTGAATTATCTTAAAAAATGCGAAGAAACTTTTTCCCCAACCTAATATAATTCACGCTACAAACAAGAAAGTAACAAAGCCTCTTTTTTACTTTCTTGTAGTAAAGAGTGGAGAGCATTTACAGCCAATAGTCATTCGTACCCACAGATGTAATCCTGGATTATACTAAAGACACATAGATACCCTTCTTTCACATAGGGATTCGGTTTCTGACGGTATTGGTTTCGCTGTATCACTGCTATCTGCACTGTATCACTTATTTTCAACTTTAAATACCTATATCTACAGTAAATTTATTTCTTCAAGGGCCTCGAAATACTTAATAAAATAATTAGATACTCGATAAGAGACTTTAGTATTTATCCATCAATTACCTAAAGATTAAAAGTATGCTGGATTTTTCTTGTGCCCTGTATGCATGCACATGCGTACCGTATCAAGTTACCGACTCATTACAGAGAATTACAGTGTACCTAATTGGAATAAACTCTGTTTCATGCATTAGGTACCTATACGCAGTTAGTATGTCGCTTAATTCGATCGTATCATTTATGTATTTCACCTATTATTTTTAACTCGACTCATTGCTTGTTATTATTATGAATCATGTCATTCGTGATTTTAAAGTGTAATTCGCAAAAATGTTGTAAATACCTATTTCAATAACATGTAAAGTAGGTACCTACTACCTGTAGGGACGGGACTATCTACTTATCACAATGGGTTTATTTATCAATACATTCCTAACAGCGAAACGCAAAAATAAACGACGGACAAAGGAATTTTATTTTTGGCAAAGAATAATGTGTAACATTTTTATAGCATTAATCTAACTGTATCACAAACTTTCCTCGCGACCCAATTCACCTACAAAAGAATTACAATAAAAATAGCACTATCTGTTCTATTTATGTCTCAAAAGACATATTAATGCGACGCTGACTCTTATAAAAGCACCATCTAAAACTAGGCAAACATTTTGGTGTCAATGTGCCACCAATCATATAGCAAGACCTACTCAGTGTATAAAATAATTGAGACAGAATTTGTGTAGCACTAATTTTACTCTATTTGTTCTCTGTAACACTCTACGGGCCTCGGCCGATTGATGTCAACATTTGTCGTTACAGATAGATGGAATAAAAAAGGGGTGAAGCATTCGTTTAATAGTAATTAGGATTTTAACCCCCTTATTCATAAACGTACATTAGATACGTTTTAGCTATAGAATACTTTGTCTTTGTCAGTTGCATTGCCAAATGTACACGATAGAAAAAGACAAAGGAGAGATTAGCAACACTTTAGCTAAAATACGTTTATGAATAAGGGGGTAAAACTTTAAAGAGATAGATAGCAAAGAGTTGTTTAATCATGATGTGTGAAGTAGGTAACAATAGTAAGATATTGTAGTGGGTTGCACTGGACCGGACTATATTTGCGTAGACTTAATCCACATTTACCAGATAGGTAATACTTATACATAGTAGGTATTACATAATTCATACCAATTTCACTATGTTGAACCCATGGGGATAAATAAGAGTAAGATAATTAATTTTACATTATATATACAACAATTGCCTTATTAATAATCATACAGTAATTATAATAGGTTGTATTCTTAACTACCCCATCTCACACCTACCAGGTACCTAAGTATTATACCTATTTACTTAGGTACCTAAGTATTTTTACTACAATAGTATAAATTATTATTGATAAAGGGAATCAGATGCTCATTGAAGTTTATCGTGAGATAAATATAGATAGATAAGCATACTTATGGAGATATAAAAGTTTACCTATGTTCAGGTACCGCAGCGACGGTCACCAACGAGAGCATGTGCAGGCCAGCCGTCATCGCAGCCAGGATGTGAAGGAAAAATTGGAAGCCCTGGTACCGACCGAAGTCACCTGTAAAATTATTAATTATATATTAAATATCATAATCTGTTACAATATCTTTGTTTGAACCTATAAAAATATTTTATTCCATTAATGTACGAAATAGCTGTAAAACCTAACCAGGTGCGTTCTAAGGCATCGTAGGGGTCCTCCTCCCCTCTTCAAAAATCATAAACGACTAGTTAAAAATTCATATAACTAATATCAAAGTCATACACATTTCCCCAAAATCTGTTAGCGACTGCGCTTGAAGGTAGCCTTTTTGTTTCATTTAAAATTTTAATCTTTTTAAGTTTTTGTCTTTAAATCTCTTCTTTTTCAGCTAATTTTAACTTATTGTAACTACGAATGACGTAGGTAAAAGCCAATTGTGTAGTTAGATCAGTGTAGAGCGAAGCTCTACTTGATTTCGCTGACCGTTCGAGACAGAATCCACTGTGAACGCCCGCCCCTTGCCCCAATGAAGATAAAAAAATAATGTAATGATAATAAGTAGGTATGCTGAAGTAGCATCACTCAAAAGTAGAAATAAAAGATTCAGCTTATTTTATTTTTACGGGCTATTACATGTATTTCTCCATGTTATCTTTGGCATTATCATAGACATAGCCTATATCCATTTTCAAGCTTCAAGTTATAATAGACACTAAGCATAATAGACACTCACTTTCTTACTTATAATATTAGTAGGTATTTCCTTATAAATCCAATTCGATCCAGCTATTCTCAGGACACAAGCGCACACTAACTTTTTTAATGTAGATTATTTTCCTTAGTGTGAATTATTTATGAGAACGCATGGTTGTTAATCTGATTGTACGTGCAGAATAAATTGAAACAACAGAACATGATACCATACCACCGACGTAACTTCAATTCATTATTATTACGAATGCATCATCATGGATTCTCTCAGTGTGACAATATCTACACACGGCAGTTTATTTGATCAAAACAGGTTCCAATAATTTTTCATCGTGCGTTTAGTCGTCTGACAAGCAGTTTTCGGACTTTCGAACAAATTCTTAATTCAAAAACAAACCTATTTTGAATTGTTATTCGTACCGCCTATGAGAACAATATCGATAATCCGATTACTACTTTCCTAGGCTATCTGAAACATTATCGATAGTAATAACCTTCACACCAAAAACACGCTTTTTGATTAAGGTGTAGAGCATAGGTTCCCAAACTATTTTCCTTGTAGACCCCTGTCAATTTTTTTCTGGTTTCCGTGGATTTATATCACATTCCCATATTTCCAACTCCTACGTAGACCCCCATCGAGTCCCATAGACCCCAAGGGGTCTATATTTATTTATTTATTTATTGACCACTTTGGGAATCATATGGACCACTTTGGGAATCACTGGTGTAGAGTTTGTGAAGTTAGGGCGTGTAGAGTTAGAAACTTGCCTCTACAGTAGATCTTATTGGCAGTGCGAGTGTTAAGAACAATGTTAGTAAAATTGACATTTTAATCTTAAATATTAATATTGCTTTTAATAAATTTGAAACGATTGTTGTTTTTTCTATGGCCTCCATACAGTAATATTTTATAACATGTACCTACGAGAGTAAAAGTATCAAGTAGGTAGGTACAGAATCCTTAATATCCAGATAGAGATACCTATCTAGTTTTTAAATAAATATGTTTTTACTGTTGTTACTGGGTTTCCCAAGTAGTTCGACTTTCTCATTTTCTTATCAAAGTAAATGTTAAATTCGATGTCAATTAGTTCCATGTACCTAGGTTAAATTAATTTATTTTGACACCACTTTAAGAAACCATGAACCGTTCGCATTTAGACTATTCGAATAGAACAAAGATGTGTAGATATGATTGAAAACCTGAGCGGCTTACTTTCAAGGTCTTGTTAGAAATGGTTTTGTATTTATACATTTAACGACACGGCGTGAAACGACTTGGCAATTCACACAAAAACTCCCAATTAGTCGGTCGCTGTGCAACACGGAATGTAGGACATCCTCAATACACTATGTCCGTGAACATTAAAACTATGGATGACATGCAGCTAAGTAATAAACTAAGAGCCGTAAAATGGCCGTTTGGTGCGCATTTCTTCAAATAACATTATTGTGGAACGCGATACAAAAAAAAGGGTAGGTCATTAATGTTGACCAAAATATACCTACCGAAAAGAATGATACATTTTCTATATATTAAAGCAATACAATTAAGCGTTTTACCTTATAGTATTGTTTTCTAGAAGCCAAAAAGAGCTTAAAGTTTTCTTAGAAATAGTAATAGTATATTGATTGGTAGGTTACACTTTTAGGCAAAGAAGACCAGCAAAATATAGCGCAAATTTTAGTTCCATTAATATTTAAAATATAGTTAAATAAATAAACTAAAAACAAAGTGGTGAAAATAACTAGGGAAGATTACGGAGGAGATATGAAAGATGTAAATGTAGAGTCGCTTTGTAAACTAGGTAGGTAGGTAGGTATTTCAGCATTCGGCGTCAACGAAAATCAGAAACTAGATAATTCAAGGAATTTCAAAATTGTGTTCGATCGTTGTAGGGCGGTTACAAAAAATTGACTACTAAAAAGATGAATAAGACGACAAAAAAATAGGATTGTCGATAATTAACAAAAAAAATAAAAAATATATAAAAGAAAGAGAGAAAGATGACAATAAACGAAAGAGCTACTCTCTTTGCAGAGAAACGTGAGCTCAATTGATAAACATTTGTAAATAAATTACCAAACCATAAGCAGATTAAAATAACCTAATCAAAGATAGCAAAAGTGATAATAATATTAATTATTATGAAGCCTAGATATGCTAGGGTGATACCGACCTGTTACAGTTGATAACCCAATTAAACCCGTTCAATAATTTTATTGCGATTAGTTGTTAATATTATAGTTTGCACTTCCATGTTCCACTTGTTTATAAATATGGCGGTAGTGTGGGATGATAGGTACATTAATTTTTAAACTAATAGAACGACTTACGTAAACGGCAACATTTCAAAAAGATTCTTACTTGCTCATTTGTTTCAAAAAATGTTCTATGTTTCAAAAACTTTGCACTTGTAAGACTTATTTCTTAGTGAATACAGAGGTATACGTGGCTGGCGTTAGGTAGAAGGTATTCCAGGTATTACTTACACTATTTTAATGTCGTGTTCAATTACCTATATAACAATATTTTATAAGGGAAATTATAATTTTTTTAATTTAAATCATTAAAATCTACGGCTAAGCTCGTTAATCGAAAAAAGTCTGTTACGATAAAACCTGCAACTTTATGCTCACAGAATAATAACCAAAGTTATTACTTTGTAGGTATAACAATGTTTATGAATATCATTTTGCTGTTAAATATGTAACATAACATCTTTCGAAATATTCAATTAACCATGCAAGTCGCTTACAACACAAATACTCTACATACGCGTTCTACATTTAAAATACATTTAAAAAGGAGCCGGCAATATGTATTTAAAAGATTCTGATGACATAATATAATACAGCACTAAGGAATATTGCACATCGAGCCTACGAAAGAGACAATCGTCTAGTTTCGACTTCGTAGAGCGTTATCTCTGCTGCATGCTGCCTACACAAGCACTGTTATTGTACTATTGGTCAAAACTCGGTCAAAATGGTCGACAAACGTCACATAGGTAAGATGCGTAAGAGAACGCTCTACAGACCTGAAATAGGCCGAAGTCTCCTTCGTAGGGTCGAGGTGC
This sequence comes from Macrosoma leucophasiata, assembly GCA_036365455.1. Classification (NCBI taxonomy): domain Eukaryota; kingdom Metazoa; phylum Arthropoda; class Insecta; order Lepidoptera; family Hedylidae; genus Macrosoma; species Macrosoma leucophasiata. Next base: position 12,371,188 of record JAWQUS010000003.1, on the reverse strand, counting down.
AATATTTCTTATTGGATACTGTACCTACAGTGCTCAACAATTAATATTGCACATCGAGCCTGCAAAAGAGACGATCGGCTCGTTTCGACTTCGTAGAGCGTTATCTCTGTTGCACACTGCCTACGTAAGCACTGACAGTTCGGTATTGGTCAAAACATTGATCAAAATGGTCGACAAACGTCAAATAGGTACGGTGCGAAAGACATAACGCTCTACAAACCCGAAATAAGCCGATGTCCTCTCCCTAGGCTCGATGTGCAATAATTATTGTTGAGCACTGTACTATTATTTGACAGATAGAAGACGAACCATGAATAAGGTAGACTAAAAAGGTTTTAAATGTTTTAATACATATATCTGCCTAATATACGAGTATTTTTACTTTGACAAAGTATATTAGAAGTATTCATTCGTCATAATATTAAGTAAACAATGGAGGGAAATTGTGTGTAACTGCCGTTGGCCTCAAATGACCTCTGGGCTTTGATGTTATTCACTTCGATTGAAATAACAATGTAAAATATACGTGTACAAAACTTCACTTTAAAATAGGAAACAAATGTAACACAATTCGGAACCATTAATTAGATAATTGGTTAGAGCGATTGCAGATGAACTTTTGCCTTCCAATTCAATGACACTTAGATGGGTCTGGAACATGTTTTTTAATATTTTTATTTTTCGCAATAACCGTACGTAAATACCGGTACCGAAGGACCTCGGTAGCTTAGTGGTAAAGCCGCTGGACTAGTTATCCTGAGGTCGCAGGTTCGATTCCTGCCCAGAAGTCAATATTACTTTCCATTTTTTTTTAATTCTGTATACCTACTTAGTTTCTTATTCTGATTTTCATTACCGATTATTCAAAATACTTTGGTTAGTTACCATCAATTTATGATTTTTAGGATATATTCTACTGAAAATTTGTGAATGAGTATAGTAAATTCTAGAAAAGTCAGGAATATAATATTTTTTTTGAAGTATGAATGGCAAACTTTGGTGAGAATGCTGTGCTTGTGTTTCGAGGTACTATGGCTTAAGGGGACTGTAACGCTTACATGTCTAAAGGATCAAAGATTATTTGATGAGTATGAGTGCATGATCAGCAGAGTGATATATCTGAATGTGGATATAGCCATTCCATCAATTGATTAATTTGAATACCTGACGTTAGTTTTGAAGACAAATATCTAAGCATGGTAACGCTTGAAGCCCTGTTGTGTGGTCGGTGCGCTTGTCATTTTTCAACTAATAAGTAATCTCCTACAAAGTGGGTACATAAAGTAACGTTCCCCAAAACGAAGCCCATCTGATCAAAAGATATTATGTACGTACGGGATCCATATGAAACAACATGTTTCACCTCTGCTACCCCTATTAGCTACCACTTACCAATATTGTTGTAAGGAAAAAAGGTAGGCGTCTAGTCGAAATGAAGCTACTCAGGAAAAATCAGTTTGTTAGTAATAAAAGGTAAAAAATGTTCCAGAGATCCCGTACTATAACATTATTTAAACTAAAATTACATTTGTGACCGTATGTGCATGCGTGTAACTACACAACCTGGCCAACTTAAGTTGGACAATAGGTATACTTACATATAATGGTAAATAATCCATATTTAATCAGCTGCACATATGACATCACTGCTGGCGCTAATATTTTATAATTTTTCAGAGTTATTATCGATCATCATGAAACTCTTAGCAACATTGTAAAGAATGCATCTCTGATAGATTTAGAAAACTGATAAGAATGTTTAAAATACTTATCACCATCTACAGCGCTATCGGTATAGGTACCAGAGCAGGTAAAATATATTTAAAAGCCCTAGAAAGAACTATTATACTTACATGCTACCATTTCGTGACTTTAAACTTATAAAACTCCACCAAATTGCATACCATGCATTCATTATTGTATAATCAAAATAAATTGTCTTGTATTTTATAAAAGTCATGATACTTACAAAGCAAAATTTATACCAAATCTTGACATAAATAGTGTTTTTCCTGTGTTTATAAGTTATCATGAAGATAGATTTACTCAATCAATATACAAAAACATTGTTAATCTGTCTCAATTGAATGCTTAGTCTTAACACATAACAATATTTCGTTATTCATAACCTTGTCGACTTCGCGTAAAGTAATCATGGAAAATGAAAAAAGGCATGCTCCGATGGTTCGGGCATGTAGAAAGAACGTCGAATGAGCGAATGACTAAACAGATATACCAACAATTCGAATGTGGATGGTTATCCATCCACATTGTTGGTACCTATATCTGTTGCAGTGGCCCAGTACCATGTGTGGGTGGAGTCAAGAGTCTTATGAATCGGCGTGCATGTATGAAGAGAATGATGAATGTAGAAGCAGCACGGGAGGTGCGTCAGGAGCGGGATATCTGAGACTCCACCCTCTCTGCCTACCCCGTAAAGGATTTAGCGCGAAGATGCATACATAAACCCAATAATCATCATGGATACTCAATGATCACTTTATAAAAATAAATAATTAGTGAGCGTGCTATCTGCTGATTATTTTTTAAAAGTTTTTATTTTTATTTATTGAAAGTGGCAAAGCCTATAGACACCCACACAAAGACCAAGGTCAAAATTCAGATGCGTTACCACTCCTGAGTGCCGGAAATCACAAGACCGTATATTATCACCTGACAGGAACACGATATCTAGTGCTGAACACTACCATTTAGCGGCAAGTATGTATATTAGGTAATGCGGAGGTGAAATATCCAGTTGATAAATATCATATACCTATAGCTTTAATTGCCTTGGTGGATGAGCGGGACACCCTGTAACACAGGTTTTTAAACCAGCATGGGCCTCTTGCGATGTTACTTGTGAAAACGTTTAAAATGAATGAAACGTTTTTTATTCTTGATTTTGATTTCCCGAGAACATATTCGGAGATATGACATCTGCCTGTTTCGTACCTGACTGCAAATGGATAGGTTTCGAATCCTGATTTTGAAGGTGAACCGATGTGGCCCGACCACGTCGGTTCTTCACATCGGGAAGAAATCTCGTCGACCAATGGGCGATGCGATTTTAAAAAAACAAAACGAAAGTGTACGTATGGTACGTTAAATTTCATTTCACTCCGAACGAGCTATTCGATTTGTTCTGGTTTCATTAAGCCTGTAGATATAACATTATGAGCAAATTAGCAAATTCCGCAGATCCAACAGGCTAACCGACAAATGTGCCGTTTACTCCGATTAACCACTTACACAATTTAAATGCACATTTCAGTCATGATCACAGAAACCATCTACAACATTCTGGTTACATGATAAACTAATGTTTCGTTGATTTGCGTCCGAAATTGTTAACGTTTGTTACTAGCACAAATTATGAAAAGAATAAAATATCCCATTTAATTGGTCTTTGAATTGATTGGTGGTGTTGGTGGTGGAAAAATGAAATGAAAATTTAAGAAAAACCTATCGACCATATTAGCTCAGTCTAAAGAAAACAAACATACGAACGAAGTAGTTTTACAGCCTACTTATTTGATAAATACATAGTGTACATAAATAGTATAAAAAATGCTCAATTGTACCTACCAGACATAATACAGATTTCTTATGTCTGTGTAAGACATACGATCCATAACCTACTTATTATTGGCCAGTTTTCAAATCGCAATCTTAGTATAAACTTAGTAATTACGACGCCGTAAATTTCATTTCCATTGCTCACTGTATCTATTTATAATAACTCTAAGAGCAGTGACTGCTTAATAATATTCAACATCCTTAGTGTTCCTTAGCTATTTGAGTGTATTTGCAAGAATCTTGAAGTAGACTTTATTATTCCTTACATTGAGTTAATAGAGTTATTAATATTAATATATGTAGTACAAACTTATATACTTATCTTAATCTCTCCAGACACGAGAAAAATATGACAATTGAAATTCAATTGTGTCTCGTCGCCGGTGGCCGTACGATCCTTGAATGATTAAAATGTTTTTCAATGCATTTCGAAGGAAAATTTTAAAAAGTTTGGGATATCCAAAAGTGGGCGTGTCATATTTTTTTTAGGTAGGAAAAGAGAAAAAACAAATGTTGGAAAAGTAAATAGATAGGTGCAAAATGTAGGTATATCATAATGAATTGTAATTAAAAAAAAATAAAACTACTCATAACTACTAGGTTATTTATGTAAAATAGTACTGAAAGCTGATAATAAATGCAATAGCATTGAATTCTAAAGCTTGATACTTACGTCTTTTTTTGTAAAAATTTAAGCATTTTAGGACCCAGGACAAAATTGCTGAACCTTGACATGTAGGGAGTAAAGGACTATCTCAACCACTTCGCGTTATGCGGCGTGCAATATTGTAATAATAGCTCAATTACGTTATTATAACAAAATTAAATAATGCTCTAAAAACTCAGTTACGGTTATTAACCTTCACTCAGAGCCACAGAGGAGAATTTATTTTGATTTCGCAAACGCATGCGATGATCTGCAATATTTAGTGCAATGTCTAAGTGTAGAATATACCTAAACACACATATTTCATAATAGGTACATAGATTTTTCACATTATATATATACACAACACATTATATATTATATACAAACAGCCGTTGGATTCACTCCAGTAAGTTACAAAAAATATTACATAGATTTAACCACTTAACGGGTTAAAGAGATTTCAGTAGACCTCAGTAACAACTACATTTATTCCATGTCTTTATTACAATACATTTTATAAAGATAGCATGAACTTATCATTAAGCTAGGATGCCCCTGAAACAATGTCAATAGTATTATAATTATTTACAAATCGTGTAACATTGAAATTATTTGCTGAAGGAATAATAAACAATAATAAACATGCTCCATATTTATGTAATGTCTAATCTCCTTCATATTATTGGTTTGCAAACATAAACAAGTAAACGGCATAATAAATTTATCTCATTTACGAGTATATTAATAGAGGGCGTCATTGGCCGAGTCTCAATAGGAAAGTGTGCCTCCAACATAACGTTGATACGTAATCGCAAAGTTATAATATCCTCTAAATACTCTTCAAAAATGTAGACAATATGACATTCATATACCTAACGTTAAGAATAATGATAAACGTAATGTCAATTCTAAATAAGGTAAAGGTTGCATTATATTAAGTAATATGTAGGCACCTAATTATATGACAACAGCAGATAACCTTATCGCTCTTTCGACAATTTACCGAACAGATCTATTTATGAGCATAAAATAATAGACATATCTTATCTAAACAACGTAAAATTTACTTTGATTTATACAAAATAATAATATGGGTAAGAAAAGATTCTTGATCTTTGGTGTCGTAAAATAAAATATGTTAATGCACGTTTAATTTTGTTTTTGTGAGAATATTTACAAATTGATAAAATATTTGCTTAAAACGTCATTTAATAGTACAGTATTTGTACCAACAAGAAATAATGCACATAGACCTTATAAAGAGACGTCGGCTTATTTCGGATCTGTAGAGCGTTATATCTTTCGCACCATACCTATTTGACGTTTGTCGACCATTTTGATTTTGACCAATACTACGGATGCTTACGTAGGCAGTGTGCAGCAGAGATCACGCTCTATAAAGCCGAAACTAGCCGATTGTCACTTTCATAGGCTCGATGTGCAATATTTCTTGATGAGCACTGTACACAGTGTGTACAAATTAGCAGAAATCTTAGTAGGTATTTTAATGTAAGCTGCAACATTACAATTAGTCACTGTGATTAAAAAATCTTTTAATTCGAGCCTATTACGATTGACATTATCACGACAAGCCGGGGTAATCGGAAATCTTTAACTTTTAAAATTATGATATTTTAATTTATCTACTGCTTGTTTGTTTGCTATATATAATTCGGTTGTTTATGGGAGTGATATGTTTTTGATAACCGACTTACTTAATTGCCAACGAAGTTGAAATTAAATTGTGATATTTTGGAAAGTAATGCGTTAACTTGTCTAAAATTACCAACAACTTAAAGTTTGATAAGTTAAAGTTGTTTTACAATTCTTGTATTCAATAATCACGTGCCAAGTTTTGTGGACGTTTCAAGAAGATATATTTTATGCCATGGTGTGGATGTTTTGATCATGTTACTTATAGTTATATATTATGCAAACTCTCTTAATATATTAATTTATTGATTTTATTTATTTGAATTTATTATCTACTTCTTCAACGTTGGCTTTTCTCACGCAGTTCTCTTTTTATAAGTGCACTTGGTGCACAGATTAAGTGTGTTGGTTATCTTTAAAAGATTTAAATGTTTCATTTGATTCTAGAGTGCCTAGTCATTTTAAAATAAATTCATGCTATGCTCATGGATGATGTTACATTTATTGTGTTTTATAATAGGCTGTTCGAAAAACATTATAAATAATGTTTTTGATTAAGAATCTATGTAACTTGCCAAAGAGTCTTTGTTTTTTTTTTATCGCTGGGACCTGGTAAAGTGTTGTTACGATACACAATAAATTTTCCTTAATGATTGCTAATATTATATTATCATAGGATATGTTTCACCGATTTCATATTCAATTTCCTTATCAGAGGTAAATACATACTGCTACTGGCAATAAGGTACCTTCACTTCTTTAATATTAACACGTTCGTTTTCTTTAGACTGTGATTATACAGTGTTTAAAACAACTTCTTATTCAAGTATATTAAGCTTAGTACTGTCATTAACTTCATTTCTAACAAATACATTTGGAAAATGACACACGCACTGATCAGTACCGAGTTTTAAATATACCTACCTACCTATGAATGTTCAATTGATGAGACCAAATTAATCTAAATCCTATTTTTAGGGTTCCGTGGTAAAAAAAGGAACCCTTATAGTTTCGCCATGACTGTCTGTCTGTCCGTCTGTGGTTTAGCGCAAAAACTATTAGTACCTACTAGAGACTTGCAATTTGGCCGAAGTGTACACCAAAGTGGTAAAATAAAAACAAGAAAACAAAATATTTAGGGTACCTCCCCTACTTCATGTAGGGGACACGCGTTGACATTTTATTTGAGTGTTCGTGACTTATTAAGCTTTAAAGTGCCAATTTTCGTAAGAGTCAAGTGTCCAGGGGGACACTTGACCGCCCTTTACCAACTAAACTGCTGTTGTTAGAAATTCAAACGGTACGGCAATACTAGCTACATATAACGAAATTAAAAGGAAAAATATCACACTTATGTTGGCTTTACAAGTTTGCGAGTAGTAGTCGACCAAATGTATTTTACTCGAAAATTTCGAACAACTCCTTAATAAAAGTTGTTTTTGTTTCATTACATTATTCAAACCTGAATCTACGGAACCCTACACTGCGCGTGTTCCGACACGCACTTGACCGGTTTTTTAGTTAATGATATCTCTGACAGTGTCATCGATCAGCTAGACCACCGACTACAGTACCTACGTAAGAAGGTAAATAAGGTGTTTATAGAAGTGGCGCACTAATGACGAGATACAAATTAAGCACATATTTATGTTTACCAACTAAACTGTTGTTGTTAGAAATTCAAACGTTACGGCAATACTAGCTACATATAACGAAATTAAAAGGAAAAATATCACACTTATGTTGGCTTTACAAGTTTGCGAGTAGTAGTCGACCAAATGTATTTTCTCGAAAATTTCGAACAACTCCTTAATAAAAGTTTTTTTTTTTTCATTACATTATTCAAACCTGAAAACTACGGAACCCTACACTGCGCGTGTTCCGACACGCACTTGACCGGTTTTTTAGTTAATTATATCTCTGATAGTGTCATCGATCAGCTAGACCACCGACTACAGTACCTACGTAAGAAGGTAAATAAGATGTTTATAGAAGTGGCGCACTAATGACGAGATAAAAATTAAGCACATATTTATGATAGGTACCTAAGCACCAATAGAATTCTTAGAGATTCCAACAATGTACACTTATTAGAAAGATCAGAGCAGAATAGCACGAGGTTATTAGGTAGGCTAAACAACGACATTGACCAAGAATTGATCATCTATACTTATAATAAATCTGTAGAAGTGTAAATTCTGTACATTGAAAATATTGAAAAAATAAATATCAGGGATGTTACTAGATCGATACCGAACACAAATATGTGATTAGAAAATTTTTTGTCTGTCTGTCTGTCTGTTTGTTCAAGCATCACACAAAATCTACCGGTCCGATTACAATGAAACTTGGTATAATTATATTTTAACTTTTGGCGCACAACACTGGGTACTTTTTATCCCGGAAAAATGTCTGTTTGTCTGTGTGTTTGTGCACGCTAATTTCAGAAACGGCTTATCCGATTTACGGTTTTCACTTATATATTGTGGTAAGTTTTACTTAACATTTAGTTTTTTTTTTTTTATGTAATGGGCTTGGCAAACAAGCATGCAGTTCACATTGATGTTAAGTGATGACTGCAGCCTATAGACACCCACATGAAGACCAAGGTCAAAATGCAGATGCGTTACCACTCCTGAGGCCTAAGGTGTTATGCCTCTGTGCCGGAAATTAAGGGCCGTACATTACCACCTGATCGGAACACGATAGTGCTGAACACTACCATTTAGCGGCAAGTATATTAGGTAATGCGGTGGTGCCTACGCCCGCGAGCTCCGTCACTGAAGCTCTACCACCAGTAAATAATAATTTAGTGTTTGTTTTATGTCAATCGGTTAAGAAATAAAAAAGTTATGTCAATTTAAAGAATCATATCGAATATTTTAGACTAATCTGCATCTATTTTTTATCTTTTTTAGGGTTCCGTACCTAAAAGATAAGTCTGTCTGTCTGTCCGTCCGTCCGTCTGTCTGTCACCAGGCTGTATCTCATAAACAATGATAGCTAGAAAGCTAAAATTTTCACAAATTATGTATTTCTGTTACCGCTATAACGACAAAATTAAATACTAAAAATAAGAAAATGAAAGTATTAAGGGGTCCAAGGGGGCATACAATAAACGTGTTTTTATTTCGTATATTTTCTACTCGATATTAACAAGGGTACATAGCAAGTAGACGCTTAAAATTTTCACAGAATATGAAGTTGTATATAACCTTCCTTCCTTCCTTTGTAAATCCATACGGTCTATACTAAGATTATGAATGTGAAAATGTGTTTGTTTGTCCGTCTTTCACGTCAAAACGGAGCAACGGATTGGTGTAATTTTCTATGTAGAGATGCTTGAAAAGGTGCAGAGTGACATAGGCCCCTTTTTGTCTTCTTAAATTTCCCCACCTCCCTAAAATAGGAGGTCGAAATTTTAATGGAGCATTCCACAATTTGCAAGGTACAAAGTTAAAACTTGGTACGCGAACTCTTTGAGCCTAACAAACAACACGTACATCTTTTTTTTTTAGAAAACTTCCCGCATCCTTTATAAAAGGGAGTGAAAATTGTATTGTGATTTCCGCAGTGTTTTTTAGGATATCTGCCTACCTCTCTAAAATAGCGGGTGGAGGTTTGTAGGAGCATTTCACAATTTTCAAGACAGAAAATTAAAATTTGGTATACTGACTCTTTGAAATGAAACGTTACTTCACGCCTGTAATCCCGAAGGGGTTGGTAGAAGTAAAGGGAATCATAATGCTTGCAAACACGGACTATTTGCCGGTTACGTTTGGGCCCATGTAACAGGTGGCGAGCCTGTTGACATCTCCGGGCACATTACCAAACTTCGAGGTACTGAGAAATTTCCAGAAAATGGAAAAATCCCAATAGAACCAGAGATAAAGGACTGCCAAAAATTGGTATGCAAACTATTTGTCACTAAAATAAACAAATTAAAGTTAAAAAAGTTTATACAGAATTTTCTCATTTTTAGACCATAATTATGAAAATAGTTAGGTATACTTAAAGGTTTTAGATAACAATTGGAACTTGATTGGGACATTTCCGCGGGATCGTACAATTTGAATTATTTATAAAACGAAATCCACGTGGGCAAAGCCCACAAGGCACAGCTAGTTAATAATATAATCATACTTTTGAAATAACATCTTCTATTAGGTTTATTAAAGCGAACTAGTGAATATCTGTTTATTTCTTCCTTTTCATTAATACTCTATTGAGGGGTATGGTAAAGACTGGTATAGGGTATTATTGGTGGTGGGAGAGGAGGACGATCAATGTAATCATCAAAAAAAGCAAAGGTACACCTATTGTATTAGTTCACTTCCTAATCTATCTATTGTTAAAATTAAATGGTTCTTACTAGCTACTAGTGCTACTATGTTGCCCTTTTGTACTTTACAATGTCTTGAACTGAATTTGAGCTTTGTCTTGTTTTAACATAAGCAATATCATAATTAACAAATGACACAAAAATTTGGCAGATCCTAAATTGAATCGCAATAAGACGTCATAGTAGTGGATCTGTGCCGATTGGGTGGCCACCACAGAACAGAAAAAACAGTGGTGGCCACATTTCCTAGACTTTACAGGCATTTTTAGGCTTTATAATGATGATGACTACATAATAAGCGAAAAGTAAATTGAGAAGAACGAATGTACGATTCAATTCAATTACAATTTTGAAATCTGGTCGGCTGAGTAAGATAGCAATCACTTCACTGTCGAATACTTTTCACGTTTTTTAATTAACAGTGAACGTATAGGCATCTGTAGTGTAGAAGGCATGTAGTAGGTACCTACCTAAGTTAGTATGATGCAATATTAGAAAACAATAGCAGTGAAAAACCATATCATCCAAAAAGAAAAATAGACTACGTACCATATACACATAAAATGCAATGTAGGAATGTACTAGGTAAATACAAAGCCTCAATGATTATTAATAATATTATTCCTTTACAACATTGCTTAACATTTGAACAGAAAGATTATCAAATCGATATTTATAATACAAGAAAATGTAATAATATTGTCATATTGTCAACAACATTGAATAAGAAACGTTAAGCTACGCTATGACACAAAGAGGTCACACAAAAACAGAAGTGTATCAATATTTGCTCTGTCATTTCGGTACCTAGTCAATGTATCAAATAGAATTGAGTAAATGTAGTCATTATATATATCTATATGAATTTCCTTATTGTTCTACACATTTTGAATATAATGATATTTTTGTACGTCGAACAAGTATCGCCGGTATCATCACTTTATTTACAGAAGATGAATTACTATAAATACGTATTCCAGGCAATATATCTACGCCTGATTATTGCGTCCGTGTCACTGCCCTTTTTGCTATAGATAAAATAAGAGATAAATATATTCTTGGCGCCATATTATACCTAAACTACGTAACCCATTAAAACCTACAAAGGTATGAAATAATAAAATAAGAACATAATTGTGAAATCAAATAGATTATGCACAGTATGCAATTTAATTCTGCCATTATTATTTTAATAATTTATTTAATTCTGAAGTCAATTAATTGCGGAGTTTATAGGTCTCTACATATTTTATGACGTCAGAAAGGAAGCGCTCCTAAATTGTCATAAAAATAAAATATTTATACCATATTGCATTGTATGATTTTACAGCTGACACGTTTTACATGTAGCTAGGAGTTGTTGATGTAATATTTTGAAGATTAATTGTTAACGCTGTGATTCATTTTTGCTATACAAACGGATTAAAATAAGAATGTATTTAATAAATTAAATATAAAATCAACCTATTTATCCAATTCTTTAATTTTTTTATATTACGATGGTGGCAAACGGGTACCTACTATAGGTACCTCTCTATCTTTAACATCTAGGTCACTAACTTTTTTTTTGTGTTAATGCGTGGTTTATTTGACATCGATTTAAAATAATTCGGAACTCTACAAGGAATTACAATTACGGATATTGTAACGAAATTCGATGATAGGTATGTAGGTATATCCTTTTTATTGTTCTTTTCATTCATTCTAATTTTTGTATTAATAGGTGAACAAAATGCATAACGTTTCCAAAAACAGTCTATATTTATGGTATGGTAAGGCCAACGAGTGCAATAGTACCGATTTATTCAACACGTTTTCGCCATAAATAATTACATTAATGTAGAAACCGGTGAAATGTTTTACTGCAGATATGCAGACGGCTGCAAGGTTGCAGCTGACCTTAAATACACTATAATTAAGTACACCCATTTATTTTCACTTTGATTTCGAATATTTGATCAAATTAATGTATCGAAAAAGAAGTAGGTATGTAGAACTATTGAATAAATGTATGATGTAAACTGTCAGTAATAATTTATGAGTAGCAAAAAATAAAAGGGATTGCAATATGGCTCATTGATGTAATGGAACATTGCATTAAAATGAAAGCTTTTCGATCACGCTCACTTTGAGTTTCGCACGAGGCTTTGCGACACACGAGATCACATTTCCAACCACAAAACGTGATCGATACGATTAAACTGGGACATGTTATTATAATTAATTCTACATAACGGTAAACGGAATAAAATATTTAATTCCATATTATGCCACCAACCATATGCCTGTAAATAGTTGAAAGTTGAAACTCACCCAGTTTCCCCATCATCTCCTCAAGAGCGTGATCCTTGTCCATGGTCGGATCGGTGGATGTTCCAGGAGGGTGTTCGGGTTTATTGGTCTGTAAAGTTTCACAAGCACCATTGAGGTAGAGTCGAGAAAGTACGCGCGGCGGGCGCAAGGCGCGATGCGAGCGTGCCGGCAGGCGAGCGAATGGCCGATTGGCCGTATCGAGGCGCCGACAATGGCAGTCGCGGAGGCGGTTATCGTAACCGGGCAAAAAAACTCGCACTACCTCTTATCTCTATTAACTCATACCTGCCGATTTATCAAACGTCGCTGGCATTTGGACAATACTATGCGTATTCGCTGTCTGTACCTTGTCAATATTACATTTTAGTCTTTTTATAATAATAATAATAATTCCAACCCATGATACTTCCCACTGCTGGGCTCGAGTCTGTCCCCTTCTTGGCAGGAGGCCTGAAGCTTACTCCACCACGCTGCTCCAATGCGGGTTGGAGGAGATAGAGGTTAGTGGCCAACCCGCTGTCGGATATTTCAAACCGCCCATACCTAAGGCCCCCGACAAGGTTAAACTACTGCTATTTATCGATATATAAGCTTATGACTCTTATCACAGATCTATAATCTCATTGCCTCAAGAGGAGATAAACGTACTTTTTTCTTCTTGTGAGCTGTCTTTTTGTTTTGATTTTCTTATATAATATTCGAGATTCAAGCGAGCGAATGGCCCATTGTAACTGGTTGTATCGAGGCTATGATAGTGGCAGCCGCGGCGGCGGTGACCGTAACCATGCAAAAAATGCACACTGCTCCTTATAACTCTTAATACAATGCTCATACCCCGTGTGCACCTCGTTGCGTGCATATTTATTATATTGTACTTTTTTATTTTATTGGCCTTTTCAATCTAAGCCGGGCAAAAAACTCGCAGTGCCTCTTATCTCTGTTAACTCGTAAGACCGAACGTCCTTTGCATTTGTGAAAAAAATTGTTGGTTTTCTTTGTACCTACTCAGTTATTGAGATTAATTAACGCACGCGTTCACAATTTCACACAGACTATCACAAAGCGGACCTTTTCTCTGTTCTTATTAAATCTCTATTATCGAAGTAACGTTTTTTATTAAAATATTTAGCTTTTGTTTACATATCTCTACATTGTAGACTTATGTTTTTTAAAGACAACATTTAAATTTAACAATATCTCAAATGATATGATATGGTTGATATTTTGCTATGAAAATGCATTTAAAAAGGTACCTCATCATTATACTTTTTGAAGACTTATATTAGGTAGAATATATGTATGATATAGAGCGTTAATTAAAGATAATTCGTTTCACCAAATGTCACGTGTATTTACTAATAAAACCTATCATTAAAAAAACTTCAAAGTATTTTTAATGATAAAAGAAAGAAAAGAAAAGAAAAATATTTATTGGCGCAGCCGATCAGGTACTGCATAAAAAACAATAGGAAAAAAAATCACATTTAAAATATAAGTAGGTAGGTACGAACAAAAGAAAAAAAAAACATTTATTAACAATGTAACACAAAAAAGAAAGAAATCTATATAAAAAAAGTACCTTGTTACAGCAGAAAAAAAAACAATATCTCACGGCTGCACCAAATAGTTCCCAGTTCAGCATAATGTCAAGCCGGAGCCGGACGCTGGTTTTCAACTGGAAACTACTCGGTGGGACACGGATATCAGTCCTAAAAGTCGATATCAATATAATAAATACTTACTAGGGTGATAGGTTTTATCTTAAGCGATCTTGGCGACTATATAAAAAATATACCTATTATTGTATGTATCTTCACGCCAGGTCCCTAACGGGGTAGGCAGAGAGTGTAGAGCGCCAGATATCCCGGTTCTGACAAACCTCTCGTGCCTCGTCCACCTTCATCATTCTCTTCATACATGCACGCCGATTCCTAAGACTTTTGACCCCACCATCAGACAGAACTCGACCTATTTGGTCATGGTAGGTCAGTCTTGGTCTTCCTGGGCCTCTGCAACCATCCACATTCGCATTGTATATCTGTTTAGTCATTCGCTCATTCGACATTCTTTCTATATGCCCGAACCATCGGAGCATGCCTTTTTTCATTTTTACACCGATACTATCATTCACACAAAGTCTCTTTCTTACATCTTCATTACGAACGCGATCGGTGAGTGATACACCGCAGATCTTGCGCAAAGATCTCATCTCGACCGCGTTCAACTTACTTTCATGCTCTTTCCTGCATACCCAGCTCTCGCTTCCATATAAAAGCGTTGGAGTAAGTACAGCATTATGTACGGCTAGTCGAGCCCGCTGGCTGAGATGTTTCGATTCTAGCAGCTTACCCAACGCTCCATTCACGCAATTCCCAGCAAGCACTCTTCTTTCTATGTCAGTGGTGTACCTACCATCCTTGCTAAAAGCACATCCAAGATATACAATTTCATCAACCTGTTCTAACACTGCATCATCTACTACTACCCTTGCATTTGTTCTCTGTTCATCTCTTTCAAATACTAATACTTTAGTTTTATCCACATTCAATTGTAAGCCTTTCTCCATACAATCCTCTTTCATGACTGTGACTAGTGCTTGTAGCCCAGATGGTGTAGAGCTAACAATGACCGCATCGTCTGCGTAAAGCAGACAGTTCACCACTAAGTCACCCATACGCACTCCCACATCCATCAACTTCACCCTCTGGAGGCATTTGTCCAGATATATAATAAACAGCCTAGACGAAAGCACGCAACCCTGTTTGACACCGATGTTAACATCAAACCAGGGTGACATGTTACCATCTACCCGCACACATGCTTGACAGCCCACATACGTGGACTGTATTGCACGGAGCAGACTGCCATCAATACCATACTCTGGCAAAATGTCCCACAGCTCCTTTCGTAATACCCTATCAAACGCCTTCTCCAAATCCACAAAACCGCAGAAAACCTTCTGGCTCACAGCCAGATGCTTCTCTACGATGTTGCGGAGGGAGAAAACTTGATCCATACATCCTCTTCCAGTTCTGAAACCACCCTGTGCATCCCACAACAACTCGTCGGACTTCTCTTTCATTCTTCTTTCTAAGACTTTCCCATACACTTTAGCTGCCATACTGATCAAACTGATCGCTCGATAGCTGGTGCAGTCCATACGTGAACCCTTGCCTTTATACAAAGGCACGATGACCGCACACCGCCAATCCTTTGGGATTCTTCCGGATCTCCAGCACAGGTTGCACAACACCCAGAAAGAATCCCAAAGGGCAGCACCACCATATTTGATCATTTCGGCAGAAACCTGATCAATACCCGCAGCCTTACCACATTTCAAACTTCGTATCGCCCATACAATCTCATCTATTGTTATATCCTCACAAGCCGGCACCGTCAAGTCAGCAACTCCGGCGTCAGGGTTGTGAGCATAATCATACATTTCCCCATAATACTCGCTCCATCGTTTTAACACATCTTGCGTGTTCTCAAGAATGTCACCCAACTTAGATTTTATTCTATTCATTCCAGAAACTGGAGAAGAGCTTCTAGACTTTTTCACCTCCCTCCAATAGAGTTTGATGTTAGTCTCAAAGCTCTTCGCCAGTCTCTCATCAGCTTCCACTTTATCTCTCTCACGCTTTTCATTCACTAAAATCTTGGTGTCATTCTTGAGCCGACGGTAAATTTCTCTCTTCTCATCTCTCATACCATTATTCATTTGCAAAGATGCTACATAATCCAGCCATGCTTTCTTCTTTCTTTCAACGGAGTCTTGCACCTCCTTGTCCCACCACGCATCCCCTTTCAAGGATTTGCGTATCTTTGCATAACCACATACTTCTTTCGCAACTTCCACCATACTATCTTTCATAACTTGCCAACATTCATCCACGTCCAAGTCCGTAAGACAAACCTTGTCTAACTTTTCACGGACTTGACGTTCATACACTCTCCTTGCACTAATGTCTTGTAACTTTTCACTCTTTATTCTTTCAAGTCCTCCGAAAGGCACACGGACACGCCAATGTCGCCATTTCTTGAACAGACCCCTAAACCGGCTTATTACCAAGTAGTGATCTGTATCAAGAGTGGGACCTCTGTAGGCTCTAGTGTCCATCAGGCTCTTCCGAAGACGACTATCAATCATGATCAAATCAATCATACTTTTTTGTTCATTCCTCCTCCATGTATATGTGTGAATGTCCTTATGACGGAATTCTGTGTTAGACACAAGGAGACTTCGTTCCAAGCATACGTCAAGTATCAGCTTACCAGCATCATTTACTCTTCTATCACCATATGGACCTAGAACGGCCTCGTATCCTGGCCGCCTGGTCCCGACCCATCCATTCAAATCACCACACAAAATTACCCTTTCATTAGCTTCGACCATATCGAGAACTTCCCTTGTAGATTCCCAAAACCTCTCCAGGTCTTGGGTCGTCGCTGAGCTAACCGGTGCATAAGCTGCTACCAAAAACACCCTAGTGACGCCCAATTTAATTCGGACCCAGATTAGTCTCGGGTTCACCAAACCATAATCTTTCACTCCAGTGGCTAAACGAGAGGACAGAAGGACGCCCACCCCCGCGCTGGCATGATCGCTCTGTTGCACACCTGCCCACAGAGCCATCGCGCCACCCGGGAGATCTTCGACCTCGCAGCCCTTTCGTTTAGTCTCTGTTACACACAAAACATCCAGGCGTCTCACACTCATTACGTTCGTCAACTCATTCATCTTCTCACAAATTCCACCTCTCACATTCCACGTGCCTATCTGGCACTCCCCACTCCTCGATCCGCCGTATCGGGCCCGGCGTGACAGGTGGCGGTCCCCATCGCCGCTTTGGCCGCTTTTCGTACCGACGGGGACGGGTCGGTACGCGTCGCCTCGGGGGGACGCCCTAACCCGCACTGCGGTACGCCTTCGTGCCAGAATTGCAGCCCCAAAGGACTGGCAGGGATCGCGACGTGCACGCTTCTGGCATGACCTATTATTGATTATTTTATATTTGAAATACAATAGGTAGAGATCCGCGAGACATCGAAATTATCATTTGTTTTCGTTCTTGTATTATTGGATTATAAATCTGTAATATAAAAAACTGTTCTTAGTAAGAGGTCCAATAAATTACATTTATAGATTTATGATAAACAACTTAGTAAGAGGTCCAATACTTACTTTCTATGAATTAAAAATGTAGTCATTTCTTATTACCTTATTACAATAAAAATATAGAGTAGGCACATTGAGTTTTCTTTTTAAATTAACTGTCGATGAACATTTACATATTTTAGACAATTTTCACGAGTATCTTAATGTAGTAAAATATTGCAATTGACTTCGATTTGCCTCTCATTAAGTGCGTTCTAATCGGAACGAATTCTTTGCCCACTTAAGCTATGATTTATTAAAGGTTCAGTCTGGCATTTTGCTCTTGAACTAAATGGAAATAAACTTTGGAATTCAGTTTGAATTTTAATTTGTTTGAATTTTAAAAAGTAATTTTATTTGTTTTTACTTAATAAGGTTAGTCGTAGGATTCTGCGAACTCATAAACACAACTATATTTTCCATAACATTTTGAAGTGAATAATGTGTAACTAATTAGTATTATCGTTATTCATTAAAAGTTTCGAAACCAGGCTCGAAATTATGTTTTTGTTAAATAAATGAGAGCAGACCTTCCGCTCTGTTATACACGCGACATTTTGGTGAAATGGAGCGACAACGCGGAAGATTGGCAACTTACATTTTCACACTCACTCTCGTATTTTTTCTAAGACATTTTTTTTAAAAACAGCGTTAGGCGATTATATGTCGTCTGCAGTCTACCTATCTACTAAGGATTTCATTTCACTAGTTTTCATTGGCACCTTTCGGTACACTAGCTAACCAAAGTTAAATTCTACCAATAACCTCCCTAGAGGTTGGAATTACCCATTCGGATTGCTTGTCTCAGGTAAACAAACACACTTAGGTCAACAAGTTCAACAAAATAAACACACCCAACGTTTAAGGTAAATAGAAGGATATTTATGCGTGTATAACTACCTATAATGTAAAGCTCCCATTCAAAAATATAGAAGAAAGAAGGATTTTAACATACTTAATTCGGAATTGGTTATTTCGTATTTATGTAGGTAGGGATGTTCTTAGTTATTATTTTGAAAAATATAATAGAATTGCAAACTTTGAATACAAACTTACTAAATTATTTACCTAGAATGAGCTGAGTAGAATAATAGACACCTGCTTTACTAAAGTAGCTACCTGGTTTATAAAGAGGCGTTTATTTTGTATTGTACGTTACAAACTACTTATTAATTTATTTAGTTCAAAGCAGTAAGTATTATGTAAAATATGATAATAAATAGGTACATTTCATTTTATGGAATGTATTTTATTCTAAAAAATAACAAAATTAAAATGCTATTTTAACAAAATTATGTGTTGTATGAACTTGTATGCTGTTTGAAATAGTGCTTACTTTCATCGCTTTCTTCTTTTGTGCAGTGCCTTGCAATAAGTTTTCTTCGAATTAAACTCTTAAATAAAACTGCCAAACCTATCTATAACATTCGTCTTAGTTTGTTTCAGATACGGATAATTAATATGCGAATAAAATTGCAATCTAAATTTAATATCGAGGACCATTTAGGATTCAAGGTAAAAATGATGTTCCCTTCAAAATGTCAAGATAAATAAACAGTTATTGCAAAGCTAAGCATCAAATCTAGTTTACCACGGCGGATGTGTCGTTCAATAAAAATGTCTAAGAATTTAAAGTTGTAATAAAATATTGAGATGTCAATGTAAGGATTGTAGCAAACAAAATCAAATATTTAAACAGAACAAATAATTGTAATAATCGTGTACCTATTACAGAATCGGAACCATTCACGAGGATGTCATAACTGATGTTCTTGGTAAAAACGGTGTCTGGCAAATATTGATGGTGTTATCTTGTACCACACTTATGATACCAAATATGTTCAACATTTATGAAAACATATTTCTTGTTCAACCATCAAACTTGGCAATTGAGTGCATGGTACCAGACAGTTGCAACGTCACACATTCCTCTCTATGTACTTTTACTTGTGAACAAAATGTAACCGAGGAAGTTAAATGCAACAAGTGGCAAATAAAACTAATGTGGACCATTTGGCTCAATAAAATGGTAAATTAGTAATAAATATTTTAAAAAATATTATAATTAATTATTACATATTTTAATAAAATTAAATTCTTCTTAATCTATGAATGTGTAATTTAATATTCTTTATTTTCTACAGTGGCTCATATCGTGTGAAGAAAAAAATAAACTATTGTCAACTGCAATTATTTGTCGTTTTGGTGCTGTGTTTGGATGTATAATATTTGGATTAATTGCAGACAGGTAAGTAGTATCTCTCGTAAGTAGGTACCTTCCTCTCAATTCGTAACAAAAAAATAATAACTCACATCCTTCATGCATACCTACATCGATTTGTACCTAAATATTATAAAGCTGATAGTAATGTGAGACTATTTGAAATGTTAGATATAAATATATAATAATATAAACCAAAGATAAACCAAATTTACAACAGTCACATAAAACCTATAATAAAGTAACCAATGATAGGTATTTGTAGAAGATCATTTTGATCTATTATAATGAAAACCTCATATTAAATAACAATAATAAGTGGTTTTACTACCGCGAGGCCACCATTAAATAAAAGATGGGAGACAAAACTCTCGCTTTCTAATTAGTAACAGATAAAAACGTGCAACACAAATGTGCAAAGACATTGAGACGCATTCGTAAAAAAACCTGCAGCCCAGGGCAGGGACATAACTCACAAAAAAAATTAAAGCTTCAATGCGAATGCTTAGCTGTTCCTGGAACCAAAGACATTGTTTTCAACTAAAAAAAAACAAATGCTTTTAATTAACAACAGAGAAACAAAATGTTTCTTTGTTGATAATTACGAAGAAGCAAAACAAGCAAGCAAGCAAGTAGATGGGATAAGAAATTTAGGAGTTGATCTCCTTAGCCGGATGTACTGGTGTAAACCAGAATTGATAACCTAACTGATTAAAAAACAATCTTACTGCTCGATTGATGACCTTACATCCAGTTAAGTATTAGATGTGTTCGAAAAATATACGAGTATTTAGCTAATGTGATAAGCAGGTACTAGGTATATTATTAAGCGATGAAGAAATGGCCAGATAACTTTAATATTATCAATATAATTATTGCCCACTTAGTAAAATTTGCTTTGTTTACTTACCTACTCCATAAAGCCACGCTTTAATTAAACAAATAAATAAAAATTGATAGTGTCTCTAATATTAAAAAAAACCGCTTTTTACTAAATGCATAATAATATGTATGTATACACGGTACATAGGTATACCGAAACAACATTTTTTATAACTTTTGTCTGTCTGTCTGTCTGTTTTTTCTGTTTGTGCCCGCTAATCTCGGGAACGGCGGGACCGATTTTGACGGGACTTTCACTGGCAGATAGCTTATGTAATTAGGAGTAACATAGGCTACTTTCATACTAGCTGCGCCCACGCCTTCGTCCGGGTAGATACTGAACAATCATAAATTCTCACACGGACGAAGTCGCGGGCGCAGCTAGTAGTAAATATGTGTAACATTTTTTTCATACCTAAGTTTGCAGGTATTTACAATTTTAAAAGTAGGTAGCAATAACCTACACGTCGCCCAAAACAGTAGATATTAGCGGTCTTATTCATAAAAAGTTATAACATCTCTAAGAGCTCGCTATAGTATGCTTTTAGAAAAACGTTATTCATAATAGCATTTTAGCGCTAAAGCACTCTATAAACCCACTATAAAGTTAAAGAGGCTAGAACCCTACTATAACAGTGCTTTAAGGAAAAAAGATGGCCGACATTCAACAGCTGATTGTTGAAATTGACATTGGGCGCATTCCATTAATCGACCACAACGACCGTAACGCCCTTTGTATTGTTCCACCAGAGGCCCGTGGTCGTCGCGAGCGGTCGTTTGACGTCATAAATAACGTCACTGTTCGCGAACGCATTGCGTCCACTCCGATCCACCAATATTTTGTGCTTTCACCAAAACGGCAATTTCACGGTAGTTGCGATCGATTAATGGAACGAAGCTAGTAAGTGCGCGCGATTTTCGAAACATGACTTTATGTCACGTGTGACGTTGATTTTTTTCCTTTTTTCGAAATAAGGTCATTTTCACACGTAATTTGTAGACAATTTGGCGTGCTTGATCTCTTGCTGGATCCATTTGTCAACTGAATTTCATGCACTGGCAACATTTTGTCTATTAGCAGAATTTTAACTATGGAAGGTTTATAGAACGTTTATGAATAAACAATTATAAACAACGTTCTCTTATAGAGCATTTTAACTAATGAATGCTATAAAATATTTTACTGGTGGTAGAGCTTCAGTGACGGAGCTCGCGGGCGTAGGCACCACCGCATTACCTAATATATTTGCTGCCAAATGGTAGTGTTCAGCACTATCGTGTTCCGGTCAGGTGGTAATGTACGGCCCTGTAATTTCCGGCACAGAGGCATAACACCTTAGGCCTCAGGAGTGGTAACGCGTCTGCATTTTGACCTTGGTCTTCATGTGGGTGTCTATAGGCTGCAGTCATCACTTAACATCAATGTGAACTGCATGCTTGTTTACCACGCCCATTACATAAAAAAAAAAAAAAACCTTCTATAAGCGTTTTTATGAATAAGACCGTAGGTATTTATTTATGTGTGTCATGAAGGTGGTAAACAAGCATGCAGTTCACGAGTACTGACTGCAGCCACAGTAAATAGATTGTAAACAGTAAAGTAACTACATACAAAGCGTTCAAAACGGCACACTCACACAAACATGCGCATCTACGAGGCCTCTAAGCGGTTCTCGCAGTGCTACAGTAGCGAGTGTCGCGTCGAGACGAGCGGTCACGTTGCGATTTTTTTTTATTTCCAAGATTGTTTCAAAGATGCCACGAGCGTATTGTGTGGTATACGTCTGTTTGAACTCTGCATCATCAAAACCGGGGCTATCGTTTTTTAAACTTCCTGGTGATTTTAAAGGCAAGAATGATGTATTGTTATAATAACTAACAAATTTAAAAAATTCGCGTGTGGCAGTGTTTGTAACAATACTCCTCCGCAGCGGCTAGACCGATCATTATGAAATTTTGTATGTATGAGAATCGGTTGTAGTTTTATATCACCATTTTTTTTTCGATTTTTTGGACAGTTAATTTGTTTATACCTCTAAGGCGATACGAAGTTTGTCGGGGTAGCTATTTATTATCCTGCCTACCCGAGTGGGTGAGGGGAAGAGAAACTCGCCCGGTCTCGACAACTCGTTGCAGTATTCCACAGATTGTACTGTCGTCAGAACTATAAAAAACACCCAAGTAAGTAGCACTCAGTTTTGTTATTTTTAAGACAAAACAAAAAACAAAGATCTACAAGTTATATCAAAATTAAACTGTCTGCCGATTTTTTGGACAGTTAATTTGTTTATACCTCTAAGGCGATACGAAGTTTGTCGGGGTAGCTATTTATTATCCTGCCTACCCGAGTGGGTGAGGGGAAGAGAAACTCGCCCGGTCTCGACAACTCGTTGCAGTATTCCACAGATTGTACTGTCGTCAGAACTATAAAAAACACCCAAGTAAGTAGCACTCAGTTTTGTTATTTTTAAGACAAAACAAAAAACAAAGATCTACAAGTTATATCAAAATTAAACTGTCTGCCGTACTTAAAACTATAATAAAAATAAGATCAAGGTTGGATCATGGGTCAAATACAGCAGGCGGTACTCCTCGGCACGGCACGTATAGTGAGGAGGTTCCTGTCTCCGTGACCCTAACCACCGATAGCTTGGACCCTGTGCCTGCTACCGGCGGCGCACTATTTTTTAATTTCTTATAGTATATGTTTGTTTTTTTTATAACTACTTATGTATGTAAAAAATATTAAACCTGTGTCGTGGGTGCCGTTGTACACATACAACACATACACAAACACCCAGACCCGAAACAAATATCTGTAGGCCATACAAATATATGTTCCGGTGCGGGGATCGAACCTGCGACCCTTCGAATCAAACGGTGGTTTCGCACCGCTGGACTAACCGGGTCGTTTAGGCCGTTTTGAGTCATTTCACAATTCGCAACATTTTGAATCGTTATATCTTAACAACTTTTAAGTACTTATTGACTATATGTTTCAAAGACAAATAGTATTTATTTATCCAATACTATTACAGGGTAACCAATAAAAAAATAGTCAACATCCCAATACGATTGAGTAAACGTCAGTGAATGCAATAATTTAGTGACACCCCTGGAGTGTAGGTAAATATTTTATAAAATGGGCTTAGTTTCCATACTGTTTGTATCTACTTACTGTGCTGCAGCCTATAGACACCCACACAAAGACCAGAGGTAAAAATGCAGATGCGTTGCCACACCCGTGACCTTAGTTTTTATGTCTCTGTGATAGGTATTACGGGGTCATAAATTGCACATCGAGCAGCCGCCGGTGGGGCGTGGATGTATGGCTGTTCCGACTCGACCGCCGTCAGTGGCGTCAGCGCAGTTTTTAATGGGTAGACGGATGCCCATTCCCGGAATCCCACATAACCCACCCCTCTCCCCAAGGGTGGATATGCGTTACACATTTTACCCTGGTAAAAAAATGGTCCTTGGCCAGCCCCTGCCTACCCACACATCTACATATTGTTTATTTACATTCAAAAAAACATTCTTTATCACATCTGAGTGCTTACTGGACTCAGGATCAAATTATTTTCTTGATAAAGGATATGGCCAGTAAATTGCTATTCAAAACCATCAAATTATTTTAATCTGGTGACATGGCAGTGCCCCTGTCAAAACAGGCTAAGAAAAGTGCAAGGGCCTCTACCTTTTCTCGAAACATTCATTATTTTTTGAACCCACATTAAAATAAGTTTCAGAAAAACTTACACAATATACTCTGGTGATGTTGGCAAGAAAAAAAATGTTGCAGGATTTTCACATAGCCACATGTTCTTTTGTGTTATTGCACTTACAACCGCCCCATTGGACTGATTTTACCGCCATTGTTCGGTTGATTGACTGACTACACTCGTGGAAGAGATCTCTTCCAGTAGAAGAAAATTCTTCCGCTAGTGTCACGTCCGGGCGCCAGCTACTATAGATCTATAAAATATAAACAAGTATTTCATTCAATCAGATGATTCATTATTGTCAAAGATTCCAAATTTTAGGTAAATGTACATCAGCGGTCACAAAGACGGCACGTAGGTGGTAAAGGGACAAAATAAAGTGGTAGGTAGCTAGATAGTTAAGAGTTAAACACACTAAAAACACGATACCTTGCAGTTGGAAATTATATTTATAATTCTTATCTACTATCTGAAATCAATGACCTATTTGCTTGTGTCTTAATCACAACTCGCAACTGTATGTACTGTTACACAATGATTATATCTGTTACTATTTCAATAAAATTGGTATTAACTTTAAGATAAAAAACGGACTTCGTGTGAAGTTCTTTAATATCGCTATCCTCAGCGAATAATATCGCAACCAACTATTGTGATAGAAGTGCTTCTATTGGGAATTATAGATCTAAAAGTACTACACCTTCAGATTTATTTTCAGGTTATTCGTACGATTACTTTTCGAGTTAGACTTTATTTAATGAACTTAACTGTACCTACAAGTAAAAGCTTTTGGCTTAGTAAGTAGGTACTTACATTACAGTAAATTAAAAGCAACTTTTCAAAAAGAGTCTTTCCTAAATATAAAAACAGTTTCGGTAAAATATTATTCGCGTAAAAATATAATTTCACATTAGAGTCATTTGCGATACCTAATAGGTTGGGGGAAAAGTCTTGAATGATATGAATTGAAATGTATGAACTTGTAATAAAATCTCTTTGGCTGTAGTATTTGTATCTAACTGGTTTTGTTTGATATCATTGAAAGTTAAAATTTTAAAGAACATAATTCCAAATTCAAATTAGGCAAATGTGTGATTTTCATTTGTTTTTCGTACTGTCGAGATGAGTGAATCTAATGAAGAAATTCGATACATTTTAAAATTTTACCACAAAAAAGGTAAAAATGCAACGCACACAGCGAAAAAAATTTGCGATGTTTATGATATGATGAATAATGCCCTTCCAATCCCACCAGATTGGAAGGGCATTATTCATTATGAGCTATTACCACCAGGCAGGACTATCGATTCTGAACTCTACTGCGAACAACTGATGAGATTAAAGCAAGAAGTTGAGAGAAAGCGGCCGGAATTGATCAACAGAAGGGGTGTGGTGTTTCATCATGATAACGCTAGACCTCACAAATCTATAGCCACTCAGAAAAAATTAAGAGAGTTTGGCTGGGAGGTGTTAATGCATCCGCCGTATAGTCCTGACCTTGCACCTTCAGATTTCCACCTGTTTCGGTCTCTTCAGAATTCTTTATGCAATGTTAGGTTAACATCACGAGAGGACTGCCAAATCCACTTGTCGCGGTATTTTGATGAGAAGTCCCAAAATTTTTATAGCAATCCGATCATGGCCCTACCTACAAGATGGCAAAAGGTTATCGAACAAAATGGTACATACATACTTTAGTTAAATTTAAATAAACTATATTAAAAAATGTTTTGAATTATCTTAAAAAATGCGAAGAAACTTTTTCCCCAACCTATGTCGGACTTATGTTCGATTAGAGTGTAGGGTCGGTAGGTATATACCTAATATGTACTTGTTGTAAACATATATTTTATATAGATTTTATTTTGTAACTTCATATTTCTCTGGGAAGATTTTAAATCAAAAACTGGCAACACAGTAAACATGGCGTTCAATGAATCGTACAAATGCGACGTAAAATTAAATATTGTTGATTTAATTCTGGGATACATTTAGGACTATGGAATGTGTAGTTACCGACAATAAGAAATGTTTTAAGATGTTTTCATTCTTCTTTTGTGATTTCGGAACACTTTAATAGCGCAAATCGTCATAATGAAAGCATAGACGTGGACGTGTTTACGTTACAATGACAGTATCGCTACTGAGAGTACTGAGCGAGCGGACTGCGGAACGAAGTTATGGGCCAACAGTTAACTGATATTTTTTGGACGCTTATGAACTTAGATCATCTAGACGTGTATATAATCAAAGGCTTTGGTATGGTACCTACTATCCTGACTTGCTCTTTTGGCTTGGCACATGTTGTGTTTACTTACTCTCTTAAATGTTCTGATAATTAGATAACTTTAAGATAGTTATTGTTATTAGAGAAACTATACCTACGTTCAATAAATATTAAAAGAATCTGCAAAACTAGGCAAATTGCCTAAAGATTTCCAAGACCACACAATCTTTTTTCCAAGACCACGAATTTGCAAAACTAGTAGTCATTTTACAATAGCCAATAGAATATTAACTTTTGCTTGCCTCTCGAAACCAAGAAAGGTTAATATAATTATTGAGGTCATGATATTCTTGGTATTCAAAAATGTGTTTGATGATAAAATATCTACATATTTTATGGCGTCTTTGTACTTCTCATTATGAAAAATGTCTCAGCAATAAGGTGTATTTTATTACGTCTGCTACTGGAGTGGTTTTGCAAATAAAAAATTCGTGTATAACACGATTTCGTTTATTCTGTCACTCAACAAATCAAGTGCATAAAGCGAATGGACTGTAAAATTATAAACATAATATAGGTAAGTAGGTAGCTACATGTAGATGCAATTCACAGAATTTGCTACGTACCGTTTAGACAAAAAAAATTGCTGTCCATATACCTATACAATGTTCATCATCGCGCAAGCCAGCCGGCCTCGTCTGTACAGGCTCCTCACGGGCATGACTTGCGGGGCTTGCCTCAAGCATCTGTCTTAAGCCCCGAGCCCATTATCCAGTCTTAGGCCCCGGACTCGTGAGAAGTCACTCGGACCCTTTTGGTCCATTTCGACTCTGTCCGCATTTAGTTGAAATCAATGACCTCTTAAAGTTTGTCCTTTGTCATAGAAAAACCAAAACATCCTGTTAGTATCCCTAATAAGAGTCGCAAAGTAAGTTTTGAGATTCAGTATTTGTCTGATATTGTTTCAGTTTTGGAAGAAAACGGGCCCTTTTAATAAGTCTTGCATCGGAGCTAGTGCTAAGATTTATATTAATATTTTGCGATGCAGAGAGCTGGTTTCGCCTTGTACTCTTTTTGAAATCAATATTCACGAGCGCTAACTTATACATGGCAATCATATTCAGTAAGTACCTTTTTAATGGATGCATCCTTTATCTCGAATTTGTTTAGATTAAGGTACCTACCACTAATACTAGTCCAAAACTGTTTCGTGTTTAACCAATAATACTAATAATAATAATTGATGTTACTTTAATACCATACCTATTACCTACTGGTGGCAGAGCAATATACTTGCCGCTAAATGGTAGTGTTCAGCACTATCGTATTCCGGTCAGGTGGTAATGTACGACCCTGTAATTTCCGGTACAGAGGCATAACACCTTAGGCCTCAGGAGTGGTAACGCATCTGCATTTTGACCTTGGTCTTTGTGTTGATGTCTAGTGTGCAGTCATCACTTAACATCAATGTGAACTGCATGCTTGTTTGCCACTTTCATTACATAAACTATCTATCTATAGTAACCCGTATCTCCAGTGGCGTAGATATAGAGGGGCGGCGGAGGCGGCCCGCACCGGGTGCACCCGTTTGGGGGTGACACCC
The DNA here is from genome assembly GCA_036365455.1 of Macrosoma leucophasiata. NCBI lineage: Eukaryota > Metazoa > Arthropoda > Insecta > Lepidoptera > Hedylidae > Macrosoma > Macrosoma leucophasiata. The sequence continues at coordinate 12,342,839 of JAWQUS010000003.1, read as the reverse complement.
TCTTTTTAAATAAACAAAATTTTATCTGTTTAGACGTGAAAGCGCTACACAAAACTCACTTTCGCATTTATAATACTAGGGGCGCCAGAGACAGAGAATTTTCTCAAATAGGGGTTAAAAAAAACCAACAATAAAAAAAAATGGGGAGTATTTTCTTTTTTTTAGCTTATCCTACCCATGTTAGCTACGCCACTGCGTTTCTCCACCAACCCGCATTGAAGCAGCCTGGTGGAATCAGCTCTAGGATTCTCCCCAAAAAGGGGAGATACTCGTGCCGAGCAGTGTGACGTCTCAAGGGTTGCCATTATTATTTATTATTATTTAAAGGTACCTATAATAAAATCAACACTTCAACCGAAAGACGCACACAGCTGAAAAAAAACTTCCCCAAAGATACTCACAACAGGGTTGGGTGTAGTCGTCACTTACTATCCATGTGAACTACATAGATACTTGTTTGCTACCATCATTACATAAAAAATACTTGTACCTATGCAATTTGGTATTTAAATATAGGTACCTACTTAGATACCACACAGTGAGCGCACTAAGTATATAAAACAATCGGAGCAAAGGGATTTCAATGTTTCTAACTATTGCGCACATTGAATAATTGATAATTAGTAGACATATACTCTGTTATTGTCCTCGTCATTGTTTTCTGTGAATTCTTGTCTATGTATAAACCAAAGTATAAACATTCCATCGGAACATGTGAACCGGTCACATCCTCATAACAGCGCAACTACGCGTAACTGTATCAACCATTTATTTCCACTTTGTAGTTTTATATCTTACCTAAATGAATATCAATTGATGAATCCACGTGAACGAACCTTATGGAGGCGAACTGCGTGGGGGGGAACGAAGCAGTGTTTTAGTGTACCTAGGGAAGGATCCCCTTCGTGCACTGAAGTCGGCACCGAGGTGATTTTAAAGGGTTTCAGTCCCTCATATCCCGACTCTCCCGCCTAGAGAGCCGGTTGAATGCTTAGACATTTCCACCTCGTATTAAAAAGGGGATGAAAGTTTCTCGGACTATACGAATAAGGAAAGTTCATATTCGTTTGTATTCACAATTTTATTATTTTCTTTACTTAAAAGATGTCATCGCAGTCAACAATAGTTATACGTAATGGCTGGCAAAAGTACACACATTTTATTGTTAAATCTAGAAGACACAAGAAGAAACAGGAAACCCTTTATTTTATTTGCTTTGCAAATAGTTAAGTTAATAATTATCAAAAGTTAACGATACATTGACGATAAGATTGGTTCGTCACGACACGACCTAATAACTGGGGGATAAAGTGGCAAGCAACAGGAGCCCACCGGCGGGCTGCTAAGCTAGGACATCTGCGTAAACAAGATAATTGTCATTGGATAGCGATTGAATCGATTCGCTGTCTTACTCTAACTTAGGCATTGGATAAGCAAGACAGTTCGACATTTGAGATCCAATAATAATTTTATGACTGGTTACGCCTGCAGGGCCTGCAGTGTAGTAATGTTTACCTCATTCGTGAGGTACCTCGTCTAAGGCCCTCGCCGCGTTGAAATGAAAGAGTTCCTCGAATCTCAAAATTGTCTCTCCTCATTGCTCAATCATTCGAGGTACTTATACAGAACGGGGTGATTAGGTATTTACCTACTCGTTCTAATACATATTTAGATAATTTCATTTCACGCGTTATTTGAAGTGCGCGATGAGCTAATTAGTAATTTGCAGTTTTATTAAATATTAAATTATATGCAGCCATTCAATCAAATGACTAAGTAAATGACTGGATCGATAACGTTCTACTACTTGACTAGCCTAGTCATTAAATTTAAGTTCCACTTTCTGCCACCTGGCGCTGAATATTTGTGGTTGTCGAGCAACGAGATTGTACGTTCCGCTTCATCGTTCTGTCATTTAGTAAAGAGGCTCGGCAGTTAATTTAACGGTAACTAGTTAAGCTAGTTAGCCTGCGACATACACATTAAATCTGTTTCACAGTATGTGAAATCGCTAGCAATGGCTGGCGGTCATCGTTCAGTACCATTGTCACAGGACCGCGAGTGGCAGCCACTGTCTGCATAGTGCCTCTAGCTGATTACACACCAAACTTTGAAACATTCAACTTTATAGCCTGTATCTTCGGAACACTGTGTTTAATCATTCTGCGGTAAGCAATATTTTTTACATTAGGTACGTTTTCACATATGTGTGCGTGACAAACTATGTAGTCAGAAGTAGAAAAATCAAAGTAGAGTTCCTATCAATTCGATGTAGAAGAATAAGAAGAGAGTCATGAACATCGAATCAATATAAATCACATACTTTAATTGTAATTTGCACAGAATAGATCAATCTATTCCGTGGCAATTTGTATGAATGAATTGAGATAATATGTATTCTATCTTGAGTAGTAGGTATATCGTAGGTACATTTTAGTACGATTAAGATAAGAACGACATAGAAAGCTTTCTATTTGAAATAACATAGTTAAAATGAATCCCATGAAAAATGACGTTGAAAAATTTAATTTGGTAGCAATAAGTATCTTTTAAGTGAAAATCCCTAATCTATTACGTGTTCAACAGAACAAGTTTACACATAAAATAAATTAAAACATTCATTGGACATGTAGGTGCAGACAACGAGTTCTCTGATTACATATTAATTGTGGACAGATACTTACTTTATTTCAATTTAAATGTAAGTATAAATTACGGATTTCATTCAGGTTGTTTAAACATTTCAATTTAAAAGATTAGATACACCCCTCCACCCAGCGGTGGGTGAAGCCAGTGGGGGTGCACGGGTAATCATCTAATTTGACGACTCGGGGACAAATATCTGAGATATTTAGGTATATATACAACGTGTAACAGGATTAAATGTACAACCCGAAACTACTTTGTTCAGAATCGATAACCGAATCGATTTCAGGCATTTTTGATTTTAAAATTTATTACAATTAAGGAAATTGTGGTCACCTATTTAGTGAGCAGCCAATTAAAACAATTTTTTTTTCTCGGTTTTTTTTTGTCTTACCAGAGTAAAAATGTTTTACCTTCTTAACTTAACTTAGGAAGGTAGACGAGGCACGAGAGGTTTGTCAGAACCGGGATGTCTGGCGCTCTACACTCTCTGCCTACCCCGTTAGGGACCTGGCGTGAAGATACATAACATAACATAACTTAACTTAGAAGCTTTACGTATTAAGTTTTATTCCGATACCATAAATTTTGTTTCTAACTTCATTTCAGTTCTATAGATTCTCAAGACCAAAGTTGAAGATGATGGACCTTTTTTCAAACTTTTTGTTCAATTCTAACCACGATCCTTTGCCCGTGTCTCAATAATATTCAGAAAACACCATAGAACTGAGTAAACTAAGCCGTACAAAAAAAACTCAACATCTTGTGCGGGCTGTAAGCTGGCTGTTTAAATACCTACTACTTTACAGGTGGATACCGGAATCGCCGCAATGGTTACTCCACAACCGGCAAATAACACTAGCTGAGAACCTATTACTTCAAGCTGCACAAAGAAATGGCATTGAATTTTGCAGCAGTTTCAAAATAATACCTGTCAATCACAGAGTACGTCTGTAAGTTATTATGTTTATTTAATATGATTTTTAATATCATCTTGCACGAACACCGCAACCATTTAATTTTCGCGAAAAAGTCCTTAAAAGTGTTGAAAAATATTCATCGAATTATGTATTTTTACCTAAAAGCTAGATTGCACGTTTTAGCGGTGAAAACATTCCGTTCAATTAGGTATAATATGGAAAACGAGCGATACCTACCTAACACCAGTTGATTGAATTTTTTAATTGATTAGTATAAAATATACTTACGAGGAATGTTCCAAAAGTAATGACAATGATTATCTACATAATGAAAAAAAAAACAAAAAAAATAAATACTTCTTTTTTACACTATCTCCTACCTTTTATCATAATTGTTGAATCGGTAGGCATCGATCATATTCTTTCGGTAACTAGGTATTAAAAACCTCAAAAAAAAACATTGTCCAGATGCCTGAACCTCAACAGCCGGCCATCACATAGCTCCGGAGAGTTTAAAATATTTTAAATACCAGAAAATGTTCTTTAGGTTCCCTAGATAATATTTATATATATGTATCTTCACGCCAGGTCCCTAACGGGGTAGGCAGAGAGTGTAGAGCGCCAGACATCCCGGTTCTGACAAACCTCTCGTGCCTCGTCTACCTTCATCATTCTCTTCATACATGCACGCCGATTCCTAAGACTTTTGACCCCACCATCAGACAGAACTCGACCTATTTGGTCATGGTAGGTCAGCCTTGGTCTTCCTGGGCCTCTGCAACCATCCACATTCGCATTGTATATCTGTTTAGTCATTCGCTCATTCGACATTCTTTCTATATGCCCGAACCATCGGAGCATGCCTTTTTTCATTTTTACACCGATACTATCATTCACACAAAGTCTCTTTCTTACATCTTCATTACGAACGCGATCGGTGAGTGATACACCGCAGATCTTGCGCAAGGATCTCATCTCGACCGCGTTCAACTTACTTTCATGCTCTTTCCTGCATACCCAGCTCTCGCTTCCATATAAAAGCGTTGGAGTAAGTACAGCATTATGTACGGCTAGTCGAGCCCGCTGGCTGAGATGTTTAGATTCTAGCAGCTTACCCAACGCTCCATTCACGCAATTAGATAATATTTCAAAGCCGTTATACCTTTTTTCAATTTTTCTGTACAAGTCAATGTATGGAATTTGCCATAATTTTTTAAAAGGCGGTTTTTGTTCAGTTTTAGCATTTCTGCCTAAACATACAAGACTTACTAGTCAATTCTATCATTAGACAAAATGCCATCTTCTCCTCACCTATTCATTCATTTGTCTTTTGGAATAATTTTTGAACTAAGTCTTTTTTATGTTATGAAGTGACAAACTAAGAATACAGTTTACATTTATGGTAAATAATACTGTAGCCTGTAAACATCTACACGAGACTGGAGGTTTCACTGTAGATGCGTTGCCACTCCTGAGGTCTTAGGTATTATAGGTACCTCTGAGCCGGAAATTACAGGGCCGTACATTACCACCTGACCGGAGTACGATAGTGCTGAACGCTACCATTTAGCGGCAAGTAAATTTGGTAATGCGGTGACCTAGGCCCGCGAGCTCCGGAACTGGAGCTCTACCTTCAGTCTTGTTCGATCTTATAAGATCTTGATTTTTTGAACCCGCAATAATAAAATTGCTCAGCGCGTTGTCTGTCAATTGAAATGCGTGGTGGCGCATTATACTGTGTAATTTGTGCAATGTGATACGAGTAGGTATGTAAAGAAATTTGGAGCTCTAACTCCTTTTGATAATTTAATAAGCTTCCCTTATTTCAGGCGTATAATCATTTAGAAGAAACTTGGACATGTATTGCTTTCATATCTAGCCATAATATCAGAGTTATTGTGTCTATGAGCAGTGCACTATGGACTTTATATTATTTTTTGTGGAGTTCATTCTACATAAAAATATATAGCCATAAATATCGGCATATGTTGTATAAAATGTTAGGCTTTCTTGTTTGTTCAGGGATTACGTTTTCCTATATGGCAACCAAGTTAAGATTAAAGTATATGTTATTGATTAACCTGGTGATCATGGGCATATTTTCTTCTGCTATTATAGCAATGGGTTGGATACAATTAAGCGTAAGTGTTTATAATCTCTTACATACTAATTAATGTTTAATTTTGGCTAGAAGTGTTATGGTGCATTCACACCGCAGTTACTTTTTGAACACCAACGTTTCTAAGGTGTAAGCAACACGGGATAGTAAACGTCACGTGTCCGTCCAACTTATGCATTTTCGATCAGATGTCCTGATTTTAACATGTTTTACCCAACACATAAAAGTGCAAAGCGCCGCCAAATAAGTTTTCACTGCAAAAACTCATTATCGTTTGTAAGTATAATGTTGCCACGGAATAGATTTATCTGTTCTGTGTATGTTGCCATGCTAGTGGCGTACCTATGTTGAGTTTGTTACCAATATTCTAAAATTATACCATATTATTATAAACAAAAATCATAAGAAAATATACCACGGAAGTGGCTTGATGTTGAGCTCGATATTATATTTTGTTGATTCAGGTTTTTGTTCATACACAATGAGGGACTTTTGCCAAATACCTAATCAAATCAAGTAACCATAAAGTTTATTTTTTTGTTAAGATCCAAATGTTACCGTGTTACTCTACAAAAGTTTACTACGCTATGGATGTACGATTGCATGAAATCGTTTGGTGCCTTCGTAGTATCAATTATCCTCGTATTTTTGTTTTCATACACTGTGTACAATATTCTGAAAACATTAGGAAAAGTCTGAATGTGTTCCTACCGCAGATCTAAAATTTTCATAACTCCTTAAATCTTATCAGGTGGCTTTTAAGTTTAATCATCTTATTTTTATTTCAGACAATACTGTACGAGATAATTTGCAGTATTGCTCTATCTTCAGGCGTGGTCGGACACGTACTGATACTGAACATTACTCCACGATTTTTTGCAATGAATGTAAGAGCAACGCTTTTTGGGTGTTGTCACGCAACCGGTCAACTTGGAGCAATATTTTACATCATAATTCTGTTGCATGACGTAGACGATGTTGTTTTAATATCCTTACAAGCAACGGCAACTACTGCAATTGCATGTTTGTGCTGCTTATTGCCAGATGTCGACGGCAGGGAACTACCAGATGTATTAGAAGACATGGATTACTTCTCAGAGTAATTTGAATTTTGTATTGTTAGTTTTTTAAATAATAAGTAAGTTAATAAGGTAGGTAGCAGTAGTAACGAAGCCAAGAGGAACGCAGAGAGGGAGCGGCGTTTGCCCGCCACTCGCTGTTGTGGTGAGGAGACGGCTGGGGAAGAGGTGTACGTGTGGGTCGTTGGCCTTCCACCCTGTCTCCAGCCTAGCGGTGGCCCGCCGTAAGATGGGGACGTGGTGGGGCCGCGGGGGAACGGTTCAGGGTCAGTTAATCCCTGTCACTCCCGCTGCCCTGGGGCCGGACTGCGTGCCCCTGGGCTCCTCCATCCGGGCATCTTGGGACGCCTGGCGTTGTGAGTGGTTGGGGCAAGGACCTTCGGGCGCCGGACTAGGGGTGTGGAATGGAGAGTTCCAAAGCTGGCTGGCGTGCAGGTGTCCCGCACGCTACATACCTACTAATGTTGGTTGGAGCCGAAAGGCTGTGTGGTGGGGTCGCGGATGTATGCGATAGCGTTCGCGTGATCCCGCCACTGTTGGCGGAGGAATAGCAACACCCAGGGGGGTTTTAGTGTGTAGACCAGTGATTCCCAAAGTGGTCTATATCGACCCCAGGGGGTCTATGAGAAACTGAAAGGGGTCTACGTCAACGAAAAAAAAATTTGGGGGTCTATGAAATGAAAATGGGGGTCCACGATAATGGATCTCAACACATACACTGATAGTACCTATTTACTTACATCATACTATCTTATAATATCAAAACATATACATTATTTATAAAAGTACCTAAGAAATAATAAAATATTAGGTATAAATGTTTATAAAATTGTGTAAGTTGTAGGATGTTGGTATTCGCTTTGTGGTCGCAATACATTTTGAACTTGTAAAAACCTGAGAGTCGCAGTCTCAGAGCTTCGCTACCTTGCACTGACTTGTTCAATTCGTCATTCTTTAAATACGAATGTGGGACAAATACGTTTATTCGTTTCCTGAATCTTGAAAAGGAAAGTGCTAAGAAAATATTTAAAAAAATAATAACAGATAGTATATCACACAAATTATAGTGAGTCGGTGTTATTTTGTTTGAGAGTGCTGGAGAAAAGTAAGTGCTTATTTTTTTATTAAATTTTAGTTTTGTACTCGTAGTTAGCAAAGATAAATAAATTACGCCAATCATGACTTTAGTTATTGGTAGTTTAATATTCAATCATGCAAAATTACACGAGTACTCTTTAATAGTTTCTTTTTAAAAGTTTTCGCAATCGGTATTATAATTACAGTGCAATCTTCGTAATTCGAGCTAATTGTTGTAGGAAGATGTTCGAATTATGGAATGTTTTCGGAAAAATAAAAAATATTTTTAATAGTGATGTGCCGAATAGTGGTTTCACCGAATAACCGAATACCGAATAATATTCGGTTTAACCTGTACCGAACCGAATATTCGGCCGAATTATTCGGTTGAACATTTTATTGTTTTCGGTTCCGGTTCGTTCGGTTTTAGTTGACCATTTTTACCGCGTGCCGCGTTTTATTGGGATGGCTCGGGATAGATTGATTTTAATTTATGTTTAAATATAAAAGTTGTAAAATGATGGCTGGTTTAAGGTTTAAAATAAATGTTGACTGCATGTAACTAACTACAGGGCTAAAGGTTTAAGAATGTGTTGATTTGAGATTTCAAAATATATGTTGACTTGTAATTTAATGATTTTATTTTATTAGTTTTATTCAACACATTCTTTCTTTATAGGATTTTTTGGCTTATAAAAATAAAGAATTTAAGAAATATTTGAACCGAATATATTCGGCACCAAAACCAAATAATTCGGCCGAATACGAATAGTGGAAAAGATGCCGAATATGCCGAATACCGAATACCAACCGAATATTCGGCGCATCTCTAATTTTTAATATACAGCTGCTGGATTTTCTGTCTTATTTAAATAATTTAATTTTGCCCACAGATGACTGATTCCATGTCCGAATCTAAAAAGAAATGTAGACGTACAGTGTTGATTATTTGAAATTTGGCTTCATTCCATCATTGCCGGACAAACAATTGCCTATGTGCCTTTTATGCAACAAAGTTTTGGCCAATGACGCTATGAAACCATCTAAACTGCAAGATCATCTGAGAAGATGCCACCCTGATAAAACAGAGAAAGATTTGAAATACTTTCAAAAACTCAAAGATGAATTTAAGAGACCTACACTGGACAGAATGTTCGTTTCGACGTCACAAAGAAATGATGATGGTTTGCGGGCGTCTAACAATATCTCGTTACTTATAGCAATATCTGGAAAACCGCATACTATCGGGGAGAAGTTAATTTTGCCAGCCGTTGAAGAGGTTTTAAAAACTGTTTTACACAAACCTGCATCAGATATCATTAAAAGAATTCCCTTAAGCAACAATACTGTTGAAAGACGTATTGATGAAATGAGTTCTGATATTGAAAGCTTCTTATGTAATTATTTGCAAACGACCCATTTCTCTATACAACTTGATGAGTCAACTTTACCTGATAATGCAGCATTATTATTGGCATATGTTCGTTTTAATGAATCAAGAAATCTACGAAGAACTGCTCTTCGCAAGAACTTTGATAACCGACACTAAAGGTGAATCAATCTTTCACGTTATGAAGGATTACTTCATTGAAAAAGAAATTCCTTTATCAAATATAATATCAGTAGCTACAGATGGAGCACCTGCCATGGTTGGACGTTATCGTGGATTTATAAGCTATTTAAAACAAAATGTGTCAGGGGTGTTAGCAATACATTGCGTCATCCATCGACAACATTTAGTTGCTAAAAATTTGAGTGTTAGATTGCATGAATCACTTCATTTGGTCATTGATGCAGTAAATCGAATCCGAAGCAACGCGTTGAATACGCGGTTATTTGCGCAGTTGTGTGAAACTAATGACGAACACTTTCATCAATTACTCCTTCACACTGAAGTACGCTGGCTGTCGAAAGGCTTATGTTTGACAAGATTTTTTGCACTTTTTGAGACTATTTTAGAATTTCTAGATACTAAAGATAAGATTTTGAAAGAAAATTTAAAGAAGAGGAAAACAGACATCGCCTATTTAACAGATTTGTTTACAAAATTTAATATGGTTAATTTGCAATTACAAGGCGACAGTTTAAATTTGATTAAAACAAAGTCCATCTTAACAGCGTTTCTTGCCAGAGTTAAACTAATGAAGCAAAATATTGGACGGGGCGAATTTTCTCAGTTCCCCAATTTGTCACAGACAAGCTGCCAGGAAGATGACGTTTCAACTTACGTTCAACATTTAAATGCCCTCTATTCAGATTTTGAATCTAGGTTTGAGGATATTTTGACTATGGTAATACCACCGTGGATAATTAATCCATATGGTGACAGAAGAAACGGATGTCATAATACAAGAGGAACTGACTGAACTAAGTACAAATGAAGAACTTAAGGTTCAGTTTAAAAACGGATATCAGCAATTCTGGCTGCAAAACAACATACCCGTTACTTATCCCGTATTATGGAATATAATAATAATATATAATAATGGCAACCCATTATACGTCCCACTGCTGGGCACAAGTCTCTCCCCTTTTTTTGGGGGGAGGCCTGGAGCTTACTCCACCACGCTGCTCCAATGCGGATTGGTGGAGGTGGGCGGGTTAGTGGCCAACCCGCTGTCGGATGTTTTCAAACCGCCCATTAGGCCTCCGAAAGGTTTAACGACTGCTATCCATCGATAGCAACCGGGACCGACGGCTTAACGTGCCCTCCGAAGCACGGAAACGCGCATTTAATTTGCCACTAGCGGTCACCCATCATACTACCCGACCGCGCCCGTAGTGCTTGACCGAGTAGATCGTATACGATCTACACCAGCCGCTGGGCCATGCGCGCTTCGTGATTATGGAATATAGCGAGGAAATTTTTAATTTCCTTTAGATCGTCATACCTAGTGGAAAGGGGGTTCAGCGCTGTTACCAAACTTCTAACGAAAAAAAGAAACAAACTGGACTCATTAGCCGAGGAGATTTAAGATTAACCCTTACAAAATTGACGGCAAATGTTGATAATACTACCGTTTTTCCCCCGAAGGGTAAAAAACGGATATTTTGGGTCTAGCCAAGGCTTGACCCTCGGAGATTACGTCTTACCTTTTAACTCGCTTGAACACATATATACCGGGTGTTTGCCGCTTCCCGCGCGCTCGAAGAGGCCGGCGCGGGAGGCGGGACACGCTCCTGAGCCGGCGGGCGTTCGCGATCTTCAGTGACAATCCGAGGGTAATCCGAGTCGGCAAGGCCTTACTCGGGTCAAGCCTTGGCTAGACCCAAAATATCCGTTTTTTACCCTTCGGGGGAAAAACGGTAGTATTTTAGGTCTGAGCCTACGGCTTGACCCTCGGAGAGGTGTTTGGTTTCTGCCGGCTCAGGGGGCGCACTGTGACTTGAATTGGATTTAATGTAAGGTAATAAATAAATAATAATTGTTTAATATAACAAGAAACTTTTATTCAAGTTTGTCATTCACAACTTTTGATGTTATTAAATCAAATTATTATATGACTTAAATGAAGCTAATCAGTCTTATATTGTACTAAAATATTTTCGGAAGGAATGATTAAGTGTATTTATTAAGAATTAGAGTGATAACATTATACAATCAGCTCATACACATTTTCTCATAATCATCTCAGTTTCATACACAATCAACTCATCGGGTGGAAAGAAATAGCCAAGACATTTTGTTTATTCTGGCCTACACCCGGTTTCTGAATATCTTTGCAGTAAAATCTGAAAAATGTATCTCGCGATCTCCAGTTTCCTTTTGCTAAGAGGTCATCTAGAGGTAAGTTTTCAATCCATGATTTTGAGGATACTGCTGATCGAATACTCCCAGGGGATGCATCAATTCCTACTGTAGCGAATATTGTACGTATCCAACCAGTTATTACTGTCCTGGATGCGGTTTTCACAGTTCCTCTGGTAGTAATAAAGAGTGATGTCAGGTCCTTATTAATTTTACGTCGGTCCTGAGAAATATTTATCAAGTTTTTTATCCATTTAATAGGATCAATATCGCCTTTAGGGTTACGTTTTATTAACCAGCCAGATTGTCTGTATTTAACAGAATCTGTTTTCGACCCAAATATGGGCCAAAAAATGATGGAATCCTTTTTAATCTCCATATGTTCCGATGATATTCGCAGTAGGGTGAGATCGTGTATTCTTCTACCCGAAGCGAGTAATAAGAATAATGCTACATAGCGAGATACTGAAAATAAATTATTTTCATCAGGCGGGTTATTTTTTAGCCAGTCATTATCGAAACGTCCCAAACGTGTCGTCGGGAAATAGGCTTTATCAATTGAATGGCTTTAAAAATTTTCTGTACTATGGGGCTAGAGCTCAAGGCTTCAGATTTGCCAGGATTTGCAAAAGTGCACACTACTGATTTATGCAAGGCGATAGTGTTTGCAGCTAATTTACAGGTCTTGAATAAGTGGCATAGAAATAGAGCTAGATCTTGCGGATTAGGATCGCTAATATCAATGTTTGTGTGTATCGACCATTGTCGCCACCGATTCCACGCTGCCTTATATGATTTTAAGGTGGATTCTCTCCAGGCTGATTGCAGGAGAGCAATTTCATCTTTCTTCCAATTGGTCAATTGCGGTGACCACCCTGAACCCTCCATGCCTCCAAAGCTAGTTCGGCAGTTTTGGGTGGTGGCATTCCTGTCGGCATGTCTAACAGATGGCATGATAGGTTTTCTATTTGAAATGGAGCATCCGTTGTTCTTCCCTTTAGATCCGCTAGCCAAAAGACTTTCTCACATCTGGGGGTTATTAGTATGAAGGTCCCTGATGCTGAGTTGAGATGGCTCAGTACTCTTGGGATTAACGCAGGAGGAGGGAATAGCCATGCAAGTCGGTAGTGCCAATCTTGGCTGAATGCGTTTACAAAAACCGCTTCGTGGTCTGTTGCATCCATGCTCACATAGTTGGGTACCACCGCAGAGAGGTTGGTTGCAAACAAGTCAATATCTGGGACGCCCCATTTCTTGAAGATTCTTGACCTGATTTCCCTCGATAGTGACCAATCCGGAAGAGGGCGGCCTCTCGACAGTGAATCGGCAGTCGTATTGTATCTGCCGGGAATATATTGAGGCATTATCGTTATATGGTACTTGAAGCACAGCTCCAATAGCTCTTTTGTTATTGTCAAAAGTCTCTTTGATTTGGTGCCTCCTTCCTTCTTTATATACGCTACGACCGTTTTGTTGTCTGTTTGTACTACAACAGTTTGTCTCGAGAGAGTTTGAGCATTCAAATGAATCATCGAGAAAACGGCCCATAGTTCTTTGCAGTTGCAGTGCCAGTTCAATTGGTCGATTGTCCATGGCTGATGATAATTGACATCGTTCAGTGATGCTCCCCATCCCCAATCGGAGGCATCTGTTGTGAGATAGCTTATTGGATCCTTTATCCAAATCGGAGAGGTACGATCTAGATTTTCGACCCACCATTTCAGGTCTATTAAGACTGGGTTTGGAATGATGTGCTTTGCAGAGGCAAATGGGCGGATCTTGTTGCACGCTATCTGTGCTGAGCGGCAATGCAGGCGTCCCAAGGGGGTTACGAATGCTGCAAATCCCAGTCTCCCGATTAACGATTTCGCCTCTCGCCAGTTCCATTTCTCTATAGATAATAATTTGTGGATCTGATTCCGAATTCGAGATACTTTTTTCTGAGATATACCTTTTTGGTTCGCGTGAGAATCCCAAATGATGCCTAAATCTTCCAGTGAGTGTACCGGTATCTGGGATGATTTTTTCATGTTTACTGTAAATCCTAGTTTCCGTAGAAGACTTATTGTTGTTTGAGCGTGCTGTTCTAGTATCAGGGGATTCTGATGAGCGATTAGGATATCGTCTATATAGACAACAATTCGAATCCCCTGTTCCCTGAGCAACTGTGCTATCCAGTTTGTAATACGTGAGAACACGAGTGGTGCTGTGGAAATTCCAAAAGGGAGACATGTCATTTGGTATAGGTTGTTTTTGTACGCTACGGAGAGGAATCGGCGGTGACTCTTTTGCACGGGGACATGAAAGTATGCATTTTTTAAATGCAATTTTGCTAGGTAATCGAATTGTTGAATAAACCCCGGGATCTTGTGATGATTGATGAGTCGGAATGGTTTTGGTTTGAGGTACATATTTAGATGTTTCAGGTTGATTACCGGTCTCGTCCTTCCGTCTTCTTTTGGAACAAGGAAAATTTTTTGGATGTGAATCCTGTCGGGAAGCTTGAAGGCTCCATTGAACCGTCTGACATGAGTTTTCTTATTTCCGAGTCCATTGCCGGTGATGATTGAGTCTTTAATGCCTTCGGCAAGCAAGTACTCAGTTTTGTTAATGGAGGTGGTTTTATAAATGGAATTCTGTATCCACGGATCGTATTTAGGATGTATTGTGGGGCTCCCAGTTTTTGCCATTGCTGTATGAAGTCTTTTAATTGACCTGCCCGAAACTTGACCCGGGCTGAGTCACCATTTTTTAATATTTTCTTTGTCACGTCCCTGCCGTACTCTTTTTGTAGGTTCCTTTCTCTGGCCTCTCTTGGTAACCTGTTTATTTTCCGTCTGTACTCTTGCGAGTTGTCGTGATGACTTTGTGACATGGTAACGTGTTTTAGTCGCACTGACAGGTGTAGATTTTTTGAAGCGCATCTGGTTGTTATTGTTGGAAAAGGGAAAAAGTTTGTGAATGCCGCCATTATCTCTAATTGTATCTGTTAGTCTAACCTCGTCAAATAGATGGGTTGTTGATGGTGAGATATCTTTCATTATTGAATCCATATGCTTTGATGTAGCAGTAATGAGGTCTCTGCGCATATGGATCACGTCTGCTCTTCTCCCGCAGGAAAATTGTAACAGATCGTCAGATACGGCTCAGAAGTCGGCTTCACTGTCTGAGAGGTGTTTTCGAACAGCATCCTTCAGACCCGGCGCTTCGACCTCTTTTAACACAGCCTCTTTTTGATTCCAAAGCCTGATTCATCCTTAGTGCTGAAAAAATTGGAGTAGCTTGAAGTTTTTTCTGAGTTTCGGCGTACCTGACTCTGTTCCAGCCTGATGAGCCCAGGCGTGTAGATGCTATTCCTAGGTCAATTACTTCTGCTGACGTTTCGGGGATAGGAGGCTCAGTCTCTTTAACTTGAGGGAGAAATTCAAAGCTCTCTTCAGTTGGAATGAGAGGCGGGGCTGATATTCCAATGTCTTCGGAACTAACTTCGTTCTCGAACCCATCATCCACCCAGTCGCTTTCTGTTTCGCTTTCTATTTGGTGGCTATTGGAAGCGGTTTGATTCTGTAAAAGTTGTTGCAGCAACGTTTCTATATTTTGTGTCCTTTTTAACAGCTCGGATACCGTCCTCTCGGTGGCATCTAGACGCCTTGTTTTGGCACAGTCACTCTCGATTGATGTAGATCTTCTCTTTCTAGGGGGTACCTCTTCTCCCTTTAATAATTTGTTGGCTTCATCTCTAGAAATAATTCTGTCTTTAATTTCATCGAGAGCTTTACTAAATAGCTCATAGTTGGAGCTGGAGCCTCTAATCTTCATTCCCACAGAGACTGGGTAAATTATCAGAGCTCTTGTGAATGGCCAGTCCAATAAGGTCAATTTCAAATCTCTAAAGGATTTCTCCGATATATTAGTAGTGTCAAGATCGAAGGCCTTGATGAGTTCGACTGTCGGTATGGCGTACCGGAGTTTATTAAGAATGGCTGGGTCACGTTTCTTTCCAATAATATCGTCTTTGGACATCTCTACCACCTTCCATCTCTCCCAACCGTCGGGGTATGTTGCCCGGATTATTTGAATTATATTTTGAAGGATTTCGTTATCCTCTTCATCTTCTACCGTAACCATAGAAAGCTCACCCAGAGTGGTGTAGCAGACAGGAAGCGCCATTTCTGGAGTAAGAAAGCACTTATTTATAGGCGGAAGCGATAGGACAATTTCAGCGATTAGAAGCTTTTATTCACAGACCGTCGACTACTGTTTGGCGACTATGTCTACGACATCTGATGGCTATGAATTTCAAGCCGACGGTTGCAAGTTTAAACCGACGGCTGTGAAGTTTGATCCGACGGCCGTGGAGTTTGAGCCGACGGCCGTGAAGTTTGAGCCGACGGCCGTGAAGTTTGAGCCGACGGCCGTGAAGTTTGAGCCGATGGCCGTGAAGTTTGAGCCGACGGCCGTGAAGTTTGAGCCGACGGCCGTGAAGATTGAGCCGACGGCTCTGAAGTTTGAGCCGACGGTCGTAAAGTTTTGGCCGACGGTCATAAACTTAGGGTCGACTATCAATCGACCTTTGCGATAGCTATAATAAGCCCGTAGCCAAATTGTGGATAGCATGTCCGACAATTACTATTTTAAGGGCTATTTTAAGTTGGTACCTAGATAAATATACACAAAGACACACATTTGCATGCATAATTCGTGAAAACACAACGCGAGCAATGTTGTTACTAGCATATATTAGAAGTTTAAGTTAGAAGAAGTCAGAATACAATATTATATTACCTTTATAAGAGACAAATCCAATACATTAAATATCAAATCACACTATTTACGAACTTTTTTATATGCACCCACGTACGTGTTAACGCAATGAAAAAGTAAAGCGCACTGAAGATCGCGAACGCCCGCCGGCTCAGGAGCGTGTCCCGCCTCCCGCGCCGGCCTCTTCGAGCGCGCGGGAAGCGGCAAACACCCGGTATATATGTGTTCAAGCGAGTTAAAAGGTAAGACGTAATCTCCGAGGGTCAAGCCGTAGGCTCAGACCTAAAATTAAAGCATCAAGTTCATCCTTCTCACTAAAAATATTGACTTATTGCTTATATTATTTTATTTATAGTTTATTTTATGTTTATTTAATGTTACGTATATTTTACTTTACTTTTTTAACAGGTACAAAATTTTATTTTGAGTAGTTTTAATTTCAATTCAATTAATAAATGTATAAATTAACATGTGTTTTTACTTCAAGTTTTTAACACTAAACTTCACTACAGTTAGAAATTTACAGGAAATCAATATCAGGTAAATAGTGGGTCTATCCAACACGGAAAAACATGGCAAGGGGTCTACGACACAAAAAAGTTTGGGAAACTCTGGTGTAGACGGATAGCTTTCCCGGAGTCCATAACACATAACCTATCCCTCCCCCCAAGGGTGCGAGTAGCGCATGCGTAACGCATTTTCCCCTGGTAAAAAAAAATATCACTACACCGATACCTCTAAAAGGTACCTACTACCAATATAGGTGTTAATCTCGTAACACAGGCAAACTCTTCCGTAACGGCTTCAACGTTTTTTTTTGAAAAGTTGTTTTTTTTACATTTTGCAAAAGTTGTTTTTTTTACATTTTGCAGATTATCGAAACCGTTACGCTGGGCCTCACAAAAAACTAGTTCACCGTCACTTGAAGAAGTGGAAATGAGAGTATATTCATTTGGAAGTGGTGCACATAACTTGTCTGACCGAAGCCGATCAGAAGAGCGGTTGCCAGCCAAACGTGTTGGTATTAGGAAGCTATGGCGTAGTTGCGTTGTATTCGTTCGCACAAGATTTAATCATTAATATGCAATTATGTTAAATAAATAATGTTGTACTTGAATCTTTCATTACTTACATATATATTTTTCCTCTTTATTTCTGAGGGTTAGATTCACAGACTGCACGACTTTATTCCGAATGCAAATCTTACTTTCAATGGTTGCCAATTTTGTTTAACAGGCATATCCAACTCTGAATTTACGTACTTATGTACCTGCTTATAGGCGAGTGGTGCCTGCAGGCGTCTATGAAACAAAACTTATATCGAAAGTTCTATCTATAAAATTAAATTTTGACCCTAAGTCAAAGTAAACCAAGTATACTTACGTAAGTCGCAGAGCAATGCGGTATGTGAAACTCTTCTTTAGATCAGCATCAACCCACCATAGGATAAAACGAGCAGCAGTTGCTTTTTAGGTGCGATTTCGATTTCAAGCCAAACTTTATAACAACTGCTCAACGGCTACATATACTTTGCCTGCAGATAAATAAATATAAGGTTGGGGAAAAAGTTTCTTCGCATTTTTTAAGATTATTCAAAACATTTTTTAATATAGTTTATTTAAATTTAACTAAAGTATGTATGTACCATTTTGTTCGATAACCTTTTGCCATCTTGTAGGTAGGGACATGATCCCATTGCTATAAAAATTTTGGGAATTCTCATCAAAATACCGCGACAAGTGGATTTGGCAGTCCTCTCGTGATGTTAACCTAACATTGCATAAAGAATTCTGAAGAGACCGAAACAGGTGGAAATCTGAAAGTGCAAGGTCAGGACTATACGGCGGATGCATTAACACCTCCCAGCCAAACTCTCTTAATTTTGGCTGAGTGGCTATACATGTGTGAGGTCTAGCGTTATCATGATAAAACACCACACCCCTTCTGTTGATCAATTCCGGCCGCTTTCTCTCAACTTCTTGCTTTTATCTCATCAGATGTTCGCAGTAGAGTTCAGAATCGATAGTCCTGCCTGGTGGTGATAGCTCATAATGAATAATGCCCTTCCGATCCCACCACCACCACATTGCGAGTTAACCCGGGTTTCGCCACAGTCTGTGAAGCCTGACCGGCCTTTGACCACGACCTTTTTCGCACGTTCTTGTCGTACGTGATCCACTTTTCATCACCAGTTATCAGCTTCTTCAAAAATGATTTGGTTTCATTACGTCGTAATAAATAATCACAAATGAGTATACGGTTCATTAGGTTTCTTTCAGTGAGCTCGTGAGGTACCCAAATATCGAGCTTTTTTTTGTACCCAGCTTTTTTCAAATGGGCCAAAACTGTTTTGTGATCAATTCTCAGTTCTTCAGCTACGTCGTAACTACTGATATGTCGATCTTGCTCCACTTTTTTAAAAATGGCATCCATTTTATCCGCAGAGCGAGGTGCATCTTTGACATCAAAATTTCCGGAATGAAAACGCTTTAACCAAATTTGTGCTACTCTCACAGACACTGCACTAGGTCCATAAACATCGCAATGTTTTTTCGCGGCTTGCGTTGCATTTTTACCTTTTTTGTAGTAAAATTTTAAAATGTATCGAATTTCTTCATTAGATTCACTCATCTTGACAGTACGAAAAACAAATGAAAATCACACATTTGCCTTATTTGAATTTGGAATTATGTTCTTTAAAATTTTAACTTTCAATGATACTAAAACCAGCCAGATACAAATACTACAGCCAAAGAGATTTTATTACAAGTTCATACATACTATAATGCGAAAAGACTTTTTCCCCAACCTATTATTAACGAATAGTGTAATATTAATTATAATGTAATATGTTCGTTTTCGTTATACTGTGGTAATAATACCTAATGGTATGGTCATACAGAACACTCAGATTAAGCGGCAGATAAGTTAGGCGAAGCGCTGGTCCTATGGCAAAGTTCGTAAGAAAAAAAAATATCCCAATAAAAATCTATGGCATACTTCTACTTTGGTAGGCAGCTACTTATAGTCGCAAAATATCGATACCAGAAGTATCAATTAACGTAAGGGACATTTTGGCAAAAATGAGTTATATATATCATTGGCTTCAGAATTTTGAGCTCTATTGTATGGTATTATTGAAAAAATTCTATCGTCAAAAGTAAATCCCTTACAGTAAAAAAAATTGGCCTGCGTAAAACGATTTATGACAAAAAAATGACGTAACAGACGATTACATTTTTGTTTTCTCTAAAAAATACAGTAAGTCATAGTATTAAGTAATTTACACCCTCACCTTAAACCGCAAATCTGTCGATTTAAGTAACATGTCCCTTACATTAATGAATGATTAGAGTTTTTTAAGAATTATTCTCTTACATTATTATTTAACAAAACTATCTTTATTTTAAGCTCCTTACAGTAATAAAATAAATATATATAAAATATAAAATAGTAAAATAAAGACCTGCGTATAAAAAACATAAGAGTGTGCACATTTAAAAAGAATGCTTTAACGAAAATTGAAGTTAAATATACAATGTTAGAGACTGGTGATACTTATGACATAGAAGTCTCCAAAGAATTACCTCCAAAGAATTTTAACGCAAGAGGAAAGGGTAAAGGGATTGGGAAAAGAAGTGCTGTTAGAGGTAAAAATACAAAAAATATAGACCAAAAAAATGAATCTGCAGCTGAAAGTACTAGTAATGACGTAAGTCAAAGAAACACAGACAATTTGCCATCTCTTTATAATGAGAGGCTCTCAATTTCCATTCCAAAATACAATGACCTCAAAAAATTGTGCGACACCGGTATAATACCAAGAAGATTTCATTGTGAATATTTGAACCTTCCGAATAAATCGCCAATTAAAGATACCCTCAATGAAACCGACGACGATGAAGATGTGATGACAGCTGATGATGATAACTAGATAAAATACCAAATAGAAAAAGTTATTCCAACCGAAATGGTCGGAATAACTTTTTCTATTAGGGAATTAAGCTATTTTAATTTCACCATTAAAATAGTTTAATTTACCAATAGTTATCATCATAATCTGTCTGCTCATACCTAATTATTTATTCTTGTAATACTAGGTATATATTTCTTACATTAATATTTATATCATTTATATTATGTATTTTATTCATTCATTTTTCAGACAATTCATATTTTTCATCTGTCTTTCGTTTCCAATACGTTCATTAAATTACTAAATAAATAAGAATTCTGAGAAAACTATTATTTTTATGGTCGGAATAACTTTTTCTATTAGGGAATTAAGCTATTTTAATTTCACCATTAAAATAGTTTAATTTACCAATAGTTATCATCATAATCTGTCTGCTCATACCTAATTATTTATTCTTGTAATACTAGGTATATATTTCTTACATTAATATTTATATCATTTATATTATGTATTTTATTCATTCATTTTTCAGACAATTCATATTTTTCATCTGTCTTTCGTTTCCAATACGTTCATTAAATTACTAAATAAATAAGAATTCTGAGAAAACTATTATTTTTATGGTCGGAATAACTTTTTCTATTAGGGAATTAAGCTATTTTAATTTCACCATTAAAATAGTTTAATTTACCAATAGTTATCATCATAATCTGTCTGCTCATACCTAATTATTTATTCTTGTAATACTAGGTATATATTTCTTACATTAATATTTATATCATTTATATTATGTATTTTATTCATTCATTTTTCAGACAATTCATATTTTTCATCTGTCTTTCGTTTCCAATACGTTCATTAAATTACTAAATAAATAAGAATTCTGAGAAAACTATTATTTTTATCCATTTATAAAGCTAATTAAACGTAATTATTAAAAGTACAGACTGTTAATTAAAAGAGATAATGGTGTCAAAAGATAGCCATACACGTTGGGGTAGACCTGACGAGTTAACCTCTCAGGTCTACCGTAGCGTGTATAGCCTTCTTTATTTTTACATTGATTACTAGGTGTGTAAGAACTTATACTTATACTTATTAGAACTGTTACTTTTAGAAAAGTTTTATAGACTGATTAGTGTGTCAAATATAATTATAACGCAGACATAAAAGTCGGAAATAAAAAATTGTATTAACAATAAATCGTTTTTTTTTGTATCCCTAAATTTCATTTAAATCTGTGATAACTAAGCTGAAACTAACATTAACCATGCAAATAACCTATTTCCATTGTGTTAAAATACCTTAATTATAGTAGATAATCTATGGTTACATCAAATTGCTACACTGTAAAAGTCCTTTACAACAGAATTACGTATAATTTTCTATTGCTCTTGTTGCTTACACTATGCTAGTCGGTTTACACATAAAATATTAGTAACGTAAGGTACAACTAAACATATTTTTTTAATGTAAGGGACATGCTATATTTTAAACCGCTGGGTATTCCTAAATCTTTCGTTTATAGCATGAAAGAAGATGATTTTCTAAGAAACTTCGATCTAGACACAATTAAAATTGAAGTAGACAGTAAAAAGTTATGGACACATAAACAAAAATAAAAACGTTTTTTGCCTCTCCTGAAAAACCGTGTTTTGTCCCTTACATTAATTGATACTTCTGGTATCGATATATCATCACAATAGATTACGAGGTAGGTACGTACACTTATCGATCTTTGATTCAAATATAGTTAGACGGGGCGAGGGCAGCTTCGTCTATGTTTGAACTATTTTCAGATCGAATTGTAAACATATAGATCCTTGTAGCCTACGAAACCCTACAAAGGGTATAGATGTGTAGGTCAAGAGTGCCCAACCAGTGGGGCACGCCTCCCAATAGAGGTGTAGAAAAATGTCATGGTGGTTTAGGTTTGAGGAAAAATTTGCATTTAAGAAAAAAAATACGACTTACGAATAATGAAGACTTCAATATCACGTTCACATATTCTTAAAAGCACTGTTTACAAACCCGATGTCGTCATTCGCAGTTTATGTACTTACCTAAGTTTTGTCAGTCAAGACAAATCATAAGACAAATAATGTGCGTCTTTAGGATTCCGCAGTAAACAAGGAACCCTTATAGTTTCACCATATCCGTCTGTCTGTCCGTCCGCGGTTTAGCGCAAAAACTATTGGTACTAGAGACTTGAAATTTGGCACAAGTATACACCTTAATCACGCCGACAAAGTGGTAGAATAAAAATATGAAATATACAATTATTTAGGGTACCTCCTCTTAATGTAACGCGCAAATACTTTTTTTTATTTTTCGTTTCCTATATAGTGTGGGATATCTTGGATAGGTTTTTCAAAAATGTTAGAGGTGTGTTAACATCATTTTTGCGTTAAGTTATCTGTTCGTGACTTAATAAGCTTTAAAGTGCCAATTTACGTTAGAGTCAAGTCGTCCCCCCCCTCCTTCTACCAACTAAACGGTTGTTGATAGAAATTCAAACGTTGCGGCAATAGTAGCCACATATATAACGAAATTTAAAGGAAAACTATCACACCTAAGTGGACTTAACAAGTTTGTGTAAAAGTCGACCAAATCTAATACTCGAAATTTGAACAACTCCATAGAAAATATATATTTTTTTTTCATTACATTAATTAAACGTAAAATTACAGAACCCTACACTGCGCGTGGCCCTACACGCACTTGACCGGTTTTTTTAAATAATTTTTAATAATGTATTGAAAAAGTGAAAAGGGGGCATGAAAATCTCATTTAGGTATAGTCCGAGGAGTCTCAACAAAAGAATATATATTTATATATATATATAGGTTTAAGGGTTTCCCAACCTATAGATTTTACAACCAAGACAAAATCATGTTTCTGCGGGAAAATAACTGTTAGCGAGTACTATGTCATCATGACGTCACACACATCGTTTAATTATTGATCTTTAAAATATAAGAATTAGTTGAATGTTCTTCAATAATTAAATAATAAATAAATAGAATAATAGTTAAATTAGATCAAACCTTATATGATTATTACAATTAATATAGTTGGTCATTTCATATATTTCGAAATAATTTAAAAGACGGTAGGAATGATTTTTGACGCACAAAAGTTAATATTATTGTACGAGACTGTAACGCTGCCAAAATTATAGAAGATTACTAGTGAAAGTGCGATTATTACTCCATAAAATCCTGCTCGACGTTAATATAACATTAAAATAATCAGTGTAAAAAAAACACAAATTCACAGGTGTAAAATATATTCCCAACAATAAAC
This sequence comes from Macrosoma leucophasiata, assembly GCA_036365455.1. Lineage (NCBI taxonomy): Eukaryota > Metazoa > Arthropoda > Insecta > Lepidoptera > Hedylidae > Macrosoma > Macrosoma leucophasiata. The sequence continues at coordinate 12,319,264 of JAWQUS010000003.1, read as the reverse complement.
ACATTTATTGTATTTAACTTACATTAGGTAGGTACGACCTACTATTCACATCAAAGTCATACTTTGAATAGATAAAACTTGTAGTCTTTTAACAAAACTGATGTTAAATTTTATCCAATACAAATCATGAACCATACCTACCTACCTACTTATTCATTGAGCGTCTCGCAAGAGAAACGTGCAATCCAATACACACTCAAACACTATCGATACAAATACCAGATAGGTTTCTACAGTCATTAAAAATAATAGGATAATTAATTTAGCACCTTAAAGTAATAACTAAAGCAAACATTTAAATTAAACATGTTATATAGGTTTAAATTAATAGCATAGGATCAAATTCAATATTATTTAAATACAAGTAGAAGTAATATTATATTAAATTATAGGTTCAGTAACTTTAGTTTCAAAATATAAACTAAACTTAAGAAATGCATAGCGAACTAAAAAAATAAATTAAATTCGCAGCAAATACATAACAAGTGTAGGTATGTTAAAATTAGTCGAACGAAAGTGAAGTCGAAGTGACATAATCAGATACTGTCACTTTTGTTGCACAATTTGTAGATATTAATCAATACGCATTTCATCATCATTACGTTTTTTGTTAACTACGTATTGGAAGCTTTAGTCCTCTGTTATATCCTAAAGAAGTCATTCTGTCGAAAAAATGATTTTTTTCTTATAAGTAAAAGACAAAAGTACTAAGTATACCATTACCGTGATTTGCATAGGACATCAATATTTTTAGGTGGTGAATTAGGATAAAGAGGTACGCCTGTAGACAGGAGGTTGACAACGTATTGACTATACAAATTGGCGATTATAGAACTCATATAGGCCCATGATAGTATGTTGAACACTGTAGGTGCCCATCTCGTTTCTGTAAGGAGGAACGGTAAGTGGTTCATATTTTTGATATACCTATTTCCGTTTTTCCCAAAGAAAAATATTATTTATATAATAATATATTATTTACATACATACCTATAAGAGATAATATTTTGTAGATAAATAAGACTCCGTTCTTTGCAATATCTTATCTAGGAAATGCATAATTCATTGGTCTACTCGACTGGATGCATAGCAATGTAGAAATCACTGTAACGAATTCATGAAATAAGTATCTATTTGTCTAATTGAAGTTTTATCTGTTCTGTACTATAACTAAGTCTAAAATCGTTAGGGATATTAAATAGAGATTCTTTTAACTACCCCGGTAATGCACAATTCCCGTTACATTAATTGTTAAGCGATTTATAACATAATAATTTAAATAAATAGTAGAACGTTGAACTTCCACACCGCAGGTTATGCAATACACCCCTATTTTTCAGTCACTTTCTTTTTAGGGGATCATTTTATTCATCATTATGGACAACTTTTACTTAATGGCTAAACCTGAATCGGGAAAAATTATCAGCTGCTCGTACAAAATGATTCTATGAGCGGTTTAATGAAAATAGAGGAGCTGATTCTCCTTTCGCGATTTCAGACATAGCTCTATAAAATCTTTCAACATAAAAAAGTGAAATTTCGTAGTAGCACTTCTTCAGATAAGTCACAAGCACTGACGCGACTAACGTTGTAATGAGTGTTTAATTGTATTGATGCAGACTCGGCTGCTAACACATTAATCGATACTATTAATAATATTGTTGTTAAAAACACTATAAATTCAGTGGTCCCTAGTCGAAAACGTATCGTTAAACCCTGGATCACACCAGGCCTCTTGAGATGTATTCGACACAGGGACAAACTTTTTCGTACGTATAAGAAAAACCCTGACATTGACAGTCATAAAATGATTTACCTCCGATATCGTAACCACTGTAATTATCTATTAAAAAAATGTAAAAGGGAGTACGAAAGACTACAATTAATAAAAGCAAAAAGAAATCCAAAAGCAACTTGGAAAGTTATAAAAAATGTTGCCAATCTTTGCAAGGTAACTTCTACTTCGTCACAACTATTAAAATCACGTAAGGACTCACTGGGCTCAATTAACCAAGTTAATGCGTGTTTTGCTAATGTTGGTAAGGAACTAGCAAATAAAATAAAATTGCTCCCGAACACCTTGCACAATAAATCAACTGCGACTGAGATTCCACTCCATTCTATGGTCTTATTCAATGTAGATGACTCTGAAATAGAGAATGTTATACTATCTTTAAAAGATAATTGTGCAATTGGTAACGATGGTATTTCAACGTATCTAATAAAATCCACTAGACAAATTTTAATCCCATTACTAAGACACATATTTAATTTGGCCATTTCAACCGGCGTTTTTCCGAGAGCATTTAAAGTTGCTATAGTCCATCCTATTTATAAGAGTGGTGACAGACACAGTGTCACTAATTATAGACCAATCTCAGTATTGACAGCTTTTTCCAAAATTTTCGAAAAATTAATAAATCGGAGACTAATAAACTTTTTAAATGAAAACAATGTATTAAGCCCAAATCAATTTGGCTTCAGAACCGGTAAATCAACGGAAGATGCCGTTTTATCAGTAACTAGCACCATTGTCGAAAACCTTGACAAAAAACTTAAAACCGTTGGTATCTTTCTTGATTTATCCAAAGCGTTTGACACTGTGTCTGTTCCAATCTTGTTGAGAAAACTGGAGAACGTTGGTATCCGAGGTGCTGCACATGACATTTTCCGTAGTTATCTAACGGATCGTTCCCAATATGTGAAGATAGACGGCATCAAAAGTCAGCTTGCTCCCGTTAACTATGGCGTGCCACAAGGCAGTGTGCTTGGACCTACACTCTTCCTTATTTACATAAATGAGCTATGCTTGCTACAAATTCCAAACTGCAAAATCATCTCTTATGCCGATGACACTGTTCTTCTCGTACACGGGAAATCTTGGTTGGACACAAAAGCGTCTGCGGAGAATGCCCTCACGCGTGTGATGTACTGTCTTTCTAGAAATCTCTTGTCTCTCAACCTTGCCAAGTCCAAAATGATACCCTTTGCCTTAAACCATTTTTCTGAGCCTAAAGATACATTCTCTGTTCAAGCACATGTTTGTTTTAGTAATGTGGCTCCGGATAGTTGTCACTGTACATACATTGAAAAAACTACATCTGTAAAATATCTTGGTGTTTACATAGATAAATCACTATCCTGGAAATTACATATAGAAAATTTAGTATCGCGAGTGAGAAAGTTAATCTTTGTATTCAAAAACTTAAAATCATGCCTAGATTTTGACTGCCTGAAAATGGTATATTACGCTCTTGTTCAATCTATTATGTCCTACTGCATAGTATCCTGGGGTGGATCTGTACGGAATTATATGCATAAACTGGAAGTGGCCCAGCGAGCTATCCTCAAGGTAATATTAAATAAATCTCGACGTTACCCCACTGAACAGTTATTTTCTGATTGTCAAGTCTTAACTGTGCGACAACTCTTCATTCTACACACAGTTCTCAAAAAACATGCCAGTATCAGCTTTAATCCAAAATTCCAATCAACTAAACGAAGACACGATAGAGTCTGTCTTAATGTTAAACATCGCACCAGCACCGCTGGTCGTCATTTTTACGTTATTGGCAACTTTTTATATAATAAACTAAACAAACAATTAAATGTCTATCCCCTCACATCATCAAAAATGAAAAATATAACAAACAAATGGTTACAGTCGTTGTCATATGATGAGACAGAAAATTTACTAAAAGCACCTAAATAATGTCATTACCATACAATCAACCAATCACAAAACAAAATAACTATACCGCAAATTCAAATTAATCCAAGCTATAGTTTCATACCACAAAACACACACATACACACACACACACACACACACACACACACACACACACACACACACGAAACATTTAATATGTGTTACATTTGCTACTTATTTAGTCAGCTAATCTGCTTACAATCTTTTCTTTTTTGTGATTTATAGGCATTTAAAAAAAAAAAAAAGTAAATATGTTACTTATGATTTTGGAAATATGTTTGGAGGCGGGCGTTGGTATCTGCGACACAGTTTATACTACTGCAGGTATCATCGTTTCCCTTGTTAATGTATCGCCTTTCTGTTATTGATTCCAAATAAAGATTATATTATTATATATTATTATTATAGTATCTGGTGAAGTTAGTACGAGTTTTAACTTATTTGAGTTATTTCAAAACTTTCAAAAAAAATATCGATTCTGATTACCAATAGTTTACTTGATTTATACATAATTCAAGATTTTCGAGTTCAGAACGCCCAAAATATTATAATGTGATTTTGATTGTTCGTTTATATAAATTTAATTAATGGAACTTTTTAATAGGGTTAGGTACTAGGTCCTCCATGTAGTTTTGATCAATTACAAATATAACATAATTATAAAATATGTACTATTAAGTATCATATAACTTAAATCTAAAATAGGAACTTTGAACGGTAACTACATTTAATGCTTTTCGCGTAGCGTTTGCATTGATTTTTTGTTTGACACAAGGGCTATTGATATTGCCATAAAAAAAATATCTTCTTCTATTCAACTCAAGTAATCAAATCTAATACAGAGGAAGTTTCACCCATCATACAATATAGATTATGTTTTAACATATCTATACTATTATTATAAAGCTGAAGATAGATAGATAGATAGTCCACCATTCATCGGGGAAGGCTTAAGGCTATATACTACCCTCTTCTGTTCATGCTACTAGTTACATTTTAATTTTTAAATTATGTCATGTATAGTAATGCTCCAATATAGTAGGTATAATAATACTTGTTTATTTGTGTTTTCAGAAATAGTAATCTAAGTAATCTGAGTACTCAACAATCAATATTATATTGCACATCGAGCCTGCAAAGGAGACGATCGGCTCGTTTCGATTTCGTAGTGCGTTATCTCTGTTGCACATGCCTGACAGTCCGGTATTGGCCCCGTAAGCACTGACAGTCCGGTATTGGTCAAAACTTGATCAAAATTGTCGACAAACGTCAAATAAGTACGGCGCGAAAGAGATAACGCTCTACAGACCCGAAATACGCCGAAGTCTCCTTCCTAGGCTCGATGTGCAATATTAATTGTTGAGTACTGCAGGTTCTTATTCATAATGATAAGTACCTACATGAATTAAAAAATTGAGATTTAATTGACAGTTAAGTTATAAAGCTATCTGTAACCTTTGCAACTGTTCATAGCGCGGTCATACAAAACTGCGATCCGATGCGATTTGCTGCGATGCGAAACAAGTAGCCCCCATACTTTCAGCTTGTCGGACGTAATCGCATCACATCACATCGCAGTTTTGTGTGGGTGCCATTATACCTACCAAGTTCATAATTGACAATATTGGAAATAAAACGCCTAGTACTGACATTAATAAATATTGTCTGACATACTTATTAAAAATAATTGTTTTTTCTTCACATTTAGTTATTTTTACAAATATAAATGTTAGTTTGTAAAGTTATATTTTAGTGAAATATTTTTCTTGAATCTCGAATGTTATTTGATGCTCATCAATGCCGAAACTTTATCTTTAAAAACATTTAAAATAATCTGTAAAATTCTTATCATGTTGATGAACAATCACAATCGTTTCATAAAATACACATTACAAAAAATACGTGTTTACTGTCTTAAAGTAATATATGAAAACGTTTAAAAAATGTGATTTAAAAGTGATTTAAAAAATTATATACGTACGTAGATACAGAGCCGCGATGACGATGGTATATTTTAAACAAAAAGAAAAATATAATTAGAGGCAGTACTTATATAAAACATATAACTTAAATTATAGGTATAGTCAACCCGGTGCTCTGTCACATTCAAGGTCAACATCTTTTGAGCGAAAACATCTAAAGTCAAGGTTTGATAACTACCACAAGTAAAAAATTCTTCAAATACTTTTGTTTGGAAAGTTACAGAGCACACACATTTCCGTGATATACAATGCGCATTTGGTTTATAAAAAAATATATACTTAGTTAAAATTACAGTGTAAACTTACTCAAAAGAGAAGAGAAAATGAGAAACACACGAAACACATTATTTATTTAATGACAATTTCTATAGTCTAGTGCCTTTTAAAGTATGTACTCAGTTAATAGGTATGTCGCGTATTTCGTTACGTGATGTTTTTTTTTGCCAGATTTGCAGAATTACGATAAGTATATGTAGGTACTTGGCATATCATCCTAATTATCGTAATACGTATACTACGCAGTAGGTAGGAGTAACGGCTACTATCAAATGGCAAGAACACGAAACGTGTATCAGATACATTATACAATCAAGGAACTCCGCGCTTATCCAAAAATCAATCAACTAATGTTATTTTATTACCACCTAAGAAGGTGAATCTGATTAAGCAGTCAGATAGGATCAGTTTATTATACTTTTGACAGCTCATAATTATTTAATTTTAATTACCTTATAGAATAAAAAAAATGGAAAAATATATGAGCATTAAATACAAACAATGCCCACTTTACTTGTACAAACTTTAAATCAATAACTACAGATTAAATGGTAAACCTAGATTTCACCTAATCATAAAAATCTTAAGCATTTTATTTCGTTCGTTTCTTATAAAAAAAATCTTGAAAGAAAGTTTACACTGTACCTAAGTCAAATCATTAAACATACATATTTAAATACTAATCTATCTGTTCTGGACAGTAGCATACTTAATGCATGAGAAATGTATAAGACATCCCTTAGTTCGATACTTATTCGTTTAATTTTGATATGCAAAATGCATGATAACAAAATAATCTTAGTCTAAATAAAATTTTCATTAATTAACAATCTACACACATTTAATTCTATTTGTATAATGCAAATTCATTAACATAATATATTTTTTTATGTATCTATAAAATCATTTACCTTTGATTAATGTATATTTTCCGCATTCCTATAGGTGTATATATATATGTAACATTTAAATGGAATTCGGAGCTAAAAACTTGCTTAAATATTATAATTAATTGACTTAATGATGTGAGTCACTAGCGGAGATTCAACAATGCATTGGTGTAGAGTATGAGGAACTATAATACAGCTTATACATAACTAGGTACTATCTACTACAGGCACTTGTACTTTTACGTAATATTTGTTTCCCTTCTCATATTTCTTCTCGTTATAATGATGTTTGCTCGTTCACATCCCCGTTGTGCAATAAAGATGTTGCCACTTTTTCTGAAAAATTACAGACATCAAATTTTATTTTTTTTATGTCATGAAGTGGCAAACAAGCTTACAGTTAACACTGATGGCAAATAATAGTGTAAACATCTATGCAACCAGAGGTTTCAATGTAGATGCGTTGCCACTCCTGAGGGCTGTGTTATGGGCTAAGCTAAGGGTATGTATTGAAATGTGTTGTGTGCCGAAAATAATAGGGCTCTACAAATTATTAATATTTAGTGTCGTTATCAAAATTTAAAACAAAGGTTGCTAAAAAAATATGCTACTACTAGACATGTTGTTACAAAATGCTACATAATTATATATTTATTTTATGTCACAACGAATCGTATTCGTAGTCACAAATCTTCACTAACAATTATATTAGTGCAATTACTACAAATTAATTGCTTCCGTTAAATAAAACAACAACACAATATTAGCTATATTTTGACAGTCAGTCCATTAATTAAACAATCAGGCTGGTATTATTCGAAAGTTTCTTTCCTGCGCGGTTCAGCCGATCTGCTCAGATGCCACTCGCCATCTACATCTCCGGGCTCTACATTATTATTGTATTAAAACAGCAGAGTTATAGTTGACGACTGAGCAAATTGGCGATTCGCGCGGGAACGTGAGAGAATCTTAGTAAATTCTATGACTCAGGGCGAGATTTACAGACCGCACTAAGACTTTACTTTCGAGCAAAGTACGCTTCGAACTGTCAAAACCCATACATTTCTGACAGTTCTAAGCATACTTTGCTCAAAGTAAAGTCGTAGTGCGGTCTGTGAATCTCACCATTAGTGTTGGAACAGAAAGTTTTGCTTATCATACATCGTGATAAAGATACTACTGCTGTTTGTGCTATCGCCGTAACATCACAGAAGTGAATATTAGATAGCCCAGTGCGACGACTAGCATGGCCCCTCTCCCCGTGGTAGAGGGGCTATCTCTATCATATTATATCCTAATTAATGGTTAAGGGCAGTTAAGGCCTATGGCTAAGTGGAGACAGACAGACCCAACTCAGACTTCACTCTGAAAGCAAGTCCAAATGTCAATACTAATTTTATTGCACAGACATTTCTTATACCCTTACCCAAATTACTTTAGACATCACAACTTTACGAAGTCGTAAATAAAGAAAAAAGTTTAACAACTTCTGTTCCCTACGGTAGGTGAGTAGGTACAGGAACAAAAACTAGGCAATGCTAATTTATTTCTGTTCAATGAAATTTTTGTATTGAGTGCATATATCCTGCTCCACATAATCTAGTACCTACAGTAAACCTACAGTCATGGAACTCGCCACTCATCTAAAATCAAAAATAGCTTTTATTACCATCGCATAAGGTGCCCGTGTCATCAAGCGGCCTGGTCCCTAACTGTACATTACCGAATTCACGAATCATCGTGAATTCGGTTTTGTATAAGGCAAAAATAACCTTGAATATTACCGGATGTTGTATTAGGAGGAATTGTCTTTCCTCGTACATTATCCACCCATGACGTTGGTTTTGTACGAGGAAGTTTTCTGTCACAAAACCCGGTTTTGAGGTAGGAAATATTTGGCCCCTGCCAGTGCTGCTTATGAAACGTACTGACGGTCCAAAGAACCTGTGTTCTAAGTGTTTCGCGACCTCAATAAATCAATCAACCAATAGAAAAACGTGAGATATATCTGTAATTATAGTTCTATTTTAATATTAAATATGTAAATATGTATCTTCACGCCAAGTCCCTTACGGGGTAGGCAAAGAGTGTGGAGCGTGTAATATTGAAAGACTTTAATTTTCATAATACGATAATAGGATATTTACTGGTGGTAGAGCTCCAGTCACGGAGCTCGCGGGCGTAGGCACCACCGCATTACCTAATATACTTGCCGTTAAATGGTAGTGTTCAGCACTATCGTGTTTCGGTCAGGTGGTAATGTACGGCTCTGTAATTTCCGGCACAGAGGCATAACACCTAATGCCTCAGGAGTGGCAGCGCATTTGCATTTTGACCTCTGGTCATTGTGTGGGTGTCTATAGGCTGCAGTCATCACTTAACATCAATGTGAACTGCACGCTTGTTTGCCACTTTAATTACATAAAAAAAAAAAATAGGACCTACTAATGATTCAGAAGTCAATGCTTCACAAGTTTAGCTTTCTAATTACTTACGTCAGAAACTTATCGAAAATATTTGGTAATACTTAAACTAAAGGTATAACTATTCAAATAAATTAATAAAATAAATAAAACTCACCAGCATCGTCAGACGATGGAGACAGGTGACCATTGGCATTTGGCGCGACAAAGGTCTTTGAACATCTCGTTACGAATCTAATTGTAAACATTAATGTGGCACCAAGAAGAGGGGAAATGCCTGCTAAGACAAATGCCAGTGTATAGTTTGAATTTATTTTAATAAGATGTGCCGCTAACAGGGGCCCCAAAGTCAAAGGAATAGCGGCTAGACCTAACATGCAACCTATGGCCTGCGCTGCGTGACCAGTACCGCAAAGATCAACCGCGATCGGCCCGATTAATGATATAAAGCCACCGTCGAATATCCCCATACCTAACCATATTGCCACAACCAGTGGGAAAGATGTAACAAACGGCAATATAATCGTAAGCGTTCCGATACAGTAAAATGATATTTGTTGCAATAAAATTTTGTCTATGCCTGTTTTGTCAGCCATAAGGCCGAATATTATTCTGCCGATTCCAGATGTAATGGCCATGCACTGCATTGGCAGATCAGTATTCGCTCCGAAAAATGTTTCTTGAACGAAGTTACTCAAGTGAACGTACGGTACATAGTAACCGAATAAAGGAACGGGCATTAACAGAGCCCATAGCATGTATTTCTTATTCTTCCAGATTTCAACGTCGATAATTGATTGTATCAACGATCTGAAGCTACCATTCCTATTTTTCTTATTTATTTCCATTGCAGAGACTGGCTTAAATATAAGACCACATAAGGCAATACCGATGTTGAATACGGTTAAAACCCTAAACATCCTCGGCAGATCGTAATTTAAAACCATGTAATTCATTAGCGGCACCATTAAGGCCGTGAAGACTGAACTACCTACAGTGACGACACCGTTGGCTATGCCGAGATGTCTCTTAAAATAATGTGAGAGGATTGCTAACGACGGTGTATAAGCTAGTGAGGCTCCAAGACCATACATCACACCGTATGTAAAACAAAGAACATCGACGTTTTTAACGACGAAAGAAGATAGTAATAGTCCAGTGGTAGCAATGGTGCCTCCCAGAACTGCAGTCATCCTTAACCCCATGAGTGCAGTCAGTACGCCTGATAACGGAGAAAGTAGGAATGTGGTTCCTAAAGTCAACGACCCCACGAGAGCTGAAACAAAGACAAGCATATAAGATTATCATCCTGTTTATGATTTATTGACGTTTTGAAAGTATCTGTAAAGATCTATTCGAAATAAAAATATTTTCTATTTCTATTCTATTCTATCGAACCTTATAAGAATTGTTGTTTTTTATGATATTAAATGAACTCTTATTTCTTGGTAATTCTAGTCAGTACCGTATTACTAGATAGTAATAGGTACAACTAGTAGTATAGAACGATATTAGTAGTTAGGTACTGGTAGCGTAATATCTGCAAAACATCTTAGGTCTCATCAGTAGCGGACTACGGAGGAGGCGGCTGGGGCGGTCCGCCACAGGCCTCCGGTTCTGAAGGCCTCCAAAGACTGGTCGCTGGGAATCATGAAAGATTTGTAGAGCATTACGGGGAAATGTCTTTTTTTTGTTGCTCGCTCTATTTGTTGTGTATGTATTTAGAATCTATCTACCGTATTAATCATACGGGGGGGGGGGGGGGCAATATGTGCATGCACAGGGGCTCGTTAATTTAATTTCATGACCTTTTTTTTTCCTTACTCGTGCGTCGCGCCTAGTATCCCTCCAAATGCCAAATTCCGCCCCAGGCCCCTGATGACCTTAGTCCGCCACTAGGTCTCAAAAGAAGCAACGCATTTGAGTAAAGATAAGGCTCTTAAAGTATATCTATTCATAATCTAGACAAGACAGTTATTTCATTATCTTTATCAGTTGAACCGTCAATTGGATAAGATGTAAAGAGATAAAAGGGGTTATAAGCAACTCTTTAGCTAAAATACCTTTATGAATAAGGAAAGCCCTCTTATTCATAAAGAAGTTAGACTAGAAGAAAGACAGACAATACGATCGGAGGACCTGCCCACAGAGTTACAAAATACACCCTCTGGATGCACTCAAACCAAACACACAAATAAATTACCTATAATTACATTCAATTTTTTGCGAGTCTAACGCACAGCTCAGTTTTTATTTAAATGAATTTGATGATTACAGAAATCCCGATTCGAAATGGGGATATTTTTTAAGTTGGTAAAAGCTGAAACGTTACAAAGAACCGTATATATCACGAGTGAAGTGGTGCCCCGATTAGATTAGAAGACATTGTGTGCCACTTGTCAATTTTGTCTGTCTGTTATAAATTTAGCTTTTGAGATTGAATAATTCGTAGATTTGCAAAGTATTGCAATAGTTTGCAAAAGTTGAATCATGTATCATCATATATTAAATATTGAAGCAACAACGAATTAGACAAAACATGTAAGCTTCCCCTCGGTTCTATTGCGTGAGAGTAGAAAAAACAATCGTCATGTTCTTTTAATTACCTACTTATCATATTTTCTTCAGCTGACATGGAAGAATAACAATTACATTTATCTCCAACTTTACATACCTACTTGCGAAGGTAGGGTTTGGCGAACGCCAGTAATAATGTTGAAGTAAATAAGTAGGTATATTATTGTATACATTTAGTAAGTATCCATATACACGTGCTTTGATTGATCATTCAACATCAATGTGTCTTTTCAATCTATTGCCATTTGTTTGATGTTGATTTACTTAATTACTTTTAGTTAGATTTTAGATGGCTCCAATATTTTGAAATAACCTACAGGTTAACTCGTTACTACTCATTAGCAGTAATTTCCTCGCAGAAACACGGACGACCACACTTATTGCCATTTACGAATGAAACGCAATGAGGAAACATTTGTTATATTTGATAAAATGGTATTTTAACGGGTTTTACTTTAAGTAATGTAGTTGTAACAGATAAGGCAAATATCGAACCCAGGACCTAAGCGTAGTAGTAGTAGTCTACTACGCTAGGGTCCTAGGTTCGATTCCCAGTTCGGGGGCTATCAGAGATAACGGTGTGAAATCCTTTGTCTCTGGTTCTATAGAGATTTCTCCATATTTCTGGAAGTTGTCCAGTACCTCGGAGTTAGATAATGTGTGCGGAGCTATCAACAGGTTCGCCACCTCTTACATACGTGGGCCAAAACGTAACCGGCGAATCGAGGCAGTTTGTATGCATGCATTAACCTCTGCCTACACCTCCGAATTTTTATATTAAGAATTATAGGCGTAAAGTTACGTTTTACTTTAACTATTATTAATATTATTATTGATGCGATACAGATTACAAAAAAATTAAGGCCGCACCGTTAGATTTTGCACAAAATGTGCTAACGCATATAGGTAATTCATAGTAAGTATGCATACCTAAATGTAGAACAGTTAACTGTGAAGACCTACATTTTCAGTTCACAAACAAAGGGTCAGATTTTCAAAAAGCAACAGAATGCAACCCGTCGTTGCCGATAGAAGTGAAAACTTGAATATTAACGTTGTGTATTTTTGATATTTTGGAATGGTTAGCGAATAATTATAAATATTCGTATAACAGTACTAGGGGCCGTTCAAGTATTACGTCAGCACTATGGGGGGGTGGGGGGGTCATTGCTCTGCTTATTTTGGATGACATGGGGGGTAGGGGAGTCTAGATGATGATTACGTCATCGGTAGTTATTTACTTATTACATCAGTAAAATCTAATCTCTATGCTAAATTAATTTTAAAATTATAATTATAATATTTTAAAAAAACAATACATTAATTGAATAATGTTTACGTAAGCATGGGGGGAGGGGGTAAGAGCTTTGCTTACTTTTGCTGACAAGGGGGATGGGGGGGTAAAGAATTGTAATAAATCTGCTTACGTTATACTTGAACGGCCCCCTATTATGTATGTAGTAAAATACAATAGGTATTCAATTATTGCGCTGTCGTACACAAACATGACAATTTATAGTATACGAAAAATGTAACACTTCACAAGAAATGCCAAATTAGTTTCAATGCAGCAGCACGCTGTAACACAAACACGCACACACACGCACTTTCGCGCAAGCGCCCTGCGTGACCTGCATGACATGCGTCGCGGTCGCCTAAAATTCCAAATGAAACAGTAGGCGCAGGTAGAAAGAGGATGCTTCCTCTCGTACGCCGCGGCGGCGGTCTACTCTGCCTCCGGCTTACGAGTTTTTAATCAGGTCACGTGTCCTGACGCGAGTTTTTAACATATTTTACTTATCACAAAAAGCGCACAACGCCGTTAAAAAGTTTTCACTTCAAATAAACTTAAGCTAATCATGTACCTAGTACCGAACACATTCTACGCAGGTTTAGCTTATACCAATGAGGTCAATATACTACGTGTAACAGGATTAAATGTACAACCCGAAAGTATTTTGTTCAGAATCGATAACCGAATAGATTTCAAGCATTTTTGATATAGGTAATATTTTGCACCAAAAATAATTACAATAATTAAGGAAATTATGGTCACCCATTTGGTGAACAGTGAATACAAACGAAAATGAGACTAACGTCTACCTAAAATAATATGCTACTCTCAACAAATTCATTAGGGCTCGTAGAGACGAGCATTTTATTATATAAACTAGCTGTGCCCGCAACTTTGTTTGCGTGGAATAGTGGCTTTGGAACTTTAGGCAGCGCTTTTGGATATACATTTTGGTTAATTTTGGATCATAAACACTTTTGGGTAGCTAAAAAAATCTATTTTGCAGTAATGCTTCTCTGTCCACGATATTAGACGTATGGCCATCGGGGATAAAAGCACACAGGCTTCTAGGATTGCGAAAAATTGCTAATTATGTGTTTAAACGCGCATCCATCCATATGCTGAACCGTTTTTTCGAAAAGGCCATTTTAAACTTATAAGCATAATATTTTTTTACGAAAATTATTATAAACTTTTGTAAAGTTTCAGTGAATTTATAAAGATAAAAGATAGATCTATGCATAATATAAGCACTCCGTAAGAGACGGCAGAAGAGAAAAATTGAATATTAACGTTGTGCATTTTTACCCACTAATGCCACCAACACCACCACCACCACTGTCATCACTACCACCTCCACCACCGCCACCACTACAATCGCCACCAACGCCATCAACGCCTTCACCATCACCAAACACTTACGCCACCAATGCCACCACTGATACAAACGCCACCAAAACCACCACCACCACCACAACCAATGCCACCAACGCCTCCAAAACTACCAAAACTACCAACAACACCACCAACGTCACCAATGCCACCAATGCCTCCATCGCCAGTAAAACCACCGCCAGCACCACTAATGCCACTAACACCTAACTAAACTAACCACCCATTTAATTTTGTCGTTATAGCGGTAACAAAAATACATAATTTGTGAAAATTCTAGCTTTTTAGCTATCACTGTTTATGAGATACAGCCTGGTGACAGACAGACGGATGGACGGACAGACCGGCAGACAGTGGAGAATGAGTCATAAGGTCCGTCTTTACCTTTTAGAAACGGCACCCTAAAAAAAATAGAAAATAGATTCAGAATAGTTTAAAAATATTCGATATGATTCTTTAAATTGTCGTAACCTTTTTTATTTCTGAACTGATTGACATGAAACAAACAGTAAATGTTAAGTGAAACTTACCACAATATATTAGTAAAAACTGAAAATCGGATAAGCCATTTCTGAAATTAGCGTGGACAAACACAGACAAATATACATTCCGGGATAAAAAGTACCCAGTGTTGTGCGCCAAACATTATAGTATAATTATACCAAGTTTCATCGTAATCAGACCGGTAGATTTTGTGTGATGCTTGAACAAACAGACAGACAGACAGACAGACACACAAAATTTTTTCTAATCACATATTTGTGTTCGGTATCGATCTAGTAACATCCCCTGGTATTTATTTTTTCAATATTTTCAATGTACAGAATTTACACTTCTACAGTTTTATATTAAGTATAGATAATAATTTAGGCAATAAAATATTGAAAATGAATCTTATTACTCGAGTGTTATTACTAGAATAAGGGTACGCAGGTTACGCTACATCACATTGCAACAGTGTGCGTGTGTGAGTACTGTGAGTAGGTTCGTGTTTTATGTGCGGCCGTAGGTAGAGGTAGGGTAAGTATGCATACTGTACGTACAAATTGAGGACAATGAATGAATGAATGAATGAATGAATGAATGAATGAATGAATACACTTTATTGTACACCAGAAAATTTACAACAGATATTATAAAAAAAAAAAAATTAGTACAAAAGGCGGCCTTATCGCAAAGCTGCGATTTCTTCCAGGCAACCTTCGGGTCAGGAATAATAATAAAAAAAAAAAGAAAATTCGGTAGGGTGTACCAATCACACAAATATTTATAAATATTAAAAACTTAACCAAAGTGGTAATGACCATTTGACAGAAGGTTAAAAAAGAAAAAAGTTGGGGTTCAGGGAAATTAAGAAAAAAGGGATAGCAAGTGAGGAGTTAGAGAGATAAGTAGTATTGTTTAATTTTATTTTTAAAGGAAAGAATTGATTGAGCTTTACGAATTGTGATAGGTAAATTGTTCCACAAGTGGACAGCTTCTACAGTAAAAGATTTCGCATAGAATTGGGATGAATGTGAAGGAAAGTGAAGTCGAAGGTTTTTAGAAGATCGTAAGGGAAGGGTTTGAGAGGAACAAAAAAACTGGAAGCGTTCTTTAAGATAAAGTGGAGCATTTGGATTGAATAGCACGCAGTATAAGAATGAAAGAATGTGTGTATCACGGCGAAGACGGATAGGGAGCCACTTAAGCTTATTACGATAGTCGGAAATATGATCATATTTGCGCAAGCCAAATATAAACCTTATGAAAAAATTTTGAAGACGCTCAAGTTTATTAAGTTGCTCCTGGGACAAATCAAGGTAGCAGACGTCAGCATAATCAAGAATAGGAAAGAGTAAAGAATGTGCAAGCGCAATTTTTGTAGGGATGGGCAGAAAACCACGCAGTCTCCTTAGAGAACCAACTGTCGCAAACACCTTCCTGCTAACTTCGGTAATTTGAGGTGCCCATGAGAAATGGCAATCAAATGTGATGCCCAGGTTTTTTACTGTTTTGCTATATGGAATATTAACACCATCCAAATAAAGTACAGGCAAGTTATCCCAGTCTATTTTATGTATCATACGTGAACTGCCGATGATAATAGCTTTCGATTTCTGGGGATTTACGTTTAACCCATGAGAACGGCTCCAAAGAGAGATATGAGCTAGATCAATATTTAATGAGTTAATAGAGCTCGGCAGATCCCTTAAACTAGCTTGAGTGTAAATCTGGAGATCGTCTGCATAAAGATGATAGAGAGAAGTTAACGAGAGTGTAACAGAGTTAATGAAAATAGAAAATAAGAGTGGAGACAACACGCCACCTTGCGGCACGCCAGCAGAAACATCACACCAAGTCGAAAAATTATCGTTGATTTGTATACGATGCCGGCGACCGAACAAGTAGTTATGAAACCAGTCAATTACCGATGGAGATATGTTAAGAGAATACAACGTAGCCAATAATATATCAAAGTCAACAGTGTTGAAAGCATTGCTAAAGTCTAACAATGTCAACACCGTGAGCTGTTGCTTTTCCATACCGAAACGAATATCGTCAGTGATTTTGACTAGAGCACTAGTCGTACTATGACCAGGACGGAAACCAGATTGGAATGGGTTAAGGAGATTACATTTTGACAAAAATTCGCTTAATTGTTGGTTCACTAGACGCTCGAGGACTTTTGAAAGGAAAGGTAATATAGATATAGGCCTATAACTATCAGCTGCAGTAGGATTAGTCTTTTTTGGGAGAGGAATTATATGCGCGTCTTTCCATGAGCTTGGAAAAGTGCCCGTTGAGATTGAGTAATTTAAAATAGATGTTATTATAGGAGTGAGAATATCAATTATGGGGATGATCATTTTACGACTAATGCTGTCAGCACCGACGGCATTCGAATCGATAGCCAGTATGTTCTTCTTGACATCACATTCAGTAAATTGACTAAAATTAAATACAGGATGATTAGGAGTGGAATCAGATGAAATTTCGGATAGAGTATGCGATTTAATGTTCTCGTCAATTAATTCACAAGAAGAAAATTGTTTATTGAGGAAATTAATATCAATATTATTTGGAAGTGAACGTTCTCGGGATTTTCCAACTCCTAATGTTCTAAGAAACCTCCATACCTTTTCGGGGTCTTCATTCTGAACTGATTTATGAATATGGCGTCGTTGTGCATCTCTACATTCTTTATTACAGCGATTCCTCGCAATATTATACCTATTCTTATTTTGATAAGTTGAAGAACATTTCCATTTAGTTTTAGCCGAGTTTTTCTTTTCAATAAGTTGTTTGATGTTATCAGAGAGCCAAGGTGCAGGAAGATGTTTAACTCGCACCGGTCGAACAGGGGCATGCCGATCATATAGGTGAATCAGGAAAGAATTAAATAAAGTGACTTTATCATCTATATCATCCGCATTGACGACCGCAGTCCAATCGATTCTGGTAGCATCATAGCAGAGTTTCTCCAAATCCATGCTACCAAAACTGCGCTGCAGAAGAATTTTAGATTTAGACTTGGGAGGACGGATTTTGTAAGACAAGTAAAGCAGATCATGAAAAGAAAAGGCATCAGCATCACACTGCCCATGCTTGGCAACATGGTCTATTGACGAGACAATTGATAAATCTAAAAGAGAGGGGACACAATTAGGAAATCGATGAGTAGCAGATGATGGGAGAATATGCATGTTAGCAGCACTAACAATAGCCTTGAGACGGTTTGACCTCGTGTCATTTTTGATCAAGCAGGTGTTGAAATCGCCCATGATCACTGTGTGGTTATATTGAGGAACCAGATTCTCTAATAGTTGCTCAAATTCAGAGAAATAGTCAATTAAGAGAGAAGGACTATACACAACACCAAGAAGAAGTTTCGTATGAGAAACTATGGTTTCTATAAAAAGATACTCAACATTGTGGCCACCTGACTGATTAGAGGTCAAAACGATGGAAAAAGGTATATAGGAGCGCAAATAAATTGCCACTCCGCCACCACCACGATCACAACGATCGTTGCGGATTAGCTGAAAACCTGGTATAGAGT
Organism: Macrosoma leucophasiata; assembly: GCA_036365455.1. NCBI lineage: Eukaryota > Metazoa > Arthropoda > Insecta > Lepidoptera > Hedylidae > Macrosoma > Macrosoma leucophasiata. The sequence continues at coordinate 12,300,676 of JAWQUS010000003.1, read as the reverse complement.
AAGAAGTAGATGGAAGGCACGGTTTTAGCCACGACTCAGATACAAGGATTGCATGGACTTGACTGTCAGAAAAGGTTGCTAACAAGTCTGCATAATGTGCCGGAATACTTTGGGAGTTTATGTGAACAATATTAAAATTTTTCAGTACATCTGAGAAGTTAGAATCGAGACATGAATTAAGGGAAGGGAGGCTTACAAAACTGTCATTGCTATTCGATCCACTCGAGGAAATGGAAAAAAAGTCATCAGAATGGTCATTGTCACTATGAACTACATTATTATTACTATTCATGTAAAATTATATATATAAAAAAAAAAAAAGTTAATAAGAAATATATATATATGTATAAGTTCCTACCCTCCAGCTCCCTATGAATACAACTATGGAAGACATCAATATAAGTTAGAACTATCAGTTAAAAAGACATAAAAAAAAAAAACACATTTTGAATAATTCAGAACAAAACAAAAAAAAAAAAAAAGACTGTCCTCGAAAAAAAAAAAATGTATTTAAATAATATTTGCAAGTTCATTGATTTAGTACGCAACTTTGGCCAAACATACCCATTGTCTATTTAGCGACAAACTAACCAACCAACACAACACACAGTTCAGAAACTAGGTTTGTGAAATGACAATGACAGATGACAGAGAAAAATTGAAATGAGAAATGAGTGACAGCACAACAAAACAAGAAGCAAAAAGTGAAAAAGTTAGTGGGTAATTAAAAGTAATGAAATATGAAACATAGATAATAAAGCAAGCATCAAGAAAAGTGTATAGTTAGTTGTTTAAAGTCGAAGGAATACAAAAATACTAACTTAAGACATCATTTCTTGTTGGCCAGCTGCCGCTTCGGGCGCGTCATGTCTTTGTCGACAGTCTTGCTACTTGTAGCTGGTTTCGTCGACGCTGGAGCCCGAGCCGGAACACTGGCTTCGCCGTCTGAGGCCACATTGTTGAGGTCGCTCAGATATTCAATGCGATGCCGAGAACCATCCATACCTATAATGTGTATCTGGCCATCTCTCGTCCAGCACTTCGTAACACCGAAACGTCGTCGTGCCTCCAGGAATGCCTCATGACGTCGCTTGGTTAGGTACTCAGACTGAGTGATACCTGACCCTTTTAACTTCGTTTTGGAGTACCAAACAGCGTTCCGAACTTCAAGATCATGCAGCTTGACAACTATGGGCCTAGACTTGTCGGTTGCGCGCCCCAGACGATGACAATGCGAGATACTTGCAGCTGAGAAACCTGGCACTTTCAATTTATTACACACGATGGTAGCCACGACATTAGTGGTATCCTCTGATTGGCCTTCGGGTACACCATGAAATAGAAGCATTTTACGCCTTCTCTTCATTTCTAACCGGTCCAGTTCTGCGCCCAAATACTCCACTTGCCGCTGAAGTGTAGCTAGTGCCGTCATAATAAATTTACGGAAAGTGTTGAATTCACTGACCAAGGAATCTGAAGCTGTAGTTTGTGATGTGGTGTTAAGTTCCCGCTGGAACTCATTCATACGGCTGTTGAACAAATCAGCCATGGCACCCAGTGACTCCTTGATGTTTTCCATTGTGACGTGAAATTTAGTGAGATTGCGAGGAATATGAGAGCTAGTAAGTAGTTTGATACTTTACATATGTAGTAGAAGTATTTTATAACACTTTAAACTCTTTGGTTATTAATTATTTCGAAATAAATATAGAGCACTCTTAAAAACGTGTGTATCAATTCACACCTACCCACCAGGACAACTTATTTCATAAATAAAAAATATTAAATACATAGATAAACATATACCTATTTCAGTTCATGTAGTTTGATACTCGATTTTCTAATCGGGGTGTTAGAGAGTGTGCATTTTTTCCCGTTACATGTTGTATGGAGTAGACACCAGAAACAAACAGCCGGTACCATTTTTAAATTGATTTGACAGATATTTTGTATGACGTTTTCACGTCAGCTGTCATATACGAGTACTATGGGAAATGGCGGGTAATTGTATGCAAAAAACTGGAACCATGCTATCAAGGAGAATGCCCAGTCTAGTACTTTAACTTTAGTACAAAAATAAAAAAGAAATAATAATAATAAGAAATTGTAAAAAAATAAGTATGAGCAATGGCTCATACTTATTTTTTTACAATTTCGATGGCTGGATAGACATTTCGAATAAGTACTCCCCCTATTTTATGACACTTTAGTAAAGTGTATTTATTACCGTGGTGTTACCTATCCTATGCCTACTTCAAGAGCGATGAATGATCATCATTGAATGTATGTTTTTCACAAGCATGTGTTAATGCGAAATAATATAAAACAATTATTAAGGGTAAAAGCGACTTCTTTACGATATTCAATAAACTGAAAAGTCTATTATATCGGTTGCCTAACTAGCATAGTTGGTAATAGATGGCGCTACTGGTACCATAAACCAATGCAATAGATGTGAAGGAAAAATTCGACAAATCGGGCAGGGCTTCAGTAGCTCAATTGGAAGAGCGGCTGGACTAGATTCCCAGTAGGTCGCGAGTTCGAGCCTCGCCTGAAGTCAAATTTTTCTTTCATTTCTTTAAAAATAAAAATATATTGAATGTATGTTAACATTCTAAACACGCTACACTAATTTCTACAATAAACTAAATGCGGCTTGAACATTTTGCATTTTGATAGTAGGTATTGAATTTGATCTAATCAAGATGATCAGCGCCGCCCGCCATCGTCGCGTCGTTTATAGGTATGTTATTATAGCGGTCTATCATTGATGCTTAACGGCGCCAGTTGAACATTTAACAAGTGAATTTATATACAGTAACGGTTGTAAATGTTATGGATACATTAAAAAAGGTCTGAGTTTTTTTTTTTTTTGCAAACCAACTATAAATTTGCTATGTACGTCATTCATGATATTTACGATTATTTACAAAAGTTTCCGAGCATATATCACATATATCCTAATTTTCATAAATTTATGTGTGTTTGTCCATGAATATCTCCAAAACTTCTGAATAGAGTGCAACTGTAATATCTGGTTGTATATTTAACATATACTTCAACTTACAGTTTTTTTAAACAAAATCGGTTCAGTCAATTCAAAATTATCAGTATGAAAAAGTAATAAAAAATACACCTTCAAAATCTATCGACGATGATGAAATAAGTAATATGTTAAATTATTTACTGCAAATTATATTAAGGGCGTACATTTATTAGAGTCTCTGCCAGTAAAGACATTCAATATGAATACATATATCATATCAATATTATTATTTAACCAACTATCAAAGTTGATAATATTAATAGGATTGCCACTTTAATATTTCCCTTGATCGGTAGTAAGAACTGGCAGCACCGACACAAAATATGGTAGGTACACCCCTATTATAATTTGCAGTAAGTAAATCATTTTAAGTTTTACTATTCAACGTCTTATCCGTGGCGCTCACATCTCATGTTTACATAATCAGCAAATCAATTCCTGTCTATCTACTATCTTATCGCAGTCGCGAATTTTGCAATTGATCGATATAATAAGTAATCGGCCATTATGTAGCTGTCGGCCATTATGTACGTAGGTACTTCAGTTTTCGAGTGTTAAGCTTTCGATTTTTAATGTATGGATTTATTATGGATACTTGTGTGCCCTCGACTTCGTCCGCGTAGATACTGATGAACAATTTTTTTTTTTAATTCTACGCGGATAAAGTCGCGGGCACAGCTAATCTAAATTAAATGCGTTTAAGTAAACCGCATTCAACTCTGTTTAAAAGTTTTGAAGCAGTGCTTGAAGTAAGTTTTCACTTGACCATAACTTCTTTTCCTCTAACCCTATTATGACGATTAGAGACTAATGATGAGACTAATTAGGTATATATATGTAATCCACCTGTGAAAACCGCGTTAGTTTCAAAGTTATGACGTACCAAAAAGTAGACAAAAATTCTAAATGTTTTTATTTTTCGTTTTCTATTACTCTTCTTTAATCGCCCCCAGCTCTTTGGAGAAATATTTAATGTAAGTACAAAGTACAGACACTCGATTTTTACTTAAGTCTTATTATATGTATTGATAAGTGTAAATAAGTCGATAGACATAATTATCCACATCAAGCAATTGTTGTCACTGCAATTACAAATCCGCTCCCAAGTGGTGGTAGAGCTCCACCGCATTACCTAATCTACTTGCCGCTAAATGGTAGTACCTATTCAGCACTATCGTGTTCCGGTCAGGTGGTAATGTACAGCCCTGTAATTTCCGGCACGGCACAACGCCATAATACCTTACACCTCAAAAGTGGCAACTAATGTACAGGGCGCCCCGTAGAAAAAAATTCTAGATACTCCCATTACTGCCACATTTTTCTTCGTGTATTCCTTCTATACCTACATAGAGCAACGTGGCGCACCGATCGCGTACGGTCCGCCGCGCCGCGACCGGTGGCCCGCGTTGCTCTATGCTTCTATGCTCTATCTATACCATAAAATTGCCCTCTTCGCAGCGTGCACGTACTGGACTGTTATTTGCGTTTGCGCCATTACGGGACCATACTTCATAGGCACCACCGCATTACAACGCACCGACGTTTTGTAGGACGTGTGCGTTGCAGTATTGCTATCAGTACGTTCTAATAAGTCGGCCGGTTGCTCACGTCAGACAATCGGTAACCGATTTTTTGTAGGAGAAAGATAGAAAATACTGATAGTCATAGTAAAACGAACTGACTTTTAGTAGGACGTGTGCGTTACTATAACTATCAGTACCTACGTTCTATTTTTCTCCTACAAAAAATCGGCAAATAATCGCTCACATATTGTCTGGTGTTGGCGAGCAGCCTAAACCGACATAAAATTAATTACGGCCAATAGACAGACTGATTTATTGAAATAAGAGCTTCACCACGTTTTGAAATTGAAACTGACCTGATGCAATTCAATCTTATGTTACATCATGCTTACCTAGGCTACTAGTATAAATTATTATTGTATATTTTGTATCTGCAACGAATCATCACTTAAGCCTGGGTTCCAGCACGATATTTGTTAAAGTAATTGTAACATTTCACATCCTTCTCTAACTTAAAGAAATCTGTTAAAGTTAGAGAAGGACGTGAAATGTTGCATTAACTTTAACTTTATCAAATATCTTGGTGCAACCCAGGCTTAGAAACGTAATAATAAACACTAGAATAGAACCAGGTAACTAAATAAACGTAACAAACTCAAAGGGTAGCACTGGTAAACTTACAGATAATAAAAAAATACCCAATAGCATAAAAAAAACGTTAATACCTCTGTAAGTAGTAGTCGTCTGCTACCAATAGAGTACTGAGGCAGTCAATTATTATAAAATATACCTAGTACATGTAAAACCAAACATTATGCGTCAAGGTGTAGAAATAAAATCAATTTTTTGCGTATGCCTTAGCTACGTACAGAGTTTTTTCAGTTGAGGTAATGTACGGAATGTAGGTACCCACTGGACCGGGAGATAGCATTGCATTTTAGATAGTGATTTAAGCTAAATTTAATTTATTTAAATAATTATAATAAGTATTTAGGTAACTATTTAATAAAATGTGCATGTTTATGTATGGTGGTTCTTGGTTATGCATTGCCTAGGCAGTATTTTAAATTTCATATTTTATATTAGGTACAGTCAGAAAACTCCGCTTATCCAAAATCAATCTAATATAGCTTTTATTGTCACCTCATAAACACGTGTGATCAAGCGCCGAGTTTCTTGATAGTACATTGATACTAACTACTACGTCGTAAAATTTCAACCTCGCTTTGCTCACTCGCAATTATTCACGGTCATGGTTAACACGAAGACAAATGCGCGCATTTCGCAGGGAACTCAAATCAAAATAAATACGATCCAAAACTACGAATCTATAGGTTTTTAATTGGTACCTACCTACTTAGATCGAATAGTAATTGATTAGAGTTGTTATGGACAGGGAAGTATTTACCCCAGGGCCTAGGGGTCCATGGCACAGGGCCAGAGAATAATACTACGTATAGAATGGACACGACGTCCCGCCCGATTTCCTCGCCTTACCCAGAGAATATGTAATAATACTAGAATGGACACTTCGACGTCCCGCCCGATTTGCACACATACACAACCCCTTCCTCTCTTATGGGCGACGTTTGGTATTTTGTACGTGCTACGCACACACACAGGTGCGCGTGTAAATACACGTCACTGATGGATAGAAACCAAATTAAGCGTTTGTATGGAATTTTGGCGGAGTGTCCGCGGTGTGCCTTACCCAACCTCCTCCCCTCTTATGGGTGACGTTTGGTATTCTCTACGTGCTACGCACCCAGGTGCACGTGTAAATACACGTCACTGATTGATGTCTGTGTAATAAAGACGAAATTAAGAGTTTGTATCGAATTTTGGCGGAGTGTCCGCGGTGTGCCAGGGCATAGGGATCCATGGCCCAGGGCGGTAGATTGCGAGGGGCGGTTCAAGGTGTGAACCTTGGCTACGTCCCGCTTATGCGCTTATATATCTATACATATAAACGCATAAGCGCGACGGACCTACCTAAGGGCCTACCTTAGGTACCTACCTAAGGGCCTACCTTAGGTACCTACCTAAGGGCGGTTACACAACACTGCGATCGCGATGCGATGCGACGCCGCATCGCAGGCTATTTACCTATTCGTGCGAGGTCGCAGATATTTGCGATGCGATGCGAATTCGCAGTTATGTGTGGAAGCCCTAAAGATGATTTTTTTTTTTGCTTCTCTGCATTAACAAATGGGCTGCAAACATACCTAATTGTGTGAAATTTGGAACATTTTACACAATTAGGTATCAATTTAGGAAATAAAAAATGGCAAAGAGTATTGTGTGAAAAATCAGTTCTTTCACACTCACACTAGTACTTGGAATTTTAATTCGATTCCGATTTTGACATTAGCTACTGTCACTTCGTAAAATAGGTAATGATACCACTTAAAACCTAATAGTGATGGACCCAACAATCGATAAAAATCGCGATAATTACATTACATAAACATAAAATCGCGATTTTTTATTTTTTTATTTATTGGTGCACCAATTTTAAGAATATTTTGAAGATTTTATTGAATTAACTACATTATTATTCACAATAACTATTTATTAATTAGTAACCATAGCGATATTTTATTAGAAGTTATTTTTTTCTTTCAATTACATTAAAACAAAACTTATAATAAAAGAGCCTTGATAACTAGTTTCATTAAACTTTGAGTGTATTTATCTGTTTTGGTTTGCCATCAAAATGAATCCTCAGCCAAGTAGGTACATCAAAAAAGAACACAGACACGTTGTCCCCAAGAAGAAAAAAGGTTACAAAAGGTTTTGGTAGTTACTGAAAAAGTAATGATCCGCAATGTCTACAAGTACATGAAAAACGAAACTTCTACTCTGAAGTAGGAGTTGTCTAGATAATACTATAAACAAAATAAATCGATTCAGAAATATCTCATTTCCACTTATTCAAAAATCAATATACCTACCTAAATGATTATGACATGATTTCAAATAAAAATGCTTCACTAAATAATTATACTATACTGTTGATGAATTAAAAGATTTGAAATATTCAATCATAAATCATCTGCAGTTCAATAATTTATAAAACATAATATTCAAAGTAATACTCATACTAGGTATAAACACTAGTACTTTGTTTACAGCATGATAAGATTATGAGTTCAAGTGTTATCATGTCAATGTTTTGGCCCATACAATATTAAATTGTGTTATTAATCATGACTATTGCTTTGATTTGTGGCAATAATAAGACAATTTCATAATAAAAATATATGGCTCCTTTTAGGGTTCTGAACCCTTAAAGGATCACTTGTCTATCTGTCTGTCTGTATGTCCGCTGACTGATTGATATGATTGAAAACTTCTGAATTTATTGAGTTGATGTTAGCTACACATGTAGGTTAGTCTACCAAACACAAATGTGTAATGTAAATAACTGAGGTTCAGGTATTGACAAATTGGCATTACTTATACAAATGAATAAAATTGGAGTGTCTGTTTGTAATTTAAAAATAGCCGCTTTTTACTAAATGCATATGTATGGTACATATACCAAAACAACATTTTTTTAACAACTACGTCTGGGTAGATACTGAACAATCATAAATTCTCACTCAGACGAAGTCATAAAGACAGCTAGTTTGCTAACATTCTTAAAATCAGAAATTTTTGAATGTCAGCAAACCACAACATTATTGTATGTCATACTAGATAAAAAAACTTATTGTTTGAATCTCAAATATTATAAGTTCTGAATGAAGTTTTGCATGATTTCAGAACATAAGCAACAATCATGATGTCCTCCTTGATGTGGTCCGTCAACGGCAATGAGCCGTTGACGGACCACATCAAGGAGGACATCATATGACTAATAACCAATAGAAAGTGATGATTTATCATAGAATTATGGGTAATGAATGAAGCCTATGTGTTGCTACTCCTGAGACCTAATAACTTCAAAAGTAAAACAATATTATTGGAGTAACTAAGCAACAGATGAATTTGAAAATAATAAGGAAAATTTTTGGTGGAAACTTACCAGATCGAATCTCGTAATTTGTAACATTATCATTTTTAAGTTGACTTATGAGCGCGTTATTTATTACACCACATGAATTCATTATTCCAAAAAGAAATCCATTCATTAAAAATGATCCCAATAAAACAGAGTAAGCTCTGAAACCTCCATCACGAGGTACGTTTGTTTCATTACTAGGATCACTTTCTCTCCTTTCCGATTTTAATCCATTTACATTATTAAGTCTTATTCTTTCGCTATTTTCTTTCTCCTGCTCCGATTTCATGTTAAACAAATTTATTTTATTAATTAATAGTAGTCGTACATAATCCAAAGCACATGGATGCTGATATTAGTCGCTTACAGCACTAGGATTCAAATTGTCAATAGAAACTGAAAAAAAAAGAAAAACTATTCGTATTAAACATGTTTTAAATTCCCAATAACGCAACATACTTCATAATTCATAAATACCGTAATGTTTAATCCTTTATTTGATAAATCCACGTGCACTCCATACACTTCAAATTTTGCAACTGATTGACATTTTGACATATTGACATATTTAATTGACATTTCTGACATTTGACATATTGACATACATTTTTTTTTACGGCATCGCTTGTTTTGCATATTGCCAGTGTCAAGTAAAACGATATTTCCTACCTATTCGTATTGAGCTTAGACTATAGGTACTTAATCTAAGGTATTGAGCAACGTGAAAGTCAGAGTCAGTCAGTCAATTTATCAGTCCATCAGTCAGTGTCACAGTCAACATTTACAATGAAGTTTTGGAGGCAAGCCAAAAGAACGTGTTTTCGCACTGTTATTCTGTTTCACTATACACGAGCACTTTATTAAGCCTATATCAAATAAAATGCCATAAATAGCCACCAACTTTATTTGATATAACTCAAAAATACACCAAGAAAATGAAATAAAATAAAAGCACCACACGCATCTTTCAAGCTTACCACCAAAACTATAGTGATCTGTGACCAAAACTCACACTTGTGAGTTCTGTCAGCTCTGTGACATTTTCAGCATTTTCTTGTCATTTTTATGGCAGTATTCAGAAAAATTAAGATTTACAAAAAAATCGGCCGAAACTGCCGAAAGACTACTCTGAAGTAAGGAAAAGACGCCTTTTTGTCTAACTGTCACATCTTATTATCAGACAAGGAGTCAATTTGTGATTGCCATTGCCACAAAAGAAAATAAGAAGAAGAAGAAAGAAGTTGTTTTGGTTGTTCCGATTTAGACTGAGACCACTGCGACAGTGCGACAGTGCTTTGCCGGGGAAAATTTCGTTACAATACAGACTGATAATACTGCCGCATGTGTCATGGTAGGATATAACGTCATTTTTGTACTCTGAGCACTGGTTTTCGAGGAAAGGTACCTACTCTCAGTGATTTTACTTAGGGCAACAAACTACCCTACAGCTATAAATAGCTCCCCGTCTTAGTTACGCAACGCCGTCCTCCGATTACCCAGTCGGAGGGCTTGGTGTCATTAACCAAACTCTTCAACGGGGTACTCCGAACTGGCCATTTTCCCACTGATTGGCAGCTGGGAAAGGTCATCGTCCTCCCAAAATCGGGCAAGGACAGCCGACTCACGTCCAGCTATATATACGCCCTTTAACGTTGCTGTCGCACCTGGGCAAGTTGTTTGAGCGCCTCCTGCTGCGGAGGCTGAGACCGCTCCTCCCGAGTAGAGAGGAGTAATTCGGCTTCCGCGCGGGACATTCAACCACGCTCCAGTTGCCAGGGTGCTACATCACCTTGCCGACGAGGCCAACAGAAATCACTACGCGGTCGCAGTTTTTCTAGATATTGAAAAAGTTTTCGACTGTGAGTGGCACCTTGGCTTCCTCGACAAGATAGCAGCCAAAATGCAATCTGGCATTTTTAGGGTGGTAGCTGACTTTCTCCAAGACCGGCGGTTCTACGTCACGGTGGAGGGCAGCGATTCTGCCCAGCATCCAATCCGTGCTGGAGTACCTCAAGGCAGCTGTCTGTCGCCGTGCCTTTATGCGGCGTACACAGACGACGTTCCCACCCTGCGTGACCATCTGCGCGAGGGGGAGAGGGACGTCATGCTGTCCTTGTTTGCCGGCGACAGCGCCTACAAAGCGACATAGGCTCGGTTGCATTTAGCAATCGCAAAAATGCAACACCTGCTGGACCTGCTGCCGGAGTGGTTGGACAGGTGGCGGATGGTCGTCAACGTAGACAAGACGGCCGCTATCGTAACACGAGTCCGCCGCTTACCGCAGCCGCTCCGACTGCGACGCCAGGACCTACTGTGAATCACGTGGTGCAACAGGCAGCGACCTCGCGCTCGATGCTGCGTCCCGTTCTTCATTAGAGACTGCCACTCCGGACCAAACTCTGCTATACAAGACCTATGTGCGCCTGCATGGTTTGCACTATGCTCCGCGACGCAGCGGCGCGGCTTCAGGTTCAGCAGAACCTGTCTCTCCGGCTGATCACAGGAGCGGGGAGGTATGTGCGCAACGACGTCATCGCCTGGGATCTAAGGTGTCCGGGGAGGAGTTCGTGGTCCGTCTCGCGCGTCAAATGTTCGACCGCGCGGATAACGGACCCCACGAGCATCTCCGCGGAATCGCCCCTCTCCACAGCCACCCACCCGAGGGTCATCCGTTGCCGCGCGAGATCCTCCCTCCTACATCGCCGGGGGCGCGTCGAGCCGATGTCGCCCACCTCACCCCATCCCTCCGAAGGCCCCGATCCCCCGCATCACAGTGAAGGCCGCCCAGACATACACCTACACTAACATACATACCACTGTGGATATGGTCCAATGTAACAATCAGAAAACTTAGGCGTGCGTGCCTTTTCGGTGCCAAAAAGAGTCCGTTTCCCTTCTCCCCTACACTAAATGATGAACCTATACCAAACCACTTAGACATCTTAGGTGTAACTCTACCACCCACCTGAATTGCGGCAGTTACCTAGATACGGTTGTTCGGCTGGGGCGGTTCGCCACGGGCCTCCGGTTCTAGGAGCCTCCAAAGATCGACTGGTCGCTGGCTGGGTATCGTCACACCGCGGACACTCCGCCAAAATTCCATACAAACGCTTATTTTGGTTACCTATTACACAGTGACGTCAATCAGTGACGTGTAGTCACACGTGCACGCACACAGCGTAGCACGTAGGGTTATGAGGTTCTGACTTTAGGCCTCGGACCGACAATATAGAAATAAAATTATACTATGCACTTACGTAGATATTTCTTTCTTTCTTTCTATTATTTGACCCGATTTACACTATGCACCCCGTCAGGCCACGAGAAAAATATGACAATTGATTTCTAATTTTATTTTTTTGGCCGATATCGGCCAACTGCGGCTCAACAGTAAGGCATATTTCTATTTACCAGTTTCACCCAGTTTACCGGTGCATTTTAAAAACATAAAACCACAAACACTACTTCAACAAATAGCACAAGTATTGGAAAATAAGTAATAACACTCATTACCTACTCATTACGTCGACAAGTCACTTCAATTCAATATACTGAAACACTTTTATTACTAATGCAATGCAATCGCATAGCGTAAAGGTAAGAAATTATAATATAAAAAAAGGTTTTAAGTTAAATAAAAAAGTTTTGTAATTGTGAACATAATTATTTGACCTTAGGTATTTTTTCCTTCGGAACCTGAAAAATGATCTTTTTTTGTTACGACTTGTTGACATATAGCCATACACTGCACAATAAAGCACCATCTTAATGTTAATAAATAAAAGATTCGATTACAAATTAATCAAAACTAGACCGCTCGCAACCTCGCTGTGGAGTACCAACCGTCGCCCATACGAGGGGAAGAGATTGGGTGAAGCGCGGCAAATGGGCGGGACGTCGAAGTGTCCATTCTATACGTAGTATTATTACATATTCTCTTGTATCGTGAAAGATTCGTAGAGCTTACGGCGGGAAATGTCGTTTTTTTGCTCGCGCGTTCTAGAATTTATCTATCAACCCTACTAATGTGCGTGGGCGGTGAGGCCCCCTAATTTTACCTTATGACCTTTTGTTTTTGCTCGTACGTCAGACGGGCCTCCAAATGCCAAATGCCGCCCCGGGCCCCTGATGACCTTAGTACTTAGTCCGCCACTGCACCTTGCCGGCTTCTATGTTTCCGATAAACTATAACCTGGGATTTTTTAAGTCTAGAGTGAATAGGTATGAAAGTTTTATCTACAAATGTTATTATAAAGTGTTTGAGGCACTATAACAACTTGTTGAACAACTTACTGTATAATCCAAACTAAATGGTAACCCTCCAAAACAGCTTGTCTTTTTGAAAACATTTATTTACTGACAAATAATATGCTGTAAAAATGATATTGTTTCGGGACACTTTTTTCCCTCAAAAATCGTTCCTTCATTATCCAAGCCAAGCCTACAACTTTTGGGTTCAATTAACTTAATATATATCGCATGAGGGTATGATGGGGGGTAAATAAGTGACTTTGAATTTTAAAAAGGTCGTTTATTATACATTCATGTTAGCGTTTAATTGACGAACACCCCGCGCACTTAAAAAAATAAAATTAAGATTTAAAAAAGGTAAGGTGATGTATTTGTTACTTGTATTTCTTAATTTCATTAACCATATTTTTTATTGGCAGCATTTCATCCTTCAGACTTTCATCTGAAGTGCTTTTCTCATCTTCAGATGCTGTCAAATATTTCGCAACCAATTCTGAAAGAAATAAAAAGTAGTGTCATGGTGATAGGATGAATGCTGTATACTAACGTCTCAGGAATTCCGTCTAAACATATTCCTTTTACACCAAATCGGAAATGGTATTGCAATTAATTGGTTCGCAATCATTGCGAACCGTCAAGAACCGTCAAGGTAGCGCGCACATCTGACATGCAAAATCAAAATGGCAACTAAAGCCTATTGGGTTGAGACAAAATGTAAAACCATATCAGTAAATCTGAAAAAGAATAAAAGTTGGTCGTGCCATAGCTAATTATTACAATATATTTAATTTAATATATTTTTATATTATATTATGCATAGAAAACTCGTTTAACGTAAATCGCACCGAATTGCCATCTTTCAATAAGGTGGCCAACCGTCCCGGATTCTGCGGGACCGTCCCGTAATGCTTTTTTTTTAATGTAATGTAAGTGTCAAACAAGCATGCAGTTCACATTGATGTTAAGTGATGACTGCAGCCTATAGACACCCACATGAAGACCAAGGCCAAAATGCAGATGCGTTACCACCCCTGAGGCCTAAGGTGTTATGCCTCTGTGCCGGAAATTACAGGGCCGTACATTACCACCTGACCGGAACACGATAGTGCTGAACACTACCATTTAGCGGTAAGTAAATTAGGTAATGCGGTAGTGCCTACGCCCGCGAGCTCCGTCACTGGAGCTCTACCACCAGTAAAGATGCTGGATGTAATCCAGCTTTGCAAAAAATAATAAAATAGTCCCGTAAAACGTTGGATGCGTCCCGCATGTCCCGCATTCGATGCATTGACGTGCCAATCCATTTTTTTTTCAAGCTACTACATAACACAGTCACACACACACACACACACAAAATATACACTACACTACGCCCATGTGTGAGTATGAGATCGTTTTGCTTCATTTTGCATTCTTGTAAGAAAGTGTCTCGCTAGTGATAAATACTATTTTAAAAATAAATGACTGCAGTATGTAAGTTTTGTGTTTTTAAGTCATTTTGGTACGTATACCTACTGACAAGACTTCGTACTTCGCATTCACCATACCCTATCTATCCACTAAAAGTCCCGCATGCTATTTTCAGAAAGTTAGCCGCCTTATCTTTCAATCGTATTCATTCAATGATATATAAAGACGATGGTGGTTTACATTTTATTAAACATTTACACAAATATACAAACATCTTTTTTAACGTAGGCACTTTCATTCTTTTTAGACGAAATAATAAAATGTGTGCGTGCAAAATAAAAGTATTAGAACCTGTTTTTATGGTTCTGTAGCCAAATGGCAAAAAACTGAACCTTTGCAGATTCGTCATGTCTGTTGATCCGTCTGTCAGTGCGTCCACACAGCTACTTTATTCCGAATTAGGTAGGTATGTAAGTAGATGTATTTTGTGAACTGCTTCATGATTTGCATACAAAAATGAAAAAATAACATTCGAATCATCAATCAATCATGTTTTTTTTTTAATCGAATATTTGGTATATTGTATACCTTTAAAATACTATGCACCGAGAAAAAATATTCAATTTCGTGTGTATTGTGTGGCAAATGGAATCATTCAACAATCAAAATCTAACAAAACTAGCGAACATTTGTAGGTAGGTACCAGTTTATGTTCCAATATCTGTTATCGTATAAAAGTAAACTCTTATGTGTTGATAGAAAACATCCGATTTCATGTGGCAAATTTAATCATTCATCCATCGTAATTCGAAACTAGCAATTTAATACAACTACTTATTAATTTTAATCCGAATAACCATTACATCATCTAAAATATTCTAAAAGGTTAAAACTTTTACTTTTCTATGTATAGACATAAGAAATAATAAGATATGTGTATGCAAAACAAAATAAAAAACCGGTCAAGTGCGTGTCGGGCCACGCGCAGTGTATTTTTACTAGAAACACAAAAGTTTATTACCATGATATTGTTGAAGTTTTTGATAATCTTCTTCCTTCAGTTGCGTTTTCAAAAACGATATTATAACAGGTACTTGTCGTCCAGACGCATGTAGCATATTCTGGTTCAATATGGTGTATATAGCTAATACAGCAAGATGGAGGACTAAAGCAGGATCTTCGCAACTCTGCAGCTCAGAAATCAATTTTTCTCTATGATTCTGAATCAAAATTCTGAAAAAAATAATAAATTAAAAACACAACAGGAAGTTGATTTTTTTTTCTAAATATTAAAAATAAAAGAATAAGCAATAAAATAACCGCGTAAAAGAATTACAGTAATAGATCCTGTGCTACACATATAAATTTAGACCTTACATACTTCCTCGTAGGTAGATGAGATGGACATAACCCATCTCATGGGGGGTTGGACTAGTCGAGCTGGTGTTAGCCAACCGGTCCCAGCTTACTCAGCCCCCCAAGGAATCTGGCTTGCGGAGCTTGCTGCCAGCATCCGTCTGAGGCCCAAGTTCCAATGCCTAGTTTTAGGCCGCGAGTGTGTAAGAAGTCACTGAGCCACCTGGGCTCTTCTCGTACAAGCAATTGCTGGATAAGAGCGGTCTAGGAACATTCTGACAATCTTCGGATTTTGTCCGGCAGAGGACATATTTCAAGTGAAATTATGATGACACTGATCTTGATAAAATTTAATAATAGTCTATCTCTATTACAGTACTGGAAAATTTGCCGTCCCATAACCATCCCTAATGTAGGACTTAATGGAGCATCAAAATGCATCACTATTGGTGTAAAAAAACATGTGTAAGAATTTATTCAATTAAATACATGTTTTAAGAGATAGCTCAATCATAATTACTTTTGTTTCTAAACTGTTTAAAATAAAATACATACTTGTCCTTTTTTTTGTCTACCTTCTTCAATATCATACCACATTCTGATAGACAGACATCAACAGCCTGGTGGAATTGATCCATATTGGATTCAGATATGGTTAAATTTAATGCATGCAGTGGTTTTTTGTACTCCTCCGGTAAATCATTGATAATCTTATTCCTCTGATTAACTGTAAGAGTGTCAAGTGCTGCAGAAAGATTACACTGATTGGCAGCATATTTACAAAATTCGCCAAGAACGTCCCCACCAAAAGTTTTCATGAGATATTTAATAAATTGTGATTGCTGATCCGCTGGAAATAGCTTTAAACCCTTTTCATACAATTTTATGTCATTTACAAGAACATTGATGTGATCCTGAGCAGATGAATGTGTTTGCTTCCTTGTCTGACTAGCATCTTGAATAAGTTTATCTGCCATTTCTTTGGCCATTGTCAGGGCAGTCTGATTTAGCAATCTGTAATTAAAGTATTAAAATCATCATCATCAATTATGATGTGCTAATATCCCAGAGAATACTTTTTCGTAGCCTACGTGAAAAGCTCATCTATGTAAACAAGTTACTTCAATTATAATGCAGGACAATTGCAAGTTTTTTCTAATAATCTTCCTTTAGTAATGCTTTTATAATAATACTTGAAACTTACCCTTGAAGAAACTCTGCAATTGAATTTATCAAATCATCAAGACCTTCATTTTCTAAAGGTTCTTTGATTATATTCTCGATATCTTCAACACTGACAATTTCTAATTGTGCTTGATTTTTCTTGGTAACATTTGATGATTCATCAGAATCAGAATCGTGAGTAGCTTGCTTAGATCTAGGATGTTTCTTTACTGCCTTTGTTTTAGTTTCTCTTCCTTGGGTGCCACCTCCTCCTTTTCCAGATGTTGCTTTTCTCCTACGTTCATCACGTTTTTCAGATTTGTGATCAATATGAGATTGTAATAATTCTACTTTATTAAGTTGTTTTTCAACACAGAACTGCTGATATTTGCCTGATTTCACAATATTTTCTGTATTTTTCTGTACCACCGGCATACATGACTCTTTGAGGTTGTCAATATACAGATGGCTGAAAACTAAAAACAAAAAACTTTATGGCCTACTTCAGATTTTTCAATTCCATACTAACTATTAATTATAACATAATTTTTAGATTTGAAAAGGTATCCCTTATTTAGTTCAATTTTGAATACAATTCTGACAATGGCAATAAATATGTTTCTATGTTCATAGATTTATATATGTGAATAACAGTAAATTCCAGGCTGAGTAAAATAATATAATAAAGTTATTCTATAAATTACCTGTGTTTCCAAACAAAATTGTTGATCTTAAATTGGTTTTTAAAAGTGTTTCTAGAATGTTTTCAATATCAGAGTCAGAAAGCACTGATGGCAATAATGATACAACATCTAAGTAGCTTTTGGATGCTATACATTCTTCCAAAGCAGTTTCCAATTGTTGCTTAATTTGTGAACCAATAATGCAACTGCTCAAAAAAGTAATATCTTCATTTTGTAAAGCCCTTCGTATATAACCTTTAGGGTCTGATATACCTAAACGTGTTAAAGCATCATATTCCAAGTAGTTATTTTGTTTAAAGAAGTTCATTACCCACTCATTTTGTGATTTTGTGTAGCAGGATGGCACAAACAAAGCTCCAGTCTGCCGCCCTGTCAAAACTCCAGGGATATTCAGTTGGTCAAACAAAGACATGAACAGCCTCTCAGGTAAATTGCAATGGCTTATGATAAGGCCCGCTGGGGTAGGTTTTAGTAGACCCATCAAAGCTCCTCGTATTTTGGCTTTAGTCCTCATGATAAATTCTTCAGTGTAAAAGGTTCTGGATTCTGAAGAATCTTGTTTACCACTGATGATCTTACCCAAATATTTTTCAAGTACATTATGTTGAAGAAGCTCAGCTGGTAAATCATATTGCAAAGTTAACTCTCCAACAGTTATTTGCCCCTGCACTTGTAATTTTTCATTAATTTCTCTTGCAATTTTCTCTAAGTAATATGTAGCAATTAAATTTCCTGAAACTAACTGTACATCTTTTGCTTTAATTATTTCAGCGACATTAATGTTGATTTGATTGAGGTCCACATTAAGTTCTTTAGCAAGATCAACAGTATTAACACGCCCACCGTGGACATACAATTCATCCTTTATTTCTTTCACCAACTGCTGGGATGTTAAATATTCTTTGCCATCAGTTGTAAAAATAACATCAATCAACTTTAATTCAATTAGTTTTGTAACAATTTCAATACAGTTTCTCTCAGACAATCTGAAATTAAAATATTTTTTTATTTACTTAGTTGTTTTGGTTAGATTTAGTTTAGACAACATCTTACTATAGAAATTGATAATTCTCAGCAAATGAAAATCAAATATGACTATCATTTTAGCAAGCTTTAACCGGAATCTGACATTTACATGGTAATGGGGTCATTACCAAAAAGGTTAATTTAAAAACTAAGACCATTCTAAATTTTAAAATTAATCTCTGTTTGAATTGTTGGTTTGTTACCTTTGTGCAGTAGAGCTAAGTTGCGCTTTCTGGAAATCTGCTGCCAGACGTTTTATTTCATCCCAATCCGTTGATGGAGACATTTTTGTGATAATTCCGGGTCTATCAAGCGACGTGGTCTCTGATGCTACCAGTATTTTTCACAAGCACAAGTATTTTAAAGGCATCAGTTATGATGAATTAAATCTTCCACCTTCCACTGCTGAGTGTGTGTCTTGTGCTGAACTGTGCTGCTGAAGTCTGCTCCACAGATCACTATACTAGGGTCTGCTCTGCTGAACTCTGTTCAAGTCTGTTGAAGTCTGTTCTGCTGACATGGACAACAAATGACAATGTGAATGACACAATCACAGACCAAGACACAATCACGACACAATGACATTAAGACAAACAAGAAGTTTCTTTTTTAATAATTTATTCATGACCATATATCATAGATACAGAGTCTTTCAGTCGTATACATATTGAATTTCACATTTCTTTAAATTAATGAATATCCATATGGAAGATGACGATGATTAAATGCTTTCATGGAGTTTTTGGCGGGAACCTTAAAAGAGGCGTATGGTGCTCTTATTTTATTTCATTTTCTTGGTGTATTTTTAAGTTATATTGAATAAAGTTGGTGGCATTTTGTTTGATATCGGTTTATTACAGTGCCCGTGTATAGTGAAATAGAATAACAGTGCGAAAACACGACCTTCCAGGTTGCCTCCAAAACTTCATTGTAAATGTTCTGGTAAAGTAGCCATCGCTTTACTCGAATAACTTGATTGTAACTCACTTAACTGACAAATTATACTTGATAACTTATATACTTGATACTTACATATTATACTTGATGACTATATTATACTTACTTTTACGCTGCTTAAATAAATACGAAATATCGTTTTACTTGACACTGGCAATATGCGTAATAGCGATGCCAAATAACAAAAAAAAAAAAAAATGCTTTCATGAGGAATATGATGAGATGATCAGGGTTGCCACCTTGGTGGTTTTTCCACCAGAACTGGTGCTTTTTCAGAGCTCTTAGTGGGATGTTTTCGTAACATAGCGTTTTTATTTTATTTAGCGGTTTTTGGTGGATTTTAAATGTAAGGTCTGGCAACTCAATTTTTAGAGAAATCCCTAACCATTTTGGAGTTTTGTATTGAACGGGGATTCCCCGTTTCCTAGTCAATAGTGACAGAATTACGATATGTAATAGGTATATCCAAGACGGGGAATCCCAGAGGTGCCGTCGAAAATTGTTTTCGTTTTATCTACTGTCATTCTATGTCTGGAATAAGTTTGATGTAGGTGATTTTTGTTAATAAGGTGCATCTCTGGTAAATTATTCTCTTGTCTAATTGAGTGATCGTAATCGTGATTAGTAATTACTGTGTGTGAGTGTGAAAGTGATTTCCAGTAATGGAAGTACCAATTAAGAAAAAAAATTATACACAAAAGTACAGAAAAGAATGGGAATCACTAGCAGAATTCAAAAACTGGCTGAAACCTTTTCCTGGTGACGATACGAAGGCGTTTTGCACCTTTTGCAAATCAGATTTATTGGCGAAGTTAGTTGACTTGAGAAGACATGTTGAAACAAAAAAACACAAACAAAAAATGCAAATTATATGTGCCAATCAGTCGATAAAGTTTACACCCGCTGAAAAGTTTTCAAACCCAAAATCTTCTAAAGCTGAAGGAATGCTTGCTCTTTACATTGCTGAACACAGTTCCGTTTCCTGTATTGATCATCTAACAGTTTTAGTGAAATCGGCCTTCTCTGACTCCAAAGCGACGAATGATATAAAAATGCATCGTACTAAGTGTGGAGAAGTTATCAAAAATGTCTTAGCGCCACACTTCGTTGACGAGTTAATTAAGGACATAGGACAGCAGAAATACAGTCTCATCATTGACGAATCAACCGATATTAGTACGAACAAGCAACTTGGTATTGTGATCAGGTATTTTAGTAGAAAATTAAAAAAAAATGTGTCTTCGTTTTTGGCCCTAGAACCACTTAAAACCAGCGATGCTACTGGAATTGTTGAAGCACTTCTATCTTGCTTACAAAAATATGGCTTAGAAAAAAATAAGATGGTTGGATTGGGAACTGACAATGCGTCAGTTATGACAGGAATCCATAATGTGGTGTACAGAATTCTTAAAAATGATATACCAAATTTAATCCTTATACGATGCACGTGTCATTCTTTGCAACTTGCAGTTTCACATGCGTCAGAACAGACCTTACCAAAAAATATAGAATTTTTGATTAGAGAAACCTACAATTGGTTTTCTCACTCTACAAAACGTAAGAGCGAATACCATGAAATATACGAAACAATTAACTGTGGGGAAGCCCCGTTAAAAATTTTGCAGGTGTGTGACACACGCTGGTTGTCCATTGAACCTGCAGTCCAAAGAATTTTGTCACAATGGCAAGAATTGACTCTACATTTTGGGCTCATGAGCAATCAATGCTATACTGCAAATATTTTATATTCTATGTACAAGGACGAATTTAATTACTTGTATTTGCTATTTTTGAAAACTGTACTCAATGATGTGCAGATTGCTGTCAAAACCTTTGAAAGCGAAACTGCAAATCCCCTTAAATTATTAAATGTGATTATCACACTTTTACGTTCAGTTTGCAACAGGGTACTGTTGCCAAATACTGCTACCACTGACAAAGACTTTTTGATGATTGACATTGAGAGTCACCTCAATCCAGTCCCATATATAGGATACCTCTTTGAGTCCGAGAGTGAAAAAACATCATTAACATCTGATGCTATATCAGTTATAAGACGTAGGTGTATTGCATTTAATGTGAAACTAGCAAAGGAAATTCAACAAAGACTGCCGACCAATTATACAGTGCTAGAGCTGATGTCAAAATTAGACCCAAAGACGATTCTATGTCAAGGAAAAGATAACTCAATTTCAGAATTAGCTAAAGAACTTGGCTATAGTGCTAGTGACATCGACAAAATACTGAACCAGTGGCACAACATCTGTTTTGTACAATGGGAAAATACAAACGATATTTTTATATTGTAAACGGGACTTAATCGCGTACTATTTTAATCGAAGTATTTACCTCGACACTCGACGTTTCGGCCGTAATGCGACGGCCGTGGTCACGAGTAGACTCTCACGAGTAGTAGAGTAGTCTACTCGTGACCACGGCCGTCGCATTACGGCCGAAACGTCGAGTGTCGAGGTAAATACTTCGATTAAAATAGTACGCGATTAAGTCCCGTTTACAATATAAAAATATGAATACAAATCGTGAAAGTTTAAAACAATTAATACAAACGATGTTATAAAATTTTGGGTAGAGGTAGATAAACATAGAAATGCAGCTGAAATTAATGTTTTTGGAGACCTAGTTGACCTCGCCATATCTACGTTAACTTTACCTAATTCCAATGCAGGCGTTGAAAGAATATTTAGTGTGATGAACATCGTCAAAAACAGACTGCGAAACAAGATGGCTGGGCCACTTTTAAATGCTATAATTTTTATTAGAAACAGGTTGAAAGTTATTGGTGTAGAATGCTACAATTACGATTTACCCAACGATGTCATTGCAGCCATTGGCAAAAATACGAAGTACTCATATAAAAAACTCCAAGAAGAACCTACATCTTTAGCATCGACGTCGACGTCGTCGACAGGAGTATCAACATATAAAAATGATGACGAAGAAGTCGTAGAATTTGTAAAATATGATGATCTTGAATTTTGACCTTTTCACATTTAACTTGTTTTTTATATTTTTTGATCTAAATGTCTTGATTCTGTTTACTGAATGATAAACTAACTTACTTTACTCATGTAGTTTCATTTCACTCCTTATACAATAAAGATCAAGTTAGGTAAGTCATCAAAATATCGATTTTGCAAGTAAAACACATAATTAGTTTGGATTACATGCTGTAATCCTTTTTTATTAAGTACTTTAATTTTTTTATGTTTGGTGGATTCTGGTGGTTTTTTTTTACTTCAATTTTCTGCAATCTGGTGGGATTTGACACAGTATCTGGCGCCTTAGAAAAATCAGAGGTGGCAACCCTGGAGATGATGGGATGGCTCCAGTAAAGCGATGGGGACTTTACTAGGAGTATTTACGAAGTTTTGGAGGCAATACTGAATTATTTTATTTTATTACAGGTGTAAGCTTAGGAACCATATCAAATATTGTCAGAGAGGGGCAAGAAGCAGAAAAATCCGATACTAAAATTCGCACACCAGGCAAGAAACGAACACGTAAAAGTGGATTTATTTTAGTTGATGATTTTGACCAGAGAGTTATTAGACGGAAAGTTCATGAATTTTATTCTGCCAGGAAGGAAGCGCCTACTTTCAATAAGCTTCTAGATGTCTTAAGGACTGAAATAAATTATACAGGACAGAGAGAATCTCTTCGAAAACTGCTCCATAAATTGGGATTTCGTTTCAAAAAAACGCTGTCTAATCGTAAAGTATTGATGGAGCGCAATGACATTATCAGCTTGGAGAGCTAGATACTGGTTTCCAATAAATTTTAAAAACGATCAATTTGTCATTTTTAACTTACATTTATCATGCTGTAGCCACTATAGTTATAATCTAGACAGGCTTTAGCATAATAACTTAAACAAACACAGTTGTTTTTACTCATTTAAAACTTACCTAACATTTCTTTCATCCCAATCTTAAGCAAAACTAAATTAACTAGCAACACCGATACAACGGTGACGACATCCTTCATTTCAGAGATGAGTTGGTGGCACTGTACTTCCGATTTGATACTAGCAGGCTTTACTGAAGCTGACTTTCGGCCAAATACTCAAACGTCACTTAAATCTAAGTGGGACTTAAAAGTCTTCTGTCTTTATAAAACACGTTCAAACGATAGAGATAGCGCACATTTGAGGGTTGCTTAAAATTGAGTGACGTTTGAGTATTCGGCCATTAGTATATTTGGCAATATAAGAGATGACGCTAGCATCTTAAGTAAAAAACTGTAGATTTCGAGGGCTAAACTAAAAACTGAAAGCATTTCCAAAAACTGTAGATCTACAGTTAAAACTGTAGGGCTGGCTACATTGGCTTGATGGTTTTTTTTTTTGGCGCAAAGAGGCGTATGGTGCTCTTATTTTATTTCATTTTCTTGGTGTATTTTTAAGTTAAATTGAATAAAGTTGGTGGCATTTTGTTTGATATAGGTTTATTACAGTGCCCGTGTATAGTAAAATAGAATAACAGTGCGAAAACACGTTTTTTCGGGTTGCCTCCAAAACTTCGTTGTAAATGTTCTGGTAAAGTAGCCATCGCTTTACTCGAATAACTTGACTGTAACTCATTTGACTGACATATATACTTGATAACTTATATACTTAATACTTACATATTATACTTGATGACTATATTATACTAACTTTTACGCTGCTTAAACTAACTACGAAAATATCGTTTTACTTGACACTGGCAATATGCGTAATAGCGATGCCGTAATAACAAAAAAAAAAAGCTTTTTTTTATTGGCAACCAACAGTAGGCATAACTGCCAGCATCACGTTTGATTAACTTAATTAAAATATATTTATATACAAATTATTAACATGTAAACTATGGACATGTTTGCCATGAGCGAGCGAGACAGATAGTGACGCCACTTTTACCAAAGTCCCTTAGATTAAGACCTATCCAACTGCAGCGAGGTGTGAGACAGGGAGATGTCATATCTCCGAAACTGTTCACCGCTGCATTGGAAGATGTCTTCAAGCTTCTGGACTGGAACGGACTCGGCATCAACATTAACGGCGAGTACATCTCCCACCTCCGATTTGCGGATGATATCGTAGTCATGGCTGAGACCCTGGAAGACCTTGGCACAATGCTCAATGGCCTCAGTAGGGCCTCCCAACGAGTGGGCCTTAAAATGAACATGGACAAGACGAAAATTATGTCGAATGTCCTTGTTATGCCCACTCCTGTTATGGTCGAGGGTACTACACTCGAAGTTGTTGACGATTACGTATACCTGGGACAAACGGTCCAGATAGGTAGGTCCAACTTCGAGAAAGAGGTCCATCGCCGAATCCAACTCGGATGGGCAGCGTTCTGGAAGCTGCGTTATATCTTCACGTCCAATTTACCGCAGTGTCTGAAGAAGAAGGTCTTTGACCAGTGTGTGTTGCCAGTGATGACATACGGAACAGAAACGTGGTCGCTCACTATGGGCCTCATAAGAAGGCTCAAGGTCACTCAGAGCTATGGAGAGGGCTATGCTCGGAGTTACTCTGCGAGATCGAATCAGAAATAAGGAGATCCGCATGAGGACCAAAGTAACCGACATAGCCCATCGAATAGCGAAACTCAAGTGGCAGTGGGTAGGGCACATAGCTCGCAGAACTGACGGCCGTTGGGGCAGAAGAGTTCTAGAGTGGCGACCGCGTACCGGAAGACGAAGCGTAGGCAGGCCCCCCACGAGGTGGACCGACGACCTGGTGAAGGTCGCGGGCAATCGTTGGATGAGGGCGGCCCAGGACCGTTCGTTGTGGCATTCTTTGGGGGAGGCCTTTGTCCAGCAGTGGACGTCTTTTGGCTGAAATGATGAAGCATTTAACTTTTATTCAAATTAGTTGAATTGTAACGAATTGATTGAATGATGAATTAAAACATGTGCATCTACCATTCAATTTATTCTATACATTTTGCTGAAAGATCAAGAACATATCGAGAAAACGTTCATAATTTGAAATAGGTAACCATGAATTAGCATTTATTATGCTGCGAGCTAATCTAGAACCTAGATTATTCACAGCTCGCACTCTAGAACATCACCTACAGGGTATTATTATAAGTGGGTACCGAGTAAATGAAAACGATATATATAGCCTATAGATAACTATTTAAGCATTGAGATCTCTAGATCTCGATTTAAATGCAGTTGTACTGACACATATCACTGAAAAGTTAAGCCTCTGACACCGATACATGGAATGAAGTATACCAGATTATATATCAAAATGGCTTAAATCATTTTAACAGTTGACTCTCAACAAATGCCCTGAAACACAATATAAATAAAACATGTTACATGACTTTCTCCGTTATGAAGCTAGCAGTGCTTTCAGCGAAATAGTCGGTCATGTCTCCAAAACTTATAAACATAGTTCTAGCACATCAACAACAACAATATTTGTAATATTTTATTTTTCGCAGTAACACATGCGAGTAAAAATTCTTTTCCATTTTTTTTTAATTTCTAAAGTTCTCTCGCATGTTTTAATGCTAAAACTTAAATATTTCAATTATTAAGAGCACAGCGACATTGACGAATATCTTAACGATATTGTATAAACTGCAAAGTGTATTATATCGGTTGTATAGCTAATAATTAGTTATCAATGGATGTCGTTCACCCACCCTCAATCAATTAAAAATAAAAAAGGGAAGGCAAAGTTTGACGCATTGGTGTGGGACCTCTGTAGCTTAGAGGTAAAGCGGCTGGACTGATTATCCTGAGGTTTTTTCTATAATAACAATATTCTTTATTGTACACTACAAAGAATTACCAACGCCACTTAATATTTTTTTATGGCATATTGTCAATTCTAACACTGTTAGAACAAAAACTTGTATGTCTACGAAATTAGGGAGAATATAAAAGTAAATTTATGGCAACACACCAAAATAAGTACGTGGGATTTCGTTGAATGAAAATCAAGAATTTCATGAGAAATGCGCTTTATTTTGAATTGATAATCAAGAGTTATATGCTTCAACGTGTATTTTGTACAATAGACATACATTATTTACTAATATCTGTTTACTTACGAATGAAAAGTGATGTCGTTTAAAGGCCTCGTTTCTGTACGGTTTATACAGCCTAAAATACTGCAACCTCCTATTTTACTGCACACCTTATATACTAATCACTTAACTAATGGAGTTTTTTTCTCATAAATACCCAAAAACTTATTAATAATCGCCAATAAATAAATATATGTCGAAAACAATAAATAAATGCGTATACGATAGGTTATCTATTACAGCAATTACGATGACAGATATTTGTTTGGCTAACTTTTGCTGTCACTTACGAAGTTCGCCAAGCAAAAACCGGCACGCCTACGATACGATGCTCTATTTCAACTTTCTCATGTTCTTTGTATATAACTGTCTCACTTCCACAAAGCATATGGCGAACATGGCTACGTCTATAGGTACTTAGTCTAAGCAAAGTCCACTATCCATCTCTCTCATCATTTTGCCGTAAAATAAAGAACCTACCAAGGGCTTGTGCGAATAAAAAACATTTTAACTGAGTAAAATGGGTTAACAAAAATCGGGTTACTTGAGGTTTTTATTTTTTTTACTCGTTTTTTTTAGTATGAAACTAACAAGTATTGTACATTTTACAATCCTGATAATCCTGATTAAACGCGCCAGCTTTTAATCCTTCAAGGATCGTGCGGCCACCGGCGGCGAGACACAATTGAATTTCAATTGTCATATTTTTCTCGTGTCTGGAGATTAATGGCACTTGCCAAGGCACTCTAGTACATTTTTTTAAAAGGAGGGTGTTTCAAAGTCGACATCGTTTGAAAATTTTAAATTCATAGGTTAACAAATAGTCTAAATTCTAGGAAACTTGGGGTAATTGTGTCATTATTTTAGACTGTGATTCTCAAGATGTTATATAAGGTTACGGTTCCATAGTTTAAATCAGTGATTCCCAAAGTGGTCTATATCGACCCCTGGGGGTCTATGACAAACTGAAAGGGGTCGGCGTCAGCGAAAAAAACATTTGGGGGTCCATGAAATGAAAATGGGGGTCCACGATAATGGATCTCAACACATACACTGATAGTACCAATTTACTTAAATCATACCAGTGATTCCCAAAGTGGTCTATGGGAGACTCGATGGGGATCTACGTAGGCGTGAATAAAATTTGGAAATATGGGAATGTGATATAAATGTAGCAAGGAAGCCCCGTCCACAGAAACCAGAAAAAAATTGAAAGGGGTCTACAAGAAAAAATAGTTTGAGAACCTCTGGTCTAGAGCATAAGGGGCATACGATATGGATGGATAACTTTTATAACTCTCCCGCACTAGCGCGAGAGCTTAAGGTTTTAGGATTTGACTGTGTGGGAACGCTCCGCGTAAACCGGCAATACGTACCATCTGAATTGGGGAGTATGAATGATTTGACTGTCGGTCAAGTGTTCGGTTGCACCTCGGGCGATGTGGACCTTATGGTATGGAGAGATAAAAAACGCGTGCCTTTATCTCTACATACCATGGGCTTCAAACTTCCAGTTGCGGCCAAACATTGAAGCCGACAGGTTTACAGGACTATAACACATGTATCGTTGGAGTTGATTGCCCCATCAACTCCATCGACCTTACACCAGCTAGAAACTCCGCCGCATGTGAATCCCAAACTGGGTATCAATGGCGTTTTGAGGTACACGCTGGTCATGGGACCTCGGCAGTAGAAAAAGATAATCCACTTTCTGGAATTGTACCAACCCTTGTGCTTAGACTCTTAAATGGTCTAGAGCAGTGATTCCCAAAGTAGTATTCCCATATAAGACCCCCTGGGGTCCATGGGACTCGATGGGGATCTATGTAGGCGTGAATAAAATTTGGAAATATGGGAATGTGATATAAATGTAGCAAGGAGGGGGTCCACGGAAACCAGAAAAAAATTTAAAGGGGTCTACAAGAAAAATAGTTTGAGAACCTCTGGTTTAAATGAACAAAAATAATACAAATTAACCACAATAACCGAAAAATGGTTACATTTTGAACAAATTTCTAGGTTTTCCTTAAATGCCCATAATTTTCAAACTATATGGGATAGATTTTTTTTCTGATTTTTCTCATGATGGTTACAATTAATCCTATCACCCCGTTTCGGCTTGACGTTGAACGTTGAGTTCTGGGACACCCTGTATACAAACAACACATACACGAACACTCAGACCCGAAACAAATATTTGTAGGCCTTACAAAACTCGTCGTCATTTTAAGTAAAAAAGTAAGGACTAATTTTGCCCAAAAATTTTGTTTTCGTGGGCCAAAATTATATAACAAAATCAACATAGAATTAAATATAACTAAAAATGATTTGTAAAAATAAACTAAAGAAATGGTTACTAACTTTAGATTACCAAAAGACTGAAAAACTTCTAGAAATTGTATCGTAAAATATCACACACACACACACACACACACACACACACACACACACACACACACACACACACACACACACACACACACACACACACACACACTCACACACACACTCACTCACTCACTCACTCACTCTCTCACTCACTCACTCACTCACTCACTCACTCACTCACTCACTCACTCACTCAATCTAGCTCGCACGCATACACACACATATACATTCACGCACGCATGCGCTCATTTATACACTAGCCTTTGTTATTTTGTGAAACATTTAAATTATTTCTCTATTTTAAAAAAAAGGTATATATCTGTATATGTACCACGACCTAATCTACCTTATTATTAGCACAATGTATTCTTCATGAATTTCTGTAATCCTTTCTTATGAGGGAAGAGCTGGTGTCCTGAAATACAGGCTTTGCTTAGTTTAGGCACCACCGCATTACCTAATATACTTGCCGCTAAATGGTAGTGTTCATCACTATCGTGTTCCGGTCAGGTGGTAATGTACGGCCCTGTAATTTCCGGCACAGAGGCATAACACCTAATGTCTCAAGAGTGGCAGCGCATCTGCATTTTGACCTCTGGTCATTGTGTGGTTGTCTATAGGCTGCAGTCATCACTTAACATCAATGTGAACTGCATGCTTGTTTGCCACTTTTATTACATAAAAAAAAAAAAAAAAAAAATAAAAATAATCACTCACGTCTTTTTATGTTTTTATTATGTTAAACTGTGTAGTTATTAAGGTTATTGTGGTGATAAATAAATTAAAAAAAAAAATACAAACATTTTTCCCGGTGCGGGGATTGAACCCACGGCCCTTCAAATCAAACGGTCATCTCATACCGCTGGACCAACCAGGTCGTCGAAAAAAAATGGTGTAATGAAGTCTGATGATGAAGATGAATCAAAGAAAAAAAATACTTTCTTTTAGCTCATGTGACGGAGCCCACGGACGTAGGCACCACCGCATTACCTAATCTACTTCCCGTTAAATGGTAGTGTTCAGCGCTATCGGTTTCCGGTCAGATGGTAATGTATGATCCCGTAATTTCTGGCACAGAGGTATAACAATTTAGACCTTAGAAGTGGCAACACGTCCTCAGTAGCCTAGTGGTAGCAGGCCACTACTACTACGCTGGAGTCCTGGGTTCGATTCCGAGTTCGGAGTCTATTAGAGATAAGGGTGTAAAATCCTTTATCTCTGGTTCTATTGGGATTTTTCCATTTTCTGGAAGTTGCGCACTACCTCGGACTTTGTAGTTTCACATTACCATGTGCTCGGAGATGTCAATAAGCTCGCCACCTGTTACATGGGCCAAAACGTAACCGGCTCATTGTGGGTGTTTGCATGTTGCATGTATGCTTGAATGCATGCATTTACCTCCGCCTATCCCTTCTGGGATTGCAGACGTGAAGTTACGTTGAAATTACGAACCATTCCAGACGAAGTTTGATCAAATGTTCGCCAATTTTTATGAGTAGGTACTGAGGACTAGCTATTGGGCGACATGAAGTCTCAAAAGAGGGAGTTTTAAAATAGGAACAATAAGATCAGTTTTCCGAAAATAAAGGATGGATTCGGAGATTATGATGCGGTTAATTAATAATATCTAAATAAATAAAAAATCCTATCTTGCCAACACAATGGAAAGGAGCGTGTTGAAGCTGAGAAAAATTCATAAAGTAAGAAATACAGAAATAAGCAGAACTAAGCTGACAGACGCCTTTCAACATGCATTGAAGCAGAAATGGGGATGGGCTGGACTTAAGGTATACTGACAAGAGATGGGCCAAACACTTGACAAAATGGTCCGGTCCCGTAGGCAAGAGATCCATAGGCCGGCCAAGAAAAATATGGGCCGATGACATTGTCAAAGTAGCTGGGGTAAACTGGATGCATGTGGCTCAAGACAGGAGACGTTGGAATAAGGCTTTTACCCCTCAGGGCAGTGGCGGATTTACAAATTTGCCGCCGGTAGGCTATTATTTTTACCGCCCCTATATTTTGATATCGTAGTTTACAATCATATCAATTAGGTATATTTTCTATCAATAAAATTTCAACTTTATGTTGTAAGCTTTATTCCTGAAGTTGATGTAAGCAACTTTTTTTTTATGGTTAGAATCATTGGGAACTATGATCTGAGCCTTGATAATTTTAACAGTAATTTTGTAAATAGAAATAAAAAATATGAACTAATTCTGCCGCCCCTTAAAATTTGCCGCCCTAGGCTCCAGCCTACTCAGCCTGCTGGTAAATCCACCACCACCACTGCTTCAGGGACAGACTTTTGAGCAGTAACAATAACAATAAATTAAACAAATATAATATACAATTCTTCAGAATGGAAATAAAGCTATAAATAAAATAAATCCAAGCTGTAAATGAATTAGATAATAGAAAATAATACAAATATAGGTAGGGTATTAAGTTATCTTTGCCCGACAAAGGTAAGGCGGCCAGCTTTCTGAAAATAGCATGCGGGACATTTTGTGGATAGATAGGGTATGTCGAATGCGAAGTATGAAGTTTTGTCAGTTTAAGTACTAAATTACTTAAAAACACAAAACTTACATACTGAAGTCATTTATTTTTAAAATATCACTAGAGTGACACTTTTTTAAAGTATTCAAAATGGAACAAAGCGATTACATACACACAAACGCAAACAATTTTCAGTACGTGTAAAGGTACGTAGATGGCTTCACATGACCATGCCGTTTAAGTTTGTTAATTGTAGTTGTCTACTCTTTTTTAATTTTTTTTCTCTTTTTTGTTATTTTATGTATGTATGTTGTGTGTTGTCAGGTAAATAAATGTATTTCTTCTAGATTAGATGCTCCGCTGTTGTTTGCATGCGTGTGACTGTGTGGTTATATAGTAGCTTGAAAAAAATAGGCATGGTACGTCAATGCATCAAATGTAGGACATGCGGGACGCATCCAACGTTTTGCGGGACTATTTTATTAATTCTTACAAAGCGGGATTACATCCAGCATTACGGGACGGTTGGCCGCCTTTAGAGCATAGATTTATTATCTACTTCGTTAGAAAATCTATGGGTTAGAGGGTATCTCTAAAATGTTATTTAATTCCTCGTTTGAAAATCGGGCACTAAGGCCTTGGAAGGCCACTTGAAAGGATTATAAGAGGGGAACATTAACCCTCTTATAATCCTTTGTGTGTGGAACTGAAAGCGGAGCTATGTTATCTAATACTGGTCTACTAAAGACCAAGAAGGTAGATACCACGATCGAAAGTTACCAAAACCAAGTCAAAATCTTATTTCTCCACACTAACACTAACGAGTTATAGGAGAAATAGAAGATCGAAAAATAATAATTTGATTTCTGTAATACTTACTTGAAGCGCGCATGGCCCCGCGGCTGCTGTAGATCGTAAGCGATGTACCCGGTGCGATACGGGCGTGGTCGGGTGTGTGATGGGTGACCGCTAGTGGCAAATTAAAATGCGCGTTTCCGTGTTTCGGAGGGCACGTTAAGCCGTCGGTCCCAGTTGCTATCGATAAATAGCAGTCAATAAACCTTGTCGGAGGCCTTATGGGCAGTTTGAAAACATCCGACAGCGGATTGGCCACCACCCTGTATCTCCACCAACCCGCATTAGAGCAGCGTGGTGGAGTAAGCTCCAGGTCTCCCCCCCCCCAAAGGAGGAAGAGACTCGTGCCCAGCAGTGGGACGTATAATGGGTTGCCATTATTATTATTTAATACTTACTAACCTACTGTCCCGCGATAAAACTACCGCCCCTGCGATCGCCAATCCGCCTGCAGTGGCGATTATGGCATATTCTCCTCTAGTGCCGCACATTGTTGTAGGCATCTTTGGGGAAGGCTTTGTCCAGCAGTGGATGTCTTTCGGCAGGAGTGATGATGATGAATACTTACTGTGGCTTTATTGGCTTCTTTGGCCGTTCAAAGCCGGACTTTCATTGTATGAGTTTCCATTACAATTGTGGTTACACACGCTATGTTTTACTTCTGCATTACGCAAAGACTCATGGACTAAGCATGGCAAGTTTCATACATTTATTTGCATGGAAGAAATTAAAAAGAACTTATACATTTACCTATGCCGGGATATACCTACTCCCCTTCGGGGAATACATGCGTGAACTTACGTCTTTAATTATTGGAGTTAAGACGTGATAGGTGATGATGAAATAAATCATTAATAATTGAATCGCTTTGGTGAATGAAATCTACTTCTTGCCACAGTGGCCATGAATGTTCTTCCGTTCACAACATATTTATGTGAAACAGGCTTTTCGACCTGTGCTGCCACCACATAGTCGATGGCTGCCACCAAAACAAAATACCGCAATAGACTGGATGCCGAACCCGATATAAGACTTCCACTCTCTTCGATCAAACCTAATATCAACCAATTGATGAAAAATAAGAAACAATTTCATACATCCCATTAGTTTTTTTTTTTTTGCACTAAAAACGTAACTTTGTCTGTAATTCCCGAAGGGATAGGCAGAAGTAAATGCAAGCTTCTCGCCGGTTACGTTTTGGCCAATATAACAGGTGGCGAGCCTCCTGACATCTCCGGGCACATTACCAAACTTCGAGATACTGGGAAATTTCCAGAAAATGAAAAAAAAACCGAATGGAACCAAAGATAAAGGACTTTACACCATTATCTCTGATAGTCCTACCTCGGAATCGAACCCAGTATCCCAGCATAGTAGTAGTGGCCTGCTATCATTATGCTACTGAGGCAGTTAAAGCTTCATTATACTACTAGCGACAAAAGTTACAAAACTACGTTGTCTGTCAGTGACTCAGTAACGTAAGTTTTATATTGATTATAGTACCAATACACTTACATTGCAACATGATTACTTTATATTAATCTTTAATAATAATAATAATAAGTCATTTTTCATTACAATAGTCCCATGTATTCTGCGGAGTCTGTCTGTGTCTGTATTAACTATTGATGCAGTCAGAGAGAGGTCCCACTGAATATAACAAAGTAGATCAAAATTCTCGAAAGGGCATCTACGTGTTGGACCCCCATGTCCCCGCGCAAGCCTGACAAAGGTCCGGCGTTCAAATTGGACCCTGTGCTGACGAGAGACATAAAATAATAATAAGGAATGTACGTACTTATGTAACGTTTTCTTTTTTTTTGGGGTTCCGTCAAAAAGCCAGTCGCCTTATCTGGGTGCGATCACGAACCGTGTGTAAATAAAAACCAAGTTATATTAGTTCATAATATCATAAGCAAATTTTAATAAATATACCTATTAATATGATTAAATTAAAATACAGTAGGTACATGCATTATTAAGCACAATACAAATAAAGTAAATTATTACAGGAATTTAATTTGGCATATACAAAAACCAAGATGTTCGACTAAGTTTAGATTGCTTTCGCTGTAAATAATATTACGTACGTTTTCGCTACATAATTTTGAAGGCTGATGATATGAATGATATACCGGTTATTTTAGAAATGTAGAGAACCAACAACTGCAGGTAATAAGTAACAATTGTGCATTTCTTGGGACAGTCAACTCACGGCTGCACGTATAATTTTCATATAACTTACACTTCCGTGTAGTTAGTTTTTTTAGTTAAGTAGATACTAGTTTTTAAGTGACATCAAAAAAAGAGGAGATTCTATATTCTACTGTAGGTACATATTTGTAAAAATTTTAATGTGATTAAAATATTGAATTACACAATATTCCAAACAAAATTTAACACAACTAACATTAATTTAATCCAACACTGTGTTTTATAAACCAAATTAAAAATAGAATTAACTTAATCTGATACATTGCGTACGTTCCATTAATCGACCGCAACGACCGCTGAAATTGCCGTCCCATTAACGTAAAAAAACCATGGGCGTTGTCGGCTAATTTTATAGGTGGAATGCTCATCTTGAGCTCTGTGTGCTCGCTATATGGCGGCATAGTGTAATCGTTATTTTTTCGAATTTTGATGAAAGTCCACTCCAACCCACCAACATTTTGTGGGCGATGCGGTCGCGGACAGTGAGTACAGTGACTTCATTTATGACGTCAAACGATCGCTCGCGACGAGTCGTCGTTGCACCTAGGGCTCGTGGTTGTCGCTGTACAGTCGTTGTGATCGATTAATAGAACGCGCCCATTGTTGTAAAATAACATTGGTATACAGTTAAATCTGGTTGTCCTAAAACCATCCTAAAACCTTCAACAAGAAAATTGTTCGACTTCAAACATTGACTTAAATGCATATGAATTTTTACTCATTAGCTCGATGCTTTTGCAGCTTGACGTTTTTTCACATCCCAATTATAAACTCTAGCCATATTAACTTCTGTAGTAGTCCATTGGTCACTGTAAATTATAAAAAAAATATATAAATATATATTATTTAACATTAATCTTATAAATATTATAAATGCGAAAGTTTGTATGTTGGTTTGTTACTCCTTCACGCAAAAACTGCTAAACCGATTTTCATAAAATTTGGCACTCACATAGAGGGTAACTTGGATTGTTTTTATCCTGAAAAAATGTTCCTGTGGGATGCCATGGCATGATTTGATGAGTTTCCACAGGTTACGCGAAAAGCGACCTACACGCGGGCGGAACCACGGGCATTACATGTACTAATTCATGAAATGTGATGGTGTATTTCTTAAAATTATTATTACGGCTTTTGCTTCCGTACTACTTTATAACACAATTTTGGTATTTCATTCCTTTTTTTTGTTAACGTATGCACACTTGTTTACCATGTGCATTAAGATAATTGCTTTTTGTGTAGATGTGGCTACCTGCTGCAGTGTAGCCTCATTTTAAACAAATTTTATGGATAATTATATAGGTTTTGGAAGATCTATAATTAAAAACATATTTTTTTAGACCAAATAAATACCATATCAATTACCGTAAAAAGTCCAAATCATGTTCAACACAAGCCAAGTTCTTTTTTGCTGTAGCCATATTGGTTGTAAGCAAGTTTTCTGCATCTTCTAATGTATATTCTAACATAACATTAGCACCCAGCCATAAATATACAGTTTTGGTTGGTAAAATGTTAGCCTGAAAAGACATCATAATTAAAAATTCAGAGTAGGTATTATGTCCAGAATTAATAAAATCACATGTTTAGAAGTCCATACTTCGGCGTATTCGGCTCGGTAGCAATACAATACTGTATGAACCCCAACAATGATGTTCAACTACCTACCTACCTTTATACATTTTATTATTAAATAAAGTGAAAAAGGTACCTTCAAATTATGACATTATTATTTCTGTATATGACACAGAGCTAACACAAAGAAGCACTAAAAGTTTACTAGAATAGCATAGGAGGAAGCATGTTGAACATTAAATTGAATTAAGAGATAGGGTGAAATTAAATGATATCAGCTGTTGAATTAAAATTGCTGATGTTACCAAAACAATACAGAAATTAAAATGGAGATGGACATGAAAGGTCCATTTAAAATTAAAAACAATAAAGAGAAATGGGATAAGAAAGTTACATTTTCATATCATAGAGAAGGAGCTGGGGGAGGAGGCCTTAGCTGCAAAGTGGTGGCCTTCAGCAGGACCTACGAACCTTTTGAATTTCCATTTTTCCAAGGTACTGCCACAAGAGGATGTTGCCACTTGCTATCTTGCTAAGACCTATTGGAGTATTGCTTTTCAGAATCGATAATGTTATTCTAGATTGTGGTGTTTTATAATTTGAAAATAACTTACCTTTACAAAAACTTGATCACTAAGCAAAAATTGAGTTTCAATATCTTTATGGTGAGATTTTAACTTTTCAATCATTTCCAAGGATCTAGCCAAGTCCGGAATCTGTTGACGTAAACGTCTTCTCTTTGTTGCCAAAGTATATTCCATGAATTTATATTTGCCATGTTGTTCATCAAGTCTTCTCAGTACTTTTTCAACTCCACCAGTATTTTCTGGTAAATTCATAAACTCATCAACATTGTCCTAAAAATAAATGCACCTTATTATGAAAATCTTCTTCTAGAGATAATAATATAGCCTCTATAGCCCTTGTAGATGGGTAATTCTGCCAGTATCCAATGCTTTTATGATGAAAATAAAATTGGGACATGTGATTACTTTATGACTATAGTATATTCAATATGAAATATAATTCTATTTTATCACAGTGTAACTCACAGAGAAATACATTCTCAGTTATAATACTATGTCTACATTATTTTAACTAATTTATAAAATAATATTTTATATAATACTATGCTATTTTAACTGTAATTTAATTCTAATACATTTTATGGAAAAAAAACATAATTTTATATTATGTGTGTAATGCATGTGATTCATATATAACAATATAATAAAGAGGTAAAAGTTTGTAATATTGTTTGTTTGTAGGACTAATCTTAGGAAATACTGAACCAATCATGAAAATTCTACAATTAAAAAAGAGAGAGACAGAGAGAGAGAGAGAGAGAGAGAGAGAGAGAATGGCTGTATTATATAGTGATTTAAGTTTAGGAGTCGATGTGTTGTATGTACTTTAATAGGTATATTCAAACTCATTGTGTAATGTGCTGAAGTAATTCAGTTTCCTCTTAATTAAGTTTTTGTACTAATTACAAACCTCACTACTACCTTTAACAAAAATCTTTATTATCTATATGGTATTTTTCCAGATTCTCTTATGAGATCGGAAGTGTGCCCAAATTATAAGGGTGGTGACAGAAATAATTACAAACCAATTTCTTTAGTATCAGCCATTTCTCAAATAGCAGTAAGTTTTTCGACTTTATATTGTTTTTTGTTTGAAGAATATATATGTTCAAAGTTTTATTTATTTTGTTATAGACATAGGGGCCTATAAAGTCGAAAAACTTACTGCTATTTGAGAAATGGCTGATACTAAAGAAATTGGTTTGTAATTATTTCTGTCACCACCCTTATAATTTGGGCACACTTCCAATCTCATAAGAGAATCTGGAAAAATACCATATAGATAATAAAGATTTTTGTTAAAGGTAGTAGTATATTTATATGTTATTTTAAGAATTTGCAATTTATTGGATTCTCGCCAGTAGCACAGTCCATTTTTAATCCGGTAATAATACTGTTTACTTCATATTCATCGGTTTCCATCATTGCAAATGATTTTAAACTATTGTCATTGTAAGGATATGCGGGTGAATTTTGTGCATATTTTTGACAAATTTTATCTGCTAATCTACTGACAACTACAATTGCTACTCATTTCAAAGCATTGTGTTATGTAGGTATATACAAAAAAAATCCGGACGAATTGAGAACCTCCTCCTTTTTTCGAATTCGGTTAAAAATAGAATAACAACAAAACTGATACCCCTAATCATAGCTGAAACCTAATTTCAGTAGTCATTCTGGCTTCATACTAGAAATTATGAATTATTTCACATGATTGTTTGATTATTATCTAAAAAGATTACACGTAAAGGAAAGAATTGTGTATTTACAGCTGAAAATACGAAACAGGTGCACAAAAAATAACCTAACAGTACATCTGGACCGTAGATTAACGGAATATAAAACTCACAACAAAGACTGCTTCAGGTATTCCCGAGAAAGATTTTGTATCACCACCGTCAACTTTAGCGTCGCCTTCCATTCTATAAAATCGAATAAAATATTTCAGAATGAAATCTAAGAATTCTGTAATGCAAATATATTTGTCAATTTTTTTTTTTTTGTTATTATGGCATCGCTATTACGCATATTGCCAGTGTCAAGTAAAACGATATTTCGTATTTATTTAAGCAGTTTCAAAGTTAGTATAATATCAAGTATAATATGTAAGTATCAAGTATATAAGTTATCAAGTATAATATGTCAGTCAAGTGAGTTACAGTCAAGTTATCCGAGTAAAGCGATGGCTACCTTACCAGAACATTTACAATGAAGTTTTGGAGGCAACCTGAAAGGTCGTGTTATCGCACTGTTATTCTATTTCACTATACACGGGCGCTGTAATAAACCTATATCAAACAAAATGCCACCAAACTTTATTCAATATAACTTAAAAATACACCAAGAAAATGAAATAAAATAAGAGCACCATACGCCTCTTTCTAGGTTCCCGCCAAAACCAATATGCAGGTGTATGCAGGTTTTCCCCTCTGTCAAAGTACAAGCCCAAATGGGCCTATACTTGTTGCCTAGCCCCCTTATTTATAAACGAACTTTAGATACGTTTTAACTATAGAATGCTTTGCCTTTGTCAGTTGCATTGTCAAATTTGCAGGATAGACAAAGGAGAGATTAGCAACACTTTAGCTAAAACACGTATATGAATAAGGGAGTAGATATTAAAATGTATGCGTGAAATTGTTTCTGTATTTTGTTAAAATCGAGGTGTGAGTTGCGTAGTAATAGACGATTTTTGTAGTGTGCGTGTGTGTCGCACGCATTTCCCCCCTCAAAAAATGACATACTGTTTTGCATCGGTAATAAACGCTATGGCTACAGGTACTTAGTCTAAGGCTACATGGCTACTCCCCTCCAGTCCGCCGACCGGTAGCCCGTGTTGCTCTATGGAGTATACAAATGAAGTTTGATAGGAAGCTAGTAGTGGTTATTTATATTCTCAGTGGAGTGCTTTGGAGCTAGGGAGAGATGGCGATCTCAGATCGGTTAATTGAAAAATCGATTTAAAAGAACCAAAATAATGATTATTTCAATCGATCCATTCGCTCCACAGTACTTGATCGATTCAGTGAATCGACACTTCACTCTAGATTCTAGATAATCGTAATTCCTTTTTATTTCAATGATGATCATACAGAGAGTGAAATTAGGTATAAATCAACCACAGTGAAAAAATGACGTGAGAAACCTTTATTTTCACTCCTCTTTTATTAATATCAAATAGTATATTTATTATTTGGTACTAAAAGAATCGCTTAAACTAAATATAAAAATTAACTGTTCTTTATCAAAAGGAGTAAAAGAACAAGACAAGAGTAAAAAATGGAAGCTGTTAATAGAAATTATTTATTTTATAGTCGCAATATATCGATTTTTGATTTTTTTTTACATCTTACATTTGGAGGCCCAGTAGCCTGACGCGCCAAAAAAGGTCCTCAGGTGTATTTGATGCAAGGAAAACAAACAGCAACATAGATAGACAAAACATATCGATATTTCTTTTTTTCGATATTTTTCGATATAATTGAATACTATCGATGCAATATAATATTTATATATTTTTCCGTTTACTCATCCCTATCGTCAAGATTGGTAAAGATATTGATGAGTTTGTTAGAAGAAAATATAATGATCACAATATGAACTTAAGGTTTTTCACAGTTTCTGCGATTAGACTCTGGAATGCTCTCCCTGCTGATATTAGATTAGAGGAGTTCCCTTTAGTAAGTTCACTTTGAAACGAAAGCTCCAGGAATACTATTCGAGGTTGCTTTGAGACTTTTTAATTTTTTGGTTCGTCATTTTATTATATTTTATCATGTTTCTGTATTTTTATTTAAGTATTTATGTCAGTATATGTAACTTATAAATATACACAAGTAGTTTATACCGATCTATGCATATATAATTATATGTATCTGTAAGTTTAATACACCGCTATACATTTTAAGCTTGTTTTAATATTCCTCTTCTTATTGCACTACATAAAATATTTGTAAAGAATGCTTTTTAGCATTAAGTCCGCCGCATGTACGTTACATTGCAAGAAAGGATAAATAAATAAGAAAGAAATACAAGTTGTCCATGCATGTAACACGACTGTGTACACGGGCCGTAGTTGGAACGATACAGAGGGTGTTACAGTCGTTGCGGGGGTTAAGTGGAACGTACCGTAAGCTGTCAAGAGTGTCAACAGAATTAATACACATGGAGAAGGCACATTCTACTAAAGAAACAGTAGTTATATAATACAATAACATTGTACAATAATGAGTAAAATCGACACATGTCTGACAAAAACAGTTTTGACTCTTTCTAACTAACCAGTAGCTCCCTATGTAAAAAGAGACACAAGATGTATGCAGAGTATCAATTTTGGAAATGATTTGATGTGACGTCATACATATGCCTTCGCGTGACCGTCGGCGCCAATGTATGCGCTCGATTTGTGGTACATCTATTGTCAAACAAATAGGTGCTCAGAATATTTTTGCTGTTTTCTTGTGAACTAAATCTTTTAACTAGTTATTGTGGTATTCTAGGTTTTGCTTTATGTTGACTGATTATGCTCTCGTATTGTTTAAAACAGAGTGATGCACAGAAAAACGAAAATATACTTGGATTGAATTTTGTGAGGTTATGTACAAATTTTCGCGGATTGTGTCGTATTCTGTGGGATTTTGAAATGCAGTGATATAAAGTGATATGTTTTATTAAGAGTATATGTAATATGAGTTTTAATGCTATTCATTCTTTTCTAAAAATAGCATTTTTACATAGTGATGTACGAATACTAACCTGATATATCAAAGTATCGATATAAAATTATTTTCATATCAATTTAAATTATGTAACATTATACTGTATTAGCATTATACTCGATGGAATTTTTTGTTTTTTAATAAAATATCGAATAAAAAATTGATGTAAATCAAATATTTTTTGTTTTTTTCCTTTTTGCACCCATATAGCACGGATTTTTTTCAGAGATTGTTATAGTGTAATATACTATAAGCAATATCAACATAAGTAATATCAACATTACCACAATTGTAATTTTTAGCTCTAGTTCTGGCTGAGAACCTTTCGCAAGCTGCTGGTAATCAATGATCATTTGAATTAATGAATTTATTTATTTGCTAAAAGTATAGTAGGTACATAAGATCTTCAGTATATAATATAGCTTTCTTTTATATTTCACCATTTAATTTGCATGCAAATTAAATGGTGAAATATACAGAATACATTTTATTACTACATCATAATTATTACAATTATACTGAACCCTAATTTAGTGAGTGGATTTTACTAAGACTAAGCATACACACGTTAGAAGAATAAGAATTCGTGTTGATAAAATATCGATATTAACCGCTCATGTATTAGAAGATGATATCGATATTTATCGGAAACAACCCTATGAAAGGCGGCCATTGTAATCGCCCAAATTGTAGGCAATCATGCCAATTCTGTAGGTATTTCTCCTCCATGTATATAGCTCAATGATTGTCATTTGTCAGTGGTTGGTTTGTTTGTCGTCTGTCAACTGTCAATCTGTTATTCGATTTCGATTCGATACCTACGAAGTAAAACTATTACTAGATAAATTCTACCGAAAATATCTCCTTAGTTTTGATCATTTCTACACTGTGAGTCATATAGTGTAAGATTTATATTATAAACATGATAAATTTCGAGAATTTGATCCAAGAATTTGTCATTTTCAGGATTAGTAAAAGGTGTGTGGCTACGCCCTTCTTCACTCTGAGCTAACAAATTTCGTTTCCAACATAGGCCTATCAGATACTGCCGTTATGGATATGATGGTTTCCACTTTGCAACAGCAACGTGCTGTTACTGAGCAGCTGAGGCGAGAAGCGGCAATTAAACGCGTCCCTGTATCTGTTGCAGTGGCAGATATAGTGAGATACATCAATGAACACGAACAAGAAGATTGCCTTCTTGTTGGTTTTTCAAGTCAAAAAGTTAATCCATTCCGCGAAAAAAGTTCTTGCACAGTCCTCTAAAAAGGAGATCTTTATGCATATACATGCACAGTAATGTCTTGGTATTGTTCAGTGTAAGTTGTATTGAGTGTGGCCCTATGCCGGATATCTAAGCTGAATTTGTTCACATAAATAATTTTAACACTGTATTTTTATACAAATTCTATTGCTGTGTACTGTTTATTGTCTTACTTTATAGCTATATTAATGTGTCAAAATGCACAGATATGCAAATAAAACAAGTAATATTTTATGTAAAATGCATTAAAAACTTGGAGAAGTTGTGTAATTTCTGAATAAATTTAAGTAATGTAATCCATGTGTTTAATTTTTACTACATTACTTCATGCCTGAAAAGGTAAATTCATGCATTCAAGCATACATGCCACCCACAATTCACTTGGAAGTACTGGGAAACTTTCAGAAAATGGAAAACCCCCCATAGAACTAGAGACCAAGGATTTCTTGTGGTCTCCCAGCAGCCTCCTACCACTAGGCTTCTGATTCAGAGCAATATTTACTGCCTTTTATATTTTTGTCATTTCTATCAGGTAATAAATGAAATACCAACATTAGCTATTATATTTTATATTTGTGCACATTAATTAACAAAAAATTAAGAGCTACCACATACTTATTCAATTCCACAATAAGGAGCTATTACAAGCTGTTGTTACACATACCAATATATTCACCTAAATTGCTTACTGATCATTGAGTTTGAATATGGGGCTGCAAAAACCAAGGTTGCTTTACCCATTCAATTTTCAAAACAAAACTGTTAGGATTGAAAAAGCAGTAAATCATTGATGGTACCTACATGTCTTTAACTATGTTTTTATAGATATAAATATTGAAAGTACTTAAGTTTTAATTTTACATCTATTCCAAATTATTTAGTATCATAAACTTTAGTGCAATTAAAAAATAATGCAATACAACAAAATCTTTGAATGCTAAATATATCTAAGTCAGATTTAAAAAATGCTTGATTCTTAAAAACTCGAAAAAAAAATCACAGAGCCAAATAATTTTCAAGATAAAAGTAGGTATTGTTTCTCCAAAGGACAATGGATGTATGTTATAAAAAGACACATTATCATTTAATTTGAAGACTGAATGCTGAACCTTGTTTAGATAGCAGATAATTTGATGGATGATATTTTGGTCTTTGCCTACCTGGGGCTTTACGTGAACAAACATGATATTGATTGTGATTATTGTGAATAAAAAAACTGCATTTTTTTTTGGACATGAGAGTCCAAAGGCAGTAAATTATATCCTACAAAATGTTGAATTCTTGGCAATTGGCACCACAATTCTTGTGGCCAATACCTGATAATGTAACAATGATGGAGTAGAAACTTACAAATGTCTAATTCACAATGTCCACATCAAAAATGAAATTAATATTGAAATGAAAACGATTTTTTTGAAATGGTTATTTTATTAAAAATGTAAGGTGTCAATGGATAGTTATATTTCAACTTCAGGTGGGTTGTAGGAGACAGATTTCAAGCCAGTGTTATTCTATTAGGCAAACTCTCCTAATCCTAATTTGGTAGATGGGGTTGTTAGTCAATAAATACCACATTATGATGTTTGCTTACGCCTAAAGATCATTGTTTCAAAATAATGTCCTACATTACATTTTTTTTTTGGACAATTACAATATCATTGATTAACAATGTTTCTTAACTATACTTATAGCATACATATCTGATTTTCTGATTTAATGCTGTCAATGTAAGAATATTAAGTACAATATTTTTAATTTCATACAGATAATATATATTTTATCAGTGTAATTGTATAATATGCAACTTGAAAATTCGAATTAATTATGTCTTCTACATTGTGCAACAGTAACATTGTGATACAATAAGTGCACCGTGTAAAGAAGTATAATAGATAGAGCAATATCTAAACATATGTATGCATCATCATGCCAATTCCTCTAGTTGGGGTAGACATAAAATAAGGCGTAGGTACACATGTTGATTAATTTCCTTGAGCATTCTTAAGATGACATAAGTAGAAATTAGATCTTTAACTTAAATAGAAAGTAAACATAACTTAACCATTAATCATGCAATTCCTATACCCCACTTATATCATATGGAACAATGAGAAGGTTAGATAAGTGTATGACAAATTGTTATATGGCAGTGGAATTAAACATAGGTAAAACTTATTTAATATTTGTAAATTCTTTGAGCAAATTTGGAATTAAATGAATAAATCTTACTCTAGGGGTAAAACTATATAAAAAAAATAATTTACCAACTATCAGTCTTTTAAATTGATGTTGATTATCAACCTTGTAGCAATTTGTCTCTCAAAAGTTTACAAA
Source organism: Macrosoma leucophasiata (assembly GCA_036365455.1). Classification (NCBI taxonomy): domain Eukaryota; kingdom Metazoa; phylum Arthropoda; class Insecta; order Lepidoptera; family Hedylidae; genus Macrosoma; species Macrosoma leucophasiata. Next base: position 12,255,738 of record JAWQUS010000003.1, on the reverse strand, counting down.
TAAGCAAAAAAAGTGAAAATAATAGTTAATTAACAACATTAAATTGTTTAAATATGCTTATTTTCTAGCATATCTATTGTCGGATTCATTATCATAAGATTTAAGGTTCTAATAATAGCTGCAGCCACATATTCACTAAGCAACATTTAATTATTTGTATTTGCTAGCTATTATATATTGGGTTTCTTTGCTCTATGGAATATTGGGAAACCTTATTTAACTGCAGTATGTAGGGTTACATTTATGCTAACAAGAACGGATACATGATATTGTCTGAATGTTTCTTCACTTTAAATTAAACAATGAAATTTTTTTCAGCAAATGAAAATGTGGTTTCATGACAATGACTACAAATTGTACAAACAAAAATTATATTTTCCTTTCCATAACAAGATTATTTAATGTGTTGATTATAAAATAAATATATGGCACTGAGATTTCTTATAAATAATTCATAGGAGGGCTAGATTATTACTGAACTAGTTTTCATGTAATATCAGAAAATAGCAGAGCAGTTTGTGACAATTATAACATTAAAAAAAATTTAACATGAAAAGACTGAGGCAACTAAAATATCATATCTCAAAAGTTACATGTTAAAAAAATAACTAAGCATCTAGCCCTTGTTTTAAAATGTTTATTATAAGTAGGGTTACATCAGATTCAGTTATAAAACCACCAGAAACATACATAATTAAGTAAATAGTCATTCAAGTTTACCACATACTGGCATCCTATTAATTAAAGAGTTTGTTGTTATAACATTAATATACAATATAATCTAGATATTATATTCTACTTTACAATGTTTAGAATGTTAATTACAAATTTACCTTTTCAGCTCATATTCATAAGATTAGCTCCTTATAGCTAACACACCTACTACCTCAATTCAATACATACCTGCTTAAATTTGAATTAGGATGAGAACTCAAATAATCAATACAACTAGCAGAATTCTTCAAACTATGGTGCACTAAATATCTAAAAAGCAAAATGTACAATAATACTAATAATAGCAATGCTCACAAGAACATTATGTAAAAGTTGTGTACTCAATCACTGCAGTACAAATAAAATTATAATATTATAAATTCAATATTCCCTTAAAAAAAGGCCCCATTTAATTGGTGTATTCAATATTACTGTATGCTATGCTTATTATATAAAATAGGGAGATGATGTACATGGAATAAGTAGAAATGCTTTGTCTGTTGTCGCTTAATGAAGAGAGAGTGCTTCTTAAGTTTTTTGTAAACTTTTGAGATGTATCATCCCTTAAAATAAATAATTGAGGGTTAGATTAATTGGATGCTATTGGTACACTAACATTGCCATTCTAGACTCTCTCTTGACTTGGAGGTGATACATCTTCTGTTCCATTTGCCACACTTTGATGATATAGTTTCAATAGTTCCATGGCATCTTGTGCTTGGCGTTTTTCAAGTAGTATTCTGTAATACAACAAAATGTAATTATTTTTAATGCACCATTTAAACAGTTATTACATGAAAAAGTAAAATTTAAAATACACAATAACAATTTACTTTACACATTATTTCAACTTACAACTTCTGGATTAGTACCTATCTTAGTCACTTCACTATTAAGTTACCACAATAAGGATATTCCAACTAATATATATATATATATATTTTTATCTCTTACTATGATTAATAAAATTAAAGTAAAGTTATACCAAAAGTTCATATTATTAATAATTGAAGGCTATTTATTTAAACATACTAAATAAACTGATTATTTCCATCAGAAAAAAAGAGGTCATATTGTTGTGAAAGCTCATAATTATATAATATCAAAACATAAAACAAATAGACGAGAAGAGAGGCATGAGAGGTTTGTCAGAACTGGGATATCTGGTGCTCTACACTCTCTGCCTACCCCGTTAGGGACCTGGCGTGAAGATACATACATAAAATAAATAATGGTTTCTAATGATGATGTACAATTATGGTTCATGAGAATGTTACAAGGCATATACATACCTCCCAGAGGCTTCTTTGATATGTTCTAAAATTATTCTATTATCTCTGTCTGTCACTATATCAGCAAGACTGTCAGGATCCATATCCGAAAGTAATTCCAAGTCTTGGCCTCCAAGTAAAGAGATGTGGCACAAATTGTGTTGCAAGCGCCCAACTAGGCTAGCCACCTGTCCTTTGTCTCCTAGATTAACTTCATCGGTCTGATCCAGTGATACTTGGCACTTTGGCATGTTAGGAGCCCATTTTTCATTGCCATGGAGTATCATTAGCGATGTATCAGGGTCCAAAGTTGAAAAATACTCCTCATCGTCAACCTCGGTTCCATCGCACTCTAGAACCACTGTTAGGTTCTCAGAGGGCAAACCGAGTTTTTCTGGGACTCTAGTCAATAGATCTTCCAAAGAGGATGCCACAATACCCTTCTTTTTATCACGATTCACATCACAAATTTTGTAGGGTTTGTTGTTTTCGTTATCCATAATAATTTTCTGTATCTATTTAGTATATAAAATAACTGTAAACTAGCTGTTGGCTGATTTCTGTTAGAGTATTTGATCAACTTTTAGACAAGAATTTATTTTCGTTTACTTCGTGTATCTCAGACTCAAGTACAATACGTATATAGTTGGGCTCAGACTGCAAGAAAGAAATCAAGAAATGACAAATAAATGGTCGTGTTTAGTAGAATTAAGATCTTTCTAAACTTTGTAATTTTGTCAGTACGGCCAAATCCTACTATACATCCTGAAAAATCTGCTAGAACTAAGGTACTTTTACAATAGGTAGGTACTGTATCACGACAGATGACAGTAAGAGTAAGTCTATTCTTTTCAGGCCGTAATATTTAAATTAAGATTTCTAAGTGTAGCACTTCCTTTCCTTTTATGCTAAATATTTGTAAGATCTTATAAGACTTTAATTCAGCTGAACACAACCAATATAGCACAGATCACGGATAATAGCACAGATATATGTATAGTACCTAAAAAAAATGACAGGCCTATTTGACGTTGACGTGGGTATATATTAAATAAAATGGCACCAATTTATTTTAAATAAAAAAATTGTACATTGTTGTTTTTTGTTATACTTTCACGTATTAATATATCGACGCAGCATGTTAGTATTATTTTTTTTAATTTAAAACGCCACCAATTTTTATTTTAATTATAAAAAATACCTACTACACCGTTGATAAAAGGTTTACTTTCACATAAATCGACGCAGTGTTTTACTGTACTTTAACTATAGTTTAATTAATTAGTATGAAACGTTTCGCGATGTTGCCGCGATTGAAGTACGAACGAGTGCGTCTCTAACTTTATATGAACGAGACGACTGTCTTCTTCAAGCGAGCCACTGAATGTGAAATTCTGAATATTATTCGACCAGACCAACCGTGAACCTGCTGTGCCTTGTAGTTGTGTAGTGTAGATAACTAACTTATCTTTGTGTAGTTGTAATGCACAGGGTTTCTTTAGTGTGAACGGTTTTTCAATAATTTAATGGAAAGAATAACACTTTGAGAAGCAGGGATATTTTCAAAAACAATAGTTCTGTTCATGTTTCTGTAATTAACATAGGTATAAATAGGTTGCTGACGCGAATCCAATTCATAAGAGTGATAATTAACATAATTAAATTCGTGAATATCTAGGTATGTATTACCTATCTTATATTTGATGGTCGGTTTGCTTATAAAACGTAAGGCTGGCATTGGCAGTCATAACAAAAGTAGTAGACATCATTAGGTGTATGTACCTAGGAGGTTATTAACTTTTATGTACGCTTATAATAGCTTATACCTAGTGGCAACACATTTACGCAAAATTTTTATACAGATATTTATAAGCTGCAGTACCTCATACCATCATTGGAAAATTAAAAACACTACACTACAAACCTATTTATTGGAAGTTTTTGTTATAAAGCCGTTATTGATTAGCATTTAAGACGAATTGAAGTACCTTGACAAACCTATTCAAGGTTTTATGGTGCTTTTTGTTTTACACTGTATGTACTCTTTACATTGAAATAAATAAATACAAATAAAAATACAATCAATGTGAACTGTATGCTTGTTGACGACTTCATGACGTAAAAAATATTCTGTCGTAAAATTTGGAAGAATTAATTTTAGCTGGGATTAATTATCGCGTTATTTCAAAGTTGAATTTATTTAAGAAAAAATTGTTGTGCTGGTTATTGTAGTGTTCTATTAAAATGATGTTGACTACCTAATTAGGTATATACCTAGACTTAATCATGATAAAAATTTAAGTCATCAGTAATCTGTTAACAGAAATATTCCAGATAACAAATATCGATAACAAATACGAGGGTGGATCCAAAAGTTCGTGGACCAAACTACAAGGAGACATGACATCTTTTTAAATTTACCGTCATTTGTTAGTATGTCTTCTATTGATTTATTGTGCGCAGTTTCATTCCGATACTGCACAATATAAATTTTCTGTGATTATTTGTTTGAAGCATTCTGACGCGATTTTCAATAATGGAGAAAATTTAACATCGTGCAGTCATTAAGTACCTCAATAAAAAAGGCCTGTCACCAAAAGACATCCATCAAGATATGGTGGGCACTTTGGGGGAGTCTGCTCCATCGTATTCCAGTGTCAAGAAGTGGGTAGCTGAGTTTAAGCGCGGTCGTGAGAGCATTGAAGATGATCCTAGGAGTGGACGGCCTACAACCTCTACTACGAAAGAAAACATCGATAAAATTTGTGATCTCGTACTGGGTGATCGACGTTTGACCATTGGATAGCTGAGACAACAGACATTAGTTATGGCCGGGTGCAACACATAATAACGAAAGAATTGGGATTCCATAAGGTTTCTGCTCGCTGGGTCCTGAGGTTGCTTTCAGCTGAACAAAACGAGTTCGATTCACAATTTCGCGATACTGTTTGGAACTTTTTGAGACTGATCCCGAGGACTTTTTGTCTAGATTTGTTACCATGGATGAAAGCTGGGTTCACCACCATATTCCTGAATCAAAGCAACAATCCAAACAGTGGAAAAGAAAAATCAGAACAGTGAAAAAAGGCCGGGGATGTTGCGTAAGAAAGTTTTGTTCCATCAAGACAATGCACGTGTTCACACTTCGGTTGAAACTATGTCTGTAATCCATGATTGTGGCTACGAATTGCTGCCCCACCCACCTTATTGGCCGGATTTAGCCCCCTCAGATTATCATTTATTTCCAAATTAAAAAAAAACATTTGGGTGGCTCGAAATTTTCGACCAAAGATGAGGTAATAGTCGCAGTAAACGAGTATTTCGCCGACCTTGCGGAATATTTTTTTTTCGAGGGAATAAACAAGTTGCAGTTCAAGTGGAAGAAGTGTGTTGAGCTAGATGGAGACTATGTCGAAAAATAAAAATAAAATTAGACCCACTTTTCTTTCATTTTCTTGGTCGGGCTTCGAACTTTTGGATCCAGCTTCGTAATTGGCAGAACAAATAATTTCTAACGTTCACCTGATTTAGTTGGTGTCTAGTGCTTAAGATAGAGATAGAATAATATTCTTTATGATAGGACCGTTCTTAAGTAAGTGTTTACCGTTCTAAGTAGTATTACATTTAATATTTCAAAAAGGTAACAATAACTAACCTTAAAGCAATGCAATAGATGTGAAGGAAAGATTTGACAAATCGGGCAGGGCTTCAGTAGCTCAATTGGAAGAGCGGCTGGACTAGATTCCCAGTAGGTCGCGAGTTCGAGCCTCGCCTGAAGTCAAATTTTTCTTTCCATTTTTCTTTAAAATAAAATATATTTCACAAGCATGTGTTAATGCGAAATAATATGAAACAATTATTAAGGGTAAAAGCGACTTCTTTACGATATTCAATAAACTGAAAAGTCTATTATATCGGTTGCCTAACTAGCATAGTTGGTAATAGATGGCGCTACTGCTACCATAAAGCAATGCAATAGATGTGAAGGAAAGATTTGACAAATCGGGCAGGGCTTCAGTAGCTCAATTGGAAGAGCGGCTGGACTAGATTCCCAGTAGGTCGCGAGTTCGAGCCTCGCCTGAAGTCAAATTTTTCTTTCCATTTTTCTTTAAAATAAAATATATTTCACAAGCATGTGTTAATGCGAAATAATATGAAACAATTATTAAGGGTAAAAGCGACTTCTTTACGATATTCAATAAACTGAAAAGTCTATTATATCGGTTGCCTAACTAGCATAGTTGGTAATAGATGGCGCTACTGCTACCATAAAGCAATGCAATAGATGTGAAGGAAAGATTTGACAAATCGGGCAGGGCTTCAGTAGCTCAATTGGAAGAGCGGCTGGACTAGATTCCCAGTAGGTCGCGAGTTCGAGCCTCGCCTGAAGTCAAATTTTTCTTTCCATTTTTCTTTAAAATAAAAAATAACTAACCTGATGCAATGACTTAACTATTATGAAAATATTTTAAAAGGGAATTTTCTTTGGTGTTATAAATCTACGCACTTATAATGATGAGGATTGAAGACAGCTTTGGGAGACCAGATGGAGTACCTACACGCGGGTGTCGGCGGGGGTCACGTTCGGTCAGAGCGTGGCGCGACGGGCGGGGATCAATAAGCCGCCCACCGCCCAACTTCCCTGACTCCCTCTGCCAGAATGCATTTTGCAACTTAGGTACACCTCACCTGCTCTGTCTACAACGCTCATTATTTATACTTATAACTCACCTTGAAAATGTATTACGAGTAGTTCCAACGTATATTATCATGTGTATTATGATATTGTTGATATAATAAATTCTGAAATATAGCTACACTCTATCATTGTTTAGGTACCACATGCTTTGTTTTTATATTATTTTTTATAATGCTTAGGCGCTTTATAGTTCGTCTGGATTACAAGTAAATAGTATAACATTTCAAAGCAATAAATAGAAAATTTTGAATGATAATTATGAATACAAGTTTTGTAATAACACAATTTTACAAATGTACAAGTTTATGTAATTAAAGACTTCTTTTACAACTTAATATTATCGCTGGTACCCTGGCGAGGACTAAAAACAGAATCTTAACTGGACCACAGAAACGTTTTAGGTGATAATAAAGTTGGTTATGTTTATACGTACAAGATGTTATCATCTTTAGGAGTCACGATGTCTAGATGGACAAATAAAAATATTACTATTTAGAAAACGTCTGAATTTGGAAAGTATTTTTTAAATATTTTTTATCGCATGAAGGTCGCAGTTAACGACCTTCATGCGATCGTCCGTCCACCTAATGGCGGGTTTACGCTTGCTCTTTGCGCTTGGTTTACGCGGTTGCCACTCGAGAACTCTGCAGCTCCAACCAAAGTCAGTTCTGCCAGCTATTTGCCCTTACTGCTGCTTACTCAACTCACTTCTTTAGCTTCGTTATTCGGTGGGCTATGTTTTGGTTTTCATGCGGAATTTTTCATTACTATCTCCATTGCCATCTGTGACGCCTTACATTTTCTAATGAGATTCAGATTGAGCGACCACGTTACAGTTCCATATCATGTCATCACTGACGAGACAATAAATTGAAAGAGAAGATACTCGTATTTACAAATATTACCTGGCCGCCATTATCGTAGGCGGATAAAATTCCATTTTAGATCGCCAGTCGATGATCTAAAGAGAAGAAGGTGTCCTTGGACAAGTACGTACCTATAGTATACAAAGTTTTCACCGCAAATATCTTGTTCACTTCTGTGTTCGAATAAATAATTTACATAACCTTTACCTGGTATTGGGAAACCTTCCATGAATTGTTAAAACAAAAATATAGCCGAAGTCTAAGATATATCGACTTTACCATCTTTTATTTTGCCGTATGCATATCCGGAACAGTCATGCACGCTTAAATGTCTTTGCCTTTGGCGGCGTCGTGTGGCGGGTTGCTCACTTCCCTCTAAAATGGTCGAGGAGGGCAATGGCTGTCACATGCGTCATACTCGTGAACGGGTGCTGTTGGTGGGGACTGGTCTGTTCTGGTTTGCAGGGGCTACATCACATTTAGTAGATAGCAGTTTATTTGCATCTATGCTATGGACGTTGACATTATTTGATTTTTCACGATAATCTGTACTAGATTTAAGCTCTCATTTAAAAGAGCTCTTACTGAGTTTGTTGGGTAGCGGAGTTCTTCTCAGTAGTGACTGCACTTGGAACTCTGCTAAGTGAATAACATTGATCTTGACGAATAAGTTTTTCTTTTTCTTCATTTATTATCATTGAAGGAATTGAAAAATTTTACGATTATTATGTTTTAACCAAATAGTTTAAATTTTAATTTTTAACTTACTATTAATATATGATTTTGCTTTTACTATATGTAATGGTTATTCGCTCTAGGTAGTTTATGATTTATTGACGTTTTGAAAGTATCTGTAAAGATCTATTCGAAATAAAAATATTTTCTATTTCTATTTCTATTTATATTTAAATATTGATAAAGTGAGTACAAAGTAAGGAAACTGCGCGGTAAGTGAATGAACGTGCCTTATCAATTCATCTTTGTGACATTGTTTTATTATTATTTATTTAGAAGTTTTATAGAAATAAAACAATACTTACCCAATAAATCGAAACATAAAATTTTAAAAGTGGTATTCGCAGCCACAAAACACCTTATTAAATTTGGAGACGATGATAACGTTACGTCTGCGGGCTACACAAGGTATGTACGGGGAAGGCAGAAAGTACAGAACACCAACCTTCTGTATTCTTGTCTCTTTAAAGATGCCCAGTGTCCACCAATCTCGGTCCTACCTTAGGTTTCCCTCGGTTCTCCCCCGAGAGTTTCTGCCTTGTCATGACGGGGGAGCTCAGTACTCGGTGATTGTCCCGACACCGGCGAACGGCGAACCCGAAAGAAACCCAGAGAGGGCGCGGCGTTTGGCGAGGCCCTGCCCGCAAATTTTTACAGGTCGTTGTTAATATTTTTTCTTAGCCTGGGTTGCCCCAAGATATTTGTTAAAGTTATTGTAACATTTCACATCCTTCTCTAACTGAAAGAAATCTGTTAATGTTAGAGAAGGCTGTGAAATGTTACATTTTATCGCGGAATGCTGCTACCCATCCCACTTTATCATAATAATATAGCTGTTGCCCGCGGCTCCGCTCGCGTATAGGTCGCTTTTCGCGTTACCTGTGGAAACTCACCAAATCATCCCATGGCATCCCACAGAAACATTTTTGCGGGATAAAAACTATTCTATGTGTTATACCAAGTTACCCTCTATATGTGTGCCAAATTTCATTAAATCGATTTAGTTTTTGCGTGAAGGAGTAACAAACAAACAAATATACAAACTTTCGCATTTATAATATTAAATACGATTTTACTACCGCCTTATTGTATGGTTTGACTGCAATGACTGCCATTGTTCGGTTCACTGACTGCACTAGCGGAAGAATATCCCTCCACTAGAGGGCGACGGGGTCATCACCCCTAGCGTTTGTAGCATTCTTAGCATTCGTAGCACTCGTAGCATTCGAGGATTCATAGCAATCGTAGCATTTGTAGCATCCGTAGCATCCTTCCCATACCAGTTGACGTGACTATTGTCTCCCGATTGAATAAAAAATCGGTCAAGTGCGTGTCGAGCTACGCGCAGTGTAGTGTTCCGTAGTTACACAGTAAAATATGTAATTAAAAAAAATATATGTTCTATGGAGTTGTTCGAAATTTTCGAGTATAATATATATTTGGTTGATTATTACTCGCAAACTTGCAAGGCGAATTTAGGTGTGATAGTTTTCCTTTTAATTTCGTTATATGTAGCTACTCTTGCCGTAACGTTTGAATTTCTGACAACAACCGTTTAGTTGGGGGGAACCCTTGACTCTAACAAAATTTTTTCCTTTAAAACTTAATAAATCATGAACCAACTAAGACGGAAAATTGATGCTGGGACATCCATAATATTTTTAAAAGACCTATTCAACAATACCTCATGGTATATGGGAAACGAAAATAAAAAAAAATATCTGCGCGTTACAATTAGGGCAGGTTATCCTAATTTTTTTTTCATGTTTTCATTCTACCACCTTTTCAGCGTGATTAAGATGTATACTTGTGCCAAATTTCAAGTCCTTAGTACCAATAGTTTTTGCGCTAAACCGCGGATGGACAGACAGATAAACAGACGGACATGGCGAAACTATAAGGGTTCCTTGTTTACTACGGAACCCTAAAAACGCGTAAACGCGCAGAGCACACTGTGAAATGTTACCATTACTTAAACACACGCATATAGAGGGTTACTTGCTATAACACATAAAATCGTTTTTATCCCGCAAAAATGTTCCTGTGGGATGCCATGGGATGATTTGGTGAGTTTCCACAGGTTACGCGAAAAGCGACTTATACGCGAGCGGAGCCGCGGGCAACAGCTATATTATTATAATAATGTGGGATGGGTAGCAGCATCCCGCGATACAATACGATCGTCAATCAGCCAAGCAGGAAGAAAACTAAGTTGCGTTCAGCACAGTTATTATTTAGATATAATAATATGAGGCGATACAATGCCTACAGCCTTGTTCTGCCACACTACGCTCGTCTGTTTTCAAAATCGCAAACTGTTGATATGAGGACATTGTAATTTACATTAAAAATTCTTAAAGCTATGAATGCTTAGGTGTATTCTGGGTATGATATGGTCGAGCCAGTCGAGCCAGTCGAGCCTGACAGGTGACATTGTATTCCCAGAGCGGTCTTATATGATGCTGCAGTCCACGTGACCTTTGTCGCAGTTTCCAGGTCGAGGTCGCCCGTTTGACCCCAGGTAGCTACGAATTCATTATTATTATGGACAGTGTACATTAATTTACACGGCCTAACCACAAATTACTGGTTTCCTGTTTCAACGGCCGGGTTTCATTAAATAAGATTTTCTTTTGTTAAAATACTTATGGAAGGAAATCTATTGTTAGGTATTTAGGTGATTAATAGACAACAGAGGCACGTATTGTTTGTGGAATACTAATGTCATGTCTCAAAGGAACTTTATAGGACAAAAGGACACGAGGGGAAATCAATTTCTGGCGTTCTTTTTATACGTGTGAATGTGTGATTGCATTGTCAGGGGGATACAAGAGTCAAAAGCTTCGCGTGAAGATGACTACATACTTACTTGTGCACTAATAGCTTTCGCCCGCGACTTCATCCCCGGGTACTTTAGTTATCAGGACATATGTTTCGATCATGTTTTTGCCTTTGATCATAGATATATTTATTCTTTGTTAAAGAAAAAAACTTTTTTTGATGTGATGATTGATGTTTCAATTAATCCCTGTTATAATTAATTGTCACAATGCGTATGTACTACACTACAAACAACATTTTTTACCAGTTTTGAAGTTGATGCTGGAATGACCAAGGTATTTGATGCAGTAATTTTTTAAGTTTAAATTAATAATTTTAACTTGGTACATACCTATCAATTTAATTTTAATATTTTGTATAAGAAACCCCTCCTTATTAACCCATTCAATGCGGCGCACGCCGATCGGCGTAATGTAGAATTGTTTAAAGTATTAAACAATTCTACATTACGCCGATCGGCGTGGTCCGACGTTGTTTATCCAAATCTGATGATATAATAATAAAATTAGACCAATGTGCTTGTAATTTATAAAAGAAATGCCTGGTACAAATAGTTTCTGGTTATTTCAGTTCTAGAAACGTTGAGTTTTCTTACTCTGGTGCTGAAAACGCCAATCGGCGTATTCCAGGGATTACCAACTTTATTTTTATTGGTTTTAAAAAAATAAATATATAATATTATTTATATTCTTATATACAAACAGCTATAAAAATCTATTAAAATAAAACTTTTAAGAAGCTGATATTAATGCAAAGAAAAATTGGTAGCGGTGGTCGGTGACACAAACAGTGCGACCAATGTTTGACATTTTTGAAGTATCTAATATAATAGTATATAAAGAATAGATCAGGGGCATAGAGAATAGTAATTTTTTGCCAACAAAAAATTACTTTGTTTCTCATAGTGTTTTTATGAAAAACAAAGTTATTATTTGCAGTTTTTGAAAAATACCTATATCCTAAAAACGGCCTACTGTTACTCATTGAAACCAATTTTCGTTGAACGTTTCCAGTCATATTTTTTATTTTCAATCTGATAGTTTAAAAGTGTGGAATGATTCACATTGAAAAAAAATAAGAGTTGCGTTTATTATTCTTTTCGCGGTATTTTATTATGATTTATATTCCCACGCAAATGTGAAACATAGTAAAATTCAAAGGATTATGGCATTTAAGCTAAGAATTTTCTTCTGGATTTTTTTGTCGCGTCTTTCTATTAAAAATATGTTAAAATATGAAAATGGGTTTATAAAATGGTTTGCAACCCCTGATAATATTCGGAGTTATCAATAATTTAATTCTTTATGCTTTAAAAAGGATTTTTGTAAGACGGGAGAGTACAATACTATTAATTATCAAATAAAGAGAGATTACTCACCATTTAAATCCTTAATCGACAAATAAACGGTATATATTCCTTTTATTTTCAATTTGTATCACCAAAACTTCACGAATCTTATATAAAACGGGCTAAAGGTATTAAATGAATTGTGCTACTCGCTAAAAACAGTCATTACTGCAACAACTGTAGCGCATTATTATAGAAATGTCGTGAATTAAAAATGAATAAATTGAAATTCATAACGAAGTGCGGAAAACGCCATTTGGCGTGTTTTTTTTGTTCATCAGGTGCGGCTCACGCCGATCGGCGTTTACGCTGAAATCTATGCCGTATCTGGGTAGTGAGAGCAAAATTGGTTGCCGCATTGAATGGGTTAAAGTCGCCAACTTCGCCATAGATAGTTTCTATTTGTGACCAGTTATATTTTTACGTAACGTAAACGTTCCTTCACACCTATAATCCCCGAAAGGTTGGGCAGAGACAAATGCATGCACTCAAGCATACAATCATGCCAAAATGAACCCACAATTCGCCGGGTTCATTTTGGCCCATGTAACAGGTAGCGAGCCTGTTGATATCGCCGAGCATATTGCCAAACTTCGAGGTACTGGGAAACTTCCAGAAAATTGAAAAAATCCAATAGAACACGAGTTAAAGAATTTTTTTTTATGTTTTGGGAGAAGTAAAACAATATTCGACTTGCTATCATAATTATGTCCACTGCATTTCTTAATAGAGCATACGAATTAGTTTAATGAATTCATAACTAGAACCAAAAGCTTTGAATCGTAACTAATTATAAAAGTATTTCCTGAGAAAATACTCAGTAACGTATCAGCCACCACTCTGATAACATTACCAGCCACCAAATTGCTAACCTAAAACAAATCTAGATTGTACTGAACATAAGGTACGAATATCTTGAAGAGTGCAGAGATATGTAGGTATAACGCCGAATCAGTTTTAGATTTTCATTCCCAAGTTCCATATTTCACGAAATATAGAATGTTATCAAAAAAGCGAGGCAAATTGGGTCAATAGGCATCTAACGGAGAAAACGATAAGTCAGCAGATATGAGGAGGCTTACCGCCTGTCTCACAAAGCGGAAAGTTAACGTCGGATTTAGGTCCAACAAAATTATTCCGAAAGTTCCGAAAGTTTATCTTTTTTAGTTCACATTATACGAATATATTCACCTTGTCAGGAGATCAAAGAATATTTAATTGCTTTTATGTTATTTATTCGCACATACATGTGAGTGAAATATTTTTTAAAGAAAAATCCCCGCCTTTGTTTAATTTTTTCTAACCATTTTTCTTGAAAAAAAAAAATTGAAAGATTTATTGTATCTAGCTGACCCGGCAAACTTCGAATTGCCTCAGAATGAAATAATGTGTCAAAGGTTTGAGAGATACGGACTATTTGTAAGGGAAAATGAAATTGTGGTTTTTACTATTTTCCTTCTATTTCTTCGTATTTTCTTACCTTTTAAACCTTCCCTGGACTTCCAAACCAAAACCAAAATTAGTTAAATCGGTCTAGCCATTCTCGAGTTTTAGTGAGACTAACGAACAGCAATTGATTTTTATATATATAGATAGATTATTATAGAGAAGCACATAAAGAGTGATGGTATTTTGTTATGTTTTAATTCAATTAGGTATGTTTATTCTCTATGGACCATAAAGAGATAAGCGTAGGAATAGGTGTGACAATTTTGGTGGTTGAATACAAAAACTGATCACCACATTTTATTTGTAGGTAGTTGGGTAGGTATGTTGAAATAAATACGAAATATTAAATGGCAAATTTATTTAAATATCTGGTACACATAATATGCAAATATAACACACTAAATAAACGAGTATTGACAGGAACATCCAACGGACTGCTATAAATGCACATAAATGAAGCTAAGTAATAAAATGTATCTTAAAAATGTAGGAAGTATGTAGTATGTCGTCGAACTAGGTCGTACTACAACTTACTTTCTACATTTTTAATAATACTTGGCGATACTGTTGTGGGGATCTTTTCTCACCGACGCACATGTTTACTGAATATATTCATATGAAGATAAATATAATGTACTCACGTAAATCTGAAATTATGCTACGCATGAGCGTCGTAAAACGCGCGATGTGTCAAGGAGAGGATTGAATTTATTTTTTTCACTCCTATAAATATACATACATAAATAAATACAACTATAGAGAAGGGCCGTGTTGATTGAATATCATCTTGACGGACTACTGATATATTCGTTGAAGTCCTTTCCAATAAAATAATATTCGATGACGGGGTGAATGAAACATGAATATTGCATTGCTTGCGTTTTGCATTACATTAAAATGAAGGCAAGCAACGGATTGGAGCTTACTGAATAATTAACACCAAAAAACAATTATTGTGGAGTGGATTGCAAGCGCGTTTTTTATGTAATTGTATCAATATAACATAACACATTATACCATTCGACTTAATAATATTCTATCTAATCACAACTTGAAATACAAAACGTCAACACAAGGGTTAAACAAAAAGTTTATACACTTACCTAAGAATCACAACTAATATCTACTTTATTAATACATAATGATATGATTAGCGCTACTCGATTTAGATTAAAGTTAAGCTTTTCTTGATCGATTCATATAAATATTGTATTAACAATTTTAATTTCGTTCATACGTCGTTTTTTGTGTGACCAATAATTATTATCATTATTTTATACATATTTATGTAATCGCTTATTATTCGGTTTTGACTAGCATTATCAAATCACCCTCTCTTCAATATATATGTTTTATTATAAATACTTATATTAAAATTATGTAGAACTTTTGTAACTAGGTATATTCAACTGAATATTTATTTAATTTGCTATATTCTTAAAATAAAAGAAATAAAATCAGTTCTAAGGTCTTTAAATGCGAACATGGATCAGGAACATCTGTGAGTGGCAGATTTAATCAAGTGGTCATAATGAAAAGTACAACCCATGAAATATGGTATTACATTCATATTTTAATATCAGGATAAACTGTCTGCGATTGTATTGTGTTTGCCATCAAACATGAATTGTTAGAAGGGTTGAGATTTGCGATCTATTCATTTTACTGAGACATTTTACAAATAGATACTCTGTTCGCTGTGTGTTAATATTCAATTATTTTTATTATTAGATTCGGCATACACATTTCCCTTCTCAAGCGTATTGTATGCCATAAATACTTCTACGTTGATTTAAGTAGCGTAATATAACAAGTCCTTTTTCAAGATACGGCCCTGTAGTTTCCGGCACAGAGGCATAACACATCTGCATTTTGACCTCTGGTCATTGTGTTGGCGTCCATAGGCTGCAGTCATCACTTAACATCAATGTGAACTGCATGCTTGTTTGCCACTTTTATTACAAAAAAGTGACCTTTTCCAATATATCTCAATCTCCGTTCTGTAATTGCTAAATTAAACCAGCTTGGCAAACTGGCTACCCTCGAGTGACACTGACACTGTATATATGAGGCGTTTATTTGTAAAACGTTTGCGTTAAAATTAATAACATTCATTAAATAAAATTAATAATATCAATTTCATTGGTGGTAGAGTTCCAGTGTTGGAGCTTGAGGGTATAGGCACCACCGCATTACCTAATTTATCTGCTGCCAAATGGTAGTGTCCAGCACTATTGTGTTACACGGTAATGTTGGCCCCATAATAACCATAACTATCACAGAGGCAAAATATTTTAGGGTGCGGGTGGCACTGATCCGCATCAACCATGGATTTTTGTGTAGATATCTATAGATTTCAGTATTCATCTACCATCAACGGGGACTGGTTGCTTTTTTGACATCATCATTACATTAAAAAAACTCAAGGATGTAAAGTGGAGGTCAATTTTTTCTGCAAACCCAAACTCTACGAAACTACATGCCCCCGTGGACTTCAAGGAATCGCGATTCCATGAGACCCATGATTATTGGCATCAAGTCCGGTGGGACCGCACTTTTCTTTCAAGATTTCTATCAAGATTTCGTTTCGAAAATACGTTTTCTGTATTTCACTAGAAAATGTCACAGCTAAGAGTTTTTTCAAATTGTCTAATTATTTCCCGAGTTGACGTCGGATGACCAGGATGACGTTTCGTATTCGGTTTGACTAAAACATTATTTCGTCGTCACACCATGAAAAGTTTTTTTATCACATAATATAATATCCTAAGAAAGTTTCGTATGAGGGGAGTGCGCCTCTGAACGTGTTCAAGTAGAGAGCCCGCCAAAAATTATCAGCAAACTTGGGCGACCTTACGACTGCAATATGGACGACAGCGGGCGGCGGTGCGGACAGCGGACTGGGGCACACACAGCGATTTATATGGGCACATTCCACTTAACATCCGCAACGCCATGGGCGTAGGAAGAGGAGGGAGAGGGAGCCGGGTGGGTCGTGCCCACGCTAGAGTACCTACCTAGTCTGGTCGCAATTGCTATACACAAAAACAAAGGTGCTCCCCCTTGAAAATATCTCTAGATACACCCATGTATAGGGTCTTAAGCAGTTTAACTAAAGTTAAAAGACTATGGTTATTGCAGGCGAAAGCCCTCTCTAACTCCCTCTCACTAGCACCGATACAAGGATGTTACAATAGTTGAGCTCTTAGTGTAGAATGTACCCCGTGTAAAATGTCTGATTACATGCTCCATTGTCCGCTCCGCTGCCCGCGTTGCCTCCCACTGTCGTTCAGTTTGCGGCCTAAAAGCTTACGTAACTCGTGTGGGCTCCAAATGTTCCAATGGAGCGGAGTCGGCTTCATTTGGCATACAAGAGCAATTTAATTACCTAAATTAATAGGAAACACAATTTCACTTGCCTTAAATGTTAAATCAATTATCTTTTGTTTGTCGTTTTATTCTCTTGTTGAGCTTTGTTACATTTTGCCTTCAAAAATCAATCTCGTTTAACATGCTATATAAAAAAATTACATAAATTATTGAGTTATTATACTTAAGATGATCCAACTAGATTATATTATTTGAAGTTAAGTACATAATATTTGAAGTTAAGTACATAATATTCAAAAAATAGAATTCATAAATCATTATTTAAAATGTTTAGACAAGATTTCATTTTAATCCAGATGTTCTGCGACCAACAATTAACAAAACATCCAATAGATTTTTTTTTATTACAGCGATTCCCTCGAGCTACAACGACAATGTTTGTAAAAATTATAAATATTTCTACAAATCATACATGTTTGACCACAAATAACACAAATGTTGCGTAGGTACTTATTTCCTAATATACAATTTATATTTTCGTTGTAGCTCGAGGGAGACGCTGTAATAAAAAAAAATCTATCGAAATGATAACCTGATTGCATTTAAATAAAATAATTACTTTAACTTGTAATATTGAATTTAACAGTTTTCAATAAAAAATGATACACATAAATACTTAAAATTTGATAGTAACGGTGCGGTAGCAACTATCTATCATTGTTATTGCCCGTTACAGGTTGACACTTCGCGAGTTTGAAATGTTCGAGAGAGTACGTTCCCCTGAAAGCAACTGCGGTGATGTTATCCATTGATCCGACTAATGTATTTGCCTTTGTCAGGTCCCCATTTCTCTAGTAAATTTGTTAGTTTTTAGTCGCATAAATCTGTACGGGCTAACCGAGATGGATTTCTAAGGCGGTTGATCTTTTATTTATCGTTTAATCGGTGTAGAGTCCCTCGTAGAGTGAGCGCGGCATGTGCTCAGCCAACAAAGACTTGAGTTTCTCGCGGGGGGAGACCGGGGTGTAGCGGGCGAGTGGGAAAGTGCGTGTCACTCCGTCGCTGAGCGCGCGAGTCACCGCCGTCAGGTCAGCGTCCTAGAAAAGTTAAAGATTCTTCAATAAATTTATTAGTACCCTTGTCATCCTTAGCTTAACCTTTTGACCGCCATTTCTATAGAAGACAAAAGAGTGTGTGCCCTTTTCATGTGATTTAAACGCGAGTAAAGTATCAAAGGGTGATTATTGCTAGGCATGGACAATATAGGTAGTAAGATCAGTGGATACAACAGGGTTGCATTGTTGATTCTCGATATTATGGATGCCAAGTATTTCTGTAGGTATGTTTGTTTTGTATATCAATAGATCAACCGTTGGCTTGGAATGTACCAAATAATGTTTATGGAACGTATCTCTGTATTTCGGTGTACCTACTAAAATGTTATGGTATCTATTTAATCCTTTTTTTTTCCAATTATCAAAAATTATTAAAATGCCTAATGTTGTCCATTTGTTTGGCCTATACAGCTATTTTTCTCAAAAACTATATACTACAAATGCTGGACCATCCTAAAAGCAACTGCCTATTGAGACAAAGTAGTTACTAAGAGTGGACTCCACTACAGAATTTCGAAGTACAAAATGCCGCAATTTATAAGATTTATCTAATGTATACCATTACGATGTTTGCTAGTTAGACAGTACAATGTAGCGACATTTGAAATTTCGTATTTGAATATTTCGTATTTATTGCGTTGATACCGGCTATTATTTACTTTCAAACCTTCAGCTCAATACGCATTAACATTATTCCTGAGACGGACATCATAGTAAGAGGATTACGTTTACCATTTTTGTTCTATTCCCTCCGGACCGTAAAATGGTCTAATTTTTACGTTTGTTGTTACTTCTGAGGTATTTGAAATGATCGTTATGATGGATCACCTAAACTGAAGAAAATACAAGTAGCGTAGTTATTTTCTTCTCGGTTTTTGGTTATTAGGTTTTTGTTTTCATACCCGGGGTTAACCTCATCACGCACACCCGGCGTCTGGTGGTTCGAACAAGTAGAACTTTAGGAAGTTCTACTAAATTAGGTAACGGGATAGTGCTAATTTGGTTAGAGCTCTTTCAAAGGAGCTCTAATACCAGCTAAAAACTCGAACGCAAGTTGAGGTCATAAGATAAAATCTAAAATTATACGGAACAAAGGTGTGGGTGAACACGCCTCAAGGATAGGTCCTTAGCTCATTGGAATTAAACTTTTCGAAACTTTCATGTTCGTTGTGGAGAAATTTATCTTGGAGGCGTGTTCACCCACACCTTTGTTCCGTATAATTTTAGATTTTATCTTATGACTCAACTTGCGTTCGAGTTTTTAGCTGGTATTAGAGCTCCTTTGAAAGAGCTCTAACCAAATTAGCACTATCCCGTTACCTAATTTATCGACAGGTAAATGGGTTTATTGTATTTGGTGATTTAGTTGTGGACAATGTTGTAAGCTCTGGTGCACACAAAAACGCTTAGGCCTAATAGTCCGGTCAATTTAGCCCAAAAATAGGTGTAACCTTGCATTAATTCCCAGAAAGCTGAAAATTTACATAGATGTTAGGGATACCATTATTATGAAATTGTGAAAAGTCCTAATCGATTCCATGTCCGCAAAATTTTTTATTCAAGGTCAATGGTTACAAAAATGTTTTTTTTTCATTTTTCAGTGAAACAGTTACTTTTATGATAAAATGTGTCAGAAAAAAAATTGGAGATCATGCAATTTTGTACAAAAATTGTCCTTACACATTTTTTCATAACATTAACCATTTTTGAGAAAAATAATTACAAATCTTTCTTACAAATTTCTAGAATGACTTGGATGTTGACTGTTTTTGACTTAAAATGTAAAGAATATATCCATGTTAGTAGGTACATAAAAACAAACATTAATTACAGTTCCATGATTTTTGCAGCAGAAATCCATAAAACTACTATTTTTTTACCCACATTGAAGCATACATTTGCGGCAATTACTGCCTGACTCGGTCACAAAAGGTCACAAATCAAAACATTGAATTTCAACATTGTTTCTATGTTTCTATTCGGTCAGAACATTCATAGATACGATTTTTCATTTAGTACCACAAAACAAAAGCCACCGAAAAAGTTGTAAATTACCACATCATTTTGCAATTCAATTCCGATACAACTCGAATCAAATATGTCATGACAGATTAAATAACTTACAGCACTCTTGGTGTACTTTTCGAGACTCCTCAGAGCTTGTTCAAAGTAGTCTTCACCGTAGGCGCCCTTCTGTTCGTCGCTGAGCCTTGTCCACATATCACGTGCCTGTTCTAGAAGCTTCTCTTCTGATAGCCATGCGCTGCCTGTGGTGTATTCACCCGCTGCGACTACCACCTAATAACAAAACATTCTATTTTTTCAGTGTTCCGCAACCTCATAGTGTCTCTCTATCGGTGCATCTGCCACAGCCGAAACTACTAAGCTGATTGAGTTAGTATAAAATGGGTTAGTAACTCATTCAAACATGAAGGTGTAACTTGAATTTGAAACAAAGAGCTGAATTTTAGAGGAAATACTAGACAGTTTAAAAAGTTTTGTAGATGATATACTACGAGTATCTCGTAAAATTACATCAAATAAAAAAGGTAAAATACGTATTTTTTGTAATTGAAAAAAAATCACTTAAGTTTTTTAAGAAAATAGACGAAATATATTATTAATATATATTGTAAAGCGCCAGATATCCGGTCCTGAAATATTATAAATTATTATAAAATATTACACTTTTCCCTTTTACAAAATAGTAACAAAGAGCATAGGAAAATAAATAGAGACATGCTTTGTCATTCACTGGCAGAGCACAAAATGCCGATATACAAGATAACTGATATGTTATTATCATGGTACATATTGTAATAAATGGTGCAAATTTAGTTTTTGTGACTGGGCAACTGATGGCATTCGAAGAAGTAGGCAACGATTATTTGAACTTTATGGTCTTAAAACTTATATGCAAAATCCAAATTTTAACAAGTATGTCGCTACATATTCAAAATTTTTAAAAGAGTTTGTTAAAACGCAAAGTCAATTTATATAAGCAATAAAATTAAAAATGCAGACGATAAAATGAATACGACCTGGAAAATAATAAACAGTGAAACAGGCCAAAACAAGCGGTCTGAAACTCGTGTCCTTTTGGAGACACCACAGGGTATTTTAGGCTCAGATTTAGACATTGCTACACACTTTGAAGATTACTTTGCTAATATTCCATTCAAAATTACGGCACCTTTAAATTCTTCTACTGGAATATCGATTGACATTCTTAAAAGGAACGTAGAGCCTTGTCATATTAAACTAACTTTTAATCATATTAGTCCACAAACAATCATATCCACATTTAATCAGCTCAAAAACAAAGCTACTGAAGATATTTATGGTATGTCTGTTAAAGTGTGTAAATCGATTATTAATACGGAAAAGGCAGGAAAAGGTGCCCCCACCGCTACCTACTCAACAAGCACCAGGATCTGGGGCACGGCGAGTACCGATGGCCGCGGCCCCCGAACCGGTGGCACAACCGCCACCTAAGGTACTACACGCAGTGGCCGGCACAACACTAGCAACGCCGGCCAATCAACCAGTAACGCCGGCCAATCAACCATCACGGAAAAAACGCCGTACTGGACGTCCGCGGAAACGTAATGTACCAATCGCGACGTCGACCCCGTTCTCGGTCGCGGCAGAATTGATCCAGCAGAAATGACGCGTACTAAGGGAGTGCGCGTCTATGCGGAGGGCAGCGAGCTACGCGTTGTCGTCGCGCATCATGATGACTGCGAGCGCCGCGTAAGGGAATCACTGTCGACACCGCTCTCGCCACTCCGAGGGGATGATTTTATCTCCCCGTCTGAACTGCGGAGGGCCGTTTATCGGCTGAATGTCAAGAAGGCCGGACCGGACCGGATGGGATCCCTAACGCCGCGCTGCAGCATCTGCCGTGGGGTAGCCTGGTATCCCTTACCAGACTATTCAACGGCATACTCCGCACGGGTCATTTTCCCAACGAGTGGAAACTCGGGAAAGTTATAGTTCTCCCCAAGCCGGGCAAGGACCGCCGCTATCACGCTGCTCTCACACCTCGCCAAGCTGTTCGAGCGTCTTCTGCTGCGGAGGCTGAGGCCAAACCTTCCATGTAGGGAGGAGCAGTTTGGCTTCCGCGCGGGACACTCCACGACGCTCCAGCTGGTGAGGGTACTACACTATCTCATAGAAGATATTTTAAATTATTTCTATACCAATCTGTACGCCATATTAGATGGATGCGTTCCGAGAAAAAATATTAATATCAATAGAAATAATAGGTATGTATACCCGGAATGGTATACGCATGACATTAAAGAAGATTTAATAAGGAAAGGTCGCCTTCATAAGAGGTTTAAATCAACAGGTCATGATGAAGATTATGTGGAATTTTCTAGGTGTAGGATGCGAGTTAAGAAAGCGATAGAAATTGCGCATGAGCTTCACAAAAACCACGTACAACATCGGTTTCTTAAATACCCGAAGTCGTTTTGGCAATATATTGGGGCCAATCGAAATATTGAAGGAGGCCAGGCAATTATAGAAGATGGCAAATATCTAACAGATGATGAATGTGCTCAGCAGTTTGCGAAATATTTTGCGTCGGTGTACCATAACGAGCCGCCCCAACTAGACGTGCAAGCGGCGGTGGCCACGGCCGAATCTACCAGTGCCCGCGTACACCTAGACACTCGAAGTCCTGATTATGTAAAAAGGGCATTTAAAAATCTTAAGCCGAAGAATTCTGTGGGACCGAATGGCATCCCAGCGTTTCTTTTTAAAGATTGCAGTGAAGTACTTGCGAGACCGTTGCACTTTATATTTAATGTTTGTTTAAAATTAGCTTATTTCCCGAATCACTCACTCAAATACTCAGAACAAAGTCACTCGTGTCATTCCGATTCCTAAGGGTAAAGCAGGGCCCGATGTTAATGGTTATAGGCCGGTGGCAGTACTGTCGACGCCGGCGAAAGTGTTTGAATCCGCTGTCCAATGCAGAGCGCAGGCCCAAATGAGCGCGTGGCTATCGGACGCACAGCACGGATTTCGGCCCGGCCGCAGTACTGCCACTAATTTACTTAATTTTATGTCTCAGGTGGTGCCCTCTGTAGATGCGGGCGTGCAAGTAGATGCAGCTTACTTCGATTTTAAAAAAGCATTTGATTTGGTAGATAACGATGTCTTGCTAAGTAAGCTTGCAAAAATTGGATGCACGCCACATCTTTTACAGTTCTTTGTTAGCTATATGGAGAATCGATTGCAATACGTTGACTACAAGGGTAGGGAATCTGAGTTATATTACACCAGATCGAGGTTAATCAGGGCAGCAATTTGGGACCTCTCGAATTTTTAATAATGGTAAACGATCTACCAGAAGTCGTCGAACATGGTACGTGCTTGTTATTCGCAGATGACCTCAAGCTGCTACTTCCGGTTATAGATGTCAATGATTGCCTGCGGTTGCAGCAAGACATCGACAGCGTAGTGAGATGGAGTCGCGAAAATAAACTATATTTCAACACTTCTAAGTGCACCGCTATTACATTTTCTCGGGCGCGAACTCCATTGCACTACGATTATAAGGTGGACACGACCCCGTTGCAGAGAGTGTCGCAGGTGCGTGACCTAGGTGTTTGTATCACAAGCGATCTGAATTATCGTGATCATATTACGAACATTTGTAGGACTGCATACATGAACCTGGGATTTGTTTTGAGACAGTCGCGAGGTTTCACCAACATCAATGCGCTCAAGGTGCTATATGACGCGCTGGTCAGGAGTCATCTGGAACACAGTGCAGTCATATGGTCTCCCTATGAAGCCAAGTACGTGACCATGTTGGAGCGGATCCAAAACAAATTCACAAGGTACTTGTATAAACAAGTATATGGGGTATATCCGTTTTATCCGTTGATGTATCCAACACTATTCGTGCTAGGAATGGTTGGATACAACGAATTAAGGGTACGTCGCGAATTTGCACTAATTGCATACCTGGTCAAGCTACTGCGAGGCGTAACCCACAACCCAGGAGTGTTAAGTTACCTTTCCCTCAATGTACCAGACGGTTACGTTAGGCGGAGCAGACGTCAAACCTTGCTGGCGGTGCCGATAGCCAGGAGTAATATGATGTCAAAGGCGCCACTTACCAGAGCGATTAAGACCTTGAACCTGGTTCAAGATAGGCTAGATATATTCTCATGCCAGTTGAGTGAGTTCGCAAAGGTGACATTGTATGTTTTATGTTACAATACTAACTAATATCTAGTAATATACACAACATTTGTCCTATTATTAATTAAATAATAAGTAAGGTAAAGACTGCCACTCTATCGCATTAGGTATTCCCTGTAATGATAGCTGTGATGATTATGAATAAATAAAAAAAAAATATAATAATATCTGTGCAAGATTTAAAAAGTATATTACGTCAACTACACGAAGTTTTAGTATATTTGATACTCATTTACTTAGCTAAATTTCGTTTAATTCAGTATCATAAAAGTATTTTTCTTTGAAACACTTAAAAATATTCTCCAAGTAATCACTTATGCAAGTGCTGTCTACGAATTCTAAATGTTTTCACTACAGTTCTATTAGCATAGGCTTTTCGTACTCACTCATATTTTATAAATTTATTTTCAAAGCGCCAGGGAGTATCAAAATTGACCTTAATAAAGCGGTCACTGAATATAAAATACAGATACTTTTTATTCGAACTAGTGGCCCTTTGACCTTTCTCGCTCGAAATGTCTGGAATAATTTGCCCCAATCCTTGGGCTTTGGTTCTGTCTAATATAATACCTATCAGTAAGTGTTTCGGAGATAAATTTCTAAAGTTACGTAATTTTATAATGTTCGCAATATTTTCAATGTTTCCATGCATAATAATAAAACTGTTAAACATTTTTAAGCAGCCGGGATTTTAAGAATTTATATATAATTTGTAAATCAGACAAGTTAACCGGGTCAATCAGGTACGTTTAATATGAAATGCAAGTCCGTTACAATATATTATGTGACGGTTACATAATACATATTATGTACTTCTAACTAATTTCCGTTGAAAGTGTTAATTGAATCTACAGCACATACCTCGATTTATTACTTTGGAAGTCTGTATACGATTAACCTACTTTGACAATAAATGTTCGTAGGAACCTCAATGTCATTTTCAAAGAACCTGATACCAATACTCTGAATCAGAGGTTCCCAAACTATTTTTCTTGTAGACCTCTTTCATTTTTTTTCTGGATTCCCATTTTTATTTACGCATATACGTAGACCTCGATGGGCTCCCATAGACCCCAGGGGGTCTATATGGACCACTTTGGGAATCACTGCTCTAAATCATCAGATATTAGAGTATGACCACTTTAGTGCTTAGAAACTTAATGAGCGTATCGAACATTAGGCACTCAGGTTAACTACGAGCACTCTGACTTATGTCCACATTACCTAGAAGACTATGGGGTCTTGACAGGATATTAATAGGTACATGTATGTACATGTACACGAAGTTGTGATTCAGGTAGAAATGGTAAAATTAAATTCTAAAGTGATCTTATTAAATTAAATAAGATATTTTAAATCAGACGTTACTTCATAGACACATCTGTGTAATCATACAATGAACAGAATAATAATGATGGTAGAGTTCCACCACTTTGCTAGTGGTTATTCGACATTACCAAAGTGTCCCGTTAAAAAATACGGCAGTGGTTCGGTACAGTTCTCTTCAAAGTTTAAGAATTTCGGTTTTCATATAAATGTCGTCGATAAGCTGCAGGTAAGACAATTGCCAACGATGTGAACCATCTACCCAGTGTTTGTTGTTTGCAAGTTTCATTACATACAATATTCTGTTTCGTGTACATAAGTCTGATTTAAAGGTTACCACATCAACGCCTCTAGACTTGAGTTCGCGACGAAGACAGGCAGCAAGAGCGTCGAGAGCTGCAAGGGACGCCGCGTGGACGCCACGCACTGGTGCGGCGACGTGGGTCAGGATCGATGAGGCCAGCACGACGCGTCCACGAGAGCGGCGCACTAGTGGCAACATTACTTGCACTAGCCGAGCTGGACCTGGGAAGAAATGTAATGAAATTAAAAAAAAAAACTTGCAATGTGAGATTTGGACTTAGCAAGCACATGGTTCCGTACAATTGAGAGATAGGTATCCTATGTTGCCTTACATAAGTACCACAAGATTCATACTACAAGTACCACAAGATTCATACTACAAGTACCACAAGATTCATACTACTCTTAGGTACATGTGATATCACAAGTACCTAAGAGTACTTATGCAGATTTCATTTATGAAAATAACTCTTGGGTACTTGTGGTAGTTATTGTAAAAACAAATCAAATAAGTTCAAACAACTACAAATCGTTCTTGCAAGATTTGTACATATACCCCCAAACGAATGTGTAGTTACACAAAATGTTTAAAGGCAAGAGTTAATCAAAAATATTGGAATAAATGATATAATTGCAATCCAAACATATCTACAAAACAAACCCCAAACTATAATGCAAATACATTGATACATGGAACTGAGATTTAGATTTAATACCTATGAACCCATATTTACCAGAATATAGGTACCTACAGTTTCATGTAGCTCTAACATGGCGGCAGATAGTGCCGTAGATAATGTAGCAGAACCTAGCCCCGAAAAGGCTGAGTTTATCGGAAACGACGGAAACTTGCTACTCGACCAATGGTTAACTTTTATTAGGACCTTAACTTTTATGTACTCAGGGTGTACATGCCTATGAACACTCGTGTGAACAATACAGTGTTGTATTTCGAATAACGACTTTATAATATACTTCGGCATTTTATTTTACAACTAGCTGTTGCCCGCGGCTTCGCCCGCGTTAAGTCGCTTTTCCTGTAACCTGTGGAAACAACAAATTATCCAGATCTGTAATAGACTTATATTTAACTAGCTGTGCCCGCAACTTCGTTCGCGTGTAATAGTGGCTTTGGGCAGCATTTTTGGATATAACTTTTGGTTAATTTTGGATCATACAAAAACAACACGCTGGGCGTCCCGACGCCCAGCGTCCCTA
Source organism: Macrosoma leucophasiata (assembly GCA_036365455.1). NCBI lineage: Eukaryota > Metazoa > Arthropoda > Insecta > Lepidoptera > Hedylidae > Macrosoma > Macrosoma leucophasiata. The sequence goes on along the minus strand of JAWQUS010000003.1, from coordinate 12,228,301 downwards.
CGCCCAGCGTCCCGACACTGGGCGTCGAGACGCTCGACGTCGGGATTATATATTAATTATAAAATATTATACACAGCTAGTTAGCTGTGGCCGCGACTTTGTCCACGTGAGAAAAAATATGATTGTTTAGTATGTACGTGATACAGAAGTCGTGGGCATAGATAGTATAAAAGTAGCCTTAGTTACTCCTTATTACATCAGCTATCTGCCAGTGAAAGTTCGTCAAAATCGGAGACACTCAAATTCCATTTATTTGTATGTGGGTATGTATGGGTGTATGGAGATAAAAGTAGCCTAAGTTACTCCTTATCACATCAGCTACCTACCCGTGGAAGTCCCGTCAAAGTCGGATACACTAAAATTCTACTTATTTGTATGTAGGTATGTATGTATGTATGGATGTATGGAGATAAAAGTACCCTAAGTTACTCCTTATTACATCAGCTACCTACCCGTCCTGCAGGGTTCTGTCCACGGCCTCAGCTGCCTTTCTATTGGCCATCGTACACTTATCCCATACAACCAGGGAGCAATCCTTGAGCACATGTCCCTTATCGCTTTTACATGACACACAAAAAACAGTCGGTTCGGCTCTCTCTAAATGTAAGGGAATTTTAAACATGGCATGTGCTGTCTTACTATCCGGAAGCAGTGTGGCAGCAATTCCCGACGCTACAGCAATAGCAATTTTGCCTTGCCTCCTGACCTCTGCAAGTATGCCAGTGGTAATTACCGGATATTCATGCGAAATTTGAAGTAAATCCATTAAGTACTTTTGGGTTTACCCCGGACTTACATACAGACAAACAACAACAGACAAACAAACACAGTTATTTAATGTATTTTTCTTCTTATTATTTTATTTTTTAAGTAGAAAGAAACCAACTTGATATGATACATAATGGAAGGTGATCCCCAAGATACAGGTCGACTTAGTTTGGGGATCATTGATTATAAGTTCAAAATGTAACATGTGTAATGTATGGAAATAAAGATTTTTTTTATTTATTTATTTAACACTATATTTGGCTTCGATATCGATAGTAGATCACGCCCCAAGTATTTTTTAAAACATGTTGATGTTGACCTATGTTGACCGGACACCGGTCCGGTTCAATTCACTTCAATTTTGCCTTTATGTTGACCGCAACATAAAGGCAAAATTGAAAGTAAATTCATTTAGTACTTTTTTAGTTTAGCCCGGACATACATACAGACAAACAGACAAAAAATCTGAAAACTATATTTTTGGCTTCGATTTCTATTATAGATCACGTCTCAAGTATTCTTTTAAAAAATATTCAATGTACAGTTTTGATTTTCCTACGATTTTATTAAATGTAGAGATTCCCGTGGGAATGAGTGATTTTCCCTACTACATTTAGGCTACTTTTTGAGTAAAAAGTAGCCTAAATGTTGGCCAGGCTTAGTATCTACACACCACAAAAAGTTTCATTCGAATCCGTCCAGTATCTTCGGAGATTAGCCTGGACAAAGGGACAAACAGACAAACAGACAGACATTAAAATTAAAAATCATTGAAAAGTGTTCTAATACTATTTTAACATCGCCCCCAATTAGTTTTTCGTAAATATACCACTTCTAATCTATGTATAATATAAGTATACATAGATTAGAAGCGGTGCTTGAAGTTGAAAATTTACCATTCTTATGTGATTCAACTTCTTTTTCCCCCGATTTTGACTACGCTCCTAGTTTTTTTATGTAATGGAAGTGGCAAACAAGCATGCCGTTCAGATAGAATATTCATACGTAATAATTATTTAAAAATATATTTATTTTGTTCTGATCGATAATTAAGTCAATCTCTACTATGGTGTAACCACAGGGAATACTATTTTCCCCGTGGTTACACTAGTGTTACCAACGGTGTAACCACGGGGAACGCACCAAAAAATTTACAGTTCAGAACTACATATTACAATTATTTTACATTAATAGAACAAATGAATGCCGAATTAGTTTCAATACTTTCAATGCAGCAGCACGCTGTAACACAAACACACACGCACACTCGAATAAAATTTCATTAATCCAAATCGTGTATAGACACTCCCTCCAATTATTGGAGATGAGCAAATGAGAGGAGCGTTATTTTACTGTAGCCTCGAGAATATTGGAATAGTTCGTGGCCAGATTATTTCACATCAGCAGGAATATACAAACTTTTCTGCGGCGGCTGGAGAGGCGGCCCATCTAGGAACTTGTCCGATTAATTTTCTGCCACATCATATGTTCCTGTGTTATGGACATGTATTTGGTTACCTACTAAAATAGTAAATAGGTATATTATGATGATGATGGTCATAGGTCAGTTATAGGAACATTAGTTTTTGTAAAATTATTTAATTTCCTGCTAGAGTTGTTAGGTTCTCGTGGTAGCATTAAAATTAACCATGATCACAACTGGACATGTACCATGATGTGTTATTGCGATTCTATTAAGGTGCTGACTAATTTTTGTTTCATTTGTTTAGATGCTCGATCTCTTCTTCATAAGCGCTGTCATATGACATCAACCAGACCAACCAGAACCAAGCATTTAATTTTGCAATTCAGTTTCAGTTCAGATTAGTGAATCTAACAAAAAATCGATACCCGTAGAACCGAATGCCCGTGAGAAAGAACTAAAGTCTTATCAAAATATAATAGTGATAACCTATATTATATAACTATCTGTACCCGCGACTTCGTCCACGTGAGAAAAAATATGATTGTATAGTATCTACCCGGACAACTTCGTCCGGGCGCAGCTAGTATGAAAGTAGCCTAAGTTACTCCTTATTACATCAGCTACCTACCCGTGGAAGTCCCGTCAAAGTCCGATACACTCCAATTTTACTTATTTCAATGTAGGTATGTATGTATGTATTGATGTATGGAGATAAAAGTAGCCTAAGTTACTCCTTATCACATTAGCTATCTACCAGTGAATGTCCCGTAAAAACGGGCCAGCCGTTCCCAAGATTAGCCCCGCCAAAAAGACAGACAGACAGACAGACAAAAATGGTATAAAATGTGGTTTTGGAATATGTACCGTGTAAACATACATGTGCATTTAGTAAAAAGCGGTTATTTTAATATTACAAACATACACTCCAATTTTATTTATTTGTATAGATAGATGCAACAAATAATAATGTCATATTCGTAGAAAGGATGCCTTAATGCTTATATCTATATTTAGGATAGGTAAACCCACGGAATAGATAAATAACTATTCTATGGGTAAACCAGTGTGTTTAATTTCCCCTTCCTTCTTATACGACTCATCTATACTTATAATAAAACTGTAGAAGTGTAAATTCTGTACATTGAAAATATTGAAAAAATAAATACCAGGGGATGTTACTAGATCGATACCGACCACAAATATGTGATTAGAAAATTTTTTGTCTGTCTGTCTGTCTGTCTGTTTGTTCAAGCATCACACAAAATCTACCGGTCCGATTACGATGAAACTTGGTATACTTATATTTTAACCTTTGGCGCACAACACTGGGTACTTTTTATCCCGGAAAAATGTCTGTTTGTCTGTGTGTTTGTGCACACTAATATCAGAAACGGCTTATTTGATTTTCAGTTTTCACTAATATATTGTGGTAAGTTTCACTTAACGTTTAGTGTTTGTTTCATGCCAATCGGTTCAGAAATAAAAAAGTTACGACGGTTAAAAAAATTATATCGAATATTTTAAAACTATTTTTATCTAAAAGGTAAAAACGGACCCTATTACTAATCCTTCACTGTCTGCCTGTCTGTCCATACATCCGTCTGTCTGTCACCAGGCTGTATCTCATAGTGATAGCTAGAAAGCTAAAATTTTCACAAATTATGATCACCATTCAGGATGCCAAGCGTGGCAATTATGGCGTATTCTTTCCTTATGACGCACAACACTTTTAGTAGCATCTTCGGGAAAGGCTTTGTCCAGCGGAGATGGATGGACGTCTTCTGGATGTAATTATGATGATGGTGATGGTGGTGGTGGTGGTGGCGTTAGTGGTGTTGATGACATTGGTGGTGGTGGTAGCGTTGGTGTCGTTGGTGGCATAGGTGTTATTGGTGACTCTGGTGGTGGTATTGGTGGCGTTAGTGGTGCTGGCGGTGGTTATTAGTGGCGATTGGACGCCACCAACGGCGTAAGTGACGTTGGTGGTGTTGTTGGTAGTTTTGGAGGCGTTGGTGGCGTTGGTTGTGGTGGTGGTGGTGGTTTTGGTGGCGTTTGTGTTATTGGTGGCATTGGTAGCGTAGGTGTTTGGTGATGGTGATGGCGTTGATGGCGTTGGTGGCGATTGTAGTGGTGGCGGTGGTGGAGATGGTAGTAATGACAGTGGTGGTGGTGAAAGTGGTGGTGTTAAGGATGGTGGTGGTGGTGTTGGTGGCATTAGTGGGTAAAAATGCACAAAGTTAATATTAAATTTCTCTCTTCTGCCGGCTCTTACGGAGTGCCTATATTATGCATAGATCTATATTTTATCTTTAATTCTCTGTTAGAAGCGCTTATTGACTAAAACTTTACAAAAGTTTATAATAATTTTCTATAAAAAAATTGTGCATAGAAGTTTAAAATGCCTTTTAGAAATTATGATTCAGCATAGGATGGATGCGCGTTTAAACACATAAATAGCAATATTTCGCAATTCTAGCAGCCCGTGTGCTTTCATCCCCGATGGCCATACGTCTAATAGGTATCGTGTACAGAGAAGCATTACTGCAAAGTAGATTTTTTTAGCTACCCGAAAGTGTTTATGATCCAAAACTAACCAAAATGTATATTCAAAGGCGCCGCCCAAAGTCCCAAAGCCACTACTACACAGCTAGTATAACCTATATTTCTACCACTACGCGAAATTAATTTCCTCGTCCTGATTCCACAAATTTGGTAGGTGCGTTTTATGTGAAATTAATATGTAGGTACTTAGTGAATGCATCGTAACAAGAGGTTGCGGTGATGGGAAGAATGTTGTTAGACTTATTAGTGTACTCGTATATAGGTTGGGGAAAAAGTTTCTTCGCATTTTTTAAGATAATTCAAAACATTTTTTAATATAGTTTATTTAAATTTAACTAAAGTATGTATGTACCATTTTGTTCGATAACCTTTTGCCATCTTGTAGGAAGAGACATGAACCCATTGCTTTTAAAAATTTTGGGACTTCTCATCAAAATACCGCGACAAGTGGACTTGGCAGTCCTCTCGTGATGTTAAGCTAACATTGTATAAAGAATTCTGAAGAGACCGAAGCAGGTGGAAATCTGAAGGTGCAAGGTCAGGACTATACGGCGGATGCATTAACACCTCCCAGCTAAACTCTCTTAATTTTTGCTGAGAGGCTATAGATGTGTGAGGTCTAGCGTTATCATGATGAAACACCACACCACTTCTGTTGATCAATTCCAGCCGCTTTCTCTCAACTTCTTCCTTTAATCTCATCAGTTATTCGCAGTAGAGTTCAGAATCGATAGTCCTGCCTGGTGGTAATAGCTCATAATGAATAATGCCCTTCCAATCCCACCACACACACACAGCATCACCTTATTGCGAGTTAACCCGGGTTTCGCCACAGTATGTGAAGCCTGACCGGCCTTTGACCACGACCTTTTTCGCCCGTTCTTGTCGTACGTGATCCACTTTTCATCACCAGTTATCAGCTTCTTCAAAAATGATTCGGTTTCATTACGTCGTAATAAAGAATCACAAATGAGTACACGGTTCATTAGGTTTCTTTCAGTGAGCTCGTGAGGAACCCAAATATCGAGTTTTTATTTGTACCCAGCTTTTTTCAAATGCGCCAAAACTGTTTTGTGATCAATTCTCAGTTCTTCAGCTTCGTCGTAACTACTGATATGTCGATCTTGCTCCACTTTTTCAAAATTGGCATCCATTTTATCCGTAATAGGGCGACCAGAGCGAGGTGCATCTTTGACATCAAAATTTCCGGATTGAAAACGCTTAAACCAAATTTGTGCTACTCTCACAGACACTGCACTAGGTCCATAAACATCGCAATTTTTTTTCGCGGCTTCCTTTGCATTTTTACCTTTTTTGTAGTAAAATTTTAAAATGTATCGAATTTCTTCATTAGATTCACTCATCTTGACAGTACGAAAAACAAATGAAAATCACACATTTGCCTAATTTGAATTTGGAATTATGTTCTTAAAATTTTAACTTTCAATGATACCAAAACCAGCCAGATACAAATACTACAGCCAAAGAGATTTTATTACAAGTTCATACATACTATAATGCGAAAAGACTTTTTCCCCAACCTATTATGTTGCTGGCACAACTATTAATCAGCAAAAACTACTGCAGCTTCTGGATAAAGTAATTTTTTCTGAAAATCCTCTACAAGTGAATCGTCGTTTTGGAACTTTGAAGGGTAGGTATATACCTATTATTAAAAACGCTCTTGAATCGTTATAGCATTTTTTCCTATATAACGACGAACAGACAGATATACTTATATTAGTATGTCTGTCTGTGCGTCTGTGTGTACGTATGAAGGGCGTTCAATGTATGCTCGGTATCGAGAAGAAGGAAAAAAACCTAGATCTTCCAAATAAGTTTTTATTTTTCTATTACTTTAATATACTCGTACTCGTATATCTTGTTGGTAAGTTTTTTTCTCTTTTCAGTTTTTATTACGTTAACATAGAAAATCGTCCAATCATACAGAACCCTGTGCACGCGAGTCCAACTCGCACATTTAAGAAGCTTTTTAATGTGAAACATCTATTGACGCGGGTATAAATGGCGACGGGTTGCCACGCTATACTAAAGTATATAATTATTGAGAGAGTACGGTGTGTTTTTTTTTCAGATGCATTGTACGACCATGATGTTTCACATCTGCCAGGCGTCCCGTGACGACTCTTTTTAGGGTTCCGTAGTAAACAAGGAACCCTTATAGTTTCGCCATGTCCGTCTGTCTGTCTGTCAGTCCGTCCGCGGTTTAGCGCAAAAACTATAAGTACTAGAGACTTGAAATTTGGCATAGGTATTACCTTAATCACGCCGACAAAGTGGTAGAATAAAAACATGAAAAAAAAAATATTTAGGGTAACCTCCCCTACATGTAACGCGCAAATATTTTTTTTAATTTTCGATTTCCATATTGTGTAGGGTATAGTTGGATAGGTCTTTAAAAAATATTATGGATGGCCAAACATCATTTTTCGATTTAGATAACTGTTTGTGACTTATTAATCTTTAAAGTACAAATTTTCGTTAGATTCAAGTGTCCCCCTCTACGGACTAAACGGTTATTGTTAGAAATTCAAACGTTACGGCAATAGTAGCTACATATAACGAAATTAAAAGGAAAACTATCACACTTAAGTTGGCCTTGTAAGTTTGCGAGTAATAGTCGATCAAATGTATTTTACTCGAAAATTTCGAATAAGTCCATACAAAATATGTATTTATTTTTTTCATTACATCTCTTACTCTGTAACTACGGAACCCTACACTGCGCGTGGCCCGACATGCACTTGACTGGTTTTTTTTTTTCAGACAGTAGCGCTTTTGCCCGGCCTTAGAGATTATACTGCAACATATACCAAGTTGGGGTATACCTACCTACTTATTTGCAAAATAAGGAAACCACCCGAGGATCAAAGTTTTACATTCTATGTACAAACTTTACACTATACCGAGAACATAACTTATGTGACCTTTGTAGTATACACAAGTATATTAGAAGTTATGACTACTGCTGTAACTCTCCTAATTGTTGTTATCTTTTAATTAAATATTGTGTTGAGAAGTTGAAGATACCTTTTTATACATAGTAATATTATATACTTTATATTAAGGGTGCCTATACCTAGTCTTATAATCACATAAGACATTATTATAAGAAATTATATGACATGTTTATATTCGTACTATCCTATACTAGTTAAAAGGTATACGAGTACGTGAATACATTTAGATATTTTTTTACAATTTAGATTGTAGGTACTATTGCAATTTTTGTATGGATCCCTTATTTATTTTGGTTAGCAATAAAACGCACGTCACTCATAACATGTCATTCTATTGGTGAAGAAATTATTATAGCCATTAAAAACGGTTTAGCAGTTTTTGAACCTAGTCGATAAAAAACATACAAAAAAGTACAAACATGCAAATGTTCTCTCTTGATCATATTTTTTATATGTCCTGAGGTGGCAAACAAGCATACAGTTTACATGGATGGTAATTTATACTGTAGCCTATAAAAATCTACAAAAAACTAGATTTCAATGTGCATGTTGCCGTTCCTGAGGCCTAGGGTATATTGGCCTCTGTGCCGGATATTACAGAGCCGTATTTTATCACCTGACCGGAACACGATAGTGCTGAACACTTTCATTTAGCGGTAAGTAGATTAGGTAATGTGGTAGTGCCTACGCAGTTCCGACAGTGGAGCTCTACCACCAGTAAAACAGGTTCTGAATTTTTAAAAACAGGCTTCATTACTTAACTGGATACATAAATGGTCTAGCTATACTCTATTCAATAAAACAACAACAATCTTACAACAAAAAATAAAAGGAAAGAATACAAAATATTTGGGTGAGGCAACATAAAATTGTTTAAGACTTCGCGAGTTAAAACAACAATCCTTTCAGTTATCTTCTGAAAGTTACAAAGTATGCCTAAATTTTAACATGGGTCATCACCCATAAAAATATTATGATACGATTCATCTTAGTTTTTTGGTAAGTTGGTATGTACTATAAGTAGCCTGAAACAGTTACCTAGTGGTAGCAGACCAATACCACTACACTGGGGTTCGATTCTCGGGTCGGGCGCTATTATATATATATGGATGCTTGAATGCATGCATTTACCTCTGCCTACCCCCTTGGGGGATTACATGTGTGAAGTTGCGTACTATAAGGACAAACCTATAAACATCTACATCGAACCAGAAGTCTCAATGTAGATGCGTTTCCACTCCTGAGGCCTAAGGTTGGGCCTCTGTGTCTAGAAGCCGTACATTACTATCGGACTCGATCGCGATAGCGCTGAATACTACCTAGTAGATTAAGCTGTAAGTAGATTATGTAATGCGGTGGTGCCCACACTCTCGACCTCCGTTATTGGAGTCTACCACGAGTGGAAAAAAATATGATTAATATTTTAACACTCTGCCCGCGACTTTGTTCGCGTGGAATAGTGACTTTGGGCTGCATTTTTTTGGATATAACGTTGGTTAATTTTGGATCATAAACATTTGTCTTATGGATAACTAAAAAATCTGTGTTTTAATAACAATGTTTTTTTTTTTATGTCAAGAGATTGACCGACAAGCAGACGGGCCACCTCATGGAAAAGGTCACCGTCGCCTATCAACATTCGCAACACCACGGGAATTACCAACGCGCTGCCAGCCATGAAGGACTCCTTTGATGCCATTTTTGAAGAACCCCATATTGTAGCACCGAGGGACACAGGGGACACCTCAGAGGGAAGTTCAATCCACAATTTACACGTTCTGGGGAAGAAACGAACGTGAGAACCGCACAATACGAACGCCGCGTCTTTGTAGTCAAGTGAACCAAGCTGGTATTTGGGGGCTCCCGTCCACAATTGAGATCTCCATTCCAGATGGGCCGCAATTGGGACGTATAAAGCTATAGCTGTACATTCAAATGTGACGCCCGAATTGCACTTCACTCGATATGTCAAAGCCCAGAATACTCTTACCAACCGCGAGCGGAGTGCCCTGGAAGTGTGGTGCTACAATGAATGGTTTTTAGCGGCGAACGCGCAGACTTGTGTCTTCGAGGAGTTGAACTGCACTAAGCTGATTTTGGTTTAAATTAATACTTCCCTGTAAACGATATTAGACTAACGCCACCAAAGCCACTAATGCCACCAACGCCAACAATGGCGCCAACATAGTTTTAAGGAACTAATTTAATTAAAGTGTTTTAATTAATGAATTATCCTACGTATTCTCAGAAGAAAAGTTCGTCGGTATTTTTCTTTTGTAGGGAAAATACTCGTGTTAAAACAAAATTGCAGTCCTCGTAGGCAATACTGTATTTAAGCCAGTTAATCGTAATAAAAGTATTGTTTTGTCTGCTAACAAAAAGGATGCGCTTTTTCGCACGTATTTTTTTTTTGTTTTAAATATGCATGAGTAAGTTCAAAAGAAAACGAGACTATAAGCATTTGTGGAGCTCCAAAATATATTTAATATATTAGATTATAGAGAAAAGAGAATGTAGTCTTAGATTTTTCAATTATGAGCTGAAGATGGACTAATTAAGCAATAGGAATGTATACATAATAATGTAGTAGGTGCGAACCATTTTATTTTATTTTATGTGTTTGATGGTTGTAGGGGTTTTATTGAACCAACGGAAAAACTAACTGAACGATTGTGCAAGTACATCGGCGGTCTGGAGCTTTCTATTACTTATTGTGACAGAAAACAAAACTGTGTTTTTGTCACAAAGTTCAATCCTCAATTTACTAGTATGGTAGCGTTTTGCCTATAGATTTTGTAGATACTTTGAAAACAAGCTACATAAATTATGTCAGATTCATGTATAAATTTACTGTATGCTGCTTTACAAGGACATACATTCCACGAACAAGTACATAGAGTCATGAGCTTGTACATCTGGATATTATTAAAATGTCCAAAGGTGGTTAAAGTTAATCAAACACACTTGAGCTAATCCATCTAGCTCGAGCATCTACTCTAGCCATTAGACGTCTGATCAATAATTAAACTCACTCTGTCATTGTGCACCGAAACACTTGTTGTTTAATAAAGGCAATGTGTTTTGTGGTTAATGAATTTTACATTTATAGCGACTTAGGTATTTTGATCTATTAGATTGCTCTATCTGTTTGTTCGCCTTAATTACGAGTGAATATTTAAACTTGAACCCGTATTTATCTGAAGCAGTATATTTTTTTAAGGCAAACAAGCATGCAGCTTACATTGATGTTAAGCGATGACTGTAGCCTGTAGACATCTACAAAAAAAGCAAAGGTCAAAATGCAGATGCGTTGCCACCCGTGAGACCTAAGTTGTTACGTCTCTGAGAAAGTTATTACGGAGCCATACATAAGCATCTAACCGGAACACGATAGTGCTGAACATTACCATTTAGTGGCATCTGTCGCTGTGGTGGTAATTTTATCGCAGGACGCTGTTCATTGTTCGATTGACTGTCTACACTAGTAGAAGAGTTCTGTTCCAGAAGAAGGAAATTCTTCCACTAGTGGGCGGTAGAGTCGTCATGTCTTGACGTCAGCAATGTAGTATACATATGTCTTATTACATGATAAATGGTAAATCGCGGGTGTAATATCATACGTAGGTATTTACACTGGTGGTAGAACCGGAGTCTAGTGACGGAGCTCGCGGGCGTATGTACCACCGCATTACCTAATCTATCTAGATTTAAGAATTATGGAATAGATTTTAAAATTATACATTTTTACCTCATTACAACGTCTGTCGGATCAGCTAGTATTAAATGAAATAGTACATCGCTTTACTTAGAGATGGCGTAAGTAGTGTGTTCAAACCACCATTGCAACAAAAGAACACACATCTTACACCTGCAAACGTAACCTCGATTCAACCAACATAACCGAGTCGTACTCAGTCTCGGTTTAGATGTTTCTTTTTAAGTGATCTCATAAGATAGTATATAAACATTATACCTACCGATTGGTACCTACCAGTACCAACCAAACTTGTATGTACTGGAAACATGTTTCTTTAAGTACATATGCCTAGAAAAATGATCTAAATGGTACCGTTTTTAATTAAAAAATTAGTATATTTTCTAGACATAAATCTGGATCAAATGAGCCACCGCACAAATTTATTTCAATGGACAAAGATAATAGTGTCCATTATAACCACGGACAACAAATTTTATTATCACATTATAGCACAGGCTAAGAACGTATTGTTCACAGTCTAAGAACATTGTTAATTAACGCTTTCAAAATCCAGAAACATTAAATATTTTTTCACTAAAATATAATACACAAATTCATTAGCACGCCATCTGTCTTTTCATACAAGAAACACAATGCGTTTCACTTAGCAACTAGCTCAACGGTTCTCACCTAACAGATTCACTTCCATAGCACGACGGATCACCGAAAATGGAACCCATTCCAACTCGCCGAGTGCACACCACGACTCGCAGTTGACGATTGCCCATAGTCCCTGCGCGCCCTCTGGCAGGTGATCCACAATGTATAGAGACGCCGACAAAATCTGCGAACAAGAAATTTTTCGTCAACTCCTGGAGATGCCGTTAGTAGGGTTGTCGTATGCTGGCCATACACCATCCGATATACCTACCTACTTAAGTAAGTTTGACAAATACTTGTGTACAGTATCCAACAAGAAATAATGCACATCGACCTCAGGAATAGACGTCGGCTTATTTCGGATCTGTAGAGCGTTATCTCTTTCGCACCTTACCTATTTGACGATTGTCGACCATTTTGATCATCTCCTCTCCTCTCCTCTCCTCTCCTCTCCTCTCCTCTCTTCTCAGATATAGCCTAAAGTCTTTCGCGATATCTTTCATAGTTTAGCCAGCGTACGCAAAATAAGTAACTTTTCTGGTTGATTTTTTACTTAATAAATATATTATTCACAAAAACGCAATTGAATCTTTGTTTTTCAATTGAATAGAATTGATATATAAATTTATATTTGAAAAACCACGCCATTTTTTAACGCCATTTTGGATTGCAATTAAAATAATATTGCATTGTCTTCGGAATTAAAGATGTAATCCCAATTCCAGCTGTAATGGGTTTAGGTAAACTGGTTCAAAATCCATTTTTTAAGACTTATTCTAGCCTGGGATAAACAACACCAATTATGGACATCGCAAGTTTCTGCGATGCGACGTCGCATCGCGTCGCAGTTTTATGTGGGCGCCCTAAAACGTCTTGTAGAATGTGTGTAAAACGTAATTTTCATTGTGTGTTTATTTAATTCAGCAAAAACGTTAGAATTTTAAGGATCTGCATCTTAATAGTACATTCAATTGATGAACTACGAGTACGTACTTAGAACCAAACATTGTTCAAGCGGTTCAAACAGATTGATAAAGCAATGCGCGGTCGAGTCCGGTGGTAGGCTGAACCTTTGACGTTTCACACAGAATACTGCCACGCTACTAGAAGTTTACAAACATTATTATTATTGTGTGAAAATAACTCTGTTAGCTGTTTTACTGTTAATATCTTAATTATAATTACTTAATTATCTTTTAACTTACCTATTAGTAGTAGTAAGGTGATAATTTTTTATGAGTACTAACATTAGTTCTGATTTACGAGGTGGAAAAGAAATTAACAAAATAAAGTCTCAAAGTGACTCTTATCTGTCTATTAGTAACCTACGTTTCCTGAACTGTTGAATTAATTCCTATATTTATTAAAGTGATAGCTTTCACCCTAAAGGCGATAATGAAGCGGCGAAGTTAGCGATTCCCTGGAGACGGGAGGCTATCTCACTAACTTCTGAAGGATGATTTTACTTTTGTTTGTTTGGACAAGATATATCGGCTTTATCTTACAAGCTATTTATGAACGGGTTTTAAGGGAAGCATACACTCAGTGTACATGAAAGAATTAACAATTGCCTGTGGTGATCTAACAATCTGTGGTGATGCGAATGATGAGAATTTGTTGGATAGTAGGTATTCTATTTTTAACTACTAACTTGTAGCTAAAAATATAATGCAAGTTAAAATATTTTGAATGACGTAAGATAACCAAAATAAAAGAAAGCACGTCACTCCAGTTTGCATGTTGCTGGGTAATTCAGTGCAAAACTGGTCTGAAGTCTCGTAATCTTGTAAATCATGTTACCTACCAACATGCTTCTTTTTAAATATGATGGCGAGCTATATATTTTGACTGTGTCAGCGGAAGGGTATCTTTTGAGTGTAGTGCGTAAACTTCTTTACAAGGAGAATATGTTGACGTCATCATCGCTGTGTATACAAAGCATAGAATGCCGCTGCGATCTTGTTTTTGCACTCACAGTGATTTTTCTGCTTAAACTTTTATTAATCAGCACATCACTTCTACCACCAGTAAAAATTAATACATAAATATCTTTGAAAGACACGTGCATCTGTTCTTTCCATCTGAAATCCTCTGCTTAAACTTTTATTAATCAGCACATCACTTCTCGACTACCTACCGTTACGTTTATGTTTATGCAGTTCATATTGATGTTAAGAGATGACTGCAGCCTATAGACACCCACACAAAGACCAAGGTCAAAATGCAGATGCGTTTCCACTCCTGAGGCCTAAGGTTTTATGCCTCTGTGCTGGAAATTACAGGACCGTACATTACCACCTGACCGTAACACGATAGTGCTGAACACTACCATTTAGCGGCAAGTATATTAGGTAATGCGGTGTGCCTACGCCCGCGAGCTCCGTCACTGGAGCTCTACCACCAGTAAAAATTAATACATAAATATTTTTGAAAGACACATGCATCTGTTCTTTCCATCTGAAATCCTATCAGGAAATAGTAGTCGAGAAAATGTGGATAGTGTCGAGAAAGTTCTATTCCTTATCGTGAATACTCATAATACCTTTTCTCGATTGTGGCTCGGGAATAAATGGAAGACAAAGGAATGCCATAATAATAGGAATCCGTATAAGATAAAATTTCTATCAAGTTTAGAACTTTACAGTTATATCACGAACTTCCAAGTTATTAGGCTTTAGTACCGTGGGCGGCTAGCTTAGTCTCGTTAATGTAACATTTTTTTTTATCAGCTTAGTAAATTTTGAAGGCAACCACAAATTGGTTTTGCTGCGAGCGGTACATGCACGATATTAATTTACAGATATGTACTTTATTATATTTAAGTTTTGTTCATGGCAGAACAATAACTGAGATTTTTGGCCAGGCATTGAAGTTGTTCTTATATTATGAAAAGTAATATACTTTTCATAATATAATTAATAATATATTCAAATAATGCCTTTAACTTGGTTTTGTTATCTTTAGTTCTGGCTTACTCGAACTCTTTCTTTGAGATATAAATAATATTTAAAAACTTCAAACCGCCTTATAATTAATAATAATAGGGGTATGTTTCTTTTTAATAGCTATGCTCCTAATTCAACAAATTAAGTCTCACGAAAATCGATATAGCCGTTCTAAATGGTGTAACATACATAATTTTCGGACATTGTTTTATTTTTAAACATAATAAATGATTGTGTTCGCTAAAACGCTAATTCATTTAAGAGTTTCACTAGAATCCTACTTGAAGTTATTTGTGAAAAAGTTAAAAGAGTAACGAACATTAGGTAATCTATTCGTCTGCAGTCATTCTGATAAAATATGTTCTAAACAAATTCTAAATTCAAAACAGTTCATACAATGTGACATTTTTTATGTCTTGAAGTGGTAAACAAGCTTACAGTTTATATTAACGGTACGTGAATTCTGTAGACTATAAACATTAACATAAATTAAACCAGAGATATTCAATAAAAATATGCTTACAGTCACAGCCCCACACTAGGTGCAGTGCTCAGCAGGAAATATTGCACATCGAGTCTATGAAAGAGACAATCGGCGAGATTCGACTTCGTAGAGCGTTATCTTTGTTGCACACTGCCTACTGCCTACGTAAGCACTGAGAGTGCGGTATGGTATTGCTCAAAACTTGTCCAAAATGATTGACAAACGTCACATAAATAAGGTGCGAACCGTACGAAAGAGATAACGATCTATAGACCCGAAATAAGCCGAAGTCTCCTTCTTAGGGTCGGCATCCAAGTTCGAGTGTCGGTGCCTTTGACCATACAAAACACATACACACCCAGATATTTTATGTTCCTTTAATAATATATTAATATTTTTTAGAAACGTATCATCATTATGATCATCATAATTATCATCACTCAGCCGAAACACGTCCACTGCTGGATAAAAGCCACCCCAATGATTGCCACAACGACCGTTCCCGGGCCGTCCTCATCCAGTGATTGCCCGTAACCTAAAGTAACCTTCACCAGGTCGTTAGCCCACCTCGTGGGGTGTCTGCATATGGTTCGTTTTCCAGTAAGCGGTCGTCATTCAAGAACTTTTTTGCCCCAACGGTCGTCAGTTCTTCGAGCTATGTGCACTGCCCACTGACACTTCACTTTCACTATTCGGTGAGCTATGTCGGTTACTTAGGTTCTCATGTGGACCTCCTCGTTTCTAAATCGATCTTGCAGAGAAACTCCGAGCATAGCTCTCTCCATTGCTTTTGACCTTGAACCTTCTTACGAAGCCCATAGTCTAATCAACTTCTACTTATTTATCTGCATCTATTTTTCTCTTCGTCATTTACCTTTATCGATTCATGGGCTTTTTTTTTAGGTGATATGTAATATTTTGTGTGTTCCTTGTACATAATGTAGGCATAAACGTCATTTATTTTTGAAATAGCTACGAACAAAATCTTTGACAAGTCACGCTGTTTAAAAAAATGCTTTCTAATGTTATCCTGTTCTCTGAATATGATTAACGCTATATTGACTACGCCCTTAGGTACAGCACTGCGTTTGGTGATTAATTTTAATAAATTCACACATAACGCCGGCCTTGGCATTTATACTACTAAATAGACAAGCTAGAAGATAGATAACTCTCGTAGTATAGTGGAGTGTTGATATTAAATGCGATCGTCATGGTAAAGCTTTTATGCCAATTTTTAAACGCTTATTTCTTAATATGCAATAACATAATAATATGTTCTTGGTAGTCTTAACCCTACAACGGGAAAAAAAGGCTATTGAATTAAATAATAATTATTTTTAATATTCTCTACTAAAAATACATTTTTTTAAATCATGAAACTCTACGATTTATGTGAATAAGTTATAACATTTTTGAAACTGACAATAAATGTATTTACTTTCTTTATACATACTAATTAATATACAGAAAAAAATATAGTGTACAACGATTGTCTACGCTTCGTAGCTTTGTGCTATGAACTCACGGCCGTGTTTTAATTGTGTTGCTAGAAGCTTCGAATACATTAAGAAATATTTATAAATTTGGCCTCCATATTTGAAATGTATTATTTTTGCTACTCGTGCATGTTTGAGTAACGCATTTTCATACAAGTACCACATTTCAATCGACCGAGTGGTTTCAAAACAATTTAGCTGTTATGGACAAACACACTAGTCGGTTTCTTCCGTTTGAAATAAGGTAACCCAAAAATGGTAATCTGTGCAAAAAATAAACTAATTCGTTTTAACAATCTGAATATATAACTTATGCAAGTAGGTAGGTAGCTCTATATATACATGCCTGGTGCCATTACATTTTACTTTTTCCATATCCTCGGAGAACAAAAACTTTTCAAATATTTCCTTGTCACCTGCCAACTCGTCAGTTCCTTATAGATTACGTAGGTAGAAAATAAATCAATTCCAATAACATGATGTAAAATCAATTCATGTAGGTATATATATTTATTTTTATGTTATGGAAATGGCAAACAAGCATGCAGTTCACATTGATGTTAAGTGATGACTGCAGCCTATAGACACCCACAAAAAGACCAAGGTCAAAATACAGATGCGTTACCACTCCTGAGGCCTAAGGTGTTATGCCTCTGTGCCAGAAATTACAGGGCCGTACATTACCACCTGACCGGAACACGATAGTGCTGAACACTACCATTTAGCGGCAAGTATATTAGGTAATGCGGTGGTGCCTATGCCCGCGAGCTAGCTGTGCCCGCGACGTCGGCCGCGTAGAAATGACTTTTCCGTTTTCGCACACATGTATTCGAACATTTTACATTGATGCTCAGCTCTAATCATAGCGTAGATGTGTTTTATATTATATATGCGGCCGTGTAGAAAATATATGCTAATATATAAATATGGGCTGGCTATATAGGCATAAATGGAATATCTAACCTAAAAAAAAAACACTTTTTTTAATTAGGGGAAAATGCTTTACGTACCATACATTACCATCCAACCGGAACACGATAGTGCTGAACACTACCACTTGGCAGCAGGAAAAACAGGTAATGTGATGGCCACCTCCAAGGGTTTCCGGTTTGTCGTGGCGGGGGGCTCAGTACCTGTTGGTGTGTCGTACACCGGCGAAGCTAAGAGAAATCCAGAGATAGAGCGGTGTTTGGCGTGGTTCTGCTCGCCACTCGCTGCTGTAGAGAGGAGACGGCTGGAGAAGAGGTGTATGGGTGTGTCGTTGGACCTGCACCCTATTGCCAGCCGCCTAGCAGTGGTCCCGCCGCTCGATAGGGATGTGGTAAGGACGCGGGGGGGTGGTTAGGATTGAACTTCTTCGACGTTCCCGCTCCCTCGAGGCCGAACTGTGTACCCGGACCCTCTCCTCCCGGGCGTTTTGGGACGCCTGGTGTTGTGATTGGTCTGGGCAGGGCCCTTCGAGCGTCGGATTAGGGGTGTCCCGAATGAAGAAAGGCCCCAAGCTGGGTGCCGTGCACGTGTTCTGCACGCCACTAGTAGTGTTGGTTGGCTCCACAAAGACCTCAACCTGTGGAGGGCTCGGAGACGAGCAGCCGCTGGCGGATGTGTGCGTAAGCGTTCCCGTGACCCCGCCACTAATGGTGGACGAGTCGTAACACCGCGGGGTTTTAGTGAGTAGGTCTCACACTGCCCGCTGTTTTCCCCTAGACGGCGCGTGCCTGTGCTGTGGTTAAAAAAATGGTTATGTGGTGGTGCCTACGCCTTCGAGCTCTTACAATGGAACACTCGGTCCTCCTCGGTTTACACAGTCCATGCTCACGAGGATCATAATAATAATAACTATTTATTTCGGGGAACTAAGGTAGTGTGTTCACGTGTAGTTAGGTAGTGTAGCACGTTAGTATTCTGATAAGATGGCCCCATAATGTTAGGCCTCAGGAATGGCAATGCATCAGCATTTTTTTAACTTTAACTGCAATCTACATACATTAGTACAATGACAGTAGTTTACAACTAGTTTTTTTTACAACTAGTATAATGACAGATTTAAACACAAACTTTGCCACCCCTTTACATCCTCCCGAGTGTTGAATTTCGTAAAACTATGTCTTTGTGGGTGTTTAACTGCGTCATAAAATACACCCACGGTCCATATTACATGTAGGTAGGTAATTATCTTAAGCTTTGCGTTATGAAAGAAATCTGCCAAATTCTGCGTTTCTGCGGAATTCCTTCCAGTTTTTAAAGTTAAACAAAGTCTATTTTGATATTATCGTGTGATGTGATGTTATATGAGTGTGTATCCTGTACAAATTACTTGTTATAGTCTTGGCCATTATTGTTTAGCGTCTTAGGTGTGAAGTGAGTTCCATGCCTATATGAATTAATAAAATGTCTTTTGATAAACAAACATATTTTAAATAAAAATAAATATTTTTAAAATATAAGTCTTATAATGGAAGCAACGTATCTGTCATTCTTCTGAGGTATAAATATTTATTAACCAGTTGTTTTTGACTGGAATATTTTAATTTAATTGAAGAAAATTAAATAACCGTAGTAGAAATTTGAAAAATTCTTCAAATAATGTATAAAGAAAAAGTTCTATTTTCAAGTCAAAACAGCTGAACCGATTTTTATAAATATTGACATAGATATATGAGTCCAACGAAATGTACGTACTGCTTGCACCAAAATCAAAGAGACGTGGATAAAGTTGCGAGAAACAGGGAAGCGAAGCGAAGTTGATAATATTATTATAATAACTCACCCAATAATTATCACTAAAGCAGAAATATCTACCTGTGTCTCAGAAGTGATATCAAGCTGCAAAGTGTGAAGTCTGCCGGAGCAGTCTTCTTTAAGCATGTCGGCGTCAATGTTGCCCGCCTTGCTCTGGAATCCCGCGAACACGTGGTAGCCGAGGTCATCGAGCCGCCTGGCCAGTGCGTTGCCCAGCACGTTGTCGCACCCGGTCACCAACACGGCTTTCCCCGCCGCCGTCACCTGTCCGACACAAACGAAGGACGTCATTTATGTTTTTTTACGTCAGTACCCTTTTACATACTTTTCGCTTGCGTGTTTAATAAAATCAAATCATATTGATTTATTTAAATGTATCGTCATGCTTGCGAAGTTCATTTTATTCACTAGAGTGATTCCAGTGTCAGTTTTCAAGAGCGAGGGCTTTGCTTAATTTATTATCCACCAAATGGTGGTGTTCAGCACTTTCAAATTCTGGTTAAATGATAATTGGGGGAGGGGGAGGGACGCGAGGAAGGGCGGGAGGGCGGGAGGTACACAAGTACTAATAATTTTCCTGTTTCATATGTTTGTGTTACATGTATAAACTTCGTCAGTTATGGTTTCAATTAGATCGTAGACACGAATATCATTCTGTGTACAGTATTAGTTTCAGCAGTCCTCCTGCAGAAATCTAATAAGACGACGAGTGAACCCATTTCCTTGCTATCATAGGCATCATAGATAAAAAAGCAGCCAAGTGCGATTCGTCCTTGCCCATGAAGGGTTCCGTATAATTATCTATAAAAATTGACAAAAAAATGATGTTTGTTGTATACCCATAATTTAATTAACTAATTTGGCTTAATTTAATAAGTATTTATTTTTAATATTTCAAGCGACTACCTGCTAATGTCCGTTGCTAACGTCGTGCAAAAAGTGACGTGTGTTGTATGGGAGCCCCCTTAAATATATATATTTAATGTTTGTAGCTTTTATTGTTATAGTGGCAACAGAAATACGTACATCATTTTGTGAAAATTTCAACTCTCTGCCATCACGGCTCATAAGATACAGCATGGTGATAAACATACAGATAGACAGACGGAACCTACGGAACCCTACACAGCGCGTGGCCCGACACGCACTGGACCGGTTTTTACTCTCTGGGTGTACGGAACTCTAAAAAACAACTAACAGCTAAGTTGCCAAATAGCATAATACTAGTTGAGGCAACTTTTGGTAGTGGATACAATGATTGACTATAAAGCAATATTTTTTACTGGTGGTAGAGCTCCAGTGACGGAGCTCGCGGGCGTAGGCACCACCGCATTACCTGATTTACTTGCCGCTAAATGGTAGTGTTCAGCACTATCGTGTTCCGGTCAGGTGGTAATGTACGGCTCTGTAATTTCCGGCACAGAGGCATAACACCTTAGGCCTCAGGAGTGGTAACGCATTTGCATTTTGACCTTGGTCTTTGTGTGGGTGTCTATAGGCTGCAGTCATCACTTAACATCAATGTGAACTGCATGCTTGTTTGCCACTTCAATTACATAAAAAAAAAAAACTTTTTATTTTCCATTTCTATCAGAAAGCGTATGGTCAATAACATTCACCTATATCTATCAGCTGTAATATTTCAGTTACTTAGCATGAATGTAAACTGAAAGCTTATTTGTGACTTTCATTGTATGTTAACAAAATTAGCAATGTTAGCTGCATTGTATGCCTCCATATAAACATCTCAAGGGAGGATTTTAGACCAGCAGTCTTTATATTTTATCTCAGAGTATGAAAACTGCACTATAAGACAGCAGAGCTTCGTAAGGTTTAGTTATACTTTATGATACAGTCGTTATTTTGTTATTGTTTTAAGCAGCAGTAATAATACTTGCACAAGTGAGTCATAGAATTAGTAAATATTGCCGATATATAGCAATGAAAAAATTCCCGAGTATCAGAATTTATATCACACTAGCTGTTGCCCGCGGCGTCGCCCGCGTGGATGTTTTATACATACGTTTTTCCTGAATTTTCTTTGCTATAAACCTCACGGAGCCAGAGACCTTTCCAATGAATGCAAACCCGTGGAAATCGGTTCTTACGTTCTGGAGTTATAGCGTCAGGAAGGAAAACCTGACTTATTTTTATATAATAGATTACCTAATTCCGAATCTGTCAGGTTACGAGAAAAATATGACGGTTGATTTCAAATGTGTCTTCGCCAATATTGGCCTCCTCCTGGGGTGCGAACGCCTATCGACATTGCTATTGTCGTCGTCATTGCTCTCAAATTTTCATAAGTCATTTGTGATTAGGGGCGATGGAACTTTCGCTTTAGACATTAAAATAATTAAGTTTCTAAACGGGTAGGTGAGCTACATAGAAGACTGATACACACAAATACTTAAATATACAGACAAAAATTGTTTCCTGTTGAAATTAATTTCCTTATGTGTCAAAAGGAAACTGAATTTTAAAAAATGTTAATATGTAACACCTAGAACTAGATACAATATCTAGTTCTAGGTGTGTGATACAGGGCTCCGTCAAATTAATTTGGTTTTTCAAAACGGTCCCAAGTTTTAAAAGTTCGAGAGCGTCTGAGGTCTCTAATATGTCTATCTCCAAATGACAGTATTAATTGTTATCATACCATCCGGTTAGACGTTACCTGCCTAATGTACGGGTCTTAATGTACAGTAATGTACAAAGCATCTTATGGTAAGCTTCAAAACTAAGTAGAATATTACGATTACGCGTTCGCGAATGGGGCGCCGTGTTTCTATTACCTACTATTATGTTCTGTAATGTAGTAATGTATCTACGGCTAAATAAAGATGTTTATTTTTGATGTTATTGAGATGGTAAGTGAATACGGAAGCCTATATACATTTACATTATAACCAAAATGCAGATGCGTTGAGAGTGTTGAGACCTATGTTGTTTTGCCCGTGTATTATAACCAAACCATATATTATTTTTTTACAAGATTTACACCCGGCTACACCGCATATATAGTTCAAGTTTAAGTTCAAGTCTTTTAATGCATATATACATAACGTTATATCATGTGTACAAAAGTGGTAATATATACACCTACTACGTGTTCTTAGATTTTTTCCGTTTTCATGAGTTATTGCTCATTAATATTTTCTAAACATGGTATAGGATTTCTAACATGAAAACACAGATAGGTTTGAATTTTGAGAAGTAAGCAAACACGAACAATATTTTCTTAAAAATGAAATCTTGAAATATAAACTTTCACTTTTTAGGGTTCCGTAGTAAACCAGGAACCCTTATAGTTTTGCCGTGTCCATCTGTCTGTCTCTCTGTCTGTCCGTCCGCGGTATAGCGCAAAAACTATTTAGGTACTAGAGACTTGACATTTGTCACAACTATACACCTTAATCACACCGACAAAGTGGTAGAATAAAAACGTAAAAAAAAATAAAAAAGTGTTTTACTAAAAATGTTTGAAGCTATGTTCTTAAATATATATTTTTTTTCATTACATTACAAACCTAAAACCTACGGAACCCTACACTGCGCGTGCCCGACACGCACTGGACCGGTTTTTATTTTTTACCTTTTTTATCAATAACTCTTACCTATAATAGTGCTTACCTCATTTATATCACTAACAATTTACATTTCTACAATACTTATCTACTAACGTAAAATGCAAGAACCTACATAAATTGGTATTTAAATAAATAATTAAAGTGCTTACCTACATTTTCATACTTTCGATTTAGGTCCAAAAATTACGATTTTTCCCCACACACTTTCTTTGCCTATCTCAATCTATTAATTATAGGATAATAAATAAATAAATAAATAAGTAAAATGCTTTAAAGTTCTACCCCTTATAATTTACTTAGCGTCAGGCGTCTGGTTATGGGACTATCAATTTCCATGACATTCTTATGATTTTTCTACACAAACTCTCATTTCTCATTCAGTTTTAATTCCACAGTATGAATTGCCAAAAATGT
This sequence comes from Macrosoma leucophasiata, assembly GCA_036365455.1. Classification (NCBI taxonomy): domain Eukaryota; kingdom Metazoa; phylum Arthropoda; class Insecta; order Lepidoptera; family Hedylidae; genus Macrosoma; species Macrosoma leucophasiata. The sequence continues at coordinate 12,204,533 of JAWQUS010000003.1, read as the reverse complement.
TAAAGTTATAATTTTTAATAAGAAGTGAAAAAGTATAATTAATTGTATACTTTTTCACTTCTTAGGGCGGAAATGACGTAGTTGCACACAAGTTTTCAACAGCCATTCCTCACTTTTTAATGTAATGAAGACATACAAGAATACAGTTAATATTGATGTTAAGTGATGCAGTCTATAGACACCCGCACAAAGACCAGAGGTCAAAATGCAGATGAATAGTCACCCCTGAGATCTTCGTTGTTACGTTTCTGTCACAGTTACGACATTGCCTTCTAACCGGAACACGATAGTGCTGAACCATAGAGCAAAACGGGCCACCGGCCGCGGCAGACCGGAGGGGAGTAGCCATATGCAGGCTTTCCCCTCTGTCAAAGTACAAGACCAAATGGTCCTATGCCTGTCGCCCAGAAATTGCGTGAAATTGTTTATGTATTTTGTTAAAGCACAGTATAAGTACATACATGGTCGTTTTCTTTAGACTGTGGTTAAAGTCAAGGTGTGAGTTTCGTAATTATAGACGATTTTTGTAGTGTGAGAGTGTGTCACACACATTTCCCTCCGCAAAAAATGACAGACTGTTTTGCATCGGTAATAAACGCTATACTAGAGCTACTCCCCTCCGGTCCGCCGCGACCGGTGAACCGAGTTGCTCTATGTGCTGAACACTACCATTCCTCCCAGTCAAAAGGTGCCCGTGTGTCAAACCAACCAATATTAATATTTGAAGTACAACGATTTCTCCTTAAAGACATATAAAATAATAAAATACGCTTACACTCACAGCCCCACAGTAGGTATAAACCTGTGTCGTGGGTGCCGTTATATACAAACAACACATACACGAACACCCAGACCCGAAACAAATATCTGTAGGCCATACAAACATTTGTCCCGGTGCGGGGATCGAACCCGCGACCTTTCGAATCAAACAGTCAATTCACACCGCTGGACTAACCGGGTCGTCAAATAATTCCTACAGATAATTTTCAGTTGTAATTCAATAGTTTATCAAGTTTTATACATACCTACTAACCCCCCTCTCAGAGGATTTCTGTTGGGGAATGATTCGGGCAAAACTGTGTACGTATTTTTGAGTTAATCGACCCCGAGAATACAAATGTTACACCAAATTGAACCTTACTCACTATTCACTTACATTTTATATTTGCACAAACTCTTCATTAGTGTAGGTATACACCTACTTCCCAAAGACGACCCGTCCCAAATGTCATGTCTCTAGGATCAGCCGTTTTGGCTGTACGTTAACATATCAATCAGCCAGGAATTTGAATTTGATGTACCTAATAGTGTAGGGATCCCCAGGAGACAGTATTTAACCAGAAAACGATAATTGTATACTTACCTATTTGTCGTTTTTATTATGAAAAAAATCTGGACTACCTTATTACAAACGACAAAATATTAATTTATTTATGACACATTTTCAACTACATTGAACTCGACATATAAAATAACCAAACATTAAGTAAAAGCTATTTACCTACATAGGTATAAAAAGGTGCGGTAAAACTTGATGTGGGTTATTAAAACCGGCATTTACGCCCATCGCGAGTCACAGTACTAAATAAGAGTAATTAGAGGTCTAACTTTGTAGAAATTAATATATAGGGCGCCTACAAGAAAATGATGACCTGAAAAGGTGTAACGTTGAAATTAATTATACGCAAGTTTGAATGAACGAGTTTTCTCGGTATTAGGCGATGGGCGTAAGTAATGTTATCAGAGGTAATGATAAAATGAGTGAAAAATTAAGTTGGCGTACACTATTTCTACGTTTGACATTGATTGACATCGATTCTAATACTGACAAAACTGTTGAGTGCATATTTAATTCAGTCTTTCGAAGTCTCTACAACGCCATGCGTGACGTAGTAACGTTCGAGGTTAACTATTTCAGGTAGCTGAATACCTGATCGTTAATTCTTAATCTCATTGTACTCTCACTGTTACAAGTCACGCACCAATCAAATCTGTTTACACCCACATTTCTAATGCACAATTGTGTCTCTAGTTGCTATTATATTATATTTAGACTATGATTAATCTTCTTATTCCTCGTTGTTACGAGTATCTGTTAGTGATCGCAAATGTAACAGCTATTTATAAATATTTCATAAAGGTTATATCAATTAAAATATACCCAGCAGATTAAATTTGACTACTTATTGGTAGACATTGGCGATTTACGCAATATCAACGTTAGAGAATAAAATAGCTTATGCACTTTATTCAGTAGTGTCTATTCTGTGAAAACGACCGTTAACCTATTTTTAAATTGGACTTTCGAATGGAATGGATGACGTAAGTGACTGTACTGAGGTTGGCACAGCGCTCTACAAACGCTACATATTTGACCAAATCGACAAATAACGCTATGTGCGAATTCTTATAATTAGTGTAGGGTTGCGTAACGTTGTAATTAATAACATAATTTCATAATTTATTCATAACAATTAGATAGCATATTATGACATAATATTTACGGTCATTTCTAATAATAGTTTCATCTATATAAAGCTTTATCTGTTATTTTGAAACAAACAAAACAAATAAAGCTTCATATTGTTAAATTGTCGTATAACGTTATCTGATAGTTGTAAAGGTTGTGTGTTTTCTTAACATTTCACTAAAGTTGCAGTTTACGACATTTTATATTTAGGCTGTAAAAATCACAAGCGCGGTTGTTTATCTTTGTTAGGATAGAGTCGAAGCGTGTGACGTGAATGGTTCGTGATTCGTGACGCAGGTAGGCAGTCTTTAAAACATGTGCGTTGGTTTTAAGGGTCAACACAATCATTTGGAGTAAGTAGTAAACACTGCATATTAAAAAACCAAATGGATTTCCATTCAAGTAGATGGATATCATATTAATAGGTAAACCATAGATCTCTAGGATTTTAGTAAAAAAATAATAAAAATACAAAAAAAATAACCCTATATAGGTATTTGTCAACATGAATAGAGTTTAAATGGGGCTCGATAATCAGACCTTTGCTTTTTCTTATCTACGTCAACAATATCAAAACACTTGGCCTAACTGGACAGTTGACACTTTATGCCGACGACACTTGTCTATTTTACTTTGGCCACTCAATCCACAACATCATTGCACAAGCCCAAGCTGATCTGTATTTGCTTAATGAGTGGTTTTTGCATAATCTCACTATAAACACATCCAAAACAGCGTATATGATATTTGCAGCCAAAAACAAAAAAATACCGCCTTACAATCCACTTATGGTTAATAACACGGCAATAGAGCGCTCCAATCTAGAGAAATACCTCGGCTTAAGACTAGATGGCAAATTATCTTGGAAAGCCCATATTAACCACGTAAGATCTAAACTAGCATCACTCACTGGAGCCCTACGCAAAATATCAAATTGTGTACCTAACAAAATTAAATATGTTGTCTACAATTCGTTGGCTAAATCACATCTCGACTATCTCATAGAAGTCTGGGGTACTGCTACAAAAACTAACTTAAAAGACCTATAAATTTCCCAAAATAAACTTATTAAGACTCTCTTCCATTTTAACCGTCTTATACCAACAACAAAACTGTACAAAAAAACTAAACTACTAAACCTAAACCAAATATATACATACAATACCTGCATACTAGTAAAGAAAATAATTAATAAGACTGTCCACTCTAATCTAACCCTTAGTAAAAAAATATCTACCCACAACTTAAGAAATAAAAATAAAATCAAACTACGTCAACCGAGAACTCATAATTATGGCAAAAAGAATTTCCTATATGAGAGTGCACAATTGTTTAATAAACTTCCTGAAAATATTATAGAAACAAGTGAAACCGCTGCATTTAAATCAAAACTAAAGGAGTACGTAATTAGTAACGTCTAAAATACCTAAAGGATATCTAATAATACCTACCTCTCAAGATAAATAAAATAAAACAAATCTAACCAGTACGATAGTGAGTGTTACCTACCAACTATTTACTTAAGACTATTCTTTATACTTACCCACTTTAATATACCTACATACTCTGAGTTCGCACTGCCCGTGTGAGCGATCGATGAATGAATTGTACTTACTTAATATTATTATTGTTTAGCTTATAAATCTCATGTAAGTGAACTTGTAAGTTTTTATGAGAAATAAATTGTCTTTAACCGAAATGTTGGTGCGCTTTAACTCCACCAGACACAGCTGTGTGTGTGTTATTGAAGTAATATATACTACCATTCAGTATTGGATAAGCTATGTTTTTTTTTTCAGAGATATCTGACATCTAAGGATATAACTTATCTAAGGTTTATCACCTTAGTATAAAATTCAAGGCAGACTATTATTACAACAGCATGGTGACCGGCTGGTGGATATTTTTCTCAGAGGTATACGTACAACATGGAGCAATGTTATTCCTCCAGTTCCCTGGGGACAATGACATCCGCTGAATAGGTAAGTACTTTTTTCTTTTTTAACCTCTCCAACTGCACCTTATATTCTTGACATTTTCAAATATAGCTAGAAAATTAATGTTTTAGAAAGCTATAGATATGGAAGGGTAATAATGAAAAACATTGATTTTTTATCAAACTAATTATCTAATGAGGATCGACACTTAAAATGTAGACATTTGCAATATCAGAGTTCACCCAACTTTGTCGGACTTTTTAAAGAACCCGATACTGTAGTAACGAATACAACGCTCCTGCCATTTATTACTCTGGGTATTCGTCTCTATTACGACATAAAACTCTGGATGGTTATTAATTGGATTCTTAGCTCTGTTCTTAAAGTGTAATAACGTTCAATCTTATTTAAAGGGATTTAAACAGTTTGATATTGCTGGCTTTCTTTTCATTACTTCGTAAAATTAATACCTCTACAATTTCGTTCATGATGCAGAAATGTACATATCTAATAACATTTGTAATATGAAGTACCTATTGTTTACTCTCATATTATTATGTGAATAGGAATACAATGTTTCTTCCTAGTACGTTATAGTTGAAGTTGCATGACTTATTAACTTTCTATTAAATAATAGATTTAATGGATATTTTATCTAGAAGTATGGCTAATGGACACATCTTTTCAGTTCATATTTGTAAACTTGTGAAGCTTACTTAGCTATTGTTATGACAGTTTACCTTTTCATTTCTTTACATTTAGACGTGATATTCTTAAGAGATTGTAGATCTTATTATATCTTATCTTGTATGTTATCTTATATCTTATATATATATAAAAATCAATTGCTCTTCGTTAGTCTCGCTAAAACTCGAGAACGGCTGGACCGATTTGGCTAATTTTGATTTTGAATTATTTTTGGAAGTCCTCACGTGCTCAATTTCGAAACGGGCTCGTTGTGAACATCGACGGCAACATGAACGCAAAGTTAGCTAGCTAAGCTAAAGCTTTTATGCCTACCAGCTTTTGCAGGCGACTCAGTCCGATCATACTATTTCCCCTTTTTTCACCGCAGTCTCTGAAGAGAAAGTTCTTTGGCCAGTGTGTGTTGCCAGTGATGACAAACAGATCTGAAACTTGGTCACTATGGGCCTTATAAGAAGGCTCAAGGTTACACAGAGAACGACGGAGAGAGCTATGCTCGACGTTTCCCTAGGAAATCTATTGAAACACGTTGTGAGTTCGCAACAGACTAGCTTTTATTTCTTTCACATTCATTCACATAGACATAGTTTACATTGATCAAACTAGATGGCGTTACCAGTACTTTACAAGACATTATTTTGATATAGTACATACACTTCTAACACCCCCACTTATCAAAATAAACTAGTGAAACACAAAACAATTACACAACAACAATGCCAAGGGAGTCCATAAATTTATAATGCTTTATTGGACACAGCCCTTTAGTTAATATGTCAGCAGGCATTTCCTGACTAGGAATATATTTAATTTTAATCATTTTGTACTTTACTACATCTCTGACATAATGACACCATACATCTATATGTTTTGATCTATTGTGACACTGATTACTTAACGCTAGTTTTAATGCACTTTGATTATCACAATACAAGTCAATTACAAACAGTTTATCAGTAATTTCATGCATTAAATTTCTCAAATAAACAGCTTCTCTTGAAGCTTCTGACAGAGCAGTATACTCTGCCTCTGTACTCGATAGTGAAACAGTTTTTTGCTTCCGACTTTGCCATGCAATGGCCGATCCTGACAACACAAAGCAAAAACCAGTATAAGATTTCCTATCTAATGCGTCACTTGCCCAATCACTATCTACAAAACCTTTTAAAATACTATCATCATCATAATATTTTAAACAATAATTTTTAGTACATTGTAAATAACACAATATGCGTTTAGCATAGTTCCAATGTGTATGATTATAACAACTATTAAACTGACTGAGATAGCTCACCGAGTAAGCAATGTCTGGTCCTGTTAAAACTGCTAAGTACATTAAACTTCCAATTAATTTTTGGTACGGTACATCAGGAACACATTTATCAGATGACTTATCTAAATTCAATTTAGTTTCCATTGGAGTACTTTGTTTTTTACATTCAGACAACTGAAATCTAGAAATTAAATGATCAATATACTGTTGCTGGTCTACAGTAATAACATTTTTACTTTTATCTAAATTAATTCTCATGCCTAGATATTGTTTTACAGGTCCTAGGTTTTTAACCTTAAATTCTGAACCTAATATATCAATTAAATGATTTGTGTCAGAGTCGCTGTTTGAAAAAACTAAAAAATCATCTACATACAGAGCCACAATAATTTTAATATTATCTTTAATTTTTGTAAACAAACATGGTTCGTAGAGACTGTTTTTGAACTCTAGATTACACAAAACCTTTTTAACTCTGTCATACCATGCAAGTGAAGAGTGCTTCAACCCGTAAATTGCTTTATTTAGTTTTAATACTTTTCCCCCACTTTTGTTTACAAAACCTTCAGGTAATGACATAAATATTTTTTCTTTTAAATAACCATTCAGAAAAGCAGTAGTTACATCTAAATGAGTGATACTCATTTGCATTTTTACACTTAAAGCAAACAATAATCTTATAGTAGAATGCCGCACTACTGGTGAAAAAGTGTCTGTATAGTCAATAGCAGGTTTTTGGGAAAAACCTTTTGCAACAAGTCGAGCTCGATAACGAATGTTATTGTCTATATCAAGTTTTTTATTAAGCACCCACCTGCACTTTACTATTGTCACATCACCTGGATTGTCGACTAGTTCCCACGCATTATTCTCTTCAAAGGACTGCAGCTCCTCATCCACTGCACGCCTCCACTGCTCCCTCTCAGGCCCCTCAAGAGCCTCTGAGAATAAAATCTCTTCAGATGCCGGAACAGTGCTGGAAACACAAATGCTACTAAACCCATACCTCTCAGGTTTCTTTTTGGAACGCTTGCTGTCTTCACCTGTCACCTGTTCTGGAGTGGATGTTGACTGGATTGCAGTGTCGGCAACATCTGTGCAATCAGAGGGATCATCAGTTTCTGGAATATTCTGTAATTGATACAATTCCCCCACTGAAGCATGACTCTGCTCCTCCGGACTGTCTACTGACTCCTCAGAAATCCAGATGGCCGATTCTTCACTGCTTTCATGGATTCCTGTGTCATCTTCCATTACTATGACATCCCTGCTGGTCATAACTGTGTTCCTGGAAGGATTATAGACACGGTAGCCTTTTACATCCTCACCATATCCAATTAAAATGTGTTGTGTGGCTTTTTTATCCCATTTAAGACGTCTCTGTTTGGGGACATGCACCATGACCTTGCTACCAAACAAACGTAGATGGCTCAAGTCTGGTTTTGATCCATACCACAACTCATATGGTGTTTTCTCCAATCCTGATGCAATAGATCTGTTTTTCAAGTAAACAGCAGTATTAGCTGCTTCAGCCCAAAATCTTTTCTCTAACTTTGCATCACACAATAAACATTTGGCTTTCTCAACCACAGTTCGGTTGGCCCGTTCACACAGTCCATTCTGCTCCGGTGTGTAATAATTGGACTTTTGGTGAACTATTCCAGATTGTTTCAAGTAAATCTCAAATTCCTTATTACAATATTCAAGTCCATTGTCTGATCTCAATATTTTAATTTTCTTACTTTGTTGATTTTCAACTACTGATTTGAACTCTTTAAATCTGTTGAAAGCTTCACTCTTATGCTTCAGAAAATATATAAAGGTCATCCTACTAAAATCATCAATAAATAACAGGAAATAACGAGCACCATTAAGAGAACTTGTTTCCATTGGACCACAAATATCACTGTGAATTCTGTGTAGCGTTTCTGTACTCCGCTCACCCACATGAGAAAAAGGTAATCTCGTTTGTTTTGCCTCACAACAAGTGATGCATTGATATTTGCTTATGTCAAACTTGCTTTCAAAAGATAAACCATCCACAATACCATTTCTCATTTTATGCATATCTTGTTGGTTTAAATGTGCTAGTCTTCTATGCCATAATCTTCCACTAACTACAGGAAGCGCCAACAAACATCTTTGTGATTGTAATCTTAACTTATAAACACCTTCACATAAATCTGCAGTTGCAACCAAAGCATTATTTTTGTCTCGAATATAACAGTGCTTCTCTGTAAATACCACATTATTACCGTTTTTAATTAGCTCACTAACGGATAATAAGTTTGTTGTTAGGCTAGGCACACATAACACATTTTTAACTGTTATATGACATTCTGATTCTGAAATTATTTCTACGTCTCCGGAACAAACAACTGGCACTTTAGTATCATTAGCGACAACAATTTCTGGTAAACACGGCGTCAAATTCATGTTCTTAACCCAATCTTTGTTCGCTGTCATGTGTGCACTTGCACCCGAATCTACGTACCATTCCTGCTTGTTGAATTTTCCATTCAAGAAAACAACACTGAATACGCATTTACTTGCATTTTTCTTCAACAATGGGCATTGATTTCGATAGTGTCCATCCTCTTTGCACTTTTTTTTTTTTTTTTTTTTTTTTTTTTTTTTTTATGGCAACTACCAACTATAGGGTAATTCTGCCAGAATCTGGTGATTGGAAAGGCACTAGTAGAATAAAAATACCCGGAGAGTCAATAAATTTACAGTAATTTAGAATTTCAAGTTTTAATAAATTTACTCAGCGTTCCATGAATACCTAAAACAAAAGACAAAAACAATCACAATTTGTTATTATATTAATTTCACAGAACAATCCTAATGTTAGTAATGTTAATTATATACAGTTACATTCTAATATTATTTACAGTGATAAATTTACATAATATATATACAAAGGGGGAGTTGACCAACATTAACAGAGAATTTGCACTTGTAACATGTTATTGTTTTTGATGACGCATTAGCTGTCACTACTGTCACTGTCTTTTTGTTTGACATTGACGGACCGCCATATTTCTTGTGCTTAATGTTGCCAGAGGAATATTTATTTTTCACTGCGAATGCTGTGCCACTTCCTTCAAATTCACTAGAAACTTCCATGTCAAGTAATTTTGACTTAATGACATCTGCAGATATCGAAATACCCGAATGTTCTATTGCCATTATCATAGGCGAATAGCGATCAGACAAACCTGCTAATAATAATGACCCCACCCATTCATCGGTTATTGTAAATCCCGTGCCATTTAATCTTTGAGCCGTTTCAATTATTTGCGTGACATAGGTGCTCATTGAGTCACAATTCTCCATTCTTATGGATATCAAATGTCTGAGCAAGGCTATTTTTCGAGAAAACCCCGAGTCATCGAACATGGTTTTTAGCTTATTCCATAATTCTGCCGAGCTCTTGGTATTCTTGATATGCACGTACAATGCCGGATCAATTGTTAATATTAACTTTGCCTTCGTTTTTGCGTCATCGACTGGCTTCACGTCGAAATCTGCCGTAGGTTTTATGTATTTGTCCAAGCCTTCTAACACCAACAAATTTTCGGCCGCAAAACACCATTCGTCAAAGTTCTCCCTGCCTTTCAACTTCGGGACACTGGCAATATAGTTCGTCGTCATGTTTCCGCGAAACAACACACACAATTTATCTATTTTACACTTTAAAATAACTGATAAATCAGGAGAAGCCCATAACCTATTGAAACACGTTGTGAGTTCGCAACAGACTAGCTTTTATTTCTTTCACATTCATTCTCATAGACATAGTTTACATTGATCAAACTAGATGGCGTTACCAGTACTTTACAAGACATTATTTTGATATAGTACATACACTTCTAACAAAATCGAAGCAGATATGAGGAGAACAATAACATAACCTCAAGCAAAAATAGTTAGGTAGGCAGAGATAAATTCATTCTTGCTCTTCGTTAGTCTCGCTAAAACTCGAGAACGGCTGGACCGATTTGGCTAATTTTGATTTTGAATTATTTTTGGAAGTCCAGGGAAGGTTTAAAAGGTAATAAAATATGAAATTTAAGGGAAATAGTAAAACTACAATTTCATTTCCCAAACATATAGTCCGTATATCAAACCTTTGACATTCTGAGGCAATACAAAGTTTGCCGGGTCAGCTAATTTGATGTACTCGTATTTTAACGACAAACTCGCCTCGCCTTTTCAAGAAAAAAAAGGCAAACAGACGTACCTTTTTTGTGATCCATACCTCAAAAGAAATGAATAGATCCCTTTGATATCACTGATACGTCTGTACAAGCTTCCGATACTATTTTTTATGGGCAAACATGCGTGCAGTTCACATTGATGTTAAGTGATGACGGCAGCCTGTAGATGCAGATGCGTTACCACTCCTGAGGCCTAAGGTGTTATGCCTCTGTGCTGGAAATTACAGGGCCGTACCTACATTACCATCTGACCGGAACACGATAGTGCTGAACACTACCAAGGCACTATATACACACTACGCGGCAAGTATATTAGGTAATGCGGTGGTGCCTACGCCTGCGAGCTCCATCACTGAAGCTTTACCACTAGTAAATATATCTAAATCGCCATAAGGTCATGGTAACTACATTAATTGATTACTATCAATTTCAAAACATAATGCTAATCCAATATTTTTATAAAGGTATATTATATTTTTAAAGTATAACAAATTTGATGTACTTCAAAAGTACAGATCCAAATTACTTTTTAACCGACATCGAAAAAAGGAGGAGGTTATCAATTCGTCGGAATCAACGGAACGGAAACAAAAAAACATCATAGACATAAAGTATTATAAATAGGAACAATAAAAATAATTTTATTGTAAACGGCAACAGATATAAAAATTAAAAATTCGGTAGACAATTTACTGAATCGACCCCTGAGGGCAGATGTGATCTTATTTCATTTTTTTTTCTCCAGAAAAACAAATACAAGAGTATATTTCATTAGGAAACAATTAAATGAATCGTCCCCAGAGGGAAGCCGTGACCTTTTTTCAAGAAGAATTACTTGTGGGCCACTTTTGTGTAATACTCTAGGAGAAGAAGAACAAAATGGATTTCAAGTAACCGCGTTGGATAGATTATAATGAAAAATATATTTTGTATTGTGTGTAAATAATTTTAATTATAATCATTTAAATCAATTTTAGAGACCTGTATTATTGTACAACAAAACAGCAACAGGTATAAGTGTCAGAATACAGGTGATTCTCGATAAATTACGCTCGCTTGTATTATTTGATTAGTTAAATTTTATTAATGTTGTGTTTTTTTTTAAATTAAAAAAATATATATATATATTATGTAATTATATTGTAATGTTTGTTTCAATACAACAATATGTCACCATATTGCTACATACATAGATTACGACAGTTAATAGAAGGTATATTAAACGATTTGAATAGCTGAAAATGATTTAGTATTTTATGCTTCCTTTCTCAATATAGCGTGTGTGGACTAGGTGCATGCCCAAGCTCCATTCATTTTTGGAACGTCTCCTTTGAAATGAAATGAAATGAATTTATTTTTTAAATGAAATTTACTATATAGTGGTCTCGAGATACCTAAATGTCAGGCTTGCACTTACATAAGAGTCCTATTACATGTCGTCCGTGTTTTGGCATTTAATTGGTACTTTATGACGTTCTTAATATGAGAAGTGCTTCCAGAACTTTGGCCGATTTAAACGTAGAATATACCTAGTAATTTTCATATTAAATGGAAGTCTCGCTTTTTATTAACTAATTTAAATACAATCACAATTGCGAGGCTATATTTGGATCAGGACAAATTTTCTTTCAAATGTACTTAAAAGCAGTCCACTACTGTCGTCCTCGGGCAGGTGAGTAAACATTTAATTTTATTGAGATCATGTAATGAATACATGGGACTAAATAAAGTGAAATGGCGAATCATAATAATTTGTATTTTCATGTACCTATGGATGAATTTATCTCTGCCTACCTAACTATTTTTGCTTGAGGTTATGTTATTGTTCTCCTCATATCTGCTTCGATTTCCTAGGGAAACGTCGAGCATAGCTCTCTCCGTCGTTCTCTGTGTAACCTTGAGCCTTCTTATAAGGCCCATAGTGACCAAGTTTCAGATCTGTTCGTCATCACTGGCAACACACACTGGCCAAAGAACTTTCTCTTCAGAGACTGCGGTGAAAAAAGGGGAAATAGTATGATCGGACTGAGTCGCCTGCAAAAGCTGGTAGGCATAAAAGCTTTAGCTTAGCTAGCTAACTTTGCGTTCATGTTGCCGTCGATGTTCACAACGATCTGATCAGCCCGTTTCGAAATTGAGCACGTGGGATGGTCCCGACCATCCATAATTTAAAATTTATAGCCAATTCCCTTTTTGAACGATACAATTGGATTAGGGATCCCATTAAAATGGTGGCCGAGTGCCTGGATAGACCCATTCTGAGGCTTTGATTAATCCGCTTACCAGTGACAGTGACGAAGATTTTTATAAATGTGACGATCCAGTTGGTCTAGTGGTTTAGTTATGAGCACTGTCTTCTACGGAACGGAAATATTATTGTATCTGTTTGGCTTCTGCATATTTTTACATAACTCAAATATGGGGTGTGTAAGTAGAAAGGTTTTATAAAATTAAGTTTATGGTAAGTTGGACTCGTAATAGTGATGTAATATCATTTATACAGGTGACTTTTTTTTCATTGCGGAAATGTTGATATCCGTTTTTAGGGTTCTGTACCTTAAAAGGAAAAAAGGAACCCTTATAGGATCACTCGTGCGTCTGTCTGTCTGTCTGTCTGTCCGTCTGTCACAGCCAATTAGCTCCGAAACTACTCCACCGATTGAGTTGAAATTAGATGAATATATGTAAATTGGTGACCCAAAGATGAACACGTCAAGTAAAATAATAAAGTTTAAACACGGGGGGCCACTTTCGGGGGGTAAATCAGAGAATTAAAAAAAAAATCGTAAACTGTGTCGTGTGACATATCGAATGAAAGAGGTTGTTGTCAGCATCTCAGATATTTTTTTTTAATAATTTTTGCATAAACAAATTTGAAGTTATTTAAGAAAAATGACGAAAGTTGACCATTCTCCGCCCCTATCTCCGAAACTACAAAACTTAAAATTTTGAAAAAAATGTGGAAAATAGTTCTTTGCCTATAAATTACTGGAAAACCTATAAGAAGTTTGAGTAATCAAATTAAATCGAAAATTCTTAATAATATAACCCCCGGTACCACCGTAACCGCTACGTCCCTGCATTTTAAATCTGTAATATTTTCGAAAATATTTATTTAAATTACGGAACCCTCACCACGCGAGTCGAACTCGCACTTGTCCGGTTTTTTTGGAATCAACATTAGACACCTATTTTTTATTATGGTGATTTTTTTCAAACTAATTTGTTACGTAGATACCTATACAAAACCAAGTAATTTGATTCTATTAGAATGGGGCTGATCAAAATCTGGGTGACGTTTTATATTATTTCGCATTAACACATGCTTGTGAAATATATATTATTTTAAAGAAAAAATGGAAAGAAAAAATTTGACCTCAGCCGAGACTCGAACTCGCGGCCTACTGGGAATCTAGTCCAGCCGCTCTTCCAATTGAGCTATTGAAGTCCTGCCCGATTTGTCAAATCTTTCCTTCACATTTATTGCCTTGCTTTATGGTAGCAGTAGCGCCATCTATTGCCAACTATGCTAGTTAGGCATCTGGGTGACGGTCGAGTGCTTGGATAGATCCATTCTGAGGTATTGATTTATCCGGTTACCAATGACAGTAACCAAGATGTAAGTAATTGAATGACGATCCAGTTGGTCTAGTGGTTTAGATATAATGTTACCTATTCAGACTATTATACCTATCTGTAATATTTTAATGGAGTCGAGTTTCAAAATCAACTCCTACCATTATAATATTGTGTTTCTCCATCGATTACTCCTTCTCCTACCTCGTTCTGAATTCTCTTGCCATTTGAAAGGACACACTTCGGAGTTGGTCCCATTTTCGCCAAGGATCTGATGATTGTACTCCATGGAAATCGAAGGAAACCCTCAAAAATTATGTTACAATGGGCATATTAGTTGTGTTCTCCTTAACCGTAAGAAGTTATTGGATGAATACTGCACTATGTCGACGTAAATACTCAACAGTGTTTGGCTAGACGTAGGTAAGTCATTTATCAACATTTAAACTCAAAATTGAATTATTTGTTTGTAATAAACAAACAAATACCGGTTGAAAGAAACTGAAAATTGTGACTAAATAAGTGGAAACTAACAAAAAATGGTAGGCATAAAAGCTGTCGGTGAATATGGAGTACACCACATGAAACTTTTTACTTTGTTTACCTACATTCTGTGTAGATAAGTATCTACCAATATCTGAACCAGATCAGATCCTTGATAGATCCAGATCAACTTGTTAACAAAAGCTTCATAAGGCTTGCTTATTGTCTGGAAAGTTGAAGCTCCTCGCTGTAAATCCACCGACCGTTATGCCTATCGGCAAAATGATTGCGGAATTTACGTCAGACATGGTGAAAATCTCTTGAGCTAGTATTTATTTATATATATTATGTGCATGTGAAAGTTAAATAAATAAAGGCACGTGGACTATAGAAAAGGAAGCTCTTGGAAGCGGCGATAAAAATGTTTATAGGCTAATAATGGAACGGTTTCCTCAGCGGCTGGTTCACTCTTTATGAAAGCACTTTCATTTTTATATGTAATAAAATATTCTTCAATTGAGTGAGATATTATGATTTGATATATTTAATAATAAGCAATTCATATAACCAGGTTAACATAACTGGTATACTTGCTGCTTGTCGAGAAGGCTAAATTCACAAGACCGCTGTGCCACGCGCGATTTTACGGGTCGCGGGGAGAGCGTTCACATGACAGCGTAGGTACGAGCAGGCCGAGTGGCAGCCTGGCATCAATATTGAAAGAAAATGGCTTCAAAAATATCATGGAGCGGACGCAAGTCAATTGAACAATTCGCTACAAGTTGGTAGAACTTGTGAGGCGCGCTACCGCGCGTTTCGAAGCGGTTCTAGTTCTTACGTGCAGGTTGCAGAGAGACCGGTATTCGAAGAAGGCTACATTGTTTAGTTTGACGGTGCCACGCGGTCATGTGTACTTAGCCGTATTGGGATTTTTACATTTTTCGAAATGTGCACGGAAATATTAAAAGGCTCGCCACTTGGGACAAAAACGTAACTGAAGAAACTTGTTTGTTTGCATGAATGCATTACCTCTGCTTATAGATACCTTCGGGGAATAAGCAGGGCGAAGCTGTGGCCTCAGCTAGTATACGTATAAGAATTAAGCAGATACCTTACTCTATAGAGAGTTGTTCGAAAGAAAATACAAAATGTTGTACCTAAGCAAGAAATAATTATAGGTGGGTAGGTACATACCTATACTATATTTTTTGGCAATGCGGCATAACTAAAACCCCGGGTCGGAGTTGCTATTGGGATTACTCAATTTTCAGAAGATTTTCAATCTACCCTCAGAGTTTGATAACGAGCTCAGTGAAACTCAATGGGCTCGTCACCTATTAAACGGGATCCAGAAAAACGAAACTGGCGACTATAGGTTTTCGTTCGTTCGACACGTGGTCTTTAATTTTGAGCCAGAGATGCAAGTAACAGGGTGGTGGTGCCACAATTTATAAAAAAGGATTTCCAGTCATGGGATTATCGTAGCCATATCGTATCGGACCCGTGCAGGCATCGACGACACAGCGCAGCTTGGCTGCCGTTTAGTGGCTTTGTGTTTAACACGCACGTCAGAATACTGTTACAATATCAACGTGCCAGTTTAGTCTCGCAAAAAATCGTTACCCGTAAAACTGAGTGCCCACGTGAACGAAAGTTTGTATGAAAAAAAACTTTTTCCTTGAAACTTTTAAATGCACAGTATACCTATAAAAGATATACTTTAATATACTATAGTTACAAGCAATGAGAACCGTGATTCAGCTTTTTTTTCAATTCAATTCTTACAGGAGTAAAATATGGGGATGAATTTCACGCGGACGAAGGCGCGGGTATCAGCTATATGAAACTGAGAGTCAAGTTTAATGAATTCCCATTGTTTGTTGAACAAATGTTGTCTGTACTCAGGTATACGCCGCAGAGTGGTTGTATTTGCTATTATTAAACTGCCATTCATAACTGGACCCTAGTAATGAAGTCTTAGTTTACTTTATCCATTCACATACTGCTCTGAAAATATACTGGAGACGGAAAATGACTTTATATTTTACAAATAAAATACAGCAACCTCTGAATTACGAAGGAGAGTAATTAAATGTATCTATCTACCTATATCTTTTTTCTGTATCTATATCTGTACTTATTATAAAACATAGTCTGTTCGCGATACACTCAAAGACTACTGCACGGAATGGCATGCGGTTTTCACCAATAGATAGATAGAGTGATTCTTGAGGATTTGTGTGAAAAAATCGGAATCGGGTGTCGGAAAAAATCAAGCCACCTGGGAGCTTTGATCGAAGACGCCGTAACCTTTTGGAGATATAACAAAACAATATATGGTGGAATATTTTCTCATTGGTAGATTTACAAAAAGTCCGCGATGGCATATATCAATTTTTCATGGATAGCTTATTACCATTGTTACTTCCAAAAAAAAGTGGTGACTTACAATACGGCAAGAATTTTTTACGATGCCCGCGCACTTCGACCGATGAAAGCGACAGTCTGAAGTTAGTTGCTAAACAGATGAAAGCAACAGTCTGAAGTTAATTGCTAAACTTTTTGTCCTTTTGTTTTATTTCAGGTATATTGGATTGTAACGCTAAAGAAGTAGGTATAACTTATTACGTGCGTACATAAGTACTCATATAGTTTTTTTTAATATTAAGATTCTTATTTTTGGGAAGAGAAGTAATATTTTTCTATAACTACGAGTACTTAAAAAAATGTTTATTTAAAAACTGGTTGGACGATAAAGTAAGAATATGTTTGAGATCCATACAATAGTGTTTGCATAAGATATGCATTTGATATGTCACATTAAATATTTTACAATACTTTTTAATTTATTTCCATAAAGAGGCCTCTATATGTAAAATTAATTTATATACGTTACACGCGTAATACACATTATGTTCACGTTACACGCACATCATGAATCACTCTATCTACCTATTGGTGCATATTTGAGTTCCTAGCAAATCCACTGACAGACAGACAGATACGATGGGAGACTTTGTTTTAAAATATGTATAGAATATAGATAAATTTACATCGTTAGTGGCTTTTCGGTAGATGATACCGACTTTAGCCAAAAGAATATTTAATTCCTGCTAGAATTTAATTAAATTTTGAATTATGATGAAAGAAAAAATTTTTTTTTCGTACCTAAGCAAAGGAAAAAAGTGCTAGTAAACTCTAATCAAAGTGACACTAATAAGAAGAAATACCAAGACCGCTTCGTTTGCTATAATCGCGGTACGAGGAAAAATAAGAAAAAGGAATGTCGGTGTCTAAGCGATTTCATATTAAATAATAGGTTGGGGAAAAAGTCTTTTCGCATTATAGTATGTATGAACTTGTAATAAAATCTCTTTGGCTGTAGTATTTGTATATGGCTGGTTTTGGTATCATTGAAAGTTAAAATTTTAAAGAACATAATTCCAAATTCAAATTAGGCAAATGTGTGATTTTCATTTGTTTTTCGTACTGTCAAGATGAGTGAATCTAATGAAGAAATTCGATACATTTTAAAATTTTACTACAAAAAGGGTAAAAATGCAACGCAAGCAGCGAAAAAAATTTGCGATGTTTATGGACCTAGTGCAGTGTCTGTGAGAGTAGCACAAATTTGGTTTAAGCGTTTTCAATCCGGAAATTTTGATGTCAAAGATGCACCTCGCTCTGGTCGCCCTATTACGGATAAAATGGATGCCATTTTTGAAAAAGTGGAGCAAGATCGACATATCAGTAGTTACGACGTAGCTGAAGAACTGAGAATTGATCACAAAACAGTTTTGGCGCATTTGAAAAAGCTGGGTCCAAAATAAGCTCGATATTTGGGTACCTCACGCGCTCACTGAAAGAAACCTTGAAAGAAATGAACCGTGTACTCATTTGTGATTCTTTATTACGACGTAATGAAACCGAATCATTTTTGAAGAAGCTGATAACTGGTGATGAAAAGTGGATCACGTACGACAAGAACTTGCGAAAAAGGTCGTGGTCAAAGGCCGGTCAGGCTTCACAGACTGTGGCGAAACCCGGGTTAACTCACAATAAGGTGATGTTGTGTGTGTGGTGGGATTGGAAGGGTATTATTCATTATGAGCTATTACCACCAGGCAGGACTATCGATTCTGAACTCTACTGCGAACAACTGATGAGATTAAAGCAAGAAGTTGAGAGAAAGCGGCCGGAATTGATCAACAAAAGGGGTGTGGTGTTTCATCATGATAACGCTAGACCTCACACATCTATAGCCACTCAGCAAAAAATAAGAGAGTTTGGCTGGGAGGTGTTAATGCATCCGCCGTATAGTCCTGACCTTGCACCTTCAGATTTCCACCTGTTTCGGTCTCTTCAGAATTCTTTATGCAATGTTAGGTTAACATCACGAGAGGACTGCCAAGTCCACTTGTCGCGGTATTTTGATGAGAAGTCCCAAAATTTTTATAGCAATGGGATCATGTCCCTACCTACAAGTTGGCAAAAGGTTATCGAACAAAATGGTACATACATACTTTAGTTAAATTTAAATAAACTATATTAAAAATGTTTTGAATTATCTTAAAAAATGCGAAGAAACTTTTTCCCCAACCAATATTCAAAACATCAAGTGCTTTTCTAACTGTTAAAGAAATATGGATGTTTAACTGTGACATTGATACAGACATAGGTGATATTTCAAACATTTCCGTAAATAATTACGATTGATTACTTAGTAATATTGTAAACCTGTAATTTTTTGGAATAGGTGTGTTTTGCTTTTAAAGTGCATTTTATACACAACATTAAGTGTACACAAATAATTTAATAGTTATGTTTAACTATATGGCACTGTTTGAAAGCCCTTAAATTTACTTACATATACCTTCTAAAGGTACATAAAAAACATAGTCATGGGCTATTTAATTTTTTCAAAAAAAATTTATTTATTTTCCAACTGACAAAAATGTGAGAGTGGTTCTCAATATGATTTGAAAGTGTCACCATGGCTAACTTTTTAACGATGGGTCCAATTTTCTTAATTATTTTTTAATGGATAAAGTGTAAAGCCAACGCCGAATAGGACCACCACTTTAATTTGAATAATCCACCTGGAAGGATGGGAAAATCTAAGATGGTTGCTGTTTAACTCACCAATTTTTTTTCTGATAACTAATTTTATCTTCACCTTACTTTTTACTAATAATCAGATTGATGTCTCATCCTGTACACTTCATTGTACACACACTACACATTCAACAACATTCATCTACAAACACACAAAACAAATATCTGTAGGCCATACAAATATTTGTCCCGATGCGGGGTTCCAACCCGCGACCCTCAAATCAAACGGTTATCACATGCCGCATTGGATTGTCAAGTACCTTCTATTTTTTCCGGCTAGTAAACAGTAAACAGTACATGGATGGTAAGTGACACTATAGCCTATAAACCTCTACATGAGACTAGAGATTCCAATGTAGATGCGTCGCCACTCCTGAGGCTAAGGTATTATACCTCTGTGCCGGAAATAACAGGGGAACACGATAGTTCTGAACACTACCATTTAGCGGCAAGTAGATAGATGGTATTAAAAATATTCTAAGACCATAGAGCAACACGGGCCATCGGCCGCCGCGGACTGGAGGGGAATAGCCTAGCAAGCTTTCCCCTCTGTCAAAGTACAAGACAAAATAGTCCTATGGCTGTCGCCCAGATATTTAAATGTGTGCGAGAAATTGTTTATGTATATTCTTGTAGTCAAGGTGTGAGTTTCGTAGTAATGGACGATTTTTGTAGTGTGAGTGTGTGTCACACGTATTTCCCCCGCAATAAATGACATGTTTTGCATCGGTAATAAACACTATGGGTACCCGTTTTTTTTTTTTAATGTTATGGAAGTGGCACACAAGCATGCAGTTCACACTGATGTTAAGTGATGACTGCAGCCTATAGACACCCACACAATGACCAGAGGTCAAAATGCAGATGCGCTGCCACTCCTGAGGCATTAGGTGTTATGCCTCTGTGCCGGAAATTACAGAGCCGTACATTACCACCTGACCGGAACACGATAGTGCTGAACATTACCATTTAGCGGCAAGTATATTAGGTAATGTGGTGGTGCCTACGCCCGCGAGCTCCGTCACTGGAGCTCTACCACCAGCTATACTCTCCTCCGGTCCGCCGCGACCGGTGCGCCGAGTTGCTCTATATCTATGACAAGGAGGTTTGTGAATTACATAGACATACACTGAATGAGTGTTCAACTCAATAATTCTCTTTTGATACGACAATAACAAACATAATACTAAAGAATAAACTGTCATCAAAAATAACTATTACCGTATTTATATGTAAATGAAAACATTTGAGTGGGAAATGGGGATCCTACAATACAACCCACGGTTTGGCCCGACCTTTTAACTGATACTTATCTATTCCTTCTCACCATGGCTTACTAAAGCGCTGCATTTTGTCGCCCACGCTAAAATTCAGAGGTAAATAACTAATTTCATTAGATTTTTTCCATTATCTACGTCCTTTCGTGGTGTAGGATAATTTAATTATTCTTTAGATAGTATTTTTTGTCATTAATCTTAACACAAGAACAAGGTCATTGTTGTTTTTAATTATAAAAACTTAGGATAAATAAGCAACAATAAGGTCTCTAATAAACACGACCGAATCTATATATTGTTTTAAGAGAAATGCAAAGGTAAATTTGACTTCAGGCGAGACTTTGACTCCAACTCGCGGCTACTTCGGTAACTCAGTTGGAAGTGCGGCTGGACTAGATTGCCAGTGGCCGCGAGTTCGAGTTTCGCCTGAATACAAATTTTTCTTTCAATTTTTCCTTAAAAATAAAAATATTTACCTATATATATATATTTCACTAACATATGTAATTACGAAATAATACAGAATCTGTCTCCGTTTATTAGACGGTATTTTGGTATTATTAGTAGTATATTTTAGTAGTATTATGTCTCTCGTCAGCACGGGGTCCAATTTGAACCCCGGACCTTTGTCAGGCTTGCGCGGGGACATGGGGGATCCAACACGTAGAGGCCCTTTCGAGAATTTTGATCTACTTTGTAATGGGTTATATTCGGCGGGACCTCTCTCTGACTGCATCAATAGTTAATACAGCCACAGACAGACCCCGCAGAATATAATGGGACTATTGTAATGATAAGTGATTCACCAAACTTTGGGCTATGTGGGTGAACTGGGGGGACTATCTGGCTGGGCCTATGGAGTGAGATCCGGCACCTGCCTATATTCAACATCTCACATTATCGAATCCTACTTTAGGCAGGTGGTGACTCGCCTCGCCTTGGTGGGCCCCCCAAACAGCCAACCCGACGGGGGGCAACACTGTTGAGAGAGGCTGGGGGTGTCGAGAGGTGTGGCCCCGGTTTCACCATCACGAGCGAGTAATCTCGAGCTCGGAGCGGGCTTCCCCGCTATTATGCCTTTAGACACTTCCACCCCCGAGTGTAGTAGTTGTAGTATTATTATTATTCTTTTTATGATTATGCTTACCCATGTTTGCTGTGTCATCATAACGCCAATGTATGTACCTCTCTATACTGCGAATGGTTTAGCTGGTAGAGAGCGTTTTAAGCGTTAGGCTCGTTACTTGTATCAAGCACAATATCTTAAGTATTGTGTGATAATAAAGAGTTAATAAATAAATAATATTGCGCGCATGGCCCAGCGGCTGGTGTAAATCATAAGCGATCTACTCGGTAAAGCACTACGGGCGCGGTCGGGTCGTGTGATGGGTGACCGCAAGTGGCAAATTAAATGCGCGTTTCCGTGCTTCGGAGGGCACGTCAAGCTATCGATAGATAGCAGTCGTTAGACCTTGTCGGAGGCCTTATGGGCGGTTTGAAAACATCCGACAGCGGGTTGGCCACTAACCCCTTATCTCCACCAATCCGCATTGGAGCAGCGTGGTGGAGTAAGCTCCAGGCCTCCCCCCAAAAAGGGGAGAGACTCGTGCCCAGCAGTGGAACGTATAATGGGTTGCCATTATTATTATTATTATCAAATAAATAAAATGAATATTTTATCAAAGAAGCGTAACTTTGCTCTAGTTGGTACTCCATGAACGTTCTCCCATGTGTATAGCTGCCTGTAGACATCGTTAAAAACAGCGGCACTGGGAAAATCCAGACAATTAAAAAATCTCACTTACTCTGTGGCACAGGAACGAAGCCAGGATTCCAGAATAGCAGTGGTGGCTATCACTATATTACTGAGGCAATCGAAGAACCACTGTACAATATCATGGATGCCAAAACCTTTCGTATTTTTATAGAAATGGTCTGGCGGCGCATAATACGTGATTGTTGCAAATTGTACCAATTTATCTTAAAATTTTGTGCTAATGTATGCTAGGTTTGCACAAGTAGTGTGTGGCCACATTTTTTGCGCACACCCATATTATAACTGGAGGTGTGACAGGACTGGAATATCTAGCGCTCCACACTCTCTGCATACCCCGTTAGGGATTGGGCGTGAAGATACATACATACTATTATATGTGAAAGTATGAATGTTTGTTTGTATGTTGCTCAATCAGGCTAAAGCGGCCGGACGAAATTCTACGAAATATTGTACAAGTAGAGTATATGGCCGCAACACATAACATACTTTTATCCCGTTTATTCCTTAGAGAATTTTTAAGAACATGCGGTCGAAAGGAGCGGGCAAAAGCTAGTAGATATTGTATAATTGAGTCCGATAGAGGGCGCTACAAAGAAGCTGGAATTAATCTACCTGCACACTAGTTGTCCGTATAAAACATCAAGTAATAGGTACCTAATATTTGAAATTGTTACAGTTCTTCGTTATTACTTTATTTAATTAAATAACTAGTAGTTACTGCATCTGCATCACCTAACAAGGTACTGAAAGTTACACGTGTAGTTTTCTGCACATTGTTATTATTCCCACTCTCACAAAATGAGTTCATATAAGAAAGGTGCAAGCTATGCGCGTGTTTTAATGATGCCGTTGTTATTTTCTTGTACTCTGTTCATAACTTATGCATTTTTTTGTTTAACATGATATGCTACCCGGTTGCTCTGTTAAAAATTATAGTGCCTAGTATTTTTACATGCTTTTATTAAGTTGGGTTGTATGTAATGGAATCTTTGAGCTTAATTTTTCACCGGTTTTTAGAAGTCTGATCGACTTGAAACTTTGCACACGTCTCAAGGACCGATGACAATGCAATAATTCAAAGAAATATAATTTTAAAAATTCATAACTAAAAAGTTAAAATAAATTATAGTTAAAAAAACACGCCGCTAAAACTAATTGAATTAATAAATATAAATAAAACAGTAGGTAGTAATCAATTGAAAAATTCATATTATTGTACAAAAAGCGTGGGGGAAGGGGCCTCCACGTTTTTGTACCAATTAAATTAAAAGCCCACTAAAAATTAAAATGTTTTTTGTACCTACAATTATATGAATTTTACAATTGATTACTACCTACTGTTTTATTCATACACTTTTTTAGTTCTATTAGTTTTTTAAGTTTTTTTTTAAACTAAAATTTTTATTGTATATCTTCACGCCAAATTAATTATGAGGTAGGCAGAGAGTGTAAAGCGACAGATATCCCGCACACTCTAGCACACCTCCTTTCTTTTAGATATTGTACTACATAATATGTAGTACAATATATGTACTTTATTATATTTTTCTATAAAAAATTGTTAATTAATTTATAAGTACTTCCACGCAGAAAATTGTTACAAGAGACGGACTTCTGTGGGTGGACATAATGCTAAGTAGAATGAAGGTATCTCCTAATAAATGTCAGTTCCGTTCACCATATTTCTGGTAATAATTATTATAGAGCGTCTCATATACCGCTGAGAAGAGATATGCCGGAGTTAATACTCATTTTTCAAAACTAAGCCCAGCCTCATCGTGACCAGCCGGTATCTCGCAGTCGCTTTTTATGTATATATATAACTATATAGTTTTCCCCGTCCACATCTTGTGAGTTATGAGACTTTTATTAAAAGTAACGTTATTTAATTTCTTTAGTTAATTAGACATCAAAGCAAAAATATCATTTAGATTTTTATCTTCTGATTCATTAAAGAAAGCATCCGGTTCGCTCGCGTTCTCGGCTACCAATTTAACGGCGTTAAAATGATGTGAATGAGAAATGAAAAACGAATGAAAATAAGCACCTTTTACCGCTTAAAAATAATACAGCTTGTTCGAGCAATGAACGTGTTAAAATTTCGATATAGGACTCGGGTCTGATACAAAGGTGATGGTTTTAAGTGCAGATTTAATCAGAGAAGAGAATATCGGCCAGGAAAAATTACGATTAGTTTATTAGACATATTTCCGTATCTTTCTGCGTGGCCTAATTTTTTAAATTTTTTTTTACCTTTACTCTAGGTATAAACCTGTGTCGTGGATGCCGTTGTACATATACAACACATACACAAACACCCAGACCCGAAACATTTATCTGTAGGCGATACAAATATTTGTCTCGATGCGGAGTTCGAACCCGCGACCCTTCGAATCAACCGGTCGTCATACACCGCTGGACTACCGGGTCGTGGAATTGGACATGATTTAAGCAACGAGAAAGTGAGATACAGTACTCTAAGTTTTATGCTTTATTAATTTTAATATTAATAACCTACACTTAGGTTTATGGTTATGAGGGAGAACGGATATAACATCATTCCGGCCCATGTGTCATCGTAACTTGCACTGGCTACGGTGCTACGGTGGTGCTCCGCGCTAGTCGTCACCAAAGCCTCGTCTGTGATCATAGCACCATAGGGTGTACGTAACGTATACCGCCATTGCTTAATTAATAGCGGTATAACGAGTAGGAGTAGGTAATAGGACACCACTGCACGAAAATCACAATGAATTCACAAAGTATCTAATGATCTGGATCTGTTGAGCGAGGCGCCATCCAACCGGGAATGGTGGTGTGAAATGTGCCATGTGATTGCGTCTGATTAGGGTACACATAGAAACTATGTTAATAATTAACCGAAATCAGTTAGAAAGCTCCACCGTCTGGCATATGCACGGTTTAAGGGCGTCCACACAAAACAGCGATGCGATGCGAATTGCTGCGATGCGATTTCGTCTGACTTATTGAAAGTATGGTCAAATGCATCGCATCGCAGCAATTTGCATCGCATCGCAGTTTTGTGTTGGCAGCCTAAATCTAGCAGTTCAAAAAAGCGAAACGTCACACTTAACTGTAACGGTTTTTTTGACGAATTTACAAAATTTGGCAGGTAGGTAGTAGGTTCATGTTAAAGAGGTCTAAGGGCTCACACAAGTTTGCATGGTACTTACATTTTTATAGTACCTACAAATTTCATAGAGAGGTAGTTAACAGTTAGTTAGCATTTTAGCATAGAGTACGGATTTTGTGACAGGACCGGAGTTTTTCCTTAAAACTTTTAATTTAGCAGAAAAGTTAGTAGGCGTTTGCAGCACCCTTACATGTAAAATGATTCGGTAGGTATTACATGTTTTTCAGGTCAACAACGACATCCATATGGGTGAAACTGCGCGCAACAGTTAGTTTAACTATATAACTAAAGGGTTACAGAAACTTTTGGTGGTTTATGTACTCGTAGTAGGAGTTTAAAAATAACTGAGCCAGGGCACAAAGCTGTTTGGGAAACGCTGTTGTAGGGTAAGCTTACATAGTTTCAAGTTCAAAGGACGACAGCGTCGTGGGGTGCCAAGAAACTATGCAAATTAGTAGAACTTCCCTTCAATATAGGTGATACTGATTACACCTTACCGTTTGATATGAGGTGAGATTGCTTATTGAATATTATTATGTTTTCTCTAATACGTGAGTGGCTGATTGCCTTAGGCACGACTTTGGTAAGTATCTATTTATTAATTTATGATTTAAAAGTGAAATGAAGATGTGTAAATTGATATCATAATTAATTGTACTTATATTAAATACTCTTTTGTTTTATGAGAAGACTATCAAACTCCATTTTTACGGAATGATGTTTTTTTTTTTTGCAGAATTTTATTGGAAACGAAGCCTTCTTTTCTATCGGGCACTTACACTTGTGCCTCTTCTATCACCAGATTTTGGCAGAATTATCCTGGAAGTTGGTATTTGCCAAGAAATGCCTTCTCTGGCGGCTTCCCATCCGCCAAAGAAGGCAATTAAGGATGCTTTGTCCACTTTTTTCGATTCTTTTTGTTAATTCTTCTCCTAATTATCTTAAGCACTTTTTTCAGTACCTTAGCTCTTCTCACTCTTTAGATCTTAGATCAAACGAGTCCTCTACGCTCTCTATCCCTCTTCATCGATCCGGCTTCGTCTCCAATTCTTTCGGTGTTCAAGCGGCTCGCTTGTGGAATGCGTTACCAGACACTCTACGTAGGTCTGGTTCTCACAAAAAAACTCAGATTTAAAAAAAATCTGAAATCCTATCTTTGTCGATAAACTGCTCCATGTTATCACAATCGTATTTATGTATGTATTTGTGTATACATGTTTGTATGTATATATATTTGTTCATGTCTATGTAAATATATATTTTTTTTATGTATTTTGTAACTAACTGGTAACTATTTGTTTTAGTATTTATCATGTATCTCTAGTATTATTATTATTTTTACGTCTATGGTTTCCCATGTTTGCTGTGTCATCATACCGCCCACCTAACTCTCTAAACTGCGAATGGTTTAGCTGGTAGAGAGCGCTTTTAGCGTTAAGCCCGCTATTTGTACCAATATCATGTAAGTATTGTGTGACAATAAAGAGTTAATAAATAAATAAATAAAGAAAGAAAAAAAAAGAGTTTTAAGTCCCACTTATATTCAATAGACTTTTCAGTATTTGGTCATAAGTCTAATAATTTTATCGTTCAAACGTAGAAATCGTTAATTTTCTTAACTATAAGTATGTATTAGTGAGATTACACTGACCTGTAAATTGTGATAGAACCAGAGAGAGCCAGTGATGGAGATGGAGAACCATAAGAAGAGCGTGAACACTGACACTTGGCTGATGTGCATCGCGTTCAGCAACGTCGACAGCACCACCGCGAGCGCGTGACACAACACTATTGGCAGTGCACAGCGATCGATTATGTCCCATGGGACCTCCTGCAAACACAATAATAAGGAAACGTAGCTTCATGCCTTGAAAGGGTAGGCAGAGATAAGGAACAGACAAGTTATATTGAGATTCACCGTCCACATGAGCATAATTCCGAAAATGGCATGAGAATCTCTTTTTATGGAAAATCACCTCTCAACTTATGTAGTTTATTATACATATAGTGCATTCACTAAGGTTTGAAATTCATTTAATATTTAACACATTTTTACCATTTTAAATTGGGTTGAAAGCACATTCAGTGTTTATAGAATTTTTATTCAGAGACTTTCTGGGATGTGAAAATAAATATGTAATGCAGTATACATGCGTATTATTTGTTCAAAGCGACAATAAACTCACGACTCAAGTCTCAGGAAGTTAATGCAGTTATCAAAAAAGCACGTCAATCATCTTCAAGTGTTACGGAATTTGTAAGAGAAGATTTATACATATATCACAAGTACGCTTAAAATGTGATGTTCAAATAACGTGTAATCGCTTCGCATAGAAAGTTACATCATAAACATACAGATGTTCTGAAGTTCCATAAATATCTAGTCAAAAGTTAGTATTTTGAGCATCAAATGTAAATACGCGAGTGAGCTGCTCTTTCAATGTGAGACGTCAGTGATTGCGTAAATAGAAAAGGTATATACGTATATACCGATGAAATCGTAATTTACGAATGTCGATGTTAAATACGTTTTTTTAAGCCATGTTTCGTAGGACAGGGAAGATAAACTGAGAGTCAATTTTGTTGATTCGTATCTAATGATAGTTCTAACATGCGTAAAGTATCTGAAAAAACTCGTATAGACCATACATTCAACATTGCAGATGTTTGTTGTTTTGCGTGGGCTGTTGTGGTTTTTGCCATTAATCTATTTATTTGACGTTACAAAAACAAACTGTGTCATTCATCGTATTTATTTTAATGTAGCTATTAGCATAGCGGAGATGTTATTAGTGAAAAAGCGCTGAACACTAATGAAGACCAGCGCTATTCCTCTTATCTGGAGCTCCTAACAACACAATCGAACTCTACCACTAGGAAAAACCGTTTTTTGTATATGCCAATGATACAGTCCGCACAGTCTAGAACGCATAGAGTGTATAAGTATCTAACTACAATTGAACCAATAAAGTCTTAATCGATTGGGTTTTAACTGAATCTATGTTTGTCATTATTTTCTAACATGCAAAATAGCATAATTGAAAATAGAAAAGTATTACAATAAGTACACATGCAATTTGAAGGAGCGAAACAATTTTCAAAGGCATTCGAAAAAACATTTTCACGCGAAATGGTTTAGTGGACATTGACAAATTACCTGTGATTGTGTTTGAGGGTTTCTGATGAGGGAACCGCGTCGGGCCGAAGGGCGCCTGTGCATAGAAGGCGCGGTGATAGAGGCGCGACGCGTTACATCGCCCGCGGCCATGCTTGCTTATTGCTGTAACAAAATGCCAAATCTACCTTTATAAATTATACACACAATGCTTTGAATTTAGAAGTTTTGTTATAAAATGTTTACAACATGACTTTTGGAGTCCATTTCATTAAGTGTGCATTACTTTGAACTTCTTTCATTTTTTGTGTAGGAACGTTACTACACGATCATAGAAAAAATGGTCTTTTCATAGCTTTATAAATAAGCACGTGTTTTTAACCTGAAAAAAAAATGTTAATTGGATAATAGAGTCAAATATGTAATTAAATACTAATCGATCCAAGCTCAGAAAAGTTTAAAGCTTATGAATTGAAACATTTCAAATAAATTACAGTTCTATCGGCACTTCTTTCTAAGAAAAGTGGCTCCTGTTCGATGCAATTAAAATTTATTCAATGTCTTACATGAATAAACATAAAAATCTTTGTTAGTTTAACACCTTTTTCTCTAATGTTACATTTGAATAGGTAGACTCAGCGTATTATATTTTATAACCTATTGAAGTGGACAATTGAATGAGTACCAATTGAATTATTTTGCCTACTAGAGTAATTTCTCGCCTATATTCTATAAATGCATACTTTCAACCTTACATGCAATTTTGCACGAAAGCTTTCCATCTTGACAAAAATGAAAAACTTAAGTTGTTTATTTTCTTAGAAGCTTTCTTCTATTCGCATATTAACTCATACCTGTGCATAAAGTGGATAATTGTTTCTTTACATATTTAAGCATTTGTTTTCGGGATTGAGTCTAAACAAACATAAAGTACCAAATTGAAAAAGCAGGAAATAAATTATTAAAACTTGTGAACTCACATGAGTAATTTTCATTTTATTAGCCATCATTTTACACGGAACACTAACTGGGTCCAGTTAGTAATTGACTGATCCGTTTTTCTAGGCTATGAATAACTTTTCCGACAATGTTTATTAGTTTTCCAGATGAAAGATTTGTTTGTCGATTCGCAAAAATGGGTTCGGCACTGATAAAAGCCCGGGACGAATACCGACATTTCGTGAGCGATCCCGACATACTTTATGAGATTTTTTAAGTCTATGAATAGAAACGCGAGTCACTCATCTATCTTTTCACGATTGAAATATCAACATAT
Organism: Macrosoma leucophasiata; assembly: GCA_036365455.1. Classification (NCBI taxonomy): domain Eukaryota; kingdom Metazoa; phylum Arthropoda; class Insecta; order Lepidoptera; family Hedylidae; genus Macrosoma; species Macrosoma leucophasiata. Next base: position 12,174,152 of record JAWQUS010000003.1, on the reverse strand, counting down.
ATTAAACGTACGTACTCGAAATAAATATTATGCCTAATAGGTTAGGATCCCGCTGCAGAATTATTTCGTTCATCCAGATATGATGCAAACCTAGTTTTTACACACATTTATTATCTAGAGAATATACAGGGTGTCCCAGAAATCAACGATGAACCGAAAACGGATGATAGGCAGTCATGACAGTTATTAGAAAAATGTGAAAAAAAATATTTGTCATGTATTTTTAATATTACTTATTAGGATTTAATAAAAAATCGGAAAGACTGAAGACTACAAATATAACTTATTTGTAATTTTTTTTGGTATTGTAGTTATGTCTAACCCTTTTGTAAATTATAGTTTATAATTAAAATATACCTGCCTCAGTTTTCAATAAAATGGTGTGTTTTTGCCCAACAATAAATTCAAAATAATTACTACACCCAACTTCAATCGTCTGTACTGTAAAAAAAATCTACAATATTTTGGCAAGTAACTTTAAAAGATGGCGCATCTGGATTTCAAAATGGTATGATACGAGTACTTGCTGGATTACTTCTTTCTTGAGGAAAAAAACATTTTTAACGGAACTGGGTTTCAGGCCAACTCTGTTAGTTAATTATAACTAACTAGCTTTTGCCCGCGACTTCGTTCGCGTGGACTTCAGGTTCGTCCCGTCTAGTCTAGTAATAAGTAAGAAATACGGTAACTAAGCACTGCAGAGCCCTAATTTGTACGTGCAACTCCTAACCAAAAAGAAATCGCTAGTGCCTTGAAAATTCGCAAAACGGACACAACCGTCAACGACGTCTGCCCTCACGCGTCTGCCCGCGTTCGGGTCGCGCACTCAGCGATGAGCCACTTCTTCCCCACCGCACCTACCCCGCTCCCCCCACGCCCCGTTCGCCTGGCGCCGCTGCCGGTATTTATCACCGAAACGGTATTTATCGCCGAAATTGCTATGACTCTCCATTTTAAATCTGTGATATCTTCGAAAATATTTATTTAATTTACATGCTGTAAAAAGCCATATTGATCTTTATTAAATGCACAATGTATTTAAGATACTTAATTGGATAAGGATTAATACTGTATTGCTTAAAATCGCTTCGTAAATAAGCCATTATTTCTCGTACAAAGTAAAGGATAAAAAATGGTTATTGTGGGTTATTCCTAAGAGATAAACATATACCATCACGGACTTTTTTGTAGACCTTTTTAAGTTATACAATACTGTAGTAAATTGTTTTGATCTATCTTGTAGGATTCAGTCAGCGTTTGCAATGTAAGCGCAAAAAATGTGTTTTTTCTACGACCTCACATTAAAAACCTCAAAAATTGTAGCCTATGTGTTATTCTGATGTATAAGCTATAGCCTATGTGTTATTCTAATGTATAAGCTATATTGTGGTAAAGTTTCATTCAAATCCATTCAGTAGTTTTTACGTGAAAGAGTAACAAACATCCATACATCCATACATACAAACTTTCGCCTTTATAATAGTAGTAGGATTATTTAAAATGTTGGTATGTGACGACGAAATGTGACGTCATCTTGTCTAGAGTTAGCAAGAAAAGCTTCGATTTATACTGTCTAAAATCAATAGCAATGGTCAGATTTTCACAGAATTTTATCAGGACACAAAATAATAAAACAGAGTCATAAACTTTAGTCAGAACAACATTTAAAAAAACTTAAATTTAAGAAAACATGGTCTTTCCGCATGAATAATCTATACTTATAATAAAACTGTAGAAGTGTAAATTCTGTACATTGAAAATATTGAAAAAATAAGTACATGGGGATGTTACTAGATCGATACCGAACACAAATATGTGATTAGAACATTTTCTGTCTGTCTGTCTGTCTGACTGTCTGTTTGTTCAAGCATCACACAAAATCTACCGGTCCGATAACGATGAAACTTGGCATAATTATATTTTAATATTTGGCGCACAACACTGGGTACTTTTTATCTCGAAAAAATGTATGTTTGTCTGTGTGTTTGTGCATGCTAATTTCAGAATCGGTTTATCCGATTTGCGGTTTTTACTGATATATTGTGATAAGTTTCACTTAACTTTGGCAATCGGTTCAAAAAAGTTACGTCAATTTAAAGAATTATATCGCATGTTTTTAAACTATTTTGTATCAATCTTCTATATTTTTTAAGTTTCTATTGGGAAAAATCCCAATAGAACCAGAGATAAATAACTGTCAAAAATTGGTATGCAGACTATTTGTCACCAAAAAAAACAAGAAAAAGTTAAAAAACTTTGTACAGAATTTTCTCATTCATAGACTACATGAAAACAGTTAGGTATACTTAAAGGTTTTCGATAACAATTGGAACTTGATTGGGATATTTCCACGGGATCGTAAAATTTGAATTATTTATAAAACGAAATCCACGTGCGCGAAGCCGCGGGCAACAGCTAGTGTGTAAATAAAATTAAAGTTAAGAACGGAGACCTATGACCAATCCTTATACATATTGTAATGCATGTGGTAGACCTTTACCGCCAACTTCAATTGAAGAACATAATATCCCAGGTATTATATTCCTCGGATAAAGTTCAGTTTCGTAGACTGAACTTACTCAAAATTTCCGCAGTTGATTATATTAGGGACTCCTAATATTGATCCTCATCTAGTAGGTAACAAATTTTAATTCTGAAATGAATAGTCGTTATCGCATAAGATACAATACTCGTGAAATTACAGATCGGTTATAATCGGAAAAGAAAAAAAAAATCCTATACTACCAGTACCGACTACTAATCTATACTTATAATATAATAAAACTGTAGAAGTGTAAATTCTGTACATTGAAAATATTGAAAAAATAAATACCAGGGGATATTACTAGATCGATACCGAACACAAATATGTAATTAGAATTTTTTTTGTCTGTCTGTCTGTCTATCTGTTTGTTCAAGCATCACACAAAATCTACCGGTCCGATTACGATGAAACTTGGCATGATTATACTTTAACGTTTGGCGCACAACACTGGGTACTTTTTATCCCGGCAAAATTTATGTGTGTCTGTGTGTTTGTGCACGCTAATTTCAGAAATGGCTCATCCGATTTGCATTTTTAAATAATATATTGTGGTAAGTTTCACTTAACATTAAGTGTTTGTTTCTTGTCAATCGGTTCACGAATAAAAAAGCTACGACAATTTTAAGAATCATATCGAATATTTTTTTACTATTCTATAACTATCTTCTATCTTTTTTAGAGTTCCGTATCTAAAAGGTAAACACGGACCCTATTACTAATCCTCCGCTGTCTGCCTGTCTGTCCGTCCATCCGTCTGTCTGTCACCAGGCTGTATCTCATAAACAATAATAGCTAGAAAGATAAAATTTTCACAACATATGTTTTTCTGTTACTGTCTGTTATCACGACAAAATTCAATACTAAAAAAATAAGCAAATAAAAATATTAAGGGGTCCGAAGGAGCATACAATAAACGTGTTTTTTTTTCGTATATTTTTTGATCGATATTAATAACGGTAGCAAGTAGACACTTAAAATTTTCACAGATTTTTTAGGTCTTATACGTAACTTCACGCCTGTAATCCCCGAAGGGGGAGGCAGAGGTAAATGCATGCATTCAAGCATAAATGAAAACACCCACGACTCGCCGGTTACGTTTTGGCCCATGTAACACGTGGCGAACCTGTTGCCATCTCCGGGCACATTACCAAACTCCGAGGTACTAGGAAACTTCCAGCAAATGGAAAAACCGCAATAGAACCAGAGCTAAAGGATTTTAAACCGTTATCTCTGATAGTCCTCGACCCGGGAATCGAAGCCCGGCCCTCCAGCGTGGTAGTAGTGACCTGCTACCACTACGCTACTGATGCACTTGGCCGGTTTTTTCTCTGCTAGCAACATTAAGCACACCGCATAGCAGCGTCCGGGCATAAAACAATCGCCGCTATGATCACCATTCAGCATGCCTAGCGTGGCAATTATGGCGTATTCTTTCCTTATGACGCACAACACTTTTAGGAGCATCTTCGGGAAAGGCTTTGTCCAGCGGAGACTGATGGACGTCTTTTGGATGTAATTATGATGATGGTGATGGTGGTGGTGGTAGTGGTGGTAGTGGCGTTAGTGATGTTGGTGGCATTGGTGGTGTTGGTAGTGGTGGTGGTGGTGGCGTTGGTTTCGTTAGTGGGAAAGGTGTTGTTGGTGACTCTGGTGGTGGTATTGGTGGCGTTAGTAGTGTTGGCGGTGGTTTTAAGTGGCGATGGAGGCATTGGTTGTGGTGGTGGTGGTGGTTTTGGTGGCGTTTGTATCAGTGGTAGCATTGGTTTTTGATGATGGTGATGGCGTTAATGGCGTTGGTAGCGATTGTAGTGGTGGCGGTGGTGGAGGTGGTAGTGATGACAGTGATGGTGGTGATGGTTGTGGAGGTGACGATGGTGGTGGTTGTGTTGGTGGCATTAGTGGGTAAAAATGCCAACGTTTATATTATTTTTTTCTCTTCTGCCGGCTCTTACGGAGTGCTTATATCATGCATAGATCTATCCTTTATCTTTCATTCTCTGTTAGAAACACTAATTGACTGAAACTTTTCAAAAGTTGAAAATTATTTTCTATAAAAAAATATTATGCATAGAAGTTTAAAATGGCCTTTTCGAAAATACGGTTCAGCATAGGATGGATGCACGTTTAAACACATAATTAGCAGTTTTTCGCAATCCTATAGCAGCCTGTGTGCTTTTATCCCCGATGGCCATACGTCTAATATCGTGTACAGAGAAGCATTACTGCAAAATAGGTTTTTTTAGCTACCAAAGCGTTCATGATCCTAAATTAACCAAAATATATATCCAAAAGCGCTGCCCAAAGTCCCAAAGCCACTTTTCCACGCAAACCAAGTTGCGGGCACAGCTAGTCTATTATAATATAATAAAGAAGTGTACTTGTTTGTTCGTTGAAGATAACGTTTTCAATTACTAATATAATTCAAAACAATATTTCGAATGAAGTGCCCAAATGGACACAGGGTATAATATATATTTACATTCTTCCGTTGCTGTGCCTATTGGTGAAATTAATAAAGATAATTTAACCAAACGAGAACTGAACCGATGAAAATAACTTATTTGTTGGAAGCCTTCTCTCTTTTCAATGAACGCAAGACGTCATACAAATTACCATAATTAAATTCTCCCCGAAAAAGATTCTATCCATTTTAAATAACCTCGGCTTGGCAAAATTATAGTCTCTACTTACTAATTTCATTAGTAAGTATAATATCTTTTTCCTTAACTGCTCAATTAAAAGTGAAATTAATCGCTAGAAACAAGATTTGAGGCGTTGGTTGGCTGTTTAAATTAGGTAGATTGTTAAAATCAGATACTGTTTCTATTTAGATTGGTAAAGCCACAGTGGATGAGCTTAAGAAGAGCTGTGTTATGCTGTTTATGTTGTGAGCAGGTCAAATCTAAGCTACGGACATAGGTAAGTGTGGCCGTTTTTCTAATGCTAGCGACATAGCGGAGCTGGTAAAATTAGATGCTCGAGTTAAGCAAAATTCATATCGTAGTTTACGCACGCCAGCGCTATTGCGCCAGATACTGGAATCTTAATTTTCAGTGTACCTACGCTGCACACTTTTTCAAGTTTCCTTTCATATCAGACGATACTCCTTATCTCTACACTCCATACTTGCGTGTGTGCGACACACCCCTTCATGCAAAGAGAGCGGCCTTAGAACTAATTTCTACCAGTACTTATCTGCTTTAATAAAGTATAATGCAATGCTAAATATAATTTTATCCAATTGCATGCACTAAATTTATTATAAAATATACCGGCCGAATTGAGAAGATCGTCCTTTTTGTACTCGGTTAAAAAAAATAAAATGCTTATACTCACAGCTCCACACTAGGTATAAACCCGTGTCGTGGATGCCGTTGTACACACAGAACACATATGCAAACACTCAGACCCGAAACAAAATATCTGTAGGCCATACAAATATTTGCCCCGGTGCGGGGATCGAACCCGCGACCCTTCGAATCAAACAGTCGTCTCACACCGGCTGGACTAACCGGGTCGTCCAGTAAGTCGTATTTTGTGACGATCCTGTGAAAATTAGAATGTTTTTCATTCATATAATGGGAGAACGTTAACCCGTTATGACAGTCCCCCTATGACCCGTGGAACTCTTTGATAGTTAGGTACAGACCAACTCTGCAATCAAAATCACTGTAGTGCTCAACAATAAATATTGCACATCGAGCCTAGGAAGGAGGCTTATTTCGGGTTTATAGAGCGTTATCTTTTTTGCACCGTACCTATTTGAGGTTTTGTCGACCATTTTGATCAAATTTTGAGCAAAACCGGACTGTCAGTGCTTATGTAGGCACTGCAGTGTGCAACTGAGATAACGCTCTACGAAGTCGAAACAAGCCGATCGTCTCTTTCACAGGCTCCATGTGCAATATTAATTGTTGAGTACTGTACTTACTACTTTGAAATCTTCACTTTTTATGTAGTTGTCGCTCGCTTGTTATGTAGATGGTTAACTTTTTTTATTGTAATAAAAGTGGCAAACAAGCATACAGTTCACGTTGACGGTAAGTGAATACTGTAGCCTATTCTACAGTATTCACTTACCGTCAACGTGAATAGAGTGAATACTGTAGCCTATACTACAGTATTCACTTACCGTCAACGTGAACTGTATACTTGTTTGCCACTTTTATTACAATAAAAAAAAGTTAACCATCGGGAGTCTAGAGAGCTATCTGAGCGGCAGGCACAACAGTTAAAGAAGAATAAATATCTTTGAAGAAGAAAATTAATGGTTCAAAAACAAAAGTATTACTTATAATAAAATACAATATACTCGTATGCAGTGTTAATTGAAATTAGCGCATCACCTCTTGCAGGCCCCATCTCTATATCAATGCCAGCAACATTTAATTTATTCTACGACTTTTTACAAATCTTGATAAATAACAAAAACAAAATCTAAAGTTTAAAAGAGCATTGCCGCACTCTACTCAATAATAGGTGATGCGCTTATTTAAACAATTAACCCTGAATACATCTAAGTTTATTTAATTAAAAAGAATTACAGAACGGTCATTAGGTAAAAATGACAAAATACCATCAAAATACGATCTAGAAAAGTTTGATTAAAAGCCAATATACGATTTAGATGTTTACAATATTGAGGCCGGATATGCGTGCCATTTGAAAAAATGGCGCTTTTCTTACGAATTAAATGGAAGAAGTTCAAGGTATTGAAAGGACATTAAACATGAAAAAAGTTTTCCAAAGTTAAAAAATGTCCTCCACCGTAATGCAGAAACTTTGTCTATATGAAAGTAACTTATAAAAAAAAACCAAAATAATTTCAAATAATGTTTCTTTACATGTTGACATATTTATGCAGCGACCGTACCTAATCACATTGCAATAAATGTAAAGCGAAAAAAAGGTTTCTTGACCTTGCAACTCTAAAAAACTGTACATCTATTCTGGTTTTTGGAGTCAGTCCCAAAGTTTGTGTCTATTTTCAATTATTTTGAGTAGTGTAGATTTTATTTGAGATAAGTATATTGACGTCTTTAAATTATTTTAACTTTTTTAGCACCTAGTCTAGTGGTAGCAGTTTACTACTACAACGCTGGGTTCCTGGATTTGATTCCCAGATCAGACAGTAAGTGCTGTTGCAATTTTTTCAGATGTTTCTCAGTGCCACATCCTGAGTTTGGTAGTGTGCCCGGCAGTATTACCACTCTCACCCATACATATTACACGAGACAGTTTATTGCCCGTAATTTTGAATGCATCCATTGAACTCTTAATCAGGGAATGATTGATAGATATAGGTATAAAAAATGTAGATCATAAAAAAGTATTACAGTTTTGTAAATTTGAAAAATTTGATTGTTTTTAATATCTTCGATGCAATTTCCTAACGCAACACGCAGGAAAAATGGCTTACCAGACATTAAAAAAAAAACATAACTTCACATAGGCAGAGGTAAATGCATGCATTCAAGCATACATGCAAACACCCACGACTCGCCGGTGACGTTTTGGCCCATGTAACACGTGGCGAACCTGTTGCCATCTCCGGGCACATTAACAAACTCCGAGGTACTGGGAATTTTTTAATTTTTCAGAAAATGGAAAAATGAAAAATCCCTATAGAACCAAAGATAAAGGATTTTGAACCATTATCTCTGATAGTCCCCGACCCGGGAATCGAACCCAGGACCCCCAGCGTAGTAGTAGTGGCCTTCTACCCCTACGCTACTGAGGCAGTTTATTTTAAAAGTAAAAAGAAGTATAAGATTAGTTATTTTTCTTTTTACATGGTAATATTCTTCTGAGTGTAATAAGAAATAATTGAGAAACTAATGCAACGTGAAAGAAGTTTGTTTAACTGTGACGAACTTGAATTAAATGCACATTGGACACGGTTCGTCACCAGTAACTATTGCCTAAAATATGGTGTTTCTCGATAGCACCATTTTATTTAAGTATCTTTATACTATTCACCAAATGGAGAGGTCTATGCTCGGAGTTTCCCTACTGGATCGAATCAGAAATGAAGAGATCCGTAGGCGAACAAAAGTCGCTGACATAGCCAAGCAGATCTCCAAGCTGAAAAGGCAATGGGCAGGGCACATAGCTCGGAGAACCGATAGCCGCTGGGGCAGAAAGGTTTTCGAGTGGAGACCACGTATCGGCAAGCGCAGCGTAGGGCGTCCACCTGCAAGATGGACCGACGACCTAGTGAAGGCTGCAGGTACCCGCTGGATGCACGTCGCTTCCGATCAGTCGGCATCGAGGTCATTGGGGGAGGCCTATGTTCAGCAGTGGACGTCCTATGGCTGATATGATGATTCATCAAATGATAAAAAAAAATAGAACACAGACTTACTATATTCATTCGAGTGAGGTTTAAAATACACGATAAATATTAAATGTTGAAACATAGTAACTTTTTAACAATACAACAAAATAAACCGTTAAAATGAGAAACTGATACAGCTAGTCCGTTCATTTTGATTTTGCTTTCAAAATCCATCATTAAACCCTTAGTGACCTCTGCATTTTTTTGTATAGTTATGGTGGAATACCAGCGTGTAGGTAGTATTGGCGCTAAGTAAAAACTACTGCCTATAGACATCTACACAAAGACCTGAGTTCAAAATGCAGATGCGTAACCACTTCTGAGGTCTGAGCTATGTGGCCTCAGAGATAATAATTACAGTGCCATATATTATTCACTAACCTGAATACGATAGTACGATACTACAGTTTCAGGTTTAGGTACTATCACAGGACCTAGACCAAACAAGACCAAATCTACCTAAAATGTGGTCCTGCGGCACCTACACCCTCAATGTCCGATATTGAACACTACCATTGAGATACCACCAGTAAGGTAAGGAATGTCTCCATCAGATCTATTTGTATTAGCACTATTTGCTGAAACACAACGTTACTGTTTTTAACAGCCGCAGAATTTTCTCGGTTGTCTTTCGTCTTCATCATCAGATCCTCGATGGTAGTTATGACCTAGGTAAAGCTAGACATGAATTAAATAAGCTCAAATACGAGATAGGTGATTTAAATCGTTGAATAGTTTCCTTAACTGTCTTTTATCTCCATTATCTCTCTCTCTCATAGTCTCTTGGAAAAATCCATCAACTAGCTACAGTTAAAGTTGAAAATTTTCATTTATGAATGAAAAAAAAAACTCAACATTTAAACAGTGCCACATAAAAAATCGACGGTGAAACATCAATCATCTCGAAGTAAGATATTAATTACTCTTTGAGATGTTTATTAGAAAAATTTAATTGACCATCTTCAAATGCGAGAACAAAAGTATTTAATTGATAAAAACTACAATCATCTCCAATGTATCCTAACGACCGACCAAGACTTTTTTTTAAAACTAATATGGGACTTACTTGGAGGTAGAGTATACCTACTTACGATTATACCTGCCTCTAGGTCAAGGGTATGCAACGATCAAATAAGAATCATGAAAATCAGAGAACGCAGTAAAAATATAAGTGGGCATAAATAAAAAAATATAGGTAGATATGTATGTCTTGACCTTATCGCAATGTTGCTCATAATCATGAAATCTATATATCTATATATAAAAATCAATTGCTGTTCGTTAGTCTCGCTAAAACTCGAGAACGGCCGGACCGATTTCGGTTTAATTTTGGTCCAGACTAATTTTGGTTTTGAATGATTTTTGGAAGTCCAGGGAAAGTTTTAAAAGGTAAAAAAAATATGAAGAAATTAAAGGGAAATAGTAAAAACCACAATTTAATTTTTCCATACAAATAGCCCGTATCTATCAAACACACATTGACACATTATTTCATTGTGAGTTAATACGAAGTGTGCCGGGTCAGCTAGTATACAATAATTTCATGCAATGGCTGCAGTTCATGATGTGGACAAGCAATTTTGACCAGCTGGTTTAATAATTTCAATCCTAACTTAATATATATAAATGTCACGTTGTTTTTCCGGGATGAACTTCTAAACTACTTAACCGATTTTAATCAAACTTTGCACACCGTGTGCAGTTTTATCCAACTTGATAGATAGTTATCCTATCCTTACATCTCAATTCATACTAGCAATATTATGTTAGTACCTACATTGCACCCCATTTAATAAAGATAATAACACAAAGACCAGAACCCTGTATATTAATCTAAGAACATAACTTTATGTATGAAAACACGTTCTTATTATAATACAGTCATCAAAATAAGATGCTGCTCATAATGGCACTTGGCAGATCTTGAACATTATTTTTAAACTTTGTAGTAACTGCGCTTTTTAAAAGGATCAAAAGATATTTCGAAATTATTGTTTAGTTTACAGGAATTGGATAATATATATACATTTTATAACAAAATGAACCCCGTCGCGTCTTTCTGTCTGTCTGTCCGTCAATCTAATTGTTGGAGATGTCGGAAATAATTTAGTCGCCAAAGGATCTTTTCAGCGTCTTCGATGAAAGCTCCCTTTCGTACGGCCCTGTAATTTCCGGCACAGAGGCATAACACCATAGGCCTAAGGAGTGGTAACGCATCTGCATTTTGACCTTGGTCTTTGTGTCTATAGGCTGCACTCATCACTTAACATCAATGTGAACTGCATGCTAGTTTACCACTCCAATTACATAAAAAAAAATCGAAGACGCTGCCAAAATCCTTTGAGATAAAACAAAATCTGTATTTTTCATAGTAAGGGGCTATACAAAACTTGTACCTAATAGAATGGTTGGCAACCCTAGTGATGACTATGACGAGTAGCAAGGGTGACATCATAAATAGAAAGTGCAGTGATGTAAATGTCGCGATTCGCTTTAGAGCGGCCGCCGCCGCAGCCGGACACATGTTTATTTTTACACCGCCACCGATTACTGTGGCGCGAACTGAAATATTCTCTCGTCAGATTTATATAAATTTTGATAGATTGCACGTAGGCGTTCCCGTTTTAAACATTCGAATGTATGTGTCAGTGGTCGCATTGGTAACTGGGATATAATTAATATGATTTAGTGAATTGAGCGTGACCTGGATTTCATTTTCGTATCAAAGCTATTTTATTACTTGTTTGATATTATCTTTATTGTATACAAACTAATAAATATAGTTGCACGGCCCCGTAATAACTTATCACAGAGCCATATCAACTAAGGTCTCAGGGTTGGCAACGCATCTGAATTTTGATATCTAGTCTTTGTGTAAGTCTCTGTAGGCTCAGTCATCACTTAACATCAATGTGAACTGCATGCTTGTTTGCCAACTACATTAAATTAAAAAAAGATTGAATGTATTGTTTGCTCAAATATCTGGTCACACAAATTTATAACTTTGTAGGTATAAGTTTTATTTATTATTATTCTGATATACATATGTAGGTTAGGTTTTTAAATAAATGACATTCGGACGCAACTAGCGGCACCCTAACCCATATAATAAAACTATTTAACCGCTAGCGGCACTCTATACCCCTCCAACGAAATTAGCTCTCTTTAAAAATGTTGATGACATAAATGTTTCCTGTTTTCAAAAGTTAAGCATCATTTCTTAGCATATACCTACTAACGCAGCAACATTCACCAACGATAAATATTTTTATCATGTTGTTGTTGCTCTGTTACAATTGAAAACGTTCGAAAAAAAGTAACTGCGGTGTGGATGCACCTTCATAACTACATTTCCTTCGAGTACATCGATGCAACCAAAGAGTTCTTAAGACAGACGTCATACAAAACGCAATGGAAAATGAGGTCAAGGAAGGCCGACTTTAAATAGATAGGACAAGGTCAAGACAAAGAAGTGATTGGCGTATCTAATTAAAATTGACACAGAAAAAATAAAAACAGAGTTCTTTAAAAGAAATTACTGTCTACTAGCTGACCCGGCAAACTTCGTATTGCCTCAGAATGAAATAGTGTGTCAAAAGACGAAGTAGTATAATAAATCTATGGTCAAAGGTTTGATAATATATACCGACTATTTGTATGGGAAAATAAAATAGTGGTTTTTGCTATTTCCCTTAAATTTCTTCATATTTTCTTACCTTTTAAACCTGCCTTTGACTTCCAAAATTCATTTAGCCAAATCGGTCCAGCCGTTTTCGAGTTTTAGTGAGACTAACGAACAGCAATTGATTTTAATATACATATAGAAAGGTAGATTAGGTGTATTCATCATCATCATCATTTCAGCAAAAAGACGTCCACTGCTGGACAAAAGTCTCCACCAAAAGTATACCACAACGAACGGCTAAGATACGTATAAGACGTATTGTCACGAGTAAATAACGTTACAATCTAACTTCATGTTCATCATTAAATATTTAATCACGGTCAAAGTATGATTTTTGAATTCGCCTTAATAATTATAATGCCAACCCTTGATACGTCCCACTGCTGGGCACGAGTCTCTCCCCTTCTTGGGAGGAGGCCTGGAGATTACTCCACCACGCTGCTCTAATGCGGGTTGGTGGAGATAAGGGTTAGTGGTCAACCCGTTATCGGAAGTTTTCAAACCGTCCAAAAGGCCTCCGACAAGGTTTAACGACTGCTATCTAACGATAGCAAGCAAGAGAGGGACAGCTTAAAGTGCCCTCCCAAGCACGGAAACGCGCATTTTAATTTGCCACTAGCGGTCACCTATACCACTACACACCCGACCGCGCCCGTATCGCTTAACCGAGTAGATCGCTTCCGATCTACACTAGCTGCGGTGCCATCCGCGCTACCGTCCGAATTCGTCTTCGCCTTGGCATCATAAAATTATTTTTGGTTGGTTACTTTTCGTCAAAGAAAGTTAAAGTTTCCACTCATCAAAGATTTACATCATAATTTCAAGATTATTTCCATTTAGGGTTATTAAATATTTAGTATAATTAAAAAAAACAGGTTGCACTCCGGGGGTACCGGCAAAAATAAAAACTGCACGAAAAATAAAATTATATTAATAAAAAAATGTAACTGACACCCACCAATTGACATTATTTTTCTATGCTACACTACGAGGTATTGTATGATTAATGATTTAATTGAATAAGGTTTCCCTCATCAGCATTTTGAAACAGGTCAAATGTGTCCTGAGCGTCGAAAAGCGAGTTTAAAAATGAGGTTTGAAGGGTTAAAAAGCATAAAAATCAACATTGAAAAATCATCTTCTCCTTCTATTTTCCATCGGTTATTTTTTGTGGCAAATGACATATTCACTTTGGAGAAAAGTCGAAGGCCGGGATTCATATAGCACACTATGATTTTATTTCCTTGCCTATTTTGTTTCATAGACGTATCAAACTAATAATGTATATTGCTTTTTCTTCACAAAACATAAATGTGTTTCCTAAAGCACCCGAATAGTTTTGACATATGACACGTACCTACCTATGTGAAACAAAATTACTATAGAAAGTTAGATTCATGCACAATAAAGTAGTAATGCGCTCTGTGAATCTCGCCCTAAAAGGTATTTTACTGGTGGTAGAGCTCCAGTGAAGGAGCTCGCGGGCGTAGGCACCACCGTCTTACCTAATATACTTGCCGCTTATTGATAGTGTTCAGCACTATCGTATTCCGGTCAGGTGGTAATGTACGGCCCTGTAATTTCCGGCATAGAGGCATAACACCTTAGGGCTCTGGAGTGGTAACGCATCTGCATTTTGACGTCTGGTCTTTGTGTGGGTGTCTATAGGCTGCAGTCATCACTTAACATCAATGTGATCTGCATGCTCAATCCGACGTTTCGGTCGCTTCTCAGCTTCCGTAGTCCCAGGCAGACTAAGGTGACATTTGACTTACTGATAGTAGTTTTAAAAATTGTATGCAGATGGAAGTATTAAACCTCCATCTATTTCGTAAACTCCTAGTAATGTTTTTAACTTCGGCATATAAACATACATTATATGTACGGCCAGTACCTATACGTGAACCAATGCTCAATCTCGCAAAATTAAACATACTTGAGGCGATTTTGATCAAAATTTGGACTATGATAGATCAAACGTATTATAGTATTATTATCTTGTTAAATCATAATTATCAAATAGTTGTATATGTAATAGTTTAGTTATAAAATAGACTAAGCAGTCGTAGTGTCGTAGCTTAATTCAGACTACATAAATAAACACATTAGGTATTATTTCACATTTTATATAACTATCGCTGTATAAGACTCATTGTTGTTAATTTAATTAAAAGGCAGGTAATTGTTTCAGTCGGTAAAAAAGCCACGTTTTTCTTACAAAACAACTTTTTCCTTGTAGTTACGAAGAAACAGTTGTTGGGCTTTTTGGTCCAGGCTCCATTCAAAAGCTTTGTACATTATTTCATTTGAACTTTTTTCATAGGACTTTTATTCGTGTAACCTTCATAGAACTTTTACTTTTTGTTTTAATACTTTTATGCGACAAATTTCGTTTTTATTGCGAAATAAATTTTCGCACTTTAGTGGATTCTGTTCCAACGTGCACGGCTCTCAATTCCTGGTACTTTCATCTATCAGTCCATCAGATCAGCACAAGTGTGCCATACTTGAATACCTTTAAATAGGTATATAGGTATAGTCATACATTTTCGTCAAATCGTTGTTAAAAATTACTTGCTAAATAGTAGTTATCACCTACTTATCTTTTGACTATTATCAGAGAATATGTAATAATTGCTATTATTATATATTTGGTTAAGCAAACATATACAACATCACATTCACATCACATCTATTCGCATTTACTAAATTTTAGTTTATCATATTAGCGTAAATATACCACCTACACAATAAGGAAGTATACATTGCAGGTACCTGATATATCTGTTTTTTAAATTAATGTACATATTCAGATCTTCAAAGAATTGAATTTTAGAAAAAGTTTTTTACAAAAGATAAGTAAGAAGGTATGTCAACAAGATTAATCAAACAATTAAACGCAGCCGCATAAATCATTTCCCTTTACGTATTAATAATCCAAACAGCAACATGTGGTTATCAGAAACGATGGTAGTTGGCGGTCGTATAGCTTTTATAGATTATTTATCAGAATATGCCAGGATGTTGTACGTAATAATTTAGGAAAATCTATTTACGTAATGGTTAAACTGTTCAAAATATGTTTTGTTATATGATTTCACTGTATAGTGAATTAGTAAGATTATTTTTGATTATTAGATTTGTAGATTAAGTCTACATAAAATTATTTTCTGTCTACTTATATTTATTAACGTCAACATAGTATTTTAACCCCCTTATTCATAAACGTATTTAAGCTAAAGTGTTGCTAATCTCTCCTTTGTCTTTTTCTATCCTGCACATTTGACAATGAAACTGACAAAGACAAAACATTTTATAGCTAAAAGGTAACTTATGTACGTTTATGAATAAGGGGGTTAGACTTTAGTGACGTTGTTAAATATTTATGAACAGTGTTAATCCCAGGTGTTACCCCCTTTACTATATTGTAAATTCAGTGACCCTGCTGGAACCTGCTGGAGTGTTCACCCACGTCCGAATGGCGCCGTATGTTGAATGGCCGGAAGTTGTGCGAGCTTTGAAGTTAGTATTTTCTAAATCTTTTTGTGAGGTGTCTATCTATTTTATGTACGTAAGTAAATAATTAGGAATCAAGAATTTAGAAAACTACATTTTATCCTTTATTTATTAGATATCTATGGGGCTTTTTGTAAAATACATTCGTAATCAGGGGAGAGGAGGGTTGTGTCAAGTGTGACGGTACATGTTAGGAAGATAGGAAAAAGCGCAACGAAAATGGGGCAGGGGGGTCGAAAATACTGATATTTTCTATGACTTAATTTATAAACGGCTCCTATTTTCACAGCAAGGTTGATTTCTTTGGAATGTTATTATATTGCATGATCAGTAACTAAAGCAATCCAAAACATAAGATATATACTTAATTTATCAAACATGTAAAGAAGAATAAATTGATAGATAATATATTAAATAATAACATCGTTAGTCGCACTTTTATAATTTTCTCAATATATTTTTTAATGTGATCCTAATAGAATCATAACTACAACCTACGGACACGTTAGAGTGTGAGTTCACCAGTAAATAAATTAACAAATTAGAATTAGAATTAGAATTTTAATTAAACACACTTTAGAAGACAGTTTTCACAAATTGTCTATGATTTTCATATGATGCAAAAATATACCTAGTACCAAACGATAAATAATAGGTAGGTACATTATTTTTAATTCCTACTGTCTACACTTCTCAAATAGGAATGATATAAAATAATTTTCTTACGTTTGCTTCTATCCAAATGTAGGTTAATATCACAAAATATTTCACTTATTGCACCTGCATTTACGCGATAGGATAGTATACAAACAGGGCGTGGTACAATGCGCAGGAGTGTACTTCAGTGACTCGGGCGTCACAGACCGTTCGCGGGTTGCCACTGTACGTACCGCGTAAGTTTAAAGGTCTCCGTCGGCGCATGCGCCAAATTTAAACACACACTGTATTATTTATTACAAACAACATTTTAGGACAGATATTAAAATTACAATCTATGTTGAACTAGGGTCGCATTGTTATGTATTGTATTACCTGGTGGAAAGTGGATATGTAAGCAAAGTCAAAGACGGTGATCAGGAAGTTGCCTATTTACTCTAGATTGTAAAATTCACAGTTAATTAAAAATCTGGCTAAGTGTTCCATTTCTTAGCTGAAAGTAAAGCCGGAACAATCAATGTAAAAATATATTACTATTTCTAGATAAAAAAAAAACACACATAAAAAACCGGGCAAGTGACTGTCGGGCAACAAACAATGTAGGGTTTTGTATTGCAATTACATTTTATAAGTAGATTGACTATTACACGTCTATTTATTTTAAAGAAAAATGGAAAGAAAAAATTGACTTCAGGCGAGACTCGAACTCGCGGCCACTGGGAATCTAGTCCAGCCGCTCTTCCAACTGACACAGCCGATTTAAATACACCTACTATGTAGTTAATGGTTTCCCCAATCCATAGTACATTGTAATCTCCGGGTGCAGAGTGTCCTTCTCCAATAATCTTCACAAGCTTACCAGCTGGATCAAGGTACAGAGGCGTAAGAGATGCTCTATAGTCAAGTCTCACGCAAGCTCTACACAGTAAATGAAGCTCTACCCGGCTGTTTCTACTATAGGTTTGCTTTAGTTCCAAAATAACATGCGAAAATTCTTAAAAAATAAATCAATTATTTTCAAATTTAGAATTTTGGTATTTTGAACATAAATACCAATAATTTTATAATTCTTAAAAAGAAATATACGAGTACATTCAATTTATGAAGAACTTATCATTGCAAAGGAACTTTTAAATTGGATCTAAATAAAATTCGTATCGTGTCAAAGAGCTCGACAAAAAGCTTTTGAACTATTAACTCACCAAGCGACTCATAAAATGCAATTATTACCTAAATTCTACATTAACGTAGCGTATGTATATTAAATTAAATACCTTTTTTACCGAGTGGGTAGGCAGACAGAGTTATAATTATGTAAGTATTCGATTTCGACTACAACATATAGTCGAACAATTTTCTAGTTTAGAATATTCTTACTTGTAGTCTACATTTGAATAATTCTAAACTAGAAAATAAAATATAAATACCCGATTCAGAAATGGAATTTGAGATTTTAATACCAGTAGCTGGGCTGGTGCGATAAATAATACCTACCCATACCTAACGGAAAAAATATATCATTAAGTATCTACTGCCGCACAAACGAATGATTTCGAATGGTGTTGAATAGTTATGAATGCTATCATAAGTATGCTCTATTTCCAGTGAGTAATTTAGTCTAATGCAACATCAAAAATAAATAAATCTGTATGGCTATTGTTTTAGAAGTCTAATTCATTTGTACCACCAGTGTTCTCCACATTGAACTTATCATCAGTGAGAGTGACAGTATCCTGGACGACAATATTTCGAATAAACTGAAATTCGTGAGTCACGTAGGAGTTTAGAGCTGCAATATCCGGAGCTCGGAGCTCGAGCGCGTAGGCACTACCGCATTATGTCTACTTTCTGCTAAATGACAGTATCCAACGCTATCGTGTTTCAGTCAGGCCCAGTCAGTTCCGGCACAAACACAAAATAGGTTAGGCTTTAGTGTAGATGTTTTCGGCTACAATATTCACTTATCATCAATGTTAACTGTATGTTTGTATGCTACTTTAAGAAATAAAAATAATTGAAGTAGAGTAAAAGGTTATCTATTGAATTGCATAAAAGTATTTGTCATAATATTGTTACGCATAGTAGCTTAAAGCCTAAATATCAATGTGCATAATAATCATTACGCATAATTGTTTTAACATGAAATAAAAAAGCATAATCATCAGAACGACTAACATCAAATAGCATAAATAGCAAAAGTCATAATAATAATTAAGCATCATAATAAAATATATAAAAGGTTGCAAAAAAAAAATCCTGACACCGAACCCTCAAACTAAACTGGCAAAGTTAGGGGCCACTTATGGTCCTGTTCTCTATGTTTAGAAAACTGAAATTATGATTAATAACAAATACGACATATAATTAATAGGCCAAAGAATAATATGAATAATAAAATTATTCCAATAGCTTATTAGGACAAAAAGTAGTGGGCCAAAATATTACTATGCGATAATAATAGGTTGGGGAAAAAGTCTTTTCGCATT
Organism: Macrosoma leucophasiata; assembly: GCA_036365455.1. Lineage (NCBI taxonomy): Eukaryota > Metazoa > Arthropoda > Insecta > Lepidoptera > Hedylidae > Macrosoma > Macrosoma leucophasiata. Next base: position 12,154,926 of record JAWQUS010000003.1, on the reverse strand, counting down.
ATAGTATGTATGAACTTGTAACAAAATCTCTTTGGCTGTAGTATTTGTATTTGGCTGGTTTTGGTATCATTGAAAGTTAAAATTTTAAAGAACATAATTCCAAATTCAAATTAGGCAAATGTGTGATTTTCATTTGTTTTTCGTACTGTCAAGTTGAGTGAATCTAATGAAGAAATTCGATACATTTTTAAATTTTACTACAAAAAAGGTAAAAACGCAACGCAAGCAGCGAAAAAAATTTTGCTATGTTTATGGACCTAGTGCAGTGTCTGTGAGAGTAGCACAAATTTGGTTTAAGCGTTTTCAATCCGGAAATTCGTGGTCAAAGGCCGGTCAGACTTCACAGACTGTGGCGAAACCCGGGTTAACTCGCAATAAGGTGATGTTGTGTGTGTGGTGGGATTGGAAGGGCATTATTCATTATGAGCTATTACCACCAGGCAGGACTATAGATTCTGAACTCTACTGCGAACAACTGATGAGATTAAAGCAAGAAGTTGAGAGAAAGCGGCCGGAATTGATCAACAGAAGGGGTGTGGTGTTTCATCATGATAACGCTAGACCTCACACATCTAAAGCAAAAACTAAGAGAGTTTGGCTGGGAGGTGTTAATGCATCCGCCGTATAGTCCTGACCTTGTACCTTCAGATTTCCACCTGTTTCGGTCTCTTAAGAATTCTTTATGCAATGTTAGGTTAACATCACGAGAGGACTGCCAAATCCACTTGTCGCGGTATTTTGATGAGAAGTCCCAAAATGTTTATAGCAATGGGATCATGTCCCTACCTACAAGATGGCAAAAGGTTATCAAACAAAATGGTACATACATACTTTAGTTAAATTTAAATAAACTATATTAAAAAATGTTTTGAATTATCTTAAAAAATGCGAAGAAACTTTTTCCCCAATCGATCAGTATTCTGGAACATTTTATTTTATAGTCCTAAAGCGTTATACCTTCGTTACAGTTGCATAACAGGTTATTCAGTCAATCGTGGACCAGACGGGCATTCTGTGCACAGTAAAGGCTTAATTTGCATTTGCAATTCAAATAGAACTTTATGCCGCGGTAAGCTCGTGATTTACATGTGTGCACTACGTGCGGCCCACTAATGGTGAACCCTGGAAAATGTCAAACTAAGGAAACAATTTTCGTCAAAATTTAAACAATTGAAAGTAAATAAAATTTTGCTAGGTATATTCTGCAGTTTTCTCTAACATTCGTAGCTAAATAATAGGTTGATTTAATTAAACTTAGTTAGTCTCTTCAGGATTATGACAAGGTTTGTACAAAAAATGGGTTAAGAGCATATCGGGCCACGCGCAATATAGTTCTGTTTCCAAGTAGGTACATTTTTTCAGTTGATCAACTATTACCGTAAACTTATGAACCCTAATCAGCTGTATAGTTTTCCTTTTATGAAGGATATGGCAAAACAATGTTTCCTTATACGCTATGGAACCTTAAAAAATAAAACGGTACAGGATGAAATATAGTTTTACTAAAACTAAAAATACTAATTTGAGAACCTAAAGAACATTTTCCGATATTTAAAATATTTTTACTTCTCCCGAATAAAAAGTTTTTAAACTGCAAACTTCAATTTGAAAACGTATACGGCTTCTACTTTTGGTAGGAAAGACTTTTATATAGTTGTATAATATAAATACTCAAACAAATCATGCGTTTAAGTACTTTTATTATATTACATTAACTTTTAACCAAATGAAATAATGGTAACTCCGTAGATCGATCTGCAAAGTACATAATAAATAAAATAATCTGGAGCAATTCGCTGAAATGCATCTTTGTAATATTTTTTATTAAGATAGCAATACTGTCTTGGAGCACCCAAGCAAAACCTCATACATATGACTGATTTAATAATCTGCCTGTTGCATTGTACCGCAGGCTGCAGGCTACGGGTAATCTCTGTGGCGATTGTCTTTTTTTTCATGTGCTGCAAGAATAAATTTGTAGCCATTAACTACAGCAGTTTGCAATGTTACCATAAAATAAATGTAACACTTTTTCTTTGTTACTTCGCAGCATTTTTCATCGTGATTTTATTTTTTTACTCGATCATAAATCGAAAAGGATTTTAATATACAAGAAATCCGATAAGGTTTTCGTTTTAAATTTTTTAAAGTATCGTATTGACATTGAAAGGTAAAATCGATTTACAATACGATGTCGGCCGTAACGCGCAACTTTCTGACATCGCATTTACTACTTACCATAAAAAATAATTAACATTATCGTAAGGAATATGGTATATTGCGATCAAAAATAAAGTGGATGCATCCGCGTGTACCAGTATAATTCATTTTGTAGTTATATTATTTATCTACGTATTGAATTATTTTTCATTTAGTGCTCTTTTTTATATGAATAGGAGTATCATATTAAATTTTATGGTTTTAACACTTTTAACAGTTGAATCCCACAATTACTAATCACAACCACGCAAACCAACATTCAAAGCCAAACTACGTTGTTTGATATTATTTCAAATAGGTATCTATTACATTTAAATCCAAACCAGAGTGCAATAATGCAGTAATCTCTGCATTCATCCGGAACGATACATACTAGTCCAAGAGCGAGTGAACCCTCTGAGTAACGGAACGCCTGTAAAGCTAGAAATGTATGTGGTGAGAGTCATAGCATGTTAAGTACGATAACCATCGCCTGGCAAGGATCAGCCCTGCACTTCATCATACAAAGCACGATAAAAAAGTGGCACCACGACTCGTTGCTATGGGATTAACACTGACAGTTAATTTGAATCTATTGGATGGAACGCGTTCCACTAAACGGCCGCAATTATTGTTTATCTGATTTCGTCATCTGAAAAGATGAAGACGTTTACGGCTGATCCTTGCCAGGCGATGGTTATTGTACTTAGCATGCTGTGACTAATCACCACAAAAATTTCTAGCCTTACAGGCGTTCTGTTACTTGGAGGGTTCACTAGCTCTCCTACTATACCTACGTCTGATAATTAGGAAATCGTCGAAAATAAGTACTACTTAATTTGACAAACAAATAGAATTTCAATTCAAAAAAGTTTTCATCAGAATAATATAAAATAGGTCACCATATAATTTTAAATGAATATGACAAAATCGAGATTTCTGTTTTGGACTACTATAACGCAATTAGCTGTATTTTTAAAAGAATAGATACTATTACATAATTTAATTAATAAAAGTTTCTTGAAATTCCGAAATGAACCGAGTATGGACTCGTGCATTTCGAAATCTCTACATCTAAATTTCTCTAATATTAATGTAGGAGATTCTTTAAGTACTTATGTTTTTATATTATCGTTAAAGTAATATGTCTGTTATATCTAATAAAAAAATAACCTAAATCTTTACATTACAGTTAATAGTATGCCTAGTCCCACCCCGATAGCCGAGGTGATATTACGAAAAACATAAGCTCAAGGCCACAAGAGAAATGAGTTCATGAAAATTTTTCTTACTGTCAACATTTCACAACCATAAAGTATTTTTGGGTGGTAAGTATGTCGAGTTGAGTGGAGAGCTCAGATCGAACACGTAGGCGACACCGCGAAACCGTAGCCGAGAGCGTCCGATTGAATCCGTGCCAGCCGTCCATCTACCAAAATAATTTTCACTTCGCTCATCTCCGTGCTTTCGAACCCACCTATATGGCATCACCTCTATGTATGTATTCACAATCATACCATAAAGCGGGTGAATCTTTATAAAGTTGACGCTGAGCCCCGTCTAATATTTATGAGACATCAACGTGGGACGCCGTAATTCCGTCGTTTCATCTTTCGTCAACAACACGATTAGGTTGCAATACCACAATGACTGCCTCTTGAGAAATCGCCGTTTTATTTACGGTTCTGAAACAGAAAAAGATTTAATTTCAGAGGAATTCGAAATATGCTGAAAGAGCTCTGCAGTTGTTCTCACCTACGATAGAGGCGATTGAGTTTAAAATACATTTTCGTTCATATTAATGGTAGCTATGAAACTCATTTACTTTTTTAATGATTGTCATCTCGATTCATCGTAACTCGAAATAGTAAAATAATTATCTATTTAGTTTCAGTACTAGGTATTTCATCAACAATATTAAGACAAGAAAACATTGAGACGGTCTCGTGAAATGCACTGAGATTAGGATGCAAATAATAAGAACAATCTATTTTCGTAAGTGCGTACACAAACAGCGGGTAGATGAAATGGCATGTATCTGAACAGAACAGATACAGCTGTCGTCTTAAAGTACTTAATACTAACGCTAACGGAAGCGGTTCAATTAATTTAAGAAAGTTAAATACGAGTATGTCCCATGAGTAAATGAAAACAAGGCACTCTCCTTGGTCATAGTCAGCTTAGGTCAATTTATCGACCCCCCCCCCCGAGGGTTTCCGCCTTGTCGGGGCTCAATACCCGGTGGTTGGCCTCACACCGGCGAAGCCAAGAGAAACCCAGAGAGGGAGCGGCGTTTGGAGTGGCTCTGCCCGCCACTCGCTGCTGTGGTGAGGAGATAGCTGGGGACGAGGTGTACGGGTAGGTCGTTGGCCCTGCACTCTATCCCCAGCCACCTAGCGGTTGTCCCGCCGTAAGATGGGGACGTGGTGGGGAGGCGGTTGGGGAAAAGGTGTACGGGTATGTCGTTGGCCCTGCACCCTATCCCCAGCCGCCTAGCGGTGGTCCCCCCGTCAGATAGGGACGTGGTGGGGCCGCGGGGAGATGGTTGAAGGTCAGTTCATCTCTGTCACTCCCGCTCCCCCGGTTCCGGACTGTGTCCCTGGACTCCTCCACCCGGGCGTCTTGTGAGACGCCTGGCTTTGTGAGTGGTCGGACCAGGAACCTTCGGGCGCCGGACTAGGGGATGTCCGTCGCTCGAATGGAGAGGTCCCGGGCTGGCGTGCAGGTGTTCCGCACGCCACTAGAGTTGGTTGGAGCCGAAAGGCTCCGAGGAGGGCTCGGCAACGAGAAGCCGCCGGTGGGGTCGCGGATGTGTAAAATAAAATACGCTTACACTCACAGCCCCACAGTAGGTATAAACCTGTGTCGTGGGTGCCGTTGTACACATACAACACATACACAAACACCCAGACCCGAAACAAATATCTGTAGGCCATACAAATATTTGTTCCGGTGCGGGGATCGAACCCGCGACCCTTCGAATCAAACGGTGGTTTCGCACCGCTGGACTAACCGGGTCGTCGAATGTGTGCGATAGCGTTCCCGTGACCCCACCACTGATGGCGGACGAGTCGGAACACCCAGGGGTTTTTAATGGGTAGACGGATGCCTTTCCCGGAGTCCCACATAACCCACCCCTATCCCCAAGGGTGGATGCATAACGCATTTTCCCCTGGTAAAAAAAGGTCAATTTATCACATAATCGCATATTGACAGTTACCGTGGAAACTTATCCAACACGAACTTTAAAAACTACATGAAATGCATGTGCACCGCGACTTCGTTCGCGTGGAATAGTGACTTTGGGCAGCTTTTTTTGGATATACTCCTAACTTTTCGTTAATTTTGGGTCATACAAAAACACTTATGGGTAAACTGTTCGCGCGCTCTAGCGCGGTTTACATCGAGCGACCAAAATTTCTTAGAATATTCTATAGAATCTTTGCGAACATACTAAGAACAACGAGATAATGCTCTACGCCTGTTTACACCAAAATAATTTTCATTAATGGCATTCGCTCGTTTGTTGTAAATTGAACTTTAGCGTGTTCGGAAGTGCTCGCGCCCCTGAGCGGTCTCTTCAAAGCGTTCTTGTTCCAGCGATTGTATACATATCTAATGGATTAAGTTATGGATTGGTCTAAAGAAAAACGTTTATAAAGATAGAAGATTACCAAAATTGAACACTATGAGACACTACACGAATGAGCAAAGAACATTCGTTGAGATGATCTAGCTTTCGTTTCGATCAGACTAGAAGCGATGGATGAGATCAATGAGTGGGCTTCTAAGGCGAAAGAGGAGATCTCAGAATCAGTTGAGGAAAACTGGCGTCAACTGAAAACTGAACTTATAAGAGTGTCCTGCGAGCACCTTAAACCGGGAAAATGGAAACCAAAACAAGTGTGGATGACGGACAAAATCTATCAACTTATGGAAGAGAGAAGATTACACAAACCCTCTAATAGTATCAAATATGAGGAACTTGACAAAAGTGTGAGAAGATTGGTTCGTCATACTAGAGACACATGGTACCAGAGCAAATGTGAATATGTAGAAGAACTCCTTAAAAAGCACGATGCGTTCAATATGCATAAGGAAATAAAAATGATGATCGGTCGTAATTACGTATTTTACAATTTGGTGGATGACAACAACCTGCCTGTTTTGGGTCTTTCAGCGAAGAAAGCTGTATGGGAAGATTACATCAGAACCATGTTTGCAGATTAATCCAGAAGTACAACACAGACAACCGTTAGCAATGATGGGCCCGCTATACTCAGGGACGAAGTTTGGAATGTACTGTGCAAAGCTAAAGTAGGAAAATCTGCAGGCCCAGATGATGTCTACATCGAGATTCTCAAGCTTATCGACGAGAAGAACGTGGATACCTTGGTCAAATTATTTAACCTTGTGTATGATACTGGGGCACTGCCTGATGATTGGTTGAAATCGGTTTTTATTACTCTCCCAAAGAAGAAGAACCCCAAAAAATGTGAAGAATTCAGAACGATAAGCCTTATGAGCCAAGTGTTAAAACTGTTTCTAAACATTATACATAAACGCATCAGAATCAAGTGACGAACAACTGGGAGATAGCCAATTTGGATTCCGATCTGGAGTGGGCACAAGAGAAGCTATATTTGCGGTGCAGGTACTGGTGCAGAAATGCAAAGATATGCAACATGACGTCTTTCTCTGTTTCATCTATTACGAAAAAGCGTTTGATCGAGTACTTCATGACCGCATGGTACTACTCTTAAACGACATCGGACTAGATGATAAAGACATAAGGATCATTCGAAACCTCTACTGGAACCAAAAGGCTACTGTTCGCGTCGATGGCGAAGAAACCAGTGAGGTAGAGATAAAGAGAGGCGTCCGGCAGGGATGCATATTATCATCGATACTCTTTAACCTCTACTCGGAATCGATTATCGCAGAGGCATTGGAGGGACTAAGGGGTGGTATACAAGTGAACGAACGGTATATTAACAACCTCCGCTATGGCGACGACACCGTCCTAATAGCGTCCACAGCGTCTGAGCTGCAGGAAATTGTTAACTGGGTAAATGAGTGTAGCCTGAGAGCCGGCCTTAGAATGAATGTCAACAAGTATAAATACCTAGGCACATGGATGGATGATATCTGGCAGAGCGAACTTGAGGTGAAAACTCAAATAGAAATAGCCCGTAGTGCATTCAATTCTATGAGAAAGGTACTATGCAGTCGTCAGTTAAAGATGTCCCTACGCGTACGGTTGCTACAGTGCTATATATGGCCTATACTATAGTATGGATGTGAGGCCTGGACAATTAAAGAGCACTTGCGGAAACGAATTGAAGCCTTTGAAATGTGGACCTACAGACGCATGCTGGTTATTAGCTGGACACACAAAGTGACAAACGAAGAAGTTCTCCGTCGAGCTGGTCAGAAGCGCCAAATCATGCAAACCATCAAACAGAGAAAAGTTGGTTATTTAGGTCATATTATGCGACATGACAGATACCAACTGCTGCAACTTATAATGGTTGGCAAAGTGGCTGGAAAAAGATCAGTAAGCCGAAGAAAAAAAGTCGTGGCTACGCAATATTCGCGAGTAGACCGGCATCAACAGCGCCGCTGAACTATTTCGTCTCGCGAAGGACAGATTAAAGTTTCCGAACTGACAGCCAACCTTCACTTAAAAGAAGAAGAAGCTTTCGTTTACACTAAAAGATTATGAAAGAAAGAGTGCTCTTGTTCTAGCTCTAGCTGAATACGAGTTTTTGTTTAGCTATAGCTCTGTGTTCGTTTGGTGTAAATCGACCTTTAGAACAACGAAATAATGCTCTACGCCTGTTTACACTAAAAGAATTTGATACAGTGGGGATATAATGAGCATTCGCTTGTCCGATGTAAATCGACCTTCATAATACATCATCTGTCATAGATTAAGAATTTTTAGATGCACATGAGGTTACCTAAAGGCACTTACTTGATAAAAATAATTTATTCGGATCTACATATTATGAGGTTGTAAAACATTTTATTATTATTTCTTGAACAATTATTTATCTTAAACAGTTGTCATTTTTTTATTACAATAAGATGAACCAAGCCAAAAAGAAAGATAATAATAATAAATAATGTGTAAATAAAATAGAAAATTACAATTATGTATACTAAAAAATTTAATAAATTTATATATTATTTTATCTCATGAAATTAACAAGATAAAATACTCGAAAAGTTAAAAATCATGTTTGCCTTTCATTCTATAAGTACTAGGGTTTGCCCGCGACTTCGTCCGCGTATACTTTTAATCACTGTAAAGTTTCATCCAAATCCATCTAGTAGTTTTTTCGTGAAAGAGAGGTGAAAGGTAAGAGGTCGTGTGTTACTACTATAAAACGGAACCAGCTTTTTGGTCCCTGTTTGTTCTTTGTTCACAACTAAAAAACACGATTTAAATATAAACATTAAATGGATATTTTGTGAATTTCATAAAATGTAAAAAACAACATGCAATGTGTATACTATACAAAAATAGCAAAAGAAGGATGCGGAACTAATCTCAAACTTCATATTTCAAATAAATTGTTAAAACGCAAGATACAAGATTTCTTTTAAATTAATCCGCTGGAGCATGGCTGGAGCCGTGAAAATTGGATTTAAACTCGAGTGAGTACTTTTCTTCGCTGTTCTGTAATCCTGCATTCTTCAAGGTTCACTTCACCACTTCAGTCGCCAGATTGTGCTCCACTACAATTTTATTTTAATTTACCTACTTTATTGAACAGGTTATTATTCTATTGATATTCCTCAAACACAGACAGAAGTAGGTGATTTGATGAAATATTGATTACTTACTGTTTATCGATATTATAATATTTTAACAATATTATGGAGTACAAAAGGAAAACGTATTAAATATAAATTATATTTCAGTTTAAGTAATGACTTTTGACCACTACATACCCACCTAATAAAAGAAATATTGAATCTGTTCTAAATAAAATTTTGCTGTTACTTATAGGTACCTATCAGCGGTGACGCCCATTATGGAAAGTTCGGCCTATATAACTCCCGAGTCGAAGAATCTGGCAAAAAAATGTTTATTTATTTAGTTTAACGTAACGCTTAAACGTTTATAATTTTACTCTTTTTTAGAACAAAAGCATAGCATGTCTGATCCAATGCCTTAAGACCTATCTACAGGCATTCGTCAGAGATACAGAGGTTTATATCAATACACGTATTCAAAAAACTGTTTAAAATATGTTTCTTTTTCATTTTTTAAAAGATAATATATATGTACCTATATTTCAGTAAAATCTCTTTGTAGATATACTAAATAATTATTTTAATAGAGATCCTTAAAAAAATCATAAGGTGCAGAGCAATTGAGATCTAGAGAAGATATAAAAATAACTTCTAATGACTGTGACGTCAAAGGGAATCTTGTACTTAATATGTACATCCACAAATATACATAAATACATATCAATACCATTAACCCTAATAGACCGTTGTCTATTCAACGACTGATTTGTTTACTTTTTAAACGCACACGCTTACAATGAAATATCTTATTCACTCCCAAGCAAACTTTGTACGGCACCCTCTACGTCTAAAATATGTATTACATATTACCTAGATATATTTTAAAGAATCCTTATATGAACATAGTTATTATAATGTCCTTGAAAAATTGTGTATGTACTTAATAAAAAGTATTATTGTTTGTCTAAGAGATGTGTTCAAATAAGCGCGGTGGGAGGCTGGTGACCTGTATTAGAAGGAGACTAGTCTCACTTATCTCAGGCACCAGTCCTCTCCGATCTCAAGGTTATGTATTCAGTTATCTTTATGCGTATCGTGTTTTATATCGATTTTAAGTTCTGTAAACCTTGTTGGAGAGGACAATGAATCATTTTATTATTTTTATTATTCCACTTATTTATTCAAACTACTTATTAAATATTTTTTTACATATATATGTATAAAAAAAAAACAACAAATATATATATAAAAAAATAAAAAATAGTGTGCCGCCGGCAGCGAGAGTAGGGTCCAAGCTGCCGGTGGTTAGGGACACAGAGACAGGAACCTCCTCACTATGCGTGCCGTGCCGAGGAGTACTGCTTTCTGTATCAGACCCTTGATCCATCCACCTAGCGAGAGCCTCTTGAGATGTTGGTCGAGGCTCTTCGCTATCAGCCCGTTCACCGATACGACTATCGGCACAATGATGGCCGAATCCACATCCCACATGGCGACAACCTCGTGAGCCAGATCAAGATATTTTATTTCCTTGTCTTTTTCGGCTTTCACGAGATTCTCATCATGCGGGACGGTGATGTCGATCATCATTACGCGGCGCTCCGAGCGATCTATCACCACTATATCAGGCTTATTGGCAACAATAGTCCTGTCAGTGATGATAGATCGGTCCCAATACATCGTGACATGGTCATTTTCCAGAACTGGGTCGGGCACATACCTGTAGTACGGCACCTCCGCGGCTACAAGACCGTATTTCAAGGCAAGTTGCTGATGGATTATCCTGGCTACTTGGTTGTGTCTGTGCAAGTATTCGCCATTGGCAAGACTCGAACAGCCGGAAACAATATGCCTGATTGATTCACCCGGTCGATGGCATGCCCGACATATGTCGACCGTTCCATCCTTCAGGATAAACTTCCGGTAGTTGTTGGTCATTACCACTTCGTCCATAATTGCACATACAAAACCTTCGGTTTCCCCAAAGAGGTCACCGTATCGTAGCCAGGCCACAGAAGCTAAGAAATCTACATCGGGCCCATGGAGGGCCCGGTAAAAACGCCCGTGTAGCTCCTTGCCTTGCCATACAATCCTGCGGTCGCTAGTCGTGAGCACCTCAGGTTTGCGCCAGTTCTTTTTAGCCAAAGAGAGTGGGGTGAGTCCGCTGTCGACCGCCACCACATCCCGATGCATCTCTCCGCCGGCGGTCAGAAAGTATTCTCGGAGATTACACACCTCACGGTTGTGTAGGGTCTTAGCGCTTAGAACGCCACGACCCCCACATGGGATGTATAATCTCATCACCGAAGACCGTGGGTGATGCATGCGGTGCGCTGTCAGTAAAGAGCGAACTCGCCTGTCAAGGGCATCCAGTTCGGTCTGAGTCCACTTGAGTATGCCGAAGGAGTATAGCAAGACCGGCATGACCCAACCGTTGAAGGCGCGCACCATATTACCGCCCGACAAAAGACTTTTCAGTACTTTTGTCAGGCGACCAAAGAAACGTTCCTTCAACGATTGTCTCATCTCGACCTCGCGTATACCTAAGGCCTCCGCCATACCCAAGTACTTATAGCTCTCGGTGGCAGAGAGGTTTCGGAACGGGATGGAACCCGGGAGATTCATTCCCTCGGATTCGATTATCTGCCCCTGTCGTACATGCATAACAGCGCATTTTTCGATTCCGAATTCCATCCTGATAGAGTTACTGAAGTTTTCAGTTACCTTCAGTAGCTCAGACAGGTTGGAATTACTGGAACCGAACAATTTCAGGTCATCCATGTATAGCAGGTGAGATATCGTCCGACCACCTCTTCGCAACCGATAGCCAAGCCCCGAAGCCTCTAGCAGCGTGCTGAGAGGATTCAGGGCCAGGCAAAACCATAAGGGGCTCAGACTATCGCCCTGGAAAATGTCCCTGGCAATTCTCACAGGTTCGCCAACCGCCAGGGGCTGCCGTGACCCTGGATAGCGAAGAACCGTACTCCACTGCAGCATACATGAGCCCAGAAAGGCCCGAAGAGTTGAGTGAATTTTATACAACTCCAGGACCCGCATGAGCCATGTATGCGGCACGGAATCGTAGGCCTTCTTATAATCTATCCAGCATGTCGACAGACTCTTTCGGTTGCGACGAACCTGCTGGCTAATTGCCATGTCTATGAGGAGTAGCTCCTTAGTACCGCGGGACCCACTCCTACATCCATTCTGAGAGAGAGACAAGATGGAGGAGTCTTCAATGTGTTTAGTTATTTTGACTCTCAGAATGGATGTAAGAACCTTATAAACCATCGGTAGACAAGTTATTGGTCTATAATTTTTGGGTTCCGCGGTACTACCTGATTTATGGAGCAGGTGGGTCACACCAGTCGTTAGAAACTGTGGGAGAGAGCCTGATTCCAGAGATGACTGAAACTGGACTGCTAAACGAGCGTGCGAACTACGCAGCCACTTTAACCAAAAATTGTGCAGTCCGTCCGGTCCCGGCGATTTCCAGTTCGGCATCGGACGGACTGCATTGGCTACGTCTTCTTCTGTGATGTTTATGGAATTCATTTCCTGAATTGGTTCGCAGGCTCTTTCAACACTCCGCATCCAGCCACCCTCAGAGTGACCGACCGGTTCCGACCAGATGCTTCGCCAAAATGAAAGCATAGCGTCATCATCCGGCCGACCCCGGTTAGCCACTCCTTGGTTAGGTCGCTCCCACAGTCTATAGACCCGCCTTTGATCACCCTGGAACATGCTATTCTGTTCGTACCGGTCCACGCGTTCTTTATAACGCCTAATCCGGTTTGCCCATGCATAAACTTTCTGCTTCAGGAAGTCAATGCGCTCTGTGAGGCGAGCTGGATAGTCCTGGGGGCTGACTCCAGTCCCTGAAAACGCCCGCCTCACAAAACGCACTACCCTTGGGCGTGTATTGCCCATCCTGAAGCAGATTAGCTTGCCAATGAGTGCTCTGGCTTCAGCGATACGCCGCTCGATCCGGCACTGCCAGACTGGTGTTGTAGGTTTCGGCCGCGTAGCTGTATCAGGACTTGGTAACTTGACACGAGCTACACGGCACACCGCGACAGCCGCGCAGTACAGGATCGAGTGAGTATCACCGAGATTTTCGCTGTTGTCAATGTATTCTGGCAACAGCGAATTCAGAGCACACACTAGCGCCACATTCCGTTTATGCATGGGCAACCGAGGCAAACGTGGCCTATCCGCGGGCAAAGTGGACCGATATTCACGAAGAGCATGCTCCAAGGCGCTCCTCAATTGATCAATGCATCGGGTACTTACAGTTGTTACCTGGTCTACCTCCTCCCCATCATCGGGTTCCGGCGCATTCGCGTTATTGTTTCGTTGCGTCGGTACCGTAGGTAGTGGTGGGGCGGGAGTTGAGCGGTAACCCTGCATCTCGGTGCGTAGCCGATCAAGTACGCTGTCTACTACGATACGACTACGATACGCAGTAAGGTTGGTTCCCCCCTCTGTAGCCCCGAAATATGCGCGCATGACGTTTTCATTAATTTTCGGTGTCCATTTCATGCGCGGCACATTACCACCGACAGCGGGGACCCCACTCGGGACCGGTTGGTCCCGAAGTCCTAAGCAAGTCGGCGGCCGGGGTCTCCCTCGACGACGCGCAGGTGGTGGTGACGGCGCCGGGGAGAAGTACTCGTCGCTAGAGCTCGACGCAACTGCAGCGGCCGGTGACACAGCACTCGTAATGCGAGCGGCGTCCGGCGGCTGCGAGGCGGAGCTCAGCGACGAGTCCGGTGGTGGTGGGTGTGCTCGTGCTGCATCTCTGGCCCTCGCCCTTGTTATCATACCTTCATTTTATCTTTCACACATGTTTTTGTTGTGTCCGTATTGTAATATTTACATAGAGTATTTCTAAAAATTTTGATCATTTTTGTTTGTTGACACATTTGTTCAATGTCATCGTATTTTTTATTGAGCATTTTACATTTCATAAACAGTTTATATTGTTAAAAATCACCATTTATCACACTTGTCTTTTATATATAAATTTGCCGATCAGTGGTATTTTATTATAAGAAAACTCTTTACTGTAAAATAAAATATATAAATGCGGAAGACACTAGGATGATATTTTCTTTTAGAGGGTTGCCAGGTTATTATTATTAATAATGAAACTCTGATATCATCTGAGATTTGTAGGCCAAATTCTACTGATAAAAAATAAAACACAGACTATTCGTAAAACGTGTTTGTGAGATTGAAGGCTGTTAGAATATGAACATTGATTGATAGGTAGAATTCTTCTCCAGAATTCATGTAAAAAAAACGCCAAAAAATATAGACATTTATTTCGCTTTAGATAAAAGAAATTGTAATGTCTTAAAAACGCCTATGAACTCATGCTCTTTCGTGCTAAGACTGAAGCTATGCCGTCAGTAAATAATGTAGGCGAACGTAATAAAAACCGTTGGTTTTACTTTTTATGGAAAAAGATATAACATATTTTATGCCCCGGGCTTATTATTTAATGATGTGTTCTAATTTATTAATTAAAGTTCAACCTTTTTTATCGGCAGTTGTAAAAGTTTACCCTATATCTTGTGTAAAATAAAACTCGGCTCGAAAAAAGGGTTCCGTGTTTACCGTAAAAGTATATTGCGTTTTCCATATACGTTTTAATGTTCATGTTTTATTAACTTCTACTTAATACCTTAATCAAGTCAGGGAATAGGAACTGCACACAGTGCACACGTACTGAGTATCAGTTGGTTTGCATACGTATACGATTCCTTGTTGATGTGATACAGAGGAGAGAGAGCTGTATATTCTTTATACTTCTTCTTTCATCTTAGTATCTTCTTTAGCTCCAGTAGATACCCTAATAAACATGCTAACAGTCCAAGGATAAATATGATGCATTTGGAGTTGGAGTTGTTCAATGTGATTTATTCACTGAAAATGTATATTATTTGTTTCACGATTCAAGTTACCAACCAATATCTATTTTATGACTTTCTAAGCACAACTTCCAACCATACATCTATATGTATATGTAAAAGCGAAGGGTCACCTATCACAAAATATTGCAAACTACATGACGCGACGTACAAAGATGAAGTTTGGCAGCTAGGTAATGTATAGGTTGGAAGTGGGCGTCTGCTAAGAACGGATCTTGCGACACGGCCGGTTTAAGGTGATCTAGGGGCTCTCGCTAGCTTGCATGAAAATATATGCTTACTGTTTTGTGCCACAAACTTGTAATTTGGAGGTCAGCCAAGAAGTTAATAGTTACTTAAACAAAAAAAAAACAAGAGTCAATTAACAATGTCTAACTCGTTTCTCGGATTAAAAACGACATCCTCGATGCTGTCGAACTAAGTAATTAATTTCTTAAAGTTGGAGGTGTGAAATGTTACAATAACTTTAACTTTAACAAACATCTTGGTGCGATCCAGGCTGAGTGATATTCTTGATTATATTTTGTTAGTGTGTAAATGACATGTATATCAATGTTATTCGCTTTGATTTAAGAGGAATTTAATTTATTTTTCTTGTCATCCTACTAAATGAATAAATAAATATCTGATTTCTGATTCTCACGAGTAGACTTACCGTAAAGTGTGTAGGTGATAAAGAATGATTAAGTTAAAACCAACATAACTTCGGTTCACACCTACTCATTATTAAGTCTTTGTCTTTTCCGTGCTACGTGCTTCTTGATTCAGATGGGCATTATTAACAACTAAATTTTATCTTGGCACGTGTGTATATTTACGAGCGTTGCAGAGTTATGAAGGTGGTTGTTTAAATGTCACCCTCGTTATGGAAAGGTCGATTTCGCAGTGAACAACTGTGTATCAACAAACACACCGAAAATAACAGACTAAAACAGGACGGAATTGAGATGTCTTTGATTAAGGACAAAGCTCGAAGCTCTGTAACAGAATAAACTAATCAACACGAAATGTCTTGTTATCTCTCGGTAACAAATTTTGAATATTAAAAATGCACTGTTCCATTTTTCAGTAAGTACCTTTAGATTGTTGCGCTTTAATTTACTACATTTTATAATTAACTAATACACATTACATTTTATAATACTATAATTATCTAATTAATTAATATCTAACGTATGTCATTATTTATGTATAAAATATAAATAATGGCAACCATTGTACGTCCCACTACTTGGGCACGAGTCTCTCTCCTTTTTGGGAAGGGGCCTGGAGCTTACTCCATCACAGTGCTCCAATTCGGGTTGGTGGAGATACGGGTTAGTGGCCAACCCGCTGTGGATGTTTTCAAACCGCCCGTAAGGCCTTCGACAAGATTTAACGACTGCTATCTTTCGATAGCAACCGGGACCGACGGCTTAATGTGCTCTACGAAGCACGGGAGTAGTATATTTATATATTTAGGTTATTTTAATTTCAGTTGTAATACCCAATACAAAACACACAGATTTGAATTTTATGTGCCGGTGTTAGAATTGAACCCGACACCTCTCAAGACAAACGAATCGTCGATTGTTAACGCTTCGATCATTCAACTATCGATGGACTTTGGGCCGATATCAAGTAGTCTTGGCTCGGTTTAACCGAAACGGCAAGCACTGCCATCAGCAGGTAGTATAGTTCGTGTCGTAGCTGCATCGTTAAATTTCCCATAACATGAAATGATCGAGAATTTCAGGAAATTGTCGCAAATAATGAAATGTTCACTGTTTATTGGCCACATCATGACAACCTTAGCCAGATCAATGATGAGAAATCAACACTCCCCACAAATATTATAATTTCGCAACTAATTAAACTAAACCTTGATAAATTATAAACAAATTATCTATAGGTTAGGATCCTAATGCAGAATCATTTCTTTCATCCAGATATGCTGCAAACTTATTTTTTACGCATATTTATAATCAAGAGAAATATCCACTAGGTTGCCTACCAAAAAATGGCCGCAAGTATTTTTTTATATTTTTCGTGGGAAAAAGATTTTTTTTGTTTTTTTTTATAAAATATTGTTAACCTCACGGCGATATGTATAAAGACTTTGAAAAATCAAGTCCGCCGTTGCGCACTTGGCCGCCCCTACGTATTTTCGTTCCGCTTCGATTACTTTTTACGTCCATGTTATTTATATATCAAACTAGCTGTGCCCGCGACTTTGCCCGCGAGAGTATTATTGTTCAGTATCTACGCGGACGAAGTCGTGGGCGCAGCTAGTATAAAAGTAGCCTAAGTTACTCCTTATTACATCAGCTGTCTGCCAGTGAAAGTCCCGTCAAAATCGGTCCAGCCGTTCGTAAGATTAGCCTCGCCAAACAGACAAACAAACACTCCAATTTTATTTATTTGTATAGATGTATAGTTTAAAGCTTCTTTTTTCTCATTATTTTAGTATACGGGAGCCAAATTAAATCGGAAGTAAATAAGAGTTGCTGGCTGATAAAGATAAATGAATTTAATTAAAAATACTTGCGGCCAAATTTTGATAGGTAACCTAGTGGATATATATTCTCTAGATTATAAAGTTGCTTAAAAATTAGGTTTGCACCATATCTGGATGAACGAAATGATTCTGCAGTGGGATCTTAACCTATTATAAGTATATAAATTTTCGTCAATCAAAAATAATTTGTTGATGAAAACCGTTTGCGCGAACAGACAGTAGTAGTGATGTTAAAGACTATTATGTATTCAGCTAGATGGCGTTGGTCTTCTTATACGTATTGAACGCTACAAAAGTCAGTGTTGTAATACTTTATACCTAGTTGAATTTGACAAATAAAGAAAACGTATTATTAGCTCTTTTCATTCCCACCGGAGTTATGCCAACCATATTCTTATTGTTTGTTCATAAAATCCGTAACACAATACAATATTTGCGCACAATCCTCGTGTACCTACATAGGTATACATTAACTACTAATTAACGACCTCCTTAAATTTGCATTACGAGGCACCCCAATTTAGTAATATTTTCTGCCTTAAACATGATATGAATTCAAGAAAAAATATATATTTTTTATTAGATATGAGACTCGGTATGAAAGTAACACGGATTTATGTGACCAAAGAAGTTTCTGATATTGTATTACCCTTGATATTGTTCACTGGACTGTCGTTTCTACCAATGTTAAATGAAAATAAGTCTACCTATTTATTGAAAATCTATAATCTGCTTCATTACGTAATTGAGCGTGGTGTCACCAAACATGGCCAATGAGCTAAAGTGAGATTTAAGAATTTGAAATTTCAAAAATAGTAGGCTCATTTCCATTTTGGTCCTATTAGCGGAAAATACCTAAATATGCCGTTTAAATTGATGTTAAATGATAGGTACTTAGTCTGAACCAACCTAAAAAGAATGGACCGTAGTCCGTTCGGCCGTGATCAAAAATCGTCTACGTCTCAAAGGACCGGTCATAAAAATTATTTACAATCCATACACAGGGTACATTCGGGCGCAAAAATTAAAAATTGAAATACATTTCGACTACAGCCTAAACACATCTAGGTAAAAACCAGGAGGTTAATTAAAAATGCAGATGCATTGCCGCTCCTGAGACCTAAGTTGTTATGCCTCTGGAATACTACCATTTATTAAACCAAATATAATTATTAGTTTTAACATACTTCACTCCTATTCTGCGTAAAAAATATTTACGACGCAATTTTTACCTTCTGTTATATTACTCAATTCAAACACGCCTACACTCACAGCCCCACACACACTATAAGCCTGTGCCGCTGTACACACACAACATATACACAAACACCCAGAACTGAAACAAATATAAATATATGGGCCATGCAAATATAATTACTTAAATATTTGTCCCGCTACGGGCATCGAACCTATGAGCCTGGGTACAAACTGTCGTCACTTAACACTGGACTAACTGGCTCGTCTAAATCAATCAGAGGGATTCAACAACCCCCATAGCTGCCACCACGTGTAATCGTCTTTTTGAGCTTCATGAGATAGTCATCTTATGGAATGCTGATATCGATAACCAGTGCAGTGCGCTCCGGCTGATCTATCACCTCTATCCTTTTCTCTAAGGCTCATTGGCTACAATAGTCATGTTAGTGATGAGCAAATCAGGCCATTGTAACATTTTCTAGACTGTAATCACAATCAACCAAAGTAGTATAAAGATAATACAAAATAAAAGGAATACGCTTACACTCACAGCCCCACACTAGGTATAAACCTGTGTCGTGGGTGCCGTTTTACACATACCACACTTACACAAACACCCAGACCCGAAACAGATATCTGTAGGCCGTACAAATATTTGTCCCGCTGCGGGGATTGAAGCCGTGATCCTTCAAATCAAACGGCCATAACAAACCGTTGGACTAATCGGGTCGTTGAAAAAATTCAATAAAAAAAGAGTTTTAGGTATATACAATTTTGCATTTCTACCTTTAACCAGCATCGTCACAGGGGAAATTAAATAAAACAATCATTTTGTTTGCGTAGGTACAAATAAATTTATTACACCAAAGTAGCTTTAGCTAAATGATAATTATTGCACTAACCAGTAGTATAATATTGTCGAATAAATGTATCTATTTATCTATTCGACGATAGATAAATACAGAGCCAATCAGATAAACAAAGAGATAAATACAAAGACAGAGAAATCATCGTTACATTATTTATGTTAGTGGTTGCAACACTGAACGGTAATCGATCTGATGCAATGTTTTCACAGCATTGCATTGTATTATGAAAAAGGAAATTAATAATTGTAAATGAGTAATTTCATATAGGTAGGTATGATACTTATAACATCGATAATTCTACGGTACTCCATCTAGTCGCGTAACTTGTATGTAACAGTTTAAGCCTGGGTTGCACCAAGATATTTGTTAAAGTTAAAGTTACTGTAACAATTTACAATCTTTTCTAACATATAGGAATCTTTTAAAGTTAGAGAGGGATGTGAAATGTTACAATAACTTTAACTTTAACAAATATCTTGGTGCAACCCAGGCTAAATGTGCAGAAGTGACAGTGACTGGATACGATAATGTAGGAGTTCCCAATAGACATCAAATGTGGTTGTCATTTGGGGACAGCGTAATGACATACATCTGAACCTTTGAGTATTTAATTACTCAAAACTTTGAACGTCCTGAGCACGTATCCAGAAGTATATCCAAAAACCATCAACGTCACGCATACCTGGGGCATAGAATATGTACATTATCCAACAAATCAAAATCAAATAATGCACATCGACCTCAGGAAGAGACGTCGGCTTATTTCGGATCTGTAGAGCGTTATCTCTTTCGCACCTTACCTATTTGACGTTTGTCCACCACTTTGATCAAGATTTGACCAATACCGGACTACGGATGCTTCTACGTAAGCAGTGTGCAGCAGAGATAACGCTATATGAAGCCGAAACTAGCCGATTGTCACTTTCATAGACTCGATGTGTATTATTTCTTGTTGAGCATATTAAACTCAAATGCCTTCGTTTAGCTTTCGATTATGACATCATCTTGTCAGTTTCGTACCGCCTAACTTTTTCCTGGAACTGTTTTTGTCCGCTCGTATTTTTAATAGGCGGTACGAAACTGACAAAATAACGTCCTAAACAAAAGTATTATAGCTAGGCGGTCAGCCCCCTGGCGTGCCATTCTACTGTTGCAATTTTTTTTTTATGTAATGGAAGTGGAGAACAAGCACGTAGTTCACATTGATGTTAAGTGATGACTGCAGCCTATAGACACGGAGTTACAAGGTCAAAATGCAGGTGTGTTATCACTCCTGTGGCTTAAGGTGTTATGCCTCTGTGCCGAAAATTACAGGGCCAGTTCCAGTGTAGGAGTACTAGAGCGTAGGCACCACCGCTTTCCCTAATGTATCTGCCGCCAAATGGTAGTATTTTAGCACTATCGTGTTACGGTAAGATGGCAATATGTGGCCTCGTAATAATTATCACAGATACATAACATCTTAGGTCTTAGGTAACACTGGCCACGCATCTGCATTTTGACCTCTGGTTTTTAAGTATAATATGTCTGTAGGCTGCAGTCATCACTTAACATTAATGTGAAATGCACGCTTGTTTGTCACTTTGGTAACATAAAAAATACCTGCTTAAAATTTTTACTGGAAGTAGAAATTCAGTCACGGAGCTTGAGGATTTAGGCATACCTGATTGAATGAACCTAATCCATGTCCTGTGAAATGGTTGTGTTCAGCCGTGTCGTGTTCTGGTTCGAAGGCAGTATACGTCCCCATGTTATCCGACACGGAGTAACAAGTACAGCAGACAACCTTACTTTCAGGGTGGCTCAGACTCTAGTTTTATTTATTCCGAACACAGTGGTAGAGTTCCAAGTAAGTAGGAGGGCACTAGCGCATTACCTAATCAATCTATTGCCAAATAGTAGTGTTCAGCACTATCGTGTTCCGGTTAGATAGCAATGTATGGCCCATATAATATATCTACCCCAGTAATAACCATCACATT
Source organism: Macrosoma leucophasiata (assembly GCA_036365455.1). Taxonomy (NCBI): domain Eukaryota; kingdom Metazoa; phylum Arthropoda; class Insecta; order Lepidoptera; family Hedylidae; genus Macrosoma; species Macrosoma leucophasiata. The sequence goes on along the minus strand of JAWQUS010000003.1, from coordinate 12,133,481 downwards.
TGCTCAGGCCTGGCAACGCATCTACATTTTTACCTATGGTTTTTGTGTAGATGTCTATAGGCTGCAGTCATCACTTAACATCTATGTGAACAGTGTTCTTGGCTGAAAACTTTGTTACATAAAAAAAAATATACACGGGTCTCGGATTTATATTCTTATATGTAAGTCATCATCATCACTTCAGCCAAAAAACATCCACTGCTGGACAAAACCTTCCCCAAAGACACTCAAAACAGTATATATCAGGAGTAGCGTCATTAGGGGACAATATTGGCGGACTGGATTGGGCATTGGTGATCGCAGTTGTTGTAATTTATCTCAGGACGACGGAGATCCACCAGTGATCTTATGAGAGTACCGTAACCGTTTTTTCTTTTGAGGTAGGTACGGAACTCTAAAAAGCGATGTGTTTCTTTTCTTGTATGATTATTAAGTATGTGTTATCCTGTAACTCCATAATATTACTCCCATTGCTCTGTGAATTACTTTCAAAATGACTATTATGGCTTTTTATCTATTCTTGACGATTTTCCAAATGCACTACCATTCTTTGTTTTCCACACAACCCTTAGGTTGACTGGTAGAGAATGCTTTCTAGCATTAAGTCCGCCTCATGTACTTTGTTTGTGCAGAAAGTTTAAATAAATAAATAAATTATAATAACAATATTTCTTATTGCAATGACAACATTCTTATGAAATCCAGGTGACATTGTTCGCATAACAACCGACAAGCCTCCGTATGTTATATAACATTTAATTTGTTCCTCTGGTTATTGTGTGCAGCGTTGAGAAATAAATTTGTGAAAATAAAACTGTCCCTCTCAATGTTAAGTCGAGCGTAACTATGAGCGCATTGCTTGATTATGTAAGAAAAGTGTTATCTTTGACTCGAATACTATAAGGCCGGAAACAATACTATAAATAAGTAATAATAGGGCTTCATACACACAACAATATACCAGTAACTATCTAATCTTCTCGCGTCACAGTAATTTGTTACCAAATTCCTCCGACCGGCATCGACGTTTTTTTGTGTAATTCTGAGAATAGGTCATAAATTGTTTTTATACCGCTGAAGCGATACGAAGTTCGCGGGCAGCTAATAATTTAATAAAATGTTGTGTTAAAGATGGTAGGTACATATATTTTAGTTTAGGAAAGTTAGGGTACAACTAAATGTAATATACAACAGACTTTCTCAGATGAGGAATAAAAAGTAAATATAACTTACAATTTTATCTACCGCTTTAAGAATACAGTCTGATTTATCTTTCAAGAAATGGCCAAAACATAAAACGTTCTGAAATAAAGAAATAACCTTCAATATAACGAATTAAAAATGAATAAAGCTAAAGAACAATAGTGTGGGAATTATTATATGCTGCTCACTAAAAATGTGTCAGATGATAAAGAAATACGAAAATATATTTTCGTATCTTCGCATAATATCACATTTTAAGTATTTTTTTAACCAACTTCAAAAAGGTAGAGGAGGTTCTCAATTCGCCTGTACGTTTTTTTTTAATTCATTAAAATTATTTATTTATAATAACGCACATGGACGAATTAACTGGATAAAATATCATTCGACGAACCATTTAAGCAGGAATATAATATCATCTTTAAGTATTCCTACAGAAATTAAAACAACAACTGTTATTAATTTAATATCGCAAAAACAACATTCATAAGCCATAAAATACGAATTACCTATGCGAATAATATTTTACACTTTGGTACCAAAATTTTACAATTCAAATGCTGAGCAGTAATTTTTAACTTTAAATAAAGTAGCTTAAGTTTAAAGACTGATATTTTGCGTTAACTATGTTGATGTCATTTTGAAATAAGAAAAATAATTACTTTTTTTTTAAATGTAAGTAGATATGTATCGCTTAAACTTTTATTTTGTTGTAGTATGTATGTCTTGAATCCATGCATACTTCTAGATACAATATTAAATCATTGAACTTCTAGTTAATACATTTAATTCAGAAATCCAAGAAAAACATGGTACTTAATGATTTTTAATAGAATTTTCCTTCACTTCTCGTCAGTAATTGAAATCGCAAATGAGATTGCACTGATGTCAATGGCTCTGCATTTGTCACGGTTAAAAGAATATTACGAAACTGTGATGCAAACTCAAGAGCGTTATTTGTTTCTGACGATGATAAGATAAAAGATAAATAGTTGGTGAATAATTACAAAAATACATAAATATACAAGTAATGCAATATTTGCAATTTTTTATTTTGAGCTCAACTCATTATTCAAAATATACTGTAATACTTCAATAGAAATTGATAAATACTCGTACATGTGCACACTCGTATTAAAATGTCATTAAGACGAAATTCGTTGACTGAATCAAACACAGAGTTTAGGAACTTTAGTTAACATTCCTTACATAATGCACATTGAAATACTTTTTCGTACCTATTATGGCAACTATTTTATTATTGGCTATGCTCAATTTGAACTATTTATATATCAACGTACCATATCAAAATTTAAACTCATTAGCCAGTTATTTGGTACTTGTTTTGTGTTTTTAATACCGTCCATACCAAGTCCGAATGGAGAACTTGCGGATGTCCGCAAATAATATAATCCCCGAGTATCGGTAGATGATCCATATCCTAAAATTGCGTAATCTTTGGTTTCACAAGCGTTAGATTCGAAATGCTCCCAGCTCTTGCAACGTACACCGACAAATGATTTTGGCACCTTCACACTCTCAGTATAAACTTGAGCCGCTCGTAAATGACTGCACGAAGGCATTATACATCCGGGTTGTTGTGGACCGCCACCGTTTATATAAAAATCGGCATGGCCTAGAGGTTCGATGATCCCTTGTATTAACCTATTTGAATGCAAAACATCCACATACTTTGCATCTGTTTTATCCAATCTTTGATCTACATCTGCTTGTGAGAAACAAGGTCCTGCTGGATCTAAGCCGGTAATACGACCCAATTTTTTAGATTTGTACCGTTGAAAATATTTTCCAGCCCATCCAGCTATATGTGCTCCCAAACTGATACCAAGAAGATGAAAATCTTCGGCATTTGCACCTAAATTTTCTAAATTTGCTAAAAGATTGCCTAATCTTTTCCCAATCAAACGAGCATTGTGGACAGACAACATATATCTTTGATTCATCATTTCTTCAGCATCCACTAAGATTACGTTGAATATCTTCTTGTCATTATAAGCTTGTGCCAAATCCTGTGATACTGAAGATTGTGAACTGTCTCTATAACCATGAATTATAATTTTCGTTTGTTTGCTAATATCAAACATCGAGGGTTGTGTGAGGGTTTGGTATGCTTCATCGATGGGAAAAGATCTAACCATGTTGCCATCCATCTGAATAATTTTCATCGTCTTCAATATATTATTCTGAGTATTCATTGAACCTTGCTGCAGATCCATAATTGCTCTGCCTGCAAAAAGGATAAACTAAAGTAAGATATTCAAAAAATCATGCATAATACATAATCCTTACGTGATAATTTTAAAGGTCAAGGTCTTTAACTCACATGCGGCAGATAACCTAGCGTACATGGTTTCTGCGAAAGAAAGGTCCGTTTGTTTTGCGATCTGCTCACTCTGTCCTGTCACTAACACTATGATCTGACACATCACGATTATTGTCCGTACTGCAACGTTATTTTTGTACATGGCAACAGCCCTGCACCGCTAACACGGTCACTGTGTCACTGTCTGCAAAGAGAGAAAGGTCCGTCTAGTACACGATATCTACAGAATGGGCAGCCGGTGGGGGTTATCTGGTGCAATTAATGTACACGGTACATTACATTCGCTCTTAGAAGGTCGCGATATACATTACAAAAAAAAAACTTGAAATTTTAAACACTTATTTATGGTAAATATGTACTTATTTACATGCTAATAAAACATGACGATGAAAACTACAAAACTTTTTAGTAAGACTATGTATGTGTTTTACTGGTGGTAGAGCTCCAGTGACGGAGCTCGCGGGCGAAGGCACCACCGCATTACCTAATATACTTGCCGCTAAGTGGTAGTGTTCAGCACTATCGTGTTCCGGTCAGGTGGTAATGTACGGCCCTGTAATTTCCGGCACAGAGGCATAACACCTTAGGCCTCAGGAGTGGTAACGCATCTGTATTTTGACCTCGGTCTTTGTGTGGGTGTCTATAGGCTGCAGTCATCACTTAACATCAATGTGAACTGCATGCTTGCTTGCCACTTCTGTAACATAATTAATTAATGACACAAGAAAAATTACTACGCCTATTTACAATAATACTCTATTAGGTAAACATTAGGTATGTGCTTAGGCAACAAATGTTTTTTTAAATAAATACCGATATTGAAAGTATGCTACAAACGGATGGTTATGTTTTATCTCATACGAATAGATTTGTTGCATCCCAAGCCTTCGCTCGCCACTTCTGGTTGGTGTATCCATGATGACGCGGGGGACTCTCACAGAGTTACTTTGTTTGAATAGGTATAGTAGTAGGTATTAGCATATTTTGTTTAAACAATTATTTAATTTATTGGCTACTAGCTGTGCCCGCGACTTCGCCCGCGTGAGTATTTATCATTGTTCAGTATCTACCCGGACGAAGTCGTGGGCGCAGCTAGTATAAAAGTAGCTTAAGTTACTATCACATCAGCTTAAGTTACTTTCACATCAGCTATCTGCCAGTGAAAGTCCCGTCAAAATCGGTGCAGCCGTTCCCAAGATTAGCCCCGCCAAAAAGATAGACAAACAGACAGACAGACAAAAATTGTAAAAAATGTTGTGGTATATGTACCGTGTATACATACATATGCATTTAGTAAAAAGGGGTTAATTTTATGTTACAAACAGACACACCAATTTTATTTATTTGTATAGATTTATAGATAATATAGTAGAATATAAGCATGCGGTGTACACGTTAACTATAAATAATGATGTATATATGTATCATCTATAAAACCTAGGGCCTTAATATAATTGTGGTAGTCCCATATTTACTTTTCTACCTTGAAACTATAGCCTATGCCTAATTGCGAAGCCGTTTCTGCCGTATCTATACTAATATTATAAAGCTGAAGAGTTTGTTTGTTTGTTTGAACGCGCTAATCTCAGAAAGTACTGAACCGATTTGAAAAATTCGTTCAGTGTTAGACAGTCCATTTATCGAGGAAGGCTTTAGGCTATTATATCATCACGTTAAGACTAATAGGAGCACGGCGGAGCACTAAAGAAGAATGTTTCAAAATCGGGGGATTTTTTTTCCTATTGAGAGCTTCCACTGCGTGCGCTGCGTAAACGGTAAAAGTTTCACAAAAATCATGTAGGTTTTTTTCCCTTCAAAAGTTAAAAAAAAAAAAATCCGCGACAGCTTAAGTCTATCTTTTAACGTTAGCTCACTATAAGGTTTTTTTATACTAACCAAAGTTGTTCCAAAATAATGCAGTATTTGCGAAGGTGTTTATAAAAACATGATATTTTATTATTAATCCTTATAAAAATAAATATGTTATTCGTCACAAGTATTTCATTTAAAACGAAATTGCCCTTTACTTCATTCGATTCAAATCAATATCTTGGGAGATATCGCAGTTTTAAATAGTCCGTATACATCAAACCTTTGACACATTATTTCATTGAGGCAATACGAAGTTTGCGGGGACAGCTAGTATAATAAATAGATTGCGCCCCCGAATTCCGTCACCAATGTCTTGATGTACTAGACTCGAGAGCGTCACCAGCCAACGATATGACATTTTGAAGGAGGGGGCATAAATATATTGCGGACACCAGTCAAATCTGCTTTCGACTGATTTTTTGTTAATGTCCTGAGGAGGTAGCTGTCCTCATTTGACTCATCTAGGTGACGCCAATGAAAAGACTTCAAAAATCTTCATCTATGCGAATACACATTGAGTTGAGTGATTGTCCTGTCTTGAATCGTGTTAAATGGCCTATACTTATACATACATGGTTATTATTCAATGCATTACATTCGCTATTAGAAGGTCGTTGTATATAAGTACAATAAATAAAAAGTCCGTTGCATGTATAGTTATCCAAGATTTTGAAGTACCTATTTAGGTTTTTTGTAATGTCCTGCAATTACTAGCATAAACGCGTATTAAGATTTTATCTGTTACTTTAATAGTTACTTAACTTAATGTTTTTGTTACAGCAGTAACAGTTTGTCACCAACAACCTGGACAGTTGTGCATGTCCGTTAGTTTACTTTGATCACAGTCTAAAGAACGTTTGTTCCGTACTTATGTAGGTAAAGTTTACTTTCTATTGTGTGGTAAAATTAAAAGACAGCAATAGCGCAGACAGAGAGGGTGGACTACGGTGGTTGTAGACAGTTGGCTTAAACTACTGTTGGAAGTGTGGCCCTCGTATTTATCTATTATTATTATAGTATTTATGGTCCAGTCCAGTTCAACTATGCCGATGCCATACCTGTTTTCTTACAATGTTTTACTTCCCCCGAACACAAATTCTATACTCGCCACTGATGCAAATATAAGTAATTTCATTCCTACTGAACAGTAATAACGACTAAAAACAATTGTGTACCTTAAAAACATTTATTTATATGCTCAGACTAAATTCTTTTACCTATTTTTAGACGAAATTCTTTCAGTCTGAGTCATGTGCAAAACTGTTTTTTAAAAACAAGTGAGCAATCCGCACGTTCACGTCGTGTTGTTGTTTGAAATGAATACTTCCTAAGGCGCGCTCTGTCGTTCCTCTTTTTATTTTTTAAAGTGTGGTCGGTGAGAGTGAATACTAGTAACTTACTCTACTTTGTTTTCAAGTCTTTGGGATTGAACTTAACTAAAACACGACAATCTATTAATTTCCCTACAAAATTATAGTCATCAGTGTAAAACAACGATAAAATGATTAATTGAATTTCGTTGATGTATTTGGTTAGCTTTCTCATATTTAATCTAATAAAATAAGATATTTTATTATGTAACGGTGGTGGTAAACAGGCATGAAGTTCACATGGACGGTAAGTGATGACTGCAGCCTACATTTTTGTGACATTTACACAAAATGCAATCGTGTTGTCACCCTTGAGGCCCAAGTTGGTTTGCCTCAATTGCCTCTGTGATTGTTATTATGTGGCCATACATTACCATCTAACCAGACCATGATGGTCATGAATACTATCATGTAGTGGCAGATAGATTACGTAATGCGGTGGTGCAAGAAAAAAGGACCTGAAATAGGTAACACAGTAAGTGTTGTGTCTTTCGTCAAATTTATCTTTCAATTTTACTTCAATTTTTATCACAATTATCTCAATGATCACTATTGTAAGTAGGTGACAAGGCTATCCCTCAGACTACCGCACTGTAACATTCCATTTTTAATATGTTTTTACCTTTATTTAATTAAAAAGAAATAAACAAACTATGTTTATGGAATAAAATGTTTAGACAAAAAGATTTGTTAAATATTATGAACGTGGCCTCTAAATGGGTATATAACTATTTAACCAGAGATTTAATTGTACATTCGATGCCATTGCTGATGCCCAAGTTGTTGTGCCTCTGTGCCAGAAATGTTGGGTTCTCACACCACCATTCATTACCACTTGACTGAAATAATACTATTCCTTTATCTTTGATGAAACACGATAGAATGTAATACTATTATTAAGTTCACAGGAACATTATCACAACTTATAAAACCGGCGAAATACTAGGCGGACTCGCGGTCACGTTTCTTGTATGTGAGCCCTCCTTAAATATTTATCTTGTTCTGTTTTTTAACATTTTTGTTATAGCAGCAACAGAAATACTTTATTTCTAACTTCCAAAAAATTTCAACTGTCTAGCTATCATAAGATACAGCTTGGTGTCAGACAGACTGATGGACAGCGGAGTCAGCGGAGTCTTATGGTGAGATTTACAGACCGCACTACGACTTTACTTTGAGCAAAGTATGCTTAGAACTGTCAGTGCAGTATGGGATTTGACAGTTCGAAGTGTACTTTGCTTGAAAGTAAAGTCGTAGTGCGGTCTGTGAATCTCACCCTTAGTAATAGGGTCCCGTTCTTAATCTTTGGGTAGGTACTTAACCCGAAAAAGAATGGAGTTACAGATATTGTCAGGGATTTATTTTGATTGCCTGCAATTTTAGATCTGTGATAACATCTAAAGTATTCCTTTATATGAAATGAGGTAAGGGCCCATTTTGGTCTACATTGACCATTGTCATGATAACTAATATACTTATTTGATTACGGATTAATATTGATTAGGAGAAAATTTGGGAAAAAATAATGTTTTTAAATTAATTGCTTAAACATAAAAATGGTAAACGGTGAGTGAACGTTTTTACTGGTGGTAGAGCTCCAGTGATGAAGCCCACGGGTGTATGCATTAATCTACTTGCCGCTCAACGGTAGTGTTTCGCACTATTGTGTTCCGGTCGTAAAACAGTGGAGAGGAAAGACAGGCGAGGGAACTCTTCAGCGGTTTACATTATTAAACGAGCAGTTTAGAAATTAAAGAAAAAACGGCAAGAAAAATTTGATTTCGGGCAGGAATGGAATATGAAGTCGCTGATTCCTGCCCGAAATCAAATTTTTCTTTCCGTTTTTTCTTTAATTTCTAAAGTTCACTCGCATGTGTTATAACGAAAAATAAATAGTACAAACGAGCAATTTTTTAATATATACCTACGTACGCATATATGAATTTGGCAGTAATTACTAGCAACTATCTTTACAAAAAAAGTACCACAAGTCCATAACGACGTGGTAGTTCGTCAAATTAAATGGCTTTCAAACTCAGTTCGCACTTGATGAGAGATTTGACAGTTTATTTTGACGAGATTGTTAGTCCAGTAGTGTGTGTGTGTGTGTGTGTGTGTGTGTGTGTGTGTGAGTGCGTGTGTGACGACCGTCCGAATCGAGGCTCACAAGTTCGATTCCCGTACCGGCACAAAATAAATTCTTTGTATGGCCTACAAATATTTATTTAGGGTCTGAGTGTTTGTGTATATGTTATATGTCAACAATGACACACACGATACAGGATTATATATCAATGAACAGTATATTAGTTATTATTTGCATTGACAAGCATTCGAGAAAGTGGCCTATGTGGATTGTAATGTGGTGTTGACACTGCAAGATTTGCAACGTAGATACATAACTGATCAAAAAACTATTTTGACTTCGAGAGAAAAATAAGCACTCCGGATTGTTAACATGAATCAACTGAAACTAAACTGCACAAGTCTTAAATAACATAATAAACAAATAATACAGAATCATTATCAAAAATGTACGCCGGTAAATTCAATTTACACCTATTGAGCCCTGCGTTACTGCGAGTCGAAATAAACATGACGCGAGTTTACAAGAGACATAATGCTGCCTTTGAGTAACCTTGACTCAAAATGTATATTTTGCTTACTGTGCAAGCGAGACCTTCCGAAAACTTGATCATACTTGAGATCAAGGACTATTTTAATATGCGGAGTTCATTCAATATGAACTATTCATGACTGCTTATTTACAAAGTAATTAAATTTTTTAAAATAATTTGTTAGCACGGTAAGTTATATTCTGAGGGTAATCACATAAAAGTGTATAATCCCTATTACAGAAATATATTATGCGTTACTGTTCTGAATTGGACATGGGCTCACATATTCACCCTTTAAAGCAACCAATTCTTCGCAATACTTCTGTAAATATAAAATGTCAATCAACAATATCAATTTGTAAAGATCTATGAATGGCATTCAGTAGTACCTAACGTTGGGTTATTATTGTACCGTCGCCGTCGATTTTTCATAGTTTTAGGGGTTCCATGCCTCAAAAGGGAAAAACAGAAGCATTATAAGATCACTCATGCGTCTGCCTGTCTATTCAACTTTCACAGCCAATTTGCTTTGAAAATTATGGATCGATTGAGTTGAAATTGAATACACTTTGCTCTGCTTATTTTGGATGACATGGGGGGTAGGGGAGTCTAGATGATGATTACGTCATCGGTAGTTATTTACTTATTACATCAGTAAAATCTAATCTCTATCCTAAATCTATTTTCTTATTTCTATAATTATAATAAAAAAAAACAATACATTAATTGAAAAATGTTTACGTAAGCATGGGGGGAGGGGGTAAGAGCTTTGATTACTTTTGCTGACAAGGGGGATAGGGGGGGTAAAGAATTGTAATAAATCTGCTTACGTAATACTTGAACGGCCCCTAAGTGTTTATAGGCTGCAGTCATCACTTAACATCAATGTGAACTGCATGCTTGTTTGCCACTTCCATTACATAAAAAAGTGATATGCATAAGTGACCATGTTCGTTGAATTAAATTTATAAACACTCTAAGGAATGAATAAGAAAATAAAAATAAAAATGTTGCACATTGTGTGTTAAAAAAGATTAACATTTCAGAATCTCATTTGTTTAATAACTTTAAAATATTTTGGAAGTTATTAAAAAATGTTCTAAAAATGACCATTCTTAGTTCTGAAACTACTGGGCTTAAAATTTAGAAAAGCGTAGGTACAAAAATAATTCTTTACATATGGATTACAGGGAGACCCATGAGAAGTATATGATATTAAAGATAACATTAAAAAAATGTAGGAACCCTGTGAATGCCAGTGCGAATCGTACTTGGCCGGTTTTCTTTATATTTTAACAAAAAGTGGTCAACATAATACACCAAGTTACTGATATGGAGTCCCAATAGTTTTGGAATAAAGTAGGATATACAGATAGACAGACATGATGAATCTATGAGAGTTCCGTATTTTGTCATTTATCTATGGAACCCTAAATGACACTGTTACTGGCGGTAGTTCCACAAGAATCAATAAACTTAATATTAAATAACACTGAGATTTTGTGGTGGGGACTTTCTCAGTTTTCTGAACCCTGCCAGTGAATGACAAAGAATGTCTCCTTTTCTTTTCCTCACTCTATATTAACAATTTTTTAAAGAGGCAATGAAAATATATTCTACTTATGTACATAAGTATAGCAGTAGAATATATGTCTCACCGATGGTAGGTGAAAACTGTGGTCTACAAACATCTTCATTCAAACGAAACATTTCGATGTAGATGCGTTGCCACCCTCTAGATCCAAATAGTTTTACCTCTAGAAATTACAGGGTCGTATATTACAGCAGAATCGGTTTCTGAAGAAGATTAAAGCAAAGTCTACGTCTTACACTTTTTGCAGTTGTTATATCAAAGAGCCCCATCTTGTGTTAAAAAAAAACATAACTAAATTCGATTAACTTAGGTAACTTAGGTACATGTATACTAAATTCGATTTCTTGCAAAATAAGTAAAATTAATTACCCACATATGGTTAAGAATACTATAATAATACATTTGTATTTCCGCTGCCAAGTACGGGAGTTATTAAATTTCTGCTTTTGAAGTTGTTGGCAGCGCACAACTGTTGCGACCCAACAACGCACGAGTGTCTTACGATTCTATAATAAAACATGCATACACTGATGTAATGAAACTTTTAATGTTACAAGATAGCTTTTTAAGCTAGTTATACTTGGCCGAGGCTATATGCTGGGCAACAAAGCCTGTTTCTCATCCCATATTTTTTAAACAATTTAGTTTTCACTAATACTGAGTCAAAGAGTGACTGGATTTTAATATAATTTCCCACTTTCACGTCAATTGAGCTTAAATCACTACACTACAGAGTTCCAAAGTTTCGACGCTGAGTTATTCCGAAATGACACTGTTCCGCCAGAAGTCCCCACCACAAAATCTCAGTGTTATTTAATATTAAGTTTATTGATTCTTGTGGAACTACCGCCAGTAACAGTGTCATTTAGGGTTCCATAGATAAATGACAAAATACGGAACTCTCATAGATTCATCATGTCTGTCTGTCTGTATATCCTACTTTATTCCAAAACTATTGGGACTCCATATCAGTAACTTGGTGTATTATGTTGACCACTTTTTGTTAAAATATAAAGAAAACCGGCCAAGTACGATTCGCACTGGCATTCACAGGGTTCCTACATTTTTTTAATGTTATCTTTAATATCATATACTTCTCATGGGTTTCCCTGTAATCCATATGTAAATAATTATTTTTTTACCTACGCTTTTCTAAATTTTAAGCCCAGTAGTTTCAGAACTAAGAATGGTCATTTTTAGAACATTTTTTAATAACTTCCAAAATATTTTAAAATTATTAAACAAATGAGATTCTGAAATGTTAATCTTTTTTAACACACAATGTACAAATTTTATTTTCTTATTCATTCCTTAGAGTGTTTATAAATTTCATTCAACGAACATGGTCACTTATGCATATCACTTTTTTATGTAATGGAAGTGGCAAACAAGCATGCAGTTCACATTGATGTTAAGTGATGACTGCAGCCTATAAACACTTAGGGGCCGTTCAAGTATTACGTAAGCAGATTTATTACAATTCTTTACCCCCCCCATACCCCTTGTCAGCAAAAGTATGCAGAGCAAAGACCCCTCCGCCCCTCCATAGTGCTTACGTAATACTTGAACGGCCCCTTACACAAAGACCAAGGTCAAAATGCAGATGCGTTACCACTCCTGAGGCCTAAGGTGTTATGCTTCTGTGCTGGAAATGACAAGGCCGTACATTACCACCTGACCGGAACACGATAGTGCTGAACACTACCATTTAGCGGCAAGTTAGCGGCAGGTAATGCGGTGGTGCCAATAGACAAGTGCATTCAATTTCAAATTCAACAAATTGGCCGTGAAAGTTGAACAGGTAGACAGACGCATGAGTGATCTTATAATAGTTACCCTTTTTTCCATTTAGGTAGGGAACCCTAAATACGGTCTAGTGCGAATCACCACATAATATAAAACTGTTAATAAAGATAAAATAAGCGATAAAGGACTTTACATCATTATCTCTGATAGCCCCCCTACCCGGGAACCTAACCCAGGGCCCCATCGTAGTAGTAGTTGCCTGCTACCACTAGACTACTGAGGCAGTTACAATAGTGTATCCTTACAATAGTGTTACACAATAAACTTTGCAAAACTTTTTTGAAAGATTTATTGATCCCCCATACGTTCTCCATGTTTGAAATTTACTTATTCACTTTAAGAGTCTGTGTTTGGGTCACTAATTTACAAGTGTATTCAATTTCAACTCAATCGATCCATAATTTTCAAAGCAAATTGGCTGTGAAAGTTGAATAGACAGGCAGACGCATGAGTGATCTTATAATGCTTCTGTTTTTCCCTTTTGAGGCATGGAACCCCTAAAACTATGAAAAATCGACGGCGACGGTACAATAATAACCCAACGTTAGGTACTACTGAATGCCATTCATAGATCTTTACAAATTGATATTGTTGATTGACATTTTATATTTTCAGAAGTATTGCGAAGAATTGGTTGCTTTAAAGGGTGAATATGTGAGCCCATGTCCAATTCAGAACAGTAACGCATAATATATTTCTGTAATAGGGATTATACACTTTTATGTGATTACCCTCAGAATATAACTTATCGTGCTAACAAATTATTTTAAAAAATTTAATTACTTTGTAAATAAGCAGTCATGAATAGTTCATATTGCATGAACTCCGCATATTAAAATAGTCCTTGATCTCAAGTATGATCAAGTTTTCGGAAGGTCTCGCTTGCACAGTAAGCAAAATATACATTTTGAGTCAAGGTTACTCAAAGGCAGCATTATGTCTCTTGTAAACTCGCGTCATGTTTATTTCGACTCGCAGTAACGCAGGGCTCAATATTTGTAAATTGAATTTACCGGCGTAAATTTTTGATAATGATTCTGTATTATTTGTTTATTATGTTATTTAAGACTTGTGCAGTTCAGTTTCAGTTGATTCATGTTAACAATCCGGAGTGCTTATATTTTCTCTCGAAGTCAAAATAGTTTTTTGATCAGTTATGTATCTAGATAATCTGCAAACACAGCAATTTTGAACTCAGTTCGCACATCAAGTGCGTGAGTTTGAAACCCATTTAATTTGACGAACTACCACGTCGTTATGGACTTGTGGTACTTTTTTTGTAAAGATAGTGGCTAGTGATTACTGCAAAATTCATATATGCGTACGTATATTAAAAAGTTGCTCGTTTTTACTATTTATTTTTCGTTATAACACATGCGAGTGAACTTTAGAAATCAACGAAAAAACGGAAAAAAAATTTGATTTCGGGCAGGAATCAGCGACTTCATATTCCATTCCTGCCCGAAACCATATTTTTCTTGCCGTTTTCGCTTTAATTTCTAAACTGCTCGTTTAATAATGTAAACCGCTGAAGAGTTCCCTCGCCTGTCTTTCCTCTCCACTGTTTTACGACCGGAACACGATAGTGCGAAACACTACCGTTGAGCGGCAAGTAGATTAATGCATACACCCGTGGGCTTCATCACTGGAGCTCTACCACCAGTAAAAACGTTCACTCACCGCTTACCATTTTTATGTTTAAGCAATTAATTTCAAAACATTATTTTTTCCCAAATTTTCTCCTAATCAATATTAATCCGTAATCAAATAAGTATATTAGTTATCATGACAATGGTCAATGTAGACCAAAATGGGCCCTTACCTCATTTCATATAAAGGAATACTTTAAATGTTACGAGTATCACAGATCTAAAATTGCAGGCAATCAAAATAAATCCCTAACAATATCTGTAACTCCATTCTTTTTCGGTCTGGGCGTCGGGACGCTGGGCGTCGGGACGCTGGGCGACGGGACGCTGGGCGTCGGAACGCTGGGCGTCGGGACGCTGGACGTCGGGACGCTGGGCGTCGGGATGCTGTGCATTAAGACGTTTGGTGTCGTGACGCTGCGCGTCGGGACGCTGGGCGTTGGGACGCTGGGCGTCGGAACGCTGGGCGTCGGGACGCTGGGCGTCGGAACCCTGGGCGTCGGGACGCTGGGCGTCGGGACGCTGGGCGTCGGGACTCTGGGCGTCGGGACACTGGGCGTCGGGACGCTAGGCGTCGGGACGCTGGGCGTCGGAACGCTGGGCGTCGGGACGCTGGGCGTTGGGACGCTGGGCTCGGGACGCTGGGCGTCGGGACGCTAGGCGTCGGGACGCTGGGCGTCGGGACGCTTGGCGTCGGGACACTGGGCTTCGGGACGCTGGGCGTCGGGATGCTGTGCATTAAGACGCTTAATGTCGTGACGCTGGGCGTCGGGACGCTGGGCGTCGGGACCCTGGGTGTCGGGACGCTGGGCGTTGGGACCCTGTGCCTCGGGTTGCTTGGCCTCGGGTCGCTGGGCCTCGGGACGCTGGGCCTCGGGAAGCTGGGCCTCGGGAAGCTGGGCGTCGGGACGCTGGGCGTGGGATCGCTGGGCGTTTGTACGCTTGACGTCGGAACGCTTGGCGTTGGGACGCCAGCCCGGCGTGGAATAGTGGCTTTGGGACTTTGGGTATTGCTTTTGGATTTACATTTTGGTTCATTTTGTATCTTAAACACTTTTAATTAGCTATAAAAAATCTACCCTGCATGCAGTAATGCTTCTCAGTACACGATATTAGACGTATGGCCATCGGGAATTAGAACACACAGGCTGCTAGGATTGCGAAAAAATTCTAATAATGTGTTTAAACGCGCATTCATCATATCCTAACCTTACCTTGTTCGCTGTTTTTTTTAATGTAATGGAAATGGCAAACAAGCATGCAGTTCACATTGATGTTAAGTGATGACTGCAGCCTATAGACACCGACACAAAGACAAAGCAAAATGCAGATGAGTTACTAGTCCTGAGGCCTAAGGTGTTATGCTTCTGTGCCGGAAATTACAGGGCCGTACATTACTACCTACATTACCACATTACATGATTGATTGCCACTTCCATTACATAAAAAAAATATTGTCCTACAAACTAACAAAGTTACAAACTTTACCTCTTTATAATGTTAGTATAGATAAAAACTATGAAATGTTTAAAGGGAATAACTGTCTACGCCGCGTAGCGTAGCGCTACGAACTTCTGCGAACTAACGGTAGTGCTAAAGATATTTAGCCTGGAGCACCTTGCCGTTTGCCGATTGTTGGTGACATAGGGTAGTGCCGTCTCGAGACAGACAACCCACATAAAATCGTCCAAAAAAAAAGTTTGTGCTGAATTCCGTAAATTTAATGTACGTGCTTTAATGAACTCATAAACTAGGGATTATTTTATGACATATTTAACATTTTTAGGATTCCATACGTATCTCAAAAGGGAAAATCGGCACCCTTATAAGATCACTCGTGATCGTGTGTATATTTGTCTGTTCTTCTGTCGCAGCCGCTTTTCTCTGAAAGTACTGTATCGATAAAGTTTAATTTTTTCCAGAAATATTATTTAAGTTCCCTAGACAATATGTATTTCAAAGCCGTTTTACCGGGTGGGTATCTTTTTTCCTTTTTTCTGCATAAATCTTGACATGAACTTTTGATATCGCAAACGATATTGAAACCCCCAAAAATGGTCACCTTTACTTATTTTCATTACACGTCCATGTTTAAAAGGAACCTTGCAGTTATGCAGTAAATTTGCTGTGACCGACGCATTGACACACGAGCTGTCCTTTGAGGATACCATTATTTTCTTTTGAGGTTCGGAAACTCTAAAAATGAAGGAATTACGTGTCCCAAGATATAAACACAGTACCTTTTTAAATTAAATTTAAGGTGATCGCATACTCCCCGTGGACGCCAAACACTCCAACCGACCTCTCACCTGAAATTGACTTTAGCTCTGAAATTCTGAAATGACCTTTGACTTGAAATTGATCTTGAACCTCAATATGTATCCAAATCTAAAAGGAACCAAGGACACGAATACTCCCTTTCTCGAGATTCTAAGAAATCAAGTAAGTAGTTGGTCCAAGTAGATACCTTTTACTTTATACAATAATTTCATCACGTTAAAATTACAATTTTAATGTTAGTCTAATAAAACGATAAATAATTATGTAGCCTTTATGTTGACATCAATTCGAATTGAAACAAGATGACAATGTGTACACGCATTTGTTAAAAATACAGAAATCCAATATCTGCTTATTTATTGAAATATAATCTTAAATGAGACAGACACAACACAACTTAAGAGCTTGTAGTTACATATGCCGACAGCGCCGACAACTTTTCTCGTAAATATTGTTGGTATAATCATGAATACATTTTGTGTCTAGCAAATTTGGGAATACGTAGTTGTAAAGAGCGTATCGGCAATTGGATCGAAAAGGCGATGACCAAAGTTTTCGCCACCCGCGTCGTACAGGTCTTTACGTAGATAGACTGCGAAAGTAGTGACGTACCTACTTACTATACATTATAAGGTTGGGTTTAATAAATTGAGTTAAGCCATTAGGAGAACTCTTTTGCTTGACTCTTTTGATACAAGGAAGAGTTTTACGGAACACGACAAATTTTTTAAATCTACACAAAAACGTAACTTCAAGGCTGTAATCCCCGCGAGGGTAGGCTGAGATAAATGTATGCATTCAAAGCAAACATCCACGATACATTTTTCACATCTTTTCCAGTACCTCAAACTCTGAGGTACTGGAAAACTTTCAGAAAATGGAAAAATGCCAATAGATCCAGAGATGAAAACGAATGAGATGAAGACTACATTTACATCTTTATCTCTGATAGCCCCCGACCCGCGAATCGAACCCAGGATCCCACCGTAGTAGTGGCCAGCTACCATTAGACTCTGAGGCAGTTAAATCTTTATATTAACTTATTACTCTGTAAACATTTTGTTTGAAAATTCCAAAAAACGGTCTATCTTGCAAGCCAAGAATACGATTTTACTGTTCGGTGGGTAACTTATAGTATTTTCCTTCCGTGCATATTTCAGTTGTGTTCTATTTGATCGTTGATATTTCCATCAGAACAGAGATCAAGAAAATGTATTTTCCGCCAGATCAAATATTGGATCTAAAATACAATACATGTCGTAAAATAAAGAGAAGATTGCGTAGGTTGAGAAGAATCATAGCTCACTGTGACAGGCCTATAAAAAAACACTAAGAGTGAATCACTGTATCTTTTGAGTCATGGCACCCATGGCCAAATACTTGGTAGACTTGAAGGCTAGATACACCTACTCATTGTATTCACCCACGGCTTTTATACTCAACTTTGCTTAATATATTAAACTTTTACTCGAATGTTTTTTAAGGGAAGATTTGTGCAATTTTATTCCGACTGCACTGGACTTTTCTATCGTATAAATGTATAAATCCAACGTGGATAAAAAGAAATGCTTGTGAATTTGGTACCATCTTCAGATAATATTACAAGATAATAGTTATAGCTTTTCCGTTTTTACCAAACGGTTCATATAACTTCTGGTTTTAATATTTTTTTGTGTTCTATAATTTATTTATCCAGAAAGGCTATTTAATATTTCACTATGATTCAAAGGAGGACATGAAAAACATTGCAAAATCGGGAAAAAAATGTCTACGGATATTACAGAGTCGTGGACAGCGCTAGTTAGGGTTCCGTAGTAAACCCTTATAGTTTCGCCATGTCCGTCCGCGGTTTAGCGCAAAAACTATTGGTACTAGAGACTTGAAATTTGGCACAAGTATACTTATATTACTATTAAATATTTATTTTTGAAGT
Source organism: Macrosoma leucophasiata (assembly GCA_036365455.1). Taxonomy (NCBI): domain Eukaryota; kingdom Metazoa; phylum Arthropoda; class Insecta; order Lepidoptera; family Hedylidae; genus Macrosoma; species Macrosoma leucophasiata. The sequence continues at coordinate 12,114,812 of JAWQUS010000003.1, read as the reverse complement.
TAAAATATAGCTAAATATTCTGTGAATATTTCAAACATCTACCTATTACCGTTCTTAGTATCGATTAAAATACATATTATATAAACAGTAGTATCTAGCAGTAGAGGTATACCTACTTTCCATCGTCCATAGGATGCAATGAAAAATCCACATAGATAAAAATTTAATTCGACAATTCTGCAACACTAATGACCAAATAGGATCAAAGGGCGACAAATCAAAAAATCTCATTTCCAATTTTGCGTGAGGAATTATTCGGTGAGATATAATTTTGTGTAGAGATTGTGGGGTAAGTGGCGTGACGGCGCGCACCCAGCCGTGGGCGGGCTGCGCCGTGCGCGGCGGTGCCTGCGGCGCGCCGCCTGCCGTGCTCCGGCACTCAGTAGCTGCTCGAGCCCGCGCCGGCCGCACGTCCCGGTCAGCCTTCCATCCCAGCTCCTCCCGGCGCTCCGCAGCCGCGCCACCGGCCACCGCGCCTCGCGCCGCCGCGCCACCGCCACTCCGCGCCTCCGACCTGCCGCCGCCGCCGGCATAACAAACCGACCTACCGCGATACCCCTATATTGCTATGTACCTCTGATAATCCGCCATCAACGAAAACGCACACGCGATACGTAAGTTACCTTTGTATTTACACATGTCATATCATCTACTTGATTTTTTAGTGATATTTGTCTTGCCTTTGTAAAGTGCTCTCTGCTTTAAGGTTGCTTCAATTTTTATTTGCTGAACTATTTCTTAATTTTTTTAAATATCTATATTACCATTTATTTTATTTTAAACAGTGTAAAAAACGTGGATTTTGGTGATAAAACTAGATGCAGTGTGTTTTCGGAATTCAGGTAAATGTAATTAGCTTTTATGAAAGCAAGTTGAACACAGAATAACGAAAAATTTTGGTATAAACTAGTTTTGAAAACGAAAAATGAAATAAAACATAATCGAATTATGTAAACAAGCGAAATGTAATTTAATGTTTCCAACTTTAGATTGCAAATTATTTGATGCCTACACATGATTTAAAAGCAAATTAAGTAATAGGTCATCCACAGGATAAAGGTCATATTGTGCTTTTGCGAAAAATTTAGTTTTACATAGGTATTCATATTAATTATTGGGTCCACGCAAACTACGCGTTTGAAGAGTTAATTTAGTTAAAACAAGTAGCTTACTGTAATTATACTTTTTATACTTGTTGTTTTCATTGGATTTTGTAGCAATTACCTAAGTAGACAAATTGGCACATAGAACTTCTATTAACAGTTACGGAAAAAGTTACAAGATTTTTACCGATTCAAAATAAAAATGTTATGTATTTAGTATTCAGTTTCAATTAAAGTAATTAATTACACTCTAAATATATGATGATATGTATAGAATGAAAACATTTCAAAATTGAAATTTTTTTTTAATATGTAATGATAGTGGTAAAAAGCTTGCAGCTCACATTGATGTTAAGTGATGACTGCAACCTATAGAAATCTACATAAAAACCGTAGGTCAAAATGCAGATGCGTTGCCACCTCTGTGACCTAAGGTGTCATATCTCTGTGATAGTTATTACGAGGCCATACATTATCATCTAACCGGAACATGATATTACCGAACACTACCATTTAGCGGTAGATAGGTTAAGTAATGTGGTGGTGTCTAAGTCCTCGAGCACCTACACTTGGAACTCTACCATCAGTAACAGATTATGTTATCAAAGTAATAATAACGTCATAGAAAAGTCTAAATTTTTCATTTACTTACGGATTTACCTTATATCATCACTCTAATAAAAATTTGGGGATATAATCATACATATACCGTAACTATATTATACCGTATATTAAAAGATAATATCGATTAACTTTCGTTAGTTCCGTATGGCCTATGTGAGTTATAAGAATCTTTCTCAATAATACCTATTTTTTTGGTAAAAAAAAGACATAAGTTCGTGAAAGTAAAATCTTTACAAATATAACTAAAAACAAAACCTCAGATTTTGACGATAATAGTGCAGATTTTGACATTTTTTTTTTTTTGGAATGATGATAGCAAACAAGCATCCAATTCAGATGTATGTTAAGTGATGACTGCAACCTATAGACATTTACACAACCAGAAGTAAAAATGCAAATGGTTTGCCACGACAGAGCTTTAAGATGTTTTACCTCGATAATAGAATTAACAGGGTCCGTACATAAATAAAATCATATTTTAGAAACCAATGTTAAAAATCTTAATTAAGAAATTATTACTTAAAAAGTAAATACAAAAAATATTTATAAATTTTAAAAAAAATTCACTTACCTACATGAAACTCTTTTTCCATCAAAGTTGAGAAAATCGAGAATAACCGAACCTAATGGTGAAACGAGAACAAATTTCACAACCGCGCCTCAGTATGTGCGTCAGCAAGAAGAAATCCCAATTGCAAGTCGATTTCGGCCGATTAATGAAACGAATCCGCTTTGGTTAGTAGGAACTCATATTTTAAACTCCAAAGCGAATCCAGACTTCACATATTACAGTTACCATGAAAATAGAGTCACGTTTTTTAAATATTGTAATTACTTTGAAGCATCCACTTGAAAGTTTAATCATACAACATTGAAGCCTTTATGTTGAAAATGGCAAAAATAGAGCAACACTGAAAATTATTAAGGACTGTATGTCTGATTATAATAAAAAAACTTTGCACGAATGGCATGGCTGGTGGACTCGATGCACATTTGCACACTTCAACTTAACCTAAGTCGGGATGCTAATAGTCAATCATAGAGACCGCCGGCGGCGTATGAACAATTGTCATATTTTTCTCGTGAGCTGACTGGGTTAATATCGATATTATCCTAATTTCTAGTGACATTTTACTGGTGGTAGAGCTCCAGTGTCGGAGCACGCGTAGGCACAACCGCATTACCTAATATACTTACCGCTAAATGATAGTGTTCAGCACTATCGTGTTTCGGTCAGGTGGTAATGTACGGCCCTGTAGTTTTCCGCACAGAGGCATAACATCTTAGGCCTCAGGAGTGGTAACGCATCTGTACTTTGACCTTAGTCTTTGTGTAAGTGTCTATAGGCTGCAGTCATCACTTAACATCAATGTGAACTGCATGCTTGTTTACCACTTCCATGACATAAAAAAAAATCGAGATTAATTACTTAGTTAATTTATCACCACCCACTATATGGTGGTTGAATTTATGTGATAGTATGTATAGGGATATTTGTAGGCCGACTATCCGGCCACTATCGTAGTCGACAACTAGTCGGCAACTAATCGCCTAAGAGTTCCGACTATTCGGCTTCCTACTTGGTGTGTACTTAATTCTCAAATGTATATCAGGAGAATGCACAGGGTTGGATGTCGTATTTATATTGTTGTTAATTCATCTAGGTATACCAATATTTGCTGTTTTTTCCTGTTTACCGCTATAAATTATCATTTGACATCGGTTACACACTTGACTTGACGAGAATCACTGTCTAGATCTTCAATAAAACATCCATACACAAAACTTTTTCAAACATGGATATTATTGAATTGAGCTGTTTCACTTTATTGAATTACTAGCGGCCCGCCCCGGCTACGCGCGGGTGCAATGTAACCTACCCTCTGCTATTCGTCTTAGCGTGATGATTATAGGTATAGCCTAAAGCCTTCCTCGATATCTTTTATAGTTTAGGCAGCGTACGCAAAATAAGTCATTTTTCTGGTTGATTTTTTACACCTTGTGTCCGAAAAACCCAAAAACCCTACGGAGCCCTACTTTTACCAAAGTAAAATATAACCTATGTTACCCGTGGATAATGTAGCTTTCGAATAATAAAATAATTTTTAAAATTGGTTTAGTAGTTTTTGAGCCTATTCAATACAACCAAACAAACAAAGTTTTCCTCTTTAAAATATTAGTGTAGATAACAGTACTATCATTATAAGAAACTATTTTTTATACAAAAACACCACTCTGGCTAACACAAAAGCACAAAAAGGAGGAAACAATACAAAGTGCGAAGAACCCCATAAGGGTTTCAGCATTTTCACAAGCGGTTGCGACTAGCGCGCGAACTGTTGTAAACAAAGTGTCAGTGGAACCCTCAAACCATGATCGGCTTGGCCGACTAGTCGGCCTATTAGTAGGCTCCTTTACAACAGAGTATCATTATAGACCAAACGTTTAGCCACCATCTCACTCATCATAATATTATTTAAGATCAAGTAGGTCCAGAATATTATTTAAGATGAGAATATTATTTAAGATCAAGTAACCAGACGCAGTACAGGACGGCCCCCCACGAGATGGACCAACGACCTAATCAAGGCTGCGGGGAGCCGATGGATGCAGACCGCCCAGAGTAGGTAATTGTGGAAGTCTCTGGGGGAGACCTATGTTCAGCAGTGGACGTCTATAGGCTGATGATGATGATGAAGTCATTAACCTAAACGAAGAACAGAACAGCACCTAATATTGAGTCATGGGGGAAAACTAGACAATTCCGCCAAATAGCCCTGGAGGACGCTTTGTATTCAAGTAAAATCTTTGAATTTTATAATTTATTTCAAAATACTATATTAAGAACTGCTTCCACGTTTCATATTCATGTAATTTTTTAACTTATGGTAAACATTTCACGCAAATTTCAGGTAAAAGTTTATCTTGGACAAATCACCATTATAATTTCTTCCATGTTTCAAATATGTTTTGTCATAAATCTAACACCAGTAATTTGATTAGCGATCTTGAGTAAAACAAAACTATTTCTTATTAAATTCATTGGAGTTGCTAAATGTTTTTACTAATTCTTGCCCGAGCAAAGAGCGCCAAGAATGTTACCGATACCACCACGATTAGTGCCGTGCTTGCACACAACGAGAATCACTGCTAACATTGCTGCCTTATTATTCCTACTACATACATATTTCGCTGGGGAATAAAAGAAATGGTGAACGCGATAAGAGTAACGATGATGATTTTTAGGTGGCTTGTTACACCCATCAACTCTCAAAGCAAACGATATTGGTCCACTACGTGGGCAGGCTATACACCACATGGCAATAGACTAATTTCATCGGTTGTTAAGTAGAAGAAATATGAACTCATCTGTAGGTATGAATCTATTGCAATTCAATCTTGGCCAAACGCAAAATTGATTTACTCTGACGCCACTTTTAAGCGTTGCAACCGACTAGGCAGGGTATTAATTATGAGCATGTGTTTTCAGGTTGTACATTGTAAGAAGATAACTTAATAATAAGAAACAAGTGTAGATGTACAGTCAGGGAACTCACCGCTTAAATCAACCAAATTTAACTTTTATTACCATCGCATTAGGTGTCCGTGTCATTCAGCAGCCAATTTAATGGTAGTAGGCACCTTTTTCTAGAACTAGAACATTACTTTCATTCCAGAGAACACTTCGGAACTCTCACACGATCGAAGTCGTTACCTAGTTTTAGAATAAAACGGAAGATTGTGTAATAGGTAAATTCTTCCCGTAACTAAGACTACAACAAACAATAAGAATAGCAGATATAATTTTTATGTATGTATGTATCTTCACGCCAGGTCCTTAACGGGGTAGGCAGAGAGTGTAGAGCGCCAGATATCCCGGTCTTGACAAACCTCTCGTGCCTCGTCTACCTTCATCATTCTCTTCATACATGCACGCCGATTCCTAAGACTTTTGACCCCACCATCAGATAGAACTCGACCTATTTGGTCATGGTAGGTCAGTCTTGGTCTTCCTGGGCCTCTGCAACCATTTACATTCGCATTGTTTATCTGTTAAGTCAATCGCTCATTCCATCGAACCAACCATCGGATTCGAACCATCGGAGCATGCCTTTTTTCATTTTTACACCGATACTATCATTCACACAAAGCCTCTTTCTTACATCTTCATTGCGAACGCGATCGGTGAGTGATACACCGCAGATCTTGCGCAAAGATCTCATCTCGACCGCGTTTATCTTACATTCATGCATTTTCCTGCATACCCAGCTCTCGCTTCCATATAAAAGCGTTGGAGTAAGTACAGCATTATGTACGGCTAGTCGAGCCCGCTGGCTGAGATGTTTCGATTCTAGCAGCTTCCCCAACGCTCCATTCACGCAATTTCCTGCAAGCACTCTACTTTCTATGTCAGTGGTGTGCCTATCATCCTTGCTAAAAGCACATCCAAGATATACAATTTCATCCATCTGTTCTAACACTACATCATCTACTACTAACCTTGCATTTGTTCTCTGTTCATCTCTTTCAAATACGAATACTTTAGTTTTATTCACATTCAATTGTAAGCCTTTCTCTGTAGGCACCACCGCATTACCTAATATACTTGCTGCAAAATGGTAGTGTTCAGCACTATCGTGTTCCAGTCAGGTGGTAATGTACGGCCCTGTAATTTCCGGCACAGAGGCATAACACCTAATGCCTCAGGAGTGGCAGCGCATCTGCATTTTGACCTCTGGTCATTGTGTGGGTGTCTATAGGCTGCAGTCATCACTTAACATCAATGTGAACTGCATGCTAGTTTGCCACTTCCATTACATAAAAAAAAGAATAGTTTCAAATTATCATTTATTAAAATGATTAAGTATTCATTACACATTTCTGAACGCACGCGTAATACTTTTCAATCTTTTTAAAAAAACAATACATATAGTAGTTTATTCATACATTTTCAATAGTTTATGAACGCATGCATAAATGTAATTACTTACAGATTTTGACAAAAAAAATGACAGCTCCGAAACTAAAGAACTTTTAGGGAAAATAACGCATTTTTTAAGTATTCGTCAATTTTTCTTATTTTTATATGTATTCTGCTATTCGGGGCGGAGACAAATCCAACAAATCAAAAACCATGAAAATTGGTCCAGCAGATCTCGAGTTATAAGTGTTGTAACAAGCCCGACTTTGTTTTATATATATAGATTATTTAGGTTTTTAAATATTATATATTTTAATGTTTTTTTTATTATGTAGATTAATTTAGTTATTTGTCTGTTCAATATTGCATACTTAAGGATTTCAATTAAAGAGTAAAAAATTATTTCAAAATAATAAAGAATATGTGAGGTGTAAACATTTTTTTAGATGTATTTTCTTAATTTGATTTAGATTTAATTTAGTAAGTTATCTAAGTGTAGCTTTAATTCATATTTCCCTTTTCAGTTTCTCTTTGACACGATATTTTTTATGACAAAGATATTATCTGTTAATTTTCAGCTGCCAATAAATATTTGAAGTTGTTTTATAACGATATTCTTTAACGCGGCTTGCAATAGGAATGTACTGGTAGAAATAAAAACGTAACAAAATAACGAAAAAGCGTAACACGATGTCCAGCGTACATAGTTTGGATAATAATATACTGACGCCATCGATGACAGAGGCAGAGAAAACACACAGGGGCATGGAGACAGCTGTACAAAAACATGGATGCATGGATGGATGAATAGACAGACAGATAAAGGGCAACAATTTCTATTATAAATGATGTTTGTTGCTATTATTATTCATGTATTATTTAGGATGGAACTTCGTTCTTGACGAGGATAGTCCGGCCACGATCCTTTTACGCGTAAGAAGATATCTGCTTAGATAGTAGATATCGCGCATGAAAAATTGTCAGGTGATAGTATACCGCTGATTGTGTATGAATCGTAATTTCTTGTTGAGAGGCAAAATATCATAGGTCTCAGGTGCATTATTGTAATAAAACTATTTATTTTTATGTAGATGTCTACAATCCCAAATTACTGTATTCCCTTTACCTATTATGTTTGTTTGAAACTTATAACATTTACCGATTTCAATGAAATTTCACATTGGTACTCAACTCAACTCATTAAGAGTTGAGTTGAGTTCTTCCACAGCGTATTAGGAGTTCATTTTTGAACAAACAGGATGTTTGATCCAAGACTTTCGACGATCATAGTGCCAATTTTTATTATAATCGACGTAGCGATTTATTGTCATGCAGACTTTCAACTCCTACTTTTCCCTTCAGAATTAGATTTTTGAAAAAAACAAAACAAGTTTGTATTTAGGTTTTCAATTGTTTTCATTTTAAATTTCATCCAAATCAATGCTGTGGTTTATCCGTGAGAGTGTAACAAACAGACAGAGAGACGTTCACATTTATAATAGTTACTATGGATGGATCTATATTACTATATTATTACTTGACTTATTATGCCTATATGAATACATTTGCATCTCTCACTATAAAATAATATACATATATATATATAAGTAGCTGACCCGGCAAACTTCGAAATGCCTTAGAATGAAATAATGTGTCAAGATACGGATAGGTTTGATAGATACGGACTATTTGAATGGGAAAATGGAATAGAAGATTTTAATATTTCCCTTCAATTTCTTCAAATTTTCTTACATATTAAACCTTCCCTGGGCTTCCAGAAATAATTCAAAACTAAAGTTAACCAAATTGGTAGAGCCGTATTTCGAGTTTTAGCGAGACTAACGAACAGCAATTGATTTATATATATATATATATATATAGATATAATAATATAAATAATATTTATATATATATATATATATATATATATATATATATGTATGAATAAAAAAAACGTATGAATAAAATTTTGTCATAATTACGAACAACAAAACTATCTTGTCTTTAAGATACCTATCATAAAACATAAAACTAATAAAGTAACGTACAGAATGTTTTCGATGCCAGTTTTGTTGTTTGTGTGATGTTATTCTCTATCTTGTCGCAGCAAATATCGAACTTTTTGAAACGTCTCTACATTGTGCCAAATGAACCCCTACAACCTCTTTAACTTATTTTTTTACTCCGCAAGAAATAATGATGCTTACGGCTTACAATGTCTTATGGAATGTAAATTGGAACATCCTTGAATTTCTCATGGGTATTTATTTATGATGTTCATATAAGTCAAAAAGTGAGTGGGTACCGTTGGAGACAAAGTTTCTTCGCATTTTTTAAGATAATTCAAAACATTTTTTAATATAGTTTATTTAAATTTAACTAAAGTATGTATGTACCATTTTGTTCAATAACCTTTTACCATCTTGTAGGTAGGGACATGATCCCATTGCTATAAAAATTTTGGGACTTCTCATCAAAATACCGCGACAAGTGGATTTGGCAGTCCTCTCGTGATGTGAACCTAACATTGCATAATGAATTCTGAATAGACCGAAACAGGTGGAAATCTGAAGGTGCAAGGTCAGAACTATACGGCGGATGCATTAACACCTCCCAGCCAAACTCTCTTAATTTTTGCTGAGTGGCTATAGATGTGTGAGGTCTAGCGTTATCATGATGAAACACCACACCCCTTCTGTTGATCAATTCCGGCCGCTTTCTCTCAACTTCTTGCTTTAATCTCATCAGTTGTTTGCAGTAGAGTTCAGAATCGATAGTCCTGCCTGGTGGTAATGAATAATGCCCTTCCAATCCCACCACACACACAACATCACCTTATTGCGAGTTAACCCGGGTTTCGCCACAGTCTGTGAAGCCTGACCGGCCTTTGACCACGACCTTTTTCGCACGTTCTTGTCGTACGTGATCCACTTTTCATCACCAGTTATCAGCTTCTTCAAAAATGATTCGGTTTCAATAAAGAATCGTCGTAATAAAGAATCACAAATGAGTACACGGTTCATTTCTTTCAAGGTTTCTTTCAGTGAGCTCGTGAGGTACCCAAAATGCGCCAAAACTGTTTTGTGATCAATTCTCAGTTCTTCAGCTACGTCGTAACTACTGATATGTCGATCTTGCTCCACTTTTTCAAAAATGGCATCCATTTTATCCGTAATAGGGCGAGCTGAGCGAGGTGCATCTTTGACATCAAAATTTCCGGATTGAAAACGCTTATTAAACCAAATTTGTGCTACTCTCACAGACACTGCACTAGGTCCATAAACATCGCAAATTTTGCCCCAAATGCATTTTTACCTTTTTTGTAGTAAAATTTTAAAATGTATCGAATGAAAATCACACATTTGCTTAATTTGAATTTGAAATTATGTTCTTTAAAATTTTAACTTTCAATGATACCAAAACCAGCCAGATACAAATACTACAGCCAAAGAGATTTGATTACAAGTTCATACATACTATAATGCGAAAAGACTTTTTCCCCAACCTATTATATTGCCGTCGATTACGCATTAACGGTTATGTATGGTAAGTGATTATTGCATTTTATGCTAGAAGAAAAGCTATTATCGCCGTCAATATCATTTTAGAGTTATATTTTTTTAATAGCAGATTGTTACTGCCTTAGTAGTGTAGCGTTAGAAGGTTACTACTACAACGACAGGGTCTTGGGTTCTATCACCGGGTCGGAGGTTAAGAGATAGAGGTGAAGGTGAAGCATTATCTCTGATACTTTTATTATAGGATATAATGCGTTCATCGAGATATGCTGCAAACTTATTTTTTACGCATATTTATGATCTATATCTAGAGAATATAGTATAAAATATAGAACTTTTTCTTTGCAGTTCGATGCATTAATAGTTAGTATTTTAAGTAAGTGCATGTTTGTCACGTTTTTATTTAATTAAAACTATTTTGCTATTAATTGTTACTTATTAAATAACTAACTCTTTTCGACAATAAAAACTGCGCTACACCATATAAAAGCTTCTATATTTATCATAACAGATCTCGCGTCCACTGTATACAATACCGTATCATCGTATTCGTGACTGAAATTAACATGTTTCGTTAGGACTTCATTCATGACACTACGTTTGGATAATGTAAGCCTTCAGACATAATAAATACTTTCATATGTGCGGAATAATACGGAGTACAGGAAAAAATAATTTCTTATATTTGTTACACATTACGTATAAATATATGGAATATAATTATTTAATTCCAATAGGTATGTGTCGAATCCTTTCTTTAATAATAAAAAGTGTCAAAGATGCATGTAGTTCACATTGATGTAAAAAACATTCTGAAGATTAGCGAGAAGACTAGCGAGTGTTAAATGGGGATGCGCAGGTTGTGCTACATCACAGTGCTGCCGTAGGTAGAGATAGGAAGTATGGGTAGGGTGTGCATACTGTTCATACATATTGAGGACAACTTATTTCTTAAATAAAAAATAGCAAATACATAAACATATAATGTCAGTTCATGTATTATGATTATTACAGGATTTTCTAATCGGGGTATTTGAGAGTGTGAATTATTCCCGTTACATAGTGTATATACGCCCGCACCTTTAAGGCAACCATTTTTTTTTAAATTTTTTCAAAAAACGGCCACAAGCTCTTTACATTTTTCAGACCGTGAGGATTGTGGATAGGACCTCTGATCCCGTTCATTTATAATCTCTGAATATTTGACATACTTGAGTTCTTTTTCACCTACAATTTTGATCCTTTTCAAAAGGTCACGCATCCATGTCACGAGTTAAGGGGCATCATATATTCTGATAGGATGATAAATATACCCAAAAGAATCTCCCATCCAAAAGTCCGACGATTTGGAAGTAAAGTGCGTGAATGGAGATTTTTTCAAAATTGTGTATAGCTGTCTTGTGAGCGCTTCATAAATCTTCTCTTGGGATCCCCTACAGTCATCGACCCTTAATAGTTACATAATTTTTCAATAACGTTTTTCCTAGGGATAGGCTAAGGAAAAAACCGACGGAGACCTACTAACGTACACACGATTCCCGTAAACTTAGTAGATTTCCTATAGCATAAATGTATGTATTATACCTTCACATAGGGTTTTCTATAATATATGTATATGTAAATTAATATATTTCTTTTAAATTATCGGATAAGTAGTTTTGGAGATAAGGAAATATCGATGGCCTAGAAGACAAACATGCTAAGTACAGACCTAATTTTTTTTGGGGAGGACAGTTTTTATTGATATCAAACATATATAATACATTTAAACTAGAAAATTCCAAACTTCTAGATACTTAAACACATATTGTGTATATACGCAATTTCTGTGTAAAGATTAAAGTTTAATACCAAATTAAAAATTAACAAATTTATAAAAATGCGAATATACTTTTTACCTAATATTGGTTTATATTGCCGATACTCCTGTTTTATTCACAACAAGAAATCAAATAAATAGATTCGAGTGCCACTACCACGGTAGTTATTTGTGTATAAGCCATTGATATACAAAAAACCTTTGTATATCAATGGCATAAGCCAATATTAACTACCCCAGCGCGAACGCCGAGCGTAGGCATAAAAAGTGAAGTGCATACACGAGATTGACTTCTATACCTTTCTGTTCTGTGCCGAAACTTAGAAGTTACATTACCCCATATTTTATTTTAATCTTTTCAGTTTCTCTATTCGGTAATTTTTTTTTTAACTTTTATTTCAGCAACGCATTTGCTACGTTCATCGTTCTTAACATGTGTTATTTATAATTAAGTGTTCAGATTTCAGCTTTGACTCCAATGTAATATAGGGGCGAGCCCATTAAGATTCATCCGGCACATTTCCAAACCCACACGGCTAAGTGCCATAAAATACATAGAGGCTAATCAAAACAATATTTTATTAGGATGTTTACGATTGATTTGCTATGTCATAGACCCTACTTCATAAATTACGGATAAGGTTGTCCAAGATCCTTTTATTTGATGTGCCTAACATATTATGGTTCGAAAATTTAATTAACTAATATTTCTTCCCCCAAACCGGGTGCTGATTTGGAAATATCTGTTGCTCAATCCCAACATTGGAACGTAGATACATGTCCATATTTGGGTCATACATTTACATATAATATATGTGTATCAATTTTCAACTCAAGCGGCCTAACAGTTTCGAAGAACATTGGCTATGTCAGGTGGATAGACAGACACACGAGGATCCTATAAGATTTCCGTTTTATTTTATCAGGTAAAGAGCCTTAAAAGTTTCCAAGTTTTCCAAAATGTTCCAAGGAAAAAACAGTAACTTTTCTAACATTTTCTTTATTCCTGTAAATTCTAGTAAATACATTTTGCCCTCATAGTAAGTATTCTTACTATAGTATTATTACTATAAATTAAGTAATGACGTAACATTGAGGCAACACAATAAGAATAATCTTGGTCCATTATATGATTATTTGAGTAAGAACAAGCAAAGTGAGGCAATTCAATATTCCGTGTATATTTACCGAGTTAACAAGAATCCAGCTGAACCAACCAAAGGAATCTCATTACTAATGGAAAATAATTTGCGACAAAATGTGAAAGCTAAGTTTCATTTAAATCAGTTCATCAAGTTTAGTATAGATTTCAAATGATTACTGATTGCTATTTAGTTATCACCAAAGGTAATACGAGAAACTCATACGCAAAAATACAAATGCAATGAAAACTATGCGAATATTTACGATAGTACCTATCAAAATCAAACAATACCTATATTTTATAGTAGTTGTGCCGCGGCTCAGCCCGCGTAGAATTCGGTTTGTGTCAGTAATAGACTTCGCCTCCAATTTCTTTCCCTCTTCCGAGGAAACGGAACTTAAACGTAAAATTGACAGATAATATAATTATGTTAGAGGACTAGAAGACTGTATAGAGCAGATAAAATATCTTACAATTACCACTAAGTAAAAACTGGGTTAGATTAGATCTAAATATTCCAAGGGACACTGTAATCGGGCTACATTTCTCAAGAAAGCAGTATGTATATATAATGTTTTTTTAATAAACTTTATTGAAATGTTTGATCTAGGTATTTATTTAATTTTTTTTTTCTAAAGATCTGAATGGAAATTGTTTCAGAACCACTGCGATACAAGCCTAGATTATTGCAGGATCCATTGTAAATGTAAATGCTTATGTAAGAACAATATTAAATAAAGAAATATTATTATTTAAAATAAAGTAAAAAACATCTGAAATAGCAAGCTAAATATAAAAAATATAACTAATCGTTCACACAAATTAACACGCCGTTTACGCTAATCGGGTGGCAAAATAGATAAGATATGGGCGTAAGTGAAGCGCTTTAATTTTATTTCTAAGTTACCTCCTCTAACATCGATTTTTTTTTCTTATTAATTTATTATTACCCTTTATTGTACACCGGAAAACTAAACAAATTATGCAAACAATTATCACTGTTACATAATCTTATTGATCACTATACTAAATCGTTTTCCAGTTATACAGATATGTACGGGTCCGTAATTACTAACATGGTGACAAAATGTCTTGCGCATAAAACCATACACTTATTACTTTGAGGCGTCTAGCTTTTTGAAGACATCTATAGATTGCAATATTTTCGTACTATTAATATGAATTTGCACGTACCTAAGCTTAATATCACATGAAATAAGCTGCCCCTTTCATTACAAAAAAAAACAATAATGTAACCACAAACAATTTTACCTTCAATATAGCTATAACCGCATTCACTCATAAATAATTTATAGACGTGGGCAGACTACTCAGTAAAAGTTATTTGGTTGAAAATAGATGACTAATATTCAAATAATAAGTATTCAAATGTATTTGCATGAAACACAAAAGAGTTCACGGGTAATCGCCATTTAAATGATTGTCACTTTGAATCGAGGAATATCTTTATATCTATGGTTTATATATTATTATATTTAGTAGTATACAAAGAACACGAATACACGTTTTGCTCATCTTGTTTCTGAGTTCCACATAGCGAGGAACGTATTTTCTAATATTCATTGGGACTATTTTCCAACAATAATCATTCAAACAAGTTGACATTCAAAAAGCTAGAGGTGCTTAGTAAAGTGTGACAGTATTTCATATCGGGGCAGCTACTATAGTTTTATAGTAGTTTTAAGTGGGCCCCATCTGGAATACTATTCTTATTTGTGGCCGGAGCCTCCAAATACCCGCTCGGTCCACTTGATGCTTTACAAAGACGCACCGTTCGTATGGCTAACGATCCAGGACTCTCTTACAAGCTCCATCATCTAAGTCTACGCAGAGACAAAAAAAGAGAAAGAGAAAGACAAAGAGTGAGGAGGCATTGGCTGTAAGTCTGGATATTGCTAAGGGCTTTGACCGAGTCTGGCACAGGGCACTTCTCGCGAAACATCCATCCTACGGTCTTCCCGAGAGGTTATGTAACTGGACAGCCAGCTTTCTGTCTGAGTGTTTCATACAAGTCTTATTTGACGGTCAGCGCTCAGACAGACTACCTATCAACGCTGGTGTGCCACGAGGCTCTGTACTATCTCCCACGCTTTTTCTTCTGCATATCAATGAAATGTTGGAGCAAAACTCCAATTTTCATTGCTATGCGGATGATAGTACGGGAGATGCACACTACACTAGCTGTACAAATGCCTCTCGGACACTTATCGATGAAAGTAGGACTAGACTTGTGTCTGAAATCGACCACTAAATTTAGTGCAGTTCAACCCCTCGAAGACACAAGTCTGCGCGTTCATCGCTAAAAAAACCCCCATTCATTGTAGCACCACAGTTCCAAGACACTCAGCTCGCCGTTGGTAAGAGTATCGGTATCCTGGGCGTTGACATATCGAACAATTCAAGAGTCACATTGAGTGTAAGACCAAGTTGGCATCCAAAAAGCTTGGTGGTTTAACAAAACGAGGCAGTTTTCACTTCGGGGCAGTTGCTACAGCTTTATAAGGCCCAAGTGCGGCCCCATCTGGAATACTGCTCTCATTAGTGGGCGGAAGCCCCCAGACAAAGGGGCTCCCGGGGGACTCTACAACTTTCGGTGCCCAGACGTGGTCTCTCACTATGGGTCTCGTACGAAAGCTCCAAGTCACTCAGCGGTCAATGGAGAGGACTATAATAATAATAATAGGCTCTCGCTAGGTGGATGGATCAAGGGCTTGATACAGAAAGCAGTACTCCTCGGCACGGCACGCATAGTGAGGAGGTTCCTGTCTCTGTGTCCCTAACCATCGGCTGCTTGGACCCTGCTCCCGCTGTCGGCGGCACACTATTTTTTATTTTTTTATATATATTTGTTTATTTTTATACTTATATATGTAAAAAATTATTTAATGAGTAAAAAAAATAAATAAGTGGAATAATAATAATAATCATTTATTTATTCAAGTGACCAGGACTCAATATAATATAAAAACTTACATTTAACTTATAAGTAACTTAAAATATCCAATGTATAAAAAGTCTTAAGTTGTAACTCTAGTTTAGTTTTAGCTCGTGACTATTTTGACCCCACAAATACGACTATTATTGCACTGAATAATGCCTACATTATGAAAAAGACTACGTCTCCATAAAAGGGCCACTCCACTCCACCGTGAGGTCGGCCGCGTAGCATACCAGCCGTTGTGTCTACTGCCGAAACTCCGGTACAGCTGAACTCATCGCTGATGGTATCCAGGAAAGTTATATCATCTGGTAGCAACCATGTTTCTTAATATAACATCATATTAACAATAAATATACAGTTAATATCACAGTATTTGCATAGGGTACGAATACTCTGCACAGAACGCTTAGCATTCTTGCAATTAAAAGTTACTATATTAAAAATATTTTGCTTCATTACTTGACGTTATTCACGCCGGTATCGTTAGAGTTTTCCATATTTTTCGGTTTGTAGTTAACAAACCGACGAAATACAACGTTTTGTAGCCACAACTTCTCATCGAGGAACATAGGCAACGTATTTAGTGACACAAAGAACTTATATGCATTGTGTTCACATTGTCGTTTAATATAATTTTTTTCAAGTATCACAATTTCACCTGTCTTCTTTTTAATATAGCTACAAACATCCGATTCCAAAGTGTACATTCGATAAGAACATGGGTATTTTCCTGTCAGCCGCTTTAAATTTTTCATCTGCTTCTGTTACAAAACTGCCTAATCTTCCCATATACTTATAATTGCGTTTCTGCCGCTTATTCTGCACAAATGTAAAACCGTCATTTACTTTAATAGCGGCAATGCTCGCATACGTATGATTCGGCTCTAGAAACGAACGACGACTCAGCTGTTCATTTGACTCGTTCGCACTGACCGATACCGTCGATAACGGTATTGATAATGCAACACCGCCCCCTCCGATACTTGCCACGCGACTCGCTCTTACTTCGTCACCTCCACTAACCGTTAACAATTGAGTTTTGGCACTATTCTCCTCCTCATCATCATTACTAATACTTGTAACTATGCTTAGCGTTTCCGAATCAGAAATGAAGAAATCCGTAGGCGAACGAAAGTCGCTGACATAGTCAAGCAGATCTCCAAGCTGAAGTGGCAATGGGCAGGGCACATAGCTCGGAAAACCGATAGCCATTGGGGCAGAAAGGTTCTCGAGTGGAGACCACGTATCGGCAAGCGCAGCGTAGGGCGTCCACCTGCAAGATGGACCGACGACCTAGTCAAGGTACGCGCTGGATGCACGTCGCTTCCGATCGGTCGGCATGGAGGTCATTGGGGGAGGCCTATGTTCAGCAGTGGACGTCCTATGGCTACATTGATGATAATAACTGTTTTCTAGCATAAAGAGTCACTGAGTTAAGCTGTGGACAGATGCAAGGATGGATGGACATGGCGAAACTATGAAAGTTCCTTATAGGCTACGGAACACTAAAAAAAAACAATACTTTGACCCGAGATCCGAAAATGATACCTCAGCCTAGCAAAATTACCAAGCAGACTACCATGCACGCAGTAAATATAAAAATCCCAACCGGTAGCGCAAAGACCAAAAATATGGCTTCATTTGTGTAACAATTCAGTGTACACTGTTAATACATTAAAGGCGTAGACGGCTAACGCAATTGATTTCAGAGAACGATATTAGACGCTCCGTGTCGTCCAATTTCACTGGAACTGGTTACGGTCTTTGGGGAATTAGGATCGAAATGCAAAACGTGTTCAATTTAAGTTAATTAATATGACAACTCCTAGTTTAATTACGTTACGTAATTAAATTATGTTATACGAGATCAACCAGGAACAGCCAGGGAATTAAATAGATAACCTTATCCTATAATTAACACGACTAGATAGTTTGACCTTTTCTGCTTTAACTCAATTCCCTTGTAGAAACTTGCTTGATGTTTTATTTTAATATTATTATATAATTATTAACTTATTGTGCAGGTAACTTTAATTAGGTAGGTACTTACTTTTTTATATATTGTATTAATATAACTTACACTAAAAGAAAATATACAAATATTTTTTCAATTATGAGTAGCATCCATAAAAAATTGGAAGTATCTTTTATCTTTTAAAGTGAACAATAAAATCACCTATTGTCTGATGCTGGAAATGAAAAGCAACGAAGGAAACTCTTCAGCGGTCAATACCTGTTATCTTGCATCTCAGGTGATGTATAGCAAGTCAGCAAGAAAAAAAAAGTGCTTTATTGGTGTAGCCGTGAAACTAAGACATGCTTATTACAGGATAAATAAAAAATAATAAAAAACGAACTAATCATATACAATGATGTCACCAACAGGTACCTAGATTACTAACATGTGATGACCTATCAATAAAAGAAAAAAAAATAATAAAAAAAAACAAAAGTCAGAAATCATCGAAGATATCCTTATTTTTATATATTATATGGATTTATATTGCTTATATTTATTATATTGTAACTTATTTACTATACAAATAGGTCGAGTTCTGTCTGATGGTGGGGTCAAAAGTCTTAGGAATCGGCGTGCATGTATGAAGAGAATGATGAAGGTAGACGAGGCACGAGAGGTTTGTCAGAACCGGGATGTCTGGCGCTCTACACTCTCTGCCTACCCCGTTAAATATAGTTTATGTACATATTTGTACTTATATATATAAGTACAAATATGTATATATATATATATATATTAGTGGCTGCCGCTACACAATTACACAATTAAAAAATCATGAATGCAAATAATCATATAAACAGCGTTCCACGGCTGCACCAAATAGATTCCAGTTCAACATAAGTCAGGCCGGAGCCCGACGTTGGTTTTCAACTGGAAGCTATTTGGTGACAGACAAATATCAGATCCAGTAGTACGTATACTAGATACCTGATGTATATAAATAAACCTGATGCAAAGATTCTTTCCGTGTGAACCGCATGCTTGTTTGCCACCATAATTAGGCACATTAAAAAATACCAAAGGTGACTTACACCCATATTCTAAGTGGTAATCTCGACCTTTTAACTCAACTTTACTCAATGGAATTTTGGGATTTTTAGTTGTAACTGATAACGTCCACTCGACATTCTGCCTCCGTTTGAGGTAAGAAAGCCATTGTCAAACTCCAAGCTACGTCACGACTCACGACCTACCTTGAAGTTTCGTGGAGTATTTACATTTACGCCATATTCTTGCGCTCAATAAGTTTTTCGTGTCGAAACTGTCCGGAAATATAATTCTGTCCGGAATAAAAATATACCATATTTTTCTATAACAATGGAATTGGAAGACTTTGTGAATTATTTATATGATAAGCCATAAAATTACCCCGAACGGCGTTACATGCGGGATGCAGAAAAGGATGCTAACTACTACAACTAAGAATATGGATTTCGAGGCGTCCTCATAAAGTATCTTAAACTGAGTGTGAGTCAAGCAATGTTTCAAGTAACGTCTTAGAATATGGGGTGTAGGAGTCGAAAAAGTTTAGTAGGTAAATTTAAAAGTAAACCAAATAAGGTGACAGATTTTGAACATAAAAATAGGTACTTGTGTAGTTTTATTCTAATAAGTATTTTTATAAAAACCTTTAACAAACTATCTTAAAAATTATAAATAAATAAAGCAGTTATGTACATGCATCAAAAAAATCCACATCGCCGTCGCGGCAAAGTTCCCAAAGGGCTGGTAGCATTGCCACGGTAAGGTAGGTACTTATACAAAAAAGTAATATTGTCAAAAAATAAACTGAAGAGGTTAAAACGGTTTAACGCGCCAAATACGTTAGCAAGGCACAAAGTTACGTTGTATATCGCGCTGCCACACCGTAGTTTTTCTCCTTTACCACAGAATACATTGCAGAATAATTTAGAGACTTTGCTTGTATTTTTCTACCACCACTAAATGGTTATTATGATATATTTGCCGCCGTCTGAATCACTTTAATCTTACCTGTTTAATTTTTCGATTGTGTAGCACTGAAAATACCATCGATATCAATGGCGATTACGCCTAGCAATAGATATCATTGACATAACTGAGAATTTGGCGAGCAAGGCTAAGCTGAATAGCCCCAGCAGCGGCTTAGTAGGTAGAATCACATTGGGTGCAACAATGACAAGATTCCAAAATGCTAAACTCCAAGTTGTTATTTATTATATACATGTGATCAGTGATATACACGTTAGTTATGATGATCCAGTTGCGTTAGTTAGATGATCCAGTTAGTTCATTTCGTACAATTTATTGCGCATTCAGGCAAAGTTCTTTGACCATTGTGTATTGCTAGTCATCACGTATAGATTTGTAATGTGATAGCTCACATATGCCTAGTGAATAAGTCATGCAAAGGGCAATGGAAAGGTAGCCCTTCGCACGAGGTGGACCGTGGTGGATCTGGTGAAGGTCACGAAGAATTGCTGGATGAATATCATTCACAGTGATTGAGGACATTCGTTTGTTCTCCTGTGGGTGTCTTTCGGATGAAACAGTAATTATAAGTTAGTTAGTTCCATTTCATTTCGTAAGATAAAGTCCAGCTCTAGGAGTGAGGAAATTGGAGACGATTTGTGTTTCACCATCAATTTTTTATGAAAGACAGCCGAGGGAACCAAAACCACATAAATAATAGTCGAGGTCACTAACGGTCTAATGATGCATTTTGAAAGTAAAGTAAAATGACAAACTGGACCGATTAATTAATAATGCTATTCGATTTATCTTTCTTCTGCGCAAATTTGATCATGGCTCGACTTACCGGACACAGTTAAAATGGCTTCCCATCCGCCAAAGAAGGCAATTAAGGATACTTTGTCAACTTTTTTCGATTATTTTTGTTAATTCGTCTCCTAATTATCTTAAGCACTTTTTTCAGTACCTTAGCTCTTCTCACTCTTTAGATCTTAGATCAAACGAGTCCTCTACGCTCTCTATCCCTCTTCATCGATCCGGGTTCGTCTCCAATTCTTTCGATGTTCAAGCGGCTCGCTTGTGGAATGCGTTACCTGACACTCTACGTAGGTCTGGTTCTAAACTCACCTTTAAAAAAAATCTGAAATCCTATCTTTGTCAATAAATGTTATCATCGTCATATTTATGTATGTATTTATGTATACATGTTTGTATATATTTGTTCATATCTATGTAAATATATATAATATTTTTTTTATGTATTTTGTAACTAAATGGTAACTATTTGTTTTAGTATTTATCATGTATCTCTAGTAAGTATTATTATTATTTTTACGTCTATGGTTTCCCATGTTTGCTGTGTCATCATACCGCCCACCTAACTCTCTAAACTGAAAAAAGAAAACTGATAGAATGAAAATAAATATAAAGTATGTTCTTAGGTTTTCGGATTTATCTCGCGTATATTAAACTAAAATGATAATCATTTTAGTTTAATATACGCGAGATAAATCCGAAAATTAAAATCAAAATCGAACCCGACGTTTCGGTCGCTTTTCAGCTTCCGTGGTCTCGGGCAGACTGAGGTGGTATTTGTCTGACAGCAGTTTGAAAAATTATTATGTGCAGCTACCTCCATCTATTTCGCAAACGTATTGCGTAGCGTTCAGTATTAACACAAAAGTTACTAATTGTATCTTGAGGTCTTACAGACTGTTGCGTTTGGTCATTTTATAACATAGGTAAATTTGTTTTGCGCCGACTCAAAATTAATAAGTTAGATAAGTAAAGCTTAAATTTATTTTTATCATTACAGTTTCAAAAATTATGTTTTATTAATTGCTCATTGATATATTTACCACTTAACGTGCATTAAATAACTTTATAATAGCTATATTAATAAAACGATTGATGTCATAATATCGAGAGCTATTCTAGATATAAATTCATGGTCGATACTAAGATAATAGTAACTTATAATAATAGTTAATTTGAGAATGAATCGAGCGGCCAAGTTTCATTAGTTAGTTACTAGTATTTTATCGTGTCTTTGGGGAATAACAACGTCCAAACCTACGCGTATCTATCTAATGAATTTGTTGCTACGTAAACTAACCCACCATGTACTCGTATACCAAAGTTTTATAGCGACACTTAATATTTCGGGATATTCAAACAAATGGGATTTGTTTAAATGATCTTTGAACGATCATTCTCAACCAATCCCAACCATTTGTTGCCTTATTAGATAAAATGTTCATATTTTTTATGTAATTAACATGGCAAACAAGGATGCAGTTCACATTGATGTTAAGTTATGACTGCAGCTTATATCTAGACATCAACACAAACCGCAGATGCGTTGCTACCCTTGAGACCTTAGTTGTTATACCTCTGTGATATGTAGTTATTAGGTATGAAGCATTACCATCTAACCGGAACACGATAGTGCTACACTACCATTGGCGGCGATAGATTAGGTAATGCGGTGGTGCCTATACCCTCGAGCTCCTACACTGGACCTCTACCACCAGTAGAAATAAAATCCTTGTATTGCATTAATTACTTAATCTATCTGTTGACTAACGAAAATTCCCACATTTAATTTTGCATTTGTATTTGGAATAATATTATGTAAATGTGTAATAGCAGAACTGTTCCATAACAATCATGTTTGTGATTCACAGCATAAGTGGTCCAAATTCGGTTTCTTTTCTCCCGAAGTAGGTAAAAGAGTACCTAAATCTACAGATATTACAAAAACACATGAGACCCAGTCACCGAAATATGTAACGCAAGTATGCTGCTTTAAGACTGTTTGATATCGGTCTTCCTATTTTTGTGATTATAAATCGTTCACTAACGTAACAAAAACAATCGGAAATTAATGTACAAGCTCTACGGGACTTTTTATTAAAAACAAAATTAGTTTAGTTCGGTACGACACGTAAAGTATGTCCGTAACCCGTAAAACCGTTAATGTCTTACTACACAAATGAGACGATACAGATTTTTATTAACACAGTCATTCAGGAGTTAATATAACAAGAAAATAGCGGAATCATCAAAAGTAGCTATAAGAAAAACGTTAAAAGAATCGAGTTCGTACATTGAGTTGTACAGAAAAAAGGACATAGTAGCTTTAAAATATTATCCCCGTGAGGGACTTGGCATGAAGATAGATACATAAATATTATATAACCGAACCTAAAGAACATTTTCCAGTATTTATAATATTTGTACCTCGTCGGAATAAAAATAGTCTTTCCTACTAACAGAAGAAGCCCTGCGTACAAAACTTTAATTTTTAACCTTGTTGTTCCGGAAAGGTTTATTTATACATATCGTAAATGTTCTTTATCTTCTCAAAATCCTTTTTCAAAGTTGTTACATCTTGTACCTTTTTCTCATTCTGTTTGTACAAATCTTGCCATGATGTAAACTAGTTTTTACACACAATTCACACAGTTCTGGTTAGAGATCCCATGTAACTAATTCTTAACTGTTTTTATTTCACTTCAACGCCATCAACAACATTATTGAAAACATAACTACGTTGCTTACTTTTGAAAAAATATGAACGTCAATAAGTATTCAATTGTTTAATCTTTATTACACTTTATTTTTTTTAACCGCAATGGTTACGATTTAAGTATTCTATTGTTTAATCTTTATTACACTTTATAGCTATCAGCAATATTAATTACTAGTCTTAACTGTTGTAAATAAAAGTACGAAGCATATTTTTTCTTTTTCAATAAAAATCGAACTCGTTTACATACCCACATTTTGGAAAATCTCACGTGAGATTGGGGGTCGGGGGAGGGGGTTGAATAAAATCTCACGACATCTCACCAGGGGGAAGGAGGGACAGAAAATTTAAAACACCTCACGTAATTTATGGACGCCCCATACCAATAAAGTGGCAAAAATAAGTTTTCATACTTCTCCTATAGGTAAAATACTTGCTTAGGGGTGTATATTGGACAGATCTTTAAAACTTATTGTGAATTTGATAAAACAGTTTTTTGAGTAAGGATAAAAGGAGATGGTGTTCAACTTGGTTGCATTTTTGTTGCGGGAATAGGATTATTACACTCAAAAGGTCCTAAATACACTATTTTGGATTTCGTCGGGCCGGAATATCCACAATTATTTTAGGTAAATAATACCTAATAATAATAAAATAATGGGGGCAGAGCAGCTTGTAACGAGCTGTTGGTGAGTAACGACACCACCCCCTACCATCATCTCGAGTTTCTCCGAGAGAACTGGGCTCCGCCTCGTCCACCACACAGAGGTACGGCCGGACAGAGCATCAGGTCTCTCAACTCTGGCTTGCCTTCATTGGCCGGGGCGCTAGAGGTATGGAATTTGCAGAAATTTTTATAATAGGCTATTGTCTAAATTTCTGCAAGAGCCATACACTCGGGAGTGGAAGTGTCTAAAGGCATAATAGCGGGGAACCCCGGTCCGAGCTCGAGATTACTCGCTCGTGATGGTGAAACCACCCGTGATGGGGCCACACCTCTCGACACCCCCAGCCTCTCTCAACAGTGATGCCACCCGTCGACCATCGGGTTGGCTGTCTGGGGGGGGGCCCCCAACTAGCTGGTTGGGTCTATGGAGTGAGATCCGGCACCTGCCTATATTCAACATCTCGCTTTCTTCTTAATATTTATTATTATTAATTTGACATGGGGGATCCAACACGTAGAGGTCCTTTCGAGAATTTTGATCTACTTTGTAATGGGTTATATTCGGCGGGACCTCTCTCTGACTGCATCAATAGTTAATACAGACACAGATAGACCCCGCAGAATACATGGGACTATTGTAATGAAAAATGACTTGCCAAACTTTGGGCTATATGGGTGGGTGAACTGCGAGGACTAGCTGGTTGGGCCTATGGAGTGAGATCCGGCACCTGCCTATATTCAACATCTCACATTATCGAATCTTACTTTAGGCAGGTGGTGACTCGCCTCTCCTTGGTGCTTGTGGGCACCAAGGAGCCCAAAGTTTGGCAAGTCATTTTTCATTACAATAGTCCCATGTATTCTGCGGGGTCTATCTGTGTCTGTATTAACTATTGATGCAGTCAGAGAGAGGTCCCGCCGAATATAACCCATTACAAAGTAGATCAAAATTCTCGAAAGGACCTCTACGTGTTGGATCCCCCATGTCAAATTAATAATAATAAATATTAAGAAGAAAGCGAGATGTTGAATATAGGCAGGTGCCGGATCTCACTCCATAGACCCAACCAGCTAGTCTCCTCAGTTCACCCACATAGCCCAAAGTTTGGCGAGTTATTTATTTATAATAGTCCCATGTATTCTGTGGGGTCTATCTGTGTCTGTATTAACTATTAATGCAGTCAGAGAATTCAGAGAATTCAAAGAGAGGTCCCACCGAATAAAACCTATTACAAAGTAGACCAAAAATCTCGAAACAGCCTCCATTTCCCCGCGCAAGCCTGACAAAGGTCGGGGTTCAAATTGGACCCCGGGCTGACGAGACATATAGCAAATATTAAGAAAAATATTCCATTTTTTAAATTAGATATTTATTCCACCATGTTCAGTGATATTTCATTGTACGAGTAGAGTCCATTTTGTTAGCCAGACATAAAAAAGTGGTATAGTTAAATTATTCCCTGAGGAAGTGTCCATATATAAAATACTTTTCCTGTAATTACACACAGTAACTCGTATGTGTACCACCCGTCGTGATTTATAATTTATTTGTGCTGTTAGTCCCCAAGGACGGGCGTGCCTACTAAAATAAATGAAATGAGTTTATTTCAGTTTCCTTGAGATTACTTTTAAAATAAAGAAGCTTATATTTTTGTATTTTTAGGCCATAATAATGAATCTTCAGTCTATCTTGTTTATCGCGGTTAGATTCTACATAAAATTACGCTTCAGTATAACGCATTTTATTAGGATATAAGGGCTACGGGTCTTTTATATGATGAAAGTTCACGTTAATATTGAGTTAATCGCCTAAAGACAAAAATAAGACCCAAACCGATGCATCTGTGCGGAAAATACGGGATACGAGATACCGTAAAACACACTACTATTATTTCAACATAATTTATTTATTTATTTATTCAAACTTTCTTGCACAAATTGGTACATGCGACGGACTTAATCCTAAAAAGCATTAAGTCCGCCACATGTACATAATTTAAACTCACTTAGGTCATCTAAACAGTTTTCAAAAATCCATTTAATTAAAGTGTTTTTGAAATTCATAAAAAACGTAACTTCACGCCTATAATCCCCGAAGGGGTAGGCAGAGGTAAATACATGCATTCAACATACATGCAAACACTCACGACTCGCCGGTTACGTTTTGGCCCATGTAACAGGTGGCGAACCTGTTGCCATCTCCGGGCACATTACCAAACTCCGAGGTACCGGGAAACTTCTAGAAAATGGAAAAATCCCAATAGAACCAGATAAAGGATTTAAACCGTTATCTCTGATAGCCCCCGATCCGGGAATCGAACCCAGGACCTCCAGCGTAATAGTAGTGGCCTAGTGTGTTTATGTTATGAAGCGGCAAACAAGCATACAGTTTACATTGATGGTAAGTAACACTATGGCCTTTAAACATCTACATGAAACCAGAGATTTCAATGTAAATGCTTTGCCACTCCTGAGGCCTAAGGTGTTATGCCTATGTGCCGGAAATTACAGGCCATCACCACTTGACCGGAACACGATACTGCGATAACACTACCATTTAGCGGCAAGTAGATTAGGTAATGCGGTGGTGCCTACGCCCACGAGCTCCGTCACTGGAGCTCTACCACCAGTTAAGAAAAATATAAAACGTTCACACTTTCAAGAGTTCATTTACCTCGTGTTCATTGATTACCAACAAGCTTTTGATACTTTATATCACCACTCAATATGGGAATGTCCCTTTGCGCAAGGTGTAGAAACCATCTATATACAAGTACTGCAATATCTATACCAATATTGTAACAGTAAAATAAAATTAGAAACTACTGGACCACCTATACCAATTAGAAGAGGAGTAAGACAAGGAGATCCTTTCTCTCCGACAATTTTTATTGCAGTGTTACAATGGGTCATTGACAAATGAAATTGGAAGGAAGTGGGCTTAAATATTAACAATCAGTACATTAGTCATTTAAGATTTGCTGACGATATTGTTCTGCTGTCTGAAAATACAAGAGAGTTACAGGCAATGATAAACGCTCTACACGTCTACACGCAGAAAGTCAACAGGTCGGCTTGGTAATAAACCGTAGTAAAACCAATATTCTGACAAAAAACACCAAAAATAAAGTATACCTAGATAATGCAGAACTTGAGTACGTCGACAATTTTATCTACCTGGGCAAACAAATTTCATTTGCAAAACAAAGTAATGAATATGAAATAGAAAGAAGAGTTTCCAATGCTTGGAAAAGTTTTGGGGCTTAAAAGAAGGTTTAAAAAGCGATATGTCGATTAAAATAAAACAGAATGTCTTGAATACCTGTATACTCCCTTCATTAACTTACGCTTGCCAAACCTGGAAGTTCACATATCGCAATTAAATAAAAATTTAAACATGTCAAAGGAGTATGAAGAGAAGTATTTTAAAAATTAAAAAAAATCAAAAGATCTCCCATACCATTATTAGAAAAAAAGACAAATGTTACTGATGCTCTATTGTGACCAGTAAAAAATTAAAGTGGCGTTGGGCGGGTCACATCGCTCGGCTGACAGATGATCGATGGACACATGTACATACATCTTGGAAAGGTCCACCAGGTGCTAGAAAAAGGGGCAAACCTACTGCCCGATGGGCAGATGATATAATTCAGGTGGCTGGTAAAGAGTGGATGACTACAGCTAAGAATAGGCATACTTGGAAATCACTAGAAGAGGCCTTCACCTTCGAGTACCGAGGGGTTCTTACTAGCGTAGAAAGATTATTATAGAAATCAATATTTTTGTTTAAAAAAGAAATAGTAATAGTTATGAGTGTTTTTATAATTTTGTTTTTGTTAATGTTTTTTTAGTAAGAAATATAAGGTTATTTTATTTTATTTTATTTTATTTATTAGTGACTACACCTTAGAATGTATCTATTAATGCACTATTTTGTTTTGTTGTAGTTTTTGTAGATATATGTTTATTTTCTCATCTATTTCTACTGTTTCTACAACTCAAATAAAGTTTTCTTTTGGTTCTGCTACATTTTTAATGCTTTTTGTTATCTAGCACAGTTTTAAAGGTTTGTTGTTCAATTTTACTTTTATGACCGGAAATCATAAGTTCTTAACTTATGAAGGAACAAGCGAAGGGTATCGTAAAAATTATTGAAATTATCTTGTAACGACTTTGACTGAAACACTTCTTGAAAGGACAAAGAAGATATGCAGTCGCAAAATTGTCTGAAGTTATGTTTATCTTAGTCGCGCCTAGATTCAGACCATGTGGTAAAAATTCTTTGATTTTTGTCTTTAACCTTATTGTTACAGCAGTTTCATGATCGGCCAGTCCAAGTTTAAAAGTATACACTTGAATGCATAGCTTTCACGTTGCTTGCTATTTAAACACTCAATATCTATATATAATCTTTTGACCTGGTAACTGGTCAGGATCGAAAAAAAACATAACTTATCTCTACATAACAGTTATTTTGCATGATATTTCAAATTGGCAGCATTGGCATTTCTAAATTGGCCTACGACTTTATCCGTATAATTTACTTCAAAATCAATTTTCTTAGCGATTTGTTGGTCATATGGCATTTATTTTTTAAATTTAATAAATATGTTATTTTTTATCACAGTTATAGAGCATTACTCCTTAGGATGAAAGCTGTATTCTGTTATTGAAAAATATTTAAGAGTTGCGAATTTTTTGGTTTTTGAAAAAAGTATTTTTTGTAAAAAGTTGCAGACAAATTTGCTTGACAGTTTTGGTAAGCGAAAGTAATAGAGTACCATCATAATAAGATTCTCGTCCGTAAATTGGGTAAAAAAATCTTTGACAATGCAGAAAGTTCATACAATTACAAAAATCCACAGAAATTACAAAACTGGGACGAATAATCTTACCAAGGATCAGAACTAGAAAAATTAATAAGATAAGCTTAACTCGGCTTCCACGAAATTACAAAAATCTACGTTTGGGCTGCGATGTAAATAATTCCTTGACTTAAATTGGCGTTTTATACCAAAGCAACGTAAAACAGATTTTATGCTGATTGCAGATTCACCAATTAGAAATTATCTACCTGTATTTGAAGTGTACCCTTTAGTTTTACTATATTCTGAGCGGAGAAGTTTTCTCTGAGGCTTTGGCTATAGGATAGGTGATGGTGAAGATATGCAGCATAATGGCCATTTTTTGTATTGCGTTGACTTACAAGATGCAGATCCAAATAATTGGTATATCTGGTGGAATAATTTAATTTAAAATAAAATAATTTAAATGACGTGAAAGAGACATGGATATTTTTAAGCTATTGCATAGCTTCAATCGCGGGCCTTGAGCGGGACCGAATTCAGAAATTCCGTAACGCAAAAAACCGGACGCTCCGGATTACAAATTTTAAACTCATTTAAAGAAAGTCATGTATAATTTCGCCGTCCGACCTCGTGGCCGAGCGGTCTAGGCGCTGGTTTAAAGCACCAGTCTCTTCGGAGGCGTGGTTTCGAATCCCACCGCTGCCAAGATTGTTTTTGTTCTTTTTTTTATTGTTTGTTTTTCCATTCAATATTTAAAAAGTGGTAAATATTAATAGAAAATTATTGTTTCATTTTTCTATTTTTTTTTCTTTAATTTGCATTTTATTTTGTTTAGCATAATTTAAGATAATTATGATGCTTTACCGCGGCAGTCCCCGAGTGCCACACGTCTTTTTTATTTTGGTAATGTCACTGTTTATTTTAATTTACGTAATAGTTTTGTTTACGTTTTAGTTTTAATCACATTTGTTAGGTTAACAAATGGGTGAAACTTGCTAAAAAATGAAAACAAAAAATTTAATTAATGATAGCAATGAACATATTTTGATAGACAATTCATGCAAGACTTGTTTGTTTATGTTTGACATTTGATAAAAAAGTTACATTCGGTAAACAGGTGAAAGTCGATCTAGATTCGGTATAGTTCGGTTCGGTTCGGTATCTTAGACTAGGTATAACTTGTGTAAGATACTCGAAACACATTATCTTATATCTTTCCTTTCCGTCGGCAGTTGGGCAAATAAGTTATGTGTATATATTTCAATTTAACACTGTCAACCAGTCTAGAAGTCTAAAATTAATATTTATTTACGTTCTTTTGTTGTAGATTATTGATGATTATTTAGCGGCAAGTAGATAAGGTGATCCCGTGGAGCCCGCATGCCCGCGAGCTCTGTTACTGGAACTGTACCACCAGTGAAATACGATATATATTATAATATAATTATTATTTAAACTTTAATCGCTTTATGACATAGTCTTTTCCTACTTTACATTCAAAAAAGAAATTAAAAAACAGACCTAATTTTATATTACAATCTTATTACATTTGATAAAAATATTAAAACATAAACTTAATGTTATTTAGTAATAGGCAAATTCATAATATTTAAACTTTTAAGTTAAATTATAAATGGAATTCATTTGTAGAAAGTATTTTTTTATCCAATTTTTCATTGATCTGGAATTTTTATTCTAAATAATGCACTTATCTACCATACTATAGCGATAAAAATATGTTTTACTGGCGGTAAACACATTTTGATAGGCGACAAAATAATTATTCAGTACTGACGAAACTATTTTACTAACTTGTTTACTAAAAACTCCCAATCATGTCTCTGATGTTGAAAGTCGCTTATACTTCTCACTAACATAATGGCCTATATCCCAGATTCACCGCGCAGAACTAAAACCATTGAATTTCTCACTACAAAGGACGGTGATGTAACTATTGCGAATCCTCTGAATGATTGAAAACAAAATCTTGTCACGATTTAAATCATTCTCAGCGCAATATTTACTTCTATGTTTTTTCTACAAAAACATAATTGAAAGAAACAAACGCCGATGTATCGTAGGTATACAAATTTAAACTGCGTTTGAAAGCAAGTCTAATCAGTGAGACAGCGTTAATCTGAGACCAGTTACGCTTGATTTGTGATTTTTAAACTGTGCGCACACCTGCCTAACCAACATCGAGCAGCCGACCCTCGCTCAACCCGAGGCGCCCGCCGGTCTTACCCCTTCCCGGGTTGCTTTTACTCTTATTCAGATTAAGCGGCTTTGTTATCTACTTATACGAGAGATAAAGGATTATCGGTCCAAAATGGCCATACGGCCTTTAAATAATTTATCGAGCAGGATAAAACCCTATTCACTTAGAATAGGGTTTTTTAACGCCAATGGCATGTCAGGCCTCCGCGATGAGCTGGGAGAATTTCTCCGCGACAAAAATATTGATGTCTTCATCCATGAGACATTTTTAAAACCCGCCCGCCGAAACCCAAGCTTGGCCAATTATAGATTAGTACGAAACGATCGTACAGACGGTGCCCTCGGGGGCACCCTTATATATTACAAGAGGACGCTGCATTGCACGCCTCTATCTCCCCCCGACGACCTGGAGAACATTGAAGTCTCAGTTTGCCTATTAGCGATGACCGGTCATCAGCCGATCACTATAGAGTCGGCGTATCTATCCCCCCAACGCGATCTCTTAGTAGGCGACCTAGATCGTCTATTTAAGCTAGGCGACTCCGTCATAGTGGCAGGAGATCTCAACGCCAAACACATAATGTGGAGCTGTAACTCGTCTAACGCACGAGGGACAGTTCTAGAACGTTATCTTGACAGAGCACCTATAGACATTCTAGTGCCACTCGAACCCACCCACTATTGTTATGACGACAACATGGGACGACCCGACATACTCGATCTAGCACTTGTTAAGAATGTTAACTTGCGTCTACACTCTATACGAGTGCTACACGAGTTAGACTCTGACCATAGACCTGTTATCATAGAATTTATCCCCCATAGCGGTCCCACTGATACAGGTCGTAGCGACATCCCGATAAGAGTGGTGACCGACTGGTCTCAAGTGAGATCCAAGTTGGCCACCACCACATCCGCAGATTTAGATTCGATCCCCTCCCTGATAGAGACCACTGACGAAGTCAATAGTGCAATCCTTACTCTCACTAATCACGTACAATCTGTCGTAGACGGATGTTCAGAGGAAAAACCCGCGACTGTACCCAGTCACGCCGTTATCCCTGAACACGTACGGGAGATAGTGAGGGAAAGGAATGCAACTACCAAAGCTTACTACTCTGCTACAACGGCCGATAGAAAATCCACCATGCGATACTGGCAACGTCAGGCCAAGAAATGCAAGGTGGAAGTCTATAACGGTCTCTGGGAGCAAAAGCTCATTGACCTTGATCCCTCTCATACAGAGTACTGGAGGCTTTTAAAATGCTTCAAATCCCCTAACGAGGCATCCATGCCTCCCCTCATTCGTCCTAACCAACCGCCAGCCTTCGATGACTTCGAAAAGTACGAATGCCTGGCGAGCGAACTCGAGATGCAATGCTCTCCAAGTACGATGCCGATAGCTGCCGTTCATTTAGACAAGATTAACTTTGAAGTCGAAAGTAGGAGGACGCGAGACCGCTAACCTCCCCGCGCGAAACCGGTCCCATTCCCGACACGCCAGTCGATGAAAACGCTAACGGTAATAGCGAAAATAATGATGATCCTCTCAGACCTGTGACAGTCGCAGAGGTGTCAGATCTGATCAAGCGTCTAAAAGTGCGGGAAGCGCCGGGTGCGGACGGCATTTCCAATCGCACAGTTAGAAATTTCCCTCCTTTGCTCATTGCCCTTTTGGCTGCAATACTCAACGCAGCGTTCAAAAATAGTATGTTTCTACCCGCGTGGAAAGAGGCGACAGTTATCGGGTTTAAAAAACCCGGTAAACCGAGCAACCAGGCCTCGTCATACAGGCCGATAAGTCTGCTCAGTTCTCTAAGTAAACTTTACGAGCGCGTCGTGTACGCTCGACTCTTAGATTTCACCCGAGTGCGGCACTTGATCCCGGACGAACAGTTCGGGTTCCGTGCTCGCCACTCCTGTGTCCATCAAGTACATCGAATCACTGAGCATATACTCAGTAAATTCGATAGAAAGATTATGACGGGAGCCCTTTTCTTCGATATCGCTAAAGCGTTCGACCGCGTGTGGCACAACGGCTTATTAAATAAGCTGTACACTCTCGGAGTGCCCACCCAAATCGTGCACATCATTCGCGATTTTCTGTCGGACAGAGGCTTTCGATATCGAGTCGAGGGTACCCTTTCGAACCGTCACACCATAACTGCCGGTGTTCCCCAAGGATCCGTACTCTCCCCCCTCCTGTTCACGCTATACACTAGTGATATCCCTGTCCGCCACGGCGTTCAGGTGGCAATGTACGCTGACGACACTGCTATTTACGTCTCTGGCAGAAAGCCAGAGATCATAAGGAAAGCCCTGCAAGCGGCGGCCAAAGACCTTGAGTCTTGGTTCCGCCGCTGGCGTATAGAGGTAAATCCTAGCAAGAGCGCTGCCATACTCTTTATACGGGACCGCGCTCCCAGACCTAACGTAGCCCCAGTCCTTATGTTTGACGAGCCCATCCCCTGGATGGACAAAATCAAATACTTAGGAGTGACGCTTGATCGGCATCTGACCTTCGCTGCACATGTAAAAGCAGCGCGCGCAAAGGCTGCATTCGTGTTGTCCCAATTACATTGTTTATTAAACAAAAAGAGCAAGCTATCGGCCCGGAACAAACTCCGTGCCTATACGTCCTGCATAAGGCCCATACTATGTTACGCGTCCCCGGTATTTGCCCACGCGAAAAACACAACATTACGCAAGCTTCAAACTTTGCAGAATCGATTCGTACGTAGAGCCGTAGGCGCGCCTTGGTACGTACGTAATAAAAACTTGCACATTGACGCAAACCTGCCTACCATCCGGCAGTTTATGAAGCTAGCTTCAGCTCGCTATTTCGATCGGGCAAGTCACCACCCGAATCCGCTGGTCAGAGCGACCGCGATTTACACTCCTTTTGATCGCGCCAAAAGGAGACGTCCACGTCTTAAAAGATCCGGACGATGAACAATCATTTACAGAATCACACTGCACAAACCGGCAATACAACGCGCCGACGCATTTCGCGCCGCGCCCGCCTCTGATCCCGACCCTATCTCTGGCCCTGCGAGGCCGATGACATTCCGGTTATCACCAACCGAATGGAGTAGAGCGAAAGTTGCACCGCCCATAATCGCATTTGTCTCATATGTCCCTCCGCAACGTCCTAAGCCGAGGCACGGACCCGCATGGGTCACCCTTAGGCAGTTGCGCTAACTTTTTTGCTTAGGCTAGAGCGCCTTCTGCGCCCGACCTAAAAAAAAAAACTGTTTATATCTGTCTACATATATGTATAAAGATTACATCTATAGAATTGAATAAGAAATCAAGAACAAGAACAAGAAATCAGAAACAAGATACTTCAACAGTATAACGTAAGCAAAGCAAAATAGCTTTATTTTACCTGCCCACTCTCCATTCACCCAAATCAATTGTAAGCTAAGCGACTTCTCCTGCCTGCTTTTAATGTTAAGCGTTCTTATTTATTCTTTCTATTTTATGCCTTTATTCCTCAAATGTTTTGACCATAAAAAAATATTTTCATTATTCAAACTTCCCTCACCTATTTCATTAAAACTGAGTACCTTCAATACTCACCTCGCCCATCTATGCTTACGCAATACTTGAATGACCCCAAACATTTGAATTCTTTAAAAAACATTGGCTAATGGTCAGTGCAGATAATTTACAGACCAAAAAAATTTGAACAGGATGAAACCTATCAAAAAAGTACGAAATTATTATAAAATAAAAGGGAAAATAAATTTTGGGTGATAAGAGGTTGAGAAGAGGGGAGGGGAGGGATTTCAAGAATTTGAAACGATTTATCACGATCTCTGGCAATATGGAATTAAAAGGAATAATATTCCTTTTAAATAATTTCCTTTTATTTTTTTTATATTTTCTTACTTTTATATAGGTTTCACCTTGTTCTAATTTTCTCGAAGTTATAGGTAGGTACTTCTTTTGGTGCGATTGGGAAAAAATGAGACTCAGAGTGAATTTTTACGATGCGCGCGCAGATTCGCACACTGACAGATAAAAGCGACAGTTTGTAGTTAGTTGCTAAAGAGATAAAAGCAACAGTCTGAAGTTGCTAATTTTTTTATGATTTCAATCGTATATATAATACAACGGTGATAGATATATTATTTATTGATAACTAGCTGACCTGGCAAACTTCGTATTGCCTCAGAATGAAATAATGTGTCAAAGATTTCATAGACACGAACTATTTGTATGGGAAAATAAAATTGTGAGTTTTACAATTTGCCTTCAATTTCTTCATATTTTCTTTCTTTCTTATCAAACCTTCCCTGGACTTCCAAAAATCATTGAAAACCACAATTAGCCAAATCGGTCCAGCCTTTCTCGAGTTTTTGAACAGCAATTGATTTTTATTAGTGATGCGCCGAATAGTGGTTTCACCGAATAACCGAATACCGAATAATATTCGGTTTAACCTATACCGAACCGAATATTCGGCTGAATTATTCGGTTTACCATTTTATTGTTTTTCCGAGTAAACCCGGTTCTAACACGTCGCTGCTTGCATTCGAGGGCCACACTAAAAGTTCTTAGAAAATCAAAAACTGAGCAAACTAGCAAGTTACAAGTTTTATTACATCTTTTGAAAATAGTCTCCATTCACATTAATAAGTCGATGCATTCGGTGAAACCACCGAGAAAAGCACTTTGCTCACTAGTCCTGAGGGGTCTATTCGACGGAATTTTGAAACGCAGCCACTGCTTGCTCGGCGCCCATAAAACATTTCCTCGAAGTTTTTCCTTTATTTTCGGAAATAAATAAAAATCGCAAAGTGCGAGGTCGGGACTATAAGGCGGGATAGCCAATATAATAGAAATATTCGAACCTAATATATTCGGCACCAAAACCGAATAATTCGGCAGAATACGAGTACGAATAGTGGAAAAGATGCCGAATATGCCGAATACCGAATACCAACCGAATATTCGGCGCATCTCTAATTTTAATATATATAGATTTATCAGAAAAAAATATTTATATTGGTGGTAAAAATGGTTATAATATACTGTTTTAAGTACATTTATAGATTTGGGTTTATATGTCGGTATATATAATTTATTGTCGTTTTGTTTCATTTCCGCTATATTGGATTGTTACGCTACGAAGTATAACATCTTTCGTGCGTACAAAAGAAAAACACACAATGTATTTCTTTTTTCTTTTTACCATTTACCAAAGCACTGTCTCAAATATCAAATGTCACATGCAAACATCTGATCTTCCCCTGAAAGTTGTTCTTGTTACTTGGATTTCTCAGTATAATTAATTATTATATTTAGATCATTTCCAAATGCTATAATTAAAAATTGTTCTCTATTCCTTCTATGTTGGTTTCAAAATTAATCATTTGTGGCTAGCGGCACTTCGATGGTTATCAAGAATGTTCGTTAATATTGTTCCATTAACTATTTATCAGTCAAATAGGTACTTACTGGACTGAAATTAAAAAATACATGCACAAAAACATTAACCCACTCATATCCATTAAAATTCAAGTTAGGTAAATATCCCGAGTTGTTATAGTTTTCAAGACTTAAACAGTTGAATTTTCGAGAAGTGGTTTTCTCAGACCCCTTTGTTTTTTCAAAGACTTATCCAATGACATCTTACACTATGAGAGGTGTAAAAAAAAAAATATTTATATATTTATGCTAAATTTCAGCTTTCTGGTAATAAATCTCTTCGCCAAGATGTGGACAGACAGGCAGGACGGATATGGCAAAAGTATAAGGGTTCTTTGTAGGCTACTGAACCCTTAAAATATGTTTTATTCACAACATAACACATAAACACACAGACCCAAAATAAACATAATTGATTGTAAAAAAATCTATTACCTCCCTGAGAATCTATTTTGAGAATATTTAGAAGACTGCTTTTTTTTTGGCACTCTTCGTTTATACAAAGTTTGATTAAAAAAGCAATATTATAATTAGCTCCATCGTATGTATGTTGGAACAAAAGTGATTCCCAAACCGATGAAGCATGTCATAAAATTAGCATGATCCGAAGAGTTGCCGCCAATTGGGTTAGCGTCACAAAGTCTATCCGATCTAGGCGCCGACGCCGCCAAAGACAACTGCTCGCGCACTTTTACACGAATTTACTAGACATCTAGGTATTTTCGTATTGTACGCCGGTAAAGTTGCCACTATCCAAACTTAATTATTACCTTAACTATACTGCCTGCGCTCGAATTCATTGACTACAAATTTAGCTTTTAATTGCATGTCACTTACAGCTAAACATAAACCGCAGACCGCAAATGTAATTTCATCGTACCAACATGACCACGTAAGTACAATAACTACTTCTACGTAACTTATAAAATGTATGGTAATTATGGCTAATCGACAAAAATTGAAAAGGTTTCTGCAAAAGTCGGCTAAATATCATTACTTTCTTAAAGTTTTGCATAAAGTGGACTTTTCAAGCCAAGTGGGTTGCGAGAACAATGAAGGCGGCGTTGGCATTGCTCATCATATCATTTACATTCACAACGTCGCGACATATTGTACTTTATCCTTAATACGTTATATCCCCTTTTGCTATTCACAATTTTTCAAAGCAATTTAGAAGCAAAAATACATTAAATTGATGTATTCATACTTTATTACAATCCATCGTAATAAGAATAAACTTTTATCCAAGAATATATAATTATATTATTGTTCTTGTATCGCCGTACCTATTTATTGTCACTCGGACTCTGATGGCAGATATTTTTATCGTATTTCGATCATTGAATAAGCTGACGTGGATGAGTAAATAAAATGGACTCGTAGTTGGTACAGTGTAACCTACACTGTTCCAAACATTCTTATCACAATAGATTTTTATCTTCATATTTTTTCGTTTTTTATGGAAGTAGCAAACAAGCATGCAGTTCACATTGATGTTAAGTGATGACTGCAGCCTATAGACACCCACAAAAAGACCAAGGTCGAAATGCGGATGCGTTACCACTCCTGAGGCCTAAGGTGTTGTACCTCTGTGCCGGAAATTACAGGGCCGTACATTACCACTTGACCGGAACACGATAGTGCTGAACACTACCATTTAGCTGCAAGTATATTAGGTAATGTGGTGGTGCCTACGCCCGCGAGCTTCGTCCCTTGAGCTCTGCCACCAGTAAAAAAGTTCATTAATCGTTAAGAAATAATAACTCCAACCAAATATGATAAAGCTGTATTTGGAATAAATTGTTATTTTATTGGACTGGATGGAATCTATAGTACCCATCTCCAAACCATGCTAATTTTATTGAAAGTATTTCGGACAGTCAGCATTTAGTCAACCTAAAGTTGGTGACCGCTCGGACCAGTCAGTAGATCAAATGGGTTGTTTAGCTTGCGTGATGACTGTAATAGAGTTGATAACGGCCATCGAGTGGTGTTATTTTGGTGACACGAAATATGACGATTATAATAAATACCTACATGAAACGTATTAAACACACGCGTGTCCTTTACATCTGCACCTAGGTCTCTTAGGAAACTTTGTTTATTTTAATACTTTAGATTTCTTATGATAGACTACGTTTCTGTTCCATATGTCATTACTGACAACACACACCGAACTGTCAAAGACTTTTTTCTTGAACGAAATTATGTATCGCGGCTTCCCGAACGCTGCTCAACCGACTTGGGTTCGGCGATTGACCTCTCTTTCGAAGTTGGAGAGACCTGACCGGACCGTTTACCCTAGGTATACAAAATCGTCAACAACTTGGAGTATAGTACATACACTTTCTTAAGATGTAATTCCGTGCATCGCGATCGATCGCAACCGCGCGCGGCCTACGACTGACGTCGGCCGCGCGCGTCAATAGATGCAGTATGAAAATGTATGGAACCGCTTTTGTGGCTCGCGACAGACGCACGCGGCCAACGACTGTCGCGAGCCTCGCTTCTGTCGCGACCCACAATATGTATGTACATTTGGAAGGTGTAAAACAATTGACATTTAAAGAAAAACTATCACAGCTCAGGTTTAAGGTTTTACAACTTTACGAATAATAGTTGAACAACTGAAAAAAAAAACTTGTAAAAACCGAACTCTACGTGATATGTCCTTAGGTTTTC
The DNA here is from genome assembly GCA_036365455.1 of Macrosoma leucophasiata. Classification (NCBI taxonomy): domain Eukaryota; kingdom Metazoa; phylum Arthropoda; class Insecta; order Lepidoptera; family Hedylidae; genus Macrosoma; species Macrosoma leucophasiata. The sequence continues at coordinate 12,075,409 of JAWQUS010000003.1, read as the reverse complement.
GGGAGCTACACTAATTGAAATAAAACTATTCTTACGGATTTATCTCGCGTATATTAAACTAAAACGATTTTTAAAATCAACCCTACGGTTTGTAAATTCTTCTTTTAAAAACTATGTTAGGCACTGACTTTACAGAATAATAAACTTAATTTTTGGTATTTTTCTATGGAGTTAGGCTGTTCACTTCAAATTATTTTTTAACCCCGAGACGCTAAAAGTGGGTGTTAAAGGTTCGTCGCACTTGATTTCATTACAAGAAAAGCTTTTTGCACTTTTTACATGAAACAAATTTCATTTTGTAAATCTTCAAATAAATTAAAACGTATTTGATTTTACATTATTAGATTATTCTATCATGATGTAATTCTAATAGTATGGAAATCAACTAATAAAATTCTAGCTTTAACAAATTATTATCCGCTTATATGAGAGCTTGTGAGGGTTGTAGAGTGCAAAACGAATGGGTATTGCCTGCACAAAGTTGAACATACGCGATAATCTTGACTTTCACGTGAGAAAAATCCACTTATTTTTCCGAGTGATAGTATAGCCTCATTTAATTGTTTTTTTTTTGTGTAAAGTAAGTGGCAAACAAGCATGCAGTTCACATTAAATAAATAAATAAGTACTTAAATTAAAGTGTATTACAACAGATACTAGATAGATACACATGTCAATTTATCTGCCCCTGCAGCTGCAGAGACCCTGAAACAGCTCAAATATAGTAACCTAACCTAAATTTGTATATACATATATTCATTTTCAAATAAGATGCTTTCATCAGTATAACGCACCGTAAACGAGTTGAGAGGAGAATACCAATCAATATATTTAGCGGTTTCCTTATTTAACCAACTTACCAAAACATCTAAATCTTTTCGATTTTACTTGCTCCTCCCTTAATATAATATTAAGTATTCACTATTTTCGTACAGACCTATTCAAAAAATAGGTTAATAATGAGGAGGTATACTAAATTCATATCATCAGGTAACTAACTACACAGGTAGGTAGTATACTAACTGTATAGTACCTACCTATACATTGTGTATTTTAAACAAGCGACCTTAATCTAATTTTAATGACAATCTAACTATAGATTTATTATGGGTAGGTACTGTCAGAACGGCACCCGCCATTGATTCTTTTCAGCGGACTTAGAAAATATTTGAAAATAACCTCAAATATTTCACTCATGATCGCATTCTTAATTTTGATAATCAATAATATTTTTTATTGTTAGTGTGGAAAAAATATCAAACAACAGTATAGAAACGTCTTTATCGATAGGCTCCGTTTCTGCATCAGGGTTCAGATAAGGTTCGTATACATTGAGGCTCTTAGGATAATTTAATTCGTTCATTCATGGAGGTGCGAATTTGCAAGTGCGTATTGGAGGGCGCGCCGCCGCCCCCCGCTTGCGCCCCTACCGCGCGCTCGCGATGACGTCAACAGCCCACCACACGCCACCCGATTATAAATATAGCCTTGCCGATAGCACGCCACAGGTATCGGCCCTTTGAGTTCCCTGTCTGTATTTTTGTGTCTGTAAAATGTCTTGAACCTTGGAAAAGACTGAACTGTTTGATTTCGTTTAGAAATTTAACGCATCTTTATACTAGGTATCACTATAACGGTTAAACTTATAGGTACTAGGTTATGTATAAAGCAACATTTCGATACATAATAAAATTTAACAACCTAGAAAATACTTAAGTTCTTACCATTTGTTCATCAATTTGATATGGCACTCTGATTTTATATAAATTAGTAGCTTACATTCTCAAATATCTACGTATGTAGGTACTCTGATGCTATATTAGCTCTAAAAACTAAATAGTAGTCATAAAATGTATATACCTACAATGTTCTTACCTTCATATTATTTGAACACCTTACATATTAAAGTAACGAATAAACCAATTTGCCGACGTTTGCCGCACATGTTCACAGAGCAACTTATTAATCCGTGGTTGTATATTTTGTGTCGTGTCATATTATTCACAGTTCATATTCTTGAAAGGAGATAAGTCTGGTGACTACGCTACTTTGTAACTGTTATAAAGACGTGTCGGTTCGCTCCTCCACGTTATCTTCTTTCACCATATTTTATCTTATGAAAGTTTGTGTAAGAAACGGAACTTTAAAGAACAGAATGAATTAGATACTTGTGTATCTTGTGTAAGTTGTCTTCCAATAATCAGATAATTAACAGTAGGAAACTGAAACGTTATTTCTACTTCTAAACCAATGACAGATTTCATTAATGTTCGCTGTACTAATTACACGAAGTTTTAGATTTATGGCCGAATAGTGAAATGCATGTTGAATGAAAGTGCCGGATCATTTACCGTCTCTTCTGAGAAATACTAATAAAAGCTGATGGACAGACGTTTCACCTTAATGAAAACCGTACACGATTTTCGGCCTTAGTTTGCTTGTCAGCATGATAAACGAAATACAGAATGATTTTATTATTTAATAAAGTAATTCTAATAATTAATTCTTCACCGTCGTTAGCCTCCGGCGGGAAATCGGCGACCTGCTTTAGAACCAAGCTTCTTTCACTTTGTTCCTGAAAAAGGAATAATTAAATCTTTTGCTAAAACTCAATTCTTAGAAAATATGTTCAACGTAAGATAATTAATGCATTTTTTAAGAAAGTCAAATTGTAAATCATGAATAATATTATGGTTTTCTAATATATTATTTTGTGCCATAAAGTAGACTTCCTAAATAGATAGATTTTTTTTTATGTGTTTGATCTATTTAAAATATTCTTGTACGTATGTATCTACACGCCAAGTCCCTTACGGGGTAAGCATAGAGTGTGGGGCGCCAGATATCCCACCACACACTATTTACCCGACTGCAGTACGCGCAACCAACTGTATCAAGTGGGAGTATCATTGCATAGATATTTAAAAAATATTCGGTTTTTTCAGATAATTTTTCGATTCAAATAATATTTTTCTGGTGTATAAAGTTGGATTTCCACTATTTTTGCTTTGTTATCCTAGGGTAGGTACTTAGGCTTGTGTCGTCGGTAAGATCGGCGAATTGGGCCTTGAGAAAGCGCTGCATGTTTCACAACCTTAATCAGGGACCAGAGCCATCCAGCTAGCGAATTACGACTAGGTGACATAGATATTCGGGGGTCGTGCGGTCAGCGCTTTATCGTGTGTGCCTAGTCATGCGCCTAGTCTACCGATTGACAAGTGCCCTTTGCTGTTGAACTGTATTCCACAGCCTGTAACTGGGTGATAACTTTTCAGTTCGAATCGGATCTTGGACACCAACCTCTTGGTATCCTGGCTGACATGGCTGCGACTCTATTGGCGTTAACGTAGACGGCTTGTCTCAAGACGGCACAAGTCTACGTCACCGGGCAATAACTCATATAACGCATATAACTCTGATCCCGAGGCACGGAGCACGTGCAGTGATGCCAAATAGATGTAGTTTTAGAGTTTAGAGCAGAGGTTCCCAAACTATTTTTACTTGTAGACCCCTTTCAATTTTTTTCTGGTTTTGGTGGACCCCTTTGCTAACATTTATATCACTTTCCTATATATCCCATTTTTATTTACGCATATACGTAGACCCCATCGAGTCTCCCATAGACTCCAGGGGGTCTATATGGACCACTTTGGGAATCACTGGTTTATAGGGTCTAATATCCTGGCTCTGGTATCACCTCGTAAAAAACCTACCTAGGCATGTCGGACCAGGGGCAATGTGGTAGAGCACTAGAGATGGAGCTCCAAGACGCAAGCACCACCGCAATACCTAATCTACTTGCCGCTAAATGGCAGTGTTCAGCGTTATCGTGTTCCAGTCAGGTGGTAATGTATGGTACCGTAATTTTTTTGAGTTTTCCAAATACATTAATTAAAATACTTACCAAATAATTTTCTTAAAGTCATCACGATACGAAATATACGTGTTTACCTACTTTGTAACTATATTATTATGAATTAATAGTTAAAAATATGTTTATTATCCAGCCCATGTTTCTGGGGCGGGCCTATAGACATTTATTAGACACATTACCAAACTGCATCTGAGTGCATTGGGCATATTCTATTAGAGATAAAGCCCGTTATACTTACTTACCCTCTGAACTCAAAATGAAATATACCTAGGATCTCAGGTCTAGCGATAGTTGTAATCATAAAGCCACCAAGACACGGATCTCCGTGTAGGATCTCCGATGCGGGACCAAAACAATGAGCACCCCGAAATGGCCTGGTTATGTTAGTGCCGCCGTGCCCTTCAGGTTAGGTTGTATTTTCAACTAGCTGTACCCGCGACAACGAACCGGAGTCGAAGTAGCCCGGTTTTAACGTTACTGTAACATTCTTCGATAATACGCTGCTCCTATAAGTCGAAGTGTAATGTTATAAAACCTTGCTCAATAAATAAATATCAACCATTACTTCATACCTATATATACCTACTAGCTCCACTCACTAAATAGTGTAAAAAAATATCTTTAACAATAAAAAACCGAGTTCAAAATTAAATATAAACCGAGAAGTATAAAACAAGGCAAGTTGTCCAACGAGCATATATTATTTCAAGAATTATCTGGAGCATAATTATTTCAACAGTCGGGACCCATATAAAATATAGATTGCCACAAATCTGCCCCGACTATTGAATTAATAATTGTGCTACAGTTTATATTTAATTTTACAGCGGTGAGGCTTTTTAATTTATTTCATTTATTTTTGTATTATGAGATTCAGTACCTAACGACGTCAGTACATTATCTTTTAATAAGGCTGCATACGCGTTCTAGCTGCTAAATTGGAGTTCTAGCACAAGTGATTGCTTTATACACTTTACACTTTGTTCCTGGGACTTTTGTCTGAAGTACAAAGTTTTTAGTATGTACAAATTGTACATACAATTGAAGAGAATGATGAAAGTAGACGAGGCACGAGAGGTTTGTCAGAACCGGGATATCTGGCGCTCTACACTCTCTGCCTACCCCGTTAGGGACCTGGCGTGAAGATACATACATACATACATACATACAAATTGTACTATTGATAAAGTTAAACACTTATAGGCATGGTCAAACGATAGAATAATTTCGTGGAATATTATTCAAGTTATTTCTGTATTTTGAAGGATATTTGACGACCCTGTTAATCCAGCGGTGTGAGATGACCGTTTGATTCGAAGGGTCGCGGGTTCGATCCCCGCACCGGGAAAAATATTTGTATGGCCTACAGATATTTGTTTCGGGTCTGAGTGTTTGTGTATGTTTGGTATGTATACTGTGAATAGGCTGTGAATGTAAGCGTATTTTATTATTATTATATGCTAAGTGGTTGGTATACTTTTAGTTAATACCAAATTAGATGCCTCCAGGTGGTAATTTCATTACCTAACCCAATTCCAATAAAACTCGTTGAATCTATCTCTGATATTTTATTGAATAAAGACTTACCCAGTGTAAATTGCCTGAGGCTGTAATAAAATCAACATCTTTACTTTAACCCCTACCATTATTTTATTCAATAATCCAGATATAAATGGTCAACGTTTGTTATTTGTTATTAATTCTTTAATGTTATTTCCTGTGCTCACGTTATCTGGTCAACAAATAAGATTAAGGGAGAACTTTCAGTCTAAAAGTCAATGTAGAAGGGAGAGGTGAACGGTAGCACTTAGAGCACAGCTAATTTGTTTTTATTGTTAAAGTTTCTACATTTCCAACAAACTCTACGGCGCTGTCGTCTGTATACGCTTTATTTACATCGATAACAAGAGCAACTACTTACCTACTACATACCTATGTTGTAACTTGTTATCAGTATACATTATTTAATTGTCTTTGACTTACATAATCATCATGTACCTATTCTCAACAAACTACATAAAATTATATGTACGTACCGTGTTTCTGAGAAACCCAAAAGCACTCTCTCTATCTATTGGTGAAAACTGCATGAAAATACTTGGAGTAGTCTATGAATTTATCGCGAACAGACAGATAGCCGCAGCGGGGAACTTAGTTATAGTTAATAATATATATAGATAAATAAATTATATAAGAAAAATATATAAAATTTTCTCACATTTATGTTTAACTAACTGTACGATGCACGCGTTGCTACGCCACCAACTAAAAAATTACAATAGTGCCATCTGTCGAATTTTGAACAACTAGAAATCCTTCGTGGACTCATGCACAACAACTTTGCTAAAGATCATCACATGATCAAATGCGTAGTTTACGATTCTATAAAGGACATACAGACAAACATTCATTTTTATATATAAAGATTCACATAATAACAAATAATATTAAAGTATGATAATTGAATCTATATGTACGATATTTACTTCTTGATGCCCTAGAAAATTGAATAAACACCACTTCATAAGATGTTTTTCTCTCAAATCATGAAATAGGTATGAATCAGCCAAACGTAAAAGGCTGTGTCTTAAAATAGTTAGGGTCAAGTATTGTGGCTGGGTCCAATTCCACATCTATTATAAATAGGTTCGAGTCCTTATATTTCGATAACCATAACACATGAACTGAGCATGCGCTCAGACCCGAATGGAAAAACAAGACTGTTTTGGTGTTTTACTGGTGGTAGAGTTCCTGTGACAACTCAATGGCTTACGCACAACCGCATTTCTTTATCCATCTACCATCGAATTGTAATATTTACCACTATTTAACGAGTTGCGATGCATGTATGGCTACAGATAAATATTTATATTCATGTTATATGACCCGAAATTTCTACGCAAGGTGGTTGTGTAATATGGGAGTACAAAAACAAAAACCGTGCGTATCGGTAATTCGTTCTATGAATTAAAAAAAATAAAAATAATAAATTGTGTGCACTTATACACGTTAGAAGTTATACTTCTTTCTTGTTATTCTTCTTGAGCGTAACAATCCAATTTATATAAAACAAACGGACATAAAAAAAAATTATATTAATTTAACAATTTTCACTGGTTGTAGAACTCCAGTGATTGAGCTCACGGGCGTAGGCATCACAGCATTACCTAATATACTTGCCGCTAAATGGTAGTGTTCAGCACTATCGTGTTCCGGTCTTTGTGTGGGTGTATATAGGCTGCAGTCATCACTTAACAACAATGTGAACTGCATGCTTGTTTGCCACTACTATTACATAAAAAAAATATATAACTTACAATGTAATAAATAACCTATACAACCATAGTAACTTAAGACTGTTGGTTGCTGTTATATGTATAGCAACTAACTTCAGCAAGTCACTTTTATCTATCGGTGTGGGCGCGCATCTTAAAAATTCACTCTCATCATTTCTTTCAATGGCGCAAAAAGAAGTATAACTTCAAAAACACTGACCTGCTATCTCAGTAATCTAGTGCTAGCAGGCCATTACTGCTTCGCTGGGGTTCTGGGTTCAATTCCCGGGTCAAGGGCTACCAGAGATAAAGGTATAGAATCCTTTATTTCTGGTTCTACTGGGTTTTTCCCATTTTCTGTTCCCAGTACCTCGGAGTTGGGTAATGTGTCCGGAAATAATAATAATAATATCTTTACCTCTGCCTAACCGTTTGGGCGTTCACAGACGTGAAGTTACGTATAAAAACATTAAATAATTAAATACAGGAAAAACTTTCATTAACTTACTGACTGAATTATAAAACGATAATTAACGATAAATATTGTTCGTTATTATTTTTCTTTTTTCCAGTGATTAACTTTGATGTTGTGTGTAGGTGGCCTCTATTAGGTAAAGTCCCAAAAAAGAGGCTCATTTTGTGCTCATTTTTTGATGAGATGAGGCACGGGAGGTTTGTCAGGACCGGAATATCTGGCGCTTCACACTCTCTGCCTACCCCGTTAGGGACCTGGCGTGAAGATACATACATACACAGTCTAAGAACGTATTCATCACCTACCAGTTATCTAACGCAAGGAAGCGATAGAGCGATCCCAAGCACGCCATACTAAAAGTGTCCACTACTTGGTACGGACCGAGAAGGGTTGGAGATTCAAATAATTGCTTTAAATTTTTCTTGGCGAGAAGGTCAAGTACTTTGAAAATATCTGTACAGTTAATTATTGTGATTTTTAATTTATTATTAATGTCTGTTTTATTACTTAATAGTTATTCACCTAAAACGAACAAATCTTTAAAGATTAACTCTATATAAATATGGACATAAAATATTGTATACGTTTGTTTGTAGGAAGGTATTTGAAAATCGGATTTTTTTAGATGGAGGTACGGTCGGATGGATTCCATTAAGATCAGTACATTAGAAAATTGTTACACTGGCAGACTGGTAGAATTGAAGACGGGCAGAATTACAGACTGGCAGACTAACAGAATATCAGATTGGTTGATTGGCATATGGATAGACTGGCCAATAGGCAAATGAATGCTAGTATAAACTAAATATAACTGTAGGTATATGTTTAAGTAAGACTGTGAAATATATCCATTAATGTGGAATTAAAAAATCTCCACTAATTATGTATTTTAACTAACTTATACTAATTTATGTTACTCTTATGCTGTGTGTACTTTTCCTATTTCGAGCTCCATATAAGTAATAGGGGATGTGTAGATATAAAAAGTAGGGTGTAGTGGACAACTACATAGGGTCCCATGTAGTGAAACATAAGTACTTTTGAAGCTTCAACGATGAGGAATGAACGTGTCCCAAAATTTATGGAAGATTTGAAATTAAAAACTAGTTTTAATTTACTATGAAGTATAAGTTAGACTATGATGTGATACTGGTATGATAAAGCATATCATATCAGTACTGTTTACTGTGGTGTTAGGTATACTGAAACAATATCTGAATGATTGATTACGTATTCCTATGGCCAAGGCGCTCAAACTTCCGAATATTAATTTTTTCACTGATTTATTTCACGAATGTCTGATTAATGAAGTAAACATTCTACTTTTTGATGTGGACGGGTTAGATAAGAAGAAGAAGGGTAAGACAGCGAAGTCCGATCATCCGCTCTTCAGTTCGTTATTAAGTTGTCCAAAGTAATTTAGCTCTTCAGAGTATAAAAAGGACAAAGTTGAAACCAATATTCTTTAATTGTAGCCTAAGTTAATTTTGACGATGAACTACATTGTTTAGGAAAGACGAATTATCTCAGCAGCAGTCTGTAGTAGCAGTAGGGTTACTGCTGGGGTCCCAAGTGCAATTCCTGGGTTCCGGTTCCCGATTGAGTTATTAAATGCATTTTTTTTTTCATTAAAAAAAGCTTCCCAATGGAATTCCTGAAGCTTCAGTGTCAAAGGACCCGCTTCCTATTGCATACGTATGGGACTCAAAAAAGGCTAATCACTGATATGTGTATGTATGCATTTATGCATGAAAGTATACATTTACTTTGCTTACAATTTCTGAAAACATAGGCTCGGGCTATTTAAAAAAAATTCTGTAACCGGTTTTTATTTCGAGTTATAAAGTTACCTAAATAATGAGAACGATATCGACGTATCTGCGCTCTAAAATAGATCTGATTTTTATCTTGCTACAAGTACAAGTCTTGTAATTTTTTAAACTTGTAGATGTACGTTGAAATATTCATCATAATAAAACTTTTTTAGCAGTCTGTAATGTCGGTATCTATGTCATAAAGCAGCCTGATCTTACTTTTTTTTTGCATATGAAAAACGTCAACGCATATACATTAAACCAGCCATTCTAGAAAGCCAATTTCGGATGCGCTAACGATCTTCATAATCTAATTCCCTCTTCGTCTAATTTTAACAAGACACCTAGGATTTTCAAAAATCCGAACCAAGCGTTTGCCTTTACATTTATTACACGCGCAGCTATAATGGAACATTTTGTCGGATTCTATGTTTCCGGAAAACTACAACCTGGGAATCTTAAGTCTTAAGTACCTTCTAGTCAAACGTGCTTGGTGTGAGATGGTCGTCGAACGTTGGTCTGTACCTACATGTTAAAAGTTGTCATATTTTAATGAGACTTTTCTCAAAAGACTAAATTAGGACTGCTATATAAGAGATAATATTTTTTTATCTCCTGATGAATCAGCTTTTCCTTGGATACCAGTCCCTAGACTGCACAATGTTTCATTTAATACGCAATTACAAACAGAAAGTATATTCACGTCCTTATGGGGTAGGTAGAGAGTGAGGAGCGGCATATATACCGGTCCTGACACATGCATGCCGATTCCCAAGATATATGCATACATACAAGTACTTTCATCTTCGTGCTATTTGCCTTAGGTTTAAGGTAAGCAAATACAAGTGTCTATGTACACATTTTAGGTATATTAATGACACTCAACTATGTTGCACGTGTGCCCCAAGTAAGTGCGCCCATATAAATATAACTTTATTGTCATTGTCGTCTAATACTTTAAAATTAAGTTTATTTTTTGCTACTTATAAATATTTAATGTCATAAGAAGGCCTGGGGCTTTGACGTCACTGTTATGAGTTTATTCACCCCGTGATAAAATTAGGAGTTTCTGAAATGTAGTCTATCTTGCTTAGTAGTCTGCCTCCGGCTGCGATAACCAAAGCTTTGCAATTCCAACATGATGAGATTTTGAGGAAAATAATTTTAATGCTTCGCAATCACAACATAAGCTAATTAGAGAAAAAACTTTTAACAAAAATCTACAAACCGAATTCAAGAGCAAGTAATCGCAAAACATAAAAATAACTACGTTAAGAAAAACCGTCTTCAAATCTAAAAGTAAAAAATAATACAAATTTAATATTAATTATATACTACCTATTATTTATATATGTTATTTACTAATAAGATTGAAGTCGCTGCCAAGCCTTAAACAAATAATTATATTTTAATCACTTAAATATGAATACAAGCAAATTTATACAATGAACAAAACGTAACCGGCGAATCGTGGGTAGAATAGAATAGTTATTTATATTGTTAATATTTTTATTTCGAATAGATCTTTACAGATACTTTCAAAACGTCAATAAATCATTAACTACTTAGAGCGGATAACCATTACATATAGTAAAAGAAAAATCATATATTAATAGTAAATTAAAAATTAGAATTTAAACTACTTGGTTAAAACATAATAATCATAAATTTTTTCAATTCCTTCAATTATAATAAATGAAGAAAAAGGAAAACTTATTCGTCAAGATCAATGTTATTCACTTAGCAGAGTTCCAAGTGCAGTCACTTCTGAGAAGAACTCCGCTACCCAACAAACTCAGTAGGAGCTCTTTTAAGTGAGAGCTTAAATCTAGTACAGATTATCGTGAAAAATCAAATAATGTGAACGTCCATAGCATAGATGCAAATAAACTGCTATCTACTAAATGTGATGTAGCCCCTGCAAACCAGAACAGACCAGTCCCCACCAAGAGCACCCGTTCACGAGTATGACGCATGTGACAGCCATTGCCCTCCTCGACCATTTTAGAGGGAAGTGAGCAACCCGCCACACGACGCCGCCAAAGGCAACAAACAACAACAACATTTAAGCGTGCATGACTGTTCCGGATATGCATACGGCAAAATAAAAGATGGAATTCATTTTCAGCCAGGGTATTCACATTATTCAACCCTTAACAATAGTAGATACTAATTACTGAATACACGAAATCACAGTATCACGAAATAGCCTGGCAGCGATCGCTATAATCCCAAGACGTATTATCATTAAGATAATCACAGGTCTTATAGAAATTACATTTATATAAACGTTCTTTCATTACTTTCTTATTATTAATTGATCGATAGACTTTGAACGTTTTTGGGGATTTGATTAAAAAACCGTATACATTGACCTCTAAAAGAATTACTGACCCTATTCAGCCGCGTTGCATGCATGGACAATTTGTATTTGTTCCTAGTATTTATACTGTGATTGTTACCTATAGTAGGAAACTCATTAATATTTTTACGGACATATAATATATTTTCATAAATGTATTGCGAGGCTTCAGTCAGAATATTTATTTCTTTAAATTTATCTCTAAGAGATACCCTTGGACTCAGCCCGTAGATAGCCCGGACAGCTCTCTTTTGCAGTACAAAAATAGTGTTGACGTCGGCGAAATTCCCCCATAGCAAAATGCCGTAGGACATTATACTGTGAAAATAACTAAAATAAACAAGGCGAGCCCGTCTCGACGTCTGTTAATAGTCTAATCTTTTTCACAGCAAATGCTGCCGAGCTAAGTCTACTAGCTAATTTGGCAATATGGGGACCCCATTGCAATTTAGCATCCACGGTAATGCCAAGAAATACCGTGGACTCTACGATCTCCAATACTTCCTCATTTATCTTAACATTGGTTTCAACCTGTTTTACGTTAGGAGTAGTAAATTTAATACATTTTCTCTTACTGCTATTTAACGAAAGGTTATTGGCGCTAAACCAATGTACTATATTAGAGAGAGTATTGTTTACACCGTCAAAATCTACCTCCTGTCTTTTAATTTTTAACACTAAAGAAGTATCATCAGCAAACAATACCATCTCTTGGCCATCATTGATAATGTAGGGTAAGTCATTAATATAGACTAAGAAAAGAACCCTGTGGGACCCCATATCCATTGAAGTCCCGGGAGATCTTGTCCCATTTACATCAACACACATATTTCTATTGTTTAAATATGAAGTCATAAGCTCGAGAGCGGTATCTCGAAGGCCGTAGTGATATAACTTTCTGACCAATGTTTCATGCTGAACGCAATCAAATGCTTTAGATAAGTCACAGAATACCCCTAGTGCATTATGTGATTTTTCTCAAGCTTCAAAAATGTGTTTGACAAGTTCAACACCTGCATCGGTAGTTGAACGACCCCTAGTAAATCCAAACTGTCGACAATGTAAAAGTTTATTATGGTTAAAGTGTGCAAGTAGTTGAATTAAAATAAGTTTTTCAAAAATTTTACCTAAGACAGGTAGTACAGAAATTGGTCCAAAGTTTGTGGGGTCACTTGTACTACCGGATTTAAATAATGGAGTAACTTTACTATATTTCATTAGATCAGGAAATATACCACTTACAAAACTATTATTAAACATAGCCGCTAGGTAAGGTGATATCACATCCATTATTTCATATGCAACTTTTACAGATAAGCCCCATAAATCAGTTGTGTTCTTAATATTAATAGACTTAAAGGCATGTATAACATCCGCAGTATTAACTAAGTTAAAATTAAATATAGTTTTACTTTGATGCACATTTGTTTTGAATAATGATTTGGCGACGGTAGGCGATGAAATGAGGTCTCCAGTCAAAGAAACTGGAATATTAGCAAAGAATGTTTCAAATGCTAAAGCAACTTCTTCGTCAGTAGTAACATGTTTATTGTCAATTATTAATTTAAAATCAGAGTTGCGTTCAGCTTGTTTTCCAGTTTCACTATTAATTACATTCCAAGTCGCTTTAATTTTGTTATTTGAATTTTATTTTTAATGTGAAGTGCCTTGGCTACAAAACACACTTTCTTGAATATTTTCGAATATAATTTAACATGATTTTTAAACGAATTTGTGTGATTATATGTCTTTTCTCCATACAGGTCATACAATCTCTGTCTACTCTTATATATTCTAACCGTCGCCCATTCATTGAACGACTTATGACTTCTTACATTTATTGTCTTATTGGTAAAAACTAAATTAAATTCTGTTAAAATTGTGGCAAAAAAGTCATTGTATAATATGTTAGGATCGTTATGGTATTGCATGTTTGCAAGTTTTGGGACAATATTTTCTCTGAATTTCTTAATTCGCTTCGCATTGATAGGAACAAATACTATTCCTCGTTTATTTTTATCATTATGTAATTGACCACAGAAGGAAACTAACTGACCACAATGGTCGGAGCTTAATTCAGTCAAAATATTTTTATGTGTAGGTTCAAAATCGATAAAAATATTGTCTATGCATGTCGCTGAGTTCTGTGTAATTCTAGTAGGTTCTGAGAACAAATTATGCAGATTAAATGACATAAGTAACGATTTAAATCTCACAGTTGTGGGAGTTTCCTCCAATAAATCTATATTGAAATCGCCGCAAATAATGACACGTTTTTTTGAAGCAGTTAGATTGTTTAGTACAACATCTAATTTTTTTTCAAAACATTCATAAGTTCTACTTGGAGGTCTGTATACGGACACAATAATCAAGCGCTCAAGCTCCACACAGGCTATTTCTGCAGTTCGTTCAACGGAAAGACTCACTATATCTCTGCGTTCTTTATGTTAAATGTCTTTTTTTAACAATATAAGAGAGCCACCACGTATTGCATGTGACCTACAGAACGAACTGCCTACCTGGTGCTCACTAAAGTTGAATATATTTTTCAACCAATGTTCAGTAAAACAACAAATTTGTATGTCATGAATGTTTAAAAATAACTCAAATTCTAATTCTTTACAAAAAAAAATATATATACCGGCCGAATTGAGAACCTTCTCGTTTTTTGAACTCGGTTAAAAAGTGAGAAATAACGAAATCAAGAATATAATATTATTATTTAGAAGTCTGTCACCTTTAGTTGGTGTAATTGGTAGCCCGACTTCTAAGTGGTACATTATTTATTTTGTTAGATTTGCAAAGCATTGGTTTTTTTATGTGTAATTCGATTATAATGTAATGCAGGATTATGATAATTAAACCACGATTTTAAAAATAGTATGAAAAATATATTGGTTTATCCGTTCCAATATTTTTAAAAAATAATGAAATCCTAACGTCAACTACATCTTTCTTAAAAACGACTCTCCTCCAAAGAGTACATTATCTCTTTGCTCTCCTCTCCTCTCCTCACCGCACCAAACCACATCACACCTCACCACGCCACAACTCCCCTCTCCTCGCCTCTACCCACGTTTCTCCCCTCTTAGTAGAATAATCATGCCAGCTCCTCTATTTCCGTTACACGATAACATTACACATAAAAAAAATCAATTTGATCGCTTCGGTCCTCGAAGGTGATCTTAGAGGCACTCGTTTTAGAAACACCAATTTTTATGTATACATATACTCGCTGATGTTTAAATGTTAGTTAAGCCGCGGCAGAACCATTAGTCCTCAGCAGTATTAACAAAACAGTCCATCAAATCAATCTTCACCACAATGATGCAACACATTACAAGTAAGATTAAAACTCTCGAAAAGGCCTCTAAAGACTGACAAAGGCCCGGGGCTTACAACCCCGCGTGCTAACGAAAGACTATATCTTACACTTTATAACTTAACGTACTTTAATACTCAAACCGCCCTTAGCATTAATAAAACAGTTATTTAAGCTCCCTAGGCCCAATCAATCTCTTTGCCGAAATATTTTTTGGAATGTAGCTCCTCTTATCAATTATTCGAGTATGAATAGTTAATATAATGAATGCAAATTGTTTCAGGTAGACATAGAGAAGAACGCGTGTAAATCGTTCCATACAAAATTTGACGATTGAACTGAAGCGAAAAAGAAAGAGAAACAAACTGTTGAGGCGGATCGAATAATGCGGTCGGGCAAGCGCCCGGTGGGTGAGCGCGTCGGGCCGTGTACTTAGTATCGGGGGATGCGCGTGTGGGGGCCGCGGGCGGTGAGCATGCGCGTGTGCTGTGTCACCACGGTGCTGGCGGCGCTGGCGCTGCGCTCGGCAGCCGAGCCGCCGCGCCGCTTCCCCGCCGAGTGGCGCGGCGCCGGCGCCCGCGACCTCGAGCTGCGCTCGCGCCCGCTACACGAGCTTTTCGAACCGGACACGGCCCAACAAGACGCGGATCGCTCTTACCATCAGCCGCAACCACCCTCCATGCACAAGGAACGTAGACGCATGAGGAACAACAAGCGCGCGCCGCGCCTTCCCACAGAAATTGCAAGTCAAATGATGTTGCGGGCTGCCCGCTCCGGACGGCCATACGATGTACCGCAAATAGGTAAGTTTCATTTTCTATAATTTTAATAATCCATATTGTGGAGGGAGTCCAACTACGTCCATGTGCATGCTTTAGATACGGAGAAAAAACACCATGTTCCATTCCAAGCCTGTATCTTATAAATTTTTAACGATATACCTATCTCAATTGTTTAGAAGCGCATAAAATGTATCGTTTTAACGTCTAGCGACTTAACGCATTTTGGATTGTGGTATGTACAATTAATCAAAAACGTCAGCATTGTCCATCCAAATATACCTCATAATAGATACCTTAAACGGAACATAGTACGACTAAATAAATTGTATATAATGGTGAAAATGCTAACTTACTTATTATGCAAACACGTATTCCGTGAAGCCCCATAAAAGTAGATGCCCCAGCAAATATAAGCAGATTCATAACTTGCCTATTCATCAGTTAATCAAAATTCAGGTTGCACGGCTCATGCAGGCACACCGGACGTTAACGTGAGCGGCAATATGACAATCGGATCTTTACCGGACTGGGAATACTGACGATGTAGACAGCATGCCGATCGCGTGCTAACGTTGTATTAATTTGCACGGTAGCCAATATCTGTCGGTGACACGACATATCACCAGCGCTCTGATGTGGGAATCGTTTACAATTAACGTTACTAAATACATTAGCATTTATTGAGGAGCTTTGCTAATAATTGTGCTTCAATGCGATAATAATTCTAAAGTTCTACTATCGCATATTAAAAGAACGTATGGTGATTTAATAGTTCTTAAAAAGTTTAAGAAGAAATAGTAAGAAAATATTTGCCTTCGGACAGAACTTGACCTTGAGCTTTCCCAACGCACGAGACACCGACGATGGTCTGACTTGGCAAAACTATAAAGGTTCCTTGTAGGCTACGAAATCCAAAAAATATATATTTTGAAATTTTTTTTTTTAAGTACCTACAAAAAGTTATCAGATCTTTCTCTCTACTAACTCTACATGACCTGACTTAAAAAGTCTACACCTTAGTCAAAATGCGTGGCTTGGCTTGGCCTTTTTGCTACTGTTACAATGGCAAAGGATAGAAAATTCGTAGACTATTCGTAATTTTTTTGTTATAAGTAAGGTTGGGGCAAAAGTTTCTTCGCATTTTTTAAGATAATTCAAAACATTTTTTAATATAGTTTATTTAAATTTAACTAAATTATGTATGTACCATTTTGTTCGATAACCTTTTGCCATCTTGTAGGTAGGGACATGATCCCATTGCTATAAAAAATTTGGGACTTCTCATCAAAATACCGCGACAAGTGGATTTGGCAGTCCTCTCGTGATGTTAACCTAACATTGCATAAAGAATTCTGAAGAGACCGAAACAGGTGGAAATCTGAAGGTGCAAGGTCAGGACTATACGGCGGATGCATTAACACCTCCCAGCCAAACTCTCTTAATTTTTGCTGAGTGGCTATAGATGTGTGAGGTCTAGCGTTATCATGATGAAACACCACACCCCTTCTGTTCTTCTTTCTTTAATCTCATCAGTTGTTCGCAGTAGAGTTCAGAATCGATAGTCCTGCCTGGTGGTAATAGCTCATAATGAATAATGCCCTTCCAATCCCACCACACACACAACATCACCTTATTGCGAGTTAACCCGGGTTTCGCCACAGTCTGTGAAGCCTGACCGGCCTTTGACCACGACGTTTTTCGCACGTTCTTGTCGTACGTGATCCAATTTTCATCACCAGTTATCAGCTTCTTCAAAAATGATTTGGTTTCATTACGTCGTAATGAAGAATCACATATGAGTACACGGTTCATTAGGTTTCTTTCAGTGAGCTCGTGAGGTACCCAAATATCGAGCTTTTTTTTGTACCCACCTTTTTTCAAATGCGCCAAAACTGTTTTGTGATAAATTCTCAGTTCTTCAGCTACGTCGTAACTACTGATATGTCGATCTTGCTGCACTTTTTCAAAAATGGCATCCATTTTATAAGTAATAGGGCGACCAGAGCGAGGTGCATCTTTGACATCAAAATTTCCGGATTGAAAACGCTTAAACCAAATTTGTGCTACTCTCACAGACACTGCACTAGGTCCATAAACATCGCAAATTTTTTTCGCGGCTTGCGTTGCATTTTTACCTTTTTTGTAGTAAAATTTTAAAATGTATCGAATTTCTTCATTAGATTCACTCATCTTGACAGTACGAAAAACAAATGAAAATCGCACATTTGCCTAATTTGAATTTGGAATTATGTTCTTTAAAATTTTAACTTTTAATGATACCAAAACCAGCCAGATACAAATACTACAGCCAAAGAGATTTTATTACAAGTCCATACATACTATAATGCGAAAAGACTTTTTCCCCAACCTATTATAATAGTTTTTGGTGGTGAAGAAACAGTCAAGCCAAGCCAAGTGTGTAAAGTTAGCCCGTGTAGAGTAAGAAACTTGGCTCTTCAAAAGATTTTATAACTTTTTGACAGTGCGAGCGATATGGTCTCGTCTTAGCAAAATTTTAAATGAATATGTTTTGATGGGATCAGTTGTTCCTTTAGTGTCTCCTTGAATCTGTGAAGTCCTAGGGTAACTCTAGGTACATGGCAATAAACTTTTAATATCTACAACATATATTTACTTAAATATGTCGCTACATCCTTAATAAATTGATGGATCTTAAATTAATATTACGCGCGCCAGTGAATAAGGAAAGAATACAATGGAAAGAAAAATAACGATATTATCGGGCCGCGCAAAAATCTGTGATCTGTGTGAATGAACACTCCAGCCTCTTTCTCAACTAATCAACTGAGGTCTTCACACCCAACGCCGGCTTTTTCCTCCACTTTTTATTAGAACCCTCTTGGGATGACGGTGATAGCATAAAGCGATAGAATTATTGATTACCCGATCCGGCATCATTTGACTACCCACCGGAGCCGATAACAATTGTGAATACAAAAAAGCGCTAAACATTTTATTATTTCATTTGCTTATAGTAGTAGCTCTTTATATTAAATTTAACATATTTTATTGCAATTGGCAAAATACAACTTGATTCCGATTTAGACAAATAGATCCTTTATTATTACAACTACTTAGCCGAGCTTGAAAAATTTCAAATAGAAAATTACTAGCGACGTTCCTTTTCGTTCATTATAGTCGAAACCTAGCGACGTCAAAGAATTTTTATATCAAGCAAATTGAAATCGAAATCTGTCTGAAACTTTGCCTTTAGATTAAACTAGCTTCCTTATTTAATTTTAATTGACTTCTTATAATTTATTTGATGAACTTATAAAAATCTAATATTTGAAAGAATTACATAATTTATTATTACTAGTGGTAGAGTTTCAAGTGTAGGAGCTCGAGGGCGTAGGCACCGCCGCATTGGTAGTGTTCCGGTTAGATTGTAATGTATGGCCATGTAATAACGATCACCGAGACATGACCTTTGGTCTCAGAGGTGGCAACGCATCTGCGTTTTGACCTCTGGTTTATATGTAGATGTCTATAGGCTGCATCACTTAACATCAGTGTGAGCTGAATGCTATATGCATTGTCGTCGCCGCCGTCTTCACATACCTCTTTGTCTGTTGCGTTCCCCTAATTTTTTAAACACATAATTGCCAGTCGTCAAAGGAATTTATTCTACATCTAACTGATTATACAATATTTCTTTAAGACCCATCTATTTGTCTAACACTTAAAGATAAACATAGTAGATTAGTTCACATCGTTTTATTGAACAGTTTTGTATCTCTCTTAAAGCAGTCTTTATTTTTAATTTATATGAAATCTATCGTATATAGTGAATGATCCCTTACATAATGGACATTATCATTATTATTATTATTATAGGTATAGTCCATATATATAATAAGAAGAAAGTAGTTTTAAATTAACATAATGAACATAATTATGTCCATTATGTTAATTTAAAAGTACTTTTCCAACAGATTGATTAGACTGATTGATGTTCATTTCGGCGATGTTTGATGTTTTTTTTAAATCGTGGACGAATTTAATTCAATTCATTAATTTGAAAATGTTCTTGAAATCCCTTTAATAAAGTGTAAGGCTTTATGCTTATCATAAGATAATACCCTGTTCAGCAAAGTGCCAATACAGACATCGCCACGGAAAACCACCGTATTCTGTAATTTGTTAACTTAACTCTATTATTATTTAATTCTCATTCACCTTTTTTTTTTAACTGAAGTTAATTTAGTTTGATCACATATATCATCTATCAATGATATATGATCGAACTAAAATGATAAAAAGCTTTAAAAAAAGTTTTTGCACAATCCAATGTTTCGCAATGACAAAGAGGTGAAAAAAAATAACACAAACGAATGACATTTGAAACTTGTGAGACTATTGAAATAGTTTTCGTAAATCAAAACTTCTTGATTGCTTAGTAAAGTAAAGTTAAGCATAGTAAAGTTGATTCTCATAAGTAGTATTTCTTAAACTGAGGGCTGTGGCTCACAAATCCCTAGAGATATACTACCAGATTGTTAGCTTGAAAAAAAAATACTACGAGTATGATGCTCACGTGTACTAGAGCAAATATGTTTTTATATTAAACGAGAAGAATTTTCTTGCTCAACTATTACTTTATTTTATTACAGTCCGAAATAGACTTTAGTAGCTTGGACGAGTTCAAACATAATTTCAGCTTTTCATTCTTGTACGTCTACTGGCTGTTTAGTGTGCTTTTGCAAAGAGTACTATGCCTTTTTTTACTCATGGAATAAACATACAAACAAACACACTTTGGCATTCATAATATTAGAAGGGAAGTAGAAAAAGAACGTCGCGTCGTACATAAAATGATGATTGAAAGAATTGCTTTATTACTCAGCATACATCTTTGTTCTGGATCTGACGAAATTTTGTGTGAAATAAATCCTTGTCTTAAGGTAATTGACCGATTGGCGATAACTTAACTATTAATTGTGGAACGAACTTCCCTCTGAGGTGTTCCCTGTGTGCTACAATATGGGGTTCTTCAAAAATGGCGTCAAAAGAGTCCTTCAGGGCTGGCAGCGCGTTGGCAACTCCCCTGGTGTAGCAAATGTTCATAGGCGTCGGTGACCACTTTCCATCAGGTGGCCCGTTTGCTTGTCTGACAACCTTCAGACATAAAAAAAATAATAATAAAATTTGTAACAAAAAATACCATATATAGTTTCGAAGTTATATAATTTCGAATTTCATGATCTGTAATCATTGACCTATAATGTACTAGACAGGAGTTGACAGGACATTATCTTTGGTAGCATGGTTTCGGTTTTTTGAAATAGTATAATAAATATGTTTTTTTGCATTTCATTTACCACAATTTCCTATAGTAAAATGACTGATGACGTAGAAATGTTTTAATAAATATCTATCAAATAAATTTCAAAACGGAACCGGCTGTTTGTTCCCGATGTCATCTCTATACATATATAAACATCATTGTCTGTAACACAGACCAATCACCCTTCCTTTGGTTCCATAGTCGATCTGTTATAATAATTATCATCGAATCTATATCACCACCCCGCCGTGAGTTCTTAGCCTCCGCGATAGTGTAGACACCGGAAACAAGAAGCCGGTTCCGTTTTTAAATTGATTTGACAGATATTTAGTAAGACGTTTTCACGTCATCTGTCATGTTACTTTTTTATGTAATGAATGTGGCAAACAAGCATGCAATTCACATTGATGTTAAGTAATGACTGCAGCCTGTAGACACCCACACAAAGACCAAGGTGAAAATGCAGATGCGTTACCACACCTGAGGCCTATGGTGTTATGCCTCTGTGCCGAAAATTACTTGGCCGTACACTATCCGTTCCTGTTACTATGGGAAAGTGGGAGAAGCGTAGTTAATTGTATGCAAAAAAAACTGGAATCGTGCTACCAAAGGGAATGAATGTCCTGTCTAGTACTTTAGTAGGTACATATAGGTCAATGTTTAAGACTTCATATTTCACAAAAAAAACCCGTTGTACAATGTTCAAAACTCCCAATATTTGGATCCCAAAATTAAATTACTTAGGTACTTGAAATAACATCCCTACGTTACAATAACGGAAGGTAACCCACCCTATTTTTTTTTAAGATTTAATTTAAGTACTTTGTTAGGAGATTACTAAAATCCATAGTTGTGCCAAACAGCTTTCTAATACAAAAGAAATTGAATCAATACCTTCCAGTTTTAAAAGTATCTTTTTCAGTCAGTAGGCTACTTATCTTATTAATATTTGAATAATATTTTAATGAAATGAACGTACAGAATTGAACATCGCTGTTGCGACGTGGGATATTAATTGGGTTTCTAACTGCTGCTCGGTGAAAGCTTCTACCGAATTAATTAATAGTAATTTTAGACGAGAGTAGACCTCAATATTTTTCTTTTTGTATTATATTTTTAAGCATATTTGATATTTCAAGGAGGATTTGGGTTAAAATAAATGTTACTGGTAGTAAGTAGAGCTACAGTGAGAGATCTAGGACGTAAGCGTCATAGCATTATCTAATATTAATGCCACGATATTTTTTATCATTCACTTGTAAATTGTAGGTAATGTGGGAGTAGGAGACTGTCCCAAGGAACAAACGTAAATTTTCTTTGCCCTCTAATTGTAGATATCTGTAATACGTACCTACGTATTACCTAAACAAAATAAAAATAATGTGAGAAAAGACTTCGATGCTAGCCGCAAAATATGTATAAACTATACATACTCAATATACTACATATTCAATTGCACTACCACATTGAGTTTTCTACACAACCATAAGGTTAAATAAATAAAAAAAACAGTGAACATAGTCTGTATCTGAAAAATAAGTTCCAAAACTGTGAAAAACATTCATATCACAAATTTTCTAAATGAAGTTTTATGATGTCGTAAAGTATTTACGAAATAGATGTTGAATATATTACATAAGTTTTCGTATTTTCGGTGATTTGAACAATAATAATTCAAATTATAACAAACATAAACATATAAATTTTTTTTTTGCTACTCTGACAAAGCTGTTTGGGCATTGTCCCTTTGCCTCTTCACCAATATGAATAGAGTCAAAGTCTTTTCCATGTGATTCAATGTCGAAATTGTCCAATTACCTACTAATACTTAACTCTTTCTGTTTGTAACTAATAGGTTTCAGCAATAACAAACAGTTATTATTTTGCCCAATGGTATTCAAATAAAATAATGCTTGGTGTAAAATAAAAATGTGCTTTGTAATAAATAAAAATATAACAATTTCCATGGACGTCCGGGAAAGAACATATCCTGTGAGGTTCAACATTTAAAGACAATTATAATTTCACTTACATCCGTGTAGAACTCGGTCGCCCACGTACTTTAATTCTAAGGCGGTGCGAAGTTCGCCGGGTCAAACAGTTTTTATTATTTAAATGCCATTTTCGAAAAAAACTATCTCTAAAAATTAAATGCTTAAAATTATATTTAAACTAGCTGACCCGGCAAACTTCGTATTGCCTCAGAATGAAATAAGGTGTCAAAGGTTTCATAGATACGGACTATTTGTATGGAAAAATAAAATTGTGGTTTTTACTGTTTCCCTTCAATTTCTTCATATTTTCTTACCTTTTAAACCTTCCCTAGACTTCCAAAAATCATTCAAAACCAAAATTAGCCAAATCGGTGAAGCCATTCACGCGTGATGCCGTGACCAAGGAAAACGGGTTGCATTTTTATATATATAGACGTGGCCGGCTATGCTAACACCAAAAAATTAAAAAGTGGAAATGATTGAATTATATTTCATTCACTACAAAATTAATTTAATTAATTTTATAGCGTCAACAACACGTGGTAATTATGCTGTTAAAATGTAGCTTATATGTCACGTTTGTAGATTTACCATAACAGCGCCATCTATTGATTACTTACTCAACCCAGTCGAAAGGTATCGACATCTGTTAGAATCATTTGGAGTTAACAGATAATTGTGACTGTCAAATATTAACAGACAAATAATTAGCAATAAATTAAAATTGCGACTATAATTTGAGATTTAAACTATCCTATCTCTCAAGTTGGATCGAACTGCACATGGTGTGCGAATTTTATTATAATCGGTTAAGTGGTTCAGGAGTCCATTGAGGACAAACATTGTGACACGAGATTTATATATATTAAGACTAGCTGACCCGGCAAACTTCGTATTGCCTCAGAATGAAATAAGGTGTCAAAGGTTTCATAGATACGGACTATTTGTATGGAAAAATAAAATTGTGGTTTTTACTGTTTCCCTTCAATTTCTTCATATTTTCTTACCCTTTAAACCTTCCCTAGACTTCCAAAAATCATTCAAAACCAAAATTAGCCAAATCGGTGAAGCCATTCACGCGTGATGCCGTGACCAAGGAAAACGGGTTGCATTTTTATATATATAGACGTGGCCGGCTATGCTAACACCAAAAAATTAAAAAGTGGAAATGATTGAATTATATTTCATTCACTACAAAATTAATTTAATTAATTTTATAGCGTCAACAACACGTGGTAATTATGCTGTTAAAATGTAGCTTATATGTCACGTTTGTAGATTTACCATAACAGCGCCATCTATTGATTACTTACTCAACCCAGTCGAAAGGTATCGACATCTGTTAGAATCATTTGGAGTTAACAGATAATTGTGACTGTCAAATATTAACAGACAAATAATTAGCAATAAATTAAAATTGCGACTATAATTTGAGATTTAAACTATCCTATCTCTCAAGTTGGATCGAACTGCACATGGTGTGCGAATTTTATTATAATCGGTTAAGTGGTTCAGGAGTCCATTGAGGACAAACATTGTGACACGAGATTTATATATATTAAGATTAAGATTGTAAAATTCTGGCTTGCACCTAGAACTGCGCGCAAATTATGAGGATTAAAAATATGAATGAGAATAAAATATCATTATTTACAGGAGAACGTAGTGTTCGATTACTACTCGATTAATCTTTCTATTAAATTGATAACTTTACGAACAAACAAATATTTAATTGAAAAATGTGCATGACAGTCGATATAGGACACAGAACATAGAGTTGTAGAGGGGTTTATGAACATGAATCTACGTGCACGTTGCTATGATTGTGAGCCGACTCGTCACGTACGCGCCCGGTACGTGTACCCCATACTAATTTCATAACTGTGAAAATATATTTATTCTTAATCCTCGTAAACTTTCGTCTAAATATAGCTCGCGTTCTTTTATCTCCGTGATACTTATTTACTTTTATATTGGTGACGTATTGTGCTATCCATATCAAAGGGTTTTCTTTTTAACTTTTACCTATATTGTCCACGATATGTAGGTGTGAGAGTAAATAAGGAGCAAATGTACGGCTTACAGTAGGTTATGAGTTAGAATTAAATCTATGTAAGTATGAGGAACGCTTGACTGATGATTGATTACTGAACGATTAACTGACTTATACTCTTTAAGCAAGTGTACATTGTTAATGTAAAGCCTAGATATTAGAAATCTCTCTTAGACATAATTCCTTGAGTTAATAAATTGGAGGACCTGATATCTCGCTCGACACACGATGATAAAATTCTATAACCTATTTTTTCTAAATATCATGTATTCTATTATTATCAGTTATTGTTGTTTAAGGTCTGCCTTATTGTATGTACAGTTTTTTACCTGCCTACCGACTTAAAGTAGGTAAGCATACTTAAAAGATGCAGCTTTTTGCAGAACTTTAGCATACTAAATACTACAAAAGTACAATAACAATATTTTATACGTCTAAATATTTGTCTGCCTGCAACAACCAACCAATTGGCAATATGCATATTGCATTACCTTCACTTATATTATTATAATATTATGCATTGAGGTCACGTTAATTAAGCGATACCTGTCTAATTTCGCCTCCCATAATTATGCACGAGTCCTTAATATAATCTTTTTAGCCAACATTATCCGCATGACGAATCGAAGATTTTGCCATGCAGTTAATATAGTATGCCAACCGCTGCTATTGAATAGGCTATTTGTTAAGTAAAATGGTTGGATTGATTCGGGTTTCTATAAATTACAACCGGTCGTAATTATTATCTTATTTTATCTTAAATATTATCTTATCGTTCTTCTTATTTATCTCAATGGAAATCCTAAACTTTAAGGGTAAATAACTTGACGACCCGGTCAGTCCAGCGGTGTGAGACGACTCTTTGATTCGAAGGGTCGCGGATTCGATCTCTGCACCGGGACAAATATTTGTATGGCCTACAGATATTTGTTTCGGTTTTTGGTGTTTCTGTATGTGTTTTGTGTGTACAACGGCAACCATGATACAGGTTTTATACCTAGTGTGGGGCTGTGAGTTTAAGCATATTTATTTATAGTTATTATCTATATATATAAAAATCAATTGCTGTTCGTTAGTCTCGCTATATATCGAAACGAAGCGTAGGCAGGCCCCCCACAAGATGGACCGACGACCTGGTGAAGGTTGCGGGCAATCGCTGGATGAGGGCTGCCCAGCACCGTTCGTTGTGGCATTCTTTGGGGGAGGCCTTTGTTCAGCAGTGGACGTCTTTTGGCTGAAACGAACGAACGAAACGAGAACGGCTTTACCGATTGAACTAATTGTGGTTTTGAATGATTTTTGAAAGTCCAGGGAACGTTTAAAAGGTAAGAAAATAAGAATAAATTGAAGGGAAGTAGTAATAACCATAACTTTATTTTCCCATACATTTAGCATAAATTAAAACTGTCATATTGAATCACCCGTTAGTAGAACTCTATTCATATATCTGAAGTTGCATAATTTTGTTATGGAAAGCCGACATTAACGGTGACTACATAAACACAGTTTATATCTTGGTGCCGATAGTCGAACTGTTTCATAGTTTACAGGGATGTACACAGAAACAGAATCTCTCGTAATGTATATATGTATTTGGACTATGATACTTACGTAGAATCCTTGAAAAAACCCTATCACATTTCTGCAAAAAATATCCATCTCGTGCTTCATCTACCATAAAAAATAATTTATGTTCAGTTCTTTCGCTTAATATGTATGCACATATTAAATAACTTTCATAATGAAACACATACAATACCTGCTAACTACAAACGTAAATTACCATCCGAAACGACGATCGACTGCCTCGGTATCCTAGTGGTAGCAGGCCACTACTACTACTCTGAGGTCCTGGGTTCGATTCCCGGGTAGGGGGTTATCAGAGATAATGGGGTAAAGTCCTTTATCTCTGGTTCTATTGGGATTTTTCCATTTTCTGGAAATTTCCCAGTACCTCAAAGTTTGGTTATGTGCCCAGAGATGTCAACAGGCTCGCCACCTGTTACATGGGCCAAAACGTAACTGGCGAATCGTGGGTGTTTGCATGTATGCTTGATTGTATGCATTTACCTCTGCCTACCCCTTCGGGGATTACAGGCGTGAGGTTACGTAGCGCTACGCTGAGCTACGTTACCAAAAGTCTTGTATATTGAACGTTTATTTTAAAATAACCTAAAGTAAAATCTTATGGGAAGATATTCAGCTTAGCAAGCTAATTTAGCATAGATAATTTGAAATTAAAGATATTCCAAGTGTCGAAAACGTGAAAACAAATTTGATTATAAAGATACTAAGACTTTTCTTTGAAATCTAAAATAAATATTTCCACATGCAGCATTTCTAGTGAGAATCTTGGTTTGGACTATGTTTATTTTAAACTCAGTGTAGTTTCATCACTTAAGAATATTATGAAAATACCAAGAGGAAAGTGTACAGTGATATATCCTAATATTCAGAGAGGAAAAGCGAATTGCGGTCAGCTTATAGCCACTGCCGCCGTTGTACAAATCTGGAAATAACATTTTCATGACATAAATACGATCACAGCTTAGTATTCTTAGTGCTGTTATATTTGGCTTCATTTTTATTTATAGAAGTTACTTACACTAGATCATTAAATTTGAAGATGTAAGTACGAATCAGAGAGTGAAATTGGAATTGTCACAAACCTATTTCGTTTCAATATTATGTGTATTAAATAAAGAAGAAAATATAACAATATGAAAATAATTCTACTATTTATTTTTCGCAATAACACATGCTAGTGAACTTTAGAAATAATAGAAAAACGAAAAGAAAAAATTGACTATGTTGAGGTAGCTTACCACTAAGCTACCGAAGTCCCACCTTCCCCTTGTGGAACTTCGGTAGCTTAGTGGTTAAGCAGCTGGTCTGGTTATCCTGAGGTCGCAGGTTCAATTCCTGCCCGAAGTCAAATTTTTCTTTTCGTTTTTGCTTAATTTCTAAAATATGAAAGTAACATTTAGATTAACGCAAGAGTTAAAAAAACTTTTCGAAAAAAAATATGAGAGTGAATTTTAGTCAGTTGCAAAACTTTATTGTCGTTTAGTTTTATTTCTGGTATTTTTTTTTAATTTATTTTTACATACATGGACATGGATACAAGGATATTAAATATAGGACATTTTCCTGATGAAAGGGTCAAGGGAGTCAGAATCTGCATAATTTAAAACTCAGTGTTGTAACATGATGCATATTTAGGTGCAGGATCTGACTTCATAAATTAGATACACAAAAAATACAATTATTCCAATCACTTGGCTTTTACAGAGACATTAACAGTGGTGTAATTAAAAAAGTTCCGATCGAACTGGCCTAGTCCGAAGTCCATCAAAAATTAAGTAGATCAAAATTCTAAAAAAATTGATCCAAATTGGAGTTCAAATATTCTTGAGTATTAACAGAAAAATAAAATAAGTGTGTATGTATGTATGTATCTTCACGCCAGGTCCTTAACGAGGTAGGCAGATAGTGTAGAGCGCGAGATATCCCGGTCCTGACAAACCTCACGTGCCTCGTCTACCTTCATCATTCTCTTCATACATACACGCCGATTCCTAAGACTTTTGACCCCACCATCAGATAGAACTCGACCTATTTGGTCATGGTAGGTCAGTCTTGGTCTTTCTGGGCCTCTGCAACCATTTACATTCGCATTATTTATCTGTTGAGTCAATCGCTCATTCCATCGGACCAACCATCGGATTCGAACCATCGGAGCATGCCTTTTTTCATTTTTACACCGAAACTATCATTCACACAAAGCCTCTTTCTTACATCTTCATTGCGAACGTGATCGGTGAGTGATACACCGCAGATCTTGCGGAAAGATCTCTTCTCGACCGCGTTTATCTTACTTTCATGCATTTTCCTGCATACCCAGCTCTCGCTTCCATATAAAAGCGTTGGAGTAAGTACAGCATTATGTACGGCTAGTCGAGCCCGCTGGTTGAGATGTTTCGATTCTAGCAGCTTCCCCAACGCTCCATTCACGCAATTCCCTGCAAGCACTCTACTTTCTATGTCAGTGGTGTGCCTACCATCCTTGCTAAAAGCACATCCAAGATATACAATTTCATCCATCTGTTCTAACACTACATCATCTACTACTACCCTTGCATTTGTTCTCTGTTCATCTCTTCCAAATACTAATATTTTAGTTTTATTCACATTCTATTGTAAGCCTTTCTTCATACAATCCTCAAAAAATGGTGTAGAGCTAACCATTACCGCATCATCTGCGTAAAGCAAACAGTTCACCACTAAGTCACCCATACGCACTCCCACATCCATCAACTTCACCCTCTGGAGGCATTTGTCCACGTAAAACGTAACGTAACTTCACGCCTGTAATCCCCGAAGGGGTAGGCAGAGGTAAACGCATGCATTCAAGCATACATGCAAACACCCACGATTCGCCGGTTACGTTTTTGGCCCATGTAACAGGTGGCGAGCCTGTTGACATCTCCGGGCACATTACCAAACTTCGAGGTACTGGAAAATTTCCAGAAAATGGAAATATCCCAATAGAACCAGAGATAAAGGACTTTACACCATTATCTCTGATAACCCCCTACCCGGGAATCGAACCCAGGACCTCAGTGTAGTAGTAGTGGCCTGCTACCATTAGGCTACCGAGGCAGTTGTCCAGATATATGATAAACAGCCTAGACGAAAGCACGCAACCCTGTCTGACACCGATGTTAACATCAAACCAGGGTGACATGTTACCATGTCACATCCTCCTTCCAGTTCTGAAACCACCCTGTGCATCCCACTACAACCCGTCGGACTTCTCTTTCATTCTTCTTTCTAAGACTTTCACATACACTTTAGCTGCCAAACTGATCAAACTGATCGCTCGA
Organism: Macrosoma leucophasiata; assembly: GCA_036365455.1. Classification (NCBI taxonomy): domain Eukaryota; kingdom Metazoa; phylum Arthropoda; class Insecta; order Lepidoptera; family Hedylidae; genus Macrosoma; species Macrosoma leucophasiata. Next base: position 12,045,264 of record JAWQUS010000003.1, on the reverse strand, counting down.
TAGCTGGTGCAGTCCATACGTGAACCCTTGCCTTTATACAAAGGCACGATGACCACACACCGCCAATCCTTTGGGATTCTTCCGGATCTCCAGCAAATGTTGCACAACACCCAGAAAGAATTCTAAAGGGCAGCACCACCGTATTTGATCATTTCGGCAGAAACCTGATCAGTACCCGCAGCCTTACCACATTTCAAACTTCGTATCACCCATACAATCTCATCTATTGCTGTATCCTCACAAGCCGGCACCATAAATAAGTGTGTTATTATAAAAATAACATTTTTGAAATGTAAACCTTTCATGTTACAGACATTATCAGCTAATGTAGACTGATTTGAATACTAATACGCGACAATTGCGATCGAACAGACTGCTAAAATTAATTTTTATCAATGTATGAAAGCTATATCTTCATAAAAGATGTATACGTTTTTGAAGGGTGCGATATAGGACTCCGAAAAATGCCCACTTAAATATTAAAAAAACCGGTCAAGTAAGAGATGTAATGAAAAAAATTAATAAATATTCTCTTTGGAGTTGTTCGAAATTTTCGTGATTAAGGTGTATGCTTGTGCCAAATTTCAAGTACCCTCTAGAGTACCTAAAAAGTACTAATAGTTTTTGCGCTAAACCGCGGACGGACAGACAGACAGACAGACAGACAGACAGACGGACATGGCGAAACTATAAGGGTTCCTTGTTTACTTTACTACGGAACCCTAAAAAACTGCAATGAAGTCGATGATTCGTAATCCAAAATCTTCTTATCATCATCGTGTGGCATAAACCGTCCACGGCTAGACAAATCTAACATCATACATATTTAATGGAAATAGATTTCATATTTGCTAAAGAAGTATCTCATTACCCCAATTTCCACAATACTAATGAGCTTCATGTCGGTTTAATCAATAGACCAAAGTTATCATTTACAGGACCAATAAACTATACCGGGAAAGCGTTAGATTTTCCTTATACGAGTACATTAAACCGATCTTACCTTACAAGATCTGTTTACTTGCAGTTTCACGTTATTGCTTTGAATTAAATATACTTACCTACATTTTTATAACGTTAGTAACGCCATAAAAAAATGTAATACAAATTATGAAGTAAAAGGATTTTCCCTCCTTGATGATGCCCATATTGCCTCCTTACATCTTCTTGATAAATCGATGACCTTTACCTTAAAACTCAAGGGACATAAGACTCAACAGACTGTGTGACGGCATGTTACACTGCTTTTAGGAATATTTTAATGCTCGGTTTGAGTGAGGTCGAGCGAGCATGGTCAGGGGATGTTTTTAAGTGCAAATCGTGAAAGGTCTAAAATATTTCTCAAACAGTGTACGATCTTTGCTTTTCAAAACACACAGATTGCTTTACCGGTGTGAATTTAATCATCAGTGATGGAGGATTGACATAGTAGGTATTGCTACTGCTTGACTATCTAAGTAATCCATTTTTCAACATATTAGTATGTCACAAAATTATTGAAATTCCAACCAATTCCGTGCCGGTTCAACAGGTCTCAACGCACGCTTGTTTCTAAAGACGTGTCAAATAAGACTTTATTAGCAGTTTCCCGATTTGTATTAACAATAGAACAGTGTACGAGTACACAAGTACACAAATATGCTAAAGCCAAACTGGTGGTAGAGCTCCAGTGACGGAGCTCGCGGGGATAGGCACCACCGTATTACCTAATATACTTGCCGCTAAATGGTAGTGTTCAGCACTATCGTGTTCCGGTCAGGTGGCCCTGTAATTTCCGGCACAGAGGCATAACACCTTAGACTTCAGGAGTGGTAACGCATCTGCATTTTGACCTTGGTCTTTGTGTGGGTGTCTATAGGCTGCAGTCATCAACTAACATCAGTGTGAACTGCATGCTTGTTTGCCACGTCCATTACATAAAAAACCAGTACTAAACTTCGTTAATAAAAAGAATTGGTTAACTACCAATTCATTTTTTATTAACTAAAATGACAAACCAACTGTCTACATTGTTAGTTAGTGAATACTATAGGTACTTTAGACGAATACCAAAGGTCTCTCTTACAAAGTAAAGAGTAGATTTTGAGAAAAGAACAATAAATCAAAATTCTTATTTAACTAAGGCATTGTAATAAAAAATAATCAATTTTATATATTGTTATGAAACCAAGGACGCTGTTGAATTAAAAACGAATTTTCAAGTACGTATACCAAAATAAATCAAATATATTTGAGTAGACTAGCCCTTAATTGTACAGAAGTTAAAACATGTAGGGCAATTAAACGCTTCCCTGAAATAATAGAAGCATGAAATTTTGGATATTATTTTTGATTACTATTGATATTAGTCAAATGAAAATAATGGTTTATGAATTAATTAACCTGTTACACAAGCTGATTAAAAAAAAATACCCAAAAATGCCACCTTAAAAACTAGATAATTACAACACTAATAAGTAAAATGGAATACAGATTGAATCTCAAGAAGAAATGTTCGTATGTATCTATATATACTTTAGGATATTAAGGCAGGCCATAGATCTCTTTTGCCACTACGCAGCGAGTCGCCGAGTTGCCTGGGCGACCAACGACCAAATGCGTAACCGCCTATTTAAACTGTAGTAAGTCGCATTCGCTAGCGACCGTGTCGCCGGCGATTAGTCGACAGTGCGTAATGACACTTAGTTAATGTAATTGGTGGCCCAAGAAATAAAACAATAGATTTTTTTGCGATGTTAAGTGTATATATCGTTATGTAACTTACGCATACACGTCTGTCCAAAAATTGTTATTAGGTACTGTGTTTTGTATCGTATTATATCCTAACTCCTGATAGGTAGTTAAGGAGCGCTGTGGCGTCCAACTTGCGCGAAATGATGATCTTCAGATGTGAATACGTTCCTACATTACGTACGTCCATGGATTTTTTTTAAGGGATATTCTTGATTTTTCCATAATGCATTCATCAGATCTTGGTCACAATGGAACTAATTTGAACCGTGTGCCCTTTCAAGCGACACAAGAATCGGCCCAAAATTGAGCAACTAATCGGGAAATATACCTAGATAAAAAACAAGCAGTCGAACATAGAATCTCCTCCTCTTTTGAAGGCAGTTAATTATGAGCAAGTTATTACATAATAATATTTAGCAGGTGTCATGTATTTGTAGAAGTTGAATAGCCATTGTTTTAAATTGTACGCACCTAAATGTGTATATCTCAAATTAATGTAAATTGCAATAGGCGCAGAGCGAGCAATCAAATACACAAAAGTCTTAGCACAAAAGTTAATATGTTTGCCTGTTAATAAGTTTAGATGTATTTTGTAATAAAGTACTGACAATAACTATATTTTCGTTACAAATAACTAGTTGTTACATTATTCTCTTACAACTACACGGCAGAAATTTACTACAGATACTAAAACAGCTCATCTGAAATAGACCTGTTCGCCTCAATTTATGGTAAGCGGCGGAGGAAGCCAGTAGTTGATGACAGTAACCAACGATGGTAGGCCCCAAAGGTCGACTATTCTAGTCTATCATTTACGTGCAACAGGTTCATTAGTTGTTTCCGACAGCGCACCCTAGCTTCGCAGCACCTGTTACTGAGGATAAATTGCTTCTTCCATGTCTTAACAACATGTGAAGCCCGGCTCGTTCTTCCAAATATGCACGAGGTATTTGACCTTGCACAACCCTTCTCAGATTTATTATGACACGTCATAATAAATATCACACTAATATCATAAATGCGAAAGTTTGTATGCATGTTTGTTTGTTTGTTACTCCTTCACGCAAAAACTGCGAACCAATTTTCATGAAATTTAGCACACACATAAAGGGTAACTTGGATTAACACATTGGATAGTTTTAGCCCGAAAAAATGTTCCTGTGGGATTCCATGGGATGATTTGATGAGTTTCTACAGGTTACCCAACGAAAAGCGACCTAAACGCGGGCAGAGCCGCGTACAGCAGCTAGTATATCATATCATTAGTTTGTGAATGTAAGTATTAAGACATTTTATGTAGCTGCAAGCACATGTCCAAATATTGTAGTTTAAACTAATGCTAGTTATATTTTACATAGTAAATATGAAAACAAGTCTCTTACGTGTGTTAGTAACCGTTGAAATAAAATACAATCGTCCTTTTCTAGGAATATTGTACGCCAAGCGCATTGCGCGTATTCCGAGCTAACAGTTCAGAGAAGCTGTAAACACCCACGCTAGTGAGACCGTGACCCTTTAACTACGCCGTTTAAATAACCTTATTATTCATACGAGGTCCTCCAAGAAGGTTTATGTGCAATCCATTTACTAAATTCGGATCTTACCGCAACGTCATAATCCATCACATACTCCACATTTTATGTAGTTCACAAACTGCCCTGAACCCACAAATACTTTCACTGGAATAAGTATGCTATCTCAATTTTTTTTTATGTTAAAGGATTGACAGACAAGCAGACGGGCCGGGCCACCTGATGGAAAGTAGTCACCGTCGCCTATGAACATTTGCAACACCAGAGGAGTCGCCAACGCGCTGCCAGCCCTGAAGGACTCTTTTGACGCCATTTTTGAAGAACCCCATATTGTAGCACCGAGAGAACACCTCAGAGGGAAGTTAATTCCACAATTTACACGTTCTGGGCAAAAACGAACGTGAGAACCGCATCGTTGAACATTGCCAAGTGTCCAGTCGGTGAGGGTGGAACTTCTCTCTTCGGCGGGTAGTGCGGTGTAGGAAAAGAGACGGTGGCACCATGTCGAACAGTTCGACAGAGCACTCGCCATTGTAGAGACGGTATAAAACGCATAGACTCCCAACGTCTCTGCGCAGGCTCAGATGTTCGAGCCTGTCAGTAAGTCCTGGGTCGTTAACAATACGAACGACGCGTCTTTGTAGGGAGTCGAGTGGACCAAGTTGATATTTGGGGGCTCCCGCCCACAAATGAGAGCAGTATTCCAGATGGGGCCGCACTTGGGCCTTATAAAGCTGTAATACCTGCCCCGATACTGCCTCGCTTTGTTAAGCACCCCTAGTTTTTTGGATGCCAACTTGGTCTTACACTCAATGTGACTCCCAAATTGCACTTCGTTCGATATGTCAACACCCAGGATACCGATACTCTTACCAACGGCGAGCGGAGTGCCCTGTAACTGTGGTGCTACAACGAATGGGGTTTTTTTAGCGGTGAACGCGCAGACTTGTGTCTTCGAGGGGTTGAACTACACTAAGTTGAGTCGACCCCAGTCCGAGACCCACTCCAGAGAGTGCTCGACTTCAGACACAAGTCTAGTCCTGCTTTCCTCGATAAGTGTCCGAGAGGCATTTGCACGGCCAGTGTAGTGTGCATCTCCCGTACTATCATCGGCATAGCAATGAAAATTGGAAATTTTGCTCCAACATTTCATTGATATGCAGAAGAAAAAGCGTGGGAGATAGCACAGAGCCTTGCGGTACACCAGCGTTGATAGGTAGTCTTTCTGAGCGCTGACCGTCAACTAAGACCTGTATATAACGCTCAGATAGAAAGCTGGCTTTCCAGTTGCATAGCCTCTCGGGAAGACCGTAGGATGGAAGGTTCGCGAGAAGTGCCCTGTGCCAGACCCGGTCAAAGGCCTTAGCAATATCTAGGCTTACAGCCAATGCCTCCCCACTCTTGTCCAACGCGTGAGACCAACGGTGCGTGAGATATACTAGAAGATCACCAGCAGATCTGCCGTGACGGAATCCATATTGGCGGTCACTGATCAACTGGTGATCCTCTAGATACTGCAGCAGTTGTGTGTTGATCACACGCTCCATGACTTTGCAGAGTAGAGAGGTTATTGCTATAGGCCTGTAATTGGCCGGGTCACTGCAATCCCCTTTTTTGGGTATCGGGTGCACGAGGGCTGTCTTCCACGCAGACGGTACCTTTCCACGATCGTAGGAAAGCGAGAACAGGCGCGTCAGAATGGGGGTAAGCTCGGGAGCGCACATCTTCATCACCACTGCAGGGACGGAGTCCGGCCCACTCGACTTCTTGATGTCAAGGGATAAAAGCGCTCGCCTGACGTTCTTCTGAGAGAATTTGACGTCTGGCATAGAGCTTTCACAGCGCGGGATGGTAGGCGCTGTGACACCCATGTCATCAAGAGTCGAGTTTGAGGCAAAGAGGCTGCCCAGAAGATCGGCTTTCTCTTTTGCCGTGTGGGCTAGGATATCATCAAGTTTTCGCAGTGGTGGGAAAGATGACCGACAAAAGTTCCCTTCGATAGCTTTGGCAAGAGACCAATAGGCACGGCTCCCGGGAGGATGCCTCATTAATTTCTTGCCAACTCTACCGACATGCTTGGACTTTGCTTTGGCTATCCGCAGCTTCGTAGACCTGGAGGCAGCGTTGAGTACTCTCTTCAGGTCGGAGGCATTGGGATCCTTGCAAGCGTGAGCCACAGTCCAGGTTCTGTAAGTCTCCTGCTTATGGTAAGAAGCCATAGCACAAGACTTATCGAACCAGGGCTGATACCGACCACCAATGGATACCACAGAGTACGGGATGAAACATTCCATACCCTGGTGTATCACATCGGTTACAGTTTCAGCGCACGTGCTCGGATCTTCCGACGAGAAACAAAGCTGCCTCCATGGGTAGGACGATAGGAACTCCCTCAGTCCATCACAATTCAATTCGATGCTATCTATACTTAAAATAAAACTGTAGAAGTGTAAATTCTGTACATTGAAAATATTGAAAAAGTAAATACCAGGGGATGTTACTAGATCAAAACCAAACACAAATATGTGATTAGAAAAAAATTTGCCTGTCTGTCTTTCTGTTTGTTCAAGCATCACACAAAATCTACCGGTTCGATTACAATGTAACTGGTATGATTATACTTTAACCTTTGGCGCACAACACTAGGTACTTTTTATCCCGGAAAAATGTCTCTTTGTCTGTGTGTTTGTGCACGCTAATTTCAGAAACGGCTTATTCGTAAGTTTCACTTAACATTTATTATTTGTTTATTGTGAATCAATTTAAAAATAAAAATTATCGCAATTATTTCATATCTTGACTTTATTACGTATATCTAAATCTTGGGTAAGGGTATATGTAACAGGTACATGTTCTGTCGGGTAGGTCTTAAAATAATTATAATTTTATACATACCTCATTATATTTTTATATATACCTCAATTTATGCGTACACAAGTTATAGAGATTTTTCGTCAATAATGATTTTTAAGTAAATGCGAGGATATTTTTTAGGTGGTGTACTGGATGTTATTTTTATTATTTCAACAATCACAATTCACTAACAGCGATATCTTCGTAAATAATAATAATGTATTATGAGGTTATACTTTTATTACATCTTTATTCACCGTAATATCTTCTTAAAATTATCTTCTTATCTTATCTTAATATACGAGTTTATATAAATGCCGCGTCATACGTTGCTTATTCGCGATGGACTCCTAAACTACTTAACCGATTTTAATCAAACTTTGCACAGCGTGTGCAGTTTGATCAACTTGAAAGATAGGATAGCTTATATCTAAATAATATTATAAAAATAAAATACGCTTACACTCACAGCCCCACACTAGGTATAAACCTGTGTGCCGTCGTGTGTGCCGTTGTACATACACAACACATACACAAACACCCAGACCCGAAACAAATCTCTGTAGGCCCTACAAATATTTGTCCCGGTGCGGGGCTCGAACTCGCGACCCTTCGAATCAAACGGTCGTCTCACACCGCTGGACTAACCGGGTCGTCAATTATCTCAATTTATAGTCGCAATATTATGTTACTATCTGAATTGCACACTTGTGAATATATATTTTATATATTTGACGTCAACTTAATCAGAATGGAATCACTCAAATAAAATATTCTGTCAAATATTAATAGTATTGGATTGATATATATTATATCAATCCATTGGTGTTGTGGATAACCTAATCCACAACACCAAGTAGAAACAAATTATCTTTTAAAAAAGCGAACAAAGTATTTAAAGTATAATGTTGTTTTTTAATGCTGATTTTATTTGTATCTACAGATAAATTATGAAAAATAAAGACACATAAATTATGGGATATTATATAACTATCCGATGATGAAATTAACAAATTCATAACACCAACAATCTGGATTGTACTTGAGATAAATTTTAAGAATGACACCCGTAGTTGTAAGGGGTTCAAAACTTTGCTTTTACCTCGGTATCAGGTGTCCGCCTTAATTTGACAGAGTATCTTTCCATGGCCTTACGGCAACAGGTGAGTTGCTCGGCGCAGGCGTGCCATGCGAGTCGATACCACACCCCCCGCCCCTCCGCCCCCTCGCCCTAGCTCATTCACACCCGCACACATTCATACATCGGCACACAACCACCGTAAACCTTACTAGATTCAAGAAATAGAAGCCTGCCTTAAATGGACGGTATATTCGACACGGCGACGTAAAAATAGATTAAGTGGCAGGAGGAGGAATATTAAAAAAATGAGATATGTAAGATATAATGAAAGGTACTGTGAATTGAGTGGGAAACAACGAGTGGGAGTGGCTATCCCACGACACGTTCGAGGTGTCTATCACAATCCGGAAAGCGAAACCCGCGAGCAAACAGCGTGCCGGCACGTAAGCCATGGGCCTTTAACAGTTTGTGATTCGTGACCATCCCAGATATTGACAAAAGGCTTCACTTGCCGTGTACTATGCGATCGAATACCACTTCATGACATAGTGCACTAGTTTTAATACAAACATTTCAGATGATACTATACTTAGTACTAAATTGTCAAACTATAACAAGTCAATTGTAGAGTTATAATTAGCTTGCTTCAAGCCTACAGATGTATGCGATCTATTTGTATTTATAGACTAGCGGCCCGCCCCGGCTTTGCACGGGTTCACTGTTCACACCTTCATTACTACTACTAATACGGTGCTAATCTAGGGTTGCGGAGGCGGTTAAACCGACCCTTTTTTTTTGTTTACGCGGAGGAACCCTCATGTGTACCCGCCGTCTAGGGGAAAAGATGGCGGATAGTGTGAGACTCGTACTCACTAAAACCCCACGGTGTTCCGACTCATCCGCCATCAGTGGCGGGGTCACGGTTACGCGTACATCCGCGACCCCCCAGACCCGTCACATAGGTTGAGGTCTTTGGCTCCAACCAACACTAGTGGCGTGCGGAACATGTGCACGCCAGCCAGCTTTGGACTTTTCTCCATCTAGGTATTTTATAATTTCTTGACGTTCGGGCGACGGACACCCCTAATCCGATGCCCGGAGGTCCCTGCCCAGACCACTCACAACAGTAGAGGGGTTCGGGTACACAGTTCGGCCTCGAGGGTGCGGGAGCGTCGAAGAAGTTCAACCATCAGCCCCTCCCCCGGCCTCGCGGCCCCACCACATCCCTATCGAGTGGGACCACCGCTAGGCGGGGGATAGGATGCAGGGCCAAATACATACCCATATAGCTCTTCCCCAGCCGTCTCCCCAACACGTGCCTACCTGACAACGGGACCACCGCTAGGCGGCTGGGGATAGGATCCAAACGTCGCCCCTCTCTGGGTTTCTCTTGGCTGCGCCGGCGTGGGCACAACCACCGGGTAATAAGTCTCCCCGCCACAACAAGGCGGAAACCCTCGGGGGGGACCTTTAAACCGACCCTGCTGTATATGTATAAAACATTCTGTCAACCCAAAAACAGTAACGAATTTCGCAAAATCCCTTCCTAGGTAGCTTCCTACGTGCTTAAACCCTACGCAAAATTGGAGTCTTTTTTTTTAATTTAATTTATTCAAGATTCACAAAGCAGATTACAATCAATATTGTATAACAATTAGATGCATTTCAGAGCTGAAAGTCTAAATTGTAATACTATATGTGAATACAACTACATTAAAACACAAAAAAATATATTGCACGAACAACAAACAAGTGAGCAACAACTTTATTAAGTTCCGTTATAAGCATATCTACATACAAAACACAAATGCCTCCTCTTTATCTAGGAGAGTCCTAGCACTTGCATTTCCCGAGATTTCGTGATGAGTGTGTAACCTTACGCTTTTTTATAGATATATATATTTAAACATAAGCTTTTGAACTATGAAGTCTCTTCGTAAACTTACAGCTATTATTCAAACTTGTATATATTATATATATAACCCAGGCTCAATTGGATTATCATTAGACATTAACTCAAAATATAACTAAAGGATCTTCTTAAATAATTTCCTACGTACAAAAGGCTTAAAATGTCACAATAATATCACTATTACGAATGTCGCAATAGGCTCAAGTGGCTACCTATACACCATCGCTAGAATGCTCGTATCTTTTCTCTTCTGTACTCTGTAATCCTGACAGCGCCAAATACTTAAGAGTGGTTTGATTTTTACTGCCTTCCCCATTCTCGGTCCCTTCGACCATCTGTCACTTTACTTTCTGAATACCCTATTTATTACATTCGAGTAATTTCGTTTCAAAATCATTTTCTGTTGTTGCCTTACGTCTCTGGAACTCCTTGCCTTCTACTATCAGGCAAGTTCATAACTTAAATTATTTTTAACGCCAAGTCAAGGCTCACTATATTTCCTCTCTTGTGCAAAATATCCTTATAATATGTCCCTCCTATTTTTTGTTTGTTTGTTCACTGTTACTTGTTTCTTACATACGATAGCTTGTTATTGGTACCTACTTAATAATTAGTAATGCGTACCCTACCGTTTTAATTTTAAGTATCTCGTTTAGTTGTTGGGTTGCCTGAAAGAGACCGCTCTTCTAGCGATAAGGCCGCCCATTGTATCACGTGTTCCTGAAATTGCTTAATAGTTTTCTACTTTTGGTGTGTAATAATGTATGTAAGTACTATGTCTCTTGTCAGCACGGGGTCCATTTGAACCCCGGACCTTTGTCAGGCTTGCGCGGGGACATGGGGGATCCAACACGTAGAGGCCCTTTCGAGAATTTTAATCTATTTTGTAATGGGTTATATTCGGTGGGACCTCTCTCTGACTGCATCAATAGTTAATACAGACACAGACAGACCCCGCAGAATACATGGGACTATTGTAATGAAAAATGACTTGGCAAACTTTGGGCTATGTGGGTGAACTGGGGGGACTAGCTGACTGGGCCTATGGAGTGAGATCCGGCACCTGCCTATATTCAACATCTCACATTATCGAATCCTACTTTAGGCAGGTGGTGACTCGCCTCTCCTCGGTGGGCCCCCCAAACAGCCAACCCGATGGTCGACGGGGGGCAACACTGTTGAGAGAGGCTGGGGGTGTCGAGATGTGTGGCCCCGGTTTCACCATCACGAGCGAGTAATCTCGAGCTCGGAGCGGGCTTCGCCGCTATTATGCCTTTAGACACTTCCACCCCCGAGTGTATGGCTCTTGCAGAAATTTAGACAATAGCCTATTATCTAAATTTCCGCAAATGCCATACCTCTAGCGCCCACTCTGACCGGCCAATGAAGGCAAGCCAGAGGTGAGAGACCTGATGCTCTGTCCAGCCGTACCTCTGTGTGGCGGACGAGGCGGAGCCCAGTTCTCTCGGAGGAACTCGAGATGATGGTAGGGGGTGGTGTCGCTACTCACCAACAGCTCGCCACAAGCTGCTCTGCCCCCTAAGTACTATTATTATTATATCTGTCTTCAATCCATTTTGTCTTTAAAACATGTTTTGGTTACAGATTGCTTTAATTGAAAACAATTGTGTTTAAAAAAACAAATTAATAATTAAATGTAATTGGACATGCATTTTACAAAAATAACAGCTATGTATTTACAAATAAATTTCACGTTACACGGGAAAGTCATTAAATATCAAAATTACTTAGAACTTGACCTTTCACGAAATATGAGCCTCATTTAATTCAGTGTTTATAAGAACAATGTAATTATCATAGTATTAATTTTATTCAAACTCGTGCATTGAAACGAGTTGACGCAAAATTATTTCTTAGAATATGTTCCACGATTAAAACCTTATTCATTGGAATTACATGTTACGTTTATTTTTTGTTTTCTACGCATGTTAGATTTAAAAAATAAGAGACGATGTGCTGTTAAAAAATACAATAAGCACCAGCTTTGGTAATTTTAGTTTTTGAATTGCGATTCCTATATCTGTTTTGTCTCTCTGTTGGACTCCAATGTCTTACTAGGGTTAGCGATTAACGCGGATTATAAGCCAAATTTGGATACAGCTTCATATGTCATTCCATACCAGGAAAACGATCAAGAAAATTGCCAATAAATATGTCCCGACTCATCAAAAAATCGTATTTGTCTGCCTCATATAATCGGTCTCCCTGTATTGGTAAACGGACTTTGTTATTGTTCACGGTAGTATTATTTATTTCTTACCGTGTAATAATGTAAATAGCACTTTAGAGTCCTTGACACAATGTTATTAACAAATGAATGAGGAAATACAATTTGCAGACATGATGACAAATATAATGAATCACCATTAATGACGTCATCGCGCGATATGCATTTTGTTGTTCTTGTGGCCGTGCGTACTGTTATTGATACATGTGTTACCGCTATCGAACAAGATATCTATTGACTTGATATTTACTACGCATCAAAGATGTTTTCTATGTAGATAATATTATTATATTACTTTGCTAGAGTAAGAACATTTGAAGCTAAGTTCACGCTCTACAACCGTATACCACGAACATCTGCTACGCCGCCTACGCCGTAGACACCTTAGGCTACGGAGCTGCTACGAAATTGCTACGAGTTACAAAGCCGATGAAAACAAAGATGCATAATGAGAAAAAAAAAAAGGAATAAGTAAAGTATGCAAGTATTTTATCGCTCAAAAGATGCATATGTGTATAAAGTTCAACAAATTTCGGTAGGCCATTCAGATATTTATCCGATGACTTATCGTATCAAGCGGTTGTTACCGAATAACTGGAAAGATTAGACGATCATGTCCAAAAAAAGAGTACCTATATATGTTGGATGAGCTGTCAATTTTCAATTCTTAATTTCTTTTATACTCATGTGTTTGTGTAAGTGAAAAACAGGTGCAGGAGACAGGTTTTAAGAGACAATTTTTCTGAAATAAAGGAAACGATGGTTTTGATGTTGACATACAAATATTATAAATTAATCTGTTGAACCACGAGAAAAATATGACAATGGATTTGTTATGCAGACGATAACGTCTTTTCGAAGCTCAAGAACTTTAAAGAATGAAAATAATTCTCGCCTTTTGTTTTTTTTGGCACCTGTTATATCGGTCATAAAACAATGGGCGAGCGCAGGCCTGTTCACTTTATGCGTATCGTTCCGGCTCCTAGGCACCATATTTAGCCTGTAAATTTCCTCGTGTGTTTATTTTAATATGCATTTTTTATTTAATCTCACTGATAATTTCCGAGATAAGCCTGTCCATCAAAACTTATTTATTTTTTTATTGAATTGGCAAGCATACAGTTCATCTTGATGGTAAGAAAGCCTTTAAACATCCACAGAAAAGCAGACATTTCAGTATTGCCACTCCTGGGCTATACGTTGATACGCCTCTGTGCAGGAAATTATAAAATAAAATAAATAAAAATAGCTTTTATTTTCTACTACATATAAAAGATTTTTTTTTTACATACACTTTTTAACATGATAAACATTTCAATAACATATTTTTTAAACATTTTGTTTCCTAATATAATGGTTTTAAAAACGTTTGCTTTTTTATAATAAATTAGAAAGTACTATTAAAACATAATAAAATTATTTAATGTAAGTAGAAGTGGCCTCTGCGGCCTAGGCCTCTCCTAAACCTTTCCACACTTCCTTTCCCTGGCCTATACATGTCGCCGAGATGTTTAAATGTGTGCGTGAAATTGTGTCTGTATTTTGTTAAAGTCAAGGTGTGAGTTTCGTAGTAATAGACGATTTTTGTAGTGTGCGTGTGCATCGGTAATAAACGTTATGGCTACTCCCCTCCAGTCCGCCGCGGCCGGTGGGCCCATGTTACTCTAAGATACCGGACTTCGAAAAGTGTAAAACCGAATACCACGTCCCCGTAAGTTTACTAACAAGAATCACGTGTATAAAAAGATGTATTAAAAAATTAAATGACCTAAAAAATAGAAAGAAAAACATTTGGTGAGAATTACCCATATCACTTATAGGTATGAAAAATATATGTTGGCTGATTCTCAGATCTACCCAATATGCTCACAAAATTTCATGAGAATCGGTCCAGCCGTTTCAGAGGAGTACGGTAACTAACATTGTGACATGGAAATTTTAATATATAACATATGTATAGAGAAGAAAAGGAGAAGATTGTTATAGGACAGAAAACGAGTAGGTACCTACTACGAAAACAATGCTTCAAACTCCTTAAAAATACACACCGATGTCATTCACCTCTGTTTCGCTTGTCTCCGATTTACTTTCTTTTATTTTTTCAAAACTGCTTCTTTGATCCTTTAATAAAAGCATTGCGCTGTTAGAAGTCGTAAGTATAAGTGAATTTGGATTTATAGAGTACTATTGTAAAGGTCTATTGTGGTTATAGCGATGTCAGGCGGGGCGTTAGATGCCCAGCGCCCGTCCACGAGAACGACACCCTGAGAGGTCGTCTATTGTAGTCTCGACGAAATTGCCGAGACCACCCCCGCCTTCCTTATTGTTTGAAAACAACTGGAATATAATAATGAGCAACAACTCCACCACCTCAAGTTTCTTAAAGTTAATTTGACATTTCCTGTGGTGATATCTAGTACAATTAAATAGCCTTGAATTTAAAAACCTGGTGCAATATACATAGAAAATATACTGTCGAAAAAGAGACGTACGAGTATGTCCTTTATCAAAACAAAATTACAATTACTTGCTACTCTGATCAGTTTTATCTATACTTATAATAAAACTGTAGAAGTGTAAATTCTGTACATGAAAAATATTGAAGAAATAAATACCAGGGGATGTTACTAGATCGATACCGAACCCAACGTAAATTTTCTAATCACAAATATGTGATTAGAAAATTTTTTGTCTGTCTGTCTGTCTGTTTGTTCAAGCATCACACAAAATCTACCGGTCCGATTACGATGAAACTGGGTATAATTATACTTTAACGTTTGGCGCACAACACTGGGTACTTTATATCCCCAAAAAATGTATGTTTGTCTGTGTGTTTGTGCACGCTTATTTCAGAAATGGCTTATCCGATTTGCAGTTTTTATTAATAATATTGTGGTAAGTTTTACTTAACATTTACTGATTGTTTCATGTCAATCGGTTCAGAAATAAAAAAGTTACGACAGTTTAAAGAATCTGAAATGTTATATTATTATCGAATATTTTTAAACTATTCTCTATCTTCTATCTTTTTTAGGCTTCCGTAACTAAAAGGTAAAAACGGGTTCTATTACTTATCCTCCGCTGTCTGTCTGTCTGTCCGTCCATCCGTCTGTCTGTCACCAGGCTGTATTTCATAAACAGTGATAGCTAAAAAGCTAAAATTTTCACAAATTATGTATTTCTGTTACCGCTATGATGATAAAATTAAATTCAAAAAATAAGAAAATATTAAGGGGTTCAAAGGGGCATACAAAAATCGTGTTTTTTTTCGTATATTTTTTGCTCGATATTAATAACGGTAGAAAGTAGACGTTAAACTTTTCTCAGAATGTTTAGGTCTTATTTGGTGACGTTAGTGGTGTTGGTGGCATTGGTGTCATTGGTGTCATTGCTGTCATTGGTGTCGTTGGTGGCGTAGGTGTTGATGGCGTTAGTGGTGGTGGTGGTGGTTTTTAGTCGCAATGGAGGCATTAGTGGCGTTGGTGACATTGGTGGTGTTGTTGGTAGTTTTGAAGGCATTGGTTATGGTGGTGGTGGTGGTTTTGGTGGCATTGGTGGCGAAGGCGTTTGGTGATGTTGGTGTTGGTGGTGGCGTTAATGGAGTTGGTGGCGTTTGTGGTGGTGGCAGTAGTGGAGGTGGTAGCGGTGACTGTGGTGGTGGTGGTAGTGGTGACGATGGTGGTGATGGTAGTGGTAGTGTTGGTGGCAATAGTGGTTAAATATGCACACCGTTAATATTCAATTTTTCACATCCGCTATTATGAACCTAAGCACAGACATTACATGCCATATTTTCTGCCACAGATCTACGGTAGACTCGATCGAAACCTATTTATAATTGAAAATCGTTAAAAAATGATTATTCTGAGTCGAGAACATGTATCCGCAAAATTCGTATTTTTTTATAATTTGTGAAATAAAATGAATAATTTTATAAATTCAAATGTCAATGGCCGCCATTATGACGTATCTACACATTTCTTTTTTAATAAATGTCATTGATGTATTACCGAAACTGGAAGGGCCAGGCAATTTTCAAAAATTGTTGTTTGTTACTGTCGCTAAAACTGTAGAGTATTTTTTATCTTTACTTTAAAGCGATACAAAGTTCGCCGGGCCAGCTAGTCCGAAATAAATTATTCAGAATGCTTTAAATAGGTTTCAGAATACTTAAATCAATTTTTTCTGCTTATCTTTTCTAATCCATAAACAGGTCGGCTCAACGAGGCCGGAGTAGCGACTGAGATAAAATCTGCGAGATAAAAAACAAGCGACGCATTTCAATAGCGGTCGTCTGATAGATATCGTAGCTCAGATGAAACTTTTGATTTTATTCTATTGAGGATATGTATCATTATTGTCGACTGTCACCGGCGCAGACAGTAGAGACAGGCTTCTTCTTGGATAATTGAAATAAATCATGATTAGAATCTACTTTGTATTGAAGCCTTTATCCATGAGAGTGAAGTATTAAAAAGCTTTGAAGTCCACTCGGATGGTAAATTGATGTACATCTGATCTTTTTTTTTGACTACTCTAGGGCGATATTCTGGTTAACTGGTGGTATAGATTTAATGTTGGAGACTGTCGGGACTCGCGAGCGTAGGCACCACCGCATTATCTAATCAATCCAAAGGAAGTGTTCAGCACTATCGTGTTTCGGTTAGATGCTCATGTATAGCTCCGTAATAACTATCACAGATACGAGTACACCACCTAAGGTCTCAGGAGTATCAATGAATCTGTATTTTGACCTCTTTTTGGATAAGGTGTCTACAGACTTACTCCCTTATTCATAAACGTATTTTAGCTAAAGTGTTGCTAATGTCTCCTTTGTCCTTTTCTACCCTGTACATTTGACAATATAACTGACAAAGACAAAGCATTCTAAAGCTAAAACGTATCTAATGTACGACTATGAATTAAGCCTATGAAATTAACACTCTCAATCAAAAGTGTTACTTTCAATACTAATTTTGTTTGAAAGACGTACTTACTTTGCTTCGAGATGCACATGTTTGATAAATTAAAAATAAATAAAGAGAAATAATGTTTTTTTACGTAAAACAAAATAATAATTGAACATTCGACTCTTAAGTCAAAGTAAAGTTGTAATGCGATCTGTGTATTTTTTTTGTTGATAGTTGTAACAAGAATTATAATATTTAGCTATTTGAAACTATAAGGGCGAACACTGTGTACGGCCCTGTAATTTTTGGCACAGAGGCATAACACCTTAGGCCTCAGGAGTGGTAACGCATCTGCATTTTGACCTCGGTCTTTGTGTAAGAGTCTATAGACTGCAGTCATCACTTAACATCAATGTGAACTGCATGCTTGTTTGCCACTTCCATTACATAAAAAAAAACTGTCTCGATGATAAAATAATAGCCACTACATAAACTGATTTCAACCTCCTATTACTGACCTCGTGGGACGATAATAAACCTTAAAATTAACTCCAAGCGACGAGCGTTTAAGTAGGTATAGCCTGTGGAAAAATGTATCTTCCTTGCACGTTTGAAATAAAAAGAGTTTACTTTGTTCAATGACTATAGATGATTGAATAGCATGACAGTAATAAGAGTTTGAGTATGTAGCAAAACAAAAATATGGATAAATTCAGAATCAACTTTCTTTACCGCTCGATATCGTGACACGGAGTGATTTTGCCACGAGGTCACTGGCTTTATGTATTTATATAGAATTATTTCCACGAGAAAGAGTTCACCTTTACGTATTCAATTCCGCGCCTTGGAAAAAGATTTTCATACCTTATTCACTCTACGCGGAGGTGGCAATTTTTATACCGGGATTGGACTTGACTTGGTTACGTCAATTTTGCTTTTAATATTGTACAGTCAGCACCAGCACTAAAGGTATATTGAAAGGACGAGTCTTTATTAAACGTTAATACTCTTATACGGTTAATTCAATTGGAACTAGAATACAAAATATAATAATTGTTCATTAATTACTATTATGTATGTATCTTCACGCCAGGTCCCTAACGGGGTAGGCAGAGAGTAGAGCGCCAGATATCCCGGTTCAGACAAACCTCTCGTGCCTCGTCATTCTCTTCATTGAGTTAAAGAAGAAAATAGTCTCTAAACCAAAATTATGTTAGTACGGCTCATCTATTTAGTATCTTGTAGCATATTTAGGGTTCTGCGCACCAAGAAGAAAAACATGTTTTCAATTTATTTTTACATAAATAGCTTAGAAGTTTAAAAAAAACAAAAAAAGTTTTTTTTCCCATAGATTACAGGTAAACCTATAAACAGCCTAAGGGGGAGTTTTGGCGGGAACGTTGAAAGAGGCGTATGGTGCTTTTATTTTATATCATTTTCTTGGTGTATTTTTTATTTTTGCTCAATGTTATTATCATACCTACTTTATTTTAATCGAAATGTGCTAGCGTGTACGCCCTTAGTATCAGTCACTAAGCCTGGGTTGCACCACGATATTTGTTAAAGTTATCAGTTAGTATAAGTTACAGAAATCTGTTAAAGTTAGAGAAGGATGCGAAATGTTACAATAACTTTAACTTTAACAAATGTTGTGGTGCAACCCAGGCTAAAACTTTTCCTAATTCTCTATCTACCAAATCCCTTAAACAGCAAGTTCAAGATGTTTCGGTGGCTTAGTGGTAGCTAGCGTTAACCGTTAGTTCGTAGACCTTATGTTAATGGTTCGATTTCTATTTTGGAGAGTAACTAATACCTATTGGGTTTATTAAGAAGATTCCTAGGTATGTCAATAAAGTCACACATTTATCACATGATAATATAAAAGCATGACTAGCAAATTGTAGGGCGTTTGCATGCGGAAGTGTATGCAAGTAATGACATCGTTTAATTCTGGTTACCCCTGCAGTCAAATACAGGTGTAAAAGCTCCTCAGAGCAAAACACAAATGTGCAGGTATTTATTTTGAATGCACCGTATTTGTGTGAGGAGTTATGGGTCTAACGTGGAAGGAAAATCTTCCGTAGAAAACTGGGTCAGTAGTGCAAATAAACGTATAAAATGGTATGGTATTCTATAGGTGCGAGAATACATCAAGCGAACCGTGAACGAATAAAGGAAAATTTATATATTCAACTCTGATTTCAGATTCCACAAGAATTCAGCCTATATGAAAACCAAATTTTATGAATAATGGATGAATATAAATCGCCACCCTACTGATTTTCAATAGACTAATATATATAAAATGAAAAGTAATTTGCATGTGTACTTTTACCTTTTTACAATTCAGAATAATTGCAGGTTCTTGGAATGTAGATTTTTTAAACTAATGATGCCTGCCGTCATTGCTCTAATTGTTACGAACAATTTTCATCTCAGAAGGAAATTCAAGCATAGAAATGAGGAAAATGTGCTTAGTCGAATATATTCGGCATAAACACGCAGCGATGGCGGATACTATATCAGCGGCAGCAGGTGCTAGGTGTCTTACGAAAAAATAAACAAAACATTAAATACTGGAATTGGAATTCAATGGAAAATGTAGCCAATTTCAATGGAAAAGTAACGTTCTGAATGACAGGAAATTTAGTCAATAAAGTCTAATTTACACTAGGAAAGTAGTGTCGTGACATTAATGTTATACATTGCTTAGTCATCGTGATGATTAAGCATTGTATCTATAACATTATGATGATTGAGCGATGTAAAACGTACATATAACAAAAGTGAGTAAGAATCTACCAGTACATATTTTTCTTGGTAAAATACGAGTATTATGATAAGTATTACGTCCACTAAGGAATACATATAAAATAAACAATAATTATTTTATGATTTTTTTTAAAAGTTTTTTTATTTTTAGGGTTCTATTGTATCTTTCCAAATAAAGTTATAAACTATGACCACATTCATATCTAATTCTCATCACATCTTTTTTATATGTAATGATGGTAACAAACGAGCATGCAATTTACATTGATTGTAAGTGAATACTGCATTTTATAGACATCTGCCATCTACCTTCATGCTTCATGTTGACATCTGAGTATGGGGAGACCTGGTGACCTGTTTTTCAGGTTTTTTTGACATCTAGTACAGGTGCCAGTTCTTCACAAACTATTATTGTACCTCATTAACATTATAATTAACCCCTTATGTAAGTAAGCCTAATGTTTGTGGAGAAAATATAAAGTTTGTTTTTATTTATTTATTTTTATCTACACAAACACCAGAGGTTATAATAAAGATACGTTGCAAAAGAGGCAAAACTACACACCCCTGGGGTCTAAGTAGTTTTGCCTCTGTGATATAATTATAACGGACACAGATATGATCCTCAGGATACTATAAATACTTTGGTTTTGTATGTAGATCTATAGTTAGTATTTTCACTTACCACCTACATTAATTCCACGTATGGAATTAATGTAGGTAATAAGTGAACTCATTTGAACTCATTTTTATGGCACATTAATTCGTGGCATAAAAATGAGTTACAAATGGTCATTTCTACTGACTGTCAGTCCCACTAATGCATAATTATTACCGATTTTCATAAACAATAACTAGAAGTCGTATATTTCCTCACATATCTTACAATCATGTGAGTCTAGAGTTATTTATTGTGAGAAAAATGTTGTGACATATTGTGACAATCCTGTCTCGTTACCAATGTGTAACATTTTCCTTTGTTACTAAAATCTATTTTGTTTGCACTGAATGCACGGTTCGTTTATCTAATTCGGTTAACACGTTATGACTGTCTTCAAAGGCAACAAATAGCGCGATCGTATCGAATCATGAAGGGTCTTTAAAAAGATAAACCCGGTTAGTCCAGCGGTGCGAAACCACCGTTTGATTCGAAGGATCGCGGGTTCGATCCCCGCACCGGACAAATGTTTGTAAATATGTGTAAAACGGCACCCACGACACAGGTTTATACCTACTCTGGGGCTGTGAGTGTAAGCGTATTTTATATTTTATTTTATTTTTTTATTTTTATAAACGATGAAGCAAACCGTTGAGTTCGGTTTATTTATTGAAAGATTTCATGCACTTCAGACAGTCATTTACAGAACATCATATTATATTGAATTAAATTCATAAATTATCTTGATATATTAGCGGTTTAAATTCCATTTATTGTTTTTATTCAAGGCATTTAGACTTACAAATAAGGATGTTGACTAGATATGACTTGAACGAAAAATAGTGAAACAGTATTAACTTCAAAATAAAATAATGCAATTTTAGACTATGTATAAATACCTACTTAGTAAACAAAGAAAATATTTTTTATTTAGAATACCTACACTTTCAAAAATCATTTAAGTTTAAAAAACTAGACATAGGTACCTACTCAAAGAAAAAAAACTTATTCGTCGAATAAAAAGTTAAGTTAAAATTAGTCACTTAGCAGAGTTATACCTAATCTCAAACCCCTAAACCACACTCTGACGCGATAACGTGGTGTAATTTTGTATCAGCCTTTTTGAAAAATTTCTCTACTCGCATGGTTTTGAATCGTTATATCTTAGACCTATTCATTATTGCCTAGACGTTTCTAACACAATATGTTTTATTTCAGCAACACTTTTTGACAACCATTCAATAATTACCATAAAAAAAATAGTCAACATACCTAGAAACAGCTAGTACGCAACAAAAAGAGATTATCCTACTGTACCAAATAAATTTGGTCCGTTCGTATTACTGGGATTCTACCATTTATTTAAAATCTGAACTTTGCTCTTTAGAACCAATCAACTGGCGAATATCACAACATAGGTACAAGTTTTATAAATCATGACATGTTTACTAACTACAGCACAAATCACATAATAAAATGAAACTGATATTAATGTAAACACGATGGTTCACAGAGCTATTAATATAGGTATGAATAATATAATAATATAATTTTTTATACTTATTAGACATGTGAACACGTGAAATGAATGGATGGAATATATATATATAAGGTTGGGGAAAAAGTTGCTTCGCATTTTTTAAGATAATTCAAAACATTTTTTAATATAGTTTATTTAAATTTAACTAAAGTATGTATGTACCATTTTGTTCGATAACCTTTTGCCATCTTGTAGGTAGGGACATGATCCCATTGCTATAAAAATTTTGGGACTTCTCATCAAAATACCGCGACAAGTGGATTTGACAGTCCTCTCGTGATGTTAACCTAACATTGCATAAAGAATTCTGAAGAGACCGAAACAGGTGGAAATCTGAAGGTGCAAGGTCAGGACTATACGGTGGATGCATTAACACCTCCCAGCCAAACTCTCTTTATTTTTGCTGAGTGGCTATAGATGTGTGAGGTCTAGCGTTATCATGATGAAACACCACACCCCTTCTGATGATCAATTCCGGCCGCTTTCTCTCAACTTCTTGCTTTAATCTCATCAGTTGTTCGCAGTAGAGTTCAGAATCGATAGTCCTGCCTGGTGGTAATAGCTCGTAATGAATAATGCCCTTCCAATCCCACCACACACACAACATCACCTTATTGCGAGTTAACCCGGGTTTCGCCACAGTCTGTGAAGCCTGATCGGCCTTTGACCACGACCTTTTTCGAACGTTCTTGTCGTACGTGATCCAATTTTCAGCACCAGTTATCAGCCTCTTCAAAAATGATTCGGTTTCATTACGTCGTAATAAAGAATCACAAATGAGTACACGGTTCATTAGGTTTCTTTCAGTGAGCTCGTGAGGTACCCAAATATCAAGCTTTTTTTTGTACCCAGCTTTTTTCAAATGCGTCAAAACTGTTTTGTGATCAATTCTCAGTTCTTCAGCTACGTCGTAACTACTGATATGTCGATCTTGCTCCACTTTCATTTGTAGCGTCCACTACATTAAGGCGTCAACTAGTGGAATACAATGAAACCTTACAGTACTTGTCTAGTACGATAGATGGCGTGCAGTCAAATTACATCGCACATACGAAGATTTCTCAAGAGTTGGCATACAACTTCCCAACGTCAAACCGTTGGGTCGCGGCCCGCCAGGCGCTACCACCTCGCCTGGTCGGAGGATCCTCCCTTTTCGCCGGAGGAACACTTCCAACCGTTCCTCCACAGTGGTGACCCCGACGTGATTGGAAGCAACCTTCTCACCAGCCACTCTCTGCAGCACCATCGAGCGGTAACCAAGTCTCGCCAGCCAGCACCCTCTGCTTCATCAGGGATACTCCACACGCCTGCAGCGATCGCGCATGCCGGATTACCCTGCAGCCACATCAGCGTCAGCACACTGCGCCGTCCCGCAGTAGCTACTACCCAGCGACTACCTCGATTCAAAGGGGACTTTCGCATCACCGCAGCAGCGACTACCTCGACTCACTGAGGACCTTCGCACCCGACTCACTGGGACTTGCGGCATGGGATTATGGCATTGGCACATCGACAACTGCCTCGATACATATCAACCTCCGGTCTTGGAGGGGAGTGATGTAGCGTCCACTACATTAAGGCGCCGACTAGTGGAACACATATGAAAACCTCACAGTACTTGTCTAGTACGGTAGATGGCGTGCATTCGAATTACATCGCACATGCGAAGATTTCTCAAGAGTTGGCATATATACAACTTCCCAACGTCAATCGTAGGGCCGCGGCCCGCCAGACGCTACCACCTCGCCTGGTCGGAGGATCCTCCCTTTTCGCCGGAGG
Organism: Macrosoma leucophasiata; assembly: GCA_036365455.1. Classification (NCBI taxonomy): domain Eukaryota; kingdom Metazoa; phylum Arthropoda; class Insecta; order Lepidoptera; family Hedylidae; genus Macrosoma; species Macrosoma leucophasiata. Next base: position 12,021,246 of record JAWQUS010000003.1, on the reverse strand, counting down.
AACACTTCCACCCGTTCCTCCACACATTCATGCAGGGCGACCAGAGCGAGGTGCATCTTTGACATCAAAATTTCCGGATTGAAAACGCTTAAACCAAATTTGTGCTACTCTCACAGACACTGCACTAGGTCCATAAACATCGCAAATTTTTTTCGCGGCTTGCGTTGCATATTTACCTTTTTTGTAGTAAAATTTTAAAATGTATCGAATTTCTTCATTAGATTCACTCATCTTGACAGTACGAAAAACAAATGAAAATCACACATTTGCCTAATTAGAATTTGGAATTATGTTCTTTAAAATTTTAACTTTCAATGATACCAAAACCAGCCAGATACAAATACTACAGCCAAAGAGATTTTATTACAAGTTCATACATACTATAATGCGAAAAGACTTTTTCCCCAACCTATTATCATAGATCCTTATGCAAATGCTTTGTTACTCCTGAAGTCTAATGTTTTTTACTTCTTTGTCATATATCTCTCCCATCATTGAGTGATTTCAGAAACGTAAAATTTTTTAAGGACGGAGTTATTTATGTAGGCGGCACGTCTCGAGACGGGACTAGTCTACTTCACCGGGCAATCGGCGAGCGCAGATGGCGCTCATGCCCAACCAAAAAAGTTAGCGCAACTGCCTAAGGGAGACCCCGTAGGCGAACTTCGACTTAGCACGTTGCGGAAGGACACAAAAGACACATGCGATTAGGGGCGCTGCCACTTTCGCTCTAGTAATCGGTTGATGATTACCGGACAACTTACTGGAAACCGGAAAATTATTACGGAAAATATAAAAATATAACCCTAGCACGACCAGCGTTGTTGTTACACGCTGGTCGTGCTAGGGTTATATTTTGAAGACACATTTACGTACATTTCAAACGTTCTTAGCGGCTCATATAAAATTACAAGATTCCTTCACTGCTCGGCAATCATGATGACATCAAAACGTTTTAAAATATCTTCGTGTTTACCAAGTTTTTTTTGCAGAGATGATGTACTAAAAAAAATTGCAAATTATGCAAAGAGTTTCAAAGGGAAATTATATTTATTTTTATGTTACCTTTTTTGTTCGCTTGTTTTTCGTCATTTTCTAATTCTTCTTACTTATGAAATGCAATATGCAATAACAATTGCATGTTGCATTCGGAAATAAAATTTTACAAATAAAATTATTACTGTGTAAATATATATTAACGAGGATGTCCGTGTCAGCATGAAGTAATAACTAAAACATTGGTTCGAACTCTAGGTCAGAGCGTATGCGCTATTAGAATTTGTCCTTTTATCACAAGATCCCCAGTGCCACCCTCGAAGTTTGATAATGTTTCCGGATGGGGAATACGAAAATAGCGAATCATGCAAGTTTCACGCATGCATGAAAGCATGCATTTACCTCTTCCTAACCCTTTGGGAAATACGTTTATAATACATTTATTTTTATTGTTGCGGTAGAATTCCAGTGTTGGGAGTTCAAGGATGTAAACATCGCATAACCAAGAAGTGTTTCGCGCTACCGTATCACTAATAAAAATATTCAAATGGATGTGTATCATGACATCGTAATGGCAAAACAACCTAGATCTCAGGAGTGACAACCCATCTGCACTTTGATCAGTTTTGTATGTATGTCTATAGGCTGCAATAGCCACTTACCATCAATGCGAACTTATGTTTGCTACCACCATAACACAAAAAAAATGGATAGTAAACTCTGTGAAAATATAATAAATACACACTTTGATAGCTATATTTTCTAAAAAAAATATCTCACTAAGACTAGAAATATTATTTACTTGGTAACTACTTCGTAGCTATGAGTACGCTAACAAGCTTACAGCGATAAAGTTGAAAACTTATTGCGCAACTTAAAAGGAAAGCAATCTATGAATGTATCTGTAAATAACCGCTAGTTCCTGGTTCCATGATTCACCGCGCATTGCTGTATTGCTTATTTTTGTTACGCGAAACTATCGCGTAACAAAAATAAAAAGTTAAGCATAGTAAAAAGTACAATTTCTTCATTAATTGCGCATAAAAATATGCCTGAATATTGATAGCATAAAAAATGATATTATTAACAATATTTAAAATTGATCAAGAGTTTTAAAAATTGATATTATATTGCACAGGGCCTTAGGACATCCTCATGAGGACATTGACATTGCACATCGTTTTGTTTTTGATTTTGTTTGGTCAGAAGTCAAAACTTTAAACTGTGTGCAGAAGTTTCAAAGTGATTGTAATATTCAAAATTAAAATTTCACAAAAATATATGACATAAATAATTAACATTCATCTGACTTTCACACCTATATGTTTATTGATTAAAACATACAAAATATGAATGAAAGTTAATTAATATAATCTGTTATATTAAACCTGAAAGATTATCCTTTACAAAAAAGCGTCTTTTTGGGCTCATTGCTCTAATATATAGATAAGTATATCAGTAATTATAAGTGTTCACTTCCAAAATTAAACAAGACTCAACAGTGGTAGCACTAGAATGGCTTCTAGATTTTTAATTTTACTTATTTTTTTTTTAAAAATGGAACCGCTATATTAATCCCATAGCATGAATGCAAAAAAAAATGATACGCTCAACATAAAACAAAGTTTATTTAAGAAATATGAGCAACCAAGCCATGTCTATTTTTGTAATGGTGTGCACATACCACAACACACACAGGATACACGGCATTGAAATATCATCTTCAGCACTTCAATTGAAATTATGAAAATATGAGTAACTCGTTGACAATTTCCATGTATCGTCTTCTATCCGTTTAATGTGTCTTTATTATGCACTTGCGCAATCTGCACCAATATTGCATCGTCTCCTGGGGCAGAGTTGGCATCAGTACATCTTTTGGAACGTGCTCAGAGTGCAATTCTAAATGCATTTCTTAGAAGGCAGCCTTTATTTAATATTAACTGTTGCCCGCTGCGTGGTTGTCGATTTTTGACCTAAAAACATATACCTAACGCCCACTGAAAATGTTTAGGTACATGAGAGGAGGGAGCTGCAAGCCTAACTACCTAGAACTTCTTATAAACTTGCGAGAGTCCGTAGTTCAGCTCTATAAGAAAATTATTTCTTAAGCTCTAAACTTGCGAGAGCGCTTAGATCTCTATATTCTGACCCTGTCGCCTAGTCGCAAAATCTGTTCTTAGTTAAGTCTATTAACGAAAGTTTACTGAGTAGGTACCTTCCTGCTTGCAAGTTTGAAACCACAATACAAAGATATTAGAAGAGCTAGATTGACAATACACACGCTTTTTTATGAAAAATGCTTCAATCATTGTAAGTGGGTGGAGAGAAAATACAAGTACACCAATAAGGCGCGAAACAAACACACTTGACTCACAAAATAAAAAAGGTACAGACATCAATGTACATACAAAGCGCGCTCGAGCAACGTACACATAGACACCGCTCACCGACACGATATCTCGGTCGGTTTCAGTCGAATACGTGCTCGACTACTATTTTGTAAATTCACGCCACCAAATATTACGTAAGTTGTAAACATGATTTAGTAGAGTGCCTTAAGCATCTAGAATTGAAAAAGCTCGGAATCCAATTACTGTCAACGAATTATTATGAAACCTTTTGGATTGTATTGTTGATAAGGTATATTAAAATGTTCACCAATAAAAAATCGTTGCTTTTTATTTAATAATAAAATAAATAAATTAAGGCATATAATATAATACATTACGAGCTTAACTAAGTAATGTAGTGTAAAAAACGTGTTATTTAATTTCCTTAAAAGACGTACTATTGACGTATGCAATTTTTACTTTTATTTTTCTTCTTCTCTTTCAACTCATTTGCTTCCATACCGCAAATTAAACAATTTTTTTCCCAGTCGAAATTTATGGAGATACTACTTCGCAGCTTCTTTTTAGGTGGAGACTGTGCAGAATCTTCTTTTGCCTGCTTTTTTTGAATCTCAATATATTCTTCTTAATATATTTCTGTCTGCATATTGCATGAGCATATACAAACTGAGATTCTAAAAATCTAATTAATCCCATCTTGTCGCTCATTTGAAGCAGCTCTCAAAGTTGCGACTCCTCTGGTAATTTTTATTAGATCTCCTAAATCTGTGCTACAGCCTGAACCAGAACTCAATTTATCACAAATAATACAAACGATTGTATCATCATTTTCATTGTGAGTTGAATCTTCCATGGTTAATTAGAATTCTGCAATACAGGAAAATGTATGTTTCAACAAAAAGTTCCTAAAAATACTCTTAATAATTGAAAGACAAAACATAATTTCTCATAGTTAGTAATTTCCTTTCTTAACCTTTAACTATGGACATTATTTTTTTGTCACACTTCTATGGACGCGCGGTCTTACGGACCGCAACATAATTACAAAAAAAAATATTTATAAAACCAGACCGCGCGTCCATAGTTAGGGTTTAATTATTTAATCTTTAAATCATTAATAAAATTAAAAAATATTATACAAAGAAATGTATGGTGATGAATTACCTACTGAAACGCACAGATCTTTTGTTTTTAAAATACTTTGCAAAGCAATAATATTTTTTATATTGTAATGTTTTTATTTAACAAAAACGTATCGAAACGTCTTGAAAAAATAATTATTAAATTGAAAAATATGCACAGCACAAAGAACACAACAGGACCGAAACACGTATTTCAATGGACTAACCGTACCGAGCAGCTGCCGCTGCCCTTGAATGCACAATCAATGGAGGATTCTTGCCGCGTCAGCGAGAACGGTCACTTGACCGTCCGCGAGTCTAAACGTACGCTCTGCGGCCAGGACGTATTGTCAATCTAACTCCTCTAATATCTTTGCCACAAAACATTAAGTAAGTACCTCCTTTCATGCAAACTTGCTAGAGCCTTAAGACTACCATCATCCGGCTCTATTGCAAAATTCGCTCTTAGCAGACGTCTAAGGTACTTGAATACTAATACTACACTTGAATTGAATACTATATTTACTATTGAAATTAATATTAAGTATAGATATTCAAGTACCTTAGACGATTATGGGATATCGCAACGAATTCTTCAGAAAAACTTTGAATAACTTCAATTACGTCTGCTAAAGATCTACGGCCTGACTTCTAAATATTTCAAAAGTACATCGTGCATTGGTCTTTGCCACAGTATATAGATACAAATTATACTGTGTCTTTGTGGTTGAGGCTTATTTCTGCTTTTTTACCGACTTCAAAAAGGAGACGATTCTTTGTTTAACTGTATGTATTTTATCATTGCATTGAATAAATAAAGACTTAAAAAATGACGGTAAAATAAACAAAAAACAAACATTCCGGGAGTGCGGGATAGGGAATATTTTAGCACGAATTGATTTAATTATCAGTATAAAAGTATCGATTATATGGTAAAATATAATATTCATTTATTGCGCTATCGTACACAAAGATGACAATTTATTTATTAGGTTGGGGAAAAAGTTTCTTCGCATTTTTTAAGATAATTCATAACATTTTTTAATATAGTTTATTTAAATTTAACTAAAGTATGTATGTACCATTATGTTCGATAACCTTTTGCCATCTTGTAGGTAGGGACATGATCCCATTGCTATAAAATTTTGGGACTTCTCATCAAAATAATACGACAAGTGGATTTGGCAGTCCTCTCGTGATGTTAACCTAACCATAATGAATTCTGAAGAGACCGAAACAGGTGGAAATCTGAAGGAGCAAGGTCAGGACTATACGGCGGATGCATTAACACCTCCCAGCCAAACTCTCTTTATTTTTGCTGAGTGGCTATAGATGTGTGAGGTCTAGCGTTATCATGATGAAACACCACACCCCTTCTGTTGATCAATTCCGGCCGCTTTCTCTCAACTTCTTGCTTTAATCTCATCAGTTGTTCGCAGTAGAGTTCAGAATCGATAGTCCTGCCTGGTGGTAATAGCTCATAATGAATAATGCCCTTCCAATCCCACCACACACACACAACATCACCTTATTGCGAGTTAACCCGGGTTTCGCCACAGTCTGTGAAGCCTGATCGGCCTTTGACCACGACCTTTTTCGAACGTTCTTGTCGTACGTGATCCACTTTTCATCACCAGTTATCAGCTTCTTCAAAAATGATTCGGTTTAATTACGTCGTAATAAAGAATCATAAATGAGTACACGGTTCATTAGGTTTCTTTCAGTGAGCTCGTGAGGTACCCAAATATCGAGCTTTTTTTGTACCCAGCTTTTTTCAAATGCGCCAAAACTGTTTTGTGATCAATTCTCAGTTCTTCAGCTACGTCGTAACTACTGATATGTCGATCTTGCTCCACTTTTTCAAAAATGGCATCCATTTTATCCGTAATAGGGCGACCAGAGCGAGGTGCATCTTTGACATCAAAATTTCCGGATTGAAAACGCTTAAACCAAATTTGTGCTACTCTCACAGACACTGCACTAGGTCCATAAACATCGCAAATTTTTTTCGCGGCTTGCGTTGCATTTTTATCTTTTTTGTAGTAAAATTTTAAAATGTATCGAATTTCTTCATTAGATTCACTCATCTTGACAGTACGAAAAACAAATGAAAATCACACATTTGCCTAATTTGAATTTGGAATTATGTTCTTTAAAATTTTAATTTTCAATGATACCAAAACCAGCCAGATACATATACTACAGCCAAAGAGATCTTATTACAAGTTCATACATACTATAATGCGAAAAGACTTTTTCCCCAACCTATTTTAATACATTTAAACATAATAACGCTGTTACACAAACACACACACAGACGCGCAAGAGCCATACGCTGCCGACACGGAACAGCAGGCGCAAGCATACATTTTCGCCGCGCGGTAGAAACAGAGAGGATACTTCCTCTTCAACGCCGCGCCGGCGTTCTCCTCCGTCTTACGAATTTTCGATCAGGTCACGTGTTCTGAACAACGCGTCTAAAGATGTTTTCACTTCAAAAAACATTATTTATTTATTTATATATTTATTTAAGGAAACTTACAGCTTTTTGTAATACATATGGTTATGGTAGGACATGAATAATTCTTAAGCCAAAATAGTTCCAATGCTAAAAATTACATAGCGAAGACTACAGAATTTTAAATAAGTTTAAGTACATTCAAAAAATTTTAATACAAATAATTATTTCGTGTATATACAATACATGAAAAAGTTATTTGTAGGAAATAGACAAAAAGTAAACATTAGGTATTAACTTTTTTCACAGATAGAGTAAAATTACACAGTTTGCAGTTGAATATGTCAATGTGATTATATCGTTTATTATGTATGTTGCAAGCTCTGACCAAAAATCTATTTTTAGCATACTTTGTTCTACAATTTGGAGTTGAAAAAACTGAAAAACCGCATTGGAGCGAATATTCACCTTGGGACACCTAAATAATATCCGGTTCATAAGAAATGGAGAATCTATATGATTATTAATTATCTTGAATAGAAATATTTGATCTCTGTGCTCACGTCTTAATTTTAATGTTTGTAGTAGTGCAGTAGAGTTTTTGAATATGTGACCTAATTGTCTTAAATACTTACTCTGTATACGTTCTACCTGATCTGTATAGGTTGTATAATATGGGTTCCATACTGTAGATGCATACTCTAAGTGAGTTCTGACTAATGAGTTATATAACATTATGTAGGTTTTTTTAAAATCTTTACACTGTCGGTACACAAAACCCAACATTCTGTAAGCTCTAGATGTCGCCCTGTTTATATGAGAAGCAAAGTCTAATTCACAATCTAAATACACTCCTAGGTCTCTGACCTCACTCACTCTTTCGATTGAGATATCATTAAGCATATAATTGTAAGATATTGGTTGCCTTTTACGGGAATATGTTATTATATGACATTTACTAATATTCAATTTTAGAGTATTAAGAGAACAATATTCACAAAATGTATTTAATTCATCTTGAAACAATTGATTTAACCAAAGTGAATATATTTGTATCATCAGCAAATAATAATGCTTTAGAATGAATAAAACAATGCATAACATCATTAATAAATATGTTAAAAAGAAGTGGACCAAGGTGGGAGCCCTGAGGCACGCCGGACGTGATGGGAACAAAACTAGATGTATAACCCTTGACCGCTACAGCTTGGGACCTTTCGCGTAAATAAGAGGTTAACCATCTTAGGAGATCACCGTGTATACCAAGCTTCTCTAATTTGTTCTAAGCTGTTAATAACGTAACAGATTGTGTGATATTTTATCGAATGCTTTAGAGAAGTCTGTATACACGGCATCTACCTGATACCCCCTCTTCATTGCCTCCAAAGCCACATCCAAAAATTCACAGAGATTCGATTCCATAGAGCGGCCAGAGATAAAGCCGTGTTGGTTAGGTATTATTAAAGGTCTAATTACCGGGAAAAGAGAATCGTAAATTATCTTCTCAAAAAGTTTAGGCACTACAGAGAGTTTGGAGATACCACGATAATTTGCGATGTTGTGCTTATCACCATTTTTAAAAATAGGCACTATAATCGATTTTTTCCATAATGTGGGCATAACGCCCAGTTTTAATGAAATATTAAATAATAAAGTAAGGGGAAACGCTAATTGTTTGTAACATCGCTTGAGAAAAATCGGATGAATACCATCAGGTCCAGTTCCTTTATTGTCATTGAGTAGTTTTAAGTACTTCTCAACGACGGCGACATCTATGCAAATTGAATTAATCATACATTCATTTCTGACATTACTGACTGTGTCATCGGAACTACACTACACACTACTACTTTTATCTCCATACATCCATACATACATACATAACTACATACAAATAAGTAGAATTGGAGTGTATCCGACTTTGACGGCACTTCCACGGGTAGGTAGCTGATGTAACAAGGAGTAACTTAGGCTACTTTTATCTCCATACATCCATACATACATACATACCTACATACAAATAAGTAGAATTGTAGTGTATCCGACTTTGACGGGACTTCCATACGTAGGTAGCTGATGTAACAAGGAGTAACTTAGGCTACCTTCTATCTCCATACATCCATATATACGTACCTAGATACAAATAAGAAGAATTGGAGTGTCTCCGATTTTGACGGGACTTTCACTGGCAGGTAGCTGATGTGATATCGAGTAACTTACGCGACTTTTATACTAGCTGCGCCCACGACTTCGTCCGGGTAAATACTGAACAATCATATTTTTTCTCACGTAGACGAAGTCGCGGGCACAGCTAGTCCATAATGAATTTGTAAATAGCTTCCATCTTTTCGCTTACAAAGCGAGTTCCGCCTGTAATACAAAAGTCAAAGAAAGTAACTTCGCTTTAAATTAAGGGATATTCACGCAAATTTTAATATTTCTGTGGACTTGAGGCTGTAACGATAATCACAAATATTTGTTAAGTGAATGTGATGCGAAGCTAATGTCTGTCTAATATTTTAAGGGAATAAATTCTTATCTAACTCAAAACGTTTAATTTTGCGGTCGTTCAAGCTGAAAGTTTTACGACGGATAATTCAGTTTAAGTATAGTACATTGGAGCGCCTTCTCTACCCACGTTCGTTTGTTAGAGGTCAACCAAGGACTTACCAGCTCTTACATTTGCAATCTAGTTTCGTTCCAACTGTAGACAATATTCACATGTAGTCATGTACTTAGCAAATACAATTGCTTATGTGGGCCCTTTCTTCTCTAATATCGCAAGAATTATAAAAAATATAATAGGTAAACGCTGTTTATTTAAGATTGATTTAAAATATTAAACTTATTGTACCTACTATAAAAATACAGTTTCTTGTCTTCTTTCCTCGTCCTCATTTTCCTAATATTGATTCTCCAGGGTAACCTGGATTGAAGAAAAGCTTAACCTTTTAATTTGTTCTTCTCAGACATTACACTCTACCGCCATATATATTATGTAAATTAATTTGTAAAATTATTCGTAATGCTAAGGTTGTCACGAAAAGATTGCACCTTCTGGAATAAGACCGCCATTTGTACATTATTTCCATTTTAACCGACTTCAAAAAAGGAGGAGGCTCTCAATTCGTCCGGATCTTTTTTTTTATGTATGTTCACCGATACTTAAAACGCCTGTACCGAAAAAAAATATCCAAAATTTTTTTTTGTTTGACAGGTGGTCTCTTTGTAACCATGTCAATATGTGATGATGGGATCCTGGAGAAATCGAGAGAACTCTTCAAATTTTATAGCAGACTTGACAGGTTTTCGATATTTTTTATAATAATAATGTTCCGTGGCTTGTGGCCTTATACCTCACAAGTGGTCTCATTGACACCATGTCAAGATGTGATGATGGGATCCTGGAGAAATCAACGGAACTCTTCAAATTTCATAGCACACTTGAAAGGTTTTAGTATTTTTGTATTAATGTTCCGTGTGTTTGCTTTCGGAAAGCACAATTTGATTATGTGGAACTGATGATGCAGACTATAGATGCCTAGTACCTTCGTAGTTGACATACCCACTTTTACCGTAATAATATTAGTTACACGTTTGTTTAAACATTGTTATTATAAACCACGATCATTGTAAAACGCCTGTAGGTACCAATTTGGATTATTTTTTTTTGTTTGTAAGGGTATACCTCACAGGTGGTCCTATTGTCACCTTGTCATCTATTTCTTTCTCTGGTGCGCTTCAGGCGCTCATTTTGAGACTCCTCCGCTGGACGCTTTCTCATACGTGATGAATTTACGCATGGCCTCCCCATCATACACCACCTACTCTAACTTATAACAATAAATGGATTTATGTAAATCTTTTCTTATAATACATTTCTTTAAACCTAAACCTATCATTAATATTCGAACATAAAAATTTGATCGACCTATTTTGATTTATCGTACGACGTTGACGTTGACCATGTATATAAATTTGACGTAAGTGAAATATTCCGGTACTGGGTTCAAGCATTCTCTCACAATTAATTGTGAAAAAGAGGTGGGTCATACCCTGACTTAGTAAAAGATTTTCTTAGTCAACTTATTATTACTACCTGCCTACCATACAACTGTATTAAGGATAGCGTCAATACCGGTGATCCATAAATGTACGAATACGAAAAAACCTCATGTAGACTAACTAGTAACTAGCCGCGACTGACTAACCGCTGATCTCTAGTCCATTCCCCGATTCGAAGGATAAGTATTTTATTCTATTCCCATTTCGGAAGACGGGAGGCATCGACTATAGAACCATGTTGTGTCGTCGATGACGGGAGGGGAACATCGACTAAACCAACATTTAATAATCAAGATGTTGCGCTATGGAATAAAAATATTTATGAAAAAACAACAAAATGAAGTTATAAACTGTAGCAATCAGTCCAGGCAATCACATTAGGTGATTAAACTCCTGAACTTTGAAAATATAAATATTTACTGATTCGGAAAAACCTACATAACAAAACAGAATCACTTATAAATTAAACAGTTCACCACATAAAAGTTAGTTAGGTTAATTATGATTGGAAAGGTTAGAAATATGCAACAGTTGCAATATTAGGTCATTAACCTTTGGCCATCAGCCTGCCCACGTGGCGGTATACAACCCACATCCACACCCATTATAATTGCGTTAGAAGCGTCTGCCCATGACTGCAATATTCAATAGATGTAGGAACAAGCCTGTGTGGTGGCTTTAATTATTCCGCAAATAGTCTGAAAATTCAATGGTGCTAGAAATCTTCGTAATAACAATTTGGGAATTATACTACTGCAAGTCACAAATGCAATAAATACTCACTATAATGTCTACTGTTGTGTTTATGACTTTTACACATAAAGTATGCACATTTGCTCAATTTCCTAATATTCGTCAAAATTATTAGGTATTTGACTACATCGTTACGTGTACCTACAATTTTTTTTATTTTTAGGTGAATATAGGTTACATATAAGATTCTGGGATAGCAGAAACTAGACATAGTATGTTATAATTTTTATAATACCTCATTATACATAATGTTATTTCTAACACTTTTTTTATTAAATTGGCCCTGGCTTTGTAAATATTATATAGCATCTATATTATATATGATACTTCCCTCCACATGACGTTTGTCCTTCTAATAAATAATACGGAGTATGTAATAATGGCAATCTTCGACTTCGACATCGACATCATGTCAGCTATTCGATTACGTTGTATATAAGGAAAATCCGCATCAGAATTGAATATGATATAATAGTTTCAAGCTGAGTCAGATCTGACTCTATCCATACATAAATTATTATTGGAGTATTTATCCTTACACTTTTACTTTTGACCTTTTGAAAAAGTATTCAATTGTTAATGTTTTTTATACGCAAACTCTTACATTAACCGAACTATAGTCAATTGGACAACAAGTGACAATGACACATTTACTCATCGACGACACAACACAGCTTATTTACTCCTTCGTGAATATTTTTTTTTAATTGATTTCGTATAGTCGTGTAATAATTTTGTATCGACACACCTAAACAATTTAAATTAGGTATCTAATTGTCACGAAGCTAAAAGAGTCAGATTTGACAAATTTAACAGATGTAAACATTAATCTTATTGACAATGCAGCAATAAACTAAAAAGTATTAAATAAATATAACTACGTTAAGAAAACCCGACTTCAAAACTGAAAAGTAAAAACTAATAAAGATTTAATTGTAATTATATACTACCTATTATATAAATGTGCTATTTACTAAAAGGTTTGAAGTCGATAGCAAGCCAATATCACTAAAGTAGGCATTTCATTGTATTTAAACGTAACTTCACGCCTGTAATCCCCGAAGGGGTAGGCAGAGGTAAATTCATGAATTTTAGCATACATGCAAACACCCACGATTCGCCGGTTACGTTTTGTTCAGTGTATTAATTTGCTCGTATTCATATTTAGGTGATTAAAATATAATTGTTTGTTTTAGGCTTGGCACCGACTTCAAACCTATTCGTAAATAGCACATATAAATAATAGGTAGTATATAATTACAATAAAATCTTTATTATTTTTTACTTTTCAGTTTTGAAGTCGGATTTTCTTAACGTAGTTATATTTATTTAAATATGTCGTTGTTGTATGTGTTCTTGAGGATCGAGCGGATGTTATCGTCCGCATAACAATAGAAGATCAATTGTTATATTTTTCACATGAGCTGAAGGGTTGGTGGTGATACTTTTCGCTATTATTTAGTAAATTAAAAACAATTGAAGTATTCAATATAAATGATAAAGATAGCACGATGTTTAAAAGTCGCCGGCCTATTCTTAGAATAGTATAAAACAAAAGAAAAAGCAAGTTACAATCTTTACCCCGCTATCAGTATCGAACCGAAAACTACACCGGATTATGGCACCCCATTTGTAACTATCGTAAAATGACCGGAACTATAAGTTGTCGATAGCGAACAATTTAACGGGCGATTAAGCGAAAAGAAAAGTCGGCCAAAAAGAATGGCTAACTAATGACGAAGCTTCCGCCGATCGGAGTGGATTCGAAGTTTCAGGGAACGTCATTAGAACGGCACACTCCTACGTCATAGACAAATGTATCTGACGTGATGTATCTGATTGGTGCGAATTAGGCTCTGGTGTACCCCAAGGCGGTATTATTTCACCTTTGTTATTTTCAATCTTTATTAATTATCTGACGAAAGATCTCACTGTGCTCACCATTTGTATGCCGATGATTTATAACTTTACATTCAGACCGACGTCAATCACTTGGAAAACGCCATTAAAAAAATGAATGAAAACTTAGACATCATTAATTGATACCAATACTGTTAATATTAATAAATGTCATTCCATAATCTAAGGTAGTTGTTTTTTCATCAAAAATATAAATTCTGATCAACTTACGCCTATTCTCTTTAATAACTCGCCTATTTCTTTCGTTCAGCATGTTAAGAATTTAGGTCTACATATTGACTTATGTTTAATTTGGGACAAACAGATTGAGTCCGTTAGTCAAAGTATCACGGGTTCGCTGCGGTCTCTGTATTGATTTAAAAACGTTTTACCCATCAGCACTAAAACTCTACATGTACAGTCACTCGTGCTGCCTATCATAGATTATGCTGATGTCTGCTATCCGGATCTATCACAAACACTTCTCAATAAATTAGATCGTTTGCTTAATCATTATATTCACTATTTACAAAAATTTGATCACATCTCTATATGTCAGGTTACTTTGTATGTTATTTTCTTTGATCAACGATCCTTACTCTTCCAACTATCATATGGTAAATTTTAATATTCTGGGCGATTCACTTAATTAACACCTTCGTTCTTCTGCAAATCTTCTACTTTCCTTGCTTTCTCATCGTACTGGTTTCATGTCCAATTCTTTTGCAGTTTCAGCAATAAAACTTTGGAATGCTCTCCACGTGGATATCAGAAAGTCCTCCTGTAAACTTTATTTCAAACGAAAGCTCCGAGCACATTATTTGAATGTATGGTTTGCGTCATTTTATCATTTTTCTAATTCGTCTTTATTTATACTATATGTATGTATTTTTTATATTTTGTTCACATGTATATGTATGTGTGTAAATATAATATAAGTATATATATTTATAGGTATACAACATGTAATGGGAATAATGCACACTCTCTAACACCCCGATTAGAAAATCGAGTTATAATCATAATACATGAACTGAAATTACATGTTTATGTATTTAATATATATATTTTTGTAGGAAATAAGTTTTCCTCAATTTGTACGAACATATGTGTATACTGCATAGGGTGTGCATACGCACACCCTATGCAGTATACACCTCTACCTACGGCCGCATATAAAACACGAACCTACTCACACACGCACACTGTTGACATGTGATGTAGCGCGTAACCTGCGTACTCTTTTATTTATTTTTATTTATTAATTTTGGGACAAAATATTACTTTTATCAAAAATACCTGACATTGATTCGGTTTTCGATTCTGAACAAACTAGTTTCGGGTTGTACATTTAATCCTGTTACACGTTATCTATACATATATATTGTATTTATTATATTTACTTTTACGTATAAGTATGCATAATTGTGTCTATTTAATTTATATAATATATTTATTTAAATGCTTTTCCTGTGAGATATTTACGCTTATTTTTTTTCTATTTGCACCACAAACCGTTCTTTTCTATTCAAAGGTTGACTGGTAGAGAATGCTTTTTAGCATTAAGTCCGCCTCATGTACTATTTCATGCAAAGTTTAAATAAAACTTGACAAAATATACTGTATTCAATGTAAAACTGAGTTTGAGGCTCAACGCAACCTTTGAGGGTTCTTTTGAGTATGAAATTCTTTTAATAGAACTTGTCTTGTCACTTGCGAGGTGAACCTAATGAACATTCATATTGAAATTAAAATTTAAATACTCTTCTACGTATATTTTTCATGCCTTTTCACTTACAAGGTAAGGAGACAGTATAAAATGTCAAATTCCTCAATCTTTGCGAAACCATTTTATTTTTCCTTTAATCATCTCTTCCCTATACATTTATATCGTCTCCAAATACTCACATAACATCTGACCTTTGGCCAAGTAGGTCGGTCAAGGACAAGACTTTAGGCCCTGGATTCAGAAAGTAAGTATATGAAATTAGGCTTTTTCCCAGTGGGAAGATTTTCAGTGACACGCACAATGTCATACAATGTATGTACAAACGTAAAAGTACCTGCTGCAGCAGGTACTTTAAAAAATCCGTACTCTAAGGGATGTCCGGCCATCTATCTGTTCGTCTGTCACCAAGCTGTAACTCATGAACCGTGATACTTTGAGTGTGATTTGTTTTGTAATCTTTTAACCGTAAACAAAGAACAAACGTTGGTCAGATGATAAACAAACGTGATATCTACTAAAGCTTAAAGAGGCACGTCATCATTCTGCAAACTGAAACGCTGTGAACTGTACATGCCCGTTGTGTGAGCGCTCGCTTAAAGTCTTAAATCGTCGTCACGAAACAGCTTTGTTACAAACAAGTATTGTCACCTTTGTGCCTAAAGAGCTGCATCGTTTCTAAAATACATTTCTTGGTAAAATTAAATTCGATACTTTCATAAATATAGCTCTCAACAATTTCGTTATATTACATTGAGAACGATACTAACGGTATCAATGTCGTGATTGTAATTGTCTACTTACCGCCTGCGTTTATCTTCCTACGTACAATTTTGTCACAATTATAATTTCTGAAAGATCATGGCTATTCTGAAATCTGAATTGGATGAAATACAACTCAGCAGTAAATGCGTCTTTGTAGTAATTTGCTCTTACTTTTTAATATTTTCGAAATCATTGGTCATCAATATCAGCGAACATTTAATGCTTATTTTTAAGTTCGCGTTGGAAACGTTCCCACGTCAACTGTCAATATGTGACTTAGTAATAAAGTGGTAAACTGACTTCTGCAGATTGTGACCGTACAACCAAGGAGAGTGTTTTGTCTTGTAATTAGGGTCAGTGTCTTTTTAGGATTTATCTTGCATCTTGGACAGGTTGTCTGTCTGAGACTACGGAAACTGAAAAGCGGCCGCTACGTTGGGGTGAATTTACATAATCATTTATGTTAAGATAAATTCGAAAAATGGTTTTATATCAGTGAATATTATTTTTGTTGTTTATGGGTACCTATATTGTAAGGTGATCGTCACCATGGTAGCTTGTCAGGAGGTGACAACATTGTTAAGATCATGTAGGTACGTATCTTACGAATCAGTATAAAAATGTTTCAACAAACTATTGCTAGCATGCTTGCGAATTAAACGAATACAGTTGCGGACAATATACTGCTAAAATTATCTGAGTATAATTCTTACATACAAATAGATCATAAAAACGATAGATTAGCAAACAACAATAACGCAGAAACTCAAATATATTTCTTATAAATAATCGAGATTTCTAAGTCATACACACAAGTCAACCATAATATACATAAATGTTAGTTCAAATAAAACGAAGCCTTACTCAAAATAATAAGAGGTACCTACTTAACGCATTTTCCCAAATATGTTTATAACGAACAATCGAGAGAGTTGTAATGATTTCGAAATGGGATACGCACTCCAATAACAAATTATCAATCAAAGTTGAAAACAAGCGCGGGCGTGGGAGTGGATGGGATAGAAACAGGGTTGTCGGTTAAAAAAGGAAACAATTGTACGCAAGCTCCCAATAAATCTCGCTTTCGTGTTCCATTGGATACTTGTGTAAATAAATTAAAAATCAAACATTCATATGCCTAATTAATGTTATGCTTGTTTGTGGATAAAATCAGAATACAACGATTACTTGTTTATCACCTCATATAAGTAGTTAAAGTGCGAACATGGATATAAAATGTAGTTTATATGGATGGTAAGTAAAATAGCCCATGGACGTCTACATAAAAACCTAAGATTTTGATGCAATCATTACCACCAAACAGAACAAAATAGCATTAAAACCACAATTTAAATACAGGTAGACTAGGTAATGCGACGGTACCTGGGTTCTTAAGCGCCGTCACTGAAACTCTAACAGCTACATTTACTTGTATTTTATGATTTCGAATTTCCAAAATATACCTATTTGTTTACCTTTATATTGGTAACTAAACTTATTTTATTTTTAATCCATCCAATTTGAACCATTTAACTTCTACTACCAGAAAGCAGAATAAAAGTGCTTTAATAGATTATGTTTTGTTGGATGTTGTATTGTTGGATTGCCTAATTGTTTTTTCATGAAAATAAAACCGAGAACATAGGTATTATTGATGAATATTTTATAATCTAATGATGAGATACAAATAAACCTACCTTCGTAGTTCATAGCCTAAAAAAAACGTGCAACTATTAAAAATGTATGGCAGCCCTGAATAGGGACGAGATGCGGAGGCGGGCGGCGGGTGGGTAGGCGCCAGACTGGCTGGCGCGGCGGCTGCACAGTGCACGGTGCATCCTGCGCAGGTGCTCGACCCCCGCGTCTTGTACCTCACATTCACCACCACCACACCTACTTCCTTAACCCTGCACGTTTCACTTTACATGACACATATCTCACCTAGTTGACTCACTAATTCATCGCTGAGCGAGAAATGGATGCGTCCCTACGCATCCATTTCTCGCACTCAGCGCGGTCAGCGATTATATTGATTTATGTGCGTGTTATGACTGATACGGTAGATTAAGATAATTATCATTAATGAAGACGATAACAAAAGTTAAGAAAGTGTGCAATCGCGCAGTGAGTTGTAAAATTGATAGATATTGTTGGGATAGATTTAATTAACAAAAATATAAACTAAAAGATTATTTCTATATATATTATACGACTAATATTTCAAGATTTTTCATAAACGCTTAATAAATTATGGTAACCAAGAGAGCTCAATGACGTAATGTAGACAAAATCTGTAGGTTAACTTTAAAAAACCGGTCAAGTGCAGGTCCACGCGCAGTGTATGGTTCCGTAGTAACAGAGTAAGAGATGTAATGAAAAGAATAAATAAATATTTTTTATGGACTTGTTTGAAATTTTCGAGTAAAATACATTAGATCGACTATTACTCGCAAACTTACAAGGCCAACTTAAATGTGATAGTTTTCCTTTTAATTTCGTTATATGTAGCTACTATTGCCGTAACGTTTGAATTTCTAACAATAACCGTTTAGTCTGTAGGGAGCGGGACACTTGAGTCTAACGAAAATTTGCACTTTAAAGCTTAATAAGTCACAAACAGTTATCTAAATCGAAAAATGATGTTTGGCCACCCATAATCTTTTTTAAAGACCTATCCAACGATACCCCACACAATATGGAAATCGAATATTAATAAAAATATTTGCGCGTTACAAGTAGGGAGGGGAGGTTACCCTAAATATTTTTTTTTCATGTTTTTATTCTACCACTGTCGGCGTAATTAAGGTGTATATAATAATAATAATAATGGCAACCCATTATACGTCCCACTGCTGGGCACAAGTCTCTCCCCTTTTTGGGGGGAGGCCTGGAGCTTACTCCACCACGCTGCTCCAATGCGGATTGGTGAAGGTGGGTGGGTTAGTGGCCAACCCGCTGTCGGATGTTTTCAAACCGCCCATAAGGCCTCCGACAAGGTTTAACGACTGCTATCTATCGATAGCAACCGGGACCGACGGCTTAACGTGCCCTCCGAAGCACGGAAACGCGCATTTAATTTGCCACTAGCGGTCACCCATCACACTACCCGACCGCGCCCGTAGTGCTTAACCGAGCAGATCGCTTACGATCTACACCAGCCGTTGGGCCATGCGCGCTTTAAGGTGTATACCTATGCCAAATTTCAAGTCTCTAGTACTTATAGTTTTTGCGCTAAACCGCGGACGGACAGACAGACAGACAGACAAACAGACAGACGGACATGGCGAAACTATAAGGGTTCCTTGTTTACTACGGAACCCTAAAAAGTGGTTGTCGACCATTTAATTTACTTTCATGACCTTAAGAGGTTCATGTAAGAAAAAGAATGTGACCCATTCGAGTACTCAATCTAATTCTTTAGATTAAATTTTATCATAATCATCAGCATGAAAAAACATATTTTATCAACTAGATTAACATTGTTATTTTCACATTCGCAATATTACAACACAACATTAGTTAGTTCGCATTTCAATCAGAACACTACGAGCTGTGTAACATAGTGTGTGTAGTGTAGGTGCAGCATGTTTGCTACGATCGATTGTCCTTATCATTTAATTACGTACTCTACCTATGTTACATCACCAAAACGACAATACTCCAGAGAATTCAATCCATTAACATTAAAGTATCGATCGCAACGCACACCACAGGTCTGTGGGAGAGTATAACAATAAAACATGTAACAACTTTATTTTCGTCTCGACGTCGTACTTCGTGGACATAATAAAGTTAGCGATCAAGTAAACAACATTATAAAGCAGCTGAAATACTACACTGCAAGCTATTTTCTATTATTATAAATGTTAACGTCTACTACGAACGCTTACGCTAAACTATGGCAATAGAGTCTGTACATAATAAACCAACACTCGTTCGAATTCATCGCATATTATAACCGGGTTATTTTTATAAAGTTTAACCAAAATAGCAGCGAAAGGGAAATGACCCCATTCTACACGGCTATTCCAGCCATTCGAAACCTTCTCACGCACGCATCCATAAAGCTTATTTTAGTACCCACGGTTCGGACGTATCTGACGATCGACGATTAGGCCTGAAACCTCAATTAAGGTTCCGTGGAATGTACTGAAATCAGCGCGATCTATAGTATATTTGGTTAATTTAGTTTCCGCAGACGGCACTCACTGCCACTGGTCGACAAATTGGGCCCAATTACCGGGCGTCACTCTAAACAATTTGCATAAGTATATATCTACTCCAGAATAGTAAATACAAATTCGGTTGGACAACTGAATTTACATTTTGTTTATTTCAAGGATTCCGTGTCCAAACCTTTAAATGGGATGGGACCGAAGTGCAAATTATCTCAATGTTTCGACTATCCATATGCTTATCCATATAGTCCTTTAAGAACTCTTGGAATTTTCAAAATAATGTAAAACGTATAATTGTGGCCTCTGTTAATGTCTAGCAGTAACAGTCAAAAACCGAAATAAGAACCAATACAATAGGTATATATTACGATTCTTAACTAAAGTTCGGTTGGACCAAGATATTTGTTAAAGTTATTGTTAATGTAAAATATCCTCTAACTTTAAAAAAATTATGAAATTTGCAATAACCTGTCACCAAATATTCACAAATATTTTAGGACAACCGCACCATACTGTCGCGGTGAACTTCGTAAGGGTTAATTTTTGTATGTCACAAAGGCAAACGTGACAAACAAGCCTGTAGTGATAACTGCCGCCTATAGACGACGTGTACACAAAAACCAGAGGTCAAGATGCAGATGTGTTGCCATCTGAGATCTGTTGTGTCTGTGATAGTTATAACGAGGCCATACATAATCGTCTAACCGGAACTCGATAGTGCTGAACATTACCATTTAGTGGCAGATAGATTAGGTAATGCGGTGGTGCCTACGCCCTCGAGCTCTTACACCGAGACTCTACCGCCTCTACCTCTTATAACATCATTTTATTTGCAAACAATACAAATTACTTAATTTATTATCATCAAACTAACGTGGACTGTTTGTTTATCAATATTCTGATATTTCACACTGAATATCCATTATGAATTCTTCCATTATTTCACGGGCTCTGTTTATTGTCATGTCTCGTTTGCTTAAAATGTAAAAATGCCTCCACTTCATCATTTTGTAGCGTTTCTTTGATCTCACATTACTTCATATGGTACATATGTATATACGGATAAAAGATTAATAAAATAATAATAATAAAATACGCTTACACTCACAGATTGTCGGATAAACAAGAAGAGCTTATTCCAATTTCATGTGTTCGTGTTAATTTTCGTAAATATTTTGTGTGGCAACGTAAACATAAAGTTCAAAACAAAAGATTTCGAACAATAAAGATGAACTGAGACGTTCCAGTTTTCCAAATAAATTTAAACAAGTGCATTAAACGATGTCCAAAAGACGACAAAACTATTATATTGTGGGCTGCTTCAGGAGCTAACGTGAGAGTATGGATGTTGGCTGGCCGCCAGATGCGAGCCGCGCATAAATTGTGGTTCAACATTCCGATCTGTCTATACTGCCTCCGCTGGCCCTAACAAATGACAAAAAAATTAAAACACCCCTTTCTGTCTGTCCGTCTGTCTGTCTGTCTGTCTTGTGAGTGAAAAAATGTGAGGATTGTTCTTATATCATTTTTCGATTTAGTTAACTGTTCGTGACTTATTAAGATTTAAAGTGCCAATTTTCGTTAGAGTCAAGTATCCCCCCCATATACCAACTAAACGGTTGTTGTTAGAAATTCCAACATTACGGCAATATTAGCTACATATAACGAAATTAAAAGGAAAACTATCACACTTAAGTTGGCTTTACACGTTTGCGAGTAATAGTGGACCAAATGTATTTTACTCGAAAATTTTGAACAACTCCATAGAAAATAATAGGTTGGGGAAAAAGTCTTTTCGCATTATAGTATGTATGAACTTGTAATAAAATCTCTTTGGCTGTAGTATTTGTATCTGGCTGATTTTGGTATCATTGAAAGTTAAAATTTTAAAGAACATAATTCCAAATTCAAATTAGGCAAATGTGTGATTTTCATTTGTTTTTCGTACTGTCAAGATGAGTGAATCTAATGAAGAAATTCGATACATTTTAAAATTTTACTACAAAAAAGGTAAAAATGCAACGACCGCCGCGAAAAAAAATTTACGATTTTTATGGACCTAGTGCAGTGTCTGTGAGAGTAGCACAAATTTGGTTTAAGCGTTTTTAATCCGGAAATTTTGATGTCAAAGATGCACCTCGCTCTGGTCGCCCTATTACGGATAAAATGGATGCCATTTTTGAAAAAGTGGAGCAAGATCGACATATCAGTAGTTACGACGTAGCTGAAGAACTGAGAATTGATCACAAAACAGTTTTGGCGCATTTGAAAAAAGCTGGGTACAAAAAAAAGCTCGATATTTGGGTACCTCACGAGCTCACTGAAAGAAACCTAATGAACCGTGTACTCATTTGTGATTCTTTATTACGACGTAATGAAACCGAATCATTTTTGAAGAAGCTGATAACTGGTGATGAAAAGTGGATCACGTACGACAAGAACGTTCGAAAAAGGTCGTGGTCAAAGGCCGATCAGGCTTCACAGACTGTGGCGAAACCCGGGTTAACTCGCAATAAGGTGATGTTGTGTGTGTGGTGGGATTGGAAGGGCATTATTCATTATGAGCTATTACCACCAGGCAGGACTATCGATTCTGAACTCTACTGCGAACAACTGATGAGATTAAAGCAAGAAGTTGAGAGAAAGCGGCCGGAATTGATCAACAGAAGGGGTGTGGTGTTTCATCATGATAACGCTAGACCTCACACATCTATAGCCACTCAGCAAAAATTAAGAGAGTTTGGCTGGGAGGTGTTAATGCATCCGCCGTATAGTCCTGACCTTGCACCTTCAGATTTCCACCTGTTTCGGTCTTTTTTTTTTTTTTTTTTTTATGTAATGGAAGTGGCAAACAAGCATGCAGTTCACATTGATGTTAAGTGATGACTGCAGCCTATAGACACCCACACAAAGACCAAGGTCAAAATGCAGATGCGTTACCACTCCTGAGGCCTAAGAGTGTTATGCCTCTGTGCCGGAAATTACAGGGCCGTACATTACCACCTGACCGGAACACGATAGTGCTGAACACTACCATTTAGCGGCAAGTATATTAGGTAATGCGGTGGTGCCTACGCCCGCGAGCTCCGTCACTGGAGCTCTACCACCAGTAAAAACCAGGTCTCTTCAGAATTCTTTATGCAATGTTAGGTTAACATCACGAGAGGACTGCCAAATCCACTTGTCGCGGTATTTTGATGAGAAGTCCCAAAATTTTTATAGCAATGGGATCATGTCCCTACCTACAAGATGGCAAAAGGTTATCGAACAAAATGGTACATACATGCTTTAGTTAAATTTAAATAAACTATATTAAAAAATGTTTTGAATTATGTTAAAAAATGCGAAGAAACTTTTTCCCCAACCTAATATTTATTTATTTTTCTTAACATTATTCAAACCTAAAAACTTTTTTATCAGTTTTTTTAACAGTGAATCCTAAAGAACCTTAAAGAACCTACCCTTCCATGTGTGAGGCTTGGTCTGGGGTGCGACCACCTATCGCAATTGTTGTCAACATTGCTATGTATTGCTGTTAATTTATTCTTCCTTTCAAAGCAACACACGCAGTCATATGTTAATTGTTTTGTATAGCACAGTGTTTGTAACAATACTCCTCCGAATCGGCAAGATTGATCATTATGAAATTTTGTGTGTTTTGGTAGGTATGAGAATCGGTTGCAGTCTATCCCTAAATAGGCTTGATTCTCCTCACAATTTTTTTTTTCGATTTCATGGTTTTTTTATATTTTTATACCTCGGAGCATTTAGTTGTTTTGTATTATTTTATTTTTTTATCGATAGCAGTGGCGGTAGTTTTGTCCACAGAATAGATTTAATCGCGGGACGCTGCTACACATCCCGCGTTTTTATTTTTACTACCGCCACCTTTGTTTGGTTAACTGACTAGCACTAGAGGAAGAATTCTCCTCCAGTAGAATAAAATTCTTCCGCTAGAGTATACAATTAGTAAATGATCATAAGAAATTGGCCTAGATGACACATTTGCATACATATCCAAATGTAATACGACTTAATCTATATATAAAAATCAATTGCTGTTCGTTAGTCTCGCTAAAACCCCAGAACGGCTATACCGATTTTCCTAATTTTGGTTTTGAATGATTTTTGGAAGTCCATGGAAGGTTTAAAAGGTAAGAAAATATGAAGAAATTGAAGGGAAATAGTAAAAACCACAATTTCATTAATCCATACAAATAGTCCGTATCTATCAAATCTTTGTTTCAATTTAAGTTCGCAATGAAAGGTAATGGAACACCCGCTGGTCTCAAAAACAGAATTCTTAACGTTTCAGTTAGGCTACATCCACGGAAAACAGAGATTTAATTCCAATTTTGATCATTCCATACTGATCATTCCTCATCAATTTTTTCCAATTTGATGAAGAATGATCAGTATGAGTATAATTCATCATAATAATATTTTTTCATGTACTCGTATGAAAACATTTTTCTTAAGTCTGAAAATAGAAACCAATCACTTAGTAATATGCCTAGTAGTCTAAACAATCGATATTCAAATTTATCTATATCATAAAAAACTACATATGCCAATATGTTTGAAAAAAGAATGAGTGTGTGTGAGTGAAACAGTAAATAAGTGAAAGTGAGTATTATAGTTTTCTCCACTTTTGACTCAAACAACGTTGAAAGAAAAAGAACTAAAGGACCTAGTGGAATTTAAACAATCATGCGTATGTAATTAATTACTTTTTACGAATCTGGCGTGCATGGTGAGACAATTCAAAGAAAGTACAAAGAAAAAACTAGTGCGTACTCGGCACGCAGCGTGGCGAGGATATGCGAACGACTTCCGATGCGCGAGTTCGACAGGTCAATAGGCGGAACTATAATACAGCTATGGAGCCACAACGGCATATTGCCTATTGTTTGGCATCTTCACTCTTGGCATCGAACTTTAAACACAGTACCGACCGACTGCACTGTCAGCTTAAGTACTTACCCCTATAACATATGAATATTAACACATAAGTTTCGAAAATAGAACTATTTAGCTGTCTACGACTAAATAATGGTATTCCATTTAATTGGGAACGATCTGAATGTATTACTTTAGCAATAGTCATAAACCAAGCAGTTATCAAGTTACTATGTAACTGGATATTGCTTTATGCTAACAAATTATAGTGAATCGTAGCCAGTGCCAATCGGAATAGCTAATAGGTTACGAAATCGGACCGTTGATCAAATTAAATTACCTGATCTTGTGTACCAGAAATGGAAAGTTAAATTGCGTAGTGTGAGAAGTCGTTCTGAAAAATTAATTACAAGATCAAATGTATTGTTACATAAGAACAATATTAATGAAATTTCAATTATGTTTGCTTCTACAAACTTCGTGATATCTTAATTTGTGTATTTAACCGTGAGTTTGCACTGATGAAACATTCACATAAAAACACGTTACGCCTCTGTTTCCTGACAATGTATCGTATCGTGTTTGCACATATCTCAGAATCAAATTCAAAACACGTAAATTGCAACAAGTTGTATTTACAACAACAACAACAAGTCTTGGAATATGTTATCGGCTCTTTTATACTTAACCGCAAATGTGCAGTATGCAAGTGTGGAAATATATTAATCTTTAATATCTTGATTGCAATTAAAATTCTTGTACGTAACAAAGACATTTTACGTGTAAACAAACAAAATATGAATGAAACAAAACTTTTTTGTTATTGTAATAGATTTGCATATAAGTTATATAAGTACATATTAAAATAAGTTTGACCTTTCCGTTTTTAACGCGACCCACTCGTCCGCCAGTCGATGTTGGTATAAATATCTCTGGGCGGTTGTAAGGAGGGCTACATAATTTAGTACGATGCTAACCGATCGATGGAAAATCGGACAATTAACTTGTCTTATTAATCTATGTTTCGATTGCGCGTGAGTAGGTAAGTTAACCATAAATAATCGTTAATATTGTACGACATGTGTTATCTGTTGATGACGTACGTCTGCAATAGGTCAGGCTAAACACGTGGACACTTTGGACTATTATCTACTTTTATATTATTATACTATACTATCTTACTTGTCTGACAATTATTTAAAAATATAAGTATGCAAATAGTATTAGTGTGATAAATACTAATTTTGAACTTTATGGAGCTGAAACCAGTTTACAATTTTTTTTAACGATACATATTTTCTTCCATGCACTAGATACCTATGCCATATATGACTATTGTAAGTCGTCTGGTTCATGGTTGACTGGGTACGCATAGGCGTGACTGGGTATTATTTTTTAACTTAGATGCATATTTCTGTCACGTTTAAATTTTCATTATGTTTCCACATAGACATTTCTAATTGTAAAAATAAGGTTCGGTTGCACCAAAATAGTTGTTAAAGTTATGGTTTTTGTCAAATTTAACAATAATAGTATCATTTAATTCAGCATTTACTGTGTAATGCATTGCACAAACGTATTTTCGATACTTGGGTCAACAGGGTAGCAACCCTGTCCGCTTAAATAACAACATGAAGTGTAGTAAAGTGAAGTAAAAACATCTGATAAATAACTTACATTACCAAATAACTTAAACTAGCGCCTCTTGGCCGGTATGACCTCATTGAACAATTTTCAAGTTATGCAGCTCATTTTTTGCTTAACCAGTAGGTACTTTAATAAATTTGTTCGATCCAACCCAGCTTCGAATCTTTACAATGTCTGCTAAGAACATAACGAGGAACTTATAGTCATTCCATTGAGCCACATTGAACGGTTCTTATATATCGACATCCCATTGAAGCAATAAAGTAACCGTAATATGATTAATGGGCTTGCAAATACTACCCGACGCCCACCCATTCGACGTCGAGGTTTGATCGTGACTCACTTCAATACAGATTCATGCTATGTCAATACTTCAATACCATCGAAATCTTACGTACACAACATAAGAAGTAAATATAAATATTTTTTGCTAGTAACATTGTCTGCCGTAGTCAGTATGCAGTCAGTGGGAAGAGTTGACAGCAGCCATAGATATAAAAAAGCCGGAGACTACAATGGAAACGTCACTTATTATAATAGCCGCCGGGATGAATCAATTAGTGTTTCAAAAAGTACTTACCGTCAGTCATACACCATTCTGTTTTTCTCCACAGATAACAAGATTACGTTTTATCATAGCTGCGTTTTGTCGTCGATGATTTTATCTAGTTTGAGTTTCGCGGATAATTGTAAGAGCAACGCACACATACATGTACTTTTGTATTGCCCGTAATGCCCGTGCAGTTATTTATTGTTTACATTGCAAAGAAGTATATTCGGAAGAAGTAATAATAATATTCTTTATTGTACACTCAAGAGAATCACAAAACAGAACATAGTAGGAAATATTGCATTCAACGAAAAAAGTATTTTTTTACTATGATACTATATAGGTACCTAATATACTAGCTGTCCCGCCGAACGTCGTATCGCCTTTGACATTTTAAAAAATCAAATATCCAAAAAAAAAATTTTTTAATTGTTAGGGCTGGAAAACCCTTATCACTTAGGGTTTTGATGTTGGCCGATTCTTTGATATACCCAATAGGCACACAAAATTTCAATATAGAGGAGAAGATAGTAAAAAACGTTTT
Organism: Macrosoma leucophasiata; assembly: GCA_036365455.1. Classification (NCBI taxonomy): domain Eukaryota; kingdom Metazoa; phylum Arthropoda; class Insecta; order Lepidoptera; family Hedylidae; genus Macrosoma; species Macrosoma leucophasiata. Next base: position 11,993,291 of record JAWQUS010000003.1, on the reverse strand, counting down.
TTTCGTTGAATTCAATATTTCCTTTTCAAGCTTTGATGTGTAGAAGCATCTCACATGCTCCAGTCTCATCTCGTGGCATCATGTGGAATGTCACGTTTTACGCGATAACGAGATACGCTTTTTTTTTCTTCTACACTTTCAAGGAACCATTATAGTTTCGCCATGTCCGTCTGTCTGTCTGTCTGTCTGTCTGTCTGTCTGTCTGTCTGTCTGTCTGTCTGTCTGTCTATCTGTCTGTCTAGACTAGGGACTTGAAATTTGGCACAAGTATACACCTTAATCACGCCGACAAAATGGTTAAATAAAAAAATAAAAAATGTAGAGCCTACATGTAACGCGCGGATATTTTATTCCCTTTCTATATAGTGTGGGATTTTTCCATTTGGTTAACTGTTCGTGACATATTAAGATTTAAAGTGCCAATTTTCGTTAGAGTCAAGTGTCCCTGCCTCTTTACCAACTAAACGGTTGTTGTTGGAAATTCAAATATTACAATAATAGCTACATATAACGAAATTAAAAGGAAAACTAGTACACTTAAGTTGGCTTTACAAGTTTGTTTGTAATAGTCGGCCAAATGTATTTTACTCGAAAATTTTGAAAAACTTATAGAAAATATTTAGTTATTTCATTACATTATTTAAACCTAAAAACTACGGAACCCTATACGGAGCGTGGCCCGACACGCACTTGACTGGTTTTTTTCATCATACCGCGCGTCATCAGCTTCCTTACCCCGCTCGGTCAGTGTTCGGTTAATAAGAAGTTCGAGTACACATTATTAATTTACCTTTAATTATGTCATCCAAAGAACAAAACCTGAGTCATTTTAACCTAGTATTAATATGCAAAGGTGAACCCCGACTTACGCGAATTCGACTTGCACTGCTATCGCTTGGGGACCAACCTAAACCTAAATCAATCGAAAATAAATTACTAGCTAATCCGGCAAATTTCGTATTGCCTCACAATGAAATAATGTGACAAAGGTTTGATAGATACGGAGTATTTGTATGGAAAAATGAAATTGTTGTTTTTACTGTTTCCCTTCAATTTCTTCATATTTTCTAACCTTTTAAACCTTCCCTGGACTTCCAAAAATCATTAATAACCAAAATTAGCCAAATCGGTCCAGCCGTTCTCGAGTTTTAGCGAGACTAACGAACAGCAATTGATTTATATATATATATATATATATATATATATATATTTACTGTTTCCTTTCAATTTCTTCATATTTTCTAACCTTTTAAATCTTCCCTGGACTTCCATAAATCATTCAAATCCAAAATTAGCCAAATTGGTCCAGCCCTTCTCGTTGCGAGACTAACGATCAGCAAATGATTTTTATATATTGGTTGGGGAAAAAGTTTCTTCGCATTTTTTAAGATAATTCAAAACATTTTATAATATAGTTTATTTAAATTTAACTAAAGTATGTATGTACCATTTTGTTCGATAACCTTTTGCCATCTTGTAGGTAGGGACATGATCCCATTGCTATAAAAATTTTGGGACTTCTCATCAAAATACCGCGACAAGTGGATTTGGCAGTCCTCTCGTGATGTTAACCTAACATTGCATAAAGAATTCTGAAAAGACCGAAACAGGTGGAAATCTGAAGGTGCAAGGTCAAGGTATACGGCGGATGCATTAACACCTCCCAGCCAAACTCTCTTAATTTTTGCTGAGTGGCTATAGATGTGTGAGGTCTAGCGTTATCATGATGAAACACCACACCCCTTCTGTTGATCAATTCCGGCCGCTTTCTTTCAACTTCTTGCTTTAATCTCATCAGTTGTTCGCAGTAGAGTTCAGAATCGATAGTCCTGCCTGGTGGTAAGAGCTCATAATTAATAATGCCCTTCCAATCCCACCACACACACAACATCACCTTATTGCGAGTTAACCCGGGTTTCGCCACAGTCTGTGAAGCCTGACCGGCCTTTGACCCCGACCTTTTTCGCACGTTCTTGTCGTACGTGATCCACTTTTTATCACCAGTTATCAGCTTCTTCAAAAATGATTCGGTTTCATTACGTCGTAATAAAGAATCACAAATGAGTACACGGTTCATTAGGTTTCTTTCAGTGAGCTCGTGAGGTACCCAAATATCGAGCTTTTTTTTGTACCCAGCTTTTTTCAAATGCGCCAAAACTGTTTTGTGATCAATTCTCAGTTCTTCAGCTACGTTGTAACTACTGATATGTCGATCTTGCTCCACTTTTTCAAAAATGGCATCCATTTTATCCGTAATAGGGCGACCAGAGCGAGGTGCATCTTTGACATCAAAATTTCCGGATTGAAAACGCTTAAACCAAATTTGTGCTACTCTTACAGACACTGCACTAGGTCCATAAACATCGCAAATTTTTTTCACGGCTTGCGTTGCATTTTTACCTTTTTTGTAGTAAAATTTTAAAATGTATCGAATTTCTTCATTAGATTCACTCATCTTGACAGTACGAAAAACAAATGAAAATCACACATTTGCATAATTTGAATTTGGAATTATGTTCTTTAAAATTTTAACTTTCAATGATACCAAAACCAGCCAGATACAAATACTACAGCCAAAGAGATTTTATTACAAGTTCATCATATATACATACATACTATAATGCGAAAAGACTTTTTCCCCAACCTATTATATAGATAGATGAGAGACACACAAACGGACGCATAAATGGCGGAAACTTAGCAATATATGTAAAAATAAGGTATCCTAAATACCGAGTAAAGTTAAAAAAAAATGTATATATGTTGTTTATGTAGGAACTTTTTCTATTTACAAACTTTAGTCATTTGTTAGTGTTTTCCAGATAAATCTTTGCAATATTGAAGCGCTTTGTTTGATAAATCATCGAGCATTGGAATGCATAAACGGACTACGGCAAACATTTGAAATTCCAGCAGTTCCTTTGTGTCGTGGAAATAAACCTATCGATCATTCGTTGTAACGAGCTTCCCCACAAGCAATTACGTTAAAATGTTCCGACTTTACCACCAACATTTTTTGTATATATCCACGAGTACAATTATCATTTATTTATCGACATCTATTTGGAGTATATCGTTTGTTATTTTCATTACTTCAATATATCATATTATTATATCAACAATCAATTGTTTGGTTAGCGTAGTGGTCCTGCTATAATATTACTAATATTACTGCTAGGCTTGAAGCTCTCTGCTTTAATCCCCGAGTTGAGGTATAAATAATACCTATTAGTTTCTTCTGATTGGCAAGATTCTCAGTAACGTCTTGATTTAAATGATTTTACTACTCAGTACGGGTGTTCGAGCCACCAATAGACGCAGTCGACCAATAGGCCACACGACTGCCACCATAGACACTATGGCGGCCACCGCGACCACCACACAAATTGTGAGACGTCATCGGGCTGCCACATCATTGGTGGACGTATGACTTCCGCTACGGCCGGCCAATGAAATCACCGGCTCGGCCACGGGTGGTAGGGCCATTAAGAAACTCGGTGACCGTTAGAACTCGACAGAACCAAAGAGATCGCTTTTAAAACCGCATTACAACTGTACACTTGTAACTTTTCGCTTAATTATACGCAAGTTGTTATAAAATTCGCATTTTATTTAAATCTCCATCAAGTAGACGAGGACATCGCAAGGCCCTCAAATACAACGGATATAACGTTACAAAGTTGTTGTAAACAATGATTAACAAAGAAAATAAAAATTCGAAGTTAATTTTATACATAACTAGCTGTTTCCGCGACTTCGTCCACGTGAGAAAAAAATATGTTTGTTCAGTATCTCCCCGGACGAAGTCGTGGGCGCAGCTAGTATATGAGTAGCCTACGTTACACCTTATTTCATCAGCTATCTGCCAGTGAAAGACCCGTCAAAATCGGAGACACTCAAATTCTATTTATTTGTATGTAGGTATGTATGTATGTATGGAGATAAAAGTAGCCTAAGTTACTCCTTATCACATCAGCTATCTGCCAGTGAAAGTTGCGTCAAAATCGGAGACACTCCAATTTTATTTATTTATATAGATTAAACATTCTAAAAATTTAATACGAATTGCTCTTTGGGCTTAAATGATTCCTGTTATTTATTTTTTTTTACTTTAAGCTGGTAATATAAAAAAATAAAAAATAAATAAAAAACACCGACCATTATTAATTTATTATTTTAATATTAATTGACTTTAAAAAAGAAGGAGGTTTTCAATTCGTGGCGATCTTTTTATTTTCACTGATTATTCCGCCAATAGTAGACCATTTTAACAAAAATCTTATGCCTACTATGTAACACACTCTTAATACTAAAGTCTTATGTAATTTGTACACTTCCAAGTTGGTCCCATTGGCTTCAAGTTGGGATCTGATGATGGCATCATGGAGAAATCGAGAGGAAATGGATTTGTTAGAGTTTTAGTTGCGTTGTCTTAATTTATGTATGTATTTGCATATAGAAGCAGAGATAAAGGATTTTAAACCGTTATCTCTGATAGTCCCCGACCCGGGAATCGAACCCAGGACCTCCAGCGTAATAGTAGTGGCCTGCTACCACTACGCTACTGAGGCGGTTTTTTTATTCATCAGCACATTCTATACCAACACAAAGGATAAATGTTTTATAATGACTTACATTATATTATTACAGAACTGATTACTTTTTTATGTCATTGAAATGGGCAAATCGTGAAGTTTTTACATCGATGGCATTTTTTTTTTATGAAATGAAAGTGGCAAACAAGCACGCAGTTCACATTGATGTTAAGTGATTACTGCAGCATATAGATATCCACACAAAGACCAGAGGTCAAAATGCAGATGCGTTACCACTTCTGAGGCCTAAGGTATTATGCCTCTCTGCCGGAAATTACAGGGCCGTACATTACCACCTGACCGACACGATAGTGCTGAACACTACCATTTAGCGGCAAGTATATTAGATAATGCGGTACTGCTGACGCCCGCGAGCTCCATCACTGGAGCTCTACCACCAGTAATACTAAATTCTTTATTAAGTCGCTATCACATAAGCGTTTAGCAAAAGATCGCGTTTATATGTACGAGTATACGTTAACGCGACGTGACGTTGCAAGTTCCTAGTGAGAGAAGTTCACGCTGAGAGTTTTGGCAACGGGTACATCACGTCATTCCACTCTGGCCATGTGGCTCAAACGCGTGGTGACATTTGCACGACCGCGACGACGTTAACGTTGCAATTAACGGATGAAAAAAGTGAACTTAGCTCCCGTGCAGCTTTGAAGAAACAGCGCTCATATAACGCCAGTGAGGGAGATCCCTTAGCCATGTAAAAGGACAAGTGCTTTCATTGGCTTTAAGTACTTAACCTATTCCGCCTTATTTACTACATCACTAAATAATTGAAAGAAGATACCGCTCAATACTTCAATTTAGCGAGAAGGTAGATTGGTTAATGTGGTGATACTTTCGTTATCCCTCCGTCACTAGATCTCTGCCAGTAAAACATATCAATGAAAGATTAAAATGTACAGAATGTTCATCGTTCGCAAGTAAATGTTACATCATCAATAGGCTTATAAATCGCTTAAGATGTCAAATAAAGAAAATGTATTATAAACATTAAAATTCAGAGTTGCACATCAAGTTGTGTCACCCGACTTAAAACTTGGATCCAAGATGTAGTGAGGAAGCGGAGTGTTAAGTTGCGCTTGTGACCAGAGCCTCCTTTCACCTAGAGCTCGGAGGCACGTACACCAACGTCTCGTAAATATTTATCAGCAGGAGCGGATCGGAGCTACTCTCTTCTCAGCCAGAAAAATACTCAGCTGCATTTTAGATTTGATTAATTCACACAAGTTTATTTCTATCATGTGAAACTTTTAGAAGCCACTCAATGTTTATTCAATCGACCTATAATGTGAAGGACAGCTCTAAGCAGTGAACGTAATGTTTTGTTTATAAAGGTGTCGAGTTGGTATTTCGAGGTTACCACCTCCTTAATTAATCCCTTCGCTTTAACTTTTTTCAATAAACTGTTCATGTTTTAAGTTTAAAATTAGAAATTCGATATACATATTCATGTTCATTAAACTTCACAAATTATATCAATGTATGGGAAGGTCGTGTTATTGTAATTTTTAACCTATTGCATAGCTTCTATCGAGGGCCTTGAGCGCGGGGACCGAATTCAGAAATTCCGTAACGAAAAAACCTCACGCTATATGTATTGTAAAATACTAAAAATATTTCAAACAATATTAAAATAAAATAATACGTACGCTGCCTAAACTATAAAAGATATCGAGGAAAACTTTAGGCTATATCGGAGAGGAGAGGAGAGGAGAGGAGAGGAGAGGAGAGGAATATATCCTGCATTTCATTTTAAAATACGCTTACGCTTCTGCGAGTGTAAGTGTATTCGCGTATCCGCGGCAGTCCCCGAGTGCCACACGTCGATCTTTTTCTGTTAGTTACTGTAATGCGGCATTACATTACCAGCTTGTAGAACATTAGTTGTGCCCTGCAAGTTGTTGATGATAATATTTAATTGAGTAAAATTATTATTCTTCATCCAAATGTTTGATAAGACCTAACAATTCTATTCTGAATACTCTTATGTGTAATTTACAAATTTCTTATTCTATAGATGCTCATTAAATATTATAATGATAGACATAAATAATGGAGTGTAGCCAGCGGTGGACGTTTATATATTTAACAAAACTAAACCCTTAAAGAAAGTAGCTGTTACCTGATGTGAATTTTCCTTTAAATTCGACAAACGTTTTGAAAGTCGAGTCACGGCATAGGAAATTAGATACTATTGTTGGATAAAGCTTTAAACGACTGAAACGATGTTGCAGATTGCAGTGAAAACAAAGTTCTTAAATCCAATAATGGAAACGTAGGATCAGAAAGTCTCCCGTCGCTTGATGCTTGAGTTATGGAGCTGTATACCAGAAACGCAGACAAATAATATTGTAGGTATATTATTGATAACTCTCTCTCCTTCAAATAGATTGAAACAGACTACGTACTATATTCCTACTTCATACACGTAAAACATAGGGTCATTCCCCAGATCAAGTACTAAGTAAGTAGTATTATGACATGTATGTATATGATTGTAAACTTACAAACAGATGTATTGTTGTACTGTCATTTATAAGCCTGTGAATGAATCAATAACTTAAATCACGTAGGTATGGTACGATCAGCTTATCAGAAAAAACACAATAGCTACATGGCTTGATTTATTATCCAACAGCGAGCTCGATGCTCTCTCTTTTTATTTCTACAGGTTGTTCGGAAAACAAAATCCACTTTGGTTATCGATATTCATTTTAAAACAGAATGTCTGAACGGTTTAAATCATGTTATTATTTTTAAAGAAAAATGGAAAGAAAAATTTTGACTTCAGGCGAGGCTCGAACTCGCGACCTACTGGGAATCTAGTCCAGCCGCTCTTCCAATTGAGCTACTGAAGCCCTGCCCGATTTGTCAAATCTTTCCTTCACATCTATTGCATTGCTTTATGGTAGCAGTAGCGCCATCTATTACCAACTATGCTAGTTAGGCAACCGATATAATAGACTTTTCAGTTTATTGAATATCGTAAAGAAGTCGCTTTTACCCTTAATAATTGTTTTATATTATTTCGCATTAACACATGCTTGTGAAATATATTTTTATTTTTAAAGAAAAATGGAAAGAAAAATTTGACTTCAGGCGAGGCTCGAACTCGCGACCTACTGGGAATCTAGTCCAGCCGCTCTTCCAATTGAGCTACTGAAGCCCTGCCCGATTTGTCAAATCTTTCCTTCACATCTATTGCATTGCTTTATGGTAGCAGTAGCGCCATCTATTACCAACTATGCTAGTTAGGCAACCGATATAATAGACTTTTCAGTTTATTGAATATCGTAAAGAAGTCGCTTTTACCCTTAATAATTGTTTTATATTATTTCGCATTAACACATGCTTGTGAAATATATTTTTATTTTTAAAGAAAAATGGAAAGAAAAATTTGACTTCAGGCGAGGCTCGAACTCGCGACCTACTGGGAATCTAGTCCAGCCGCTCTTCCAATTGAGCTACTGAAGCCCTGCCCGATTTGTCAAATCTTTCCTTCACATCTATTGCATTGCTTTATGGTAGCAGTAGCGCCATCTATTACCAACTATGCTAGTTAGGCAACCGATATAATAGACTTTTCAGTTTATTGAATATCGTAAAGAAGTCGCTTTTACCCTTAATAATTGTTTTATATTATTTCGCATTAACACATGCTTGTGAAATATATTTTTATTTTTAAAGAAAAATGGAAAGAAAAATTTGACTTCAGGCGAGGCTCGAACTCGCGACCTACTGGGAATCTAGTCCAGCCGCTCTTCCAATTGAGCTACTGAAGCCCTGCCCGATTTGTCAAATCTTTCCTTCACATCTATTGCATTGCTTTATGGTAGCAGTAGCGCCATCTATTACCAACTATGCTAGTTAGGCAACCGATATAATAGACTTTTCAGTTTATTGAATATCGTAAAGAAGTCGCTTTTACCCTTAATAATTGTTTTATATTATTTCGCATTAACACATGCTTGTGAAATATATTTTTATTTTTAAAGAAAAATGGAAAGAAAAATTTGACTTCAGGCGAGGCTCGAACTCGCGACCTACTGGGAATCTAGTCCAGCCGCTCTTCCAATTGAGCTACTGAAGCCCTGCCCGATTTGTCAAATCTTTCCTTCACATCTATTGCATTGCTTTATGGTAGCAGTAGCGCCATCTATTACCAACTATGCTAGTTAGGCAAATAATAAGTGGTAATAGATGGCGCTACTGCTACCATAAAGCAATGCAATAGATGTGAAGGAAAGATTTGACAAATCGGGCAGGGCTTCAGTAGCTCAATTGGAAGAGCGGCTGGACTAGATTCCCAGTAGGTCGCGAGTTCGAGCCTCGCCTGAAGTCAAATTTTTCTTTCCATTTTTCTTTAAAAATAAAAATATATTTCACAAGCATGTGTTAATGCGAAATAATATAAAACAATTATTAAGGGTAAAAGCGACTTCTTTACGATATTCAATAAACTGAAAAGTCTATTATATCGGTTGCCTAACTAGCATAGTTGGTAATAGATGGCGCTACTGCTACCATAAAGCAATGCAATAGATGTGAAGGAAAGATTTGACAAATCGGGCAGGGCTTCAGTAGCTCAATTGGAAGAGCGGCTGGCCTAGATTCCCAGTAGGTCGCGAGTTCGAGCCTCGCCTGAAGTCAAATTTTTCTTTCCATTTTTCTTTAAAAATAAAAATATATTTCACAAGCATGTGTTAATGCGAAATAATATAAAACAATTATTAAGGGTAAAAGCGACTTCTTTACGATATTCAATAAACTGAAAAGTCTATTATATCGGTTGCCTAACTAGCATAGTTGGTAATAGATGGCGCTACTGCTACCATAAAGCAATGCAATAGATGTGAAGGAAAGATTTGACAAATCGGGCAGGGCTTCAGTAGCTCAATTGGAAGAGCGGCTGGACTAGATTCCCAGTAGGTCGCGAGTTCGAGCCTCGCCTGAAGTCAAATTTTTCTTTCCATTTTTCTTTAAAAATAAAAATATATTTCACAAGCATGTGTTAATGCGAAATAATATAAAACAATTAAATCATGTTAATATAATAAAATCATTCTATTTAAGACCGCATCTTTATGTCAATTTCATTTCTCTTTGATGCTTTTGTGTGATGAGTAATTAAACATTTCAATACGCTTATTTTATTAATGTTACTTTGGAATTATAATACTTTTATCACATAAACACAATTTTCACTCATCAGTCTTAAATTAAACAGAAGAAAATTGTTCAGTTTTTTGAAAAATCTTTAATTTTGAAAAAAGAATATCAAATTCATGTTTGTCGAACTTATCTACAATCTATACTAATATTATAAAGCTGAAGAGTTTGTTTGTTTGTTTGCTTGAATGCGCTAATCTCAGGAACTACTGGTCCGATTTGAAAAATTATTTCAGTGTTAGATAACCCATTTATCGAGGAAGGCTATAAACTATATATAACACGCTAACATCACGCTAAGATGAATAGGAGAACTGGGAGAGAAACCGCGAGAAGCCGGGCCGGGCCGCTAGTGATATTATAAAAAGGAAACATTTGTTTTTCTTTATGTATATTTAAAACGTTATGACACAAAAACTACTGAACCGATTTCAAAAATTATTTTACCATTAGAAAGCTGCATCATTACTGAGTGACATACGTAGGCTGTAATATATCCATTTCATCCGTGCAAAAGCGGGGCGAGCCACTAGTAATGGATCTAAGCAATGTTTGTAAACATAAGAAACGTCTACTTACGTCATCGCCACAGTTTGACGATAAAGTGACGTGCTACGGTGGTGAAAAAAATGTACAGAATTTAGTTGAGCTTGCTATGTGTCCGCTACTGTCGCCATTAAGTCTGCCGCGTCTGCCCACTTGATCTCTCGATCACCGGCTCACACGCCCACGTCACAAGCCATTATCTTATCTCTATCCCACCTTTAATTATCCGAACTAGGTAAATGTTTTCTTTCCAACGGTTGTTAGCTTTTCAGTTTATGTACAAAGGCTTATTATCGTGTTCGAAATCTGATCTTTATTATTTCATATAAGATAAAGTAGTGGAATAATTACTTATTTTTACAACGTCTTTATTCATTCGTTAATTGGTATCTGTAGTTTATTTACTAATTTACTTTTAAACTTTAAAATGTAATTTGTTATGAAGCAGCTGAAGAACTAATACTAATACTATTTGTATAATTATAATTTATATTAACAATCCAACTGATATTTACATAAGATATTAACAAATTGACACGTTGAATAGCATTGCTAATTCTCTGAAGCACCTTATCTTCAGTTAATAGATTCGGATCTATCTGAAATCCTGGAGCAATCCATCCCTATGTATATCGTATATTTTACAAAACACTGCCAAGATCATTATTATATATAGATATATTACTATTTAAAATTATAAATATGGAAAATATTATATACATTTTATAATTTTAAATAGTAGTTTAAATTAGCATAATAAATAAAACCACTGCAAATGATCCCTGATAATGTATCAACATCCTCCTGGCATCAACATCTGCAATAAGTACATAATTAACTGCTTTTAAGCTTATTTCTGAATCTTAACCTCAAAAAACGCGACCAAATGCGAATTGAAATCGTGCGCTGAGACTCCTCACAATTGAGACAAAAAAACAAAACGTTTAAATATTTTCTGTTTGCCGAAAAACGGTTATATTATATCGAATTTAAATGATGAATAATTATTTGGAGCTATAACGAAACCCTATAACGAAATGAATAATTATTTGGAACTATAACGAAAAGGTGCGGTTATACCGGCATGTTCGGCACTCACTACGCGCGAGCCCGGTACACATATTGCGGATATTTCCCTGAAATAAAAGAACTGACTGTCCTAAATATGTAGTTGTAAACTCTACGAAATCTGTGGTGAAACAACCGCTTAAATTTCGTAGCGCGTAGAGCTATGGCGTAGCGGTCGTTCGCCTATTTTCAAGCGACAAAAAATATCCAGTCTCGCAGCGTACTTGTAGTTTTAATTCCTTAAAAAGTTATAAAATCTATTGCTTGGTCGCTGAAAGAATGTGTTAACGGGGTAGCCATCAAACTACACAATTAAAAAATCACACAACAGGTATATACTGTTTATTCAAATAATTGAACTGAAAACAGTATGTGTGAAGGTTGTACTGAGCCTCTCAATTGACGAACAAGAACCAGATATACTTATGTATTGACCAAGAAATCTCAACCGCGTAATATAGCTGTAGCTAGCGTTTGAGTCAACGCCATCTATTGAGCGAACTACTCCAACATTTGAATAATACATTTTGAATTCTGAACATACCGGCCGCCATGGACAGAGTGTCCATAACTTGCTTCATGAACTATTGAGATTTCCTGACTTTTAACTCTAACACATCGCAAAATACAAGGTACAAAATACTTAAACAATGAACAGACACAAATGTTATCAAATAATAAATCAAATATAAACATAACTTATTCAATAACAGGTAGGACACATAATTTAGATGTTTGCCTTTTTATAACAATGCCCTTGCAACGTAGACTTACAACGCGCGTGAGGTTGTCCACACCTGGATGCTTATCCACTATAACACCAAACAACCATCTCGCTGGAGGCAAATCATTCTCCTTTATTAATACTACGTCGCCTATTTTTGGTTCAGGTTGAGTGTGTACCCACTTGTGTCTTTGCAAAAAATGTGTCAAATATTCTGCTGACCATCGTCGCCAAAAATGTTGAACCAATTTTTGAGTCAATTGCCACCTACGAAGATTACTAACATTTGATGTTTCATAGTTGGCCTCTGGTACAAGAACAAGCGGCTCTCCTACTAGAAAATGTCCAGGGGTCAAAGGTATAGGATCGTCAGGGTTCTCAGACATCTGCGATATAGGTCTAGAATTGAGGCAAGCCTCAATTTGAGTGAGGACCGTAGTGAGTTCCTCAAAGGTCAAAGTTGTGTCTCCTACTACCCTCCTAAGGTGATGTTTTGTGGACCGAACTCCAGCCTCCCACAGTCCTCCAAAGTTCGGAGCACGCGGTGGAATAAAGGCCCAATTAGTCCCACGAATAGCGAGCGCTGCAGCAATCTCTGTTACCATGCTCGACCTTTCCATGTCCAACAAAGACTTGAGCTCTCTGGCGGCACCCACAAAATTAGTACCGTTGTCACTCCACAATTCGGCACAATGTCCACGTCTGGCTACAAATCGTTTAAAAGCTGCAAGGAAACCCTGAGCTGTCAAATCCGTAACTGCTTCTAAATGAACAGCCCGAGTAACCATGCAGACGAAGAGACATATGTAGCCTTTGTGAGAATGATGACCTCTACCGTTCGACGTTCGGATACTAATGGGGCCCGCGTAGTCTACTCCAGTTCGCAGGAAAGGTCGGCAAGCCGTTACTCTTGCCGCTGGAAGTTGACCCATCAACTGTTGTGTAGTGCGGGCAGCATAACGAATACAGGTGACACATTTGCGTACATGAAATCTCACAAGCGATTTCGCATTCACAATCCAATATTTTGTACGCAAATAATTAGTCATCAGTTGAGGACCGCCATGTAATGTCTTCTCGTGAGCGTCTCGTATCAAAAGTTGAACCAGTGGAGACTTATGAGGCAACAAAATAGGATGTTTCATGTCTTTACTGCCTTCGGAAAGCTGTAGCCGACCACCGACACGCATGATTCCTTCACCATCAATAAATGGATTTAACGAGGTAAGTTTACTTCTTCTATTAACTCTGCCTGTCTTAGCTAGATTCTCTAATTCTTCCTTGAAATGGATTGCTTGACATTGCTTAATACAAACATTCAAAGCTTCTAACAGTTCCTTGCTTGAAATCCATTTCGTAAATTTTATAATAGACCTTAAAACCAGAAATCTTCTACATAATGCAACTATTCTTATTAGTTTAGTTAAAGATGAATATTTATCCCATAAATCAAAATCTTCATTAACTGACATGCAACATACTTTCTTCGCTTTTTCTTCTAAATTTATCTTCGTTATTCTATCCTTCTTACTATAACTAATTTTTTCTTCCCTCAACCAGCAAGGACCTCTCAGCCACAATTCATCACTCGGGTACTGCAATGGCATTGCTCCTCTAGAAGCGCAATCCGCAGGGTTGTCCTTTGATTGGACATGGTGCCATTGATCACTATCCAAAACATTCAGGATGTCCGATACCCGATTTGCAACGAATGTTTTCCATCGGCTCGGGTGACTGCTTAGCCACGCAAGCACAACAGATGAATCAGTCCAAGCATAGAGACAAGACTTAGGAACTTGTAAGGTAAGTGAGACTTCGTGCAACAACCTTGCCAACAAAACAGCACCACATAGCTCTAGTCGTGGAATAGATACCTGCTTGATAGGTGATACCCTTGTCTTGGAAGTGATAAGGTTGACACTAATCTGCCCTGTAATACCTATTACTCGTAAATATACTACTGCAGCGTATGCATCGTTGGATGCATCGCTGAACCCATGTAACTCAATACGCGTGTCATCTTTGCTGGTATTAACCCACCTAGGTATTTGAAAACCGGTAAGTAAAACCAAATCGTTCCGATATGCAATCCATTTCTCCATTAATTGTGAGGGCAATTCATCGTCCCAATCAATTCCACATAGCCACAGTTTTTGGAGGAATATCTTTGCAATAATTATAGTCGGAGCGATCCAACCTAGTGGATCAAATAATTTAGCTATGTCTGATGTGACTTTTCTTTTAGTTACAGGATAACTTAGCGGCGGCAAGTGTACGGAGTACTCGAAGGCGTCTGATCGACGGTTCCAGGTAAGTCCTAGGATTTTTACAACTGTATCTATTCTTATTTTCAGGTTCTCTGTTCCTTCATCTCTCCCATTCCTTTCCTGTTCTCCATTTCCTTTACAAATCTCACCTAACAACTCATCGCTATTGCTGCTCCATTTCTGTAGTTGGAATCCTCCTCTATTCAATAATTCATTCATTTCCTTGTATATCATTTTTCCTTCTTCAATACTGTTGCACCCTGTCATCATATCATCCATGTAAAAATCTTTCAGAACTATTTTCGATGCCAACGGGTAATTTACACCATCATCGTGTGCAAGTTGTTGCAGGGCACGCACAGCAAGGTAAGGAGCGCATGAAGTTCCAAAAGTTACTGTCAGTAACCTGTAGTCCTGTAACTCACTATGTGGTCCATCAGGATTACGCCAAAGAATTCGTTGGAAGTCTGAATCTGTCTTATAAACTTGTACTTGTCTGTACATCTTAATGATGTCCGAAATGAGAGCAATCGGATGACAACGCCAACGAAGAACAATAGTTCTCAAATCCGACTGCAGAGTCGGCCCAACCATCAAGCCATTGTTCAGAGCGATCCCATTGGTACCAGGGCATGAAGCGTCGAAAACGACACGCACCTTGGTTGTTACTCTGTCTTCTTTGACAACAGCGTGATGCGGCAGGTATACTGCATCCTGCTTGCAACGTTCCTCTTCTGGAACTTGCTCCATATGACCAAGATCTAAGTACTCTTGTATCACCTTGGAATACTCTACCTTAAGTTTAGGATTTCTCAACAATTTACGTTCTAGTGAGTAAAATCGTTTTTCAGCAATGTCCCTTGAGTTGCCGTACTTGCACGCGGAATCTTCGTCACGAAAAGGTAATTTAACAATATACCTACCTGAAGATGTCCGAGTTGTAGTGCGGGAAAATATTTCCTCGCATTGAGATTCTTCAGGCGTGAAGTGCCTTTTAGGGCTCTCTGACTCCAATTCCCAAAATTTACGTAGCAACTCATTCGCATCATAGTGTGCGTGCATGCTGATGACATTAGTCTGATCCGCACCCTTTGTGTATAATTGACCAGATAAGATCCAACCTAGCTTGGTTTTCTGAGCCATCGGACAACCAGGTGAACCTTTGATAATGCCTTCCTCCAAAATCTGGCAATATACTTCAGCGCCTAATAAAATATCAATTTTATTAGGCGTGCTAAATGTGGGATCTGCTAAGTTTTCCTCGTTCAACTCTAATATCGGTTGAACGACTACCTTCCTTTCAGGCAGAAAGGCAGTGATATCTTTGAGGACGTGAGCCTTAACATCAACAATAACCTGAGGATTATGAAGCGATTGAATTTTAAAATACACCACAGACTTAAACTCTAATGAACCGGTCTGATCACTTCCTAACCCTGCTATCATCCCCTTACTCACGAATTTCTTTAAACCGAGTAATTGGACTGCTGCTTCCGTTATAAAGGAAGCCTGTGACCCTTGGTCCAGTAAAGACCTAAGTGTCATGAGCACACCTGTTCTCGACTCAACCTTGACTAAGGCTGTGGCCAATAATACTTGGCTGGGCATTTTCGAGAAACAATTGACAATAGACTCGTTGCTTGGTACAATATTCTTATTCAACGTTGACCCCTCAGTTTCAACGTTGTCTGTCTGTTGTGATATATTCTTGGGGTGTAACAAAGAATGATGACGTCTTTTGCAAATCTTACAACGTGTAGGCTGACGACACGAATACGCGGAGTGCTTACTGCCAAGACAATTGAAGCATAAGCCCTTGGTTTGAACAAACTCACGACGCGCATTTACATCTAATTTGGCAAACCCTTTACAGTGACAAGTTTTGTGATCTTCATTACAGTGAGCACATGTAGGTACAGTAACGTGAAGAGATTTTACATTACGAGATACTGAAGGCCTAGCAACCTTGTTATCTAAAAATTCTAAAGATCTGAATCTAGTTTGAAGATATTCTTTAAAATTGAGCAAAGTAGGCAATTCATTAAAAGTTTCACTTAATTTTGCCTCCCAGAGCTTTCTAGATTCAAAATCTAATTTTTGACTCATAAGATAAATAACAATAACGTCCCAATTAGTAACATCTATATTTAAATTATCTAGCCCAGATAAACATTCGGTCATGGTATCAAGCAAGTCCTTGATACCACCCGCTGACTCAACTACTAGATATTTATGACTAAATAACTTCTTTAACAGACAATTTGCAAGGTATCGTTTATTATTATATCTGCTTTCTAATTGATCCCAGCAAATTTGATAGTTACTTGACGTTACCGGAATGTGTCTTAAAAGTTGCTCGGCTTCACCAGTTAATTGAGTTTTTAAATAGTGTAACTTTTGTACATCATCTATAGATTTATTATTATGTACCAAAGAGACAAATAAATCACGAAATGTTACCCATGCTGAATAATCGCCGTTGAAGGTTGGTAAAGTAATCTTAGGTAATTTTAACATGTTACTGTTATTGACTTTGTGGCTATCTTGCTTAGACACATCGCTACAATCTTTAACGGAAATCACCATACATGCCAACTTAGATTTCAGTTCACATTTATAGTCAACATACTCCTCCTCAGTGCGTTCATACAACTCAACATATTTATACTGTTCAATATCCTCTTGTTTGATGTTACTATATATCTTAGAATCATAATCATTAAATTTTTTCCACATGTCTTCTAAGTTTTCTAAACGAGTTTCCACATAATACTGAGTGAAACGTTCTTTAGGCGTTTTCTTATAATTAGATCTCGCCCTTACAATTTTTTCGTATATATCATTTTGTACTCTAGCAAGTGACTCCATGTTTCAAAGATAAATTTTCTAAGTTATGAATGCTTCAAACAATCGGATATAAGGTTGTATGCAACGCAAAATATTCTAAGTTCACAGTCGACTAGTAAATATTATAAGTGTTGAACAAGAAAATTACGAAGTTGAAGATTACATTTTTTTTCTAAGTGTTTGACAGTAAAATTAAATTGGGCATAGGTTCCCCGTCAGTTCACTTTTTTAGAAATTATTGTCCTAATAAAAGTCCTAATTTGCTTTTGAAAATTTTACAAGTTTATTCTTCATACAAATTAATGCGAAATTTTTCTAAGTCCAAATTTATCTTGAATTTTACAAGTCCAAATTCGAATAAAAATAAACTAAGTCCAGGAAACGAAAACACTTTAACACTTCAAATGTACTCACGGTTTTGACTCTTCACTCACTTTTACCATGCCACTCGTACCATGTGACCTGTGGTTCCACTGTGTGCCTTAGTTCCTTGGTCACTGTGTGCCTTAATTACTTGGTCACTGTGTGCCTTACTTCCTTGGCTGCTTGCGTCTCCAGGTCTTTCAGCACAAATGACTCACTGAATTCAGCCTTATAGTCGCCGGCCTTCCGTCGATACTTCCGACTCGATAAGGACCAATGTTAACGGGGTAGCCATCAAACTACACAATTAAAAAATCACACAACAGGTATATACTGTTTATTCAAATAATTGAACTGAAAACAGTATGTGTGAAGGTTGTACTGAGCCTCTCAATTGACGAACAAGAACCAGATATACTTATGTATTGACCAAGAAATCTCAACCGCGTAATATAGCTGTAGCTAGCGTTTGAGTCAACGCCATCTATTGAGCGAACTACTCCAACATTTGAATAATACATTTTGAATTCTGAACAGAATGCGATCCTGAAGTCTGTCAGTTGGTATCATTGAGATAAAACGTAACTTCACGCCTGTAATCCACGAGGGAGTAAGAAGAGGTAAATGCATGCATTCCAGCATACATGCAAGCACCCTCAAGCCTGTTGACATCACCGAGCACGTTATTAAACTTTGAGATACTGGGAAACTTCCAGAAAATTGATAAATCTCAATAAAATTCGTTATTTGTGATATCTTAAGACCTGGGAATCGACCTCAGGTCGCAGGACCCTAGCGTAATAGTAGTAGCCTGCTCTCATTAGACTATGTACAGTCTTTGTTGATAACAAAGGTTTTAAAATTTGTAAAAGGGGAATGAGACATTCGCCTGATTATATTATAAGCAATATTATACCTATTATTTTGTTTTATTCTTAGTGACATTCTTCAATATCTTTTTTTTTTTATGTGGATTAACACTTTATCCGTTGTTGTTCACTATCATTGTTTTATCGTTTACTAGCAAGCCACCCAGGCTTCACCCGGGTGCAATGTAGATTGTTACTGGTAATTTAATGCTTTTTTCAATCATCAATTCCTACATATTAAACGGTTTAAAACAATAATTAACGACTGACTGTTATGTCAAGCCTCATAAGGTTTACGTTAGAAAAGTTAATATAGTCGTTAAGTTTTATAAAAATATCTAACTTTCGCGCAACTATCAATTTTTTTTTATTTCATGCAAACTTTCTCCGTACAATTATAAGTTTCTACAACATGAAGAATTCAGTCCAGCTGTTCTCGAATTTGACGCTGAGCAACAACACATTTATCGATTCATTTTTATTTATCTATCGATAGATAGATGACGCTTCATAAAGGGTCTTGGCGCCCTAAATGAACAAATATATTTCTGATTCTGATTCTTTACCGAACCAATACAAAATCTTGAAATTAGTTTCATTTCACAACGATTCCATATAAAGAACATTGATTGTACGTATACATTTCAATATTTACAATATAATAACTGTTGAATACATTTTACAATAAGACGTACCTACACAAAAAAGTACATATTTCCTGATCTATGACTGAACTATATCTGCACTTGTTTGCGTTTTTGTATTAAAAATAGTAAAATGGCAAATAAGTATTCGAGATACCGAGATATTCAGCCTTTGGAAGACTAGACAGACTACGTGTACCAAGCTCTGAATACTTTATATTGACGTCGGCGTGTCGTCCCCATACGAGGTGTTTGCGATACAAATTATTTTTTCCGAGAAATTCTTTACTGAAATAAACACATTACTAATACGAAATCGTTAAAAGCCTCTTCGATCGTTTGGATAGTAAACACTCGCGTCAAAAAATATTGCACATATCTTATAAGATTTTTTTATGTCAGATTTTTTTGGTTTGATTGACAGACAAGCAAACGGGCCACCTGATGGAAAGTGGTCACCGTCGCCTATGAACATTTGCAACACCAGGGGAGTTGCCAACGCGCTGCCAGTTCTAAAGGACTCTTTTGACGCCATTTTTGAAGAACCCCATATTGTAGCACCTAGGGAGCACCTCAGAGAGAAGTTTGTTCCACAATTTACACGTTCTGGGCATTTTTTTTCGCAAGATTTTAATTATTTGTAACGATGCTTGTAAAGAAATTAACAGAAATGAGCGTTCCTCGCTGAATAATGTTGAACATATTTACTTATCACGTATTGCATAACCCAATAAAATAATAGCTAGTTTTCGTACAACGTTTTTTCTGATATTTAATTTAGGCATTCTGAATATAAGGGTTGCTCGGTCTAATAATATAAAAAGATATGCATCATCATTAGCTCGATGGGACGGCAGACCAATAATAGATTTTCCCGACCTGGGGATCGAGCCAACGAGACAGTCACTACTGTAATACAGTAGCAACAATAATCCTTCTGAGATAACTTGTATTTAGACTGGATCCTGAAACAGGTTTTGAGATTCCGGATCTCGCTCCCGGTTTACGAATGCACAAGACATTGCGGACTCCCTACAAAGTGGTTAGATAGATGTATAGAGGGGGCACGCGCAATCGAGCCACGGGCCTTACTTTCCCCGGCGCGGCTAAAAATAGACGCTCAAAATAGAGTAGCCAACCGTCACGATACACACAGGACTCGGCCAAATATTCAACGCGACTGTTACAGTGAAAGTATACGAAATCTCGTATTGTACATGAATGGATCCGACTGAGTAAACACTTATTATCTTTTGATGTATTACTTCATTACTATTGTTGTTGGACGGTTTGAAGAGAAATGTTTGTATTGCGGGTTATTATGTTTCTTTTAAATATTGATAAATATTTATTTTTATTTCAGTAGATAGTAAAGAGAATGTTTGTTCTTATTTTAGAATTACAGGTTTTTTTTTTACGTTAACGTTTCAGCTAAAAAATTCCTTATTTTTTAAGACATAAAATTGAAAAACTTCAATTTCCCACAATGTATCTGAACGCTTTTTATTTTAGACTTTTTTTACAAATTTTGTTGTAATTACTGATTAAGTATTATTGAATAATTGAAAACCTGAAAAAACCGACATCCGCTTGCGGGATTCATTTGGAAGTTACACTTTTAGATCATATGCCCAGTATCTCCATATTCGACAAGAAATAACTGTATTCTCAAAGTCATTTAAATAAAGTTATTGAGGTTACTAACATATTAATTAAATACGAGTTGAGTTGTGGAACCATTTTTTTTTTTTTATTTTAACTCTTAACATCTTAACTCAATTTAACAAGTTCTTTGTATGAACGAGAGTTTGGTGCTAATGACTAAAGATGTTCTTGGACGTGACAAAAAAATTACATAACAAGATTTCGTCCGTCGTGTCGTCTCCAATTTTAAAACAAAACGCCTTCAATCTCAGGTCTCAAGGGCATATCACTTTACCAAATTTTATCGTATTCGGTTCACCTGATATGACCCATTACGGTGGTCATAACAGGATATATTTATATTTATGTTCGTATTGTATTTAGAATATTAGTATGAGTTAAAGTATTTTACCCACTGACACTACGGTACCACAATCCACCTGCGTCAAAGTGGTAATGTTGACTACCAAGTTCCCCTCAGTTGGTAAAATACGGCTCCATTTCCGACACAAAAGCAAAATAACCGAGGCCTCAGGAATGGTATCACAACCTCATTGAGAGTTTTAGTTTAAATTTTATTTTAATATTTATAAAGGTAAATTTATTCACCTGTAATGTGATTTCATAACAGAAAAGTAACTAAATATTATTTAAGATAATAATAGGTTGGGGAAAAAGTCTTTTCGCATTATAGTATGTATGAACTTGTAATAAAATGTCTTTGGCTGTAGTATTTGTATCAAGCTGGTTTTGTTATCATTGAAAGTTAAAATTTTAAAGAACATAATTCCAAATTCAAATTAGGCAAATGTGCGATTTTCATTTGTTTTTCGTACTGTCAAGATGAGTGAATCTAATGAAGAAATTCGATACATTTTAAAATTTTACTACAAAAAAGGTAAAAATGCAACGCAAGCCGTGAAAAAAATTTGCGATGTTTATGGACCTAGTGCAGTGTATGTGAGAGTAGCACAAATTTGGTTTAAGCGTTTTCAATCCGGAAATTTTGATGTCAAAGATGCACCTCGCTCTGGTCGCCCTATTACGGATAAAATGGATGCCATTTTTGAAAAAGTGGAGCAAGATTGACATATCAGTAGTTACGACGTAGCTGAAGAACTGAGAATTAATCACAAAACAGTTTTGGCGCATTTGAAAAAAGCTGGGTACAAAAAAAGCTCGATATTTGGGTACCTCACGAGCTCACTGAAAGAAACCTAATGAACCGTGTACTCATTTATGATTCTTTATTACGACGTAATGAAACCGAATCATTTTTGAAGAAGCTGATAACTGGTGATGAAAAGTGGATCACGTACGACAAGAACGTTCGAAAAAGGTCGTGGTCAAAGGCCGATCAGGCTTCACAGACTGTGGCGAAACCCGGGTTAACTCGCAATAAGGTGATGTTGTGTGTGTGGTGGGATTGGAAGGGCATTATTCATTATGAGCTATTACCACCAGGCAGGACTATCGATTCTGAACTCTACTGCGAACAACTGATGAGATTAAAGCAAGAAGTTGAGAGAAAGCGGCCGGAATTGATCAACAGAAGGGGTGTGGTGTTTCATCATGATAACGCTAGACCTCACACATCTATAGCCACTCAGCAAAAATAAAGAGAGTTTGGCTGGGAGGTGTTAATGCATCCGCCGTATAGTCCTGACCTTGCTCCTTCAGATTTCCACCTGTTTCGGTCTCTTCAGAATTCATTATGGTTAGGTTAACATCACGAGAGGACTGCCAAATCCACTTGTCGTGGTATTTTGATGAGAAGTCCCAAAATTTTATAGCAATGGGATCATGTCCCTACCTACAAGATGGCAAAAGGTTATCGAACATGATGGTACATACATACTTTAGTATAATTTAAATAAACTATATTAAAAAATGTTATGAATTATCTTAAAAAATGCGAAGAAACTTTTTCCCCAACCTTATATGTTTTCAAATTATAGAATTCGAGCTTGTGACGCCCCAAGCAACCTTATAATGCAAATTATATGTAAGTCATGTTTTCTTCTACAAATAAGATAAATAAAGAAAATTTATTGGACACAAATAATCCTATGTACATCACACTAATATTATACGTGTAAAAGTTTTAATGTACATCACACTAATATTATACATGTAAAAGGTTTTTTTTTTACGACGGAGTTATTTTCTTACATTGTACCCCGTTGTAGGTTTAACACTCAGGTTTAACACTCTTTACGTTATAATATGCTTATCGTCCATAAATTCCACTTAGGAAAATAAATGTCAAAATCAAGATGTATACTTTCCTATTTCAGAATGTCCGCCTGCTGCAGACGGCATGGAGCGATTTGCGTGCCCTACACCAGACCGACAAGGACGCTATCGTTGCATTGACGACCATGTGCTCTGCGACGGTTTCATCGACTGCCCCAACGGAGAGGACGAAGATCGTCAAGCCTGTATGTTTTATAAAACGGTACGCTTTCAAATTATATGTTACAACAATTTTAATATTTCATTTGTCTGACATATCATTCAGTATAAAAACATTATATTATTTTGTTTTACAGACGAAGGCCCATTTGGATGTGCTGGCTGACGCTCTGTTGCGGTGGGCGCGCGGACGCTAAGTTGCCATCTCTCCCGAACCCCGAACCCTAGTGCTCGAAAAATCCAACAGTGCTACATGGACCTCAAGTGGACACTAGATCAGCTATGTGCTCTCATAAGTTCAGTGAAAGCTGCGAACACCCGTACGGAAGTATTTGGGCGCAACCAGTCAAGTTTACTAGAGGAAGCGAGGAACGTAATGAAACATATCAAGTAGTGGTGCAGTCTTTGCCAAAACATGACCACTTAAAGTGTAGTGTAAGGATTCTGACAGCGAACTGATCCAAACCAAATAATGATATGTGTAAATTCTCGCACACGAGGTAAGGAGGCGTCTGGAGGGATGTAGTGATGTGATCTGGTTTCGTCCCGATAATCTCTGCAGCTGATTTATTTCCTTCTAGCACTATTATACTAAAATGTGAGACTGGTAGTCGACATTGTTAGTCGGTAGACGTACATATACATAAATAAATACTTATTTTAGAGTTAGTCCTTCTTTTGACAAAACATACGATACGTTATTATCGATTTGTTGAAGTACTTATTCTCTCAATATATTTATTCTATATTAAGTTTTTGCATTCCTTATTATGAGGGTTGTAAAGATCTGTAAGAATGTATATAGATAAATTTAAATAATTATTTGTATTTATTTCCTCATTCGGCCTATTTCGGCGAAAGGAGTCATTCCATTGTCTATGAGAATATTTTATAAGCAAGTAATCGCTCAATGCGAGAGTTTGCTGAATATATCTGTCTTATTGATAATGATAATTGGGTTTGTGAAACGCTTACTAAATGAACATAGTACCTACTTTAACGTAACGACCGTCTTCTTTCTGGGCAGCTATTAATAGTAATAATTAGAATTCATTCAACTAAATAGTACTTTTAGTTAATTTAGATTACATGACATACCATACATGTATTAATGCAATGCAACGTATTATTCATACAATTAGCACAGAGTTTTGACTGAAAGTGCTCGTTGTTATCGTTTGCCGAGAAAGTCTGAACAATATATCGAGTCTAGTCGTTATTTAGTTCCTAATGTATAAGTTTATCTGAACTCTATACATAATGATACTCTGGCGGAGTCGAATTCTGCACATTGATAGAGAAGAGGAACAACTGTCTTTTTTGAAGTTTGTTCTCCAGCTAAGGCCGATGGTTCCAAAACAATGTTTGTCTATCTGTCTGCTCTTGTAATATAAAAACTAATATGCAGAACTTGAATAAAAAAGATGCTGACAACAATATTATGTCCCAGAGCACATGAGTCTCACAAATATATCTTCATATTATTTTTACGAAACATTAGTTTTAGCTTCATTATATACTCGGACCTGTTTACTGCTTTCGATATAAGTTATAATAAAGATGCGGCTCGACTGAATTAAAAAAGGATGTACAATGGATTACGTATTGTCTTACCTATAAATACAAATAAGTAAATGTATTTCAAGGAAGGATCTATGCTATGTGTCAGTTACCAAATCCAAGCGAACGGAGCCGCCAGCTACAGCTAATGCAGAATAGGCATTATTTTGCAGCCTATCGTACATTTTACTCAATAATATTCCTCATAATATTCCTTCGATATTGGAAACTTTGGTGTTATGAGATAGAGCATTCATTGGCACAAAATGTAGGTGTTAGAAAAAAGTACTTTTTTTTTTAATTTAATACATATATAGAAAATAAACGGCCCACCAAAGTAATAGAATAAAACTTGTTTATATTTAAAACTAGCACTTTAGTTCACATCCATGTTAATGTTCTTATATGTAATGTAGAGTTAGAAACTAGTAATATATTCGCAAACCTAAATGCTTATTTACCGATTTGTACGAAATATATATTGTCAGTGAATTAAATATATGTACTTATTCTCAAATTTTATTATTGAAAAATTAAAATAATATTGTGAAGAATATATAGCCTAAGAGAATATTAAGTATAAGAAGTCATTAAAAGTATGGAGTAGTCATAGATCGTAACCTGTAATATGAGGTAGAATACTATCGGTATATAATTGTAATGCACCATTTATTCATGATATGAGTAGTCTTAATAATATTATCATAATTTAATGGCACGATATTTTCTGTGTGTAGTGAAGTAGATTATACTACATTTGAAATATGAAAGTTAAATTTAATAAATTATCAGTCGCGACGTGTCATATTAGTGCAAATGATATACCTAAGTGTTAAATATAATTATATTATACTGATGAGATAAATAATATAACACACCAATTTTTTAAATTAAGTATTATATAAACGGATGTGATCTTTAGTGGTAGAAAATTGATATATCTCTGTGGAACTGGAGGCCCATCAAAGCATTCTATTTTATTTTACGTATAAAACGTAATTTAAATAAAAATAGCGTCAAAGATTTAAAAACGGAATAAATACCGCTGTAGTCTATTAGAACGTTAGTTCTTGAGCCAGTAGTCTCTGCGGTATTTATAATTCATACATTGTTTCGAAAACGTGTAATATTCTAGATATTTGATAGAAGTTAGAATGCTTTGATTATAATTTCACTGAGATCTATCGAACATTATTAAAATATTTTCAATTATAAGATTGAATATGTATCTACTTAATTTGTACATGAAAAACCGTGGCGTATATGTATCTATAGAAAATACTTAGTTGTTTGTGCCAATGAATTCTCTTCGTATTGATTAAGTGATTGGAGATACAATGACTGTTAATTTATGTTGACATAACTCTGTTCGTTTTTAAAGTTCCATTATTTCATAGTGATCGTAAATGAGAACGAACACAACCCTAATCATCAAACTCGTGCGTCATCGTCTTATGCTAAGAAAATATGTACCTATATGATTTCTTAAATGTATATTGTTTCTTAGAATATAATGCTATTAACTATATTAATGTAATTGCACTCAAAATTTGCCTGTTTCATATGTGCACAGCAATTTATTGTGATATTTTAAATATTATAGATTAAGATGCAAATCATGATCTCGGGAATAGACTATGTACCTATCAATGTGATTATTAATTTATATACATGTAATAAGTTATAATGATGTGAGTCTGTATGAAATATGGGCGATTCTGTACTAATTAGGCTTGCAACAGCTATATAACGACTAAAAAAACTTATTGTTCATCATGTTCATTGAATATACACCATATTATCAACTTATTTGAAGACTCGTATTTAGTTCATATCTCTATACTTCTTATGATTTAGAAACGTTTAGCAATTTCAGTCAACTTTATGTATACATATAGGGAGAATACTCGGTGTACAATGTCTATAATTATGTAACGTCGTATACAAGCGGGTTCGAGCTATTTGATTACAAACTCAATCGAACCTATTTAATTTTATGTACATGGCATTTTTTCCCATTAGTACAATAAAATATCGCTTTGCACACTCTTTGAGCACACTTTTTTATAATATGAGGATGTGAAGACAAGCCTACTCACAACTTACATTATACATTACATTAATATTATGTTCAAAAACTGATAGTTTAAGTACTTGGCTATAAACGATTGTCTAATTTGAGCGTTGCAATATCTTACAAATGCAAATTGATGTCGACTTAAGATTCATCTTGTGGTAAACAAAAATGCTCAGAAATCTTCCTAACGAAGTTCAAATTACATATTCTTTAAAGGTCTTCTAATGTCTATTTCTCGGAACACCTTTAAAAGGGTACCTAACTATTAAAACTACGCTCAATTGGAAAAAAACTACTTCAACAAACTTTATTGTTGAAGAGCAATATTTTTAGATGACACACTTGTAGTTGATAACTAGATACATACTGTTTATTTGATTACTCATAGAGTTCACTTACAAATTTTTGGAATGATGTGCGCACAACTATATGCTATTTTCCAACCTGTTAATAAACCTGTATTATTTCAACAGCAATTTTTTTAACGGTATTATTTAAAAATGCAACTATTTTTGTAGATACTTATATACCTACGTTTGATTACCACTAGATAAAGATATTATATTTTCTCATAATGTTATGTTTGCCAAAAAAAGACAAACAATCTAATCGATTTATACCGCACAAAAAACAGCGTTAAACGTTTTAGAAAATGTAATCTTTGAGACAAATAGTGGGAACTTAATGTTATTTTGTTATAAAGAAGCTACCCGCTCGGGTTCGTTGTCGTTGCACGGCTTACTCTACCATCAGAATAACTCCGAGAGAATATTTGCACGTTCCACTTTTACATCATAGATAACCAGCTCTACATCTTATTCTTGTTACTAAATGTTCAGGAAGACATTCTAACAATCTACATAATTATATTCTCTCTGAGAATATTCCTAACTTTTCAACAGTGTCATAGATGAGTTGCCTTAACATTTCGTAGAATATGTACATGCAACTCACATGGCGATAATCTTATAACGACTACGCTATTTTGTAGGCGTAATATACTTTTGGACTATTTATTATGTATTGTTAATTACTATATATGTTGTATTAAGATAAAAAAAATGAAAAATAAAAATAAATGTTAATAAATGCCTCAGCCAGATGAATAAGTATTTCATTTTTTCCAACACAGTGTCCTACAGTGAAATATCCCAAACGTAAGCAAATTAGGTATGCACATGAAAAAAAATTACATATAGCAAAATAAAAAAAAAAGATAATAAAAATTAAGATATTATTAAAGTATGAATCTCTAACTTGTAAAATAAGAGGGTGAAAAAATCCGCTCCAATGCGGATTGGTGGAGATACGGGTTAGTGGCCAACCCGCTGGCGGATGTTTTCAAACCGCCCATAAGGCCTCCGACAAGGTTTAACGACTGCTATCTATCGATAGCAACCGGGACCGACGGCTTAACGTGCCCTGCGAAGCACGGAAACGCGCATTTTAATTTGCCTCTAGCGGTCACCCTTCACACACCCGACCACGCCCGTAGTGCTTAACCGAGTAGATCGCATATGACCTACACCAGCCGCGGTGCCATGCGCGCTTCCTATATGTATAGGTACTGATGTCGTAGTTGCTGGGTGTTGTCATTAGATCATTCGCCTATCTTACTAGAACTACAATCTACTATGAAAGTATGTATGTATCTTCACGCCAGGTCCCTAACGGGGTAGGCAGAGAGTGTAGAGCGCCAGATATCCCGGTCCTGACAAACCTCTCGTGCCTCGTCTACCTTCATCATTCTCTTCATACATGCACGCCGATTCCTAAGACTTGACCCCACCATCAGACAGAACTCGACCTATTTGGTCATGGTAGGTCAGTCTTGGTCTCCCTGGGCCTCTGCAACCATCCACATTCGTATTGTATATCTGTTTAGTCATTCGCTCATTCGACATTCTTTCTATATGCCCGAGCCATAAAGTATGAAAGTAAGAAGTGGATAGTGCATCCTTCATAGCGTTACTAGGAAAAAACAAACCTACAGGCACAGGCACCCATTGAAAGCATCGTGGACCTAATAATTCACAAATTAAACATACGGCTCAATGATAGAATTTCTTCAACAAAAAATTAGCCAAGTGCGAATCGGACTTGCGTTAGTTGCGTTCACAGGGTCCCATAAAGTTTAGAAAATGCCTGTATTACCTTAATGATCGTCTTATTGGTTTTTGGTCTTGAGGCAACTTGAAGAGCCATGTTTTCGCAGTGTTATTCTATTTCACTTTTCACGGGCACTGTAAAACCATAATCTACCTCAAACAAAATGCCACCAATTAATATAACCCAAAAATGCACTAAAAAATGAATTAAACTAAGAGCACCACACGCCTCTTTCGAGGATCTCCCACCAATCCGCCAAAACCCAAAACCCCAAGAATCAACTTGTGTGTGTAATAAAGTCGGCTCTACTCTCGCGGCGCGAATAGCTGCGAAAGCCTACGACACGAGTGTAGATGTTGTTCACGCCTTGTCGTTCACGCTTCGCGCCGTTCCCCGATCAGTGTCGGTTTTTTGTCCCGCGACTAAGGGTTTGCGGCTCGCGAACATGAACGCATCCACTCTCACAGTTTTCCGCAGTAGCATACAAGACTGTGAAGTTCACGCGCGGATCACGGCGTTTATGCGTGAGTATAAAGCCGGCTTAACGTGTGCAAATAGTAGCAATTTATACTGTCATACCGCGTTCCACTAGACTACCGCAACGATTGTAACGCCCTCTTCATTGTTCCACCTAGTAGTAGTAAGGCCCGTGGTCGTCGCGAACGATCGTTCAACGTCGTAGATGACGCAAGCGCAACGACCGCGACCACGCTGATATTGCTGTTCCACTAACGTAAAAAGGCCGTGAATGAGCGTTGTGGACGAATTTTATAAGTGGAACGCACGTCTTGAGAACGCAGCCCATGTCATTAAGAAGGGTGTCCATATTTAGCAGATTTCTGCTATTTTAGCAGAATTTGCAAGGACATATAATTGTTATTCATTAAAGTTGTACATTGTTAAAAAAATTACTTCTTTTTCCCTTTGATGAGCATAGATAATTCAATGTCATATAATGATTAATTCAGCGAAATTCTTTTAAACAGTGTATGTTTATTGAATATTTAATTTATAGCAGAATTTGTGTAGGCTGAATCTGCAAAAAAACATTGGTCACCCTGTCATGAAGTGTCATGTTATCAATGTCAGTTGTCAAGATCCATTTGCGACTGAGATTGTTTTGTTGTCGTTGTCTTGAATTTTGTCTTTGTTTTGTATTTAGTTTTTATTGTGCTGTTTTTGTGTATTTCTAATTCATCAGCAGCTTTATCCAACTGACCAGAACAAAGGTTGCTCCAAGCACGTAAAGATGTCGGGCTGTGATACGCAGAAGTCGGAAAGTTCTAAAGATAATGTGTCTACAAATTCTATTGATGAAGGATTACCCCGAGAACTAAGCCAACTAAGTTTTTCGAGTGCGTCGAGTCAAGATGAATTTTATTGTGATAAAGGACATTCCGAAAACACACTGAAAAGTCTTTTTGGATACTATCAATCACAAAAACTGTGTGATGTGGCTCTAATAGCAGGAGGGACCAGGTGAGATAGCATCTCTTTTGTCTTCAAAAGAGTCATCTGTATTCTGCTTTGAACACAAAAGAAATGCTATGAAAGTATTAATAGATTGAGGATGTTGAACTGTATCTACATTGTTCGATGAAAATAACACTAAAAATATATATAATTATTACTACTCAACTCTTAAAGTTATAATGGTATGCTAATACTTTAAAATACAGAGCGAAAGTGTTAACCTGTCAGTTCGTGAGATAAATATGCACAATTTATTTTCTATTGTTATACAGAAGTTCACCATAGGAGTGTTGGGGAATGGTTTTCTTTAGAAATACATTTCTTTTTACAAAATATACCTTGAATAGGTATTTAACCATTTTTTAAAAAGTAAGTGTGTTAGTATATTTTTTTAGGAGGTGCTGAGTACTACTTACTTGCCTTGCATACCAGAGATAATGGCACTTGTTTATTGAAGCAGGCATAATTTGAAAAAGTAGTTTATTGAGAAATTGTGTTTATTGATTGTGAACAGTGTTAAGAATAAAACTATTTTTACGGATTTATCTCGCGTATATTAAACTAAAATTATTTTTAAAATCAACCCGACGTTTCGGTCGCTTTTCAGCTTCCGTGGTCCCGGGCAGACTGAGGTGACATTTGTCTGACAGAAGTTTGAAAAAATTATATGTAGCTACCTCCATCGATTTCGTAAACGCCTTGCGTAGCGTTCAGGATTAACACAATAATTACTTATGGTATCTTGAGGTCTTGCAGACTGCTGCGGCTGGGATTTAATCTTGCTAAGTATGGGATCCCATGATGTTGATAATCGCCATCCATCTTCTCTATTGAAATTTGGGTGTTTTTTAATTTCAATAGCCTCGCGTACCATTCGTAGAATGGGTTTGTGTTCTCTATCGAGTATTTGAATTTTATAAAACCGGATGTAATAGTTCGGCTTATCCGCTATGTGTTCACAGACTGCAGACCTCCCTGTTCTTCGGTTTTGGACATCAGCAATGTGCTCTTTAACGCGGGTGGATACAGCTCTCTTCGTTTGACCAATGTGGACTCTCATATATTCGCTAGAGAACACAAACCCATTCCACGAATGGTACGCGAGGCTATTGAAATTAAAAAAACACCCAAATTTCAATAGAGAAGATGGATGGCGATTATCAACATCATGGGATCCCATACTTAGCAAGATTAAATCCCAGCCGCAGCAGTCTGCAAGACCTCAAGATACCATAAGTAATTATTGTGTTAATACTGAACGCTACGCAAGGCGTTTACGAAATCGATGGAGGTAGCTACATATAATTTTTTCAAACTTCTGTCAGACAAATGTCACCTCAGTCTGCCCGGGACCACGGAAGCTGAAAAGCGACCGACGTCGGGTTGATTTTAAAAATCATTTTAGTTTAATATACGCGAGATAAATCCGTAAAAATAGTTTTATTTCAATGAGTGTAGCTCGCGAAAACCTAAGAACATATCAGTGTTAAGAATCTTGATACATGTGTTCGAACTTAAATTTTGTTTTCTTAAAATTATTTATTTATATATTTATTTATTTATTATAGCCTTTATATTCTGATTTTTTTGTTGTAGGTTTCTAGGTTATAGGTTTATAGGTATGTCTCATAATTCAGTAGGCCTCCTGGCAAAGGCCTCCTCTAGCTTTTTCCACTGGGCTCTATCACGAGCCTTTCATCTCCAGTTTGGACCCACTGTGAGCTTTAATTCATCCTCCTATCTTCTTAATTGTTTACCTCTGGTTCTTTTGGTATTACTGGGATACCAGTCTGTGATGATTTTAGTCCATTTTTCTTGTTTCTCCCTCAACATGTGTCCTGTCCATCTCCTCTCTCTCTCTCTCTCTCTCTCTCTGTCTCTCTCACACACACACACACTCTCACTCTCTCACTCTCTCTCTCTCTCTCTCTCTCTCTCTCAATTTGAGCCTATAGCATTAAAAATCTTGGTTTACTAAAATTTAAATTGAGCCCTTTTATTACTGAGGGTGCAATGTTAGCCGAAGTGAAGATAAGAGATGCAAATAAGGTACTAATTATAATTTGCTACATTACAGAATTCCAGCACATAAAGTTGTATTAGCATCATGTAGTGAGTATTTTGCGGTAATGTTCACTGGATCTCTAAAAGAAGCTCAATTGACTGAAATCACTCTAGAACGAGTTGACTCACAAGCACTTCAAGCACTTGTGCATTATTGCTACACAGGCACCATAGGTATTGACCTTTTTTAAAATACGTCAATTACAATTATCACTATAAAATTATTTATCACTATAATATTAAAATTATATTTGTACCATTTTCCAGCTTTATGCATTTCATTGTGTAATATGTAACTTAAAATAAATTGTATGTTATCTTTGAAATATTTTATTTGCAGAATTAAGAGAGGAAACTGTAGAGGTGCTTCTTTCCACTGCAAGCTTGCTGCAACTAAATTCAGTTACAAAAGCTTGTTGCACATTTCTTAAAAAGCAGCTGGATCCCTGTAATTGTTTAGGAATAGCTTTGTTTGCCGAGCAGCAGTCTTGTATGGCGTTACATAAAAGTGCTTTGGAATATACTTACCAACATTTTATGCAGGTACTATACAGTGCATGTATTTTCAACCTTTAAAAAAATGTCTTCATTCCATTTTATTTGTCAACGTAGTAGCACACCAGCTATCTACAGGTCGCAGAAAACTTAAAGGCGTCCAAGAAGGTGATTTTATAGTGTAGAAGAAATATGTGAGAGGGAAATCTGGAAGTAATAAGCTCTTCCTTGTCTTTATCGTTGTAACATGTTAAGAGACTGGTGTAAAGCTTACATAGGCAACTTCATTCAGTGCCATTTAAGTTCTACATGTATTTGGTATACTACTAGGCTGACATATTCACTATCACCAAAAAACAATAAAATATTATCTGCAGTTTTTTTTATTCAAGCTACACCGTCGACGAT
The DNA here is from genome assembly GCA_036365455.1 of Macrosoma leucophasiata. Lineage (NCBI taxonomy): Eukaryota > Metazoa > Arthropoda > Insecta > Lepidoptera > Hedylidae > Macrosoma > Macrosoma leucophasiata. The sequence goes on along the minus strand of JAWQUS010000003.1, from coordinate 11,959,939 downwards.
GACTTGGTGACTCGCTTGTGATTTATCGGAATTCATTTTTCAGCAGTTGTGTATACCATTGTACTAGCGATTTCTTGGCTAAAAACCTAATGATATTATAAATGTCGTTGGTAGGTAGGTAGCGACTTTTCAGATTAACTGCACTGGCTGCTATAATAAATCGCTCCTAAAATTCACTTCCACTCAGTGATTTTGACATCGCCAGCGAGTCGCCATTGATTTAAGTTACCGCCATGTCAACTCAGCTTAAGAACTGACTTTGCCACCTAGTAATAAAGAGTATATATATTTTTTCCTGGTGGTAGAGCTGCAGTGACGGAGCTCGCAGGCGAAGGCAACGACCTACCGCATTACCTAATATACATGCTGCTAAATGGTAGTGTTCAGCACTATCGTGTTCCGGTCAGGTGGTGATGTACGGCCCTGTAATTTCCGGCACAGAGGCATAACACCTTAGGCCTCAGGAGTGGTAACGCATCTGCATTTTGACCTTGGTCTTTGTGTGGGTGCAGTTATCACTTAACATCAATGTGAACTGCATGCTTCTTTGCCACTTCCATAACATAAAAAATGTATAGGTATACTAGAGTGGTATTGGCTATTGCGGTCATTTAAAAAAAAATATAATGTTCAGCTACTCCAAAGAGAAGATGGTTATCCTGTTTCTGAAACTGGTTTCATAAGAAAATAGAAATGAGACATTCTAAAATATATTTATGGAGCACCTTGTACGCTAGGTATATTGAGAGAAGAAACATGAAATACTAATTCATTTTCAGCTATCCAAATCGTTTATTAAGTATACCTTAAATGAATTGTCGTAAGTATAGTTTACAAGGCGCGGGCCCAACATGCAATTTGTCCTTTAAACTGTCGCCATCAATATTGTTGTTTACCTAAAATGATTGTAATTGACAACATTTCATATTTTTAACCTACATGTTTTACTACATTATTCAAAAGTTAATCCAAAACTACCCGTGTTTAACCATTTTTCGAAATTTTGTAGTTTTCATTCATAATTTCTACTTTGAAAGTAAGTGTATTCTAAAAAGACGTATGCGCCATTTGACGTCACACATAGGGTGGAATGGCGATAGAACCATTGCCTTATGACTTGACCCTTTAAAAAAAATTGTAGATGTCACTGTCCACGGGCACTGTAATAAACCTATATCAAACAAAATGCCACCAACTTTATTCAATATAACTTAAAAATACACCAAGAAAATGAAATAAAATAAGAGCACCATACGCCTCTTTCAAGGTTCCGCCAAAACCATCTCTTGTCGTGTTTTTTTTTTTTGTTATGGCATCGCTATTACGCATATTGCCAGTGTCAAGTAAAACGATATTTCGTATTTATTTAAGCAGCGTAAAAGTTAGTATAATATAGTCATCAAGTATAACATGTAAGTATTAAGTATATAAGTTATCAAGTATATTTCAGTCAAGTGAGTTACAATCAAGTTATTCGAGTAAAGCGATGGCTACTTTACCAGAACATTTACAATGAAGTTTTGGAGGCAACCTGAAAGGTCGTGTTTTCGCACTGTTATTCTATTTCACTATAAACTGGCACTGTAATAAACTTATATCAAACAAAATACCACCAACTTTATTCAATATAACTTAAAAATACACCAAGAAAATGAAATAAAATAAGAGCACCATGATACGCCTCTTTCAAGGTTCCCGCCAAAACTCATCTCTTGTCGTTGTCAGCTTGTTAAACTCGATGTAGGGCTGTGATCTTTTTATTTTAAAAATATCAGTACCAGTGTTCGATATATCGAAAAAAATATCGATATATCAATATAATTTTTTAAAAAATCTTTGACCCTGCATGTCGTCGATTAATCTCTTCCTTGATCCAACTACAAATAAAAAATATCTATATTATATCAACAGCCTGAGGGCTAAGTCGTTGTTGAAGACTTTAAAACTTGTTTTTTTTTTTTTAATAAATAAGTTCGTGGCAGCATTTCATAGACTTAGTAGTAGGGATGGCGATTCTTTCTGAAATCAATCAATGTTCGAATCGAAGTGTCCAAAATCCTTTGACTATTAAATCGACATTGAAAAAATCGATCTTTGATTATCGATCTATTTTTGATTTGGGATATGTAATACTAAATTTCAAGGAAAACAGACGACCAAAAAAAAGCAACAAAAAAATGCTTCCTATACTCACGATTAAACGTTAAATCTTATGATCTCTATGTTTCATATGTCCCTATGTGAATTAACCAAAAAGATCGATCTTCGATTTTCCAGGGCTTAGTATCGATTCACTAGATCAATCCGGTACTGTGGATCGATTTAAATAAATTATTGTAATTATTTAAATAAGAACCGATTTTTTGGTTCCTAAAGATCGCTTTTCCGATTAATCGATCTCAGGTCTCGGATCACCATCCCTACTTCCTAGTTATATACTTTGACAGTGACGTATCCGTATCAATTTGACACATCTTGTCACAGAGTATGTAACAATAATGTTTTCATCTAAAGATAAGCAATGGTAACTACTTCATTCCACCATGTAAGTGACGTCATGACATGTTTTTCCGTTTTATTTTTTTTTCACAGAAATTAAGAAATAAAAAAATACAAAAAATATATATTTGAACTCAGAAAAGAAAACCAAAGAAACGGTATTTTCTTTTAGGGTCGTGTCAAAGTTGAAATGTTGTCAATTATTGACGTTATCTATCAAAACAGCAGTCAAAACTGCAAAGTGGCTATCGAAATGAAGCCAACTGAGATACATAATTCACTTTCAGGTAGGCTTTACACTTACACATACCTACGTAAGAGTTTTATTTTTAATCTTTTTGACCATATTTTTAGGTTGTCAAACATCAAGAATTCTTGTGTTTACAAGCAGATCAATTAGATAACTTGCTCAAGTCAGATGATCTCAATGTTGTAACTGAAGAGAATGTGTTTGAAAGTCTAATGGCATGGGTCCAGCACGATAATTCAAATAGAGAGCAACATTTGCCAAGTTTGCTCAAGTTAATCAAACTGCCATTGCTTTCATCTGAGGTAAGACGCCATCTACCCGTAGAGCAACACGGGCCATCGGCCGATCGCAGGGGATTAGCCATAATGTTTATTACCGATGCCATTGTAATTTCCCTCCACAAAAAATGACTGTTATATTTTTTGTGTGTAGAAATACGTGTAACACACACACACACTACAAAAATCGTCTATTACTACGAAACTCCCACCTTGACTTTAACAAATTACATAAACAATTTCACGCACAAAGGAGATGTTGCAAGCTCGGCTCTGGTTCGTACACTACCTCAAAAAATGGGTAAATTAAAGATGAATCCGAAAACAATAAAATTAATTTATTCATGAATATATTTTACAGTTACAAGCACATTTAATTCAAACGATTTTATCATTTTCAACATGAATATTAGTGGAATTCGTCAAAATGACATCGCCCGCCATATTCGCCATCTTGGTTTTGAGTTGCAATTCTAACTGCAAATAATGTTTTGTAACTGCAAACAAAGCTGAATAAAAGAATATATGCAGTAAAAAACGTTTTTATATTGATTTTGCCTGTTAATGTCATATAATGTCCATACATTTTTACAACATCTCCTTTAAACATCTAGGCCTAGGAACACCTGTGCTTGTACTATGACAGAGGAGAAAGCCTGCATATGGCTACTCCCTTCCGGTCCGTTGCGGCCCGGCCGATGACCCGTGTTGCTCTATGCATCTACCTAATAAATATATAAAATTCTCGTGTCCCCTAAATTCCTCTGAAACGTCTTGATGACGATTTTGATGATTGTTTCATGTCTGAGAAAAGGTAGTAAAGTAAAACGATACAATGTTCGCCGGGACGGATTAGTGTTCTAAAAAAGTTTTGAAAAATTCTGGTGGCAGAGTTTCGATGTCGGAAGTGTGATACATAGGCGGTAGTGCCATTTCCTAATATTTCTGCTTTCAAATGGTAGTGTTTAGCACTATCTTGACCCAGTTAGATGGTAACGAAAACGAATATATTAACTATCAAAACGACTTGGCCCTCAGGGATGCCAACCCGTGTGTTTTTTCGGTTTTTGTGCAGATAGATTGCTATAGGATGTCACTTACATCCATGGGAACTGCATACCAGCTTATCACCATCATGACTTTTAAAAAATGCGTTTACTGATGCAATTACTGTTGAATATTTTGATCCTATTAGATCACTAAAACCTATTACAGGTGGTTACATACGTTAGATCAAAAACAGTGTAATCTCATATTATCTCGGCCTTTTCTAATCCATCATTTTATCAATTTTCATAGTTACTATCTACTAATAATAATGTAGGTAAATAAGAAGTGTAATTAAGACAAAAAAGACACACCGCAACGCGTCAGGCTATTGCACGTTTCCACGGATTTTTGTGACTCGGCCCCGGCCTAATAATAACGTGCATACGTAAACACGCGCTAAGGCTGCCCGCCTCCAGTAATTTAACTACGTCTGTGTTTGAGTATCACATCCACCTTTCGTCACTGCGGCGCCATCTCGTGTCTCTTGTGTACAGATCTAAGTAGTTAGTGTGTCTTTAGTACAAGTTTGTACCTAACTCCGAGACGCGTAGGTATAACTGGCGTGCCGCCCGTTTGTATGAAGGCAGAATGCTGTAGATAAACTTTTTGTTTCCTTGCCGCTCGGCGAAATGACTTTGTCGCGACCAATCGAATGCAAGCATTGTCTAAGTGTGTGTGAGTGTTTGTAATGATTTCAGTTAGTTAGTTTGCGTAAATGGACCCAAAATAGAGGCGATGGTTGTACGAGAGTTACATTTCTTTACATAATTTTTCGAACGGTACTACTATTTGCTACATTACATTATTCACGTTAAAATATTTCATATTTATTTTATTTCAGTATCTCATTGATAAAGTGGAATTGGCCTGTGGTAATGTATCTGAATGCCAACCTTTAATAATGGAGGCTGTGAAATGGCATTTACTGCCCGAAAGAAGATCTCTACTATTCTCACATAGAACAAGACCTCGCACATCTACTATTGGACGTCTATTGGCGATTGGTGGCATGGATGGTTACAAGGTAATCATTATCATTGCCCTTTGAATGCCTGTTACAGCTAAAATATTATGATAAGAGAAACAGTGATTTGACATATTAATAGATAAGTCTCGTGTTAAAGAACATGTTTTTGACATGAGCTAATGATGTACATTATAACAAATAAAAAAAAATATTCCTTTGTTTAATTAACTTGTAATTCGATTTTATCAGTTCATTGCTATAAAGTGTGTGGTATTATAAATCTTGGTATTGTATATATTTTTTAATCTTACATTATAGGGTGCCAGTAATATGGAAATGTATGATCCACGAACAAACACTTGGACTCCATTTATGAGAATGGGCGCCCGACGGCTACAGTTCGGTGTTGCAGTAATGCAAAATAAACTCGTTGTTGTTGGAGGCAGGGACGGACTCAAGACTTTAAATACGGTAAATTCTCGAACGTTGTCCTAATCTCCTCAGCAGGAGAACCAGCGATTTTATCTAATAGGTTGGGGAAAAAGTCTTTTCGCATTATAGTATGTATGAACTTGTAATAAAATCTCTTTGGCTGTAGTATTTGTATCTGGCTGGTTTTGGTATCATTGAAAGTTAAAATTTCAAAGAACATAATTCCAAATTCAAATTAGGCAAATGTGTGATTTTCATTTGTTTTTCGTACTGTCAAGATGAGTGAATCTAATGAAGAAATTCGATACATTTTAAAATTTTACTACAAAAAAGGTAAAAATGCAACGCAAGCGGCGAAACAAATTTGCGATGTTTATGGACCTAGTGCAGTGTCTGTGAGAGTAGCACAAATTTGGTTTAAGCGTTTTCAATCCGGAAATTTTGATGTCAAAGATGCACCTCGCTCTGGTCGCCCTATTACGGATAAAATGGATGCCATTTTTGAAAAAGTGGAGCAAGATCGACATATCAGTAGTTACGACGTAGCTGAAGAACTGAGAATTGTTCACAAAACAGTTTTGGCGCATTTGAAAAAAGCTGGTTACAAAAAAAAGCTCGATATTTGGGTACCTCACGAGCTCACTGAAAGAAACCTAATGAACCGTGTACTCATTTGTGATTCTTTATTACGACGTAATGAAACCGAATCATTTTTGAAGAAGCTGATAACTGGTGATGAAAAGTGGATCACTTACGACAAGAACGTGCGAAAAAGGTCGTGGTCGTGGTCACAGAATGTGGCGAAACCCGGGTTAACTCGCAATAAGGTGATGTTGTGTGTGTGGTGGGATTGGAAGGGCATTATTCATTATGAGCTATTACCACCAGGCAGGACTATCGATTCTGAACTTTACTGCGAACAACTGATGAGATTAAAGCAAGAAGTTGAGAGAAAGCGGCCGGAATTGATCAATAGAAGGGGTGTGGTGTGTCATCATGATAACGCTAGACCTCACACATCTATAGCCACTCAGCAAAAATGAAGAGAGTTTGGCTGGGAGGTGTTAATGCATCCGCCGTATAGTCCTGAACTTGCACCTTCAGATTTCCACCTGTTTCGGTCTTTTCAGAATTCTTTATGCAATGTTAGGTTAACATCACGAGAGGACTGCCAAATCCACTTGTCGCGGTATTTTGATGAGAAGTCCCAAAATTTTTATAGCAATGGGATCATGTCCCTACCTACAAGATGGCAAAAGGTTATCGAACAAAATGGTTTATACATACTTTAGTTAAATTTAAATAAACTATATTAAAAAATGTTTTGAATTATCTTAAAAAATGCGAAGAAACTTTTTCCCCAACCTAATATTACAATTTTTAACTTTGGTTAGTCGAATGATTAATTGGCTTAGTTGAAGTTGAAGGAAGTATGAAGAGCATTCTTTATAAAATATGTGTTTATGAATAATCTAAACTATAACCTTAATTGTATTTCAATTTCGTAGGTCGAATGCTTCGATTTAACTTCCTTAAGCTGGAGTACATTGGCCCCTATGAATACACATCGTCATGGTTTAGGAGTAGCAGTTCTTGGTGATGGTCCAAATTCACCAATTTATGCTGTGGGTGGCCACGATGGCTGGATCTATTTAAATTCTGTTGAACGGTAAGCACTTCCATTTATAGATTTGTGGTAATAACTACTACTTTTAATGTTAAATAGGACTTACTTATTTATTGACAAGGTTATAATTGAATCGCGGTGCTAAAAGGGATGATGACTAGTTTTTTTCATTGTAATTTCAGTAAGTGTACGAAAAATAAATATTCATATATTGTGTTTGAAACGTCGCATCAGTGTGCACACGCATCGTAAAAATTTACTCTCATGTTTTTTTTTCAATCGCGCCACCGTATTAGAAACAATACTCAAACTGTGATTATAACCAAAAATCCGTTCACTTGCAAAAAAAACGCAAAAAAATTAAAAAAAAATAATTGTAGATGGGACGCGTGTTCACGCACATGGACGATTGTTTCGTCAATGACGGGCGCCCGTAGCACATGCGGCGTAGCAGCGCTACGAGGCCGCCTATACGCGGTCGGCGGGCGAGACGGAGGCGCGTGTCTACGCTCCGTCGAGTGCTACGATCCCGCTACGAACCACTGGACGAATTGTGCACCTATGACACGGCGTCGAGGGGGTGTTAGCGTAAGTAATATACAATAATTACATAAACACGATTTCATAAACAGATAAGATCTTTTTAATTTAGAATTAAAATGTGTTATGAAATTTAACAAAACAAATACAACGTGTAACAGGATTAAATGTACAACCCGAACCTAGTTTATTCAGAATCGTTGACTAAACTAGGCTTTTTAACTTAGGTAATGTTTTATCCCAAAATTATTGAGAATTAAGTAAATTATGGTCACCCATTTTTTGAACAGTCTAAACAAACTAAAATGAGACTAACGTCTATCCAAAATAAAATGCTAGTCTAGGAGCGCATTTTTTTTTTGTAAATTATAATTCAAGAAATAAAATAGTGAAAGTTAATCTTATTACTAGAGAGTGTTAAAATAGGAGTACCCAGGTTACGCTCTATTACATTGCGTTGCGATAGTGTGCGTGTGTGAGTAGGTTTGTGTTTTATGTGCGGCCGTAGGTAGTGCAGTAGGTAAGTATGCGTAGGGTGTACATACTGTTCGTACAAATTGAGGACAACTTATTTCTTAAATAAAAATTATTAAATACATAAATACGTAATTTTAGTCAATGTGTTATGATTATAACTCGATTTTCTAATCGAGGTGTTTAAAGTGTGCATTATTCCCGTTACGTGTTGTATACTAGACGAGATAGTAGCAAACATCGGGATATCACTGTGTCTTAAGACACGGCCGCATGTTCTACGGTAATACGTAACAGGTAGGTAATATTTCCTGAAAGCGTAGTATTATACTTCAAAATGGCGGTCATTATCGACGCGGGTCCTCTGTCAATATATATAGGTATAACTAAACTTATTCTTTGATCATGTAGATGTTGATGATAGATAAGTAACTGTAACACCAAACTTTATTTCCGTCAGTTTTTTAATTATCTCCCAACTATGGAAGTAAGGTTAAAGATGTATATATTTCACGTCAGTAAATGAGCTAGGCAGAGGTAAATGCATGTATACTATATAGGTTATAGACATTAATTACAAACTCCGAGAGCAGCACTGGGAAACTTCAATATACCAATACCTACAGGAAAACAAGCATGAAGTCATGTTACGTTATACAGGTCTGTGCAGCTGGAGGGTATCTGTATGCGTTAGGCGGCCACGAAGCACCCGCGAACACGGTGGGCGGTCGCCTTGCGTGCGTGGAGCGGTACGACCCCGTGGCAGACACCTGGGTCCTACTGGCCCGCCTCTCCTACGGCAGAGACGCCATCGGATCATGCCTGCTTGGGGATCGTATCGTCGCTGTTGGTAAGATTTTATATCTTTATATATAAAAATCAATTACTGTTCGTTAGTCTCGCTAGAACTCGAGAACGGCTGAACCGATTTGGCAAATTTTGAATTTTTTTGTTTTGAATGATTTTTGGAAGTCTAGGGAAGGTTTGAAAGGTGTAAGAAAATATGGAGAAATTGAAGAGGAATAATAAAAACCACAATTTCATTTTCTCATACAAATAGTCCGTATCTCACTCGTCCGTATAACAATTTCTTTCTGAGGCAATACGAAGTTTTCCGGGTCAATTTGATAATAGTCATTTGAAATAAATATAAACAATCCAATACGTTACTCAATAAAATCACTAACATAATCAAAGTATTTTCTTTTAGATATTGTACTCAAAATAATTCAAACTTAAAAATTAATTCATATTTTGTAGCCATCTGACGTACCAGCGTTGATTTTCTTCTTTTTCCGAAAGAGATGTGACTCAAAGAATCACATGAAATCGATCAGTGAAAGGATTATTTCAACAAATCGATTTTATGAGTAAATAAAAAAAAAAAGATTGAGTGTTGCGACTAGCGTATCTCTCGACACAGCAGTCCGAGTCACATCATCAATAATCAAGTATCCTCAATTTTATTGCTAGCTTGAAAAAATGTTCGATTTGAACTTGACAGGAGGCTACGACGGCGTGCAATATCTCTGCGTTGTGGAAGTGTACGACTCGGAGTCTAACTGCTGGCGCAAGTTGGCGCCGCTCAGCACGGGCCGCGCCGGCGCCGCCGTCGTCTCCGTGCCGCCGCCACGGAACCTCTTCTGATCGTCGTCTCTCTTACTCATTTATGAAAACATCTTAATTAAACGTGATCAAATGTCGACGGCTACTAAAACGTGATAAATAATCCGCACTGGGAGATATTTTGAAGTAATTCTTAACCCTCGAGAGACCGACGCGTTTGTATTGAGACGCTTGAGATTTCGTTTACGATCGCACGTACTGATTCGTTTTATTCTCTTGTTCATAAAACTTGTGACGTAATTCGCTCTCAGAGATATTTTGAAATGAAAGTTCTTAGATTTCGGAAGTATCAACACTGGCATCCTACTCAAAACTAAAGGCCTCGCATGGGCCTCGTCTTCAATTTTTGTTTATGATGATCTACCCTCTTAATGATTCTTCACGATCTATCACAATTATTCATCTATTATTTTATACTTATTATTTTAGGAATTATAAACGAGATTATTGTTTTAAGATTCTTGTTTCTAAAACTAACAAAGTTAACCACTACAGTTAAAAGGCTGCAGCTAGTTAATACAAACAAACCTAGTTTTACAGAAGAATAAATACAGGTTCAAATTTTAGTGGTTCTTTTCCCACAGCAGGACGATTTGCCTTAGGTAGTAGGTATTATCTAAATATAAGCGCTAAAATAAAAAAAAATCAAATAAATATTTTAAAAAATACCATCATCTAAAAAGCGTGAGAAGTTATAGTGATTCGCTAAACATGACGTATATACTACTTGACACTATTTTAATTCACGCAGACCACCGTACGCTGCTGGCAAAGTAGAAAACAGATATTCATAAATATTCAGAGCAAAATAAGCTCATGTGCCTTGTGATACGGCATAACTAATAAAAAAAGAATATTTTAGATCGATTGTACAACGTACAACCTAGACAAAATCATTATGTTGCGGGAAAACTACCACAAAAATTTCACCGCGTAGGTGTATGTTCCTTTTCACAAATCGACATTTCGTATGCGTTGCTGAAAACTAGAATATTATAGATAAATTGACGAAACATTATTTTTGTACTTGTTTGTAGTCATATTACTTTTTACATATCTCGTTTTTTTAAGAATCTTCATAATTAGTATAGTTTAATGTTTTTCTGTGAAGTTCAATAATATGTATAGTATTTACATATTATATTATTGAACTTCACAGCAAAAAAATGTAATTTATGTATCGCTTAAATTCAGGAGGTAGGTAGTTTGATCTCTTACTCTATATAACGTGCCAAACTCATGTAGCTACTGAAATAATTACCCCAACCACATCACATTTAAGGGTAGGTATTATAAACACCTCTCATTTTATCAGTAAGCTACACAATTTGATCACTATACACGAGTGATGTGCACGTCATGCTTACTTCTCTGTGAACACATTAAAATGCAGACATTAACAATAGTTATTATGCTTCATTTCATACGGTACATAATATTAATTGTTAAACATATTAAAAAAAACATTGTTCTGGTATGTTTATGTTTAATTTAGGCAAACTGCGAATTTTATTGATCTCAAAATTGGCTACTTGAATATTCCAGTAAGATTTTCTATATATTTAAGATTATTCCTTTGCTGACTGAGTGACTAAGTGACAGTCCGCAAAATTTAGGTACCTAGGTTTCTCCTTGGAGATTGTTGAAGCACGAAGCACTAAGAGTTGTGTCGTTAGAGTTGGCAAGAAGCTAATGAGGCATCCTCCCGGGAGCCGTGCCTATTGGTCTCTTGCCAAAGCTATCGAAAAGAATTTTTGTCGATCATCTTTCCCACCACTGCGAAAAACTGACGATAGCTTGGCCCACACGGCAAAAGAGAAAGCCGATCTCCTGGGCAGCCTCTTTGCCTCAAACTCGACTCTTGATGACATGGGTAACACAGCGCCTACCATCTCGCGCTGTGAAAGCTCTATGCCTGACGTCAAATTCACTCAGAAGAACGTCAGGCGAGCGCTGTTATCCCTTGACGTCAAGAAGTCGAGTGGGCCGGATTCCGTCCCTGCAGTGGTGTTGAAGATGTGCGCTCCCGAGCTGACCCCCGTTCTGACGCGCCTGTTCTCGCTTTCTTACGATCATGGAAAAGTACCGTCTGCGTGGAAGACAGCCCTTGTGCATCCGATACCCAAAAAAGGGGATCGCAGTGATCCGGCCAACTACAGGCCCATAGCAATAACCTCCCTACTCTGCAAAGTCATGGAGCGTGTGATCAATACACAGCTGCTGCAGTACCTGGAGGATCATCAGCTGATCAGTGACCGCCAATATGGCTTTCGTCAAGGCAGATCTGCTGGTGATCTTCTAGTATATCTCACGCACTATTGGTCCCACGCCTTGGACAAGAGTGGGGAGGCATTGGCTGTAAGCCTGGATATTGCTAAGGCCTTTGACCGGGTCTGGCACGGGGCACTTCTCGCGAAATTGCCATCTTACGGTCTTCCCGAGAGGCTATGCAACTGGACAGCCAGTTTTCTGTCTGAGCGTTTTATACAGGTCTTAGTTGACGGTCAACGCTCAGACAGACTACCTATCAACGCTGGTGTGCCGCAAGGCTCTGTGCTATCTCCCACGCTTTTTCTTCTGCATATCAATGAAATGTTGGAGCAAAACTCCAATTTTCATTGCTATGCGGATGATAGCACGGGAGATGCACACTATACAAGCCGTGCAAATGCCTCTCGGACACTTATCGAAGAAAGCAGGACTAGACTTGTGTCTGAAGTCGAGCACTCTCTGGAGCGGGTCTCAGATTGGGGTCGACTCAATTTAGTGCAGTTCAACCCCTCGAAGACACAAGTCTGCGCGTTCACCGCTAAAAAAACCCCATTCATTGTAGCACCATAGTTCCAGGGCACTCCGCTTGCCATTGGTAAGAGTATCGGTATCCTGGGCGTTGACATATCGAACGAAGTGCAATTTGGGAGTCACATTGAGTGTAAGACCAAGTTGGCATCCAAAAAGTTGGGGGTGCTTAACAAAGCGAGGCAGTATTTCACATCGGGGCAGCTACTACAGCTTTATAAGGCCCAAGTCCGGCCCCATCTGGAATACTGCTCTCATTTGTGGGCGGGAGCCCCCAAGTACCAGCTTGGTCCACTTGACTCCGTACAAAAACGCGCCGTTCGTATTGTTAACGATCCGGGACTTACAGACAGGCTCGAACATCTGAGCCTGCGCAGAGATATTGGTAGTCTATGCGTGTTATACCGTCTCTACAATGGTGAGTGCTCTGTCGAACTGTTCGACATGGTGCCACCGTCTCTTTTTCTACACCGTACTACCCGCCGAAGAGAGAAGTTTCACCCTCACCGACTGGACACCTGGCAGTGCTCAACGGTGCGGTTTTCTCGTTCGTTTCTGCCCAGGACGTGTAAATTGTGGAACGAACTTCCCTCTGAGGTGTTCCCTCGGTGCTACAATATGGGGTTCTTCAAAAATGGCGTCAAAAGAGTCCTTCAGGGCTGGCAGCGCGTTGGCAACTCCCCTGGTGTTGCAAATGTCCATAGGCGACGGTGACCACTTACCATCAGGTGGCCCGTCTGCTTGTCTGTCAACTTAATGACATAAAAAAAAAAAAAAAAAAAAAAAAAAAGAGAGGATTTCCGAAATTCCTCTTAAGAATTATGCGTGTGCTTATATATCAATAAATACTAGTTAATAAAGATACTAGGTACTTACTTAATTTTTTTTTTCCCATTCGAGATAAACTTAATAATGATAGGAAATACAAGTGTCTGTTACAATAATGTGATAAGCAAATATCGAATAAATAGGTGACGGAAGACATATTAATACGTAACACAGAACCATTTAAATTGAATTGTTTGCTTAAAAATGTTTAGTCCTCGAATTGTCCTCGACAGCTTCGCCTAGGGCCTAGACGATATGACTTGCTCATCGAATAAAGGCCTATTCAGACCTGCGCCTTATTCGCTACCTTAGGGTAGAGTGATATACCGAGCGGGTTTCCCTCAGGTGTTTTGTATAACGTTCCGCCACTCGAGCGAAATATTGGCACAACGGTATTATCTGGCTAATCGGTATTGTTTCGCTAGTTCGGCGAAACAAATTTCGCTAGACAACGGCGTGGAAGAAAATTATTTTCTTAACTGGCAAATCAATTAAGGCTAATAACATTAACGCTTCCTCTTCATTGTCATTCATAAATACAATCTCTGATCCCCTCAACCACTCTGTTACGGCGCAACAGGTGTATATATATGCACTGGCGACACAGAAATAACTAACGAGCGAAAATCAAGAAAGTTTCGCTACCCGTAGAGGAAGCAAAATACGCTTTGCTGTGAACAGTAGTTTTACCGCATAACCACACGGTTAATAATGCTCATGTCTGTATAGGCCTTTATATACCTAAATATATTTTTTGGGCCCCTCTTTGTTTGATCTCAGTTTGTCATAGATAATTATTGCCCGAATTAATTAGTTATAATAGTTATATAATATAACATTACATCTGTCTTCTGTTCCAAAATATAACTTATAACATTTGAAAGGGATTTTCGGAATAATTTGATTTTCAACAAATCTGTATTTCCTATAACTATTAAATAAAATGTATAAGGCATTATTTTATATATATTATTATCATTGCAAAAATGCAGGGTAAATGTTTATAAAACTAAATGTATTTACATTTAGTTTTATAAACAAATAATATAAATTCAAACATTCGATTTGTTGTCCGTATTCTTATTTTGATAAATAGAAGTATATCATCGGAAAACAACATATTTTCTTGAAATTATACGTGTTGGGGAAAATAAAATAACAATTTTTTTAAAGTAACATTGAAGCCAATTTGCAATATCTGGATGTTGAGGAAGTGTAATAAGAAAGTATATTTGGAAAAGTATTTAGGACAAACTAATTGACGTCAATGTCTTAGCTGCTAAACCAAATTAAAATTAAAACAATTGTAATGTTTTTAACTGCGATGGTTGGTTTGGTTGGTAGTACTATAACCAAACCTTAACGCTCTGGTGACTAAGCTCATATATTACAAAATTATTTTTAATATAACAATTACAAGTTTATTAAACATGGTATTCCAATATAGCTGTAAGTAACATTTAATATACCTGATGCAATTTCAATTCTTAAATAGAATCTGATGATGTGAAGACGATGTATTTTGAAACATTGTCAAGTTAATATATTTTTGTATATTTATTAGAGATCGTCCCAATGGATTTTTTATGATTGATCGAAGAACCTACTGTTGTTCTTATTCTACGAGGCTTTATGTATAGGGATGAAACGATACCATCGAGGTATCGACACTTTTACCGTATCGGTCGTCAAGTATCAATTCTTACTCAGTATCGGTTGAAAAGTATCGATATACCGGGTTACTGGTAACTAATGCAAAAATCTTCAAAGGTGAATTAGGTACGTTAAGACTGACAACTTTTGTTCTGTGAATTTTGCCAAAACGCAGTATATCACATGATAAGAAATAAAATTATTTCAATTTTCAAATGGGACTTCTATCAATTGTTAGCGCTACGTTTCATTTATTCCGCTGTAGCATAGGTACAGACATCAGCTGTTTACGTACCGGGAGAGAGCGCACAAGCAAGCGCGGTCAAGCCCCCCGTCTAAACTAAGCAGGTAGGTATTTTAAAGACAGTACAACAAAGAGATTACAAAACTTACCATTAGATAAACCAAGATGTGTTTTTAATGTATATGTATGCGTCGACCGCTATAGGTACCAGCATATTATAGCGTGATGTGTTTACTTAGACACTCAATGTGAAGTTAAGAAGTATTAGAACTGCAAATTATATTTATAATTTTTTGTATGGTAAAAAAATTATTGACCAAGAAAAAGTTGTAGAACAAAAGTTGTTAGTCTTGATGAGCCAAAGTTTCCCTTTAAAAGCTATGCGCTAGTTACCAGTAACCTTGTATATTAAGATATGCAATTTTTTAAACAAAGTACTATTATCTCTATACACATGAGTACTCATATAAGTACTTTTGACCCTTTATCCGATATCTCTTCTATCTCGATACCTCGTTTCAAAGCTAAAAGTACTTGGTATCGGAAGAAAAGTTTCGATTATGTACTTGTATTTACTCGTATCGTTTCATCTCCATTTATGTATTTCTTATGTATTTCTATATATTCCTATGTATTCTTGTATTTTCTAGATAATTATGTTCCATATTATTCCTTCTTATTTGGTGTTTTTATATTTTATACTATACTTTTAACAGTATTAGAATTTATAGATGTAGAATAATGTACTATTTTTTACTTTTGAACATATTTTTAGGAGGGCCATCCTGTGATGCTAGTACTAATGGCTAGAATACTGCTAGAGACATGATTAGTTTATATTTTATAACATTTTAGTTGTATCACATATATTTTATTAGATAATAGCTCGCGTCCAGTGATTAAATTTTGTGTATTAATAGGAAAATATAAACTCGCATGACATGTCAGTGATATGTAGTATATTTTGTATAATCTATTTATAGTAAACTACGAATGAGTATAATTGGGAAGAATTTCGCTGCGTATACGTCGCTGATAAAACATACCAACACGCGTCCATTTATGCATAAATGTTTTTTTTGTGAACTGCTACGCGCCTTGTCTGCCAATTTAAATGGTCTGAACAAAACCATCTGATTCATAGTGCTTAGTAAGACAGTTTCTTCCCAACGATTTATTCGCAGGTTATACGAATTTTCCAGAAGGCACAAGTAGGTACATACCAAATTGCAGTAGCGGTTTCAGAGCAGGACTAAGCTTAAACCCAGTACAACCTTACATCTACAATCGTAAAAGTAAAAAATAAAAAGCATAAAGTGTAAGATTATACATTAACAAATCCAGATTTATTTTACATTTCCTAGTATTTACTTTGATGAAGCTTTTCAGCTGGATCAAATCCAAACAAAAATTCTGGATTCAAGACTGTCTAAATTTCCTTTGCCTTTAGAAAATTTTAAGTCTGCCACTGTTATCTCTGGTTCAGTCGCTTCTATGCTCTGTACTATTCATTAGTACCTACATCAGTTTCAGTCTTATAAAAATAATAATTCAAGTAATAAGGTATGTATTTAAATTATTTTTCTTAAATAAATTGGCAGTCAGGAAGGGCGTACGAACATGGTGAACATAATTTGGACAGACTATAGGACAGCTAGTTTACTTTAGTAGAACATACACGTGACAAGAATATTTTTTTTGGTAAAGTTACTATCTTGTAATTTCTTGTCCACCCTGTAATTTTATATCTTCATCATATATATATTATCCTGTAATTTATATCCTGTAGTATCTTATGTGTCTATGGCATCGGTGGCAGATTGTGGATATGATGTATACATCCATCCCATATAAACATTATGGTTACATGTATGGGTTTTTTCAAACTTGAAATTGTTTTTATTTTTTTGACTGATCCGCTGGACCAGTCTTATTTAACGTTTCGTAAAAATTCTAGCAATGCGAAGGAGAATGTTTGTATGCATTTAAGGTATGTACTTTTATGTAACATTATTAATGCATTTATATAATGGTGTTTGTAGTTTATAAATAGGGTAGATACAGTATTTTTTTATTTTCTCGGATATATTTTTCTTATGGTACTTAATACCTTTTTTGTATTTTTTAAAATCAACAATATACCTACTTAGTTGATTATAATGAAACAAACGTATGTATATTGAGTGCAATTTAATTAAACTGTGTACTAAGAAAATTTTGATATAACAATATGAAACAAAATAAACTTATGAAAATGTAATTTGTGTTCAAAATACTGCTTTTAATATTAAATTTAGTTCTTAATTCCATTGGTAGATCTTTTTTTCATAAACAATTTTATTTTTCAGTACCTACTTTCTCATACACGCTAAATATCCTATTTCAATATGTTTTCCGTATCTAAAAATACCAAATTCCACGCGAGCGAAGCCGCGGACAAAAGCTAGTTGATGTATATGCCGTCACGTATCGGCGCCTTTTTTTGTACAAGTAAGTCTCATTTTGTATTGTTTTTGGATGATCGGAAAATTTCTTCGATAGTGCCTGGAATATTGTAACCACTTACCTCTGCCACTTAGGTACATTATGATTTCGCTCCAGATAATGATATTCACTATTTATTTTTTCGCAATAACATATGCGAGTGAATTTTAGAATGATATTCTGACTTCTACTCGAAACGTTTCGTCGTACATACCGTCACTGAAAGTAGATACTCAGTGTTTTTTGGGATGTGATTTAGCCTCATCGAGGTTTTCTTAAGTCCCTTGTTTGGAGTTATGAACGTAACTTCACGCCTGTAATCCCCGAAGGAGAAGGCAGAGGTAAATGCATACATTCAAGCATACATGCAAACACCCACGCCTTCGCCTGTTACGTTTTGGCCCATGTAACAGGTGGAGAGCCTGTTGACATCTCCGGGCACATTACCAAACTTCAAGGTACTGGGAAATTTCCAGAAAAATGGAAATATCCCAATAGAACCAGAGATAAAGGACTTTACACCATTATCTCTGATAACCCCTACCCGGGAATCGAACCCAGGACCTCAGCGTAGTAGTAGTGTCCTGCAACCACTAGGCTACCGAGGCAGTTAAGTTATGATATAATATAATAGGAAATGTGAAGTTGTTTGTGTAATTATGTATCTTCACGCCAGGTCCCAACGGGGTCGGTAGAGAGTGTATACCGCCAGATACCCCGGTCCTGACATACCTCTCGTACCTCATTTACCTTCATCATTCTCTTCACACATGCACGCCAATTCCTAAAACTTGACCGAACCATCAGACAACTCGACCTATTTGGTCAGTCTTGGTCTTCCTGGGCCTCTGCAACCATCGACATTCGCATTGTATATCTGTTAAGACATTCGCTCATTCGACATTCTTTCTATATGCCCGAACCATCGGAGCATGCCTTTTTCATTTTTACACCGATACTGTCATTCACACAAAGCCTCTTTCTTACATCTTCATTACAAACGCGATCGGTGAGCGATACACCACAGATCATGCGCAAAGATCTCATCTCGACCGCGTTTAATTTACTTTCACGCTCTTTCCTGCATACCCAGCTCTAACTGCCATATAAAAGCGTTGGAGTAAGTACACCATTATGTACGGCTAGTCGAGCCCGCTGGCTGAGATGTTTTGATTCTAGCAACTTACCCAACGCTCCATTCCCGCAATTCCCAGCAAGCACTTTTTTTTCAGCGGTGTACCTACCATCCTTGCTAAAAGCACATCCAAGATATATTCAATTAATTCAAATAATTTCATCCACATAATACTGCATCATCTACTACTAACCTTGCATTTGTTCTCTGTTCATCTCTTTCAAATACGAATACTTTAGTTTTATTCACATTCAATTGTAAGCCTTTCTCCATACAGTCCTCTTTCATGACTGTGACTAGAGCTTGTAGCCCAGATGGTGTAGAGCTTACAATTACCGCATCATCTGCGTAAAGCAGACAGTTCACCACTAAGTCACCCATACGCACTCCCATATCCATTGGCTTCTACCTCTGGAGGCATTTGTCCAGATATATGATAAACAGCCAAGACCAGAGGTTCCGAAACTATTTTTCTTGTAGACCCCTTTTCAATTTTTTTCTGGTTTCGGTGGACCCCCTTGCTAACATTTATATCACTTTCCCATATATCCCATTTTTATTTACGCATATACGTAGACCCCATCGCGTCTCCCATAGACCCCAGGGGGTCTATATGGACCACTTTGGGAATCACTGGCCTAGACAAAAGCATGCAACCCTGTCAAACCAGGGTGACATGTTACCATCTACCCGCACACATGCTTGACAGTTTACATACGTGGACTGTATTGCACGCAACAGACTGCCGTCAATACTATACTCTGGCAAAATGTCCCACCGCTCCTTTCGTAATACCCTATCAAACGCTTTCTCCAAATCCACAAAACCGCAAAAAATCCTCCTGGCTTCTCTACGATGTTGCGAAGGGAGAAAACTTGATCCATGCATCCTCTTCCAGTTCTGAAACCACACTGCGCATCCCACAACATCTTTCGAAGACTTTCCCATACACTTTAGCTGCCAAACTGATCAAACTGATCGCTCTATAGCTGGTGCAGTCCATACGTGAACCCTTGCCTTTATATAAAGGCACGATGACCGCACACCGCCAAATCCTTTGGGATTCTTCCGGATCTCCAGCAAATGTTGCACAACATCTAGAAAGAATCCCAAAGGGCAACACCACCATAATTTGGCAGAAACCTGATCAATACCCGCAGCCTTACCACATTTCAAACTTCGTATCGCCCATACCCCTATATCCTCACAAGCCGGCACCGTCAAGTCAGCAACTCCGGCGTCAGTGTTGTGAGCATAATCATACATTTCCCCATAATACTCGCTACATCGTTTTAACACATCTTGTGTGTTCTCAAGAGTGTAACCCAACTTAGATTTTATTTTATTCATTCCAGAAACTGGAGAGGAGCTTTTAGACTTTTCACCTCCCTCCCATAGTTTGATGTTAGTCTCAAAGCTCCAAAACCTTTGTTCTACAATTTTTCTCAAAAACATATACTTTCTTCAAATGACAAGTGTTTCTAGCATAGAGCAACACGGGCCACTGGCCGACCGGAGGGGAGTAGCCATAGCGTTTATAACTAATTAAACAGTCTGTCATTATTTGCGGGGGCAAAATTGCGACACACACGCACACAACAAAAATCGTATATTACTACAAAACTCACACATTGACTTTAACAAAATACATAAACAATTTCACACACACATTTAAACATTAGGCCATTACAACATAGGCCCACTTGGGCTTGTACTTTGACAGAGGGGAAAGCCTGCATATGGCTACTCCCCTCCGGTCCGCCGGTGGCCCGTGCTGCTTGTCTATGGTTTCTACAGAAAAATGCAGTAAGACGATCTGTTTAAATATTAGGTATATTTGTATGTATCTTCACGCCAAGTCCCTTACGAGGTAGGTAGAGTGGAGCGCCAGATATCCCGATATACCTTACATCTCCCGTGCCTGTGACATTTATTCTTCAAATTAAAGATTAAACGGTTGTAAAAATCTATGTGTATGTTGAGTATTGTGTATAAATGCAGAGTTTGTTGTTTTATTAAAGGACGCGGGTATAGTATGAAAGATAAGTAACTTTTTCTAATTTTATCATGGGTAGCAAGTTAAATATAACACAAGTATATAGTATTAATCGTATTTTATTATTCCAAGTTCATATGCATTTTCTAATGCATGACTTGTATACATGTTCATGTTATTAATTCACAATATATTTTATTGTATCTCAACTCAAGCACATTGGCGTGTAAAGCATAAGTCCATGTATATGTCCATGATACCGAAACAATCTGGCTTGGCGTCTGCACTCTTGAATGTTCGTTCTGCAGATCATTACTTGAAATATCTTGTAGTTTAGATACACTACCCTCAAAACTAAGAAAACACTTACAAAACAATTCGCATTTCTATATTTTATATAGATTTTTGTTAGACAACTGTGAATAAGCATTCACAGAACAATTTATATTTTTCTGATGTCATGAAGTGGCAAACAAGCATACGGTTTAGTACCCTCGCGTATTTAGGCGGGCAGGCCGAGCATTCCTCGCAAGAGATATGAAATCGCGGGCATTACGCGGCCAGCCGTTGGCGGCCACGTATTGGCCGCGCGACCAACAAAAACATCGCGACCGAACTTGCGGCTATTTGTCCGCCTAATTGCGCGGGGACACTTACACTGATATTAAGTAATACTGTTGTAGCCATTATACATTTACATGAAACCAGAGACTTCAATGTAGATGCGTTGCCACTCCTGAGGCCTATGGTATTATACCTCAGAAATTACAGAGCCGTACGTCGTGCGCATTTTCCTACGTTTAAGTTAGTTAAGTTACAACTCTGTTACGTCGGGTGCCCTGAATCGTAAGGTGTAGCACCATGGCCAAAATTTATTATCGACAAAATAAACATTTACGAATTTATTCATGAGAACACAATTAGATATTTGATGTTTTAACAATAAACCAGATATTTTCGTAATAATGATGTGATGACTAATCAAGCACTCTATATTTAGTTTGTGATAATATTACAATTATTATTAATATTATTATTTACTAGAAAAATACTTTTATACTAGCGTGCTATTAAATATTGAAAATAAATTAAAATTCTTAAGACTCATCATCACTACCTCGGCCACCAGCTTTAGGTTTCGGGCCTCCTGCTCTCTTGGCCATAATGATTTGATCGACTTTGAGAATGGTAGTGGCAGCACCAACAGCGTATTTGAGTCCCCAGTGTTTTAATAGGTACAGATCCAGAATACCTTTCTCTTTCACGTCACAGATGCCATTATTCTCAGATTCAATGTCATATCCAGTGTTCTTATTATTTTCCTGAGAAAATAGGAAATAACAATATTTTAAAAACACTTATTCAGTGTAATTACATCATGAAGTTAGTAGTTTAGAGAAGTTTCATATGTTGCAATTCCCGTGGGACATGTGGCAGACAAAAGGCCAAAGGTATAAAATGGCCTTTGGAAATCATATAAAGGCTATTTTCAAACAGAAATTAATTTCGGTCAGTAGTGATTTTTAATTACCCTGTGTGCTTTATAGATATTGTTCACTACTTCTGTAGCATTAGCACCAGAATTGTCAGCCAGAGCCCGAGGAATGCTTTCCAGAGCAACAGCGAACTTGCGGACTGCATACTGCTCCAGGCCTGGCAAAGTATCTGCATACTGAAGAAGTTTCTGGGCCAATTCTATTTCAGTTGCACCAGCACCAGGCACAAAGCTGAAAAAATAGTTACAATATGATAATTGAATTTTAATAGGGTACAAAACATGAATAAATATGCATCAAGACTATTTAAGGTAAATATGTGTCTGACCATAATTTTCATATAAGTTAAATTATTAATTTTGATTATTTATTTAATAAAATTCATTATTATAATAAATACAAAAAGTAACTTACCGTCCGTCTCTAGCTATACCCTTAAATGTATTAACACCATCATCAATTGCCCTCTCGATGTCATCCATATAATTTTCTGTTGATCCTCTGATAACAACAGTAGATATACGTGATTCTGAGCTGTCCATACAGAAAACAATCACTCTAGTATCTCCAACCTCATCTACTCTTATGGTATCACAATAACCAAGTTCTTCAGCAGTAGGTGTTGTAAGTCTTGGTAATACCTAAATAAGTAACTTTTATTAGTATAAACCAAAAAATATTAAATCATATCAACATTCAAGTAACTATTACATCAGCATGTTAAATTTTTTACTGGTGGTAGAGCTCCAATGATGAAGCTCATGGGCATAGGCACCACCACATTACCTAATCTACTTGATGCTAAATAGTAGTGTTTAGCACTATCATGTTCCAGTGAATATGTAAGTGGTAATGTAATTTCTGACAGTTTAAAGTAACAAGTGTTACTGTAATCAGGAAAAGTTTTTATTTTTCGGTCTAAATTTCTATTTATGATAATAGCTGTGGTTAATACTTACAGTGCCATTTACAGTCTTGGCGAGGCGTCTCAAGTCAAATTTAGAGTTAAGTCGCACTGCCATTAATCCATATTTGTTCAAGAAATGCAATGCCATATCTCCAAACTTAGCCCCAGCGACTAATACTTTAACACCTGCATCAGCAATTTCTTTTATCTGTTTCTCTAACAGTGATTCCTCTCCTTTACTGAAATTAAGAAGTTCATCGGCTGTTTTGATGAGCACTGTTCCTTTAGTTTCTGTTTGTGTAATATCAACTGGGCATGAATATATTGCTACTTTAGCTTTTGTGGCAGATGATACATCCCCTTCCACTTCACGTTTGAATACCATTCCAGATAGAACTTCAGACTGTAAAAGGCCAGCTCCTAGAATCTAAAAAATTAAAAAAATATGGTCTGTGTCATACTTGGCATTGTCAAGATATCTGTATTCAGCTTTGCAGCAACACTTACTCTTAGAATTATCATAGAATCCATGTTAACATGTACAAGGATACAATCCACTCTTGGTCCAGAAAATTTAAAGAGCAGAAGCTGCTATTCTGCTATGAGTAAGTAATAAATTTTATTGCATTAAATAAATTAAATCTTACCTTACAAATCCTGACATTATCTACATTGAATGTAGTCTTCTCAGGGAGTATTGCAACACATGCCTTAGCCACAAGGCCAGCGATAAAATCCTCATTTCCATACTGTTTTGACATAATTGCTGGTTTAATTCCATTTATAACAGTATCAATATTTTTATAATCTTTGATCTCTTGACACACAAGTTCTGGGAGTATTTCGAGGCATTTATCAAGAGCCCTCTCATAACCTTCTGCAATTTCACTAGTGGTTACACCTAATCTAAGCAATTCCTCCGCAGCTTCAAGTAGTGCACCAGACAGAACAATGACAAAGTTGGTGCCATCTCCAACCTCAGCATCTTGCATTTGACTGGCCAAGACCATCAATTTTGCAGCGGGATGTTCAATGTCTAACTCTCTTATTATAGTGCCTGCATCGCTTGTAATAAACTGTTTCTCAATGTGGTTGATGATCATTTTGTTCATTCCATTGGGTCCATATGCAGAGCGAACACTTTGTGCAAATTGTTTGCACGCATTTATGTTACGGAATACTGCTTCTTCTAATCCAGAGAACATCTAAATTAAAACAAAGAAATTCAATAACAAAGCTCTTAAGTGATACCAGCGACTAATTTTACGCGTGGAATGTAAAATCCAGCATTTTGTAAGAAACTGATGTTTTAACGAACGTTACCATTTTACCAATTAATATGGGTAAAAATTCAGCAATTAGCCGACGAAAATAGAAAACAGACTTGGACACATAGGTACCTAAACATTTATTTGATTTTAGTGTAGATATTTCAATAAACTATAAAACTCTTATTTTTATGCAGTTACGAAGCAGTATAAATAAATACTTTTCAACAAATCTCATTTATAAATAAGTTATTGAATAAAATTAAATCATATTGGTGCCCACATGACTTCAACTTTGTGGTTATCTTACCCGTGCGCCGTCCTTTAACATCTGGGGTACACCCGGAGCTTTAGGTATATGTAATGCCATTTTGTCAAATCTTATTTATTCGTGAAACAATATAACAATTCACAAAACTTTGGAAAATAGTACAAAGCGACCAGAACGCAAATCGGCAAAATTAATTTTAACTAAACCAAAGACAACAGACAAAAACCAAACGGAATCACCGGAAGCCGAAGAGAAGGGCTAAGCTAGAGCAATCAATAGATAATATATTTTCCGGTCTTTGGATTGTTAATAAAAAAGGTCAATGATAAAACCCATAATTTTAACGAAAATAATAATATGTTAACACATAAAAATGTATGCTAAATGCATCCGCACTCCGCAGATTCCGCAGGAGTTCGGCAGTAAGCAGATCCTCAAAATTTTAAAACTTATAACTAAAAATCACACACATACTGTGATGGACAGTATGTGTGTGATACAATATCACATTCACAGTCTAAAGAAAACGAACGCGTTAACTGTGCCATTAAGATGTGATGTGTTACCATAGATTTTTTTTTATGTTATTTATGGCATCGCTATTACGCATATTGCAAGTGTCAAGTAAAACGATATTTCGTAGTAAAAGTCAGTGTAATATAGTCATCAAGTATAATATGTAAGTATCAAGTCTATAAGTTATCAAATATAATATGTCAGTCAAGTGAATTACAGTCAAGTTATTCGAGTAAAGCGATGGATACTTTACCAGAACATTTACAATGAAGTTTTGGAGGCAACCTGAAAGGTCGTTTTTTGCTCTGTTATTCTATTTCACTATACACGGGCGCTGTAATAAACCTATATCAAACAAAATGCCACTAAACTTTATTCAATATAACTTAAAAATACACCAAGAAAATGAAATAAAATAAGACCACTATACGCCTCTTTCAAGGTTCCCGCCAAAACTCCTACCATAGATTTATAATACTACATAAAGTCTATTAAATCTATGTGTGTTACATTCAGCCTCATTCAGATAAACTTGGCACAAAAGGTAAACAATAAATATGACCTACCAAAAAAATAGTGATGTAAATCATTGAGTGATCTAGATCCTTAAAATGAGTATTTGAATATGAAAGATAATGATGGCCAGTGAATGATATACATCCATCAAAATATCGTACACTTTCTTTTGAAATATTTAATGTATTACTTGTATTTTAATCGAAGAAGATTTTTTGAATGAACAGTTTTTCGTAAATCCTGCAAAGAATTTAAATAAAGTAATCATCGTTTACATTGGATAACATTCCGTTCTCTATCCTTGTTTTGTTCATTTAATCCACAGAGTTAATACACACTCAATGATTTAATCCCCCCATCCCTATACCTGAACGTCAAACTCGAACATAGTCTATATAATCTGTGGAAAGTAGTTGCGTCGTAATTACGAAAATTGAAAATTCAAGTAGTTCTAGTATAGTGATCTGTGATGTAATTTTAAGTGCAAATCCACTTAGTAAATTACATGAATTTACTTTTTTTTTATGGAAATCAATGTGTGTAAAAATGTGTTATAAACTAGTGTCCTCAATCAATTGCAATGTGTAATTCTCCTGGAATATCGTAATTTGTGAACGAGGGATGTTTGTTTACCATTTGTGCCAAGTTTATCTGAATCGAGTATACATATACATTAGTCTACTCTACATATATAAGTTACTCATATGTCTCTATGATGTGTTACTTTACTTGTGTGAAGTGCCTACCTGCTAATAAGTACTAATGCTCAGTAGGTAGGTACCTCCTAAACCTCTACCTACCATAATGTCTGTGTACTACTTTCTCTTATCAAAGGTACTACCTTACCATTACCTATAATAATAATAATAATGGCAACCTATTATACGTCCCACAGCTGGGCGTCTCTCCCCTTTTTTTGGGGGGAGGGCCTGGCGCTTACTCCACCACGCTGCTCCAATGCGGATTGGTGGAGGTGGGTGGGTTAGTGGCCAATCCGCTGTCGGATGTTTTCAAACCGCCCATAAGGCCTCCGACAAGGTTTAACGACTGCTATCTATCGTTAGCAACTGGGACCGACGGCTTAACGTGCCCTCCGAAGCACGGAAACGCGCATTTAATTTGCCACTAGCGGTCACCCATCACACTACCCGACCGCGCCCGTAGTGCTTAACTGAGTAGATCGCTTACGATCTACACCAGCCGCCGGGCCATGCGCGCTTCCATTTACTACCATTACCTATTACATCATAAAGCATTCGATAACGTTCACGGGTGTAGGAAAGTGAGATTATGAAGTGAAAAGTGATTTTTCGTGTTGTCTCCAAAACTTCGTATAAATTCCTAGTAAAGTCGCCATCACTTTACTGGAGCCATCTTATCATGTTCTACATGGAAGCATTCAATAATCTTAAGTAGTTGGCGTGGGAGAAACGTCTCACCTTTGTGATCGAAATATTAGCATCTGGAACACTAAAATGTTTCGAATATTTGTATGTATCATTTCGAACATTTGGCACATTGTGTCAAAGATCTACTGTGGCGAAAGTTCAAAACAAACAACTCGGCTCATAAAAGTAAAATAATGAAAACGAAAAACGCTCTTAAATTATTCGTCATACAAACGCCATAGTCGTTAATATTACGTGCATAATGTACTGTATAGGCGCAACGGAATAAGTAACAAAATATCATCTCATTTGGTATCCCACTCTCACTTGCTTAATATTGTATTGTTATCTCGCTCTCTCGCTTCGCTAACTGATTCAGATTCAAATGTTCCAAATGTCAAGTGTCTCGGGTGCGGTCATGCGGTCACACACAATCACTCAAGCGACATGAGCGCGCTAAACAGAGAGCAATAATGTTCGAGTTCCAAATGATGCAAATGATGCTTTTGAAATAGTATTGGTGTTCCAATCTTTCGGAACATCGAAATGTTTCGTATCAGTGATTCGAAACGGTAAAGAGTTACACACGTCTAGTAAGTAGTATAATAAATCTATGATCATCGTCATCTTCCTTATGAATATTCATTAGTTTATGAAATGAAGAATATATAAAAACTATATACTGAGATTGGCTGTAGGACTTGAATCCATGGCCGTAAAACGATTAAAAAAGAATGTGTCCTGTCTGTGCACATACCAATTACCAATAACCAAGACTGTCTGTGCGTGACAAACAAACAATTGGGAGTTTTGGCGGGAACCTTGAAAGGGGCGTATGGTGCTCTTATTTTATTTCATTTTCTTGGTGTATTTTTAAGTTATATTAAATAAAATTGATGGCATTTTATTTGATATAGGTTTATTACAGTGCCCGTGTATAGTGAAATAGAATAATAGTGCGAAAACACGACCTTTCAGGTTGCCTCCAAAACTTCATTGTAAATGTTCTGGTAAAGTAGCCATCGCTTTACTCGAATAACTTGATTGTAACTCACTTGACTGACATATTATACTTGATAACTTATATACTTGATACTTACATATTATACTTGATGACTATATTATACTAACTTTTACGCTGCTTAAATAAATATGAAATATCGTTTTACTTGACACTGGCAATATGCGTAATAGCGATGCCATAATAACAAAAAAAAAAAAAAAAAAAAAAACCAAGACTGTCTGTGCGTGACAAACAAACAATTGGGAGTTTTGGCGGGAACCTTGAAAGGGGCGTATGGTGCTCGTATTTTATTTCATTTTCTTGGTGTATTTTTAAATTATATTGAATAAAATTGGTGGCATTTTGTTTGATATAGGTTTATTACAGTGCCCGTGTATAGTGAAATAGAATAACAGTGCGAAAACACGACCTTTCAGGTTGCCTCCAAAACTTCATTGTAAATGTTCTGGTAAAGTATATATGTATGTATCTTCACGCCAGGTCCCTAACGGGGTAGGCAGAGAGTGTAGAGCGCCAGACATCCCGGTTCTGACAAACCTCTCGTGCCTCGTCTACCTTCATCATTCTCTTCATACATGCACGCCGATTCCTAAGACTTTTGACCCCACCATCAGACAGAACTCGACCTATTTGGTCATGGTAGGTCAGCCTTGGTAAAGTAGCCATCACTTTACTCGAATAACTTGATTGTAACTCACTTGACTGACATATTATCAGGGTTGCCACCTCTGATTTTTCTAAGGCGCCAGATACTGTGTCAAATCCCACCAGATTGCAGAAAATTGAAGTAAAAAAAAAACCACCAGAATCCACCAAACATAAAAAAAATTAAAGTGCTTAATAAAAAAGGATTACAGCATGTAATCCAAACTAATTATGTGTTTTACTTGCAAAATCGATATTTTGATGACTTACCTAACTTGATCTTTATTGTATAAGGAGTGAAATGAAACTACATGAGTAAAGTAAGTTAGTTTATCATTCAGTAAACAGAATCAAGACATTTAGATCAAAAAATATAAAAAACAAGTTAAATGTGAAAAGGTCAAAATTTAAGATCATCATATTTTACAAATTCTACGACTTCTTCGTCATCATTTTTATATGTTGATACTCCTGTCGACGACGTCGACGTCGATGCTAAAGATGTAGGTTCTTCTTGGAGTTTTTTATATGAGTACTTCGTATTTTTGCCAATGGCTGCAATGACATCGCTGGGTAAATCGTAATTGTAGCATTCTACACCAATAACTTTCAACCTGTTTCTAATAAAAATTATAGCATTTAAAAGTGGCCTAGCCATCTTGTTTCGCAGTCTGTTTTTGACGATGTTCATCACACTAAATATTCTTTCAACGCCTGCATTGGAATTAGGTAAAGTTAACGTAGATATGGCGAGGTCAACTAGGTCTCCAAAAACATTAATTTCAGCTGCATTTCTATGTTTATCTACCTCTACCCAAAATTTTATAACATCGTTTGTATTTTCCCATTGTACAAAACAGATGTTGTGCCACTGGTTCAGTATTTTGTCGATGTCACTAGCACTATAGCCAAGTTCTTTAGCTAATTCTGAAATTGAGTTATCTTTTCCTTGACATAGAATCGTCTTTGGGTCTAATTTTGACATCAGCTCTAGCACTGTATAATTGGTCGGCAGTCTTTGTTGAATTTCCTTTGCTAGTTTCACATTAAATGCAATACACCTACGTCTTATAACTGATATAGCATCAGATGTTAATGATGTTTTTTCACTCTCGGACTCAAAGAGGTATCCCATTATATGGGACTGGATTGAGGTGACTCTCAATGTCAATCATCAAAAAGTCTTTGTCAGTGGTAGCAGCATTTGGCAACAGTACTCTGTTGCAAACTGAACGTAAAAGTGTGATAATCACATTTAATAATTTAAGGGGATTTGCAGTTTCGCTTTCAAAGGTTTTGACAGCAATCTGCACATCATTGAGTACAGTTTTCAAAAATAGCAAATACAAGTAATTAGATTCGTCCTTGTACATAGAATATAAAATATTTGCAGTATTGCATTGATTGCTCATGAGCCCAAAATGTAGAGTCAATTCTTGCCATTGTGACAAAATTCTTTGGACTGCAGGTTCAATGGACAACCAGCGTGTGTCACACACCTGCAAAATTTTTAACGGGGCTTCCCCACAGTTAATTGTTTCGTATATTTCATGGTATTCGCTCTTACGTTTTGTGGAGTGGGAAAACCAATTGTAGGTTTCTCTAATCAAAAATTCTATATTTTTTGGTAAGGTCTGTTCTGACGCATGTGAAACTGCAAGTTGCAAAGAATGACACGTGCATCGTATAAGGATTAAATTTGGTATATCATTTTTAAGAATTCTGTACACTCCATTATGGATTCCTGTCATAACTGACGCATTGTCAGTTCCCAATCCAACCATCTTATTTTTTTCTAAGCCATATTTTTGTAAACAAGATAGAAGTGCTTCAACAATTCCAGTAGCATCGCTGGTTTTAAGTGGTTCTAGGGCCGAAAACGAAGACACAATTTTTTTTAATTTTCTACTAAAATACCTGATCACAATACCAAGTTGCTTGTTCGTACTAATATCGGTTGATTCGTCAATGATGAGACTGTATTTCTGCTGTCCTATGTCCTTAATTAACTCGTCAACGAAGTGTGGCGCTAAGACATTTTTGATAACTTCGCCACACTTAGTACGATGCATTTTTATATCATTCGTCGCTTTGGAGTCAGAGAAGGCCGATTTCACTAAAACTGTTAGATGATCAATACAGGAAACGGAACTGTGTTCAGCAATGTAAAGAGCAAGCATTCCTTCAGCTTTAGAAGATTTTGGGTTTGAAAACTTTTCAGCGGGTGTAAACTTTTTGTTTGTGTTTTTTTGTTTCAACATGTCTTCTCAAGTCAACTAACTTCGCCAATAAATCTGATTTGCAAAAGGTGCAAAACGCCTTCGTATCGTCACCAGGAAAAGGTTTCAGCCAGTTTTTGAATTCTGCTAGTGATTCCCATTCTTTTCTGTACTTTTGTGTATATTTTTTTTTCTTAATTGGTACTTCCATTACTGGAAATCACTTTCACACTCACACACAGTAATAACTAATCACGATTACGATCACTCAATTAGACAAGAGAATAATTTACCAGAGATGCACCTTATTAACAAAAATCACCTACATCAAACTTATTCCAGACATAGAATGACAGTAGATAAAACGAAAACAATTTTCGACGGCACCTCTGGGATTCCCCGCCTTGGATTATTACATGTCGTAATTCTGTCACTATTGACTAGGAAACGGGGAATCCCCGTTCAATACAAAACTCCAAAATGGTTAGGGATTTCTCTAAAAATTGAGTTGCCAGACCTTACATTTAAAATCCACCAAAAACCGCTAAATAAAATAAAAACGCTATGTAACGAAAACATCCCACTAAGAGCTCTGAAAAAGCACCAGTTCTGGTGGAAAAACCACCAAGGTGGCAACCCTGCATATTATACTTGATAACTTATATACTTGATACTTTTTTCTTTTTTTTTTTTTTTGTATTATGGCATCGCTATTACGCATATTGCCAGTGTCAAGTAAAACGATATTTCGTATTTATTTAAGCAGTGTAAAAGTTAGTTTATTATAGTCATCAAGTATAATATGTAAGTATCAAATAAATAAGTTATGAAGTATAATATGTCAGTCAAGTGAGTTACAGTCAAGTTATTCGAGTAAAGCGATGGCTACTTTACCAGAACATTTACAATGAAGTTTTGGAGGCAACCTGAAAAGTCGTGTTTTCGCACTGTTATTCTATTTCACTATACACGGGCACTGTAATAAACCTATATCAAACAAAATGCCACCAACTTTATTCAATATTACTTAAAAATACACCAAGAAAATGAAATAAAATAAGAACACCATACGCGTCTTTCAAGGTTCCCGCCAAAACTCTACTTGATACTTACATATTAAACTTGATGACTATATTATACTAACTTTTACGCTGCTTAAATAAATATGAAATATCGTTTTACTTGACACTGGCAATATGCGTAATAGCGATGCCATAATAACAAAAACAAAAAAAAAAAAAAAAAACAATTGTCAAAAATATATTTTCCGAAAATTCCGAATTTCAGTTCGTCAATTTCCTAAAACTAAAATTTTCATCGCTCTACTATAGGTTAAGTTCTTTTATAAAATTTAGACGCTCTCATACGTTTTCTAAATTTTCTTCAACCAGTTTGCAAGTTTGCATTGCATCTTACTACCTAAATATATTTCCAACAAACGTCGATAAAGTCTAGGTAGGTGTATAAATCTGGTTACATGTTGATGGTTTGGTAAATATTGTCATGAATTCCACATTTCTTAGCTAAACATTTATTGATTTATGTTGCAGATAAAATTGTCGATACAACTTCTATTTGACTGCTTAGACTGATTGGTGACGAAAAAGGACATGTCGTCATACAAAGTATGCTCTTTTCTAACATATATTCGTTCATTAAGTACTACCTACTCTAAGAAATGTATCTAATTGGTATAATTTTACAGCCCATTGATTCAAAACGGGAAGAATTCAGGCGGTATTTAGAGCGAGCTGGTGTCATGGATGCCCTGACTAAAGTACTGGTTAGCCTCTATGAAGAGCCAGACAAACCAGAAGACGCTTTGGAATATGTCCGCAAACATCTAGGCTCAGATGGTGGTGAAGATGAGCTTGAAGCTGCGAGAGCTCGCATTGCAGAATTAGAAGCTGAAAATGCTCTTCTCAAAGGTGAAACGGCTCCAACAGAAGGATAAAATATATACTTCTTCATGATGTTCAAATGATCTCAATGTGATCTCATAAATAATATTACTGTTGATCCTACAGATATTTAACATAGTTAATTACCATGAGGGTAATATTTTTGTTATTGTATAAGAATGTTTAAGTTTGTGCATAAAGCACTATTAAATTTTTTTCTCCCAAAATCTTTTTATACCTATATTATAATACTGTAAGAACGAAAATATTAAGCTGTGTTAGTCTATTCCAGCCACAAGTTTCAGAGCAATGAATGGGTATGATGATAAAAGATGCTTACCTATCTAAAAATATATAACTTTTCTCTTGTCAGAAAAAAAACTTAAGTACCTACCTATTTTTTGTAAAATATTCCAATTTTTTGCACTAAAGTAAAGATTAGATGCATAGAATGGTCACTTCGACGTCCCGCCCGATTTCCCCGCCTCACCCAACCTCCCCTTTTATGGGCGACGTTTGGTACTCTGTGCTACGCACACAGGTGCACGTGTGTGAATACACGTCACTGATTGATGTCTGTATTAGAGACCAAATTAAGTTTGTATGCAATTTTGGCAGAGTGTCTGCGGTGTGGTTGTTGTGTCGCCGCTTCACTTCCACCATGCAATTTCTTACACAAATGCAACACCATCTCTACAACACCCACACATAAATCCTCAGGGCAGCTATTCGTTTGCGTAAGTTTGTCCACTAATACAACTCCCGTAGACAATAGCAGAGAATATGTAATAGTACTAGAAACAAACGCTTGATTTGGTCTCTATTACATAGACATCAATCAGTGACGTGTATTTACACGTGCACCTGTGTGCGTAGCACGCAGAAATTACCATAGACTTATTATCCGAAAAAACCAACAGTCGCCCATAAGAGGGGAGGCGATTGGGTGAGGCCATATCGGGCGGGACGTCGAAGTGTCCATTCTATACGTAGTATTATTACATATTCTCTGCTAATACGCCACTTTTGTGATGTTTTGTGACGCGACCAGACTTTAATCAGGTGAATTCAGGTGTGTTTGCCTCGCGCCTAATTGGTGTATATTTTCCACAGATATATTTTCGCACCGAGTTAGGCTCCACCCACTTACAATGGTTGAAACAGTTGTCATAGAAAAGCGTGTGTGTTGTCAATCTAACTCGTCTAATATCTTTGCTAGAGGTCAAATGCAGATACGTTGCTCCCCGGAGACCTTAGTTGTTACGTCTCTGATATGTTTATTTACTTTAAGAAATAAATAATTAAAATAAAATAAATAGGAAAGAGGGGCTCCTATATATCAAAAGTGATTTTTTGGCGTCTTTATAGACAATTGTACGGAACCCTTCGAGCGCCAGTCCTATAACGCAGTTAGCCGGTTTTTTTTTTTAAATACATACATATTTGAATAATGGTGCATGCATTCAATCATGGTGGCATACATTTTACTGGTGGTAGAGCTCCAGTGACAGAGCTTGCAGGCGTAGGGACCACCGCATTATAATATATTAGGTTGGGGAAAAAGTTTCTTCCCATTTTTTAAGATAATTCAAAACATTTTTTAATATAGTTTATTTAAATTTAACTAAAGTATGTATGTACCATTTTGTTCGATAACCTTTTGCCATCTTGTAGGTATGGAACATGATCCCATTGCTATAAAATTTTTGGGACTTCTTATCAAAATACCGCGACAAGTGGATTTGGCAGTCCTCTCGTGATGTTAACCTAACATTGCATAAAGAATTCTGAAGAGACCGAATCAGGTGGAAATCTGAAGGTGCAAGGTCAGGACTATACGGCGGATACATTAACACCTCCCAGCCAAACTCTCTTAATTTTTGCTGAGTGGCTATAGATGTGTGAGGTCTAGCGTTATCATGATGAAACACCACACCCCTTCTGTTGATCAATTCCGGCCGCTTTCTCTCAACTTCTTGCTTTAATCTCATCAGTTGTTCGCAGTAGAGTTCAGAATCGATAGTCCTGCCTGGTGGTAATAGCTCATAATGAATAATGCCCTTCCAATCCCACCACACACACAACATCACCTTATTGCGAGTTAACCCGGGTTTCGCCACAGTCTGTGAAGCCTGACCGGCCTTTGACCACGACCTTTTTCGCACGTGATCCACCTTTCATCACCAGTTATCAGCTTCTTCAAAAATGATTCGGCTTCATTACGTCGTAATAAAGAATCACAAATGAGTACACGGTTCATTAGGTTTCTTTCAGTGAGCTCGTGAGGTACCCAAATATCGAGCATTTTTTTGTACCCAGCTTTTTTCAAATGCGCCAAAACTGTTTTGTGATCAATTCTCAGTTCTTCAGCTACGTCGTAACTACTGATATGTCGATCTTGCTCCACTTTTTCAAAAATGGCATCCATTTTATCCGTAATAGTTCAGCACTATCGTGTTCCGGTCAGGTGGTAATGTGCGACCCTGTAATGTCCGGCACAGAGGCGTAACACCATAGGCCTCAGGAGTGGTAACGCATCTGCACTTTGACCTTGGTCTTTGTGTGAGTGTCTATAGGCTGCAGTCATCACTTAACATCAAAGTGAACTGCATGCTTGTTTGCCACTTTCAATGTATTTAATAGTTAAATAAAGATATTAGATTATATCATATAATTTACTTAATGACAAAGAAACATGACATTATTGGATGTTCATAATAAACTACATCTGACGCTATGCATTTTAGGTACAATGTTTATTTATGCTAGTTTTTAAACAGCGGCGCTGATTAGTTCGGTGTACTTCTTCACTTTACTGGCCACACTCATGTCCACATATTTGTCACCAATAGATACAATCATGCCTCCAATCAAAGCAGGATCTACTTTAGCTGTTAGCTGCAGAGTTTCATTGCCTTTAAGGAACTTCTGAAATGGAATCATGATAAAAACATTATTAGCCAAATTAAAAAAGCAATATGAAACAAAAATGATTGTTTTTAAGAAAAATTGGTTGTCTGAAGTCGGCGTTCAGTCGGTTTACATTTATATACACACAAACCGAACACAATTGTGATGTTATAAGTCAAAGAAATTAATACAAGTGGCCGTACTGAGGGTTTTTTCGGTGGCCGATTTAAATTTAAAACAATTTTTAACCACCAAATAATCGCGGTAAGGTGCTTACAGGAAAAACCTTACGCGGCTTCAATTTAATTTTGCGTCAAAAAGCAACATAGTCAAGAGCGAGTCGATTATTCAGCAAGATAAGGCATTGCCATAGGTACTCAATGCTATCTAACCTGCTTTGCCTCTGCTTCAGTACTGCCAACTATTACAAGAGGCTAAACAATAAAATACTTATCTATAAAAAAAAATATTACCCCCTTATTCATAAACGTACATTAGATAAGTTCTAGCTATAGAATGCTTTCTCTTTGTCAGTTGCATTGTCAAATGTGCAGGATAGAAAAGGACAAAGGAGAGATTAGCAACACTTTAGCTAAAATACGTTTATGAATAAGGGGGTAGTACTAATGTACCACAAATAAATGTATGAATGACTATAACACAAGATTGAAAAAACTGCCTGTGGTATTGTGGTAGCAGGCAACTAGGATGAAAGACATTGGGGCGGAGAATATTCTCAGTTAAATTAGTTTGGAAATGTGTCTGATGAATACCAACAGTCTAGTAGCCAGGATAAAATATTATACAAGGCTCAAATAATTTAGGAAGCAGCACAATAGCACTTAATATCTCCATGTGTGTATGTATGCATGAAGAATATC
Source organism: Macrosoma leucophasiata (assembly GCA_036365455.1). Classification (NCBI taxonomy): domain Eukaryota; kingdom Metazoa; phylum Arthropoda; class Insecta; order Lepidoptera; family Hedylidae; genus Macrosoma; species Macrosoma leucophasiata. The sequence goes on along the minus strand of JAWQUS010000003.1, from coordinate 11,923,115 downwards.
TGCCTGAGAATACAGCCATGAAGTTACCTTAAGGGCAGCTTCCAGGTTCTGTTTCTGAGCTTGATCCAAGGGTTTAGCAGTGATAACTTCACAAGTAACTTCTCCACGGTATGCTGCCATCATGATTTTGAAGGCATTGATCACAGCTTCTAATTTGTCCAATCGGCCGTTTTCAGCCATCAGTCCCAATAAGTTGCTTGTTGTGGGTGACATGCTAGTCTGTAATCATAGGTGCTTTTATTTTAATCACAATAACTCTAGGTTTTAAGAATTTTAAAAATTATTTATTCTACATATTATTATCTATAGGTGGTCAATTTTATTGCAACTGAAATGAAAGGGTGTGTATCAAAGTAGGTGGCCATAAATTTCAAAGGCACTAAATAAAAAGTACATTGCTGTTTCCCATAATAAATTATTTGTGATACGGGGGCCACACTAAAAGTTCTTAAAAAATTAAAAACTAAGCAAACTAGCAAGTTTTAAGTATTATTATATTTTTTCAAAATAGTCCATTCATATCAATAACATCGCTGCATTCGGGGGAACCACCAAGATAAGGACAAGGGGGCAAATTGTCCTGAGGGCTCTTCAACGGCATTTAAAACACAGTGACTGCTTCCTCGGCGCCCATAAAACGTTTGCCTCGAAGTTTTTCCTTTATTTTCGGGAATAAATAATAATCCCAAGGCGGGGTCAGGGTTATACGGCAGGTGACCCAGTAATTCCACGTCTAACGTCGTCAAATTGTCGGTCGCTCGCCTGGCGATGTGCGACAAGCGAACAACGGCGGCAATAAACGGTGCAGCGGGCGGTCGGTTTTTCGATTGACAAGTTACAATTTCTCTTGAAACTGCATTTATTAATTTTACAACTAATTTTTTTTAAACTTATGGCAAATTTACCTTAGAAGCGACATGTTTCAAAGCTTCTGCCTTCAGGTTTCTTTTCATAGTAGGATTAATGATGAATTCTTTTAATTTCGCATCTGTTTTCATGGATTGTTGGAATTGAGACAATTCCTTTTCAACTGCATCTAACGCCTTGCTTTTAGAAGCCGCTGAGTACAGAGCTGATGCATACCGGCCCTCCAAACCAAAAACTTGAACAGGAGGCTTGACCATTTGACCGGCTGTTGAGGAGGTGCTCAGAGATCGAACCTTCAATGTTACGTAATATTAACTTATTATAGCTCTTGAAACCCGTTTGAACGATTATTGTAATGAAATACTTACCAACATATTGGCCTTAGTGAGAGACATGATTTTATCTTGTGGAATAAGCTTAGTTTTTTCGGAATTCGACTAAAAACCACACCACACCACGAAAAGCCCCAATTTGCACCTAATCAGAAACTGTCAGAAACGTCAAAACTTGACGTTTGACAGCATTTTTTTTTTAATTCATTGTTTTACAGCCACGGCTTCAAGTCCTTAACAGCCCTTCTTCAGTTATTTTTATCACTTCCTACACCCGTGAACATTATCGAATGTTTAATAATAAAAATCCAACCGTTTCTACACATACAAACGCGACTATACACAAATTTCGAAAATAATATCACGCAGCGACACAGCTCTTATCCGCGTTCCCGCCAAAACTCCAGCAAAATTAAGTAACTAGTAGGGATGGGTAAATAAAAAAATAAAAAAACATCGATCATAGATTTATTATCTATTTCGTATCAATATAAAGTGTATCTAAATAAATGTTTTTTTTTTTTTTTTTTTTTTTTGTTGTTATGGCATCGCTATTACGCATATTGCCAGTGTCAAGTAAAACGATATTTCATATTTATTTAAGCAGCGTAAAAGTTAGTATAATATAGTCATCAAGCATAATATGTAAGTATCAAGTACTTAAATTATCAAGTATAATATGTCAGTCAAGTGAGTTACAATCAAGTTATTCGAGTAAAGCGATGGCTACTTTACCAGAACATTTTTATTGAAGTTTTGGAGGCAACCTGAAAGGTCGTGTTTTCGCACTGTTATTCTATTTCACTATACACGGGCACTGTAATAAACCTATATCAAATAAAATGCCACCAATTTTATTCAATATAACTTAAAAATACACCAAGAAAATAAAATAAAATAAGAGCACCATACGCCCCTTTCAAGGTTCCCGCCAAAACTGTAAATAAATGTTATATCAAAAATGTCGAAAAAATTATCATTAAAAAAAAAAAAAAAAAAAAAAAAAAAAAAAAAAAAAAAAAAAAAAATTCTACGCTATGCTATATATATTTTTTTTTTAATGTAATGGAAGTGGTAAACAAGCATGCAGTTCACGTTGATGTTAAGTGATGACTGCAGCCTATAGACACCCACACAAAGACCAAGGTCAGAATACAGATGCGTTACCACTCCTGAGAAATAGAAATAGAAATAGAAAATATTTTTATTTCGAATAGATCTTAACAGATACTTTCAAAACGTCAAGAAATATAAAATACCTAGAGTGAATAACCATTACATAAAGTAAAGCAAAATCAGATATCAATAGTAAATTAAAAAATAGAATTAAACTACTTAGTTAAAACATAATAATCACAAAATTTTTCAATTCCTTCAATGATGATAAATGAAGAAAAAGAAAAACTTATTCGTCAAGATCAAAGTTATTCACTTAGCAGAGTTCCAAGTGCAGTCACTACTGAGAAGAACTCCGCTACCCAACAAACTCAGTAAGAGCTCTTTTAAATGAGAGCTTAAATCTAGTACAAATTATCGTGAAAAATCAAATAATGTGAACGTCCATAGCATAGATGCAAATAAACTGCTATCTACTAAATGTGATGTAGCTCCTGCAAACCAGAACAGACCAGTCCCCACCAACAGCACCCGTTCACGAGTATGACGCATGTGACAGCCATTGCCCTCCTCGACCATTTTAGAGGGAAGTGAGCAACCCGCCACACGACGCCGCCAAAGGCAAAGACATTTAAGCGTGCATGACTGCTCCGGATATGCATCCGGCAAAAATAAATTTTAAAAATAAAAGTTTCCGGCACAGAGGCCTAAGGTGTTACGCCTCTGTGCCGGAAATTACAGGGCCGTACATTACCACCTAACCGGAACACGATAGTGCTGAACACTACCATTTAGCGGCAAGTATATTAGATAATGCGGTGATGCCTACGCCCGCGAGCTGCATCACTGGAGCTCTACCACCAGTAAATTGTAATATTGTAATATTGGCAGCGAGTTTCCTTGCACGCCCGCCATTTATCTTCAGTTGTCCCGAACACGCTCTCAATGCTTCGGGGGCCGCCTCCACGCGCGTTGCTCGTGCGTAGCGCGCGACGCGGTGCGAGCCTACGAGGCAGTCCTCGCTGCCTTGTTACCTACTTGATCTGCTCTCGTTACGTCGGGGCCGTGTTCCACCTATCTCAGTTTTGACGCTGGCAGTGGAGTGCCGACACAAAGTTGCAGCTATGAAAGGTCCATCAGCCTTAGTCAGGCATTGCGATCGCTACCTCAGGGAGAAGTGATACACTACTCTACTAGTCGGAGATTGAACCCGACCACCAGTGGTGTGAGTGGGCGAAGTTAACCGAGCTTACAAATTGGTGGCGTATCCGAATACGTGGGACGAGGACAGGACGTGTTGTTGCGCAGGAAAGTTGTTGTTGCGAAGGTTGCGAACATACCTCTCCGCGCCGGTAATTAGCTGGCGAGTTACGTTCTGTTCGATTTGAAGTCTAGGTCACTGCGCGGTGGAGCTTATAGCATACCATGCCGTCGCTGCGTACGCTAACCTCGAGCGGATGTAGGTGTAGAGCCGTATTTAAATACGCAGTGGCAGTCTAGAGCGAACCACCGAATGCAGCCTCACCCGCGCAGTTACTGTCTGCCTCACTGCGTGATCAACAGTGGGTATCATGCGAAGAGAGAGGTCGATGTTACACCCGAGATACTTCACCATAAACCGCCATTCTACATCCTGACTTCGCAACTGGAGCGCCAGTAACGAGCGGTGGACAGCAGGTCCAACAGCTGGTGCATTTTTGCTATTGCGGTCAAAGAGTACACAAATACTACGTACGATAGGTTGATGTATATATCGAATATTTTCATTAAAAATATCGATATTTTGATATATCGATATTACTCAACCGGACTCAACTTAACTCAACCCTAAAAGAGGAGGAGGAGCATAGAGTAATATAAGTATATATAAGGAGGAGTAAGGAGGAAAGAGGGAAGGAATGAGAGGATAGCCACGCCACAAACACAAAAGTGCATTATTTTAGGAAATATCGCAAAAGAAAGGATTTAATTATTAATTATCATATTTTAGACAGTGCTGTGCTGATTACTTAACGTTTATATTTGAGAAACATAAAATTGGGTGAAAATATGGCTTCGAATGAAGGCCGACCTCAGTCTAATTTGCATCAGCAAGACTTATCGAAATTAGTAAGTTCCATTAATTATCGACTTTAATTTAATATTAACTTAAGTTTCAACCATACCGATTTATTTCAGTTCACACATATAAAGCTTTGTTTAAAGTTACTGATGCAACATAACCTTAAAAATAACACGAATTCAGTGTTTGCCCTCATTTACTTACCATCAATTTGTGTGCACCCTATAAAACTTCTATCGTTTCATAAATTTACTGTCTATAGGACTATTAGTGAAGATAAAGATATAAAATATGTCAACAATTTTCACCAATGTATTGGTTAGGTTTCTTAAATCATCGAAATCTAATGCAACGCAGAAACTAATGACACATGTATTATTCTAGGATGTCACAAAGCTATCTGCATTGTCTCCTGAAGTTATATCAAGACAAGCAACAATAAATATTGGTACAATAGGTCATGTAGCCCATGGCAAGTCTACTGTTGTGAAAGCAATATCTGGAGTGCAGACTGTCAGATTCAAGAATGAACTGGAAAGAAACATTACCATTAAATTGGGTAAGTTACTTAGTTGTATTTTATAAATACATCAAATCAAATGTAAACATTCATTGCTTACTATCAGATATCTTTCAAATAAATTGTTTGCTAATCATCATCATATCAGCCGAAAAATGTTTATATGCCATAATCACCATTCTTGGCAAGCGGATTGGTGATCACAGTGATTGTAGTTTTCTCGCAGGAAACTGTTGCCCATCTTGAGATATTATTATAGCACTTACTACCCATGGAATAGTTTGACCGCCATTGTTCGGTTGACAGCATTAGTGGAAGAATTCTTATTTAGTATATTAAAATTCTTCCACCATTGAGTGATGGGATTGTCACGTCCCGATGCCATTCAAGAACAATGTTTGCATTCATAGCATACATATTGGTCAATAAAAAGAGTGAAGTATAAGGTTTGTCAATTATAAAAAAATATCATAAGAAAAAGTAAATGATAATTTAATTGATAAACTATTTTATGATTATGTTAGCCCATTTCATCACAAATACTAATTTTCAAAAATATATACAAAATAATAAGGCAGTCAGCAATAAATCAAACAAAACACATAAAATGCCAACTGTATTAACAGTGACTACTTTTGAATTCTTGTTTACAGGGTAATCTGTTGATTGCAGTGCAAATATTTGTTTTTTTTTATAAATACCTTTAAACATTCTTTTCTATACTTCCTATCTGTTGCATCTATAAAGTTGGAAAGTTTAGAAAACATAAATTTTAATGTTACATTAGAACATATTTTATGAATGACTTACAGTCACTTTTAGTAATTTGCTTGTAAATGTAGTAAATTTAGTGCAGTATCTTTGCAATGTACCATGTGAATAAATTTATAACTGAATTGTCATAATTTTAATTATTTTATGCTAAAGAAAAGTTTTAAACGTCTTAATAATTTGAACACATGGTATGTTGCAGAGCGCCTGTCCGACTCACTTGTACGAATGTATCGTGAAAGAGCAGATGAAAGATATGAAAATATGTTTCTTGAAAAGTTTCGAAGACCCTTAAAAAGAGTTTTATCACCTGAACCAGAAAGTGAATCTCCACCTGCAAAAAAACATAAAAAGCGTAAACAGAAAGACCCAGAGGAGTTCATAATAGAGAAAATACTTGACTTCAAATTTGAAATGGGTAAGGAATGCTTTCACATAAAGTGGAAGGGATGGCCAGATAGTGAAAATACATGGGAACCTATTGAGCATCTTGATAATTGTCCAGATGTATTGAAAACATTTTTAATTAATGTAGAACAAAAATATTGTGATAAAATAGAAAAGTTAAAAGAAGAAATTTCATTTGATAATCTACTCAGTGAAATAAATTTGATGAAAAGATTTTCAGAAATTGAAGAATTCTCCATAATTGAATTAAAGGAAAAGCTAATTTTGAAATTACTTTCTATGATTACATTAGTTGAAGATGAAGAATGTCATGGTCCAGACATTGTTCTAGAAGCAAGAAACATTTTACAATTATATGTATTAAGCAGAAAAAGATCTTGCCAATTGATAACAATAAGAGATTGGGAATCACATTTGAATCATGTTGATAATTCCAAAAAATTAAATGTTGAAAATAATTTTGATTTGGCTGGACCACCTGAAAACTTTACTTATATTAATCAATCTATACCTGGTGCTGGTGTCACAATACCTAATGACCCACCAATTGGTTGTGAATGTGAAACATGCAACTATCGCTCCAAATCATGTTGTGGTATGCAAGGTGGTCTGTTTGCATATACAGCTCAGAAACGATTACGTGTGGCTTCAGGGACACCAGTTTATGAGTGTAATAAAGCATGTAAATGTTCCCTGGAATGTATCAATCGAGTTGTTCAGAGAGGGAGAAATGTAAAGTTGACTATTTTTCGAACATCCAACGGTTGTGGTTGGGGTGTCAAAACAGAACAAAAAATTAAACAGGGGCAATTTGTCTGTCAATATGTAGGTGAAGTGATTACATTTGAGGAGGCCGAGAAGCGTGGGAGAGAGTATGATGCAAATGGTTTAACATATCTATTTGATTTAGACTTCAACTCCTGTGAAAATCCGTATGTAGTAGATGCGGCAAATTTAGGCAATGTATCACATTTTATTAATCACTCCTGTGACCCAAATTTAGGGGTCTGGGCAGTTTGGGCCGATTGCCTTGATCCAAACTTGCCAATGCTAGCTTTGTTTGCTACTTGTGATATAGAACCTGGAGAGGAAATATGTTTTGATTACTTACAAAAGTCAGCTGACAATGATGAAATTGAACCAAATACCTCTGATATAAATAAAGAAATTCATGTTAATGGAGATGAAATTATAAATAGTGTTACTGCCTCAGAGGCTACAGTAGCTGCATCACCAGTATCACCTGCCAAAACTAGATTTGAAATGCAACAACAGAACAGAGCAATGCTTCATAATCGCACAGAATGTAAATGTGGCACTATTAAATGCAGGAAATACTTGTTTTGATGTGTGGAATAAACATTAAATGTTATTACATATTCAGGCATCATCATTTGAATTACCATAACTTTAGGTTTAAGTAATGAATGAAATATCAGATTTTGTATCCACTAATTTTGTAATGTACTCACTGACAGTATTCTTGTTACATAATGGTAACTAACACCTTTATTTTTATTTGTAAATGTTACACTTTGAAGTGACTTTTGGATAACTGAAAGTGTGTATTGAGGATGTAGACCAAAATTGAAAAATATTTGCCTTACCTATGTATATATTTTTTTATAAGATTTAAGATAAGGTTGTCTTTATTAATTAAGGTTTTCATTAGATTATTAGTAAAACAAATGCTAACATTCTTTCTGTCCTATAGTATGTATACGCATAAATATGATATTTTGGGAGGTTTTTGTGAGTACTTTCACAATCCAATTTGGTTGGTGACCAGAGTGATCTGTGGTCACACCAATAGTGCATCCATTTTTGAAATATTTTTTTTTTCGGAAAAGTCTTTAAATTTAATTTAAACTTAAATATTCAAGTAAGTATAAATTAAATTTACCCTTATTTAAATTTGAAATTTTAATAGTTTTTCATTTTTTGAATATTATTGAATCTCAAACTTAAATCATATTTACATAAACATATTTACTATGTTTAAGATTTTCTTGATTTTAGCAAGTTAATTATAATACAATTTATTATTATTAAGACATTAATTATTTTAAATAATAAATTGTTGAATATTACGTAATCAATAAGGGACTGCACACCTAGTTTTTAGGCAAAGAATGTTAATACACATTGAATTCTTTACAGATAGAAATTAGAATGCTGAGTGCCTTTCCATGCCTATTAGATAGGGTCTGCAAAACATTTTTTATGTTATATCAGATATGGGCTCAAGAGTGTTGAACTATTGACCAACCGTAGTCAGTGAATAATATTCATTGCCAATGGTTGCGTTCAGCCGAATTAAGATCTTGTAAGATCTTACAAGACTTAGTAAGATTATAGTAGCCAACAAGAAATATTGCACATTGATCTTAGGAAGGAGACTTCAGTTTATTTCGGGTCAATAGAGCGTTATCTCTTTCGCACCTTACCAATGTGACGTTTGTCGACCATTTTGATCAAGTTTTGACCAATACCTAACTATCAATGCTTACGTAGGCAGTGTGCTGCAGAGATAACGCTCCACGAAGTCGAAACTAGCCGATTGTCTCATTCGTAGGCTTAATCTGCAATATTTCTTTTTCTATTTTAAATTCTACAAAGTTTTGTAAGATCTTAATTTGACGTGATGGACGTGTTCAACGTCCATTTCACTGATTATACATTATTATGTGCCTTTGTAAAAATAAAGAATAGCCCACTGAGATAAAACTATAATCTATTTGACTGCATGTCCATTTGACATTTGTGACTTGAGTAGTGAGTAGTTTATAAAAGTGACAACAAATAAGTATCTCCATTGGTACTATCAGGGAACTCGCCGCTTGACCATATCGGTACTTTATGTAGTTGTAATAAAAACTATATTTGATTGATTTTGGAGAATTAGAGCGTTCCCTGACTGTACATATCTTCTATTTTAAATTTGTAAGTTCTGAGTGCCTCTAGTGCACAAAATACTATAATATATCTATTAATTAAATTATATAACTTCCAAGGCGATGCAATATGATTTTACATATTATTGTGTAGTCTTCCACAAATCCACAGTAAATATAGGGATCTCCTTCATATGCACATTTAGCTCAAGACTCAAGCCCCATTATTGCCTATTATGTCATTGTGAAGACTTACTTATAAGGATATTATATGGATATATATATATATGTATCTTCACGCCAGGTCCCTAACGGGGTAGGCAGAGAGTGTAGAGCGCCAGACATCCCGGTTATTATATGGATGATTATAATAATATAATTGAATGCAAGGCAAGGCAATAATGTAGAACTAGAATTTTTTATGTGGCCTAACATATTTTACCTCTATTCTAGAAATTACATTACCATCAAAACCGCTATGACATACACCTGTAATATAGCTATGAACACATGATAGATAGATTCGCTATGGCTGTGTTCTAAAAAGCACTGCGGCCACTGTGACAGTGCTGTACTGTGGAAAATTTCCTTCTGCTGACAGTATACTACTGCAGATGTCATGTTGAAGTGTGTGACGTCACAGATGACGTCATGTTTATACTGAGAGCACTGAACCTCGAAAGCTCTTGGTGGTGAGTTTGACCACTTTACCAATCTGTCATTATTGTTATTGAAACATTCCAAATTGTTTTTATTTTAAGCATGGAACCAATATTTATAAAGAAAGTATCATAATACATGTACAATCGTGCATCCATTGCAGTGGCCGCAGTGGATTGTGGAACATAGCCAATATCATTATCCTACTAATATAAATGAGAAAGTTTGTTTGTTACTCCTTCACGCAAAAACTGCTGGACCGATATTCATGAAATTTGCTACACATAATCTAAATTAACACATAGAATAGTTATTATCCTGAAAAAATGTTTCTGTGAGATGCCATGGGATGATTTGATGAGTTTCCACAAATTACGCGAGAAGCGACATACACGCGGGCGGAGCCGCGAGCAACAGCTAGTACATCATAATATCAAATGTTGGTATACTAATAGATTTCTTCTATATACTTACACTTGTTTTATTCCCGCCAGTGTTTTTAAATTGTGTAATTCATTCAAAATTTAATTGTATGTGTATTTAAAACCTTTACCTATATTATAATGTTATAAATCTTTAAATTTCTCTGTCGTTTTGTTTATTCTTGTATGTTTTATATAAAATGTGTTTAAGATTTTGCTGTATTAAATTCACTTGTTACAAACTGGTAGTAGGATATAATTAGTATTATATGGTTATAGGTATCATTAAATAAATACCTTAAAATATTGCTTTGTTTTCATTGTTTAAGACTTGTTTACATTTTTGTTATGATACATAATACCTATTTTATGCAATTCTCGCCATGATACTTTCGACAACCCATTCACCACCAAAATGGTGTGCAATGGTTGGTTACCGTTTATTCAGTGCAGTAAGCTTAACTAAAGAGAGGCTTTAATATGGTAAAAACCCGGCCAAGTGCGAGTCGGACACGCGCATGAAGGATTCCGTACTATTAGGACATATACCTAAGGGAACGGGAACAAGCGCGTACGAAATCGCGGTCAAAAGAGAATTATAGTTATACCTACATACGTGTCATAATTTTCATTCAGATATATCATAATCTGTAAGTATTTATAGGGCGGTAGTTAAGATCACCGCCACTGCGATTGCCAATACGCCTGCCGAGCGTGGCGATTATAGCATATTCTCCTCTAATAATGCATAACATTGCTATGGGCGTCTTTGGGGAAAGCTTTGTCCAGCAGTGGACATCTTTCAGCTGGAGCGATGATGATGAAGTATTAAAAATGCATGTTTTTTTTACTTGATACACAGGTTATGCGAACGCGAAAATCTACAAATGCGATAACCCCAAATGCCCGAGACCAACGAGTTTCATATCAGGCGGGTCGTCGAAAGATGACAATTTCCCGTGCCTGAGACCCGCGTGTACGGGCCGCTTCCAGCTCGTGCGCCATGTCAGCTTCGTGGATTGCCCCGGCCACGACATTCTTATGGCCACTATGCTTAACGGTGCCGCCGTCATGGACGCCGCTTTACTTCTTATCGCCGGTACAGTAATCTCATATTGTCATTTATTTTTGTTTTATGTCGTATGACTAAACAATTAAATCTGCATGGGCCCGCGCAGATCGCATATCGGATAGTGAAATGAATATTTTTGGTTCTTCAAAACTGGCCTCAAAAGAGTCCTTCAGGGCTGACAGCGCGTTGGCAACTCCCTTGATGTTGCAAATGTTCATAGGCGATGGTAACCACATTCCATCAGGTAGCCCGTCTGCTTGTCTGTCAATCCCTTGACAAATAAAAATCGGGGAAAGTATAATATAATAATGTATGGATGGATATCTTCATGTTATGTCTTAATATCTGTTTTTACCGTTTAGTATTCGGTGTAAAATGTGTCTTTTTTTTTTTGAACAAACTAGATTTAAATAATTTCCTTCATTATTTTGCATCTAAAATGTTTACAGGGAACGAATCGTGTCCACAGCCGCAAACGAGCGAACATTTGGCAGCCATTGAGATTATGAAGTTGAAACACATACTCATTCTGCAAAATAAGATCGACTTGGTGAAAGAGGGACAAGCTAAGGAACAGCATGAACAAATTGTGAAGTTTGTTCAAGGAACGGTGGCGGAGGGTGCTCCTATCATACCGATTTCTGCCCAATTGAAATATAACATTGAGGCAAGTTCGATATCTTTTTATAATAATTGGTAACTTGAGAAACAAGCATGCGGTTTGCATTGGTAGTAGATAAGTGTATGGGTATTGGTAGTATAGCGTATAGATATAGACATCTACAAAAGAGAAAAAGATTAAATGCAGATGTGTTACAGGCTGGATCCGGATCAATATATATATATATATATATATTTTTTAAATCTAATTAATTTTTTGGGACTTTTATAATTAAATACATGTCAGTCCCATCGTATACGCACATATCTGAATTACAATTAAGTAGGTACAACAATTATTATTACACATTGATACAGTCACTTATAGTCACTGACATGATGGAACAGCGCGTGCGCTGCATCCGTTGTAGGATCGGCGAGCATCTGGTGAAACATTCCTATATCAAGTCTGTTCAAATGGTAAGTCACTATATGTGACTGTCTCTCACGCGGGAATCGTGTACAATCCATAAGCAGGTGGTGCACATCTTCCACAACTCCACATTATTCACAGTTTGGTGTATCTACCTTACGCATGAGAAATGCAAACTTTCTAAGAGGTATATGACCAGTTCTTAATCTAAAAGCTATAACAAGATGTTTACGGGACAGTCTTGTACTGAACCACGGGATATGAGGAGGCTCACATTGAATTGACCTATACCAGATACCTTTCTGCATAGATCTTTCGTCAAAATACTCTCGCCAAATTTTACAACATTTTTTCCTAAACAAAGGCAAAACTTCGGAATAATTAGGTAATATATTAAATTCTACTCCTTCTTCACTTCCTTTTTTAGCCAATGCGTCCGCTTCCTCATTACCCCTAAGCCCAATATGTGACGGAACCCACTGTAATCTGACTTCGATTCCCCTTTTCTTTAGTTCATACAATTTAGACAATACCACGTATGCTATCGAAACACCCCTCCTGCCAGAGGCGCATCGAGTAATGTGCTGGAGTGCGCTTTTACTATCACTACAAATTACTATTTTATCCTGTTGAAGGGTGTTTATATAGGATAATGCTTCAGATATTGCTGTCAGCTCCAGTGACATAATGGAAACTTTGCTCTTGATTTTAAAACAGTTAGAACTGTTACGCCTACTTAAATATAGGTCATAAAATGCAGCCCCTCGCCCTTCATCACTCTTTGAACTATCAGTGTAAATAAAATAAAATTCAGTATATTTAGTACTTAACTCTTTGTTAATGTTATGTCTCAATGTATTTAATTCTACATTTTTTTTGGTCCTTTCATGCAGGCTAGTTTTACCAATATTGTTCCATCCGTATTTATATTCGTTACCCACGTATCTAATGTGAACATATCTTGCTGTAATGAAGAGTGTATTTCTTCATTTTTAACATTTTCAAAACACGAAGCAAGCAAAGGTGTTTTCTTTCTAGACCAATAAACATTCTGTGCACAAAGTGTAGATAATACGGAAAGTAATCTTACTGTTTCATTATCAGTTTGAGACCGAGCCTTCAAACAGTATTTAAATGCTAGATATCTCCGCCTAAGCGTGTATAGGTGTACTTCTTATAAACCGTCCAATAACTGTCTAGTTTATATGTATGAATATTTGCACTATTGTCAAATAGAAATGAAGCGTAGTCTAATCGACTTCTTATAAGTGCAATGTACAGCCTTCTAAGATGGAGAGGATGAGTGCCCCAACCCGACCCAGATAACATTTTCATAATATTTAAGAACTTTTGTGTCTTATGAACTGTTTCGTTTATATGCTTGCGCCACCTCAGTGATTCATCAAGCCATAAACCTAAATACTTATAACAGTGAACTGGTTCAATTTCTCTATTATTAATTTTAATAATATGCTGCTCCCGCCGTCGACCCCTACTAAATACACAAAATTTTGACTTCCGTATGGATAATTCTAAACCCAACTCGTTTAAAATGTTAATAAAAACTTTCAAAGCAATTTTTTACACTGTCTAAAATATTTTGTTTACTATTAAATAAAACGAAGTCATCCGCGTACTGACATATAAATACATTGTTAATTATTCTGCAAATATCCGATGTCGTAATATTAAAAAGGATTGGCGAGACCGGATCCCCCTGAGCTAATCCCCTACTGGCATATCTATATAATTGACTTGTACCTAAACCGTCATCTTTAATTTGAAGTCGTCTCCAACTCAAATAGCTCCACATATACCGACAAATCAATTTACCCAATTCAACTCCTCCCTCTCCCCATCCAAATAGTTCTCAACTTCAATATCACTGCCGCCGCTGGAATCGCAACACTGCAGGGTTTTCCTCCATAATTGCAAAGTACGTTTACGTAACTATTGGGGTTGAACTTTTTATGCACGGATATTATAGCTGTACAATGCGTGCGCTCGCAGCGAAAACTGGCGCGCCACTGGGGATCAATAATGCTGCACACTATGTTTAGCGGCTGGTAGATTGAGTTCCACCCTCAAATTCTACTACCAGTTAAAAGTTAAATCATTTCTATTGTATGCAATCGATTTAATATACATTACAAATTGTGCAGGTTTTGTGCGAATATATCACTAAGAAAATTCCTGTGCCTTTGAGAGATTTTACGTCGCCGCCACGAATGATTGTGATTCGATCATTTGACGTCAACAAGCCCGGTTGTGAAGTGGATGACCTTAGGGGCGGAGTCGCCGGCGGGTCCATTCTGCAAGGCGTGCTCACCGTTGGAATGGAAATTGAAGTAAGTACCTATCATTCGTTTGTTAAACACTGATTAAAAACCAAATACAATTAGGGCGGCGCTCACGACACATGTTAAACCTAGTGTGGGGCTGTGAGTGTAAGGGTGAGATTCACAGACCGCACTACGACTTTACTTTGAGCAAAGTGTGCTTAGAACTGTCAGTACCTACAGTATGTCTTGTATATATATGATTAGAATTGTCAGTACAGTATGATCAAAGTAAAGTCGTAGTGCGGTCTTTGAATCACACCCTTACACTCACAGCCCCACACTAGGTTTAACATGTGTCGTGAGAGCCGTTGCACACACAAACACTCTCCCGACGACCACTCTCCAAGACCCGAAAAAAATAAATGTATATGTATGTGGCATATATTTATTTGTTGTCGTCACACCGCTGGACCAAATGTGTCGTCATAATATCTACATTCTACATCTATACATAGTATACATATAATAGAACTGTAACTGGACTTGTACATAAAGAGATTTTACAGAAAAAATTAGGAGTCTTTATATGGCCAGTAGATGCCAAAATGTTTTTTGTAAAATTTTTGTCTGTCTGCATGTTTGTACTCGCATCACGGAATTGACAAAAAAACTACTGCGTGAAATTAAAGCGGGTTTCTCGTAATACAAAAAAATATACGGGTCATATTGTTTATTTCAGGTACGGCCCGGCCTAGTCAGTAAGGATGCTGACGGCAAATTGACGTGCCGTCCGATATTCTCTCGTATCGTGTCGCTTTTCGCCGAACAGAATGAGCTGCAATACGCCGTGCCCGGTGGTCTCATCGGTGTCGGTACGAAGATCGAGCCAACGCTATGTCGTGCTGATCGTCTCGTTGGACAAGTAAGTTTGATATATTTTTCGTCTAGAATTCAACATCATTGGATAGTAATGTTTATTTTTCAATATCAATATCAGGATTCGATGCGATTATAGGTAACTTTCTAAAGTTTGTTGCTAATAAAGTTATCTGTGCCATCAATATATATATATATATTTTTTATCTAATGAAAGTGGCAAACAAGCATGCAGTTCACATTGATGTTAAGTGTGACTACAGCCTATAGACACCCACACAAAGACCAAGGTCAAAATGCAGATTTACTACTCCTGAGGCCTAAGGTGTTATGCCTCTGTGCCGAAAATTACAGAGCCGTACATTACCACCTGACCGTAACACGATAGTGCTGAAGACTACCATTTAGCGGCAAGTATATTAGGTAATGCGGTGGTGCCTACGCCCGCGAGCACCGACACTGGAGCTCTACTCTATGCTTATTTATACTCCTTGCCCTACGCTAGGTATAAACCTGTATCTTGGATACCGTTTTACTCACACTATACACACACAAACTCCCAGACCCGAAACAAATATCTGTAGTTCATACAAATATTTGCCTTTGTGCTGAGATCCGCGGTGAATCAAGCAGTAATCACACACCGCTAGACTAAATATGAATGAAGTAGACTTGTTTACCATTATCAAAAAATACTTCAAGGATCAATTTTTACAGGTTCTAGGAGCAGTAGGCGCCCTTCCCGGAATATTCGTAAAGCTTGAAGTATCGTATTATTTGCTCAAACGTCTTCTTGGTGTTCGTACGGAGGGCGATAAGAAAGCGGCTAAAGTGCAAAAGTTAACTAGGAACGAGGTAAATGTCCATTTACTGATTTGTCTTGTTTATAAGAGAGTTCAAAATTGAATAACAATACAATTAGCATCATAAACGGGCAAACCGTGCATGTCTATGTACGGTTATAATTATGTTTATTCGTGCACAATTTATTTTTTGTATATACAATGTGTAACAGGATAATTGCACACTCTGAAATTAGTTTAGTTTTTCGGGCATAAGTTCATTAGATCTCGTTGAGACATGCATTTTATTATAAATAATAATTAAAGATAAAAATAGTGAAAATGAATCTTATAACTAGCGAGTGTTTAATAGGGATACGCAGGTTATGCTACATCACATTGCGACAGTTTACGTGTGTATGTTGGTTTGTGTTTTATGTGCGGCCGATGGGTAGAGGTAGGAGTAGAGGTAGGAGATAGAGGTAGGAGTAGAATGCGCATACTTACGTATGCGCATTCTGTTCATACAAATTGAGGACAATTTATTTCTTAAATAAAAAGTATTCAATACATAAACAAGTCATTTCAGTTCATGTATTATGATTATAACATGATTTTCTAATCGGGGTGTTTGAGAGTGTGCGCTATTCCCTTTTTTTTTTTTTTTTTTTCTCCAGGGGAAAATGCGTTACGCATACCCACCCTTGGGGAGAGGGGTGGGTTATGTGGGACTCCGGGAAAGGCATCCGTCTACCCACTAAAAACCCCTGGGTGTTCCGACTCGTCCGCCATCACTGGCGGGGTCACGGGAACGCTATTGCACACATCCGCGACCCCACCGGCGGCTGCTCGTTGCCGAGCCCTCCTCGGAGCCTTTCGGCTCCAACCAACACTAGTGGCGTGCGGAACACCTGCACGCCAGCCAGCCCGGGACCTCTCCCTCGTCCCTGCCCCGACCACTCACAACGCCAGGCGTCCCAAGACGCCCGGGTGGAGAAGTCAAGGGGCACACAGTCCGGCCCCGGGGGAGCGGGAGTGTCAGAGATGAACTGATCTTCAACCACCTCCCCGCCTCCCCACTACGTCCCTATCTGACGGCGGGACCACCGATAGGCGGCTGGGGATAGGGTGCAGGGCAACGACACACCCGTACAAATCTTCCCCAGCCTCCTCCCAACCACGTCCCCATCTTACGGCGGGACAACCGCTAGGCAGCTGGGGATAGGGTGCAGGGCCAACGACCTACCCGTACACCTCTTCCCCAGCCGTCTCTTCACCACAGCAGCGAGTGGCGGGCAGAGCCACGCCAAACGCCGCTCCCTCTCTGGGTTCCTCTTGGCTTCTCCGGTGTGAGGCCAACCACCGGGACGTTGTAGGCGACCTGAATTGAGGTCGGTTTGACCTCAATTCAGGTCTCCTGAAATTTTCGATCAAATTATATCGGTAACTGATGTCTGTATTTTTTAAATATATTGCACTTGGTTTCCCACTAGACCATGCACCAGACGACGCCACTTTTACAAAAAAAATATATACCTATTTGTTTTTAATGATGACTACCTCCTATATCTAAAAAAATGCAGTAAGTAGTCTAGCTAAATCAAGGACCAATACGATGGTTTTATTTTTTCATCACATTCTCCTATTTATTATTGTCGGAGCATTAATCAAGAGAACAGGCAAAACGCGGATGACGAATTTATTTTTGTTCTACTCCAATTTTCCACGGTTCCAGTTTCCAGAAGTCAATTTACCACAATTTCACAGTTTTTTTTTAATGTAATGAAAGTGGCAAACAAGCATGCAGTTCACATTCATGTTAAGTGATGACTGCAGCCGATAGACACCTACACAAAGACCAGAGGTCAAAATGCATATGCGTTACCACTTCTGAGGCCTAAGGTGTTATGCCTCTGTGGCGGAAATTACAGGGTCGTACATTACCACCTGACCGGAACACGATAGTGCTGAACACTTAGGTAATGTGGTGCCCACGCCCGCGAGCTGTCACTGGAGCTCTACCACCAGTAACATGACAGATAACATGGAAATGTCTCCAATAAAAATATCTGTCAAATCAATTTAAAGGTACCGGTATGTGCCTGGTGTCTTTTCTATCCTACTAATATGATAAATGCGAAAGTTTGTGAGTATGGATGGATGGATATTTGTTACTCTTTCACGAAAAAAGTACTGGACGGATGTGGATTAAACTTTACAGTAATATAGGTTACACATTGGAATAACATATATGCTACAATTTGTACCTAATAATAAAAAGTAAAGCGGACGAAGTCGCAAGCAAAAACTAGTATTATCATATTAACCTCGTTGATTCGACTGACTTTATGTATCTTCATTATCAACGAAATTAAGGTTTACTACAATTTCCACCATATACAACGGTATTGGTCTTTTTTAAAATCATCCATCACCATGCATCACCAACCAAATAAATTATTTAGTGACTGAATAGAATGATTTCAAATAATCATTATCAAGTATAGTGAATAGTTAAAATGTAATTCATACTGTTTACAGGCCTTATTGGTCAACATTGGGTCATTGAGTACTGGAGGCAGAGTAATCGCAACGAAAGCTGATTTAGCTAAGATTGCTCTCACTAGCCCTGTATGCACGGAGATCGGAGAAAAGGTAGCCCTTAGCAGAAGAGTTGAGAACCATTGGAGGTAAATAATTCATTTTCTGGGCGCATTGTTTTTCTTTCTGCTCTAAAATCTAACTACATCTTTTGATTACAGGTTAATCGGTTGGGGTTCAATTCAAGGAGGAGAAACTATCGAACCAGGAAAGAATTAGACAATATGTTTATGTTGTACTTCTTTTATATTGTATCTATTATAAAATATTTAATAAAAAATATATAAGAACTGCTGCTTTTGAATTATTGAAACCTCGAAAGTAAATCTTATGTTAGTCAGGCAGCCAGAGCTCTTATCAGGTAAGTAAGTACCAACCTCGAAACATTCAGTGGAAAAATGACGGTGACGGCGAAGGGCACAGAAAAAATACTAATAACAGAATTATCTAATAAAAAGTTCAGCAAGCTTTACATGTTTTTTATCATATAAACGTTAGCATACCAGTGATGGTACACAATAATCCACATTGATGGACGGAAATTTCCAGATAATGGAAAAATCCCAATAGAACCAGAGACAAAGGACTTTACACCATTATCTCTGATAACCCCCTACCCGGGAATCAACCCAGGACCTCAGCGTAGTAGTAGTGGCCTGCTACCACTAGGCTACCGAGGCAGTTACATGAACATGTCGAAAATATACCCTATTTAAAGACATGCTAGATTACTTTTGTAATATTTTATTTTTCGCAATAACACATGCGAGTGAACTTTAGAAATTAAAAAAAAAGGGAAAGAAGAAATTGACTTCGGGCAGGAATCGAACAGCCGTTTTACCAATAAGCTACCGAAGTCCCACACCGATACGTCAAAAATTGCCTTCCCTTTTTGCTTTTTAACCGATTTAGATTACTTTTATTCTGCACTTTAAAACTAGTGACCCGCCCCGGCTTCGCACCGGTGCAACGTTACCTACAAAACCTACATTACTAATATATATATATATATATCATAATAATATAAATTATAGCACTCCTGAATAGTGTAGCTTTCCAATTGTGAAAGAATTTTTATGATCGGTTCAGTATTTCCGAAGATTAGCCCCTCAAACAAACAAGTTACAAACTTTACCTCTTTATAATAATATTAAAGATGTATAGAGTGTTAGACCACTTGAGAATCGAGACGTTATCATCCACATAGCAATAGAAAATCAATTGTCATATTTTTTTCTTGAGCTGATGCAAACAAAGTTTAAAATACATAATGATTGTGGGTAAATAATTTATTTGTTCATGTACACTTGAGGGTATTTTAGGCCATGTATATAAAAGTATTAATATCTTCATCATCCCGGCGCATATATTTATGCTCAATCAGCCATTCCAGCTGTTCCTTTATCATTTTCTTCGATGGTAAGAACATGTTTTTCAGTATTTCTATGAGTTCACTCTGAAAATAAAATTAGACTTGTATTCATAACTAAACAGAAAATTGTTTTGTGGTAGGTAAAGTACCTACCTACTGGAAGGAAAATCGTGTTTACATTTCCATCATGTAGCTAATTTGAATTTGAAATTAATATCTACAAAAATATATTAAAATAGGTATGTATTCCAATTTATTCATGTGTTACACTGCTACTTGAAGTTAAATTATATTAATTGGTCATTCACACAGACTATTTTTTACAATAACATTATAACGGTAGATCTATTGTACACATTATGTTTATGTACATGATAAAATCTGGCCTTTACCATTAATTTTGACTGGTGGTGGCACACCAAAAGCGCACGGCGCTTGAGGTCGACGGCACCGCCTAATTTCCTATTTTATCTAATAAAATTATTTGATAGGTACACACTGATGTAGTTGATTGTTGTAGATTGAAGTCTCAATCCATTGCTATTCTTGTGGCCTAATAAATTACTACCTAAATGAAGCATGGTAGCACTGGATACAATCATTTAGTTGTAGATGGATTGCATAATGTATTGTTGCATCTACGGTTTCATCACTGGAGCTCTACTATCAAAAAATCTTTCTCATTTAAATATGGAGTGCTATGTGCTAGTTAGATGCAATTACAGAACTGTACAGTACTTACTGAGGAAAAAGCTATCAGGGGTTCCAATCTCATTAGTACTAACAAACACAAAGAAATCTTCACATAAACATTACCTATTTAGGCAGTCATGAATTCAGACATTCTCATGTAAATTAACACTAGCTCATAAAAAGAAACCAAGACGAAAGGTCTTGGTTGGACTCACTGTAAACAATAGGTAAATGGTTTAGAATTGGATAAGATGGACAATGGAATAGAATATTTACCTGTAGGGCAGTGTTTGTAATGCGTTTTCTCATCTTCAATATCTTAATAATTGCTTCTTGTGTCCGTAAAATCCGAAGCTGTACAATGGAATGATTATCTTCCAATTGTGAACGTTCTGTACTTAACTGAAGCCTTCCAATTAAGTTAATTTTTCCTCTCCTTTGAGGTTTTCCATTTTTCACAAGAGCAAATTCCTGATTTACCCAAAATGTGGTATTTTCTGAAAAATCCTTAGGGTTTTGGACAAGGGGTTCATAGCACAATAATTGTCTTTTAAGTTTCGGAAATGCAACAAGAGACCATAGAGTTCTTCTCAATTCAGGATCAGGTAGTTCCGTTGCAAGGCGTAGATTTTCATATGTTACTTTTTCCATAGGTCTTTGATTCCATGCAAATAAAACAGCCATTTGAAACGTTGTGACATCTAGATCAAACCTGCCAACTGAGTTGGCAAATGTGATTGTGCCATTGCTCATATGATGGTACCACTGTAATTTTCGGCCTGAATGTTTTTTCTTATAAAATTCCTCTACTTCAGGGATGTAATCTTCTAATTCCAAAGGAAGACTTACAGTAACTCTTTCAGAACCACGTGCCCAAGCACCGGCATTCAGTATTTTAATGTTGATAGCATCATGACGTGTTGTCTCTGCTCTAAATTGAGTATTGAGATCTTCACTGACTTTTATGTCTTGGAACATACGAGCTAGTTTATTCACATAATCAGCAGGCATACCAACTTCCCTTAGCCATTCCACCATGTCTTCTTCTTTCTCAGAATCAGCACTAGAATCCAATATTAATCTTCTCGTCAAATGAGCTTTATGGTATCTCATAAAAACATCTTTGTTTTCTATATACTTAAGCACCAATAATACATCTCTTAATCGTGACTCAATCTGTTCACTGGTTAAGCGTTTACTTAAAGGTGTCTTCCGTAGTAACATATCACAGTAATTTGCAAGTAGTTCAGGACATTTACTTTCAGGAGCTGTACCCTTACTACCTCTAATGAGAGCCGATGATGGTAATTCAAGTTTGAAAACTGTTGTGTCATTAACAACACATTTATATGCTTTGTCTCTGGCTGTTAAAAATCGGGGATCATCCATGAAAGCTTCTTTAGCTAAAGAACTAAACTTTTTAAACAGATCTAATAACCGCTCCACATACTTTTCCGAGTCAGTTGTGATTATATCAGCAGATGCAACCATGTCTGCTAAGCCTGCTGACACTATATGAGCCTCTAAGTCTCTAAGAATAGATGTCACTCCATCGGGAACTCTGTCTAGGAGGCGAAACATTAGTTGGAGCTTTTCTGTTTCTCCTGCTTTAATAAGAGGTGCACTCTCAGCTAATAAAGTGGGTAGATGCTCCCCAATAAGTACTTTTTCACAGCATTGAGTGAGAGCAGCAACACTGCCGCTGCCAGGTTCCAAATACCTGTGAGCACGAGCTTCTTCCTCCTTGAGACGTTGATCAGCATATTTCATATATGATTGCACACCATTGGCTAATAGATGCTCATTAGCTTTTAATTTATAAAATTCTTCAGTGGCTTGCATATAAGCAGCTTCAAAATGTTCTCTATATATTTGCAGCTTGTCAACAGAGTTCGAGCATAA
Organism: Macrosoma leucophasiata; assembly: GCA_036365455.1. Taxonomy (NCBI): domain Eukaryota; kingdom Metazoa; phylum Arthropoda; class Insecta; order Lepidoptera; family Hedylidae; genus Macrosoma; species Macrosoma leucophasiata. Next base: position 11,900,450 of record JAWQUS010000003.1, on the reverse strand, counting down.
ATTCACTAAAATAGAATTAGATTAAGTTGACAATTTAACTCCATAGAAATAGAACAGTTTGAACACAAAATATTTTATAATTTGGATAACTTACCATAAGATTCTCTGACACCAATAACCAGTTGTGAATCAAATGATTCACCATTGCGCTCAGCTTGAACGAGTTTCATTGCAGAGTCCTGTAATCGCTGCTTAATGTCCATAAATATGCTTTGATTCCACGAGTCCAACATTAACTTACGAACCAAACTATCTTCAATATTATTGTTATTATTTTTCTTCTGTGAATTAGATGCATTAGAACTACTAACTTTACTTATAGTATTAATGGAATTTTCTAATTGGCGAAACGGTGTCGGCAGATAGTTGCACTGGGTAAAGAATTTTGCCCACTCAGCTATATAAGCTTTTAAAAGGGCTTGATCTTCCCGCTGAGCCAGTACGCGAGCCTGGGCCTGTTTTATATACATCATGATATCTTGTTGAAGTGCATCTCTTAACTTGTAAGGTCCTCTTTCGTCCCACAAGCATACAGAATGCACCGCCCCGAATAGGTCTTGCCATTCGATTTGTGTCACTGGCTCCTGTTTCAATAACTTCAAGACAATCGGTCGCATAGAAGGCCATTTATCTTCGAAGGTGATTTGTCCTTTATCCTGAAAGAAGATTAATTAATAATACATTAATTTTATTCGTAACACATGATCGAAATAAGAATTCTTCTTCGAACTTGAAATGACAACTACGTACCTTTAGCATGACTTACTAAAAAAAACAACTTATATATTGAAAATTCTTCTCAAACACACTTATCATGCTAATAATATTGGAAGTGCTATGAAAATTTCCCCGTTCGTGATTTATTTCATTGAATTTCTTCGAACGATACAATCCAATCCATAACCAGCTAGAGTACAAACTAGGGCTGTGTATGTGTTAACCACAGACCAATAACCGTATTACTAGGGATAACGATTCTTACTGAAAAAATCGATTCAAATCGAAGAGTAAAAAATCGATCCACGATTGTATCGACGTCTAAAAAATCGATTTCCGATTAATCGTCATTTTTTTCAATTTGGTTCATGTCAACTTCAAATTCAATCTAAGGGCGAGATTCACAGACCGCACTACGACTTTACTTTCGAGCAAAGTACGCTTCGAATTGTCAAAACCCACACATTTCTGACAGTTCTAAGCATACTTTGCTCAAAGTAAAGTCGTAGTGCGGTCTGTGAATCTCACCATAAGTGACGAGCAAAAAAAAAATAAATAGGAAGTCAATGTTGCTTCATATTACACGTTAAATGTTATGATTTATGTGTCGTTGCTCTTTTTACTGTATGAACTGCATGTTTCCTTTAAGTAATGAAGCAAAAAGGTTGATCTTCGATTTTCCAAGGTAAAGTATCGATTCGCTAGAACGATTCATTGCAGTGAATCGATTCAAATAATCGATCTTTTCGATCTAAGAGATCGATCTTCCGATTAATCGATCTCAGATCGCCATCCTTACGTATTACTATTTGTATACTCTTTGGTATTACTAACTAGGCACAAACTACGAACTATACGAACCGAGCTGAACCAAATGTTATATGCTTTGTTCCGTACCAAGAAACTTGTTACCTTTAAGCTTCTTGCCTGTCAGTTACATATATACAATGTACTCTGTGCTGGAGGGTTTTGGCGGGAACCTTGAAAGAGGCGTGTGGTGCTCTTATTTTATTTAATTTTCTTAGTGTATTTTTGAGTTATATTAAATAAAGTTGGTGGCATTTTGTTTGATATAGGCTTATTACAGTGTCCGTGTATAGTGAAATAGAATAACAGTGCGAAAACACGGCTTTTCAGTTTGCCTCCAAAACTTTATTTGAAATGTTCTGGTAAAGTAGCCATAGCTTTACTCGAATTATTGACTGTGACTCTGACTGACTGACTTATAACTGACCGACTGACTCTTACTTTTACGCTGCTTGCGAATACGAAATATCATTTTATTTGACACTGGCAATATGCGTAATAGCGATGCCATTAGAATAAAAAAAACCTGTGCTGTGTGGTTACTGTCACCGGCAGGCACTACCTGTCACTAGTGTTGGGTACTTAGGTTGGGTAGGACACGCTTTCAAAACGAGTTTGTAAGAGGAGCCTCTTTTTCGTACTGAGCCAGTACTTTGTCCCACTTCAAATAACGTGAGGCGATGACGTAACGCGAGGCCGCCGACGCGGCGAGGCGGCTAAGTGTTTTTTTTTTTTTAATGGCAGCCGCCAGTTGGCATAACTGCCAGCATCACGTTTGATTAATTTAATTTAAATATTTTTAAACAAATTACTTATTCCGCGTAGTTATCATCTAATCTGAAAACAGACACATACACATATAAATATATGAAACAACATGTACACAAAACACGCAACAACATGAATAATATAATGATACAATGATAGATAATATTATACAAATATATATATATTCACAGTTATTTACAATTTTAACTTATTTTTATATACAAAATCTATAAGTTCATGCTAAATAAACTCTATCAAAGGTGTAATGTCCCGTATCGGTTATAACCTTGGGTTCTTTTATATATTTATTGAAATGTTTTTGACGTAAACACTTGTCACACTGACTGTTTATGACATCGACTTACAAAATCGGTTACATCTTTCTCTAATCCCGGCCAAAAGTAACGTCTTTTAATATTATTTACCATGCGCCTTATACCTGCGTGACCGCTTGTCGGCAGCATATGGTAGTCATTCAGTATGACTCGCTTTGTATCGTGATCACTTATTCTTTTGACACTATTTAAAATACATAATCGCGGTCCGGACTAATTTAACGTGTCATTTATACTTTGAGCTAACTCCTTTATCACTTGTGTATTATAATTATTTTTAATAATATACACGCAATCTGTGTTTATCCGCTTACAAGAGTCACTCAACTCCCTCACAAAGGCATCACGTGCGCAATATGATCGGAAAGAAGGGTTTACGTAAATTACGGATTTAGACGACATAAAATAGAATAATTCGGTTATTTTTCTTAAATTAATTTTTAGTCTATTCCATTCCCTCTCATTCAAAAACACTAACTCGGTACAATCCTTTGGTTTTTTAAGAATATCCACGACTCTTGGGTGATCAGTCCTGTCGTCCGTGGTTACCTTATCAACCATAGGGTTGTCACATCCTCTTTGCATATCCTCTGCTATCCGTTTTTTCTGTGCTCTAGTTAATACACATGCCACATTTTCATTCATCTCTTTTAGATCCTCACTCGAAATCCGAATACGTGACAATGCATCTGCAGCTGCATTGTTCTCTCTTCTCACATACTCCACTCCATAAGAATACTCTTCTAATAACAATCTAAACTTAGTCAATCGACTCGAGGGATTCGTCATATTAAATAGATAAATTAAAGGTTTGTGGTCGGTTCTAATAATGAACTTTCGACCATAAAAATAAGGTCTAAAATGTTTAATAGACCATACTATGGCTAGCAGTTCTTTTTCTATTGTTGGGTATCGAACCTCTGCCTTATTCAAACCCCTACTAGCATACGCTACTGGCCTATTATCGCTATTACACAATACCGATCCAATTGCATAACCCGAGGCGTCAGTCTGTAAAATAAATGTATTTTTACCATCGAAATCGGGATATTGCAGTACTGGTGGAGAAATCAACGCATTTTTAAGAGATTCAAATGATTTTTGGCATTCTGCTGACCAGACAAACTTTTCATATTTGCGACACAGCTTATTTAATGGCAACGCTTTATGTGCAAAGTTTGGAATAAATTTCCTGTAAAAATTTGTAAATGCTACAAATCGTTTTGTTTCGTCAGGATTTTTTGGTGTGGGATAATTTTCAACAATTTTGATTTTCTCTGGATCTGGTTTTATACCACTTGTTGAAATGACATGCCCTAAAAACTGCATTTCTTTTCGCAAAAAGTCACATTTCTCTGGGTTTAATTTCAAGTTGACTTTTCGTAATCGAGTTAAAATATCCATTAAATTTTTATTGTGAATATCAAGACTACGACCAAAACATATTAAATTATCCAGATATATTAATAGCTTTTCATATGTAAGACCTGACATAGCCACTGTCATCAGTCTTGAAAAAGAACTGGGGCTAATTTTTAATCCCATAGGAAGACGTGTCATTTGATATTGACCAGAAGGTGTAGTGAAAGCTGTATATTTTCGAGATTCAGGGCTTAAATTCGATTGAAAATAGGCTTGTGATAAATCTAATTGTGAAAAGTACATGGCACCGGACAAGGAATCCAAAATATCGGTAATGTTTGGAAGAGGGAATTTATCATCTAAAATTCGGTCATTTAACTTTCTAAAATCAATTACCAATCTCCACCTTTTGGAATTATCATTTGATTTTTTAGGTACTAGTAAAATAGGACTAGACCACTCGCTCTTTGATGGTTCTATGATATTATCAGAGAGCATTTTCTCAATTTGTTTTTCTACTTCATCACGTTGCGAAAAAGGTAATCTATACTGTTTAACGTAAACTGGATCTGCATTTGGTTTCAATTGAATGGTTTGATCGTAAAGATTTGTAGTAGTTAACCTATCATTCGGCAAATGAAAGACATCTGAGAATTTCGCGCATATATTTTCTATAGATTTTCGTTCTTCGTTACTTAAATGATCCAAATTTAAATGAGAAAACATTTTGCGTACTCTATCTCCATCAATACTGTTATCCCTCTCGAAACTAGAAATATTATAATCTGACATAACTTGTATTTCGGGCCTAAAATAACTGAGATTTACTTCAGTTTCCCGAGTTTTTAAAATTTGGATACTAATTTGACCCCTTACAGGGTTTACTTCCGGCTAAAAAAATTCCTTCACTTAGTTCCTCCGATAAAATCACACATTCCTCTCTCATACCGCTATCTATCCAAAATATCTTTTCACATCTCGGCGGAACGGTTAAGAAGCTACCTTTACCTAAAGATCCGTCAATCATGGGCAGTGAAACAGTATTATTTGAATTGTTTAATGTTAGCATATTTTTTTCAAAGTTTAATATGGCTTTATATTTACGTAAAAATCACGACCAATTATACCATGTTGTTTACATGGTAATGACATAATCACGTAAAATTTCTGCAAAAAATCTAAACCCTTTATATTCAATGTAAGATAAATATAACCCATCGATTGTACTTTGCCCCCTATTCCGCTTATGTATATGCATTCCTTATGCATCGGAATGTTCCAATGTCGCACTGTTTCATATTTCAACGCGCAAAGTGATGCTCCGGAATCCACAAGCAAACCGTATTTGGCGCCTTCTACAAAACATTCCACCGAACTGCTATATTCACAGGCTAATATAAAATTAGGATCGAAAAAACTGTAAATTCTCGTGTTTACTTTGGTTAGGTTAGGTTAATTTAATTAATTTAAATCTGATGTGTTAGCCTGACTATCCTGATTATCTATTAAATTCATATTATGTCTGGTAGACCGAGTAAAGCTATGATTCTGCCTACCCCGGTTGGAAATGTTTCGCCTAAATCCACGGCCACCACGTGGGTGATAATGTTGTTGATTATTAGATGGGCCTGTTCGACCACCATGATTACCCCTATTATTACCTCGGAAATATCTGTTATTATGCGATCTTCCTCTATAACTGAAGTACATAGACGGTTCCGTGTTCTGCCTACTACACGATATCTCCTCATCTTTGGCCGCTCGTATAGCATCCTTTAAGGACGAATAATTACGGGCTGACGGGATGGTGCTGAGTTGTCGATTTCGAAAGCCATCAGAAAAGCTTTTGATCGCCAATTTTTCATTTATTGGGCATAGTATTTCATATGCTTTTTGGTTACCGTCGGCTTGTGATATCGTCAAGTCAACAAATAACTCTTCAATTTTACTACCGTAACTGTCAATCGAAAGTCATTTTTCAATAAGTGGTGATATGTTACATAAATAATCGTCAAATTGAGCACGTATTTTATTTGCATCGTTTAATTTTTGTTGCAAATATGATTTAGTTCTCCGTGCATAACTAGATTTAACTAAATTATTTTTAATTTGCTTTAACTCCTCGTATATATTTTTCAATTCAATTGCCATAACCCCTTAGTACACCAGTAAATAAAAATAGAAACAATAGTAAACATGAATATAAAATAATTTTTTTGACTAAGAAACACTTCTTCTTTTTCTACCGTAGACCGACACATAGCGAAGTTTTAATCAGACCGCACTACATATCCGTTGCGAAGCCCTCTTGCAGGGCGCATAGGTGGTAGAGCCTTATGGCAGGGTCGCCATGAAAGGTTGTCGGTTAGGGGAGAGATTGAGGAAGACACGTGTTGATTATAAGAAGGTTTAATTGCAACTCCCTAACTCTAGATGCATAATACACCTTGCGTACACATAACATACTCGTACTAATACATCGATACATCTTATGACTTACACACACTACAACACTACCTGTCGGAACCTTGAAAGTGGTGTGTGGTGCTCTTATTTTATTTCATTTACTTGGTGTATTTTTAAGTTATATTGAATAAAGTTGGTGGCATTTTGTTTGATATAGGTTTATTACAGTGCCCGTGTATAGTGAAATAGAATAATAGTGCGATAACACGACCTTTCAGGTTGCCTCCAAAACTTTATTGTAAATGTTCTGGTAAAGTAGCCATCGCTTTACTCGAATAACTTGACTGTAACTTACTTGACTGTCATACTTAATAAATAATTGACTGACCATATTATACTAACTTTTACGCTGCTTAAATAAATACGAAATATCGTTTTACTTGACACTGGCAATGCGTAATAGCGATGCCATTATTAAAAAAAAAAAAAAAAAACACTACCTGTCGAGTTTTGGCGGGAACCTTGAAAGAGGCGTATGGTGCTCTTATTTTATTTCATTTTCTTGGTGTATTTTTAAGTAATATTGAATAAAGTTGGTGGCATTTTGTTTGATATAGGTTTATTACAGTGCCCGTGTATAGTGAAATAGAATAACAGTGCGAAAACACGACTTTTCAAGTTGCCTCCAAAACTTCATTGTAAATGTTCTGGTAAAGTAGCCATCGCTTTACTCGAATAACTTGACTGTAACTCACTTGACTGACATATTATACTTCATAACTTATTTATTTGATACTTACATATTATACTTGATGACTATAATAAACTAACTTTTACACTGCTTAAATAAATACGAAATATCGTTTTACTTGCCACTGGCAATATGCGTAATAGCGATGCCATAATATAAAAAAAAAACACTACCTGTCACATTCATGTCACATTGGAAAATAACCAATTCATTGCAATTTGTTTGATTGCAATTCATCTTCCATTTGTTCTATTGCTAATTTGGTGCTGTTTGGTGCTAATTTGTACTTACAAATAATTTTTGTTTCCGCTAATACAATCAATTAAAAAAAGACTATTCAAGTTTTGCGTAGTTTATGTACCTACCTCTCTTCTAAGGAAGTGGTATTTTATAACACAAAACAATAGAATGGTGTAATAATTTCAATTATGAGTTTATTTGGGGAAATTGTTGAGCCAGTGAGCAGAACAGCTTGGGAAGACTGGGATGAATTAACTGGTCTTGACAGTAACAGCAATGGGTAAATAGTTTTTTTTTATTAGCTCTTATATGATAGTTCGTTTTAATTACCTTCTGCTTAGCTTGGTAGTCAATGGTTATTGGTAATGTAAGTTTTTTTAATTTTTTACAGATTGCAATGGATAAGACCATTTGAAATACCAAATGCAATTGAAACATTATTTATTTTGGAGGGAAAATTTCTTTCTGATTGTGCAAAACAATCACCAAGTACATTATTGTCTGTAAATTCTATAACTGTAGTGAATTTACATTTATACAAAATTAAAGATAACAGTACTTATGTGTGTGCTATCAGAGAATATGATTTGGTACTGAGTAGTGAAATAGTGGAGTTATTAAAACCATTAATTGTCAAGAGCAAAAACATTATTTCAGTACAAACTAAACCTATGCCTGAATATCAAAGTATGACTCTTCCCACCCAGTCCTATATTGTGAGAAATTTGTCCTCAACTAAGCCAAGTTTAGTAAAATTTAAACACAAATATGAGAAGCTAGAACAGCCTAACATTATAACTGGTGTGTCAGCTGGAGGTAAGCTACAATATTTTTACTAAAGGATACTTCTTACCTATCAAGCCATAAGAAAAATATGACAATCGATTTTCAATTGCCCCGTATCCACTGCTGGCTTCATATAATGTGAATACTGAAGCCTATAGATAGAGATCTACATGAGGGTACCCCTTATATTCTTACTTTCATATTTCATTGTGTGTTCAATACAAAGGTAGGATTAAAAATGTTAGCTCCCTATTACAGTTGGGTACACCTACCCAACTAGTTGTGCTTTCTATTGCCTCAATAGTCTAGTGGTAGCAGGCCACTACAACTACGCTGGGGTCAAGGTATCAGAGATAACAGTGTTAAATCTTTCATCTTTGGTTCTATTGGCATTTTCCATTTTCTGGAAGTTTCCTGGTACCTCAGAGTAAGTGCCTGGAGACAGTGGCGGATTTACAAATTTGCCGCCGGTAGGCTATTATTTTTGCCGCCCCTATATTTTGATATCGTAGTTTACAATAATATCAATGTCAAGGTATATCAAGGTATATTTTATATCAATAAAATTTCAACTTTATGTTTTATGCTTCATTATCCTGAAGTTGATGTAAGCAACTTTTTTTCTATGGTTAGAATCATTGGGAATTATGATCTGAGCCTTGATAATTTTAACAGTAATTTTGTAAATAGAAATAAAAAAATTATGAACTAATTCTGCCGCCCCTTAAAATTTGCCGCCCTAGGCTCCAGCCTACTCAGCCTGCTGGTAAATCCACCACTGCCTGGAGATGTAAACAGGCTCTCCACTTGTTACATGGGCCAATATTTAATCTCTCCAGACACGAGAAAAATATGACAATTGAAATTCAATTGTGTCTCGCCGCTGGTGGCCGTATGAAGGATTAACTGGTGAATTGAGGGTGTACTCCTACCCCTACCATCCTAATCCGGGATAAGAAGCATGAAGTTATGTTCCATAATGTTCCATAATTATGTTAGTTGACTATAGGTTTCACTGGATGTCACTGGAGCTCTACTGTCAGTAAAATATATTTCAACATTGTAGAGTAAAAACAGAAGGTGTGTTGAGTTAGTTAGATATTATGTATTATTATAAACACATATATTAGCTGCCATTATTACTTTAAAAGTTATTATACATATAAGATGATTTGTTACGCCACTGTACTTGACTCTATTACAATGTAGAAATTTTTATTTTCAGTTGTTAGTATAAGAGAACACATGGATTCAACTGCAACAGCATTTGTGTTCTATAGTGAACAATGTTCAGAGATGGAAATACCAGACATACAAAATGTGTTGGGTGAGTTAAATATATTTCAACATTGTAGAGGAAAAACAGAAGGTGTGTTGAGTTCAAATTTGTATATTTGATTAATTTCAATAAAAAGAATATATGGTTTTTCAAATTGTGTTTCACTTTAACATGCCCCATGAATACAGCAAAAATTAACAATTAAAAACGTGTGGAAAACCATATAGTTTTACCATGTCCATCCATCTGTCTTTCTGCAGCTTAGCTTCTGGTGGACTCATAGTAATAGTCAGCTTTAATTTGGTATGGATAAGCTAAAGATGAACAGACAAAGTTATAAGCATATTTATATGATAAAAAAATAGAGGGTACTGTCTGCTTTTATCAGCACCACATCACACCTTACTTATGTGGTGAAGATAAAAGCTTTATAGCATGGTGGCCAGATGGTCTCGGCGACTTACCCCTACTGTATTTTGGCTTCCCCCTAGAATACCCTCACCAAGCAGAAGTATTGTCAATCATAAATTAAACTTTACTGTTTGTGTATGGCTGAAATTCGTTATCTTCAATATCTCGAATCAGTTTAGTTTCAGTTTATTCATTTATTTCATATAATTAGGCTCCTGGAGAGCACTTTTACATCGTCATTTTTTTTTTAAACTAACCTAGAGTGAATAACCTCTAATAATAATCAAAAATACATAATAAATTAAATAGACACTGAACAATTTTGTATAATATGGAAAGCATCAATTATTTACAAATTCCTCCATTTCCCCATTTCAAAAGAAACTGAGAAAGAATGAATTTGGTCGTCATAATCAACAATCACAATCACAACTTCGACTAGGTGCGGTGCTCAAGTAGGTAATGTAAGATGGGATACACAATGTCGGGAATATGGCAAAATATGGAAAAAATTGGGGTGTATTTCAAATTTCCACTAAAAATTCCCCCAAACATTTTTTCCCTCTATCCTGCTTTTAACTCTGTCGAAAAACTCCTAAATATAGGGGAAACTCTCCCGATCTGGTAATTCTGATTCATAGGGCTATAATTTATTTTTCTTGCATACCTACCTACCGCATGGTAAGAAGTCATTGGATAGAAGGTCTTTAAAAAATATTGCTGGATTGTGAAGACACCCGTTTTTTAATTAAGGAATTCCTTTGTGAAATATTGTATATATGATATAGACCAGAGGTTCCCAAACTATTTTTTCTTGTAGACCCTTTACAATTTTTTTTGGTTTCTGTGGACCCCCATCCTTGCTACATTTACATCACATTCCCATATTTCCATTATTTATTCACGCCTACGTAGACCCCCATCGAGTCTCCCATGGACCACTTTGGGAATCACTGGTATGATGTAAGTAAATTGGTACTATCAGTGTATGTGTTGAGATCCATTATCGTGGACTCCCATTTTCATTTCATGGACCCCCAATTTTTTTTCCTCTGACGCAGACCCCTTTTAGGTTGTCATAGACCCCCAGGGGTCGATATAGACCACTTTGGGAATCACACCACAGATTTATTATACCTTTGTTAGAGTTCATACACTTAATTCAACGTAGCCCTACCCGCACTTGGCCATTTTTTAAGACTTTTTTTTGTTTAATATACTTACGAACAAAGTTACGACGAGAGTATTAAAACAATCTAACAGTTCAAATTGGTGTTTAAATAATGCATTAATATACTTGCATCCATAGACGTAGTAATGATATAATACACTCAGTACCTAATCTGCTTGCCGCTAAATAGTATAGTTTAGCACTATCGTGTTCCGGTCAGGTGGTAATGTACGGCCCTGTAATTTCCGGCACAGAGGCATAACACCTTAGGATCATGAATGTGAACATTACCTACCAATTGGCTAACACGATAGCAATGAACACTACCATTTAGCGGCAAGTAGGTATATTACGCGTTGGTGTCTGCGCTCTCGAGTTCCGTCAATGGAGATCTGCCATCGGTAATTGAACATGTAAAAATAACAACGAGCGACAGTCATCTAATCATTTATTGAATTAACATCAATACATTTAACGCAATTACAATTTTTCAAAATTACAAATAAAACCATTAATATAAAACAACATAAGAAACCTATAAGATTTATACAAATAAGCACAGCCTATTGAATCGCAGACCGGTTGAGTTTGGTTTACACGGTATATTTTCCAGTAAAAAAATATTTAAAATACATAATTTAATAACATGAATTTACACAAACAATTACTTAGCAATAAAAGTTATTTATAAATAACTTCTATTGAGTAAGTTGTATAGGAATAACTCTAGATAAATATTAAATTCGTAGTGTGTATGTACTTTAGTAAAATATTACTTTCTGAAATACGGTAGGTATATTATATCTGATTACATATTATTATATCTATCATTTAATTTTTTTATTAAGTAAAGATAAGTAACATATTTATGAATAAAAGCCAAATAACTTCAATACAAAAATACGTAGTGATCAAAATAATGATGTTTTCAACGTTTGCACACGACATGGCATAGCGTATTCGTAAATAACGACCACAGTACGTGGGAATTCATAACGAACACAAAAAAAGTCCATTTAAGTATGCACCGATATTCTTTATATTATTTAAATGCACGAATAATTTCATACGTAAGAAAAAGAAATAGACTTCTGTTAAAATTTTAAACTAGTGCTATTGCCTCCAAATAGTTAATGATTTACAAATAATAAACTTAAGGCCCTATTAAAATTTCCGTAATTGGGAATGAACTTTACAAAAAATATCGTTCTCAATGTTACATAATTGTATGATTATAATTATGATTAGTTAGTTAATAAGGCTTTTATTCATACTCCCGATAAACTGCATACTTAGTATATATAGAAAACAAAGAAGTAATTAATTGTAAATCATCTTTAAAACAGCATGTCAAAAATTTTGAAATTTATAACACTCTTCGATAAAACTTAAAAAAACGTTACTATTATTATATAAACAATAACAAGGTGTAGATCTATTATTATTGCAAATATATTTTAAAAGTTACTTCCTACGATATTATACATACTTATTTATTATACAGCAACCATTCTATGAGATATTAGGTTAGCCACTAGTCTTACTTTAACGTAATATTTAAAATCAATCCTAAGATACGTGATCTATGTCACAAGCATTGAGAAATTCAGAATAAATGTAAGTAAGTATATCAAATTAAAATACACAATGACAATTCCTAGGTTTTCATATTTTTTTGTCAAATGATACTAGGGTAAAATGGTGAAAAACGCCCTATCAGGAAATATGCCCCACTTGCAATATAAAGCACACCGAATTATCATTTGTAATCGTTAGAGCGCCAATCGATAGATAGCAGTAGTACTCAAATTCGTTGAGGAAATCACTGTATCCAGTCTACTTGCCCCTTAGCAAGTAGACTGGATACAGTGTACTATATGCTTGAAATGGTTGCATGAAGATTGTACGATGTACAACAATTTCTGTAACAAATGTGGCCGCTCCAATGTGTGGCAGCAACACAAGTATTTTTTTTTCTATATTAAGATGATTTTGCTTTATTACTATTAATATTTTTGTTTTTTTTTTACTATAGAGCATTTTCCACAGACCACTTGGGGAATACGCCCTTTTCTATAGTTATTAAAATAATGTGCAAGTCAGAAAATAATTATAATTACTGGCTGAATGACCAAATAATAAGAAGCTAATTAGTTTATGTAACAAATAATTCCCAAGAAATAAATATAATTTGCTTTTAAATGTGTTTTATTTGACATAACTAAAAAGTAGGGCGTATTTAACCAGTTTACCCTACAATATTTATTGCTCGCATACGAGTTGAAGCTAACAAAACCTTATTTTATACACTTGTAGCAATAATCCCTAAAGCAGCAATGGACCCTATAAGGTCCAAGAACAATAAGAAATCAATTGTCATATTTTTCGTGCTGCCTGCCTTAATAAATCCTTCATTAAGACAAAATTATTATTTTGCGTCGGCATTAAACAGCTCAAGAACTTGATGAAGCTCGATACTGTATATACAAAAAGCGTATATTAATTATTATGCGATATATATGTATAGGATACATACTACAATACAAGGCGATTTTTAAGACACCGGCTATGTACCTATACAAAATATTCAACATCGTTTGACAAAAGGTACGGAGGACATGATTTTTTGCTCGATTTTAAGGCTGTCTTTACAATAAAACTTATTTATACCGATGAGTAAAATATAGCTTTAAATTATTTTCGGTTTCTTAAAAACTCACTTTGATAGAGTACGGATACTCTATCAAAGTGAGTTTTTAAGAATATTTTACTCATCGGTATAAATAAGTTTTATTGTATATAGATGATAAATTTCAGCTATCCTAAAGCATAAATAACCCAGTCTGTACTACATAAGATCATATTACATTTTTAATAATGGTTGCTTGATTTATCTAACCGTATAATATTAGCCAGATAACCCGAGTGTACTTCCTTGATATATTGTCCAAAAATATGGAAAACGAAATAGTGCATTTGACTAATTCATAAATGCTGATTGAAATGGAGCCGTACTGGTCAAACGCACGTTAAACTCAGAAATGGGGGTTTATCCTACAACACTCTTAACTGGCTTAAGATACTTTAGGAATGTCTCATTTTGGTAGAATGTGTTTGTCGCTGTTTTGCAAGGATCTTATCACAGGCAGGAGAACAATAATACATTTCATGACATTGATTTTTAAAAAACTTAATACAGTAAATATTGTATTCATAATGTTGTTATTGGTATATCGCGATCCTGGAAGCAGTTGTTCTGAATCACAACGGATGAATATACCTACTTCGTTCTTTTTTCGGTGTATAATTTAGTTTCAATCTTGTATCAATGAAATATTGGTTGGGTTGCTCAATTATTAATAGGTAATATTATATTATCTTGAAGCGCGCATGGCCCCGCGGCTGGTTTGGATCGGAAGCGATCTACTCGGTTAAGCAATACGGGCACGGTCGGGTGTATGATGGGTGACCGCTAGTGGCAAATTAAAATGCGCGTTTCCGTGCTTCGCTGGGCACGTAAAGTCGGTCCCGGTTGCTATCGATAGATAGCAGTCGTTAATCATTGTCGGAGGCCATATGGGCGGTTTGAAAACATCGGGTTGGCCACTAACCCGCCTCCTACCAAGAAGGGGAGAGACTCGTGCCCAGCAGTGGGACGTATCAAGGGTTGCCATTATTATTAATTCCCTTACAGCAGAACTCAGCAAGAAATTTGTGGAGACAAAGATTTCTAAACCTAATTTTGGCATGATGATCTAGAGAGCCTTGGGAATCTTATGATGTGATTTCATCATCAAAAACAATAAACAGTGGTAGGTACAGTACGTTCTTCGCTGAAAAAACGTTACAATAATTTGTCGATTCCGACTTAAAATAATATTCAGTCATTCAATTAAATTCTCATCGTATATCTAGATTATGCCTCTCTTTCTGTCGCATAATTCTTATTCCTTTTGATGAGAACAGATCTGCGTTTTTTTAAAGAAGAACATTTCAGAAAGGCAGACGCGCCGATTTTCTTGTAAGACATAAAATGCAGAGTGCGCCAAGCCTGATTACACACTAGCCGAGAAGGCAATAAAGCGCGCGGCGTTTGACATTCTAGAATGTAATGAGTCTAGACCAGTGGTTCTTAACCTTAGTTGGCGATTCAATATATGAACCCTGCGACCCTGTCATTCTGAATATCCAGTCATGATAACAGCAAATAGGGCACTTAGTCCAGGAGGAATTGGCGCATGAGTACCGAAAACTATTCCACCTCAATTTTTTTATGCGATCCTCTTTAAATTGTCCTACTGATGATATAAATGGATGTTGCCATGGGGCAACCCCGTGCCATATTGTTTAAACAATTGCAAGGATTTGTTATTTTTCAACCGGACAATTTTTTTTTATATTCTTTATTGAAATACGAATGAAAAATCCTATGACTTTTCGCGATATAGTTAATATTTTTAGAAATATTAATTTTTAAAGGTTCGATATCGTTATTAATAACATTGCTCTCTTTAACAATCTTGATAAAGTGAATAGTTTTTAAGATAAATGATAAATAATGATTCAGGACACAGAGAGGCCAATGCAGCGCATGAGTCAGAGAGAGACGGCGATACTTAAAGGTAGGCGGCGCATACTTGTGAGCGCGTGAAATTAACAATTATAAAACAGGTATAAATAATAAAAATTTTAAGAGTCTCTATTAAGAATATTATTAACTATTGTATAAAGAATTTAAAAAAAATATTATCTATATTAAATTTTTTTAAATATATTTTTCATGAGTCAAAAGTACCCAAATTTGGTACTTTTAAAAATTCATATCTCTAAAAATATTAACTTTATCGTGAAAAGTCATAGGATTTTTTTATTCGTATTTCAATAAAGAATATTTAAAAAATTGACCGGTTGAAAAATAACAATTCCTTGCAAGTGTTTAAACAATTTCAGTTTAAACAATATGGCACGGGGTTGCCCCATGGCAACATGCATTTATATCATCAGAAGGACAATTTAAAGAGGATCGCATTAAAAAATTGAGGTGGAATAGTTTTCGGTACTCATGCGCCGATTCCTCCTGGACTAACTCAAACGTCTTAAAAATTCCCGCGGCCCAACCCAATACTGCCTGCAACCCTAGATTAAGAAAAGCTGCTCTAGACAATGGCAATGCTTGACTTAAAAATTAAATCCTTAATAATTCAAATAACAAGGAATCAATGAACCAAACATTATATCAATAGAGAAAAATCCAGACCAGCATTATTACTTGTTTGGCTTTATAGCTTTTTTGACTAAACCATAAGGAACTTAGTGCACGAAATAAGAAAGTTTCATGATTTACGAGGTTCACTTCAAAGGTGGCTTTTTTAATCTGGCGTCAGAATCCGAGCATTTATGATTTCTGCAAAGGATGTGGATGGAAGAACCATGGACCTTGCATAACCATAAGTATCATAGGTAAAAATTACCTACCGAATATTATGCAGAGCATCCAACATTATTGAAGAAATTGTAAGTGCACAGAAATTCTGACCCTAAATCTTGTAGTCATTTTTAGATCAAATCCAATTAATATTATTAAGTCATGAACTACTTAGTTTTAAATAAGTAAGTAGGCATTGAATGCTAGTAGCAACTATTTAAAATTTGGTACGCCATTGGTCCAGTCTATGTGTCGCATACAAATATGCATTTGACGCTTTATATCCGTGATGCTAAGCAATTATATGATTTTTATGCAAGGGAAGAATACCCCCTTAATAGTTATAGGCAAACGTAATGTATCGGGTAAATATTATTAGTTGATAAAATTAATTATGTAGTTTCATTTAACATAAGTATGTTAATACTTCCTAATACTACCTATTTATATTTGAAGTGTATGGTATGTCTGAAAATATATTTAACACATTTTTATTACAATACAAAAATATGACATTCGACTATACCTGATGTGGTATGTAAATGTAAACCCATTAAAGTAATATTTTTTTTGGTGTTTACAGATCACTTATTACTGTTTTTAATTTAGAAATGATGACTTATTATACTTAACTTACTTAAATTATATTAAAATATCCATATAATTTGTGATATTTTTAATTATTTATTTATAACCTCAGCCATTTAATAGAAAATATCGATGTACACACTGGATAACCGATAATTACTTAAAAAATAAATGCTTATCCACATTATTATCTATTTTTCTCTAAAGAGTCCATTTTGTTAAGTTGTACCAATAAAATACATTTACATTTTATATCGCCAGCGGTAAAGAAGTGAATTAAACATTAATGAAAATATGAAATCTGTTGAACGTATACCTTATTTTTGGAAACAAGTACTCGCGACACGTTCGTATATTATTGCCGACATAATAATGCATAATGTTATCGACAATAATATGACAATGGTTGAATAAACGGTAATATAAAATACTTAAATATAATTAAATTTTTCTTTGTGTTTTCCTACTGACTTTACATACGAAAATATATTTCTACAATGGTAGTTTTCAGCGCTATCGTGTTCCGGCCCGGTGGTATGTAATGTGGGGCTCCGTAATTGCAGACGCAGAGGCATAAGACCTTAGACCTCAGGAGTGGGAAGGGAACGCGTCTACACAGAAAATTCAGATTATTATGTAGATGTTTATTAGCTACAGTATTCGCTTGCCATAAATGTGAACACTGTTTACTTTTTTCCATTTTTATGACATAAAACCTACGATCACGGCTTCCAAAATAAGGTAGTTATCGCTTTTATACTGTACATGGTTTGTAGGGCTATATGGGGTATGCTTAGAACTATTTATAAAATATTATTTCAATTTATTCTTAAAGCCTAAGTATACTTAAACCAAAGAGTAGGTACTACAATTACTACATTATGACTTCTGCTTTATACTTAATTAAATATGCTTAATCCATAATAATTAAATTAAATATGACATCTATCTCATGGCAAAACCAGTGATTTAGATACAAAAAAAATATTTTATATGTTTAATTTTTTTTGTAGTATATGAATATATCAATATATTCATATACTACAAAATATTTGGAATCACCAATATATATCAATATATTGGTGATTCCTTTTATCTTGCTTGACACCACTTTTCTTTTTACTCTGAACTCTCGACATAAATTAAATAGGTACGTTGAGAGTTCAGAAGTTCATAAATATTTAGCTTTTTAAACAAACGTAATTATTCGTACTTATATGAATTACACCATTCAAACATTTACAGTTATTAAGCATATAAAATAGATTAATGGTCCATGATCACTTTATGAATGACGAGGATTATGATAAAATAATTCCTAGTTGCCTTCTGAAGCTTATGACTAATTTTATATTTTTTGATATCATACAAAAATAAAATTGTCTAAGACAATCAAGCTTTTTTATATGACAGACGTAAAACTCTGATCTCTAAATAGCTTTGGAGGTAACATAGAACAGCCTTTCGTTTAATTATATTCAAATATCTGAATTACTACAATACCTTTACATATCACTTAACCCACCATTATGTTGTCCTGATTTTATATTATCTAATATTTTGTTAACGAATTCTGAAGTTTTTCCAGCTATTTTGACCTCTGAAAAAAAAAGTTACTTATAATTTTTACAGCAATGTTTATTTAAATTAGATTGACCTCTCAAACCATACCACACGGCGGACACTCCGACAAAATTCCATACAAACGCTTAATTTGGTCTCTATTACACAGTCAATCAGTGACGTATATTTACAGCACCTGTGTGCGTAGCACGTAGAAATCGGGCGGGACGTCGAAGCGTCCACTACGTAGCGTACTAGCGTCCTATACGTATTATTACATATTCTCTGACCATACATAAAATATAAGCAATGCGCCATTAGACAAAAACCCATTAATTACGCGTTTTTGAGGTCTGTCGCCAGAAATCAAATTATGTACTTGCTGGCTTCATGACTTATAGATTGACAAATACATCTGATCCCAAAAAAGGTTACGATAGCTTTTGGACTGAATTTGGAGATATAGAGCTAAAGAAGAATAAGATTCTCCTCGATTTAGACTATTCTGGACCAATGATGATGGAATTGTTTTGACTCAGACAGAGTGGTCAACTAGTCGATTTTCAAGGCGACTGGCAGGTCGATTGGCAAGGGCAAGTCATTTTTTGTGTTCAGTTATTTTCAGCTCCAAAACTATAATCAGATGTGTTTAGTGGTACCAGATAGCATTTTTTACGTCATAAAGTAGCAAACATGCATACAGGATATTGTATGCTCGCTTAATTGACGGTGAATACTGTAGCCAATAAAACATCTACACAAACCCAGAGATTTAGATGTACATGCGATGCTACTCTTGTGGTCTAATCTGTAATGCCTTTGTACCAGAAATTTATAGGGCCGTATATAATACCTACCATAGCGCTGAACCGATCAGAACACGATAGCGCTGAATGCTACCATACCATTTAGCGGGAAGTTGATTAGATAAATTTGGCAGCTAGAGTGTATGGGAAAGTTTTAGAAAGAAGAACGAAAGAGAAGTCCGACGGATTATAGTGGGATGCGCAGAGTGGTTTCAGAACTGGAAGAGGATGTATGGATCAAATTTTTGTTGTATAAGTATTAAAATAATAATACCAGCTATTATCCATAATGTTACAATTGTATAGTCTATGGTAAATGAACATTGGTATAGTCTATAAGTCTATCGAAATAAAGTCAGTCTGTTAAATCGAAACCCACCGGTCGTTTTTATTAGGTTATGGGCCCAGACTTTTTCGCGGTAATAAATTGTATTCCGTGTTTAGAACAGTTAATTAAAGACTAAGTTGTGATTCGTGTGTGGACTGTATCAGTCGGACAAGTATTTGTTCAGTTTAAGAACTGTGAGTGCAATCAGTGTTTTTGCTTGGCGGCAATCACATTCTTAGAACAATGGCCGGCAGTTATATCTTAAACGTACCAAAACTCAAGGGTCGTGAGAATTACGATGAGTGGGCATTTGCCGCCGAAAATTTTCTTATACTCGAAGGAACGGACATAAATGCAAAGCCTGCTTCGTGCGATGGTGACTCAGCAAAGGCGAAAGCAAAGCTAATAATGACAATAGATTCGTCACTTTATGTTCATATCAAGAATGAGAAAACGGTTCACGATGTGTGGCAGCGTCTGAAGTCACTCTTCGATGATTCAGGTTTTCAAAGGAAAATCAGTTTACTACGGCATTTGATTTCAATCAGACAAGAAGATTGCGAATCAATGACTTCCTACGTGACACAGATCGTAGATACAGCGCATAAATTACGAGGAACGGGATTCCAAATAACCGATGAGTGGGTTGGATGTCTGTTACTTGCGGGACTAAACGAAAAGTTTGCCCCGATGATAATGGCTATCGAGTATTCGGGCATGGCCGTTAGTACCGACGTTATCAAATCTAAATTGTTAGATATGAGTTTTGATGTTGACAGCAATGATAAGGAAAGCGCATTTTTGTCGAAAGGTTGGCATCAGCGCAAGAAACAAGTTGGCAGTACTGCAGAAACGTCAAAGTCAAAAGCGACACAAGCGAAATCTGTCAAAACAATTCGTTGTTACAAATGTAAGCAAGTCGGTCATTACAAAAACCAATGCAATAACAAAGACAAAGACAAACAAAGTACAGTGTTTAGTGGTTTTTTCATGAACTCGACATACAAGAAAACGGATTGGTATATCGACTCAGGCGCCAGCACTCATATGATTTCTGACAAAGAACGTTTGTACGATATATCATATAACCCAGCGATGAAACAAATAGTAGTAGCAAACGAAACAACGGTGCCAGTGTTATGCGCAGGAAATACGAAATTGACAATTGTAGTTAATGGTTCAGAGATTGACATTACTGTGGAAGATGTGTTATGCATTCCTAACCTCACTACTAATCTTCTCTCAGTGAGTGAGCTGATTCGAAAAGGCAATCGAGTGACATTTGAAGATAGTATTTGCAAAATATATAATCGCAAGAATGTACTTGTTGGAACAGCGCAGTTAGTGAATGGAGTCTACAAACTTGACATAAAACAAGAATGTTTGTTGGCAGGCTCAGCGATGCAAGAAAGAAGGTTGGGCCATATAAACAGTAAGGACCTGAACAGTATGAGGAATAGGGCTGTGTCCGGCATATCATACTCTGATAAGGCCGAGATTGACAAATCCCAGTGCGTCACACGTTGTGAAGCAAAGTTATGCCGGAAACCTTTTTCACACAAAGGTACCAGAAGTGAGAGTGTGTTGGAAGTGGTGCATGCGGATGTGTGCGGTCCAATGGAAGCAGTCTCTATAGGCAAGTCAAAATATTTTCTCCTATTTATTGACGACCACAGTAGAATGTCTTTTGTATATTTTTTAAAGCTAAAGAGCGAAGTGCTGATGTACTTCAAAGAATTTAAAGCTATGGTGGAGAAACAGACTGGAAAGTGCATCAAGGTATTGAGAACTGATAATGGTGGGGAATTTTGCTCTTCAGAAATGGAAAGTTTTTTGAAGAAAACCGGAGTGGTACATCAAAAGACAAATCCCTACACGCCAGAGCAGAATGGCATGTGTGAACGCATGAATAGTACAGTGGTAGAAAGAGCTCGGTGTCTTCTTTTTGATGCCAGATTGGACAAAAAGTTTTGGGCAGAAGCAGTTAATACAACAGTCTATCTACGGAACAGAACGTTGGCTTCAGGTTTATCTAAAACACCCTATGAGCTATGGACAGGAAATAAACCGGATCTTAGCCACGTTCGTGTGTTCGGAAGCACTGCCATGGTTCATGTTCCAAAAATAAAAAGAACGAAATGGGACAAGAAGGCAGAAAAATACATCCTCCTCGGCTTTGCAGAAAATACAAAGGGTTATAGATTATACAATCCCATTACCAGGAGCATAACTACCAGCAGAGATGTTGTTATCATGGAAACTAGTCGAGATTCAGACATGATACAAGCTGCTGTGGAGGAGAAGGATGTAAATGAGGATGTAAGTGTTCATAGGCAAGAAGAGGAAAAAGACCAGAGTGTGTTAGACCCCACACATAATACATATGTGCCAAGTGATGATGAAAGGTTGAACTCATCAAGCTCATCCGTCTATGAAGAGCTTTCGGATTCAGATAAAGACTTTATAGATCCAGAAGCAGCAGAAAGCCCTAGTACAGAAAGCGTGTGAGAAAACAACCAGATCGGTGTGGTGTTGGCAATGTATGTGTAACCAGCACTGAAGATACATGCAAAGAAAGCCTTACCTATGAAGAAATCATGAATGGCACAGAACGGGATCAGTGGTGCAAAGCTATTAAAGAAGAGTTACATCAGTGTATGAACCATGTTTATTTATAAAATCAATTGAAAATGTGAAAACTTTTGTTGCCTTATTCGTTGATGATATTTTTATTTTTTCAAATTGTAACAGAGAAGTAAATATCCTTAAAAGCCGGTTAAGCAGTTTATTTAAGTTGAAAGATTTAGGTCAATTGAGACAATGTTTAGGCATGAATGTCAAAATTAATAAAAACAGCCTATGTATTGATCAGACTAAATTTATAGAAAAATTGGTATCTAAATTTAATTTGGATAACTGTAAAAATATTGAAACTCCAATGGAGGTAAATTTGAAACTTAACAAAGGCCAAAATGTAAGTAGTAAGTATCCCTATCAACAATTAATCGGGAGTTTGATGTATCTGTCACTACTTACAAGACCGGATATCTCATATTGCATTAGCTATTTGAGTCAGTTCAATAATTGCAATAGTGAGACCCATTGGAAACACGCAAAAAGGGTATTGAAGTACTTAAACTCTACAAAATGTTATGGTTTAATTTTTGTAAAAATGAAATCTGATATTGTCGGTTTTGTTGATGCTGATTGGGCCTCGGATACTGTGGACAGGCGATCCCATACAGGATTTTGTTTTAAATACTCAGGATGTGTAGTTTCTCATGAGTGTAGAAAACAGCTAACTGTCGCATTATCCAGCACAGAAGCTGAGTACATGGCTATTTGTGAGGCCAGTAAGGAGGCAATTTTCTTAAAAAACTTGCTCTCTGAACTTATAAATAGAGATAGTGTGCCTATATTAATATATAATGATAACCAAAGTGCACAAAAACTGTCAGAAGATTCTATGTATCACAAAAGAACTAAACACATAGATGTTAGATTTCATTTCATAAGAGAGGCTGTAAATAAAGAATTAGTAAAAATTGCATATTTGAATACTTCAGAAATGCCAGCTGTTATTTTTAACTTTTAGTAAAAATTGTGTAAAGTAAAACATAATTATTTTATGCAGAAATTAGGCATTGTTAAATTGAATTAGTATTAATGTTATTTGTTGTGTTACTGTGTCAGGATTATTTTAATAAGCGGTGGTGTTGTATAAGTATTAAAATAATAATACCAGCTATTATCCATAATATTACAATTGTATAGTCTATGGTAAATTAATAGTCTATAAGTCCATCGAAATAAAGTCAGTCTGTTAAATCGAAACCCACCGGTCGTTTTTATTAGTTTTCTCCCTCCGCAACATCGTAGATAAGCTCCTGGCTGTGAGCCAGAAGGTTTTTTGCCGTTTTGTGGTTTTGGAGAAAGCGTTTGATAGAGTATTAGGAAAGGAGCTGTGGGACATTTTGCCAGAGTATGGTATTGACGGCAGTCTGCTCCGTGCAATACAGTCCACGTGTGTGGAATGTCAAGCATGTGTGCGGGTAGGTGGGAACATGTCACCCTGGTTTGATGTTAACATCGGTGTCAGACAGGGTTGCGTGCTTTCGTCTAGGCTGTTTATCATATATCTGGACAAATGCCTCCAGAGGTAGAAGTCGATGGATGTGGGAGTGCGTATGGGTGACTTAGTGGTGAATTGTTTGCTTTAAGCAGACGATGCGGTAATTGTAAGCTCTACACCATCTGGGCTACAAGCACTGGTCACAGTCATGAAAGAAGATTGTATGAAGAAAGGCTTACAATTGAATGTGAATAAAACTAAAGTATTAGTATTTGATAAAGAGGAACAGAGAACAAATGCAAGGGTAGTAGTAGATGATGCAGTGTTAGAACAGGTGGATAAAATTGTATATCTTGGATGTCCTTTTAGCAGCGATGGCAGGTACACCGCTGACATAGAGAGGAGAGTGTTTGCTGAAAATTGCGTGAATGGAGTTGGGTAAGCTGCTAGAGTCCAAACATCAAAGCCAGCGGGCTCGACCACCCATACATAATGCTGTACTTACTCCAACGCAATTATATGGAAGCGAGAGCTGGGTATGCAGGAAAGAGCATGAAAGTAAATTAAACGCGGTCGAGATGAGATCATTCCGCAAGATCTGCGGTGTATCGCTGACCGATCGTGTTCGTAATGAAGATGTAAGAAAGAGGCTTTGTGTGAATGATAGTATTGGTGTAAAAATGAAAAAAGGCATGCTCCAATGGTTCGGGCATATAGAAAGAATGTCGAATGAGCGAATGACTAAACAGATATACAATGCGAATGCGGATGATTGCAGAGGCCCAGGATGACCAAGACTGACCTACCATGACCAAATAGGTAGAGTTCTGTCTGATGGTGGGGTCAAAAGTCTTAGGAATCGGCGTGCGTGTATGAAGAGAATGATGAAGGTAGATGAGGCACGGGAGGTGTGTCAGGACCGGAATATCTGGCGCTCCACACTCTCTGCCTACCCCGTTAGGGACCTAGCGTGAAGATACATACATACATAATGATTAGATAATGCAATGGTGCCTATGCTAGAGCTCCGTCTTTGGAGCTCTACCACCAGTAGATAGTTTAAAGGGCAGGAGGCCAGTTTCTCACCATCTATTCAGTTTAGGTGTTGTTTAGTTCCAGTCTCTTAACTACATTGGCACTGTATTCTGAAAGCCAGATGATTATGATGATGTATGTATGATATGTTATTGCTTATAGCACTCAATCTTCGAGGCCACTGTTGCTATTTTCAAGTATTCATAAACAAAGATGCTAGAAAAGTAATACATTTCCTTGGAAACTCTTAAGGATTTGCTGAGTATTATATATTTCATTTCCAATTTCTCTCGACGAAATTGTTTTCAAGGAATTCAGGGTCATAATAGAGACAGATGAGAATGAAAATGTCTCAGCAGTCTAATTAGAAACTGATTTAGTAGGTAGAATCCATTTTTGGAATGGATTCCACCAACGAGGAGGTAAAGATAATGTTTCAACCCGCGAAAAGAGTGTGTAAATTGAATCCTGTTCATTATAAATCAAAATTTGTTTACCTGTGGCTGTATTAACTATATCTCTGATATGTGTTGTCCAGTCAATATTACTATCGGGATTGGTAACTCTGTTGCTGACCACTTGCTTCATTTGAGCTATCCCATGGAGAAGGCGTTCTGTAAATTGAAAATAAAAAAAAATGATATTATGAAGGTGCATATGGTAATTTTCAATAAACTCAATTATATAGCCTGTCGTAATAAATTCTAAAAACTTTGTTCAAGTGACATTTATTTCTTAGTTATTGTTATTATAAAATTTTACATTATTCTTGAACTGTAACAACATATACTCTGCATTAAAATTCGATGTGCAGAGTTTAAGACATAGAAAGAAGTAACAAATAAAATTGCAATCTACAATAAAAATACCCCCCTAATGTATTTTAAAATTTTTATATAAATAATTGCCAGTATCAATAAAACGATTTTGCAGTATTCCATGATTCCTAAACATGTTCCTTCTGTGTTGCCGTGAATCCTTTTCATGATTATAGTTAAAAATTTAATTTTAATTATTATACTTAAGTCTAATAGAATTATAATTGCTCCTAGGGTACAATAATAATTGTTACAAAAATTTGATCAATGAATATAAAATTGTCTTGACACTGTATTTGTAACCTAACTAATTATAATAAATACTAATAAATCAGTTATATTTTTTGTGTATATTCAGTAGATCGTAAACTCTTTTTATACCACTGAGGCGATACGAACTTATATGGGATAGCCAGTAATTTATAAATAACTAGTGGTTCGCCCTGGCTTTGCACGGGTGCATTGAATGTAATATAGCCTATGACACTCAGATGTAGCTTTTAATGGTGAAAGAATTTTTGAAATTGGTCCAGCAGTTTTGTTGTCCAAATGTTCCCCTTTATTATATAAAAGCATAGATAATTATAATCTGATATATATAACATTCTCATGTCACAGTGTTTGTAACAATACTCCTCTGAAACCTGGACCTGGACCGATCAATATGAAATTTTCTGTGTATATTTGTTAGGTATGAGAATGGGTTGTAGTCTATTTTTAATATCCCTAAATATTAATTAGTATTATCATTTTTGTTGAACATATAAATATAATAATGCTTACATAATTGGTTCTAATGATATCAACAATCAATAATGTACATAAAATTATCAATTGATAATTGCATTTTATATTATCCAAACACTTACTATGCTCCTGTTGTAGACCATACAATTTCAGTTTATTTGCTTCATGCTGTGCTTTTTTCTTTAAACGACAGGCTCTTGAGGCCAGTTTATTCTTCTCTTTTCTTGTTTTTGGTCTTACATTGAATGGCAGCTCACTGACCGGTATCATGTCATTTATAATTTTCCCCAAATTATCAAGTTCTTTTCCAATAACATAAAGTTTTCTTGGATTTGGTGTCAAGTCATTTCCATCACCTTTTCTTGCTTTCCCACTAAAACAATTAACATTATACTATCACACTGAATATAATTGATAGTTAGCTTTGATAAGGTTGAAAAGCCTTTATGGATTTTTTTTTTATTAGGATCCTTACCTATGTTTAATGCCTCTTATACTGCAGTTAGGACTGAATACAGGATCTGTCACAGAATTTAATATATGTGGATCTTCAGACTTCTTCTTGAGGATCAATCGTTGACCTTTAGGTCCCTTAGCTTGTACATTGTATTGCCAGAAGTATCTTTCCTTTTTAGCATTGTGCCTAGCTTGCTTGTTATCAGAACACTCATCATTGGATTCTGTAATTTAATAATAGTTTTTTAAATATTATTTAAATTTTGTTTTCAATATAATTTAAACATGACCAGCCTAATTCAAACATACCATCAGAAGAAAGATCCTCATATCGATCACTGTCTTCATCAGATTCAATATCTCTGTCCTCTTCATCCAGTGAAAATTCTCCTGTGCCAGGACTCAGAAGCCCACCCGAGAGGGATGAAGCAGATCCGGCTTCAGCCTGGGAACTTGTTGACAACAAATGTTTGCGAGGTTCACGACGTTGCCATATCTATCATACACAAATAAGATTAGACAAACAACATGAGGAATACATTGATAAAAAATAATTTTATGATCACATGCATATTGTAAACAACATTCTTTATAAAATACCTGATCCATAGTGAGATGCGTTGGAGCAGAAGAAGATAATTGTGACTGTTGTGGTTTTACTGTACTAGTAAATGGTGGCAAGACTGTGGAAGCAGGTACTGACTGTCCTAAAGCTATTTCTGCACCATAACCATCTATACGTAAGAGAAGCTCCGGAAGCTGATTCATTGGTTGAGCAAAGCTGGATGATGCAGAACTGTGTTGACTTGATGGCGAAAATGCAAGCTGTGCCCGACTGTAAGGACTACATGGACTCTCTGGCACTAAATTATTAGATGTTTGCAATGTATTTGATCTGCCCGATCTACTCATAGCCCCTCCAATCTGTATGCGGTAGCCACTTTCTTCAGGCAACAGCAAGTCATCAAAGTTTAGATCGTCCAATAATGTGTCAGGATTGGCATTCAGTTCCGCAAGTGTGGGACCTAATATTAAATCCGCTTTGTCCACTTGGAATATATCATCATCCTCCATCTTGAAAGGTTCCATTTTGGAAGAGTTGTCAGTGTCTAATCCCAATTTGCTGTATTGGACATTGGGTACACTATGGTACGAACTGGCCAAGTTGTCTTGTAAACACCAATCTAAATCTGTGCTAAAATCGACATCAGGACGACGATGTGGTATAGGCACAGATGCAGACATAGTGCCCAATTCTAAGGGCGACTCCTGTTTTATCTCCAAACCTGGCTCTAAAAGAAAGTCATGAGTGTAAATAGAATCAGACATTGCACGTGTTTGTGTTGAGTGACCTTGACGTAGAATCGTCTCGTTGATAGACTGGCGCACGCTTACGTCTTTATCGATTTTAATTCACTGCGAGACCCACGTGTCGTAACTCACTGTGTTTATTTATCTCATGAATATACAAGTTATTATATTACACCATTATTACTTTAAATGCGATCGAGCTAAATCGATTTCATCCTTCAATTATATAACGTAACCATAACATAAGCTAAAAAATGTAAGCATTAGATTATTCACAATGACTTTCGATATTGAATACTATGCAAAGAACTAGTCCAAATTCTACAGGATCACATGTCCTAATTCACAAAAACACTTTCATAAATTATTTATCACTAGGAAGTTAGCTGAAATCTTTATTGATAAAATGTTCACACAATAACAAAAACACTACCACGAGATACAAGTCGAGAAGTAAACAAAGATTTTATGATATTATTATTCAGCATATTCAAAGGTCATTGAAAAGTAATAGCTATAGCAAAACCCATACGATAGAAAGAGACAGGCTATATATGCTAAAAGCTAAAACCAGGAAGAAGAGGTGGGGGGCGAAGGGTGACGGTAATGGGTGCCTCTAGGGGTGGACGAAATAACATCAATACGAAAACAAAAAGGACGTTCAATTCTACAATTTTCCGAATAATTGATATTCTTGACTATAGAAAATCATACGATAATCATTTATTTGATTTGAACATATTTAACAGAAATATTTAGAAAATCTATCTAAATGATCAAGCTGTACTAAACTGTAAACTTCCATTTTCCATAACCATATATTAATAAAAAAGTAATCTGACCACAGATACAAAATATATTAACAGCTGAGTACTGTCAAATCTGTCAAATATCTGTCAACGCTGTCAAAGTGGCGGTGGGTGATCATTTATTTTTATTTAGCGTGATTTTTACTTGAGTATTATTATGGGTGACGATAATTCAAATTCTAGTAAAAAATGTGAATTAAATAAGTGCACTGTATTAATTATTGGTGGCGGCATGGCTGGCCTTGCCGCCGCCAATTATTTCCTTAAGAATGGAATGGAGGACTTCAAAATATTGGAAGCTAGAAAACACATCGGTGGTAGAATAATATCAATACCAATGAAAAATCACTATGTAGAATTGGGAGCTAATTGGATACACGGAGTTTTAGGTAATCCTATTTTTGAATTGGCTACCGCTAATGGACTAGTAAATATTATAAATGTGCCTAAGCCACACAAGGTTATAGCTGCAACAGAGGATGGAAAACAAGTGCCATTTGGTGTTTTGCACGAAATTCATGAAGCATATGTGTGCTTTTTGAGGCGTTGCGAAGAATACTTTTTATGTCAATACTTGCCTCCACCTGACATACACAGTGTCGGGGAACATATCAACTTAGAAGCTACCATTTATCTAGAACGGTTGCCATCATCTGAAGAAAAAAATTTGAGACGGTTAATATTCGACTGCCTAATGAAACGGGAAACTTG
Organism: Macrosoma leucophasiata; assembly: GCA_036365455.1. NCBI lineage: Eukaryota > Metazoa > Arthropoda > Insecta > Lepidoptera > Hedylidae > Macrosoma > Macrosoma leucophasiata. The sequence continues at coordinate 11,870,748 of JAWQUS010000003.1, read as the reverse complement.
TATATCAGGTTGCCATAATATGGATGAAATTGATCTTTTAGAATTAGGCAGTTATACAGAGCTACAAGGTGGCAATATTATGATACCCTTGGGTTATAGTTCTATTTTAGGCCCAATGACAAAGAATATTTCACCTGACAAAATCTTACATAGCCATCCAGTGAAAAAAATAATTTGGGATTCAGAACATCATAGTTCACAGAGACGTATGGATGAAATGGCAGAGGAATCTGAGGATTCTGACCAAACTGTGATAGAAGATATATCTAAAGCAACTGCTTCAGAGGCAGCAAATAATACCAAGGAGGTACCTCATAATACTCAAGGAAAACCAAAGAAATTCTCCAACTATGTTGAAGTGGTATGTGAAAATGGTGAAAGCTTTTATGCCAATCATGTAATATGTACAATTCCTTTGGGTGTTCTCAAAGAGAATGCTATTAATTTATTTGAACCTGCACTGCCTCAGTATAAAATGGAATCTATTGAGAGGTTACTATTCTGTGCTGTAGATAAAATATTTCTAGAATATGATAGACCATTTTTAAATCCAGATATCACTGAAATAATGTTACTTTGGCAGAACTCTTCAACATCTGAAGATATGTCTCAGTCATGGTATAAAAAGATATATTCATTTAGTAAAGTTACAGAGACTCTGTTGTTGGGTTGGATATCTGGAAAAGAAGCAGAGTATATGGAGACTTTATCATTGGAGGAAGTGGGAATTGCATGCACAAAAATATTGCGTAAATTTCTAAATGATCCTTTTGTTCCAGAACCAAATAAATGTGTTTGGTTAGTATATTATTATACATTTTATTTATTCTATCCCATTAGTGTGTTAGTGTAGTTAGTTTTTAGGGTTCCGTAGTAAACAAGGAACCCTTATAGTTTCGCCATGTCCGTCCGCGGTTTAGCGCAAAAACTATAAGTACTAAAGACTTGAAATTTGGCATAGGTATACACCTTAATCAAACCGACAAAGTGGGTGAATAAAAACATGAAAAAAAAATATTTAGGGTAACCTCCCCTACATGTAACACGCAAATATTTTTTTAAATTTTCGATTTCCATATTGTGTGGGGTATCGTTGGATAGGTCTTTAAAAAATATTATGGGTGGCCGAACATCATTTTTCGATTTAGATAACTGTTTGTGACTTATTAAGCTTTAAAGTGCAAATTTTCGTTAGACTCAAGTGTCTCCCTCATACAGACTAAATTTTTTTCATTACATCTCTTACTCTGTAACTACGGAACCCTACACTGCGCGTGGCCCGACATGCACTTGACCGGTTTTTATTTTGTACGAGACAAATTAAAATAGATTTTATTCAAATTATTGAGTAATAATTACTGCATAAATAATTGAGTGGTTGGTTGTTGGAGTCGAAGTGATAAGCACTAAGATAGATTATTAGTGTCAGGCAGGTCAGCACACAAACTTGTAGAACTAGAGAATAGTGCTAGCGAAACACAAGTGGTGTTTGGCTCCAAAGTGTGCGCAAATGGTTATGAGATCATAGAAATAAAACTCTTTCCACAAAATTTTTATAAAACACTTTTTTTTTTAATTAATTGCAGGAATATTTGCCTACCGATCTCAGGATTTTTTATATTTATTTCATTATGAAAGAGGAAAGTAATATAGGATATTAAGTAGATAATTTCTACAGATTCAGTTAGCCCTAAGGTTGGCTGGTAGATAATACCACTAGGTATTAAGTGTGCCTTATGTATATTAATAATGTGCACAAATGAATAAATAAATAATAGTAGTATTAATATTTTAAATATTTAATTTCCAGTACGAGTTGGAAGAAACAACCATATACCAGGGGTTCATACACTGCCATTGCTGTTGGGGCAAGCCAAAGTGATATTGAAAGCATAGCTCAACCTCTGTTCAGAAATGTTCGTGATAAAAAGGTAAAACAAATGTGTAGTTACTACAGATGTTGAAATTTATAGACTGCTCAATACTACAGTAAAATTTAGTAGGAAATTAGGTGATGCAATGGTGCCTATATTCTTGAACTCAATTTTTTTTTTATGTAATGAAGTTGGCAGACTAGCTTGCAGTTTACATTGATGTTAAGTGATGATTGCGTCCTATAGATACTAACATAAAGACCAGAGGCCAAAATGCCAATGCGTTGCACCTGTGCAAAGGTGACGTCCCCCACTGCGATGCTGCTCTCCGCTGGCGGAGCTCTGAGGCCCATAAAAACAGAGCGCGGATTCTTCCACTACAACTTCGAACCCTAACGCACGAACCGCCATTATGTTCAACGGTGCGGTTCTCACATTCGTTTTTGCCCAGAACGTGTAAATTGTGGAATTAACTTCCCTCTGAGGTGTTCCCTTGGTGCTACAATATGGGGTTCTTCAAAAATGGCGTTAAAAGAGTCCTTCAGGGCTGGCAGCGCGTTGGCGACTCCCCATGTGTTGCAAATGTTCATAGGCGACGGTGACTACTTTCCATCAGGTGGCCCGTCTGCTTGTCTCTCAATCTTTAGACATAAAAAAAAAGACCGCCACGTCCTAAAAGAAAGCGACGATGAGACCACGACGGCCATCGCCGCGATTAATGAACTCTTGCAACACTGTTCAAACGCCCTACGTACCCACCGCCACTTACCGCGCCGCGCCTGCTGATAGCCCCGACCATAGCACGACCCACGTGATGCTATTCCGGTTACCACCAACCGATGACTGGAGCGGAGCGAAAGTTGCTCCGCCCCATATCCAGTGGTGGATTTACCAGCAGGCTGAGTAGGCTGGAGCCTAGGGCGGCAAATTTTAAGGGGCGGCAGAATTAGTTCATATTTTTTTTATTTCTATTTATAAAATTACTGTTAAAATTATCTAGGCTCAGACCATAATTCCCAATGATTCTAACCATAGAAAAAAAGTTGATGGGAGGATAATGAAGCATAAAACATAAAGTTGGAATTTTATTGATAGAAAATATACCTAATTGATATGATTGTGGACTACGATATCAAAATATAGAGGCGGCGAAAATTGAGTAGCCTACCGGCGGAAAATTTGTAAATCCGCCACTGCCCATATCGCATATAATTATGTCTTATGTGTCTCCCCGCAACGCCCTATACTAAGGATCGCACCCACAGGGGTTTTCCTGTAATTTTATTTCCAACTAGCTGACCCGGAAAACTTCGTATTGCCTCACAACGAAATGTGTCAAAGTTTTGATATTGTATAGGAAAATGAAATTAAATGTAAAGATTCCCGTGAGAATGAGTGATTTTCCCCCAGTAAAAAGTAGCCTTAATGTTGGCCAGGCTTAGTGTCTATACACCACAAAAAGTTTCATTTGAATCCGTCCAGTATCTTCGGAGATTAGCCTGGACAAAGGGACAAACAGACAGACAAAAAATTTAAAAATCATTGAAAAGTGTCCTAATTCCATTTAAACATCGCCCCCAATTGGTTTTTCGTACATATATACAATGTACAGACACGCGGGTTTTACTGTTTTATTATATGTTTCCAATAAATGTTAAGCAATGGACATCTTTCGGCTTAAATGATTTACTTCGGACTATGCCTTCGGGGGTCGGCGTCGGGACGTGACGACCCCACCGACCACTAGCTGAAGAATTTTCTTCTATTAGAAGAGAATTCATCCACTAGTGCAGTCAACCGAACAAACCAAAACGGCGGTCAAACCATTCCAATGGGGCGGTAGTAAGTGCTTTAACGCGAGATGGGCAGCAGCGTCCTGCGATAAAACCACCGCCACTGCGATCGCAAATCCGCATGTCGAACGTGGCGATTATGGAATGTATATGAATGTATATATATAAATAATGAAACTCCCTTATGGGGAGGCTTTGGTTCGGCCGTGGACATCGTTCGGCTGAAACGATGAAGATTAGCTATGAGTTACGTTGGTAAAAAATTCAATGTGTCTTTCCAGCCTGTCCTGCTCTTCGCTGGGGAGCACACGCACAGCAGCTTCTACTCTACAGTTCACGGTGCTTACTTGTCCGGACAGACGGCAGCGCGACGTTTATTGGTGCCAGATGTTACTACGGACAATGTATTAGATTGTCCCGGTTCTTCTGATCTTAATTCATGGATAGAAGGCATTCAATTAGGGTAACCACAAAAATGTATGTGTATATAATATATTAATTTTATTTATTTCATCGACATGACATGATATAGCATGACATGGACGCTGGGAAAACTTTACCATAAGAAAAGATAACTTTGCAAAATTTATCGTTATTAGTTTTGTAGTTTACTAGAATGGCGCTTATTCCGACATGTTAAAGACATTAAACGTAGCTTAATTAGTTTTAGGTAGGACTTAGTTCTTCTCAGGTAGTTCTTTAGTTTATTCCAGTTGTCTCGAGTTCTCCCTCCATTGTGTAAAATAGTAAAACCAAAAATAACTTGTGTAAGTATTTTATTCGTCTGATAAAACATTATTATTATAACACTCTGTAATAAAACAAACAATTATAGTGTTCGGGTTCAGCCGTATAGTTCTCAAAGCATGTTGTATTTCCCATACTATGAATTCTTCTGGTTTTGTTTCATTATTTATTCTATTTCATAAGTCGCCGCTTTTAAATTACAAGAGTGTTCTATGTGTTAATTCTTCCGAGAAATGCGAAATATTTATACTATTGACTCTTACCAGTACCAGGTAACATAATAATAATATAAGATTGAAGGTATCAGCTCGACGAGCAGAGGGTCGACAGGGTCGACCTTATTTTGTCAAGAGAGCGTGGAGCTCCAAACATCTCAGTCAATACAAACCTGTGCCTTTTCTATATTAGTCACTCTCGACTCTTGACTCCACCTTTGGGCAATAGCTACTCAATCCATTTGGCGATGGTAGGTAGGCTATATAATTTAAAATATTTATTAGTGGTAGCAGATTATTACCCTATCAGACCATCTGCGCGATGTGCATCCATCGCGAATATCGCGATCTAGAGATACGTCCCCACTTTTTGTTCAACTCAGCTGTTACACAGTTATACCTCAATGGATAATTTACCATAATGCATGGTGCTTTCTTAGTTTTGAAGAATATTGATAAACCTTTAAGTCTCTTGGAAGGTTTCGAACTTTTGCACTATTTCGAGTGTTTCCTTCCGCGAGAGGTTTTCTGAAACAGGTTTTTATTTAATGTGGTTGATGACTTAATTCGTGAAATGCAGTTGAGTTATTTTGTCAAAGATTATTCACGTTTGATTATTACATAGGTTCACAGTCGCCTTATGTGTAAAACTTAATAATTCCCAGATTTGTTTGTTTTCATTCTGATTATTACACAATATATTAATGTCAATAGGCATAATATAATACTACTACTAATATAATTTACTGGTGGTAGAGCTCCAGTGACGGAGCTCGCGGGCGTAGGCACCACCGCATTACCTAATATACTTGCCGCTAAATGGTAGTATTCAGCACTATCGTGTTCCGGTCAGGTGGTAATGTACGGCCCTGTAATTTCCGGCACAGAGGCATAACACCTAATGCCTCAGGAGTGGCAGCGCATCTGCATTTTGACCTCTGGTCATTGTGTGGGTGTCTATAGGCTGCAGTCATCACTTAACATCAATGTGAACTGCATGCTTGTTTGCCACTTTTGGTACATTTGTCCATAAAATATATTATTGTAGATTCGCCGAGTGAAGCAATCTAAACCTTCTTCAAACCACATTTTAAATTCGTTTAATCTTATGTAATCTACATAGAATACACAAGCATGTATATGACATATTTGTATAAAGCTATATTTTTTGTATACAAACCGTTTAACCAACATTAAATTAAGATGTGTTACCACGCAATGTTGTCTTTCACAGAAATGCATTTTTAGAATAACAGTATTAGAGTAGGGTAAGTTCATAGATATACGTATATATATGTTTATTAGTTTTGTATTCTTTAAAATAAAGCATAGGTAGGTACCTACTTTAACTTTCTCGCGGCTCTCGAAAACCTAAGAAGGAACACATTTCTTCTTCTTTTATGTTCCTATTGCATTATTTTATCTCGTCCAACTGGTAGAGGGGGAACCTATACCTACCTTTTCTTTTTCCAGAGAATTGATTATTTAGGTACGCACGGTTATTAAATTTTGAGCTATGTAAACTGTCAATTATGCGATTTTGTGAAGCGATGAGTCGGACCTACATTCTCCAAGATAAATTATTTTTATTATTTATTAAACATAGATGCTCTTAATCAGCGAAAAAACTTTAGGAACGTCTGTATATTTCAACATGCTGAATTTATAACACACTCACTCGTAGAGCAGGGAAGTAATCACAGAACAGAAATGTCTGTTCTGTGGAAGTAATCGACATAGAGCAACACGAGCCACCGGCCGCGGCGGAGCCAGTGGCCCGTGTTGCTCTATGAGTAATCTATATCAATTCTTAAACATAAGTGATGTCTTGTAAACATTGCTACTACAATATTTTCTATAATGGCTAAACCTGTTCGAATGAAAGCTAAAACGGGGCTCTCGAAGCACTGCTTTCGCTATTTTTGTTTTTTTTTGTTATAAAGAGTTGATAGTGTAGTTCATCCATTCAACGAATTAGTAACCATAACTGTCTTCACAGCGGTGTAGCAACCAATAGACGCAAGGTTAGTTGTTACCCTATAGTAACAAAATGCATTCTAGTTGATCACTTTAGTCATCTAAATGTATTGCGGTTGTGATAAAATTTAGCAGTTGGCATGCTTTTAAACACATCCTTTAGAAAGAGAGGCAGATACAGAAATAGGTACGTCCGTAATTGTGTGATGCTATGCTAATTAAATGTATTAGCAGTATGGATCCTTCATTCGTGTATGGTGAAGCTTTTGCCACCAAAGCTAAAATTTCAAATTTCGGTCACGGCGGCCAATCTCGGCGGAGACTAACCAGCTGCGCGGGAGATATTAAGTGTGTGCGCTAACACAAGTGCACTCTTTAGGCCCGATAATCCGACACGACCGGAGAGAGATCGGGCGCAGTACCAACGGCACTCCGAAGCACGGGTATCAGACTCCAGGCTACCACTGGGATTTTCCTCATACAAAAAAGCCAATAACAGATTTTTTCGACCTGGGGATCAAACCCGGGACTTCAGGGTTCATCATCGCGATTGCGAGGCAACGAGGCAGTCTAATGTGTGCAGTGGTCGCTATAAGGATACTAGTAACCACATCACTGTAATAATGGCAGCTTTATGGCGTTTAAGTTGATACTCATTATTTTATAGTACTTACTTAAATTCCGTATATATATAATAATTTATTATTATTAGTGTTTTCCTAAATAGGTACAAAGGTACAATATATTTGTCGGCAGGAGGGCCTTCTCCAGTCAGGACATGTGGGTAGTGTTGTGGGCGTGTCTTTCCATAAGCCGACATGTTACTCGTGTTTGTGGACATCTGTAGATTCTGTAGGTGGGTACTCGAGCGGATGATGAAATAAAGCACAGGTTGGCAGAAGAAAGTCGTATATTGCCAAAGATCCGCCCATTCGATTACTTCCGGCAGGGAAGAACGGGCAAGAAACCTTTCGGACCGGGAAACCACATTTACCAGGATACCATACTACTACTATCACTAGTCTTCTGCACATTTGATTCAGAACTACCCGCGTTATATCATTTTAATATCACTGACGTTCACTGTTCTGACAGCATAACTGCCCTATTATAATTCGATTCAACTGTGTGACTGTGACTGATCGACTGTTACTCTATGACTGACTGTCATGAACTATTTGCTAGCCTTTATAAACCCGATAACGGCAAGTCACTAAGGTAACAAATCCAAGTACCTAAGCCGATCGTGGCGCCACGTAGAAATTAGGTTACATCACCGACAAACTAGATGGCGCTAGTAGTCACATTTAGGTTACACTCCGACATATTCGTTGATGGCAGCAAGTATGTCATATAATTTATATTTACTTCTACTGTGTCATCAATCGCCAATTCTCTTGAGACATTAGTGCTGTCTTGGTAGTTAGTATATTTTTTTCTAAAACACCCTAATATAAAAGAATTCTTCACCCCTTCATCACTCCAGGAACTTATTTAGTAAGGTCTTGGTAATGATGTTAGAAAAGAATAAAATTTGGTAATTTCAGCTGCTCTATGACTTTTGTAAAAATTTATCGTAATTTTAGACTATAGACATAATATTAAAACAATTGTGCTATTAAGCTTATTACATTTTATGTGATACTTCTTACACATAATTTATTGTTCATATTCTTACCTTCTATTTACTATTAACCTATCTTTAGCTATGAAATAGATTTATTATTTATGTATCATTTTAATAATCATTAATGCTAATGTAATTTCTAATTATAAATACCAACTGCTTGTTAAATAGGTATAATTTACATAGAAATAATGATTTAGTTGTTTACCTGCAATTGATAACGTTATATGTTACTGTGAACGTTATTAAACGTTATGTATTGCAATTAAGATTTTGGGTTTCTGTTGAATAGATAGCCTACTTTCGCGATTTTCTAGTCAGTGCGAGGTTTTTTTGTATCGCTTTAATAAATCATTAAAAAAGGATGTCTTTTAATTTATTTATGATGATGATTACTGTAGCAATAGTAGGTACCTTACTCCAGTGTTGTAAGTTAAATAATAATGAAGAATTTCCACTACATACAAAAGGTGTTCTTTAATGAGCAAAAGCTTCATTGAAAATATTGAAATATTGTTGCTAACTGTCTACCATAGAACAGTAAAAATATGAATACTGCTCTCATTTGTGGGCGGGAGCCCCCAAGTACCAGCTTGGTCCACTTGACTCCCTACAAAAACGCGCCGTTCGTATTGTTAACGATCCGGGACTTACAGACAGGCTCGAACGTGCGTGTTATACCGTCTCTACAATGGTGAGTGCTCTGTCGAACTGTTCGACATGGTGCCACCGTCTCTTTTTCTACACCGTACTACCCGCCAAAGATAGAAGTTTCACCCTCACCGACTGGACACCTGGCAGTGCTCAACGGTGCGGTTTTCTCGTTCATTTCTGCCCAGAACGTGTAAATTGTGGAACGAACTTCCCTCTGAGGTGTTCCCTCGGTGCTACAATATGGGGTTCTTCAAAAATGGCGTCAAAAGAGTCCTTCAGGGCTGGCAGCGCGTTGGCAACTCCCCTGGTGTTGCAAATGTCCATAGGCGACGGTGACCACTTACCATCAGGTGGCCCGTCTGCTTCTCTGTCAACTTAATGACATAAAAAAAAAAGTAGCAAGAATTTATGCGGAGTTGGATCATGATTTCACTTGTGGCGCAAATCAACATATTAATATAGGTATTCAATCAACAAATAAGTCAATAAATATTTAATAATCCCCTACTGTACTATTTTAGGGTGTAAAAACGATAACCTAACCTAACGCGGCGGAACCAAAAAACTTAACAAATGATGACATCTCGTATTATGGATTGGGGTCATTTATTTTCTTTTAACTGCCTCGGTAGCCTAGTGGTAGCAGGCCACTACTACTACGCTGAGGTCCTGGGTTCGATTCCCGGGTAGGGGGTTATCAGAGATAATGGTGAAAAAGCCTTTATCTCTGGTTCTATTGGGATTTATCCATTTTCTGGAAATTTCCCAGTACCTCAAAGTTTGGTAATGTGCCCGGAGATGTCAACAGGCTCGCCACCTGTTACATGGGCCAAAACGTAACCGGCGAATCGTGGGTGTTTGCATGTATGCTTGAATGCATGCATTTACCTCTGCCTACCCCTTCGGGGATTACAGGCGTGAAGTTACGTTACGTTTATTTTTATTTCAATTAAAGTTTGTAAACATATTTTTATAATAGAGTTTGAATAATAGTTAACTTTATATCATTGAGAATAAGGAATACTTGCTAAAAAGCTCAATTATAGAATATCCTGCAACAACACTGTATCAAGTAGGTACATTTAACCTCCTGAGGCCTGGGATTTTTTAAAGAAAGAAATTACTTTTAAAAATATCGTAAACTACAAATTACGTTTACAGAATTGCAAAAAAAAAAAAATAATAAATTCTGATGGCATATTGCAGATTTTCTTAGTGTATTATATATAATAGGTTGGGGAAAAAGTCTTTTCGCATTATAGTATGTATCGTATGAACTTGTAATAAAATCTCTTTGGCTGTAGTATTTGTACCTGGCTGGTTTTGGTATCATTGAAAGTTGAAATATTAAAGAACATAATTCCAAATTCAAATTAGGCAAATGTGTGATTTTCATTTGTTTTTCGTACTGTCAAGATGAGTGAATCTAATGAAGAAATTCGATACATTTTAAAACTTTACTACAAAAAAGGTAAAAATGCAACGCAAGCCGCGAGAAAAATTTGCGATGTTTATGGACCTAGTGCAGTGTCTGTGAGAGTAGCACAAATTTGGTTTAAGCGTTTTCAATCCGGAAATTTTGATGTCAAAGATGCACCTCGCTCTGGTCGCCCTATTATCGCCTATATATTTTACTCGCACAGACAGCTTAAAATATTTGGGTATCGTTCTAGATGAAAATCTTACATTTAAAAAGTACTTAGCATATTTAACAAGTAGAATCCGTAAAATGATTTATATAATGAAATGTCTACGACACTCGGTCGATAAGAATACACTGATTCTTGTCTACAAAGCTATATGCCAATCTGCGCTCAGTTATTGCATTACGGTATGGGGCGGGGCTCCTAAGACCACCATGATAGGTCTAGAAAGAGCGCAGAGAGCTATTTTAAAAGTAATGTTACGGAAGCCAATTAGATATAACACTGACGATCTATATAAGGAATGTAATGTTTTACGAGTTCGACAATTATATATCTTGAGAGCTTGCTTGGCAACTCATAGTATCACAATAACTTCTTCTCTTTATGAGCAACTCACTTCCCGCCGAGTGTTCAGAGTTCCAATTCCTTCAGTACGAACTACATTTGCAAAACGACTGCCTTATTATTTACTTCTACAGGTCTATAATAAAGTATGCTCAAATATACCGACACTGTTTAAACTACGTACAAAAAATGCCAAAAAAGTGATAGAATCATGGTTAATTCAACAAGATTATGCAGAAGCAGAGAAATTGATAACATATTACTCATAAATAAGTATTCATATAAAGACTTCTACACACACACACATACATACACATACACCCAAGCACACTCAATCATCACTCATTCACACTCGAACACTCATGCACACTACACTCAAACACTCATTCACACTCAAACTCTCATTCACACTCTCACATTGGATCGTCCATCGATCATCCCAATATCGATTCATGATGTATTCTAAGGTTTTTGCCAGCTTCATTACTCATGCTCATTTTTTTTATCTTATTAATTTAATTTAAGTTGTAATGTACTTAACTATTTTTATTTATATATTTTTTTTTTTTTTTTTCTCAAATTACCGAACCGTTGTCTTGTTTTTATTTTAATAGAAATATGTATGGAAATATTTATGGACCACTGCGATACAAGCCTAGCTTAGTGCAGGGTCCATTGTAAATGTTTACGCTTATATAAGAACAATGTTTAATATAGAATAAATAAATAAATAAATAAAATAAATAAATATTACGGATAAAATGGATGCCATTTTTGAAAAAGTGGAGCAAGATCGACATATCAGTAGTTACGACGTAGCTGAAGAACTGAGAATTGATCACAAAACAGTTTTGGCGCATTTGTAAAAAGCTAGGTACAAAAAAAAGCTCGATATTTGGGTACCTCACGAGCTCACTGAAAGAAACCTAATGAACCGTGTACTCATTTGTGATTCTTTATTACGACGTAATGAAACCGAATCATTTTTGAAGAAGCTGATAACTGGTGATAAAAAGTGGATCACGTACGACAAGAACGTGCGAAAAGGGTCGTGGTCAAAGGCCGGTCAGGCTTCACAGACTGTGGCGAAACCCGGGTTAACTCGCAATAGGGTGATGTTGTGTGTGTGGTGGGATTGGAAGGGCATTATTCATTATGAGCTATTACCACCAGGCAGGACTATCGATTCTGAACTCTACTGCGAACAACTGATGAGATTTAAGCAAGAAGTTGAGAGAAGGCGGCCGGAATTGATCAACAGAAGGGGTGTGGTGTTTCATGATGATAACGCTAGACCTCACACATCTATAGCCACTCAGCAAAAATTAAGAGAGTTTGGCTGGGAGGTGTTAATGCATCCGCCGTATAGTCCTGACCTTGAACCTTCAGATTTCCACCTGTTTCGGTCTCTTCAGAATTCTTTATACAATGTTAGGTTAACATGACGAGAGGACTGCCAAATCCACTTGTCGCGGTATTTTGATGAGAAGTCCAAAATTTTTATAGCAATGGGATCATGTCCCTACCTACAAGATGGCAAAAGGTTATCGAACAAAATGGTACATACATACTTTAGTTAAATTTAAATAAACTATATTAAAAAATGTTTTAAATTATCTTAAAAAATGCGAAGAAACTTTTTCCCCAACCTAATATTACATAAGTTCCCAATGAGTACTAAAAACGTGATCTATTTAGAGTGTTCTTTATTATTTGAATGCTATACCAATACATTTTAATCTTCGGCAAATTAATGCTATCCATTATTAACAAAGTTCCAATAAAAGCTTTTAATTTTTTCAAAGATATTTTATTTTTAAAGAAAAATGGAAAGAAAAAATTGACTTCAGGCGAGACTCGAACTCGCGACCTACTGGGAATCTAGTCCAGCCGCACTTCCAATTGAGCTACTGAAGTCCTGCCCGATTTGTCAAATCTTTCCTTCACATCTATTGCATTGCTTTATGGTAGCAGCAGCGCCATCTATTTTTTTTTTTGTTATTATGGCATCGCTATTACGTATATTGCCAGTGTCAAGTAAAACGATAATTCGTATTTATTTATGCAGCCTAAAAGTTAGTATAATATAGACAGTCAATTATTTTTTAAGTATGTAAGTCAAGTGAGTTACAGACAGTTATTCGAGTAAAGCGATGGCTACTGTACCAGAACATTTAGAACGGAGTTTTGGAGGCAACCTGAAAGGTCGTGTTTTCGCACTGTTATTCTGTTTCACTATGCACGGGCACTGTAATAAACCTATATCAAACAAAATGCCACCAACTTTAATCAATATAAGTTAGAAATACACCAAGAAAATGAAATAAAATAAGAGCACCATACGCCTCTTTCAAGGTTCCCGCCAAAACTCTCGCGCCATCTATTACCAACTATGCTAGTTAGGCAACCGATATAATAGACTTTTCAGTTTATTGAATATCGTAAAGAAGTCGCTAGATTCCCAGTAGGTCGCGAGTTCGAGACTCGCCTGAAGTCAAATTTTTCTTTCCATTTTTCTTTAAAAATAAAATATATTTCACAAGCATGGGTTAACGCGAAATAATATAAAACAATTTTTCAAAGATAGTTTGAATTCCTTTTCATGTTTTAGCAAATACCTATGTTATGTTTGTGGCGTCTGCCCTATCTTTATTTATTTAGCAATCGTTCGAAGTACTCTTTATCCGTCCACGAATCAGTGCTAATCAATTAATATCTTGGCTGAAAATTTGGGTTTTCTATGGGTAAGAAATTGCCGATCCAACTATTAGGTATTTGTCGCCAAGGCCGATTTATCATTTTGAACATCCAGTTCTTACACGACCTCGTGATCTCTCACTTGCACCATGTCTGTATCTTCTTGTACGACCCCTAGAAGTAGTTACGGATAAAGGCAAAGATATCTCGGATTCTGGCTGACTTTTGTCGGCAGAAAAACCGGAAGAACTTGAACTTGAGGGAATACTGTCGTCATTTTGCATTGGCACGACTTCTGGATCGTCTTCATCAGTTATATAAAGTGCCGAATTGTATAAAATATCTTAATTACATTATCATTAATACCGGATAGTAAGGAAAAACGTTCAAAATATGCCGCATTACAGGAAAACTTTTCTATGTCATACAGATATTACAATGGGCTCCATTCATTTGACCTAGTCATTGGGACCTCATGTAATACCTGTATGACATAGGGTATTTCAACACTCGCGGTGCAGCTAGCATGCAAATTCCGACAGTTATTCAATACATTTTGAACAAAAGGTTTCTAAACTAAGGAAGATAACATAAATACTTATTACAATCATAAATTACAAACATAAAATTACTAATTAATATTTTACCAATAATAACTAAATTACTTAACACGTCGTTCTAATCGAAACGCCATTGTTAACACGCATGAAAAAATAAAAAACGTTAATTTCACAGTCAATAAATGCTTAAAGTGGCAGACAGATACCTTGTCAATTGAACTTAAGTAAAAATACCAACCACTTTTACCAGATGGAGTTGTCAGGAATTTTTAAACCCTATGTATTAACTAGATGACACGGGGCCCCAGGAGGTAAATAATTATAATATGAGATAAAGTTTGTAACTTAGATTGTTTGTTTGTAGGGGCTAATCTTTCGAAATACTGAACCGATCATGGAAATTCTTTCAGTCAGAAAGCTACACTATTCAGGAGTGCTATAGGCTATATTTTATTCCGATAGCAGTAGTGTAGGTAACATTGCACCCGTGCGAAGCCGGGGGGCGCTAGTATAGTGTTTTAATTACCATTTACGACACATTCTATGAATACAAGGTAACGTTTAAAATATACTTTATTTTTAGGGAAAGAAAAAAAATAGTAAAATAATATTTTAATTGTAAAAATAATAATATTACAATGTTAGTTAACAAATTTGTTTGTACAAAAAAATAACATTATGAATAAACATTGTTAATTACCAACATTTTGTTTCACCTCAACCATGATTTAACTTATATCTACTAGAAGGCAATATAAAGCTCAAGACTAAAGTTCATAGTACCATTAAGTACTTATGTATAAAGTTAAGTAAACCCCTTAATAATATTGCGGGGAGTATAATTATATTGGTAGGCTAATGTAAAAAACTGTTTCACCTAAAATAATACTGAGGAAACTTCATTGCCAGGTAAAATTTTATACTCAGAATGTAATATGCTCATTACTCAAAGTTGCTGCAGGCTTAAGATACCTTTAAAGTAAAATAATGATGATAACTTTGAACAGTATTGTATTGCGGCTATATTTAAGGCAGTGATTTATTAATAAAATAATAAAAATGGTGGATAGCTTGTAACAATTAAAGAAGTTCATTCATGGAATGCTAATCGTTTTTCTTTTTTTTTTCTAAAATGTATGACCCAGTAACACATAATCAATAATATT
Source organism: Macrosoma leucophasiata (assembly GCA_036365455.1). Lineage (NCBI taxonomy): Eukaryota > Metazoa > Arthropoda > Insecta > Lepidoptera > Hedylidae > Macrosoma > Macrosoma leucophasiata. The sequence goes on along the minus strand of JAWQUS010000003.1, from coordinate 11,855,447 downwards.
TATTAACATAATATTGTTTGTACCTTAGTTTCTACTATTAGATAAAATCTAGAATGTACTCCTTTCTTTTATTCTTCAATGAGATGTAGGCATATTGTAATATTTAGATTCAAAGTCATTTTGTAAGTCAGTATTCAAATAGGTATTTCAATGAGATTCAGGTAGTCAAATTTATAGTTATTGGATCAAAAGAATAAAGCTTAAAAAGGGTATTATCCCATTTCTAAATTCATAGTTCAAGCAAATCCAATGATAATCCATTATAGTTATTATAATACCAGAATCAAATGTAACTTTCATAATTGTAAAAAAAATAAACAGTTCAAAGCCAACATAAAACATATCAACAAATAAAAATGTATAAGTGAAGAACTCTTCTATAATCTAAACAATATAATAATAGAGAGTCTGTAAATATGTGATCAACTAAGACTTGAGTTGAGTATTTGGAATATAACACATGTAAAAGTGGGCAGTCATAGTTTGATGCTAGCGGACAACATGTAACTCTAATGTGGAGTTTTTTGTGACAATCATTGGAAGGAGTTTCCTTTCGACATCTGGGGACAACTCATGCCATGCACATTTACCAATTAAAGGCACTTCTTCCAGTGGTGGTCTGAATACAACTAATAATGTAAGACAGCAGCCATCAGCCGAAGGGTCTGCTTCCACATTGAAAAGCCCCAAAGGTCGATGTTGTGCTACATCAGCTCCAAACATTTCCACCATAAACCGTCGTAACGTAGAATGAATACTTTTCGCTGGATTAATTTCACACATTGGGAAATGGATCATTGTTTTTTCGCTGAGTAAAACGTGTAGCTTGTTTGTACTTCTCTTTTTGATGACAACTATTAACCTCATTAAATCTTTTAAATGAGGTATAGGAGCTGGTAAGACATTTTTGTGCCAATTTTCACCAGGTTTGCTCTGTTTATATGATTTTGCTTTTTCAATGAGATGTAGAATATCATTTGACCTCAGTGATATTTCTTGCAAGTTAGATATCCATTTGGCCTGTAAAGACTCTTTGTCTGCTTTCGCAGGTGTTTTTAATTCACCACCAACCACATCACCAGTAAGCACAAACCTGAACCAAGTACCACCAGCTGTCTCTACTGCTATTAATGTTTTTGGTTCACAATGTAGACCCGTTTCTTCGAGAACTTCTCTTATAGCAGCTTGAACAATTGTTTCACCTTTTTCCATTCTCCCAGCTGGCAAATACCATTTACCTGCACAGCTTTCCTTCGCCTCTTGCATCATGAGCAATTCATTGCGGTTGTTTAAAATAACACAGGCCACTACGTAAGTAACATTAGCGCCCAGTACCGGTTTAAAGTTAGATGGCGTGGTAGGGGTAATCCCTTGAGATTCAGCCACGGAATTCTGGTCAGCTATTGTGAAGTCGCAAAAGTCATTGTCTTCTCCTTCAAGGCCCAAACCATCTAATAATCTAATGATATTCGAATCCACTTGGCGCGACATAGTTACCTACTTTGAAGATTAATGTCTTTGAATTTAAATCAAACAATGTCTACGCTGAAGAACAAAACAAGATATTCAATAGAAGAACATAACGAAGTTAACTGATGGTTTTCTTATATAAGAATTGAAGCGACACTATAATTGAATTTTAGAATCACAATTCACAATTTTCAATTTACCAAACCAAAGTGAGAGGTCTATGAAAAGTTCTCTTGTCAAAGTTGTCAATTGGTTGTCAGTTGTCAATGGTTATTTTTTTATATAGGTATATCTAATGGCATCGCTGTTACGCATATTGCCAGTGTCAAGTAAAACAATATTTCGTATTCGTAATAAGCAGCGTAAAATATCAAAATATTAGTAAGAGTCAGTCAATCAATTATCAACCGCATCGCGCTTACTTCGGCCACAAAATATTGGTAAGTTGGAGTGGGCTCTTACCAAAATGTAGTGGGAATTTTGGCGCAGCCGTTGCAGTCCACAGAGTACTTATAATTACATAGGTACTGAAATAGAGACCAATTTTCAAGATCAAAGAAAGCAACAGCTCACTTACGCTGTCTGGTGACTCGTTTTGGAACTACAATCCAAGGTCAATAGGTCGTACGTAGCTATTCCATTATATATATAATATTTTAGGCCGCTTTCTAAGTACAAGCTCCCCTCTGTCGAAGTACAAGCCCAAATGGGCCTATACCTGTCACCTAGATGTTTAAATGTGTGCGTGAAATTGTTTCTGTATTTTGTTAAAGTCAAGGTGTGAGTTTCGTAGTAATAGACGATTTTTGTAGTGTGCGTGTGTGTCGCACGCATTTCGCACGCAGACTGTTTTGCATAGGTAATAAACGCTATGGCTACTACCCTCCAGTCCGCAGCGGCCGGTGGCCCGTGTTGCTCTATGGTGACCTGCATTCCATACATCTGAACTCGATGGAAAAGTCACCGAAAACACCTAAAAACACTGTTTTTAAGCAACGACGCAATTGGAGGATGACATCACAGAGTACTATAATACATACTGAAATAGAGACCAATTTTCTTACGCCGTCTGGCAAGTTTGGCGTTTCGTTTTGGAACCACAAGCTAAGGTCAAAAGTCCGTGCGTTGCTATTCACAGCTATTCCATTATAAACCGTATCAGTATTTTGGGCCGCTTTCTGTATATCTATCTGTGATGTATACTCCATACATCTCAACTCGATGGAAAAATCACGGAAAACGCTTAAAAAACACTCTTTTTAAGCAATAATACATACGACGCAATAGGTTAATTGACACTTTTTTTAAGCAAGTCTCAATTCATCTAAAACTACTTTACAAAGCTGTAAAAATTGTTAGTGGATTTTTTTGAAGCTTAAAAAGCAATAAAACTTTCATTTTAAAATTTAATTTGACATGAATCCACGAAAACACTGTCGGCCATGATAGCATTTCATCGTGACGTCTTTCTCCAATAATTAAACCAATAACTGTCAGATCATACTCATAGCCTGTTAATTTTATTTCTCTAAAATAATAATGATTTCTATGAAATAACATGACAAATATAGTAATTATCGTTGATGTGTGGTACGAGAATGCAAAAATACATCTTTGAAGTGTCCAGATAATTTATGGATTATAGTACCCAGTGAAATTAAAAGACGTAGCACTTGTCTTCAACTCGCTGGAATAAATCCTACATCTTTATCGAAACAGAGTAAAGTAAACTGTGCAAGTAGTACAGCACAATATCCAGATTCATGATGAAGCACGCCAAGTTCAGCCAGTATACCAGGACAGATCATGTAAAGTAAAACCATATCATGCCCACAAACTTATTCAAACACATTGAAAAGTATTTGAAACAAAGGAGATTTACTTTGTTGAGACCTCCGAGTGTGGCTTCTGGACAAAAACTAACTAAAGCTGAAGCTAAACAAACTAAAGAAATAGCCAGTCACCGAATCCAAGTGGAAAGAGTTATCTGCAGAATTCAAGAATTTGCAACGCTGAAGCCACATTCTGTAGTGAACCCAAAATTAATTAGTGTTTTAGATTATTGTGTGATTACAGCTTGTGCTAATATAAATCTACAAGATTTTTTAATAAAATAATGTTAAAATGGCAACAGATATCATTTACCATCAATCTTCTTTATTTATAGAAACAATGTGTGAGAGAGGCACTTATGTCGCAAGTTGAACAGGTTTAGCATATTGAATTACATGGCAGGCTGCTGTTGCTATAGGCCACTTACTGGATTAACTTGTTAGTAGTTGAAAAGACAAACCAACTTTTAATATAATGTAAATTATGTATTATTATTATCAGACAGTAATACTTTCATACAATTTGGAGAATATATTAAGTTTCCAAAACAAAACTGTTTGGTTATGGACATTTTTAACATATTGACTATCATAATGTACAGGTAATATTTTCACACTGATCATTTTCAAAATCACTACAAAACATTTGAACTTGTGCTTGAGTCAAGCATTTCTTGTTTATCTTATTATCTTTAATATACGGTTCCATATTTTTCTTGGTAGATGGACATTAACACTTGGGAGGCTGTTATCCTTCCGTAGCGCAGCTTAAACCAAAGTGTACTTGTTTTGGCATCTGGTTTGCATTTCAGCATATTTTATGTTGTCATTGGTAAATAATCCTTTAAGTTTTGTGATGAATCTTTCACAGTTTGGTTCTTTGAATGTATTTGCTAACTGATGTTATGACAAAATTAGGTTTATGTCAGAGTAGTTTTCAGAGTGCTACATGTTTCAATTTTTCTCGTTTTACACTCAACTAGAAACTTCGAACACATTGGTATTTGGACTTGGGTGTACTCGTTTGCACATTTATTTTGTAGTCAAAAGTTTTATTGAAGTGCCAACTTTCGAGAAATTGGACTTTTTCCAATAACATTCAATGGATGTACAAGATGGTTCTTCACTGTGACGGTGAAACCACATTTAAAATACAATTGCGTGTTTGCAGCCACCAAAGGATGCAGGACAATCTTGGTAGGGAGAACTTTTAATCTCTTCTTCTTCATCCACTAGCATTATAACTTTATATTGTTTTGAGCGTATCTTATTTTCTGGACAAATTGTACATTTGACAGTGAAGATTTTACCATCTCTTTTTAGTTGGAGGTAACCTATGGCATCACCACCATTGATTCCCTTGTTGATCTGTAAATAAACCATAACGAGTGTTTAATTATCGTCAAATAGAGGTTATCTTTGGCAAATTACTACTTGTTTTGTTTAATATCTACGTTGCTTCATCGAAAGCACTTTACTTACATAGGAGTTTTGAAATTCGTCAACTCAGGAGAACAGAAATCCGGGTTCATTGCGAAGAACTTGCCAATCATCATTGGTTAATTCTCGATAGATTTATGCTAACAAAACCAATATCCATTTAAAAAGCGTTTATTCATCAACAACTGTCCCGGAGACTGACAACTTTTACAAGAAATTAAGCTAGCAAATCAACACGCGAAATTTTTCATTTGTTTATTTTTAGGAATAATGACGTCACGGCATCATCGAAAATGGCGCATAGCGTTTTCGGACATGCAGAATACAGCTAAAAAAAAAATTTTTTTGAATTTAATTTCTGAAGTGATCCGTGATTTTTTGTTATTAATCCTTCAAGGATCGTGCAGCCACCGGCGGCGAGACACAATTGAATTTCAATTGTCATATTTTTCTCGTGTCTGGAGAGATTAAAAGCTCCATATTCGGAATCCTGGCATCAAATACTATATAAAACTAGCTGTTGCCCGCGGCTTCGCCCGCGTTGAAATTTTTTATGAATTTTCTTTGCTATAAACCTTACGGAGCCCGAGACCTTTCCAACGAATGCAAAACCGTGGAAATCGGTTCGTGCGTTCTGGTGTTATAACGTCAGGAAGGAAAATCCGACTTATTTTTATATAATAGATAAAGGTTTTGGTTATTACTTTCGCTATAGGTCAACTACCCTATTGCAGCCACGTCTGACAACATTATGAATGAACTTCAATGAACTCTATGAACATATTGGAACAAATATGCGCGCTATCTGTTGTTACGTGTTAGCAACGTTCACTTGCCCTTACATTGATATGATTGCCATCGCATTAGTACTAAGTTTATACACCCTAAATGACATGTATGCTTACCACATTTGACAAAAATATATTTGTCACATTAATGGGAAGATGCGCGCTATCTGTTGGTACGCTTGAGCACTTGCCGTCGTTTTAGGGTTCCGTAGTAAAGAAGGAACTCTTATAGTTTCGCCATGTCCATCTGTCTGTCTGTTCGTCCGTGGTTTAGCGCAAAAACTATAGGTACTAGAGACTTGAAATTTGGCACAAGTATACACCATAATCACGCCGACAAAAGTATTTTAATATTTAGGGTAACCTCGCTTACAAGTAACGTGCGGATATTTTTTAAAATTTTCGGTTTCCATATAGAGAAAGGTATCGTTGGATAGTTCTTTTAAAAATGTCATGCATGTCCGAACATCATTTTTCCATTTAGTTAACTGTTCGTGATTTATTGAGCTTTAAAGTGCAAATTATCGTTAGAGTCAAGTGTCCCTCCCCCTACCAACTAAACGGTTAATGTTAGAAATTCAAACGTCACGGCAATAGTAGCTACATAGAACGATAGAAAACTATCACACTTAAGTTAGCTTTACAAGTTTACGAGTGATGGTCGACCAAATGTATTTTACTCGAAAATTTCGAACAAGTCCATAGAAAATATTTTGTTTTTCATTACATTATACAAACCTAAAAACTACGGAACCCTTCACTTTGCGTGGCTCGACATGCACTTGACCGGTTTTTTAGTAGTAGTGTAGATATTGTATAATTTATTAGTGGAACGCAGCCATCATGCAAGTGTCAATCAATGGGTTTTTTTTGGCGGTAAACTTGAAACAAGCATAGGGTGCTCGTATTTTATTTCATTTTTTTGGTGTATTTTTAAGTTATATTGAATAAAGTTGGTGGCATTTTGTTTGATATAGGGTTATTACAGTGCCCGTGTATAGTGAAATAGAATAACAGTGCGAAACACGACCTTTCAGGTTGCCTCCAAAACTTCATTGTAAATGTTCTGGTAAAATAGCCATCGCTTTACTCTAATAACTGACTGTAACTCATTTGACTGACATACTTATTAAACAATTGACTGACTTTTTACGAACTTTAACGCTGCTTAAATAAATACGAATACGAACTAACGTTTTATTTGACACTGGCAATATACGTAATAGCGATGCCATAATAACAAAAAGAAAAGTGTCAATGTCAATGTCAAATGTGTCATTGGGATTTATTGGGAAGAAAAGAAGTGATGTTTTCGTCTTTTCCTGTTTGATTCTTAGTTTTTTATTTACAACAGTATTTTAATTTTTAAATATTTAAATATAATAAATATTTTGTCGCATGCTACAGATATTGTGCGATCTTCTAAATTAATTGTAATTATGTACTGTTCACTCTTTAACTGTGAAATTTAATTTTATCATGTTGTTGAAAAATGCAGAACTTGAACAAACTAAAAGGTTACGTTTTAATACTTTAAGCAACGTCCAACATTCTTCAGGTGATATTGCTTTAGATAAAAACATAAAAGAAATGAAAAACAAAGGTAAGTGACCAAGAACACATTATAAGTGAAAATAACTATCAATAAACAGAACTCTTGTGTCGTGTTTTTTTCGAAATAACGTGATATAAATATTTTGTTGTAGATGGCGAAAAAACGGCTTCTTTATTTGCATTTTTACATGTTGAACTTACACGGGGATATTTACTTGAGCATGATGAAGAGAGATTTTCTGCTAGAAGGGAAAAAGTTTATTCTTTCATTAAAATTCCCCAAGAATTAGAGAAATTTATGGCATATGGGTTCTTTCAGTGTGCAGATTCTTTACTTTTTGTCTATACGTTTTTGCCATTACGATTTTTAATGGCATTTTGGTCTTTTTTTAATAGGTTGTTTAGAAATTGTTTCGGGTGGGTATTGACAAAGTTAACCTTTCATGTTATTTATTACTACGGAATGTCTGGCTACTGACTTCATTGTTATTTCAGATTCTGTTCCCATCCTAGGAAAAGTATACTCAAACCAGCGGAAACCTGTGATGTTCTCAAAGGATTTATTTTGTTAATATGTAGTATACTAATGTGTTACATTGATACAAACATGATGTATCACTTAGTGAAGAGTCAGAGTGTGATGAAGTTATATATATTTTACAATATGCTAGAAGTTGGGGATCGGCTGTTTTCAGCTTTTGGACAAGACACTATAGATGCCTTGTTCTGGACTGCAACGGAGCCTAGAGATAGAAGGAGAGAACATTTGGGTGTTATACCTCATCTCATTTTTGCCATGACCTATGTCTGTATCCTTTTCAATGTACTTTGTGTTACTGAAGTATAAATGAAAATTGGTATTGTCACAGAGTGCTGAGTGTTTTAATTTGGATATTGATTAACTATGAATCATTACTTTTTATCATATGATATGAAAGTTAAATGGAAAATGGAATATAGTAAAATAATAATGAACATTGCAGTATGGTAATTAGTGACTGTTGTATAAAGACAGAAATATCAAAAAGGGTGAATAAAGTTAACTTAAAAATAATAATGTTTTCACTTTTGGGATCATTTTACAATTCTGTCCAACAATAAATATTGATCGACCTTGAGAAGGAGACTTCGGCTTATTTTGGATCTGTAGGATGTTATCTCTTTTCGCCTTATGTAGGTGACGTTTGTCAACCATTCTTGTCAAGTTTTAACCAATACCGGATCATCAGTGCTTACAAAGGCAGTGTGCAGCAGAGATAACGCTCTATGAAGTCGAAATTTGCCGATTTACTCTTTCGTAGGCTAAATGTGCAATATTTCTTGATGAGTACTGTACTTTTATTAAATCAACTTGCAACAAATCATTATGCTATTTGTTTCTTATATCCACTATATATATTTGTTTCTTATAGCCATTTCAACCAGGTTGTGATTTTCCCACTACTACTGCGCTGGAGGTCCTGGGTTTGATTCCCGGGTTGGGGACTATCAGAGATAACGGTTTAAAATCCTTTATCTCTGGTTCTATTGGGATTTTTCTATTTTCTGAAAGTTTCCAGGTACCTCGGAGTTTGGTAATGTGCCCGGAGATGGCAACAGGCTCGCCGCCTGTTACATGGGCCAAAAACGTAATCGGCGAATCGTGGGTGCTTGCATGTATGCTTGAATGCATGCATTTACCTCTGCCTACCCCTTCGGGGATTAGAGGCGTGAAGTTACGTTTTTTTGTGATTTTGTCTAGTGAGAATATATTGAAATATATTCAACTATTGAATTAACAACGAATATGATTAGATTATGTCAACTAAGTAATTGATCATATTTCATTATGTTAGCTTAGTAAACTTGAATTTCGTAGCAGAAACCTAACAACAATAATATTTTTTCCTTGATGTTCAACTTCAGTTCTTCATAGTCTATTAGTATTATTTCAAGCAACAACACTGAATGTGGCCTTCAACTCTAATAATAAAAGTCTCCTCATAATAATGATGTCAAATAATGTAAGTATTGAATTTGCTCAATTTTTTTATTACTGCCTTCTTTAATTTAGTTACTAATAAATTAGTTACCTGTTACTTATTTTATTTTAGATAATTGAATGTCATCAAACATCTCTTTTTCAGTTTGTTGAATTAAAAGGCAGTGTCTTCAAAAAATTCGATAAAAACAATCTTTTTCAAGTATCATGTAGTGATGTGAGGGAAAGACTACACCTCTCTGTTCTGCTGTTCATAGTAGTCCTACAAACTATGAAGGAGTATTTATGGAGAGAGGAACGCTTCTGGATATTAGCTCCTGATTGTGTATTAGTTCTCACTTTTGAAGTAATTATTGACTGGGTGAAACATGCCTTTATAACCAGGTTTGTTGATCATTAATTTCCCCTGTAACTGTGTCACTATTATAATACATTTTTTTGAGACGGGCTTATTTAATTGGCTCGTCTTGAGACAGTGCTAGTCTACTTCACCGGGCAATCGGCGAGCGCAGAAGGCGTGCCAGCCTAAATTAAAGTTAGCGCAACTGCCTAAGGGAAACCGAACCTCTCTGAACCTAGTTCGGACCCACAGAGGTTTCGGACAACCTAGGCTTCGGACGCTGCGGAGGGACATGCGATATAGAGACATGTGCGATTAGGGGCGGTTCAAATTCCGCAGTAGTCATTAGTTCATCACAGACGCGGCGGGGGATTTTGTTTTATAATACGAGTATGTTATAGTATAGATACTACATGAATCATCTCAATCATCTCTGGATTGCAGTCTGTTTACAAAGGCATTACAATAGGGGCATGAGGAATTAAAAATTGAAAACATTAAACTGTTGTCAAGTGGTGTTCAATGAATGGATTTGGTTTTTATAAATTGTTTTGCTTATACGATTTTCTAGGTTTAATGAAATCCCCTATGGAGTATACAGGGAATACACAGTGAGCTTGGCTTATGATGTTGCACAAACGAGGCAGAAGTATGCGTTCAGTGATCATTCAGATCTAGTAGCTCGAAGAATGGGTTTCATACCCTTGCCTTTGGGAGTCGTTATAACGAGAGTGCTTGTTCACGCTGTTAAAATCGATGGGTGAGTATTTGAGATTATTACTGATGATGGATATGCTGGTTATAAATTTTACTAATATATTTTGTAGGAGTCTGTTATTCATTAAATGATTTTCCTTGCAGATTTGCTGCTTTTTTCTTAATATTCATAGCATACTTGTGTCTATTATCAATAAGAATACTTGTATCTATTGTTATACTTGGTAAAGCTTGTGACTTAATATCACAACATCAGATGGATAAGAGCGAGAGTCATCATACTACTCCTAAAAGGTGAGTGGTGAATTGATTATTTATGATAAAAAAAAAATAATCATAAAGCCAAAAGACGTAATTGCCCGGCGACAACACATCGATCAAAACACTGCATTACAGCTTTTGTTACAACGATTTTGTTGTCAGAAGTTGTGAAGTATAAACCTTGGTTAAATATAAATTTATAGTTGAAAAAAAAAACATTTTTAAAAAATTGGGACTTATTTTTTTGTAACATAAAACTAATAGAATTGTTTCACTGCTCCAGCCAAGCATTAGTAGACTGAAACGAGCCAATGTGCTGTCTTAATATGGTGAGCTGGGACACTGGTCCTATCTCGCCCAACCGTCTTCATCACTGCACCTATCTGCTTATAGTTAAATGAGACTGATCGCAGAATCAAGAAAAAAAAGTAGTAGTTTCACTGTCTTACTCAAATTAATTTGAGCGGCCTACGGCAGCGAATGGAATCATTTGTTTTTTTTCAGTTGATTGCAATTTACAACAACTAGGTATTATGGTACGAGAATCAGATCCAGAAAAAATAATTAGGTACTATTTACCTATGTATCAATTTTTCACAATAATTATTTCTAATTTTATAATTCTTGTTAATATACAAATATTTTTTTAATTTTATTAATCGTTTATATTTTTAGAGAACAAAAAGACATTCTCTCAAAAGAAGTCGTCTATGCGCACAGAACACCTGAAGCTGAAATTGCACCTGTCAAAAAGCCTGTACAATTGAAATTTCTCATACCAGAAGACGCTGTGAAGGTAAACACATCATAATATCGCACTATGTGTGTATCTTCATGCCAAGTCCTTAGGGGGTAGGCAATATCGCACTATACATAATACAATAGTGTTTACAACACTATTGATTGATATATGAATAGTAGATGTCAAAATAGATAATTTTTCAGAATCAACGAAAAACTTCTTAATCTCTCCAGACACGAGAAAAATATGACAATTGAAATTCAATTGTGTCTCGCCGCCGGTGGCCGCACGATCCTTGAAGGATTAATGGCTTCTATCTACAAATAATATAAAAATATGCAAATATTTCGATCCCTAGTTATAATAGCCAACACGAAACAAATCGTCATTGACGACGTTGATTATAATATTATTGAATTAACGTCGTAAATGATTATGGTATCAATGTTAAACAAATTCTGGTCATCGCCATTTATTGAGTCGATATTAATGTATATGTTACAGAGTGAACCGCTAGTGGATGCGTCTGTGGGTGCTGCTGCCATATTTTCGAACAGTGCCATAGACCTTAATGGAGTATGTTATCTCAACGACAAAATGAACGCGCTAGTTAAACAAGAACCCCAAGATTATTTGGAATCTGATTTGGTAAGTTGGGCAAATTGTGATCTTCGTAAATTGTAATCTGCTAGTGGATTTTGAATAAAAAATCGTTATTATGAATATTTTGTAGCTTATACACTATAGGCGAAAAATGAAATACGCTTACACTCAGTCCCACATGAGGTATAAACCTGTATCGTGTCGTTGTACACGCACAACACAGACCCGAAACAACATATCTGTAGCCTATACAAATATTTGTCTCGTTAAAATATCTACCACATCTCTTTTCCATAAACATAGCGATTATGTACATATTGCTTTTAATATGTAATACTTGTGCAACTTGACGCTGATCGGTTTTAAATAGTGCTTCTTTATGTAACATTTTCAATAAAGTTTACTATATATCTTTGGATTTACTTGATCTAGATGACTTACGCAAACTATTTTTTTGCTATTAATAAAATTATATTTAGAATTTTTTGTTCCTGGCCAACAACTGTCTTTATGAGTGGTCCTTGTATATTATAAGCTAAGCGGAAAAAGTCGGCTAATATAGGTAATCTTGAAAAAAAAAATTGAGGGTACCGTAAAATGGGGCTGTATTTTTTTCTTCACGCACCCATAACACACCGCGGACACTCCGCCAAAATTCGATACAAAAGCTTAATTTGGTTTCTATTACACAGACATCAATCAGTGACGTGTATTTACACGCGCACCTGTGTGCCTAGCACGTACAAAATACCAACCGTCGCCCAAAAGAGGGGAAGGGGTTGAGTGATGCGAGAAAATAGGGCGGGACATCGAAGTGTCCATTCTATACGTAGTATTATTACATATTTTCTGCCCATAGTGTGCGATATTATTGGATAGGTCTTTAAAACACTTCCCTGATCAAGGGAACCGTTTGTTAAATATTAAGCTTTCAAGTGCGAATATTTGTTACTCAAATGTCTCCCTCTACCAGCCAATATTGAGTAGTAGTATATAAAATATATTTCACAAGCATGTGTTAATGCGAAATAATATAAAAACAATTATTAAGGGTAAAAGCGACTTCTTTACGATATTCAATAAACTGAAAAGTCTATTATATCGGTTGCCTAACTAGCATAGTTGGTAATAGATGGCGCTACTGCTACCATAAAGCAATGCAATAGATGTGAAGGAAAGATTTGACAAATCGGGCAGGGCTTCAGTAGCTCAATTGGAAGAGCGGCTGGACTAGATTCCCAGTAGGTCGCGAGTTCGAGCCTCGCCTGAAGTCAAATTTTTCTTTCCATTTTTCTTTAAAAATAAAATATATTTCACAAGCATGTGTTAATGCGAAATAATATAAAGACATAATAGGTTGGGGAAAATGTCTTTTCGCATTATAGTATGTATGAACTTGTAATAAAATCTCTTTGGCTGTAGTATTTGTATCTGGCTGGTTTTGGTATCATTGAAAGTTAAAAATTTAAAGAACATAATTCCAAATTCAAATTGGGCAAATGTGTGATTTTCATTTGTTTTTCGTACTGTCAAGATGAGTGAATCTAATGAAGAAATTCGATACATTTTAAAATTTTACTACATAAAAGGTAAAAATGCAACGCAAGCCGCGAAAAAAATTTGCGGTGTTTATGGACCTAGTGCAGTGTCAAATTAGGCACAAATTTGGTTTAAGCGTTTTCAATCCGGAAATTTTGATGTCAAAGATGCACTTCGCTCTGGTCGCCCTATTACGGATAAAATGGATGCCATTTTTGAAAAAGTGGAGCAAGATCGACATATCAGTAGTTACGAGGTAGCTGAAGAACTGAGAATTGATCACAAAACAATTTTGGCGCATTTGAAAAAAGCTGGGTACAAAAAAAAGCTCGATATTTGGGTACCTCACGAGCTCACTGAAAGAAACCTAATGAACCGTGTACTCATTTGTGATTCTTTATTACGACGTAATGAAACCGAATCATTTTTGAAGAAGCTGATAACTGGTGATGAAAAGTGGATCACGTATGACAAGAACGTGCGAAAAAGGTCGTGGTCAAAGGCCGGTCAGGCTTCACAGACTGTGGCGAAACCCGGGTTAACTCGCAATAAGGTGATGTTGTGTGTGTGGTGGGATTGGAAGGGCATTATTCATTATGAGCTATTACCACCAGGCAGGACTATCGATTCTGAACTCTACTGCGAACAACTGATGAGATTAAAGCAAGAAGTTGAGAGAAAGCGGCCGGAATTGATCAACAGAAGGGGTGTGGTGTTTCATCATGATAACGCCTGATAGACCTCAGACATCTATAGCCACTCAGCAAAAATTAAGAGAGTTTGGCTGGGAGGTGTTAATGCATCCGCCGTATAGTCCTGACCTTGCACCTTCAGATTTCCACCTATTTCGGTCTCTTCAGAATTCTTTATGCAATGTTAGGTTAACATGACGAGAGGACTGCCAAATCCACTTGTCGCGGTCTTTTGATGAGAAGTCCCAAAATTTTTATGGCAATGGGATCATGTCCCTACCTACAAGATGGCAAAAGGTTATCGAACAAAATGGTACATACATACTTTAGTTAAATTTAAATAAACTATATTAAAAAATGTTTTGAATTATCTTAAAAAATGCGAAGAAACTTTTTCTCCAACCTTATATACCGAATTTAAAAGGAAAACTGTCTGTAGACTTTACAAATAGTAGTCGATCTACTTTTAAAATGGAAGTACCTGGAAAACGGAACCGTACATTGCGCAAGGTCCGACTCCGACATTTACCCGGTTTTTTAACAAATGATCTTCTAAGACTGATGTTAGTTGTGTTAGAGCTCAGTGGTCAGTAGTAAGCAACTCAACATTTTTTTTGTCATGAAGTTACAAACAACCATACAGTTCACATTGATTGTAAGTCTAAAAATAAACATCTATCTACATTTAAACCAAAGACTTCAATGTATACGTGTTGCCACTCTTGAGTTCGTCTAAGTTGTTATGCGTGCGTGCGTTCCGCCCGATTGCGAGCGGGCGAGCCAGCGGTCTATTTTTAGTTGATTTTGTCACATAGTCAGTGCGAAGACTTATTTCACGATTGTTTTAGGTCGTACGATTGTTTTACTCTACCTGCTACATTTCTGTGTGCGCGTGTACTGATTGATGGCTGTGTAATAAGTAACCATAATAAGCGTTTGTATGGCATTTTAGCCGAGTGTGACCTTACATTACCACTGAACACTCAGTCAGTGGCAAGAAGATTAGGTGTTGCGGTGGTGCCTATGCATGCGAACTCCGTCACTGAAATGACACCAATACTCAAAAATTATCCATCGAAAATTTTAATGAGACAAGTCAAATTTCAGGGCATCTTGCATGTGTTTTAGGTTGACGTGAGCCGCAGCGCGCCAGACATTAAGGCAGCAGCTGGAAGTGTAGAAGACTCCGAAGTAGCCGAGGACACGTCGCCCGCCGACGCCGACGGTCTCAAGCGCCGCTCCGAATCCGAACCCAACCTCGTTAAGCCGGACGATGAAACATAACGAATGTCTTGTGTTTTCAGACTCAGTTTCAGTCGATATCTGGTAGAATTTTTGTCTCTTTGACCCCAATTGTACTATCAGAGGACTGACCGCTTAGTAATAAATGCTATATTTGATTGATTTTCGATAAGCGGATTGTTACCTGACTGTACAATTATGTCATAATTTACAACTATTGTTGATATGGTCCTATTTCATTAAAATCTCATTCCACTTAAGGGACGTCCAAGTATTACGTAACGGAATTTTGACCCTCCCTACCCCACATTTAATGCGCCATAACTATTTACAAATATGTAGGTACACTGATTTGTTTGTGAGTGTTAGCGTACATATTTCGTGGTTGAATAACGTATTTCTGAAATATTAGTGTATGCAAGAACATTTTAATAAAATAGACTTATACAATACGCGGGCGCTAGCGTTCTCTTCGATCAATCCAGCATGCAGGTGGCAACGAATACTCGTACAGTATACATTATATACACTGAACTGGTGTAACCTTTAATATTTTGGAAAGTTCACCTCATTCTCTTATCGTTATAATTAATCAGGTAAAGAGCATTAGATCTCTCATCTCTGGCTTGTCTTCATTGGCCGGTCAGATTGGGGCGCTAGAGCTATGGCATTTGCTGAAATTGAGATAATAGGTTGTCTAAAGAGCCATACTCTCTGGGGTGGAAGTATCTATCAATAGTGAGGCATAATAGCGGGAAAACTTCGAGCTTGAGATTACTCGCTGGCGATGGTGAAACCGATGCCACACTCTCGACATCCTCAACCTCTCACGCCAGTGTTGCTCCCCGGCGACCATCGGGTTGCCTATTTGAGGGGCCCACCAAAGAGAGGAAAGTCACCACCTGCTTTATTAAGGATTCAATAATGTGAGATGTTGAATATAAGCAAGTGCCGAAAGTCACTCAATAAGCCCAGCCTGCTAGCCCCTCCCCCAGTTCACCCCGTAGCCCAAAGTTTGGTGAGTCAATTTTCATTACAATAGTCCAATGTACGCTGCGGAGCCTGTCTATGTCTGTATTAATTATTATTGATGCAGTCAGAGAGAGGTCCCGCCGAATGCAACCCATTACAAAGTAGATAAAATTCTCGAAAGGGGTCTCTACATGTTGGACTCATGTCCCCATGCAAGCCTGACAAAGGTCCGGGGTGTAAATTAGACCCCGTGCAGATAAGAATAGAGACCATTATCAATAGTGACCATTTCTTGATCGAGATAGTTTTTCAACAAAAGTTAGACGCGTATATTAATTAAGTTTGTATACGCTAAATTTTCTAGTCTCTTGCATTGTTTGTTGATTAATGTATGCAAGAGTTATCATATTTGTAAATTGAAGATGGCATATTTTTTTGTTGAAACTTTTATTATGAGGTGTCCCTGTGTGTTTGCATCTAATACATAGTTAGAATTTATACAAAGATATTTTGGTCATTAAATGTTCTGTGTGACAGCAATTTAATACATTTGGTTCATTAATAACACCTAGTTTATCATTTTATTATGGTTTTTAATATCAGGTTTATATTATTGGTTTGGATGGATATTTCTTTACTTAAGACTGATGTAACTTGGGTGCTTAGAACGAGCCGGTCTCGAGACTTAAATGACAAATTAAATTATACTTTACCTCTGTTACATGTACGATTCATAGTGCAATGTTTTATTTATTAAAATGAATTTATTAAATTTTATTACCATTCCACCGGCGCTACAAAAGTTTGTCATGTGTCCTATTAGGGTTGCCGCTTTTGATGATAATATAATTAATACTGCATTCGCAGATTTGTATGTCTTCAAGAACTGTTAAGCTTTGAATGCGTCTTTATCAGTCGAGGTCATCTTTATAATTATATTACAAGAAATTCCTACGTGCTGGCAACCTTAAGTCCTATTAATAATAATTTGTTTTCTTTATGTATCTATTTATTGACTTGATTTTTTCTGTAAATAGAAATAGAGATATATATATATTTTTAAGCATACTCTTTGTGTGTTATTTTGACTTCAGTGAGTTATACTTGCCAGTGTATAATAATATCACGATTTTTTGCCTATTTCTCTAATTGAATCATGACTTGTACCTACTTAATGAGGTAACTGAGGCTCATCAGATGGGCGGATGCATCTACGACACAACGCTCTCCCATCGTGGAAGGGCGGATGATATCACCAAAATTGCTGGAGCCCTCTGGACACAAACAGCCCAAGATAGAAAAAAATGGGCTTCTTTCGAGGAGGTCTTCACCTGCAGACGGGGTTCTTGCAGACCACAATTAATAAAATGATCTTGGTTTAACCTATAAATATATATGAACTATAAAGTGAAAAGTTAAATTAATTAAGAATAATACGTACTAGGTTAAGTTTACCATTTGTTAATTTTTATTTTGCAAGAAATAAAAGGCTTTCTATTTATTGATGAGGTAACTGGTGTACAACGTATTTTTTATTTATTACTGGCACAGAGGCATTATGTACCCCTAAGACCAATACATTCTGTACCGAGTCTTTAAACTTGTTTTTGATTATATACATTTGAGCTGTATGTAGTTATTTTAATTATCACTAAAACATTAACCTCCTTATTCATAAACGTACATTAGATACGTTTTAGCTATAGAATGCTTTGTCTTTGTCAGTTGCATTGTCAAATGTGCAGGATAGAAAGAGACAAAGCAGAGATTAGCAACACTTTAGCTAAAATACGTTTATGAATAAGGGGGTTAATATGAAAATGAGGAAACTGGAAGCTCTTTAAACTTATCTCACACTCTAAATACGGCCGCACCATCATTATGAACGCCGAGAACGGGCAAATACTCCAATCGGTTCATTCCGGCATCAGTGGCGGACTAAGGCAATCAGAGGCCCGGGGCGACACTTGAAGGCTCCTAGGCCCCTGCCCAGTGCAAGAATATTGTAGCGCCCTGTTTATGACATAGTTAAGTTATAATAAGGCACAAACAAAAACGCGCGAGCAAAAAAAAGTGTCTTTAGTCTCAGGGTCTCCGCGTGGCCGTTACTGTTAAATTTAGGAAGAGATTTAAAATTCTTAACAAAAAAATTAGAGCATTAGAATTCACTCCATATTGTCTAAAGGTTACCTTTCCACTGCTTACCCTGGATGCACAGTTACACATATACTTTGGTAGATTTAGGTACCTAATTTGTTTAATCGTGATAGTGTTTCTTAACAAAATTCAGGCAGATTTTTTTTATGTAAGTAATTGAAGTGGCTAACAAGTGTACAGTTCACATTGACTGCCGCCTATAGACACTTACACAAAGACCAAGGTCAAAATGCAGATCCGTTACCACTCCTGAGGCGTAAGGTGTTATGCGTCTGTGCTGGAAATTACAGAGCCGTACATTACCACTTGACCGGAACACGATAGTGCTGAACACTACCATTTAGCGGCAAGTATATTAGGTAAAGCGGTGGTGCCTACGCCTACCACCGATCTCTACCACCAGTAACTTAGTTATTTTAAAGGCTTATTTATTTGACCTTTGAATTATTTTTTTCACTCTATCCGGCTTTGTCCACAGCTGGACAAAGCTTTCCCCAAAGACGCTCACAACAGTGTTGTGCAGTTATTAGGGGAGAATATGCCATAATCGCCACGCTTGGCGCGCGGATTGGCGATCACAGTGGCGGTAGTTTTATCACGAGACGCTCTTGTACCATCCCACATTGTTGTTTTTACTACCAGCCCTATTGGAATGGTTTGACCGCCATTGTTCGGTTGACTGATTGCACAGGCGAAGAATAGTAAGTAGTGTTAGGTAGTGGAAGAATTTTCCTCCATTAAATGGCGATGGGTCGTCACGTCCGCCTTTCATTAGGTATTTCTATGGTTGTTATTAATTTTATAGGCATTAAATTGCAATTTTATTTTTGTAGGCGTTCTTTGAAAATCTTTCAACGTTTTCAATCTGGTACCGTCGCTACAATAGTGAGCGCTCTGCTGAAGTGTTCGATATGGTGTCAACGTGCCTATTTCTACATCGCACTAGGTACTTGCTGTAGAAAGAAGTTCCCCTGCACTCATTGGATTCGTGATAGTGTTCAACGGTGCGATATCTTCCCTACAAAATGGTTGAGGAGAGCAATGGCCCATAGCTACGCCACTGTATAACAAAATAAAAAATCATGCCTCTTCGGGAACGGACTAGGATCCGAAAGGGTTGAAAAAAATAAAGACTTGTCAAAACTCTTACTTTACCTACTATTTGTACAGGAAAATGAAATTATTGTATTTATTATTTCCCTTACAATTCCTTCATATGTTCTCACCTTTTAAACCCTCAAAACCAAAAGAAGCCAAATCAGTCAAGCCGTTTTTTAATTTTAGCGAGACTTACGAACAGCAATAGATTTTATGTTATACTATCTGTTGCCCGCGGTTTCGCCCGCGTGGATGTCGTTTTATAAATAACTAAGTAGCCTATGTTCTTTCTCAAAGTCAGCTCTATCGCTGTACCAAATTTCATTAAAATCTGCTCTGCTCCTTTTTTTTTTTTTGATATATTATGGAAGTGGCAAACAAGCATGCAGTTCACATTGATGTTAAGTGATGACTGCAGCCTATAGACACCCACACAAAGACCGAGGTCAAAATGCAGATGCGTTACCACTCCTGAGGCCTGAAGTGTTATGCCTCTATGCCGGAAATTACAAGGCCGTAGATTACCACCTGACCGGAACACGATAGTGCTGAACACTACCATTTAGCGGCAAGTATATTAGGTAATGCGGTGGTGCCTACGCCCGCGAGCTCCGTCACTGGAGCTCTACCACCAGTGGGAATCCTATTAATTATAGCGTGATATTGTGACGTTCTCTATGAACGTGGCGATGGTGGTGGTTTCGGAGATTAGGGTGTACAAGAACCAAACTTTTTAGCTTTATTATGTCAATATTTAACACAGCTGAGATAAATAAAAAAAAATACGCTTACTCTCACAGCCTCACAGCTTTATACTAGGTATAAACTCATATCCTTGATGCCGTTGATTACACACCGCATACACAAATCACCCGAAAGAAATATCTGTAGCCCATACAAGTATTTGTCCCGGGGATCGAACCCGCGGGTATCGGTCCAAACGGTCGTCACACACCGCTGGACCAACTGGCTCGTTAAGTTCTACGAAAATATTGTGTATCACAATTAATATTCATTTGAGTACTTACCTACACACGTTTTTTTACGTTCAGTAAACGCTTTTTATCTTTTGATAGGTAATATAAAATATGTAACTATTTAACCTATTCAGAAATATGTGGGTAATGTAAGGCTCCGTATTGAACAACAAGTTATCATTAGTTTAGGTGTAGATGTCAATAGGCCACAGTATTCACTTGCCATCAACGTGAACTGCGTGCTTGTTTGCTATCATCACATTAATATTTAAAAAGAACTGTTGTAGTTCACAATTTTGTTTTCTACTTTTATGAATACAATATTAAAGGTTTTTGACAGAGCAAGTGGGAATGACTGTCAAAGTGGGAATTTTATGTAATAAAAATAAGTCGGGTTTTCCTTCCTGACGCTATAGCTCCAGAACGCACGAACCGATTTCCACGGTTTTGCATTCGTTGGAAAGGTCTGGGGCTCATAGCAAAGAAAATTAAAAAAAAAACGCGGACGAATCTGCGGGCTACAGCTTGTTTTTTATAATAAAGTGCTAGTATTATTTTAAATACCTATTGTGACTGATTAAGTTTCAAGAAAGTATTAAAATAAACTAAAGAACACATTTAAATTTAATATGGTTTTAGCGGACTTTAATTTCTAAATATATATGTATTCGCGTCTCCATAGGTAGGTATGTAGATGTAGTTACCCAATATATAGGTATTTTAAAATTTTGTGTTAAAATATTAAAGAGTAAACAGTTCGTCGCCTGCCAATATTCGAGGGTACATGTCTTACTAAATTTAACAACCTAATGCCTCCACATTGTTGCCAACTGCATTAGTTTTTCAAGGCGTCTAGTGTAGAACATTCATTGCCTACGATTTGTGTGAAATAAAAAAAATCAGCTTTAAATAGATACTTAATATTAGATACGTTCACATCTTAATTGTAGGGATAGTAAAAATAAAATAATGTAAGTCAAGTTTTCAACAATTTGTATTTTCGCACCTTAGGTGATTTCATATTAAATAAAAAATTTCTTTTCTCTTATATACACATTAGATCCAAATTTAGTCAAGAGTGTATTTACAAATATATTAAATAGAATTTAGTAAAAATTAGTGAGTTTAACAATACCTACGTAGATCCTTACAGCTACCTATCTTTAGAACATCAACAACATCATTCACTGTAGTGAATATATTAGCTTACATTAGAAATCATATACAAAATTCGTACTCGTATTCTATCAGATGAACACCATGAAATAGTATGTTAGCTGTATGTTGGAAATTTGCTAAGAGCTAGACAGCAATGTGAATATGTAATATATGCGTTACTTCATACTTGTAACTCAACAGAGGTCTCAACAATGTAAAGTGCTTCGGGGTTGGAGCGCTGGGTGTCTGTAGAGGCTGCAACAGTGGCCTCAGGGCCGGCGCTCAGGGCGCTCCAAACCTCGACAGTACGCATCTAGTAACCTAATACAAATACCGTATATCAATAACGTCAACGCGATGCAACATTACGTAAAGTGTTTAAGAATTTAGTCTTCTCCGTTTCAATTGTCACTCGTTTGTTTAACATGAATACGCTTTATTAATACCTATCTACTTCTAGCCTTGTCTATGAGAGACTTCGTCTCCTTTAATAGTATAAACATTATAAACTTGAACAGCACATTTTTATGACTGTACTTTTCAACAAAAGTGTGCACGCGTGCGTTCGACCGAATGTTCCCTACGAGCCTGCGTTAGTGACATCATGCCTGATTCTGTAAACGACTGAACTGGGAACGGTGACACTGTATCGCGTTAACCATTTTCAGATTATATTACAGGTATCCAATTTAAAAAAGATAAAGAGCCGTGAACGCCGCTCCCATTTGCAGTTGGTAAGAATTGTAGGCGCGAGTTAGTATTATTATTGTCAGATATCCTAAATTCATTGTGTCCAATACGTAGGCCCACCCTGTTTATTTTCAGTTACTACTTTGACGGCAATAATTTTGGTTTTCTGTTAGAATTTGACGACTTGTTTAACAATCGGCAGGTTGACAATTTGAACTAAATGCGATATCGAACAAAGTGCTCAAAGATATTAGACTTAATCTAATATCTTTGAAAGTGCTATTGATTAATAATATTATGCGATACATGAATATGATGATATAGGTAAAATGTTCTCACTTAACCATATACATGGTTTTACAAATTAAAAAATAAGTCTATTTGTGCATAATTTTGTACTCATTAGGAAATAACACTTAAATATTTCCGTGATTTAAACAAATATTCGATGTAAGCTAGTCTAAATGTCGATGACCGTGAAGGATCCTTTTTATTCTCTATTGAAAGTAATCGCGCGGTATCTAATCACAGTAATTGAAACTTACACTGAAATGAAACTTACCTACTTGTAATTATATCTACACGGAAACTTATGAGTATTATAAATAAGGGCCCTCGCTTTACTCGCAAATAATTAATAATGATTAAGAGATCATAATTTAAAACCTACATGCTATAAACTTTACTAGATTAGTCTATAGTAATACGCACATATAAAATGTATGCCACTGGGAGAACGAAACATTGAAATGAGAGGATAACAAGTGCTTAATAAGAGAGCAAGACGCAAAACATATAAAAATGTTAGTGCAAGATATGAACTGTTAAGTCTAAACGAAAAAAGAATTGAGCAACTTTTGTTAAATTAAATTCTTTGAGCAAGAGAAGACCGTGACAGTTTACTGTCGAAAATATAAAGATTTCATAGTGATTAGACATAGGTACATATACAAACAATAGTCGACATTCTCTCGTCCACAACTTCGACTAGAAATATTTATAATAATTATCACTTATACAGCAGTCATGTTACACTTAGCAATAAATAAAATCTGCCGTGGCACGTGGTAAAGTTAAATGAATGGCACAGTTTCACGTTAGTTTTGTAAAATATAGATTATTAAATATAGTATAATACGATACAATATGAATGAAGGTAGGCGGGTCAGAAAAAGTTCGCCTTTGTTTAGTTCATCAATATTGATGTAGAGTTAGGTACATTTACGGATGGAAAACGAGTTTCATAAGCTATATTTTTTACGTTATATAAATTAGTATATCAAAGTTAGCTTACGTACTCAACTATGGCAAACATTTTCTAACCCAATTTGAAATCTACCCGCAAATAGGCTCTTTACGTATCACTTCTCTACAATCACCTCTCAATGAACAATCGCGTTCCTATTAAATCTGACCATGTAAATGATCATTAACAATCTGTAAGACAAATTTATTCTTAGCTACGAACTATCTATCTTCAGAAAGATATGTGTTCACACGACGACGACAACGACGGGTGACGACGGGAGACGTAGGCACGCAACCTTCCGTCGGCCGCACCTTCCGAGACGCGAACATTTCACGGAAACATGGTGCAAACACGGGATACTTTTAGGCCATACCGCTTCGTATCTACGTTTGATCCCAGTCTAATTCATTCAATTATCCTATCTAAAAATAAATACATCGATCGATCCATAATTATTACAAATATGTATAAAAAGATATATAAATTTCAGTGAATTTACAAATGTAGAGTTAATAAAGCTTCGTTAAAGACAATCCTTTTACATCTAAGCGATGAAATTATTTGATAACTTCAACGTGAAAATCATAATTATAAAGTTCATGTGTCGCGGGGAGCGGAATTCGCGAAAGAGGGGGGCGCGTTGCCGCTGGAATGTGCGGGCGAGAGGTCGGCAGCTGCGGCGTCAGCGTCGGCGGCTTCGCGCTAGAGCGGCGCGTGCGGGTGCTCGTGGTGGTGCGCCGGCCCGCCGCCGCGCTCACGCTTCAGCCGCTGCTTTAGGTGCACCTTCGCGTGCCGCTTCTTCTCGTCCGATCGCGCGAACTTTCTACCGCACACGTCGCACGCGAACGGCTTCTCGCCCGTGTGGGTGCGCACGTGCGTCGTCAGGTGATCCGATCGGCTGAAAGATCGCATACATATTCGACATTGAAACGGTTTCTGACCCGTGTGGATGCGGATGTGCCGGGTCAATTCGTCCGATCTCGAGAACCTGCGGTCGCATCCGTCCACCGGGCAAGCGTACGGTCGCTCGTGGACGGGGGTTTTGCTGGGTCGATTCGGATACTTGCGAGGTTTGACCGCGACTAGCCTCAACGGTTGTGCACTCTGTTGGTACACCTGCGATAGGATCTCGTGGCCTTTGCTCGTGGACGGGTTATATTCAGCGAGCTGCACGGGTCTGTCTCCCGCCGGGCTCGGGTAGGGTTCCCGCTTCGTGAGGCCGGAGGGTCCCGGAGCGGGTTGGGGGGCGGCGGCGTACTCTTGTGTGTCCCACGAGTGCTGCGGCTGGGGTTGGGGCGGAGGGCGATATTCGCAATGTTGCGGCTGACAAGGTTGCGGCGGTTGGCAATAGGAGGGCTGACATTCCGGCGGGAGCAACTCGACTCGCTCCTCATACTCCTGCTGGAAAAACTTGTCGACTGCGCCGGGCCCTGGGCCGGGCGGCAGCAGCCACTGCAGTGGCGGTGAGGGCGCGCGTTTGCTGCCAATTGGCGGCCCGTAGAGTGAGGCGCTCGCGCTAGACGCATTGCTTGCGTCCTCCGCGCGGGCGCCGGGTGATAGGGATGCTTCATGTTTGTGCCTTCGTGGCGAACATCCGAGTGATAGCTCATCGCCCGGTAGTGTACCTGTAACAAAGAAAATTTATTTATTTAAATGAATTTAATTTTAATACTTCTGTGTATAATAATACCTACTCTTTCAAAAAACGATCTAATTGACCGGAATTCCTAGTCGGGGTTTCGAGATTAATTTTAAATTTGGTTTGTTTTAGAGAATAAAATATAAAAGCACCTATCTATATAAAGTTCTAAATAGGAGGAATCCGAGGGTTTATCCTTTACTTAGGTACTGCATTAATAAATAATTATAAAGATATTGCATCTGCAGTTAAATTGAAAAATTATAAGTAGGTAGGTATACATAATATGTGTATCATACGCAACGCCGTTGTACATAGTATAAATGTGGAAAACTAGACATTGGGTATGTACCTATTTGAACATTTAGAATGACCAATAAAAGTTACAACTGTCGTAGGTGAACTTGAAATAAATGTTTCTCTGGCTGACTGGATGACTCAATTAACAATAAAAATATCAATGAATAATATTAGGTACTTATGTTATTATATTCACTCAAGTCAGTATGAAAGAACTTACATATGTTGATTATTTGAGACTTTGGCTTTGAGAAACTGGCCTTTGCTAATTAAAGTGGGTAACTAATCCCCCAAAATTTTCTGTTATCCAAATTGACCTATATTTAAAATCAATTGGATGTTTATATTTTTACTATGCCAGTAAAATGGCGCAATGTTAACAAAGAAGTCAGAAGTCGTTTAGGTAGAGGCGTATTAATCCTGAAGCGACTGTATTGTGTCTTCGTCACTATTAATCAAAAAGGTATAGCAGCAGATAGGTAGATTAGTTATAGATTAAATTAGTGATAAGGGAAATAACCATAAGATAAGCCGTCGAATTCCTCCACAGACTCTATCATCAGTAAAAAAGAGAATAAAACCTTAAGTCTAGCGTCGGATAAAATCAAATATAACTAGATCCCTACTCGTCCAAATGTGACATAAAAAATTATGTAAAAGCATGTACCTAAGTAGGTAGTAGATACCTACGTTAAAAATATTCGATAAGTTAAAATACCTACGTTATTAAGATATCTATTTCGAATTGTCAATGAACGGCAAATCACATGCAATAAACATTTACTTTGTCTTCGTAATCAATATTTTGAACATTATAATAATTATCCTGAAAGGGCTGTTATTTATTATCGCACATCGTTCACGTGATAGGTACCTACGTACCCTGCGTAATGTAAATGTTAATGGGATGAGCCCAAGTCTCAAGGATGGAACTAAGGATAACACAAAGGAATTCATAGATAAAGAAACACGCAATATTTTACACCCACATGAGTTACCAGTACCAGGGATACATGCTCAACTTATGTCAAAAATAAACATAATTTAAATATAGAATACAGAAGTATCTAAGTAATGACCTACGTAACCTAATTAAAAAAAATTGACTAGGTACATCAACTAAAAGAGGATGAGAATTAAAGTTTAAGACATAACAATCAAAATCAGAACGGAACTTATCTACCTATACTTAAGCGAACTACATTGAAAACTGTATGGAGAATCATAAATTTATAAAACAATTAGGTAATTAATTATACCTAGATTATTATATGGAATAAGGACTATCTATATTTAACATAAACAAAGCTTTAGTGTAATAGGTGAATATTTTCGCATGTTTTGTTTAGTGAGGGCAACGGAAGGCACCGCGGTGCTACGATAAGCTGTGCCGGAAGCCGATAGAGCTATCGTCGTGGTATCTCTACACATGTCCACCGAACGCTGTTGTCACCGTCATTCGACCCTATATTACCTACTTAAATTAGTCCACGTGACTTAAACAAATATTATAAAAACACTATATTTATTACTGCTATCCTATCCCGTAGGTACATCAATTACCTACTTGTAGAAAGAAATGTAGAGACTCATTGTTATCGTTACAATCGGTAAAGATTTAACTCTACCTATTTGGAATTCAGAAATTAGAAGGTTCCTACTTTGTTATTGTTTAAATTGTTAAAAGTATCCCCTAATTGTTTTGTCTTAAAATTTTTGTCTGTTGTTAGTCATTCATATAAAAAAACAATTTGGTCACGTTTTTCAATAAAATTAACAGAGAGTAATATTTTTATCATAATCTGTTTAAATACAAATTCAGCCAGATTCAGAATTTAATTACGTATGGCCGTGAATTGTTTTATTCAAGTAGGCAATGATAAAGTTTTAGAAAAACTGTCTGAAAATACTTTTACCTGTTTTTTTAATCAGGCACTTCTAATATAACATATTTTTAAGTTTATTGTAAAATTGTTAATTATTATTGATAGAAAGTATTGATCCAATATCTGAAATATTAAATTACCTTATAGGAACACCTATGTTAAACCATAATTTCTTCTTTAAATTTTTAGTAGGTAGGTATAAAGTGATAGTAAGTATTAACCGTAGACATGTCATGTAGATATCAATGTAATGTAAAAGATATATTTACCAGATATTTCAGTGTTATCACTTTAAGAAAAATAAAATTGTTGGCCGTTAGCAAGTTTTCACTCAACAAACACTGTTATAGGTAACGTGAAACCTACCTACCAAGCTACGTAGCTTGGTAACAACCACGATTCACTATGAGAGCCTTCATTCAGCAATGTGTATCGATCCCAACATATGGCACGGGCCGCTGAACTTTCCATTTCACTTTAACAACTCGCACTATATTTTCTTCATCCTATCAATCTTAGATCCTGATTGAAAAACATTAGGTAGGTACATGCCTCGCGGTATATTGTAACTTAGACGCACTCGGATTTACAACGCTAAATGATCGCAGACAAAGTGCAATGTTTATTTACAACGTTATCGGTGATAGAGGCGAATTCCGTAGGGGAAGCTTGTGCACGTGCAGGCGGCGCGGCGGTGCGAGGGCAGTAGCGCGTGAGGGCGCACCTGATATAGGCGGAGGCTCCAGCAGGTTCGGGAAGAAGGCGGGCAAGTCGGAAGTAGTGACTGGTGTGTTGAGGTCCGCCGGGGCGCCACCCGAGATCGGCGCCGGCGCCGGCTTGAGCGCGCAGTCGAATCCTAGCGCTCCCACGTCTGCCAGGGACAGGAGGTGCGGGCCGGCCAAGGGCTCCACATCGGTGCCCATGCCGTCCGGCACCACCTGCTCTTCGGCCCACGGGCCCAACGGAATTACGAAAAGCGCCAGCGTGAAAACGACCGTTCACGCG
The DNA here is from genome assembly GCA_036365455.1 of Macrosoma leucophasiata. NCBI lineage: Eukaryota > Metazoa > Arthropoda > Insecta > Lepidoptera > Hedylidae > Macrosoma > Macrosoma leucophasiata. The sequence goes on along the minus strand of JAWQUS010000003.1, from coordinate 11,827,115 downwards.
GCCTGCTCAAAGGGGACTGGCGCGCGCGATCCCCGCGCCGCAGTTTTATCAATGGAGCCGCGGTCCCATATTCGGTAGCGGCGCGCGCAGCTCCACCAATCGGGTGCCGAGCTGCCCCCCCCCGGAGCTGACGTCACCGCCCGTCGCCGCCCACCGCCCGCGCCACCCCCCCATCGCCCGCCGCCCGCCGCCTGCCGCCTCACACTGCTTGTCCACCACACGAAGCCTTCGAGCGCTTGTACGCTTTCGATCAGCCTGCGCCGGCTCTTGCCATTCATTATCAGTTTGTTTATTTACCTTGATTTGTTATTGCATAAATTAAATATAAAAAAATATGTATGTAGTAGTTTATAACATGTTTGAAAGTAGATGTTCTGCACACCAGGTTAAGTGTTTTGTTTGGTTTAGTGACATTGATTGACTATTTTAGGTACTTCATTCATTTTTATTAAATAATTGATGCTCGTAGAATCTATTATCCACAACATCTCTCAGCAAAGAGACCGGATTACTAAATAAAAATGTCTGATTAAACAAAAATAGTTAATTCCAAACCGGAATGTAGAGTTTCAGAAACACAGCTCGGGCTTGCTTGGAATCACGAACATGCGTGGTTAAAGGTCAAACAGCTACCGATGGGATCTTCCAGAGAGAGACGAATAAAGTTTAGTAAAATAAATACCTACTTACCTATTAATGATACGAGTTAACGTTTTTTTTCTTTTGTACAACGTTTCAACATATTGACAACGAAAATATAATTTATTTAGTAGGTACGGAAACAGATTACAAAATTAATTTCTAAGAATTTAATGGGCGGGAGGTATCTATTAGTACCTATGTCTTTTTAGGTACTGGTGGTAGAGCTTCAGTGACGGAGCTCGCGGGCGTAGGCACCACCGTATTACCTAATATACTTGCCGCTAAATGGTAGTGTTCAGCACTATCGTGTTCCAGTCAGGTGGTAATGTACGGCCCTGTAATTTCTGGCACAGAGGCATAACACCTTAGGTCTCAGGAGTGGCAACGCATCTGCATTTTGACCTCTAGTCATTGTGTGGGTGTCTATAAGCTGCAGTCTTCACTTAACATCAATGTGAACTGCATGCTTGTTTGCCAGTACCATTACATAAAAAAAAGGTTGCTGCCTTTAATGGTAAATGCAATAGGTAGATAATATTTACCTTTTCTGCAATGGTACAGCCATTGCAGAAATAGGTACGTACATTTAGGTATGTTACAAGAGTAATTAAAACCTTTTTATTTAGTAACTTATAGGTAAGTACAAATGTTTATACTCTCGAGGATTAAATATCAATTTATTATTAGTGACATACGTACCTACCCAGGAATATTTCAGATATTAATTTTAGATTTCCAATGAACCTTCTTTGTACTGTTCTGTGACTCTACCTGTTAGGTACCTATTACCTATATGTGGTTAATAGTGTGATCAAATATAATTTCATAAATACGTAATTTAATTATTTTTATATAAAATATATAAATAGATACATTACTATAAAATAACTTGATGTGTTAAAAATATCTGAACATATTCATTTGAATTAAAAATGTTTTCTTTCTTTCTTCTTTATTAATGTTTTATCCACGGTTTTTGATGAAATGAATATTCATTGGGTATAATATATCGGATATTATATTAATTTCATAGTCTAACCCTGGTCCAAAAAACGAACGAAATACCTACGCACGAAACAAACATAGAGTTGTCTGAAATACGTAACTTTACGCCTGTAATCCCCGAAGGGGTAGGTAAATGAATGTATTCAAGCATACATGCAAACATGAACATTGTCTGAAATAAAAAAATATACATCTACCTAATTTAAATTAATCTATATAAATCCTTCCCTCCTCCAATCTGAACGATAGAGCCAATATGTAGAGACTTTAATCTAATATTACAATTATTAACCTACGTTGTTATTCGTATCAAACGCTATACTTCTGTGGAGTTTGATCTTTAGGTTTATATTTTTATGGATACATTTATACATTAAAATAAAACTGTTGTAGCGATTTATCTGACGCGTTTTGGCCAAAAATCCTTTTTTTTAATGCAGCGACCTCGCAGCGGCTCGACGCGACGGTCCGGTCGCTCTTTTGCTTTCATGGTCTCGCTTTTATTTCAACCAGTTATAGTTAATTTTTAATATACTTGCCGCTAAATAGTAGTGTTCAGCACTATCGTGTTCCGGTCAGGTTGTAACGTACGGCCCTATAATTTCCGGCACAGTGGCATAACACCTTAAGCCTCTGGAGTGGTAACGCATCTGCATTTTGTCCTTGGTCTTTGTGTGGGTGTCTATAGGCTGCAGTCAGATCAACATTAACCCTTTAGGAAAAAATTGCAGTTGAGACGGACATTCACAATTTACTTTTTAGTTGCATATGATTGTGCTTAATCAATCGAAATGTAACTATCGGCCTAATACTGAAATATCTCTTCATTCATTCGAATAAATAAATTCGTTTATTATTCTATCTTTAATAATGTATTAATTATTCAAGATAGAGTAATGAGTGAGTTAATTGAATGATGAACAAATTAATTGAAATGCTGGCTCAACGTAGATATAGGTACCTACCTAAATGTACCGATTCCATTGGAATGTACCTACCAAGACGCAGCAAATATAGATATTACAAGATTTTTATTGGTTGTAGGGCTCAAGTCACGGAGCTCGCGGGCGTAGGTACCACCGCATTACCTAATTAATACTCATACCTACTTGCATCTAAATGATAGGTAGTGCTCATCGCTATCGTGTTTCGGTTAGTAAGTGGTAATGTATGGTCAAGTAATTTCCGGTACAGAGCCATTACAGTTTAGGCTTTAGGAGTGGCAAATGGCAACGCATTTACATTCAGAGTTTACTTATCATCAATGTGAAATGTGTATGCTTATTTTATCACTTCATGACATAAAAAAGATAGTTTAAGCAAGAACTATCGTATTACGGTTATGTGGTAATGTAGGTACCTATGATATCCGTAATTTTCAGGCATAAAAAGCCTAAGATCTTGAGGTAAAAGGCCTAAGTCTTAGACGCAACGCATTTGTATTGAGATCTATATTTTGTATGCGATTTCGATATAAAGTAAGTAGTAGGTATTCACTAATCACAAATGTAAATAAAAAATTAAACACTCCGAAAATTTCTTTGCTTTGAGACCTTTTAGATATCTAGGTAGGTAAATATAGGTAGATGAATTTGCCATCAATGACTACTTTTATTATACAAACAAAAAAAAACCTAATGTTGCCTTTGTGTATGTAAATTACATTTTTTTTTCTGCCTACATAGGTAGTTATTTTTGGTACTACTATGACATTATTACGCTTCTCGGTAGATACCTATATTGCAAAATAATTCTATTTTCTCGGTAATTGCAACAATGAATGACGACGGTGGGCGGTAGCACAGCTATCAGTAGTTAATCTGTCGATCAAGGCAATTACGATGTTGGTAAGTAGGTATATAACAGTATGTATGTATGTATCTTCACGCCAGGTCGCTAACGGGGTAGGCAGAGAGTGTGGAACGCCAAATATTCCGGTCCTGACACACTTCCCGTGCCTTATCCCTTATTCATCATTCTCATACACGCACGCCGCGCAGTAACTCTTTCTATTCGTTTATTATTATTATCCTGTTGCAGCGAAATAGTTAATACCTAACCATTTTAGCAAAGGGTTTGTATCTTTATGGACTAAGAAAATCTTCTTTATAATGTGAGATCATTGACATACAAAATATCAATGTGTGAGATAGAGAGTTTTATTTTTAAATATTAATCCAGTAGGTAGGGTAAGCAGGAGGAATGGCGTTCACTTAAGGAAAATATGGTGTATTTTATAAATTATTTATTATAAATCAAAATTTAGACAAGTAACAAAATCTTTAATTATCTAGGAATCTAAAATTTAACAACAATAACATATATCTTTGACCTACTAGTTGTAGGACCACATTAAAAAAAACGCGTTTAAGCGGCATTGCCCCTGACTTGGGGTAATGACGCACAGGGTCGAGGGTTATAGTATATAACACTAGACACCTTCGGATGAATGGAAATACCAATGAGATCAATCTTATACAATAAAAGCAAAGTGTACAGTCACAATAATAATATATTAGCATTAAATATCCCCATTTGTACGTAAGATTAGCCTTTTTTGATTTAACAAATACAGTAAAGTTTATGATGTCGAAGCAACTTCAATTATTTGAATATTATATGAAATAATATGGTTATTAAGGGTAATACAAATTAAAAATATTAATGTTTTGAACCACAACTTTTACCATTTTCTTCGCAAATAATTGTTTTTTTTTTATAATTTTCATTGTCCACATACATTTTGTCAGCACTGCCGTCATTGCAAAGGTGCTGTTCATCTTTACTCTCTGAAGAATTTTATTGTAAAAACTTTGATCAAAACTAAATGGTATGTTATATTGCTTCAATCGCAATTTAACAGATTGAAGGTCTTTTTGGTCAAAGCTGCTTTAGCGGTGGCTCTTTGACGATTTCTTGGCATATCTACAACAATAAGAAATAATAAGTCACTAAGTGGTAATGGCGCTCACATGAGCGGTATAACCCCAAACGGTAGTTTTTTCAATAATTTGAAATTAAAAAAGACTATAATAGGTCTTTTCTCAGAAAAGTAAAATTATTATTTATAAGCAGTTAAGTTTTGGACTTATCCCAAAATTATATCAGTGCGGCCGCAAACGAAGAAATGCACTTCAAGGTTGAATGACGTGAGCTGACTGTCCGTGTGCATTACTGTCTGTTAGTGGACCTTTACCCTCGCCCTTCACAGGGCCTGACATATTGCTACATTCTATTTTGACTGAGTCACAGCGGTGAGCGCCATTACCCAGTGAGCGCTAATAGCCCTGCTTACCCTACATATACCTGAAACATAAAAAAATACGAGTAACTGCCGTTGGTGACTTGTGATGCGTAAAGATCATTCGAAAACTATGTTCTGTACAGGGGCGGATTTAATACGTTGGCTGCCCTAGGCCTATGAAAGATTGCCGCCGCCCCTTGTGCTGTAAACACGCTGTAAAGCATAAAAAAATAGATACATTAAATAAAAATGTAATATAATATATACATATATAGAAATTAAATAAAAAAAAAAAAAAAAAAAGATAGTCAGTAAGTGATTTAATTAATTCTTCTAATAATCGTAATTACCATACATGTAAATTTTTCGCGAGATGCTATGTGGACACATTTTTGAGATCTTAAACGTATGCGCGTAGGCAACTTCTTGAAAAAAAAAAACCAAATTTTGCCACCCTAGGCCCGGGCCTACTCGGCCTGTAGGGGAATCCGCCCCTGGTTCTGTACCTGTTGAAAATACATAAAGATAATGTTTGTTCTTTTCTTCAAGTAGGTGCCTACCTAATTTGATAATAATTGTACTTATAGCATTATAGGATATGACGTGGTTATAACCTACCCACAGAATCGGACTTCGAACTATTGAATACGATACGTACCTATTGACAAAATATTCATAAACACACATTTGAAATTTCATCATCATCGTATCTTTTGTTTATAAGAATGTGACTTTAAAAAATCATCACATACCTACCTATATCCACCTAGTTAATCAATATTCTGATTTCTTCACTCAGAACCGTCGACGAGCTTCATCGCTTTAGTTTTATGGCATAGGTACTTACTCGCATACGGTAAGAAAAGGTAATTAAAGGTGAGGCTTCTGATAAAGAGGAACTGTCAGGTCATTAAAAATGTACCTACCTCAAATTTCACCTAGTTCAATATATATTATGAGTATATATCTACCTAACTACGTGGTAAGCAAATAAAACTCGTACGTGAATTGCACAGTCCCGCTGCGTGGCACGCCGCATTCATGACTATGACTGAACTGATCCTCCAATCGCGTTCATGTGATCCTGAAGAAGCTGCTATAAGAAGGAGCAATATCTAAACGCTAAATTGGAACGAAAACGTTAGCGAAATTGGAGTTAACTACATCTTATCAAAATTAGTCATTCATCAAGGTCATCATACATACGGGAAGGTCGAATAAATAAAATTATATTATTGACGCGATTATCTTCGTCCGATCTCAAACGAGTATTAAGTAGACATGTAAATGAGTCGTTAATGAGGAAGGGTACGTGGATGCGATGGTGTCAGGACAATGGCCTGAACGGGGCCGTCGGTGGCCGAGACACGCCGACGCCCGATCGGGCCCACATGCAGCCGCTAACCCAATTATCGCGTAACGGAGACGATAAAGAAAAATAACAAACCCACGATTTCACCGCCGTCTAATTATAGCGCGCTATTTGTAAGTGCGCGGGCGCAGGCGGCATAGCGTGGCCGCGATGTCAGGGCTATTCCTGGGCGTCAGCTGACGCTCCCGCGCCGCCGCCGCCTCGTAAACACCACGCAACCGATTGACGTAAAATGCGAACAATCGAGTTTTCTGCAGGTGAATCACGAGATGAAAACGTCCCTGCGGGATCGTTCTATAATTAACTTGACTACTTTTGGTTCGGACTTCGGAGGCGGGGTTCTATTTCTGCACCGTTACCTCAATACCAGTTGTCTATTTTGATCGCGGGACTTCGCGTCTTCTGTTTTGCAACTCTTCTTACACACGTCATCCACCTTCGATGTCAGATACATTTATTCGCTGACGTGTGAAGACACCTCAGTCTTCGTTATTTACTTGATTTAGACGATTTGTTATTACAAATTACACTCGGCCTGTATAGCGTACATAGGTAAATAAGTGATTGGTATGGATGGCTACTGAGTGGGTCACACGACGTGAAGTATGTGCGACATGTCACTGTGAGCATCCTTGTCGTTGTAGACAAACAATTTCGTGTCACCCAACGGCAGGCGGCTCCCACGGCCCAGTGTTGGCGTCGTGTCGGCTCACAAAGATGCTTTTTACGCATGTTGCTTAATTTACAACATGAGAAGTCGTGGTCACAAAGGTAAGTCTTGAAGGCAATTAGAGACGAACTCTTTGACAGACACTCACGGTTACAGTATCCTCTCTACCGTTATGGCATATTACACGTATGGGCTATTCTATAGGCCAACTTATGTCATGCCTTACATTAATATTTTAGTATGGAATATGCTTCGACGAAATTTAGGGCTAATTAGTCCGAGGGAATATGGAGCTATACTTTACATCCATTTCGTAAAAGGAATGTGGTATGATTTTTAACAGGCATTGTTTTTTTAAATAGATAAATATCCATTGCCTTATTTTAATCTGTTATACATATAGGTATATGATGACAATGATAGGTCCTTAGCATCCATTTTTATCAGCGGTTTTTCGATCTTTTATAGAAAGTGTGAATTTTGTCTTGCCTTTTATTTCTGTGTACATTTTGTGAGTCTTGCCTAGACAGAAATTTAGACAACGCAAGATGCTTTGGCAATTCGACTCCTAGAATTTATAAACAGTTTACCTACGTTACTTATCGTCTGTAATCTCTAAAGGCGAAATCCTACGATTCATCAGTTACGTTTTGTCCTACGCGGTGAGCCTACGGACTAGTACCTAAGGACATATCCTGACACATTATCAGACTCCGAGGATGGTACTAGAAAACTTCAGAAAAATAGAATAATAATAATTTTGAGATCATAAGCACTTACCCGCCGATGCAAGGATCGTCCCTGATCAGGATAACAGAAGTGACCCGTTACCACGAGACTACTGAGGAACTGTCTACAGTACTGTTTAAAGTAATATCGTTACCTATTGTAGAAACTTAACTAGATAAGTAAGTAGGAAGGTATCTAGTACCTCATTAAATCTAAATGTAGATCAGATTGGCAGACAGGTATAAACAGGTATTTATAGGAATGACAGGTTAGTAATTGCATTAGAAAGTGTTTCGGCATTAGATACCGACCTACTGTCATTTGGCGAGCATGAACGAGTGGGTACATAGAGTAGAGTTAATTATAATTGTTGCAAATGCAGTTCTAGGTGATGATGCCACATCTCGCTAAGAATAAACACGTTGACGGTTGCATCTCTTTATAATGTTTCATTATGGTGAATCATGTTAAAATTACTATTGTTAAAATTATAGTTTTTTTTTCTTTTGAGACCGCCTCTGAGGTCTACTTTCATTCTCATCATTCTCATTTGTAGCGATAACGGAAAATATCAATTTCACGCTTCACTAACAACTAAAAAGCTCTTTGCTTTCCATTAGCATGCGAGAACAATAAGGTTATGTAAATATGCAATAACAAGATCCGAAAGTGTCCCCCAACAACCGATGACCGATAACACGCTAAAATACCGAGTAGGCAGTGACGCGGACGCACAAATAGCGTGTGTTGTGCTCATCGCACAATAATACAGCTTCTAAAATCATAATAAGCAATCGATTTGTTTCTAGGTTAGGGTCCCGCTAATATAAAATGAATTATTTAACCATAACTGTGAGAACACAACATTCAATTTCATCTACGCACATCATACCTACAAGTGAAAGCATTATAAATGCATAAACAAACTTAACATTAATAATTTTAAGAATAAACCATCAAATATAAGAATTTGTCACTAATTTAGTTTAAGTATGAGAAACTAGTTCTTCTAAAAAAACAGGATACTCAACCACTGTATCACCGATGACACACTACACTAGTACAAAGATGAGATCTGAATTTGTAACTTCGGATAGTTTATTAAAAGTAGGTACTACACGCTTGCAGTAGAAAGATATTATTATTTAGTCTGTAATTCCTAGTAGGTACCTAACTCTCAGGACATACAATGGATGTTTAGGACGTGTGATGACTGGGACTCGCAAGAAAATCTTGTCTAATAGATAAATGAAATCAATGCTGTCTGTAAGGAAAAGGTAAAATGTACGTCTCGACAAGGGAAGAAAATGAAATTTACGGCAGCTACGATTAAAGAACATGGGTAATGGTCATAATACCTACACGTCATTTTCATTAATACTTGGTCTAAATAAAAACAAATTATTCCTTGAAATAGAGACATTCATGAATTTTTAAATTATTTATATTTTCGGGGTAATTTTATTATATTTTAAATAACATAACTTTCTTTGCTTATTATTGGTGGCTTTTAGTAGGTAAATTTAATAATTAAATACAGACCAAGGAAGTTTTTAAATAATTTGACAATTATTCTGTGATTTAATAGGTGCTTAATTGAATCTATTAAATAAATAAATAACATACTTTTAGACGATATTACAAGAAACTTCAAGTTTTTTATGATAGGAGGCATTAAACATAAGCGGCTGAATTGCATATGATATGACATAACAAATGATTAAAAGGATGTAATTTTTGGCGAGATAAATATGAAACTAATGTACCTACCTAACCATGAAATATTGCAAGCAGTCATTAAATTTAGTCCATTTATAGCAGTGATTCCCAAAGTCGTCCAAAAGTATACGGAATATAAGGAAATGTGACTTAAATGTAGCAAGGAAATCAGAAAAAAAAATTAAAGGAGTCTTCAAGAAAAAATAGTTGGGGCACCTCTGATTTAAAGAATCTCTAACATTTTTTATAACTTAACTAGTTATCACTTATTTGTTTAACTGTTTATTAGGAAAGGTTTTATACAATTGGTATAAACGGCAAAGAATAAGAAGCATATTTTAAGACTATTTATTGTTATTTTTGTTGCAGTAATAAAATATGTTTTCACTTACTTAAAAGTTGGTGAGTAAAATACCAATTTGAATATAATATTTTTGAAAATCCTCTCCTTTACTAAAAGGCCTTTCTTAATAATACTTAATGAGAAAGGACGCATAAAACTTATGCTTTCTAGGGCGAAAACGAGTACTTCGTATTTTCGAGGATTTCAGCATATTTTCCCGTATTAGCTGAAACATACCTAGTTGGCAGTCGCCACGTTGCGCGTCGAGCTGAGCGTCACGTCTCTGTCACATTTATAATTACGATACCACTCGAACACTAATCTCTCACAGATTCATCATCTACATCTCTGACGTACGTAACGCTTGGAAAAACGAAAATGTTTATCGCGTTTCATTTATAGATATACTGTAATCGACGCTCGAGCGTAATTCTTTACGTCGTCGATTGTTACACTGCAGCAGGTATCTATGTGCGACATTTGTTATCGTTGAGTGATATTATTACGAGTATGACGTTAGATACTATACTTTTGAAAGTTCATTTCTTGTATTCATCATAATTTTTATTGCGCGCTTAGGCATTTGCTACTCTGCCTTTTCCGATCCGCGATAAGATGACATGATGATGATAAGAAACCAAATGATTTCAAATAAATTCCACCTTCTTACAGAATTTTTAGGTAAGTTCCTACTGTAAGCAAATAAATATTATTATTTTAGTAGTTAGGTAAGTATTGTGCTTATATTCAGCGTTTTATTTCGCAGATTTTTGGATATAATCCTTATATTAGATACGGCGACCCATTCTAGGTGTCGGTCTCGGTCGATAATACCTACCGACATATAATTCACGGTCTCATACTCGATCTCGACCGTGAGAAAAAAATCAAGTCTCGGTCGGGTCTTAGTATGTTTGTATGTATCTTCACGCCAAGTCCATTATGCGGTAGACAAAGAGTGTGGAGCGCCAAATATCCCATTCTGTAGACACCTGCCGTGCTTCTTCTACATTCATCATTCTCAATTATGTAACGTTTATATTAGCAATTGTAGCGTCTGATATCATATTGACGTTATTTTTCAACCGCTATTAGTATTCACAGTTCATAACACCAAGTTGTAGTTGAACGAATGTAGTTAGTTCACCAATGAATCAAGTACGGTGGTGGTTTATGACGTCATTTCTCCCCGCGTAGCGCCTGTGCCACCCCGTCTCACAAGAAATCTTCGGATGACGCACTATGCCTTTGAGTCCTAAATTGACCCACTAGAAATATAATATATGTAGGTACATATTGTCACCCTTCTTCAACCGTTGCTTGAATACTTCTATATTCTACGAACCAGATCATGTTAAGGTATTACTTTTCAACACTCGGTTAAGTTATTACTTTTCTTGTACCGAATTACTGCTTTGCGAATTGATGTTACTAGATATAGTAAGTAAATACAGTAGTTTGTTATCATCACCACTTCGCTATTACTACATATTATAAAGATAAGGTTCCCCTATTTTCTCTGTCTGTATGTATGCGCTAATCTCGGCAAGTTGTGAACTCGAAATTTTGTTTCTGTTTAAAATGTTGGAAAGAGCGTGATATATAGGGTATGTAACAACATTTTAAAAACATATGAACCTTGCTCAGAAAGAGCAAGGTTTATATACATGATTTATCAATATTGTACTTATATTTACCGAGATTTCACAAACTCTACTTCTACTACTAATCTACTCATTTAGTTTTTTGTCAAACAAGTCGGTAAATTTATTCGGGAGGGAATACATTGAACGTTACAAAGTTTTAAATTTATAGGTTTTGATACGTTTTTACATTGATAAGACCAAATAAGACGATTCGCCATGCTATACGCCACCGAGTCCTCACAATATAATAAACGCTACCCGTGCGAAGCCGGGGCCGGTCGCTAGTTTTATTATAAAATCAACAATCAGAACTGTTTGGACTATCGTATTGTTTTGGCTACTTAGCTATATATAATTATTCGTTTACAACACTAACACAACAACTAGCGTGTTCATTTTGTAAACTGTTGTTTCTATAAACACAAAATACGCAGCATGACAGACGGCTATTATTAATGAGAACGGTAGGTACCTAATATAAGAGATGGCCGATTTGAAAATTTAAAACTTTTTCCTGTCGTCATTTTAATTTACAAACAAATTTTCCAAATATTTTACAATAATTATTTTGTCAAGTCACTGCAATTTTTTTATGAAAATATTATCCCTCGAATTATGTTTTAAACATTCTTTTTTTTTTTACTATCGTTCTATGAAAACCAGTTTTCTGTTACGCTATAGCTGTAAAATTCCGGCCGATTCTCAGCAACTTCTTCACGAATAATTTCGATATTCTCATTCGAACGTGTTGTTTTGACAAGATGAGGAACTGATTTGTCTGCTACAATATTGAGCTATTACAAATTATTCCACAAAGAGTTTATTGTTTGTCGTGAAGATAAGTGGTACCTATTGAAAAACTAACGCAATTTTCTCAGTTGCGACAAATGTGTTAGTCCCGAAGTCGAAGTTGTTTTGCTTCTATTTGACGACCCGGTTGGTGCAGCGGTGTGAGATAACCGTTTGATTCGAAGGGTCGCGGGTTCGATCCCCGCACCGGGACAAATATTTGTATGGCCTACAGATATTTGTTTCGGGACTGGGTGTTTGTGAATGTGTTGTTTGTATACAACGGCACCCACGTTACAGGTTTATACCTACTGTGGGGCTGTGAGTGTAAGCGTATTATTATTATATTATTTATTCTATCATAGAAATTACGGAACCGTACATTAGTATCTATGGAACAGGACAGTGCTTAGAGGAGGAGATTTGGAGGCAGATATTTCATCTAATGTGGTGATCTATTCCGTGGTGGTAGTACTATGCCTCGAAGTCCGCCAAAAGAACTCTACCAACTAACAAATCCCTACTTATATTATAAATGCGAAAGTAACTCTGTCTGTCTGTTTGTCTGTTACCTTTTCACGTCCAAACGACTGAAACGATTTTAATGAAATTTGGTACAGAGATAGAGCTGACTTTGAGAAAGAACATAGGCTACTTAGTTATTTATAAAACGACATCCACGCGGCCGAAGCCGCGGGCAAAAGCTAGTATAATATAAAATAACATTTCATCACGTCACGCAAGAAATACATGCATTTTAATGGACCTTGACATGGGCGTATGAGGTTGGTAACTCTTACGGCAGATCTACTTAAATTATGGCTGGTGCTTGGCGTGCCAAGCCAAACAAAAATTTAGTTTTTTCCAATATTATCTAAATCGTTATACAAATTTTATTTAATAAAGATCATTTTCGTAATAACAAAGTAGGTATTGCAAACAAGTGGATTAAAAACTGAGAAAATTATTATTTCAGTGAACAAAAATGTAGAATCACCTTCATGACGACTACTTAAAAAAAATGCGTTCTAATTTCGAATATTTAATTTTTATAATAGAGAAGACGAGTCAGTTGGTCCGAGGCTCACGAGGTTCGAATCAATTCGAGATAAATATTCGTATGGCCTACAAAATTAAATATTTGTTTCGGGTCTGGGTGTTTGTGTATGTGTATTATGTATAAACGGCACCCACGACACAGGTTTATATCTAGTGTGTGCTATTTTAATCGCATACAAAAAGTAAACAATATGACGTACATACATGCGTGATGCATAAGTAAGGGAAAACGATTGATACTGTAATCTCATTGCACGAATGCAGATAATGTCGTGACGATACACAGTACAAGTTTGCGCGCATTTCCCGATTATCAATCGGTATGACGTCATTGGTGAAAAAGCATTAATTAGTTTTGCGGAAAAGTCTAGGGGAAACGTGCGTCAGTCGACCACCTGTTGAACAACCGGCGCTCTACCCTTGTGCGGTAACCTTAGCCAGGGCCGGGCACCGATCAATAGCAATGACGTACGGCCTCATTCATAAAAGTGGAGGCACCCCACCTCCTCGCAAAACCCCCTAAACCTCACACCACTTTTGTGCAAACTGGTGGGAAATTCATGAATGGCGCCGCACACAAGCGTATATTTCGTGTATATACTTACATTTTCTGAATTATGTATAACAAGTTTGACGTAAGTATTCAAATTTTGTTTGAAGTTGTATGAATGAGAAACTAAATTGTTATTGTTCTTGTTATTTCACAGAGTATTATTTTACGGCAATTGGTGTGTAGTGGATAAGTAACATAAGGCTTCGGGTTATGCAAATTAATGCGATGATAATTTTATTGTCGCCCGTTTGTTGTGTTACGTTACATACTCGGCAAGATAGCATATTAAGCCTGCGTTCTAAAGACATCTGAATCTGAAAACTTGCGATATCACTGTAGATGTACCTACCTGTCTATATTGTTTCAATGTAGTTCTTGAACACTACCATTTCTTATCAGGTAGGTAGGTATATAAGCTAACTAGAGGGCTGAGCATGGCGCGCTCTACAAGTTAAAGGTAAAAGAGTGACCATATGAATAACAATTATCCCAAGTAGGTACCTAAATGGTAATATTTCATATGGAATGGAAAGTAGATATGTACTTTTACTATAATAATATTTTTAGTATTATAAGGATCCTTTGGATTGTACAAGCAAGTGAAGGATCGGATTTATTCTTTAATATATTTACCTACTGAGGCAAGCAATTATGAAAAAATAAACATAATCTTATGATTAAAAATCTGCATGTCTATAAGAAGACTTTGAATTGACAACTTCATTGTAGTTACTGATGTAAATGAGGCTAAAGGAGCGTTTCTTTAATATTTTTTTTTTGGTGACCTTCCTTAATCAATACCTCTGTTTTTGGTGAAATGTACATAGGTATTCTAGCGATCTACAGACAGGATTGAGAGACCAAAACGAAACTATTATCGGTGTAATATGGTCGTCGCATGAGTTGGATGCACAGGATGCGTGGGCGCACCGCGATTTGACACGGCCCGCGACTTGTATTTGTAATCAGAATACACAGAAAGCAACGGACTCATCTTAATAATTTTTTTAATTTAAAATGCATCTTGATCGAGGCAAGCAATAAAAAATTAAGATAGAGTATTTTTGCTAAATTGACATTCTAAACAACCTACCTAAAACAGAAAAGTAATTATCTATACCCCATTCAAATAATCTTGCCAAAAGGAGTAAACAAATATGGCGTATCGAAAAAATTAGTGATGTGAATCATTGAGTGTTCTAGGTCTTTAGAATGAGTGATTTGAATATGAAAGATGATCGCCAGTGAATGATATACCTACATCCATAAAAAATCGTATGCTTTCTTTTGAAATATTTCAATGTATTACCTGTATTTTAATCGACGAAGATTTTTTTAATGAAAAAAATCAGTTTTTAGTAAATCCTGCAAAGAAGTTAAATAAATTTTGTAATCATCATTAACATCGGAAAACATTCCGTTCTCTATCCTTGTTTTGTTCATTTAATCCTGTCCCTATAACTGAACGTCACATTCGAACACAGCCTGTATAATCTGTGGAAAGTAGTTACAGGAATGTAATTTACATTACATACCTTTAAGTCAATGAATTGACTAAGTGAATTTGCACTGGTTTTTTTTTCTTGTAAAAATCAATGTAATATAATAATGTGTTATAAACTAGTGTCCTCAATCAATTGCAGTGTGTAATTGTTCTGAAATATCGTAATTTGTGACAGAGGTATGTTTGTCTACCATTTGTGCTAAGTTTATTTGAATGAACCATACCTACAGCTAGATCAGCTAGTGGCCTAAAAACAAGTTTCTGTCGGATGCTACGTAGAGCCAATAGAATGGTAAAATATGTTATAACATAAAAAGATTATTAAATTGCCCTAATAATATGGTCTATTAATTTCTATTGGTCAAACTTGTCTCGTCACTAAATGTCTCAACATTAAATTAGGACTAGTTTTTTTATCATATCCTTCTTGGATTATTAGTAGCTAAATATATATCAACACATATAATATATTTAGTAGCCTAAGAAAATAGTGTAGTATTATTATGGCACATATTTACCTTACTTATAAGCATAGTGGTAACATTCCAGTACAAGTATTGAAATATGAATAACCTAATGAGGATTTTGTAATTTCAGTTACACCTTAAGCAATTGAGCGACTCAATGTTTCTCTATGTGCGTGTTTTGCAGTAATGTAATCAGCCGTGCGCACGCGCCTCTTATTTACGTCGGATTACGCGTACAATCAAGTCTTGTACAAAAAAACAGTACCAGTGCATCGAGATTAATAGTACTTAGTTATAAATGCAGTTGAGCCATCATTAACCCATACGTCGATTGATACCTATTTAGATTGAAATTATGAATATTAGTTACGAATTCATAAAAAATCGTTACAAATCAATCTCTTTCTACAAATATGTGTATCATTCTTGATCGATTTTAGTTGGTTTCACACTTTTTGAGCTATGTTTGAAAAAACCCGGCCATGTGCGAGTCTAACTCATATTTACAGGGTTCCGTACCATTGAGAGATTTCCTATTCTATTTTATATACCATACACTTTTTATAGTAGGTATCTCTAGAAAGAGTGTTATTTTTCGTATTTTTTTTCAAAAATTTAGTCTTATTTATTTCAGAAATAAAAGGAAGGGGAAATGGTCAATCTTTTATTGATATTTTTAACAACTTTAAACGTAAACGTAAACGTTAAACTATATTTCAGGTCCATATTATGAGATCTTTTATTAACTTTGTAAACTGATAAGTTGTCGAAAATTATGTTGTTTGAGTTGATCTTGTAATTTGGTCACGAATCTATCTATCTAATCTACAGAATAGATAAATCTAATCTATGGTTCTTCACGTACCTATTTACAAAAATAGAGTCAACCCAGAAACAAATACATTTAATAAATCATTAAAAAGAAGTTTTAAAAAAGAAAAGGAAAGAAGAAATATTTAAATTCAACAACATTACTATGGATCATTTAAGGATCCAGTGGCGTACAGTGGCGAGTCTATATCACCTTCTAAATAAGATGAGGGCCAAATATAATAAGAAATTACGTTTAGGTGTCAGACAACTTGACTCAGCTGAGGGCAGGAAAGCTTATCACTAAAACACTAGGTAATATTTGACGTAGCAGTAAGAAGATAATAGAATGTGTTTGGAGGGCTTGAGTCACTCAGTCCCCCAATGAATCCGCTACGAAGTGTACAATCAAGCTAATCGTCACCTTTTTACCACCGTACCCTGAAGTCACTGCAAACTGCTGTTCACGGGCGTCACGGTATTGTGTAAACTTACAACCACATTGTCTTATCAGGTGCATTCAACTTGTTGTGACGGATAGTTCCGTGTTATGGGATCGGGAATCGTCCTCGGCATTGACAGAGGCATTGATTGCGTGCGACCGAGGCTGGGAGCAGCACGCCACTGCTCGATCGATGCGCTGTCCTTGAACCTTAACGCCTTCGCGCATGCGCCCTCCACACATGGACGTCATACCGTGGCCATGGCCACGAAACGCATGTCTGCTGCCTCTACCCCCATATTCACACTACTGACGCCACCCTAACCCCCTCCACCGCTTTTTCATTCACCGGCACCGCTCCTGCGGCTATGTTTCCACGAAGAACATTTCAACTTTGCCATTTCATATCGATTGTGACCTTTGCGAGGTAACCTGTTGAGTGGAAATGTTCCCGGTAAATGTGTATATGTTAATTTCCTCATCAGATGTAAGTATGTTTTAAATATTTTATATTAATTAATGCATCTGCTTACTCTTTTGGTGATAAGAAACAAAAAGTGTAGGTTCTTGTGAGGGAAAAGTCGGGTACCTACTTATCACACTCGGACAAATAAATGGTGTTTATAAAAGCTATATTGATTGAATTGGAGTGACCGGAGTGTTGCCCGACTCTACTTACATTTATATATGTCTAGTGGTTTAAGTTGATGATTGAGTAATAAAACAAATAGATACTTACTGACTTAAATTGACAAGAATCCGATAAATCTGAGACGCTGTGATTAGGTATTAGAACTTTTATGTTCAAAGTGGGTTATCATATTGTTAATTATTTTACCTATTAATAAATTTTATGTTCCCATTTCCATATTCAGATAAAACAACGATTCATTTGTACAAATGTATCTTTTATGAGAGTGGTCAAATATCACACCTCTGTACATTGAGAATCGTTAAATAATGTCAAATCGATAGAACATGGCGATTAATTATAATTATTTTATTACGTAAAATAAACATATGTAGGCTCAATGCATGAATGATGTTTCAAAACGTCCTTCTTTTGCGTAAGTACCATATGGAGTAGTAGGTCGGGTCGACATTGAGAGGCAGGTCTCGACCACGCAGGGCTTCGTATGAATGAACTTGCCGTGGGCGGCGGCGGCACGGCAAGCGTCGTCCGTTCATTCATTACCTCAGAGGCCATTCTTCATGAATAATAACATAATACAATCTGTAACGCTCATTATACAACATACCGGGACATTTGCCCTTTTACCGATTCTTAGAGGTATCTCAAAATGTCAGCCAAAAGCTAAGGGCATGACCGTGTTCCTAAATAATGTTTTTTTCTTTTATATTAGATAAAACGTGGGCAGGGTAAATGCCATCTTGATATATGTATACTATATATGTACCATCTGTATGATATATGATGGTATGTTTAAGTACCATCTCTTTAAAACGATACACCCTTTATGTATATGTACGAAAATTCGCAAATGTTATAGGTACCTATTATACAGTACGTTTGGATTGCCAGAACGCCATGAATTGGTAGGTGTAAGGGTCGTCAATACCAACTAGAAGTGAAAACTGGGCAATTTCACGCACATATTATAACGTGTAGGTAATACTCGAATCAATTTCTTAATTTATTTAAGTTTGATTCCTTATTACTATTTTGTTCTGCGTCATTTTAGTTTAATATACGCGAGACAAATCCGAAAACTAGTTTTATTTCAATGAGTGTAGCTCGCGAAAATCTTAGAACATTTTTATGTAAAAATGTTGTCAAGACGAGTCTAGTTTGCTTATCATGTGAAAAAGTCATCACATATGTATCGTATACAGCCAAGCTCCAAAGACTACACGCTCTAAACCTACAAGCCCTAATTTCACAAACTCTACACTTTAGTCAAAATGTACGATAAAGTGGTCAGATCTCAGTTATACTGTATATATATATAACTTTACCAGACCTAGCTTCACATGCTCTACATTCTATATTAGTTAAAACGTGTGGCTTGGCCGTTTCGTTTCTCTACAAATAAGATAACGAATGCCTATGAAATCTACGTGACGGTAGCATTCGTGCGAGCTCGTAGATATTTGCGACGCGTTGCGAATTCACAGTGCCCTTTATAAGATAAAAAAATATATATTTATTTAACTTCTATGCACTCAAATGGAAGGCACATAAGGCGGACTTAATGCAACTACATTATAAATCAGTTGGGTTGTGTTGAAAATATATGAATAGGTGCTGAGAGGTTATAATATATACAGTGGATAATAAAAATATATAAGTAAGGCATATATGCATATATAGTATGGGTATCGAATAACAATATATCTTAAAAAGACCAGAAATGACAAATAGATTACTGATAACAACAAATAGACTAGATTTACTGGTGGTAGAGCTCCAGTGACGGAGCTCGCGGGCGTAGGCACCACCGCATCACCTAATATACTTGCCGCTTAATGGTAGTGTTCAGCACTATCGTGTTCCGGTTAGGTGGTAGTGTACGGCCCTGTAATTTCCGGCACAGAGGCATAACACCTTAGGCCTCAGGAGTGGCAACGCACCTGCCTGCATTTTGACTTTGGTCTTTGTGTGGGTGTCTATAGGCTGCAGTCATCACTTAACATCAATGTGAACTGCATGCTTGTTTGCCACTTCCATAACATTAAAAAAAAATAGGACTTAATACATACCTTTTGAAGGCGAATTAATTTTTGAAATTTAAGTTTAAATAACGGATGTCGGCATACACAAAAATACAATGTTGGATATTATGAATGTGGACCAGTTCCATTTTGGTAGAAACATTCAAGGTTCTCTTATATTCTTAGTTATTCTTTAGTTCTATCGGGTTTCAATTTAGTTATATAATAATGTATGGCCCGTACCACCACAGATGCAAAACAACTAATTCTTCAGGGATAGAAACGCATCTGCATTTTGTTTTTTTGTGTATATGTTTATAGGCTGCAGTATTGATTTACCAAAACAAATGAATTCCGTGTGTGTTTGACCATCATTACATATAAAAATATTTTAATCTTTGTATAATAATAACAAATATTTATTTTTCTCTGCAGCAACGTTTTACAAAAATCTCAAGGAGTTAAAAGAAAATTGTATTACTGACCTTGAGATACAGGGTATTTTACATTTTCAGTCTAATAATTATGTATGGAACTTAACAAAAATAAATTCATCCTTATAAAATTATGTCAAACTATTGCTAAAAACAAAACGGTGTTCAAAGAGTTTTAAACATTCGTGTAGCGCACACGAAGGTTTCGTATAGAAGGAAATGAATGTATGAGTAAGCTCATGGACGAGGTTCGTTGTTTAGTAAACGTAGAACCAGGGCGTAGGAGTCAAGGTAAGGACTGCAAGTTTCACGACACAGTTTAGAAGCATTGTCCCCGCCAACACACTAGTCGCTGCCGTTGCCATCTGCCACTAAATGTTTCTTTTTTGATTCACATTGGCACAAGCGTTATTGTCTTTTAATTGTGGCAATTTTAATTCAGAGATGAACTGAAAACTGAGATTACATCTATACTTATAATAAAACTATAGAAGTGTAAATTCTGTACATAAAAAAATATTAAAAAAATAAGTACCAGGGGGTGTTACTAGATCGATACCGAACCCAAATATGTGATTAGAAAAATTTTTGTCTGTCTGTCTGTCTGTCTGTTTGTTCAAGCATCACATAAAAACTACCGTTCCAATTACAATGAAACTTGGTATGATTATACTTTAACCTTTGGCGCACAACACTGCGTACTTTTTATCCCGGAAAAATGTCTGTTTGTCTGTGTGTTTGTGCACGCGAATATCAGAAACGGCTTATTCGATTTGCGGCTTTTACTAATATATTGTGGTAAGTTTAACTTAACTGTTAGGGTTTGTTTCATGTGAATCGGTTCAGAAATTAAAAAGTTATGTCAATTTAAAGAATCATATCGAATACTTTTAAGGTATTCTGTATCTTAGTTCTATCGGTTTCGTACCTAAAAGGTAAAAACGGACCCTACGGATTACTTATCCTCCGCTGTCTGTCTGTCCGTCCGTCTGTCTGTCTGTCACCAGGCTGTATCTCATAAATAGTGATAGCTAGAAAGCTAACATTTTCACAAATTATGTATTTCTGTTACCGCTAAAAAGAAAAAATTAATTACTACCTAAAAGTAAGCAAATGAAAATGTTAAGAAGGTCCAAATACAATAAAGGTGTTTTTTTTAATATTTTTTGCTCGATAATAACGGTAGCAAGTAGACGCTTAAAATTTTCACAGAATTTTTAGGTCTTATGTTGTATTGTACCTTCCATCCCTACTTAATATTATAAATGCGATAGTAACTCTGTCTGTCTGTATGTCTGTCTGTCTGTCTATTACCTTTTCACCTCCAAACGACTGAAAGAACAATAGAACATAGGCTACTTTTTAAACGACATCCACGGGGGCGAAGCCGCGGGCAACAGCTAGTTAAAAAATAAGTTCTTCTGATTTATGGTCTTTCACACTTGAAGATACCGTATTAAGTATATTCTTCTGTATACTGCTTAATTTTTTCTCTATTCTTATTTCGTAACTACATTTTTGTATTTGGTGACTTTTCTACATTTCTTAGAAAGTTCATAGAATACTTTAAAATGTGATCTACTTACTTATAAACCTATATTTTTATCTGGAACGAAACGTTAAAAGATAAATCATCACCTAAGGTGCAACTGCCCAGGCTGGACTTTGGCCTAGTCCTGATACTGAATATTCTTCTAGTACGATCTATGCTTGGCTCTTTCTCTGTAACTAAAACAAATTGATATCAGGTTCTGTTCGATCCCACTAACCATATGAGTCAATATTATTCAATATTTACATATACGTCAATGTCAGTTTTACGTGGCACTTCAAAAGATCCCGAGTGAAATATCTGTGACAAACGAACAGACAAAGAAACTAGTTGTTTCTGAATGAGCTTCTTGTTTTCTTTCTTATAGTAAGCCCAAGAGCCAAGTCAAACGTATGCGTAGACGCACGCACCGGGACGCTAATAAGATAAACTAGCGTGTCGCTAGATCCCGCCCGAAATTACCAGTTGCACTGCTTTTCATAAATAATAATCAATAGCATTTTATTACGCAACTCAATATTCATACTTAAACTATACCACCGCATAACGCACGAAATCTATTCAAAAGTATTAAGATTTGTTTTGAAACCCAAGGTGTTTTTGAATATAAAGTTTTTTTGCAGAAATTATACAGGCGTATACCTAACCATCTATTCTGGACGAGGTGTAGTACTCGTATTAAGTATATCTTCGGAGATGATACGGTCATAGTCGTATTGGCCGTTACTGGAAGAATTATACAGTTACGCGAGGAATTCTATTAGTGATCGATGTAGCAATATCTGTTCAGTAGGCCAGCTGGTAGGGCCAAGTCAGACGTATGCGCAGACGCACGCGCCGGGACGCTAATTAGATAAACGAGCGTGTCGCGAGGTCCCGACCGCAATTACCAGTTGCACTGCTCCTCATAAATAATCAACGATATAGGACGCCACTCGTCTGTGACTCATGTTCAATGTCGCTCGTCAAATCATTATTGGGAGTAATTAAGATAGTATGAAGGATCTTAGTTAATTTTATTATATCTTCAAAGTAACTACCTGCAAATAAAATAAAAATAATGTATTGAAATTTTATTGAAAATAAATTGATATAACACACGTCGTGGTACAATTATAATATTTCCATAAATAACAGTTTTTACGTGTCAAAAATAACGTTCTTTAGTTGAATTGTCTACAGTTTTGGACCCTACTTAAGAACTCTACAAACTCTACATTTTGAAAAAAGTATTACCTAGTGGCTTGTCTTTGATGCTTGATGACTAAGAAATTTTAATACGAGTGGATATATATCTAGTACACATTTTTTTTAATAATCAGTCCTTAAGACAGTGACATACAACTACGCGCGTACAACATCAAAATATATGTGCCTTGCGGACATTTAACATCCCGTAATAGTCCTGCATTGTGTAACTTGTCCATTGTTCTTTCGAATAATTACGTATGTGCATTGAGAGTTCTGGTTTTATGTGTACGTGCAGTATTTAGTGGTAGCGTCGGGACGTGGCGACCCCACCACTACCGAAGAATTTTCTCCTACTGAAAGAGAATTCTGCCGCTAGTGCAGTCAGTCAACGGAACAATGGCAGTCAAACCATTCCAATAGGGCGGTTGTAAATATAACAACGCGGGGTGGGCAGTAGCGTCCCGCGATAAAACTACCGTCACTGCGATCGCCAATCCGCCTGCAAAGCGTGGCGATTATGGCATATTCTCCCCTAATGACGCACTGAGCAAGGCTTTGTTCAGCAGTGGACGTCATTCGGCAGGAATGATGATGATGACAGTATTTAGTGCCACTGTGTGATGGATAGATGATAATCTCTAGTTGGTTCCGTAATTTTTAGGTCAGAGGCTTGCTTATAAATCACTAATGAGACTAATAACGTATCTGCGTCAAGACCTTTAACGCTATACATACAACTACATAAGAGAAGCTGGAATATTCAGCTTTTTATGGTGATACACAAATAGATGGTAAGTATTACTGTAGCCTAAAAACGTCTATATAAAACCCGGAGATTTCCAACCCTGTTAGGGCTGCCGCTCCTGAGGCTTGAGGTAACGTGGTGTTGCCCACACCTTCGAGGTGTCACTAGAACTCTATCAACAGTATCACCAAAGTAAGGAAAAGCTTACCATCACAATGAATCGTTGTCAAGATATCGTATAATGAATGTTGCACATACTTTTAGAGCAAAGATTTTTGGTTTGGTTCATACAAGTGCCGTCATAACTAAGAATCATAGTTTGTCCAGCGGTCACTGGCGGTCAGGGCCACGATGTAGTCCATCAATTACAGTATCCGCTTTTTTCTATTAAGCTGCTTATTACATTAGTCTTTCTCGGCGACAAGATGACTCAAAGCGAGGGCACGCGACTGAGACAATGGTAATTAATTTTAATGCATAATGAACACTCTTATGTGACAGACACAATTATGTCAGCAGTTCCGTAATAAATGGTCGTAGTTCTAATGATTTGTCCATGTATGGGGGCTATTAGTATTACTTTAACTCAGAAAGTGTTTAGCTTCAATGCTTCTTTAAGATTTTTAATTTGAAGATATTTTTCATTACATTTTAATATTGTTAATTGATGGTAGAGTTCCAGTGTTGGAAGTAGTCGGAACTCAAGGGCGTACTCACCATCGCGTAACCTAATCAATCTGCCTCCAATTAAAATGTTAGTTTTCAGCATCGTTTTCTGTTTCGATGGTAATCTATGGTCACGTTATAACTGCCCCGAAGGCAAAACAAGTAAATCCTCAGGGATGGTAACTCATCTGCAGTTCGAATGCTGGTGAACCTACACCTTTTGTTGAAGTCGGTTAAAAAAAGAAAATATGCGAAATTGGCAAATAGAACGGATACCTTTTTGCCTCAGGGATGGTAACTCATCTGCAGTTCGAATGCTGGAGAACCTACTCCTTTTGTTGAAGTCGGTTAAAAAAAGAAAATATGCGAAATTGGCAAATAGAACGGATACCTTTTTAATGTAATGAAGGTGACTATCAAGCATGTAGTTGCATCATTTAATAATTCACATAATAAATTAGATTACATTAAATTCTTTACATAAATATTTCAATTTACGATATGATCATATCAAAAAGGTACCTACTTAGCAAATATAATGATGATATCATGATCATAGCAAATATGGCATTTTAATTCATATGTATCTTAAAAATAACAAATGTATGTTTGCGATTTTGGTAAAAATGTTAGTGGTGAACATTCAGTGAAATAGGTACACTTCATTGGTGAGACCGCCTCTTGCTCTCGATCGATTTATTCAGCCCGATTTATTCACTTTTTTAATATTAATATATTTTTTAATAACATATGTTAAGTGTGATTGCGCTAAGTATGTATTAATTTCATTGTAATGACTAAATTATTTGTCATAATTTATTTAAAAAAAAACTAAAATTATCTGAAAGATATGTACGATTTTTTGTATGCCAAGTGTAATGCAAATATGTATGTGTGTATAAAATATGGTGCGACAAAAGTTATTAGGTAAGTACGTGTAACGATTTACAACTGTACCTACAACACCATCACCATCACCATGTGCCATCTTTACAAGTTTGGCACGACATTTCGTGTCGCGTGCAACTGTTTTAGTTTAGAAAAATAGGGCGATTGCACAAAACTTAAAATGAGTCAAACAACATTGGCTCTCATCCAGTTTCAAAGCAGATACTAATAAATTTGTTAATCTTTCCGTAAATCAGAAGTTTGAATTGTGTAATATATAAAATTGAACGAAATAACTTTAAAATATGCTTTACTGAGAGCCACACTTATAATCTAGACAGATATTTTTATTTTACTTTAGAAGTTTAATAGTTATTTTGTCATCACACGCATTATACGTTCATAGATGTGGAGTAAAACGGTAAACAAGTGTTACGACTTATGACTGACAACTTGGATCACTTCACTGAAGTGTTGTTTTTTTTATGTAACGTAAGTGGCAAACAGGCATGCAGTTCACATTGATGTTAAGTGATGACTGCAGCCTATAGACACCCATTCAAAGACCAGAGGTCAAAATGTAGATGCGATACCACTTATGAGGCCTTAGGTGTTATGCCTCTGTGCCGGAAATTACAGGGCCGTACGTTACCACCTGACCGGAACACGAAAGTGCTCCGGCCCGGTAATTTCCGGTAAAGACAAAATCTGCAATCATGTGATAGGTTTTTTTTATGTTACAAAGGTGGAAAACAAGCATGCAGTTTACATTGATGTTAAGTGATAACTGCAGCCTATAGACACTTACACAAGGACCAGAGGTCAAAATGCAGATGCGTTGCCACCCCTGAGACCTTAGCTTAGATGTTGTGTCTCTGTGATAGTTATTACGGGGCCATACAATACCATCTAATCGGAACACGATAGTGCTGAACACTACCATTTAGCGGCAGATAAATTAGGTAATGCGGTGGTACCTACGCCCTCAAGCTGCAACTCTACCACCAGTAAAAGAGGTATGATAAATAAGACCGCAGGATTGGCAACGCATATCTACATTATAATCCATTGGCTTACAGGGTACAGTATTCATTTGCCACCAATGTCTAAGTAGTGAGTGGTAGAGGAGGTGGTACCTAGGGTTAGGTACCACCTCTTAGTTGTTTAAATCCGGGAGAAAAAAACCATTGATTATCATAACTTTTTATTTTATTTTGAACCTATAACATAACAACATAGAAATAATTGTATTGATCGCTGTTAGATACAGACTAATGAATGAGCGAACGAATGAAACATAAAACATATTATTATGAGAAAAGAAAATGAGTGAGACAAAGGCGACGCATTCTCTCACGCACGTGGGTCAGAAAGAGACATTAAAACAAAGTACCTACACGCGCGCAAATCACTTTATACAAAACTAACTAGCTACCTACCCACACTGGCGAGTAGTGGCGAGAAGGTCGGCGCGGTCGTGATTTACTCCGCTCTTAGCCATTTCGACTTCGCGTGTCGTTACTTTTGAACAACTTGTTATTCCGGGAGAATTTTGTATATTTCAAATTCCTTCCGGGAGAAGGAAGATTTTAATTTTCAGAAAAGAAAAGAAAAAGAAGAGAAACAATTTATTTAGACAGACAGCACGGAGACCTATACAAACGGTCAGAGGTCAAATCCGGGAGACTCTTGGAATTCCGGGCGAGTTTGTTAGCCACTACATGACATAAAAAATAACCTATAATCCTACGATCCTTACTTTGTACAATATTTCTAAGCGAAGGTAACATTTAAAGTAATTAGGAAAAAACACCGATTCGATTTTGAATCAAAGAAATAAATTTTCGAACGTCTACTCACTTTTATAGTCATATATTTTTTAGTTATAGATGTTATATAACAGCAGTCAGGATGTGGTTATATATCTAATATGGGTTTTAACGATTCATATAAGTCAGAGAACATAACGCTTCTTTACAAGAATAATGTGACATTTCATATAGAACGATTTAGATGAAATGTCACGTTATTCTTGTAAGAATAATGTTGCATTTCATAAAGAACGATTTAGATGAAATGTCACATTATTCTTGTAAAGAGGCGATAAGTAATATCAGAGGTTAGTTAAGTCAAAAAATCTCTACCTACTTTAAATTTTCTTTAAAAAACCTTTATTATAAATAACCTGAACAGTAACTAACAATTGCAGCTTTTCTATAAAGGATTTTAAAGATTCGTGTTATTTTATTTCAACATTTCGTGTTATTTTTTTTCGACGCTAACATCTGTTTCTTATATGTGTGACAAGTAGCGAAATGAGTTAGTAGCTCGTAGAAGTTTGTGGTCACGTAACCAGGACGCGGCGGCAGTTCTCGCGTTTCCGGTATGATGCCAAGATTTATCCGTGATCTTAGCAATGATACACTCCAACACAGTATGTCTCTAGTAAGTGCAAACTTTGTACGCATACAAAACAAATAATCATATAAATTACAGTTTTGCCCCGTATTGTTGTGTATGTACTTTAAATGAGAAGCGTTATAATCATTTTAGCCACACTATGGATACATTAATATACAATACTACCGGGGGTGCGACCGCCTATCGACATTGCTATTGTCGTTGTCATTGCTGTCAAATTTTCATGTCGATTTTTGCTTAAACTAAATAACAATAATCGAAATAATCTACCACTATCGCTTGTTTCTCACCTACGAAAGCAAGAAAAATGATCAGATTATCACTACTCCTTATAAAGGAGCTATAAATCGACATTAAAATTTGACAGCAATGACAACGACAATAGCAATGTCGTTAGGCGGTCCGACTCCACCGCCTGCTAGCGGAAGAATTCTCATCTAATGGAAGAGAATTCTTCCACTAGTGCAGTCAGTCAACTGAACAATGGCGGTCAAATTATTCTAATGGGGTGGCAGTGAGCGCAATAACGCAAGATGGACAGCAGCGTCCTGCGATAAAACTACTGCCATTGCGATCGTCAATCTGCATGCCAAGCGTAGCGATTATGCCATATCCCCCTTATGGGGAGGCTTTGGTCCAGCAGTGGAGGTCTTTCGGCTGTAATTATGATGATGACAATACTTTTACTGGTGGTAGAGCTCTAGTGACGGAGCTCGCGGGCGTAGGCACCACCGCATTACCTAATATACTTGGCGCTAAATGGTAGTGTTCAGCACTATCGTGTACCGGTCAGGTGGTAATGTACGGCCCTGTAATTTCCGGCACAGAGCCTTACCTTAGGCCTCAGAAGTGATAACGCATCTACACTTTGACCTTGGTCTTTTTGTGGGTGTTTATAGGCTGCAGTCATCACTTAACATCAATGTGAACTGCATGCTTGTTTGCCACTTTCATAAAATAAAAAAAAACTACGCCGCCTTGGCAAGTTAAACAAAGCTTTACGATCTATGGCCCGTTGAATATAAACAAGGTAAATCATAAGTGATGAGTTTGGTTACAAACACTGTGACACGGAATTTGAGGGTGACGAGAGTGCCCCCGCCAAGACGAGACAAGCCGTTTTGACTAAGGTTTGGAATTTGTAAGGTTAGGCCGTGCACAATAAGAAACTTGGCTCTACAAAAGATCTGATAAGTTTTTGACATTACGAGCAATATGGTCTCGTCTTGGCAACATTTTAAATGAAAATATTTTTGGTGGGATTGTATATATATGTTAGATTATAAATGTGAAAGTAATTCTGTGTATCTTTTTTACGCTTTCGCGACCAAATCGCGGAACAGACTCGTATATAGTGTATTTTTTACTACCCTTTTGTGTCAATATCCGAAATATCGCGGACGAAGTCGTGGGAAACGGCTAGTTTATAACATAGAAAAACTTATGTGTTTCTTCAGAATATCCATTCATTATAGCCATATTTTACTGCAATAAGTGGCAATAAATAATTCAAACTAGAAGTTCAAGTAGTTTCAATGCAGATGTAGCACTTGTCATTTCTGAGGCCAAAAACCTTTTGCCTCTATAACAAGAATCACGGCCCCATGCCATCTAACGGAAATACAGAGAGGCATTAAAGTAGGTGTAGAAAAATTTTAATTACTACCGTACAAGATCTGTATCCTCTAAAATTAATGGTTTACAACACGTTGAACTTTTTATTCTAATCTTAATGTTTTAAATTTTTAAAAATTCGAACCCCAAGTTAAGTAATTTGGGTTTGGATAATATATACCAGATAAGGGAAATTAAAAAATTGTTATTGTCGCATTACCTAATCCGCAGCCGGACTGACTCGACACTATACCGAAGATATCCGGGACGTCAGTCTAGACGAGATTAGTACGGCTCTCAAACAGTTTAAGAACAATAGGGCGCCGGGTGATGACGGAATCAAAGCTAACCGCCTGAAAGCAGGCGGAAGACCAGTATTAGAAGCTCCTCAGTTGATGTTCAATTCCGTCATATCCGAGTGCAAAACGCCACAGGCGTGGCACAGAAGTGTGGTGGTACTGTTAAGAAAGGCGATAATACCCTTCTAAAAAACTATAGGCCCATCGCACTTCTAAGTCACGTCTATAAGCTGTTTTCTAGAGTGATCACGAACCGTCTATCTCGCAGACTCGACGACTTCCAGCCTCCCGAACAAGCCGGTTTACGTAAAGGCTTTAGCACCATAGACCACATTCACACGCTACGGCAGGTTATACAGAAGACAGAAGAGTATAACCAGATCCTATGTCTAGCGTTCGTGGACTATGAGATAGCCTTCGATTCGGTTGAGATTTGGGCTGTGCTACAGTCACTCCCTCTGGAGTGACTGTAGCACAGCCCATCTTCTCGTCCAGCAGTGTCTCAAGAAAAAGGTTTTTGACCAATGTGTGTTACCAGTGATGACATATGGGACAGAAACGTGGTCGCTTACTATGGGCCTCATAAGAAGGCTCAAGGTCACTCAAAGAGCAACGGAGAGAGTTATGCTTGGAGTTTCTCTGCGAGATCGAATCAGAAATGAGGAGATCCGCATGAGAACCAAAGTTACCGACATAGCTCACCGAATAGCGAGACTCAAGTGGCAGTGGGCGGGGCATATAGCTCGAAGAACTGACGGCCGTTGGGGCAGAGCAGTTCTTGAGTGGCGACCGCGTACCGGAAAACGAAGCGCAAGCAGGCCCCCCACAAGATGGATCGACGACCTGGTGAAGGTCGCGGGCAATCGCTGGATGAGGGCGGCTCAGGACCGTTCGTTGTGGCATTCTTTGGGGGAGGCCTTTGTTCAGCAGTGGACGTAGATTGGCTGAAATGATGATGATGATATGGCCCCGTTATAATTGACTCTTACACAAATATGCACTCTAAAGCGAAATATTTCAGAAATGGATACTTATCGAACAATGTTCTTCTCAATAATATTTTTAATGATTTATCCAGCACGATCACAACGACACTCCACAAGGTGGGATCCGCGTGGAAAAAAAATGCACGATCATACCAATGTATTTAAGTGTAGGGGAGGTACCTTAAAAGTTATATATTTTCAAGATATTATTGCACTAATTGTTTTATATTATTTCGCATTAACACATGCTTGTGAAATATATTTTATTTTAATATATTTTTTTTTTCTTTCCATTTTTCTTTAAAATAAAATATTATTGCACTACTTTGTTGGCATGACTAACATGTCTACATAATCATATGTGACACCAAAATCATTTTCTTGTAAAATGTTTCCGAGAAGAGATCTCACCGTCGAAATTTATATTAAATCTCATGTAGAGCCAAGGTTTTAACTCCACATCCTAACCCAACGAGTCCCAACTTTACAAATGTTGTTAATATTATAATTTTTGTCTCATACGTCTTGAAGTAACAAAATCACAGAAACTGTGTGAAGCCACTTACAGTTGAACGACAACCGACCATACTATCATAATAATATGTTAAGGGTGTTACGGACAAAATAGCAAACATATTAAGAAAACCATCTTTAAAAACGGTTTTTAAGCCACACAAGAAAATACATTAGTTTTTGAGACCCTTACATAATTTCGGTATTTACCATCTCGACTGTGATTGTGGACTCTTTTATATAGCCCAAACACAGAGAGCGGTTTCCACCAAAATTAAAGAACATATCTCACAGTCAGGGATCACATAGCGGGCAAACCAACTCATTATATTCGGTTTGATAAAACTTGGAACCTACTCGCTACAGAAGACTAAAAATGGTTCGCGAGGCTATTGAAATTAAAAAACATCCAAATTTATAGCAAAATTTAAGCAACAGTCTATAAGACCTCAAGATACAATTAGTATCTTTTGTGTTAATCTTGAACGCTACGCAAGACGTTTGCGAAATAGATGGAGGTAGCTGCAAATAATAAATTTTCAAACTGCTGTCAGACAAATGTCACCTCAGTCAGCCTGAGACCACGGAAGCTGAAAAGCGACCGAAACTTCGGGTTCGATTTTAAATAATCATTTTAGTTTAATAATAGGTATACCTACGCGAAATAAATCCGAAAACTAGTTTTAACAATAGATAAAATTGTTGTATCTCAAAGTTTTTATTTTTACTGATGGTACTGATGGTACAATTGCACCGAAATCTGGTAGGACGCAGGTCACGTACGTCGTACTACTGACATAGAGCTACCGTTAAAATTTGCAGCTGGTTACAATATGTGTTAATGTATATAATAATTTATTTATTAAATCAAAAAAAGAATAACTTTTATGCACAGAATTAATGTACATAAGGCGGTCTTAATATCTAGTGATATTCTCACCAGCCAACTTTAGGACTAAATTAATCTTTTTTCCCAATATAGCTCCTATTGCGAAAAAAGAAGCATCAAAGTTCTGGATTTCGACAGTGCATGTGGTATTTTTTGACACAAATTGTTCGCTAACATTTTTCGTTGAAGCTCACAAACAAAACTTTTATAATGTACTAGCTGTTGCCCGCGACTTCATCCATGTGGATGTCGAAAAGTAGCCTATGTTGTTTCACAAAGTCAGCTCTATCTCTGTACCAAATTTCATTAAAATCGGTTCAGTCGTTTGGACGTGAAAAGGTAAAAGACAGAGTTACTTTCGCATTTATAATATTAGTAGGGAAGTAGGGATATATAAAAATATATAAATCATATAAATATATATGTGCATATATTATAAATATAGTAGGGATTTTGACAAACTGTGTAATCAACTATGGTTGGTTGTACGTCCAAACCTGGACAAAAGAAATGACTACAACCAAAATAAGTCATCATCATCACTCATCTAGATCAGATGAGTAGCCCCCCCTCCTGTACTTATTTTGCTCCTGTATTCAAACTTTCAGAAAATCAGCCTATCTCAGCTATCATCATCCGGTCCTCGCAAAAAAAATGCAAGCTGACGTGAATATTTTATGTTGCTTATGATTTCTAGAAGCTACATACATACGTTACATGAATTTAATACATTTGAGTCACCGTCCCACCAATTTATGTATTCGGCGCAGATATTTTCAAGCACATTGTCTCCGTACAAGGTAGACATCGTTTTATCGAAACACTAATTACGGTTAGTAAAAACAATGTTTTATAGCGCAGTCAATCGTTCGGATCGGCGACCACTGAGTCAGCTGTAATCGATACGCTGTAATTGCGGACCATGTACTCGTATCGGTGAGACAATGACGTTGGACTGGCGAACGTAGATCGTATCGTTCGCAGTTACATGCGTTTAAGTAATTGCGGGAACGGGCATTGTTAACCAGTCGACGCAAATTGGGCATTAGCGATAATTTATTGACTTTTAAATTAACTCGCATTGTCGTTAGCTCTATTTGAATATTTAGCGTGTGGGCTCGATCGACGACGATGGACCCTAATGATAGCAATTGTTCTCCATCATTGGGCGCCAGTCGCAGGTGCCGTTCTGGTGGCGAGCAGCGGTGCTGCTGACCTCGCGGGAACACCGGCGCCACACAATGACAATCTACGATCGATGCTTTTGTTTGATTTTAAACAATGATCAAGTTAACCAGTTTACTTATACCAGGTATCTAAGTACAAAGCAAAGCGGCGGTCTGTGTAAAACATGTTAACGGTGGTGTAATAATTATGTAGAACATAAACTGATATAATAATTTACATGTTTTATTGCATAAGTTTGCATGAACATTTCCCTGAATATCTATTGTCTGTCTTTAATAACTTTATCACCGTAGCTTAGTATTGTTTAAAGTTGTGTGTAATTGAGTTGTTTTGATTTTCTCATGACTAGGCGCACTTGTAGTAAATCTTTGTGGTGATTTAAATTATCCAGTCGGCGATAGCAATGCTTTAGTTGTAATGATTTAAATCAGCACTTAAATAAATATAATAAAGTAATAAAGGATCAAATGCACTTAGTTCTCATGTAACACAAAATTAAAATAACAGCAGGAAGCGGGTTCGATCTACGTATGAATCATACGGGGCAAGCGGTAGCGGAGATGCGAATCGGATAATACGGCGGCAAAGTTAGCTGCTGGCGTGCCTCTGGTAAGGAGATTGTCAATTTATGTATGGTGATGTGAGACGGCGCGGGCTGTCACAAAGGCACGTGCGTGCCCCGGAGTGCACCGCGTGCCGTACAAAGCGGCTGCCTCAACTATCGCTCATCTGGGAACTTCCAGCGAGGTGTAATGGCCTCTCATGTGGGGACCTCTGACGAACCGACAGTTCCGATGTGATGTGATCGCGTGGGATGCACCTTTTCTGACACTGATTGCTTTCTAGAAGCCCGTTCCTTTACGTGACATCTTTATCATGAGGTGTAGGTGACATTTGAACACTCGATATGGTACCGTAGAAAAATTGTGTGCTTAGCAACGCGATATTTATGATGATGAGATTACTTGGTCGTAGGGGCGATTGGTCCATCTGTCTGGGTCAAGTGACGTGATTGTGTAAAATTATTCTCATATTCATCAGAGGTATATATATACTCGTACATATAAAAGTTTATTTCAGTAACGTAGAAGTAGCTAATATTTCTGAAGATGACACTTTAGTTACTCAAATCTTATTTTTTCTAATGGAGATAACGTTTACAAAACTTTCAAGAATATGCATTATTTAAAAAAAAGCCAATTGTATAATGTAGTTCCGTTTCTCCAAATAGGTACATTTAAAAATTTTTGGAGTACTCGGAATTTAGTTAAGCCTACTTAGCTGTGATTGTTTACGTTTTAACTTCGTGTATATGTCCGTATATATGTATTATATCCGGCATAGGCTGAAAGGACCTGGGAGGCTCAGTGGCTTTTTACACGCTTGAAATATAAAACTACCGGGACCTAAGGTAGATGTTCGAGGCAAGCCCACTAGCCAGACGAGTGGAAGTCCTAGGTAAGTAGGCTGTGGGGCCCGGCTGGCAAACGCCACCTCGACCATATGACCAGTCCGATATTGTATGTATACTATATTATTATGTTATTTTTTATAACCCTAAATATACAAGGAAAGGAGGGGGATAGAGGGGACATAATTAAAACTCAATAAAAATTGTCAATATAAATTGTAACCTCTTGCAAACGGATCCCATTAGGAAAGTACCTAATAAAAAATATTTTTAAAAAAGTAGGGTGGCAGGTAAGTCTGCATGCAGTAGGCCTGCATTCAAACCAAGCATACATGCAAATACCCACGATTTGCCGGATACATTTTGGCCCTTAACAGGTGGCGACCCTGTTGACACCCTCGGATACATTACTAAATTCCGTGGTACTGGGAAACATCCAGAAAATGGAAATTTATCAATAAAACCAGCGATAAACGATTTATCGCTGATATTCTCCGACTCGAACCCAGGACCCCAGCGTACCTAGTACTTACCTACTTAGGTAGTTTTTTTCAAAGTTCACTGCAATATTTATTGACCTATTCAAGAACACCCACACCATGAATATTCAAACGAGAAACTGGGGTAGTACAGTTGTAAAAATATAATTATTTTTCTAATTTGTTGTTTATAATTTGCCATACATTTTAGTATGTTAATACGCCAAATTATAGCTTTCTAGTGAGTATTACTGAGAGTCTCTGTGCTATGTTGCTAACCAACGGAAGTATGGATATAGCAAAACTAAAAGATTTAACTGTAAGCTACGCAACATAAAAACAATAAAATCGGCAAACCAGGTTTTATGTCAGACTGGAATCTATACCAAGATAACTACTTCATATCTCAGCTAGATAATCTTAGTTAGGGACTTATTTAAAAGGTAGGCTGCTTAGGCATTCACGTGCGCAAAAACAAGTGGGTAATCTAGTGCCAACAAGCAAGAGAGTTTTCGCGGTCCATCATGAGAAAACTTAGTTTAAAACGTAATTTTTGTCACGGTTACGAGTATGTATTATAGTTTTGACCTACAAAACAAAGTGGAATCTTGTTAGTGTATAGTGCTCTTAGTGCTTTTTAGGCTCACATTCACCTATCGGTCCTTCACTATTTATCTTTTGGCATTTAACTGAATTCGAGGAGACAATAAACAATTTTATAATATACATATTTTGCTAGCGAACATCCACCAATCGTAGCCCACGAATTGTTATTGGCCCCGCCTCATTGCTGATAAATACTCTGCGAAAGTGAACAGTTTTTTTGATAGGTCTGACATGATAGGTACTTGGGTTATAATAACATGAACTTTTATTTCTAAAAAGATTTTATCTTCAAACAGATATTTCTTGGAAACATCATAGAGATAGATCTAAAGAGATAGCAATTTAAAAGATTTTCTTAAATATTGAAGTAATGAGGAATGTCTGTTTATTGGCATAAAGTCCTATTCAGACCTGCGCGTTATTAGCTGCTGATGTAAGGAACGAAATTACCGCTCGGTTTCGCTCGGGTATGCCGTGACTAGAGCGGGATTTACACCCATATTCTAAGTCGTAACCTCGACCTTAACTCAACCTCACTCAATGTAATTGGTATTCTTAGTTGTAACTAATAACGTCAACTCGACATTCTGCCTCCGTTTGGGGTAAGAAAGCAATTGTCAAACTCCAAGGTACCTCACGACCTACCTTGAAGTATCGAGGAGTATTTACATTTCGCAGTTTTTCGTGTCGAAACTGTGTAAAAATATAATAACTGTGTAGTTATTAAGGTTATTGTGGTGATAAATAAATAAATACATAACGTAAAATAACGTGATAATTAAATACCATATTTTTCTTTATAAATAGATTCTCATAACTTTGTGAATTATCTATATGATAATCCGTACACATGAGTTACTGTCAAAATACAACTAAGAATATGGATTTCGAGGCGTCCTCATAAAGTATCCTCAGCTGAGTGTGAGTCAAGGAACTTCATATACCGCATCACCACGCGGTATCCGATACCGTTGGTGGTAGCGGGTCCCTCAGGTCTGAATAAGCCTCGCTGTAGTACCTACGCGGCTTAAAAATATTTTCTTCAATGCGATGAAAATACAACAACTAAATTTAAAAGATACCGTAGTGTTTCAAGAAAGAGGTCTTTGACCAGTACCTATGTGTTGCCAATGATGACATACGGAAGAGAAACGTGATCGCTCACTATGGGCCTCATCAGAGCGAAATCGAATCAGAAATGAGGAGATCCGCATGAGAACCAAAGTAACCGACATAGCATACCGAAAGTACTCAAGTGCCAGTGGGCAGGGCACATAGCTTGAAGAACCAACGGCTGTTGACCATTAATAAAAGAATAAAAAAAGCTAAATCTAAAATGGCAAAATATATACAATATGTAGTTCTTAACCCATTCCCTGTCCCATTGCAAACACAATAGCTTAAACAATGCAAATGCTCACATTTGAAACCTGGGACTGGGAACCTGTTAAAAACCTTTCCATGAAATTTAGTTTGATCGAGATTAAAAACTTGGCCATTGCATTTCTAAGTTATGTCTCTAATAGGTTAGGATCCCACTGCAGAATCATTTCGTTCATCCAGATATGTTGCAAACTTATTTTTTACGCACATTTAAAATCAAGAGAATATAATATATCCGATAGGTTGCCTATCAAAAAATGGCCGCAGGTATTTTTTTTGGATAGAATATTTTTTTGCTTGTTTTTTCAATAAAATATCGTCCATTTTACGGCACTATGTATTAAAATTCTGAAAAATCGGGGCTGCCGTTGCGCATTTGGCCACCCCTACATATTTTCGTTCCGCGCCCATAAAATTTTACGTCCATAACGTACCAACATGTATTATTTATATGTATATTAAATTAAAGCTATTTTTTCTCATTATTATGATATACGGGAGCCAAATTAAATCGGCCCCATATAAGAGTTGGCTGGCTGTTAAAAAAAAATAATTAAAAATACTTGCGGCCAAATTTTGATAGGCAACCTAGGGGATATACATTCTCTAGATTAATAATATGTGTAAAAATTTGCAGCATATCTGGATGAACGAAATGATTCTGCATCGTAACCTATAAACTGATTTCGAGGGTGATTACAATACGTCTATCTAAACTCGACGATTTCCAATATCCCTAACAAAACGGTTACTATGAAGGCTTTAGCACCATAGACCACATAATATACACACTGCGGCAGGTTATACAGAAGATAGTAAAGTATAACCAGCCCCTATCTCCCCTCGTCTCGATCGTTCGTAGACCATGAGAAAGCTTTCGATTCGGTCGAGTCTAATCGAGATTTGGACTATGCCACACACGTGCCAAAGCGACAACCGGTAAATCGAGGTACTTATACGAGTTTATACCATCATTTCGGTTCGCCACCAGGATCTGAACTCGAAGAATGAGACAGGGAGATGTCATACTTCTAAAACTTCTATATCTTCAACCTGGACTGGAATGGACTTGGAGTGATATGTGTAGCATATGATGTTTACTGCATTGGAAGATATCTTCAATCTTCTGGACTGGAATAGACTTGGCATCAACAGTAAGGGTGAATATATTTCTCATAGTCGATTTTCCGATGATATCGTCGTCATGGTTGGAACCCTGGCAGACCTTGGCGCAATGCTCGATGGCCTCAGTAGAGCCTCCTAACGAGTGGATCTTAAAATGAACATGAGTGAAGATCATGTCAAATGTCCATTTTTAGGGTTCCGTAGTAAACAAGGAACCCTTATAGTTTCGCCATGTCCGTCTGTCTGTCTGTCTGTCCGTCCGCAGTTTAGCGCAAAAACTATTAGTACTAGAGATTTGAAATTTGGCACAAGTATACACCTTAATTACGCCGATAAAGTGGTAGAATAAAAATGTGAAAAGAATTTTTTTTTGGGTAACCTCCCGTACTAGTAACGCGCGGATATTTTTTTTATTTTCGATTTGCATATAGTGTGGGATGTCGTTGGATAGGTCTTTTAAAAATATTATGGGTGTTCCAACATCATTTTTCGATTTAGTTAACTGTTCGTGACTTAA
Source organism: Macrosoma leucophasiata (assembly GCA_036365455.1). Taxonomy (NCBI): domain Eukaryota; kingdom Metazoa; phylum Arthropoda; class Insecta; order Lepidoptera; family Hedylidae; genus Macrosoma; species Macrosoma leucophasiata. The sequence continues at coordinate 11,788,541 of JAWQUS010000003.1, read as the reverse complement.
TAAGCTTTAAAGTAAAAAAAATCGTTAGACTCAAGTGTCCTCACCCCCTACAGACTAAACGGTTGTTGTTTGAAATTCAAACGTAACGGCAATAGTGTCTACATATAACGAAAATAAAAGGAAATCTATCACACCTAAGTTGGCCCTGCAAGTTTGCGAGTAATAGTCGACCAAATATATTTTACTAGAAAATTTAGAACAACTCCATAGAAAATATTTATTTATTTTTTTCATTATATCTCTTACTCTGTAACTACGGAACCCTGCACTGCGCGTGGCCCGACACGCACTTGACCGGTTTTTTAATGTAATGAAAGTGAATGAAAAGCATGCACATTGGTATTAAGACTATTAAGTGATGACTGTAGCCTATAGACATCCACACAAAGACCCGAGGTCAAAATGCAGATGCGTTGCCACCCTTGAGAATTTAGCTGTTATGTCTCTGTGATAGTTATTTTGGGGCCATACATTACCATGTAACCGAAACACAATTAACAATAGTGCTGAACACTATCAATCAGCGGCAGATAGACAGCGGCGACATTAGGTAATGCAATGGCCTACGCCCTAGAGCTTCCACACTGTTACTCTACCATCAGTCCATGTTACACCTACTCCCGTACTGGTTGATGGGACTACGCACCCATGAGACCTAAGTTGTTAATCTCTGTGATAGCTACTAGTTAGTATTCTAACCGGAATATGATAGTGATAAACACTACGTAAATATCCTCACAGGTAAGATCCTGTTGTCACGATTTTTCTTGAAAACTGCATGAATTGTATTGTAGCTTTGGAGTTTATCTCGAATAGACTGATAGATAAACCCAAAAGGTGATCTTATTTTTATAATAAGTAGTGATAATGTTCTTCTGACGAGGCAAATTCTTGATCTTTTATTAATGTTTAAATGTAAATTCTGAGCTACCTTTTGTATTTGTAAAATCTAAGTTATAACATTCTGAATACTTCTGTTTATGGTTGGTTGGGTGAACATGATAGTGTTTGTTGCGCAGACGCAGTCGATTAGCTTCGTCCGGTCCAGATAACAATATACGGAACGCTGATCCGAATTATTTCTATGCAGACGTCGCTGACACAGATTTCTTCCGGAATGCTAAATATTGTTATTAATATATTTTATTGACATATATGGAGACTCAATGAGTCCAACTTCATGTCAACCTATCAACCTCCTTTAAAGGCTAACTACATACAAAGAAATCAATAGCGTTCCTCCTCCTGAAGTCTGGAATTTTTTACCAACGTATTGACAAAAATGACTATATTAAATTCTACCATCTGGCGGCAGGTGGATTAAGTAGTGCGGTGATATACTACTCTTGAGCTCGGTCACTGTTACACTACTAGTAACACAAACATATTTTTTTCACGCCACCCTACTGTTAAAAAAGACTGTATGCAGAATATGGGACTGAGAAAAAATACTTGGAAAAAATATTTATCTTCAGGAATTACAGGTATATTATGCTCCCTGATTCTAAACAAATAAGATAGACAGCACAGCTTCGTGTGAAACTTTAACATCATTGACGCGTTAATTTGATGTGTCAACATAAAAACCCAAGATCCTAATGCACTCATTATCTACGTCTTTTTCATCATAACGGTTCACTTATTTCTGGATTCCACAGGAAGAAGTTATGGTAGAGAAGGGATAATATAGCATAACGCTTGTTTGTTAAATGGATTGTTACAGTATTTTTACTATCAGGATTAACGTTTAGGTTCTGGACCGAAATAAATGTCAACACAGAATAGAGACTTACCATATCGGCAGACCGTTCGTTGAGAATATTTTACTGGCAGAGCTGCAGTTAAGGCTCCTAGAGCTTGAGGCTATACCAACCAACACACACTATTACAATAGATACGTTCTTTAGACTGTGCTATTACTACACACTATTTTATCTTTCTGTCATAAATATATTAGAGTTAGCTGCCACTGTCTTTTGTTTGACCTGGTGCCACTGTTACTCTTTGTGCATTATGATGGACTGGGTTGGTGCTATGGTTCCACATGCTTCATAACATTGTAATGAGTTCAATCCCTACATCAGAACACATATTACAGTATTGATGGAGGCCCAAAAGCATGCACTGAACGTTGATAGTGAGTGAATACTGCAGCTTATAGACATCTACACAACAGCTGGAGTCAATATGTAGATGCGTTGACACCCCTGAATAAGTTCCACAGCCACGACCTTTAAGATCTATAGAATAACTGGGATCACAGGATAATGATTGATATTATTGATATAAACTAGATTGAATGGTATTTGTTTGTCAGATAGGAGTATATAACGGCATCCACGAAGGAAACTGGTTTGAGTTGTGGGTGTGTTTTAATAATTGATTTCATAAAGGAAGTTCTATCGAAAAAAAAATACCTAAAATATGTTTACAATCCGAATCGCACTTTGCCGAGTCCGCTTGCTTCTCTGTCAACTGTTTGACATACCTACACAAATGTGAATTGTGAACATAAAACCAACACGTAGTGTATTTTCGTTTGTTTCTTCTCGCTAAAAGTTACCAGTTTGGCCAGTTTTCAAGAACAAATACAAACTTACTTATACTATTTTGGTTCGTCTTAATCATAACATTACTAACTTTTCAAAGTTGAATCTAGTTTCAGTTATTATTATAAAGATTTAGTTTGACATTGTAATCTCAAAGAGGAATTAATGTGTAGATCTTTGATTTTTGAAGTGTAGACATGTACCTATATGTAGTACTTGCTGCCGTTCAATGGCTGTTGCTAGTCCATTTAACAGCAGATATTACCAATTTCATTTGGTAGTGTTTACATTCACCAATCCTATTAGAATTCATGTACTAGTAAACTATGGAAATATTTAATTATTATAGGTAAATATTTATTGATTCGAACAGCATTTTGTGTGATATTATTTAAAATAGGTATAAGTATATGTGAGTCTAAGCTAGATGTACTATCGAAGAAGAAAAACATTGAAAAATAGACTTTACCACCATACAAATAAGGCACCAACGTGCCCAACCGGTCATTTCTTCTGTAGTACCTATTATGGATTCAACGTGTGGCCATGAGTAGCAATGAACTTTTTACCAAGCAAGAAAATAAGTAGAAAGTTATTATCGTTAACCAATTCAAAGTATTTTTTTAAGACCAACTGAGATCATAGTTTAACTTGTAGATAAATATTTTATATCATAACAAGCTTAAAGTTTTGTGAAATAAATATTACTGCTTTGTCTTTACACAACGTAATCGTAAAATGTGCTCACCATGCGTAGCAGGTGTAAAGTAAAGTGCAAAGAGGTCGTCGACTGAGGCAGTGGTGGAAGCCGAAGTGATGGTGGCGGTGGCGGTGTGCGCCGGCAGCTGCGCGAAGGGCTGCGGTTGCGCCAGCGGCGGCGCCGGGCCGCTGTAGTGCAGCCCGCTCGGACCTGCCTCCACCAGCAGCTGCATGTGTGATATGTCCACGAATTCGTCGCCGTCGCCTCGACCGACCAGCTCCTCGTCCTCCGGCCGACGCATCGCGATCACCGAGAGCATCGCACGAGCGCATCCCCGTACCGCGCACACCACACCATACGCGGCTGAGCCGCACTCACTCCGACACCGGCACCGTTCCGCACGCACACGGGGGTACCGTACACCGCGTCGACCGGCACTTTGATGGTCCGCCCGGAACTATCTTATTTACTTAATGTCCTAAATAAATTGACGCGATCACAGAAAATTTCCTTTAAGAAACTACTAATAACCCGGCATCACGCGGGGTCAGCGGCGTCTACTGATAAATGAACACAGATTTTGCACGCGAGTGTCGTCGCGCCGAGAACGCCACATCCTCGACTGAGGCGCGCGCGGAACGGCGAGGGCGTGCAGCACGCCGCCCCCGTGCGACGAGAGCGCGGTGCCACAGTCGTGGCCCGCCGTGCGCCCTATCAATGGACGCCAGCCACCCGGTCGAGGTCGGCGTTCATTCACGACGGCCGTGTTAATGGCGTTCGAGCCGGGCGCCCTCGCTCGGCCGTCGTCGCCCACGTGCGCGAGAAAATGGCGCGGCGTCGCGACGGCGAAGGGAGGCGCGCGAAAACCGTGGGTCTCTCGAATGTAGTGATGGTGCAAACGGGCGGCGCGCGCGCGACCACGCGTGGGCGCGGAGGCTCGTCGCGTGCTCGTGCGTCACCGCGGCTTTGCGCGCGCCCGATTCACATTTTGCCCGCACCACTTTCTCCGCACTGAATCACGATCCGCATTCGTACACTACGCGGCGTGCCCGTGCGTTCCCGGAGACCGTTTTGGCTATTCTACAATTAGCCGCGTGCCACGCGCTCCCGTGACGTGGACGGCCCGGACGAGATAGTTCCGACGTTACGTAGATCATATAAATCATTGGCTTCGTCCAAAAATACATAACTGATCATGCTGAAGCGACGTAATATGCACGACGATGCAACATGAACACTGTGATCGTTGACTCGTACCGTGCCTGCGCAGAGATGTTTAAAAATATCTAAGATGTCTCATACAAACAGTTGTTTACAAACCCTTTTCCGAGTTGAGATTCCTCAACGATTCAGTCAGGATCTTTATATTAATATAATCTACACATATCGGCGTTTGAAGTAAAAAAATAGATAATTAGGTACCTACGTATCAATAAACAGGGCACGCGTCGGGTGCGGTATACATCCTTCGGTAATAAGGAAAGGTCGTGAGCCATTTGTGCGTTACCATGGTTACAACCTGTTGATCCACGCTTTGAGGCAAACAAATGTCAAAGTGCACAGAATGGGTGTAAATCGTGGGAGGATTTCGGGGGTGGAAGCGTATTACAACCCACATTACCATTTACTTTGTGATATTAAGTAATCCTGTTCAAAACTTTTTGATCTCTTTCAAGTAAAATAAATTTTCAATAGATTGATATCATTGAATTTATGTGAATATGTATATACCTATTGATGGTTCTGAACGAATGGAGTGGCTGCTTGACACATGTTCCTGTAATATACATATTGAAGGCATTTGAAGCACGTATTTTCGTTTAATATAATAAGTTAATTATAATTTGTTAATACACTCCTCTTTTACCTGCTTACCGACGTAAATTATTCAGTGAAATTGTTCAAAACATAATTATAAACAATGTCTAGAAGTTCCCCATCATTCCCGTGTATGGAAAAAAATATATTCAAGGTCAAAGGTAAAAAAATGAGTTTTTCGCGATTTTCAGCAAAACGGTAAGTTTTAACATAAAATTATCTATAAAAAATGTATCAATACTTTTTTTCTGATATATATGAGCCACCGTTTCTGATATATATGATTCAAAAAGTTACACGTTTCCACGCCACCTATGAGGTAGTGTACTTAGCGCGTTTTTTTTAAATGTGGTTTCAGGGGTTTGCGGGTCAGTAGTGATCCTGTTTAATGTAAAAGTATTGCAAAATAACGGATATTTTCAAAGATTGGAAAAGATAAAAGCGATGTAGATTAAAAAAAAGTGTTGAAGATCATTCGTCTGATTCGTAAGTTTCAAATTCTTGTGCTTCTTCTTGTTCTTCTTCTTGATCTTCTTCTTGTTCTTCTTCCCCTGCTTCTTCTTCATCCTTATTTTGGATGCAAGTCAATTGCGTCAATAGCGATGTAGCGCATGATACTTCGTCGGAATCAAACGAATCCTCCATTGTTTGTGATTCGATATTAGAGCACGACCGGCCTTGACAATTTGTGCATGCCAAAGAACAAACGAACACGACTTCCAGCCTCCCGAACAAGCCGGTTTCCGTAAAGGCTTTAGCACCATAGACCACATTCACAGGTTATACAGAAGACAGAAGAGTATAACCAGCCCCTATGTCTAGCGTTCGTGGACTATGAGAAAGCCTTCGATTCGGTTGAAATTTGGGCAGTGCAGAGGTGCCAAGTTGACAACCGATACATCGAGGTGCTGAGGAGCTTGTATGAAAACGCCACTATGTCGGTCCGGCTTCAGGATCAGAACTCGAAACCTATCCAATGCAGCGAGGTGTGAGACAGAGAGATGTTATATCTCCGAAACTGTTCACCGCTGCATTGGAAGACGTCTTCAAGCTTCTGAACTGGAAAGGACTCGGCATCAATCTTAACGGCGAGTACATCTCCCACCTCCGATTTGCAGATGATATCGTAGTCATGGCTGAGACCCTAGAAGACCTTAGCACAATGCTCAATGCTCAATGACCTCAGTAGGGCCTCCCAACGAGTGGGCCTTAAAATGAACATGGACAAGACGAAGATCATGTCAAATGTCCATGTTACACCCACTTCTGTTATGGTCGAGGGTACTACACTCGAAGTTGTTGACAATTATGTATACTTGGGACAAACGGTCCAGTTAGGTCGGTCCAACTTCGAGAAAGAGGTCAATCGCCGAATCCAACTCGGTTGGGCAGCGTTCGGGAAGCTACGGTACATCTTCTCGTCCGTCTTACCGCAGTGTCTCAAGAAAAAGGTCTTTGACCAGTGTGTGTTGCCAGTGATGACTTATGGGACAAAAACGTGGGCCTCATAAGAAGGCTCAAGGTCGCTCAGAGAGCAATGGAGCGAGCTATGGTTGGAGTTTCTCTGCGAGATCGAATCAGAAATGAGGAGATCCGCATGAGAACCAAAGTTACCGACATAGCTCACTGAATAGCGAGACTCGAGTGGCAGTGAGCAGGACACATAGCTCGACGAACTGACGGCCGTTGGGGCAGAGCAGTTCTCGAGTGGCGACCGCGTATCGGAAAGCGAATAAGTTACAATGATCGATAGAAAAATATTTAAACATTAAATATATTATATATATATATATATATATATATATATATATATATATATATATATATATATATATATAATATTAAATATAACAACTCTAGATGTATATATACGTGGCGTACTCATGCATATTATGACGATAACAACTTTTATAACATTTTGAATCGTTATATCTCAGAAACGGTAGCTCGTAAGAAAAAAGAAAAAAGTATTAATACATTTTTTATAGATAATTTTATGATCGACATTTTTTTTGAGGTACTTTTATGATAAAACTTACCGTTTTGCTGCAAATCGCGATAAACTAATTTTTTGACCTTGAATATTTTTTTTCCATAGACGGGAATGATGGGGAACTTCTAGACATTGTTTATATTTATGTTTTGAACAATTTCACTGAAATTCAGCTTGATCGGACTTTATGTAACTTCACTCTCATTTTTTGGTCTAAATTGACCGGACTATACCTCAAGCTCAGCTTGCAATACAAATAGCAAGTACGTAGTAGTTTTTTTGATAAAGTCTATTTTTGTGATTTAAAATACTTACTAAAATACCATACTAAAATGATTATAGCTTAAGTTGATATTTTGTCGAAAAATCAGCATCCGCCTCAAGTCTGTCCCAGTAGTAGGTACAGCAAGTCATTACTACTACGATGGGCACCTGCTTCAATCCTCATAATATATATATACGTATACATATCTATTGTTCTATTTGTTCGATTGGAGATATGTGGTGGCATTTTTCAATTTTTCTTAGAAGTTTCTCAGTGTCACCTTTCGGAGTTTATGTCATATAGTTGACGGGCAGACGGAAAGCACCTGACAGAAAATGGTCACCGTCGCCGATGAACATTTGCAACACTCTGTATGAAGGACTCTTTGATATGAGATGATAGAGATAAAATATGAAACTTGGAAAAGTGAGATTTTGAAGGAAAATATTTTTTTTACTGTCCACTACCACTTTGTAAAAGACTCGGCTACGTTGTAATAAATAATTTACTTAGGAAATTTATTACTGATTTTTACTTTTTCTAGCTTATTATTTTTTTGTTTCGAAAAAGAAAACAATTCTTAAAAAATTATGATAATCGTTTCTTGATCGATACCAATTTCAGAATTTTAGATTCAGAACAATTTCAACGTGTTTAACAAATTACAGACTGACTCATCACCGCCCAAACCGCGTAACATATAAACATGACATTTGGACTGTAGGTTTAACATTTATAATGTAAGCTTTAAACTAACATTTAACTTGTAGGCACGAGTAGGTTTTCTGAAATTCCACCCTCAAAAGGGTATAATGAGCTAGGCACTTCAGAGATCTTGGGTATCTGTGCTCGAAATCACTTCCACATTTTGTATCCACCTATTGCTCAATGCTCAGATATGTTATGGAAGTTATTTAATTTAGGAAGCTTTGATATTAACTCACTACTTATTCGTAGTTTGATCCTACCCTTGGAATTGTATTCTAAGTCTATGTGGAAATAGTGAAATTAGTTACATAGAGACTAATAAAGGCCTACGCATGTCCGGCGCCCACGATTGACTTTAATGACGAAGGTAAAGGACAGCGAGTTAAGAGCTACTTTTGATTTTCATTATTAGATTTTTCAAATAGAAAACAATTTAAACAAAGTTAGAGTGGGTATTCGTAAATAAGTATTATATTTATTCTACGGTACTGAGTCAATGAAATTTCGTACATAATTCGTAATTTGTAGGTGTTTTAATAATTTCTAGGTCAGAGTAGGTATGCTGCTTGATTAAGTCCCATCTAATTTCGAGAGATATTTTATGTTTTCCTGGATTCCTAGGCAAAGATAGCATGATGAGCCATATTTTTTACGAAGTGAAGATAGTAAACAAGCATGCATTTCACATGAATGTTAAGTGATGACTGCAGCCAATAGACATCTACACAAAAACCATAGTTCAAATGCAGATGCGTTTGCACCCTTAACCACCCTGAGTCCTCTGTCTTCATATGTCTCTGTGATAGTTATTACAGGGCCAATAATTACCATCTACTCGGAGCAACATAGTCTTGAACACTAATATTTGGCGGGAAATACATTGGTAGGTACCTACCTACGACCTCGAGTCTTTACACTGGAACTCTGCCATAAGTAACAAATTATCAAACTATAAGGCTGCTATTGACTACAAAGAAAAAGTAGAAGTAGCCTGCTATCATTTAGCTTCCAAGGCAAGCAAGATGATAGACCCGACCAGCACCGCCTCGGTTAACGGCGTCCACTCGTTGTCGACTGGTGGTCCACGGGTGTACGGCGCGATGTTACTTGTGAACCACTTGCGGACGTCTTGCGGACAGCGCGCGGTCTACTTGGGAACAGCGAATTGGCAATGCAAAGTCAAGACAAGCTAGTGGTCACCGAGTGGTCCGGTTGACGGCTTGCGGTCGAGGCGATACGGAGCGATGTTGATGTAATGAGTGCAGACCGCTCGAGGCGGTCGGTCGCTGGTCGGGTGCCAGGTGGCCGTAGTGAGCTATGACCCTAAGAATACTTTTCCTCCAAAGAGATTGCCATGGATAGTAATAGTATTCACCAATTTTTAATTGCTCCGTCGGTGAAAAGCAAAAATATAATTGGTCGTGGTTATAAATGCACGATGTTCTCGCTACTGTCGATGCAGCGGATAGGTCGAGTTGCACATCTATCTACTTTTCATCTGCGAATCTCCTAAGCACATCTCACCCGCTCCGGTACACTTTGCAGCATTGATGAAAACACTTTCTCATAGTTTCATAGTTAAGCTTTGACTTGTTACATACATACAGCGTCTTTACTCTCGTCTTTATAATCTTAATATATATAAATCTCGTGTCACAATGTTTGTCCTCAATGGACTCCTAAACCACTTAACCGATTATAATAAAATTAGCACACCATGTGCAGTTCGATCCAACTTGAGAGATAGGATAGCTTACATTACGCTATGACTAATAGGAGCAGAGCAGCGCGGGCGAAGCCGGGGCGGGCCGCTAGTGTCAATATATATATGCGAGCGATGACTATACAAGACAAAAAGACTGTCTGTATGTTGATGTTTGTTCACTACGTTGATCTCATGTGAATAAGCGAGTATTTTTTGTTGTAGGCATCACACGGTTCTATTTTAGCATTCAACTATGCAAACTTGCCTAAATACAATTAAAGGTGTTAATTTATGGCTCCCAAATGTATTATTTTCAAATAAGTATAGGTACCTAATGTGTGTACAGAAATTTGAATGAATATTTCATGTGTCATTGTTTGTGTACACGTAATTAGCAAACATATCTGTAGACGTAATCGGAATTTACGTAACATGTGTGCACACGATGTGATGTACGATGGTGTCAGGAGCATCATTATACTTCGGGGGCGTCGTGACGCATTCTCTAATTTCGTCACTATTTTGTCTCAATTGCAATGACGTCTACACGTTTCATAACTTCCCATTTAGATAACATGGACTGATAAATAAATATATCGGACGCCAATTTTAGGAGGTATAAAAATAGTCTATCGATATTTCCATCGCAAGGCGTATACATGCACGTCATTTTGTATTGACACTGGTTATTCACAGATAATTGTTTTGTGTTCGGTTTCGAAACGAATTGTCTTGAAATTTAGACAGCGGCACCGTCCCTATGGCTTGATTGTGGCAAGTCACTACTATAAATATCTATTAGGCTTTTAAGCATAATAGATATTTATAGTATTTCAAATTTTAATTTGATCAGAGATTAGATCCTTACCATTAAAGAAAAGGTGTCGGGTGGTAATTAATAATAGGTTGGGGAAAAAGTCTTTTCGCATTATAGTATGTATGAACTTGTAATAAAATCTCTTTGGCTGTAGTATTTGTATCTGGCTGGTTTTGGTATCATTGAAAGTTAAAATTTTAAGGAACATAATTCCAAATTCAAATTAGGCAAATGTGTGATTTTCATTTGTTTTTCGTACTGTCAAGATGAGTGAATCTAATGAAGAAATTCGATACATTTAAAATTTTTTCTACAAAAAAGGTAAAATGCAACGCAAGCCGGGAAAAAAGTTTGCGATGTTTATGGACCTAGTGCAGTGTCTGTGAGAGTAGCACAAATTTGGTTTAAGCGTTTTCAATCCGGAAATTTTGATGTCAAAGATGCACCTCGCTCTGGTCGCCCTATTACGTATTAAATGGATGCCATTTTTGAAAAAGTGGAGCAAGATCGACATATCAGTAGTTACGACGTAGCTGAAGAACTGAGAATTGATCACAAAACAGTTTTGGCGCATTTGAAAAAAGCTGGGTACAAAAAAAGCTCGATATTTGGGTACCTCACGAGCTCACTGAAAGAAACCTAATGAACCGTGTACTCATTTGTGATTCTTTATTACGACGTAATGAAACCGAATCATTTTTGAAGAAGCTGATAACTGGTGATGAAAAGGATGAAAAGTGGATCACGTACGACAAGAACGTGCGAAAAAGGTCGTGGTCAAAGGCCGGTCAGGCTTCACAGACTGTGGCGAAACCCGGGTTAACTCGCAATAAGGTGATGTTGTGTGTGTGGTGGGATTGGAAGGGCATTATTCATTATGAGCTATTACCACCAGGCAGGACTATCGATTCTGAACTCTACTGCGAACAACTGATGAGATTAAAGCAAGAAGTTGAGAGAAAGCGGCCGGAATTGATCAACAGAAGGGGTGTGGTGTTTCATCATGATAACGCCTGATAGACTTCACACATCTATAGCCACTCAGCAAAAATTAAGAGAGTTTGGCTGGGAGGTGTTAATGTATCCGCCGTATAGTCCTGACCTTACACCTTCAAATTTCCACCTGTTTCGGTCTCTTCAGAATTCTTTATGCAATGTTAGGTTAACATCACGAGAGGACTGCCAAATCCACTTGTCGCGGTATTTTGATGAGAAGTCCCAAATTTTTTATAGCAATGGGATCATGTCCCTACCTACAAGATGGCAAAAGGTTATCGAACAAAATGGTACATAAATACTTTAGTTAAATTTAAATAAACTATATTAAAAATATTTTGAATTATCTTAAAAAATGCGAAGAAACTTTTTCCCCAACCTATCTACCTAATTACCAAACTCACCGTTTATTGCATAGGACATAAAAATTATTACTGGCTTAGTGTTATATAGTCGTAACACGTGTCCGGATTTGGTACGGAGCGGACAGCGGATTCGGTACGTTCCGAACCAAATCTGGCCGTGTGTAGAGCAGTCCGGCGGACATAATTATTATAAATCAAGTCCGATGCGGTCCGCTCGCAGGGGGGTTTGGTCGGTCGTGTGTTACTGCTATTACTAGAGGTATGCGTGATTGTATGAACATATATATTGATTATTCTGCTTAATATGTACCTTTTCCGTAAGAGTATACGTAAAAACACAGCAATGAAGTTATCTTTATGTATGAATTAGTAAATATTTAAAATCAGACAAGTTGAAAGTCAGATTAACACGAAGTTTTCTCTTGGTCTTTGATGATTTGGCCGACAATCCTAATCAATTCGGTGGACCAAGCCGATATAGGTAAGTCCGGGGTAGGACAGTGTTCTTATAAATCAACAGGTTGATGAAATTAGCATATCGATAAGGCCGACGTCAAGAAATCGGGCAGGAGGTTCCGTCAGTTGGAAGCTAGTGCGGGGGCGAGTAGGAAGATGGACTTATAAGGCAGCGGCGTGCGCAAGCTATCGTCACCACTCGATTAACCACCGATCACCGACTTGTTGTTTAGGTTATGGACAAAAAACAAAGTCTTTGCCGTGTACTTTTATGGCTTTATTATCGAAACGTGGATGGAACCCACACGCCCATATTAGGCAACACTTAATTTCGGTCCACTTGGTCATACTTATCTAATTAAAATCGGACACTCAATCGTTGATGACGATATTCTCAGATATCTATCTATTTACACTCCGATATTTATTAGGTGCTTATATTTATTTATTACTAGCTTTTGCCCGCGGCTCCGCCCGCGTGTATGTCGCTTTTCGCGTAACCTGTGGCAACTCATCAATTCATACAAAAGATTCCATTTCATACAAGGATTTTTTTTTCGATATTAACTATGTGTTAATCCAAGTTACTCTCTATGTGTGTGCAAAATGTCATGAAAATAGGTAGAGCAGTATTTGCGTAAAGGAGTAACAAACAAACAAACCAACATACAAACTTTCGCATTTAGAATATTAATATGAAAAATGTTGATATGATCACAGATTAATATTTAAGCGGAAATAAATATAGCTAGTGACATTCTCGAAATATATACTTATGGCCCCGTAAAAACAGTAACTATCAAAGAGACATAAGTTTCAGGGGTGGCAACGCATCTGCATTTTAACCTCTGCTTTTTGTGTAGATATTTAAAGCATGCAGTCATCACTTAACATCAATGTGAACTGTAGACTTATTTGCCTCCTTCATTAAAAAAAATGAAAATGTCTGTTGATATCTATTTTTTGTACATAGATTTAGTGTAGGTATAATTACGTTTATTTTATTCTGGCGCTCCACCGCCTACCCCATTAGGAACTTGGCGTGAAGATACATACATACACATATTTATTTTATTTTTAGTATACCTAACTACATTTTCGATTTTATCAATATGAAACTGACCGATGCGTGCTATCAAACAATGTGCGCGTGTTTTAATTACACGATATTTGCAGTTATGTTTAGCACCGTAAGGTTCTTTTAGAAAAGTTTATGTTAAACTGCCTCAGTAGTCTAGAGGTAGTAGGCTATTACTGCTACTATCCTGGGTTCGAACCCCTATGATCTGTGGGCGTTAGCAAGAGTGCTTAAATGCGTGCATTTACAGCTGCCTAGCCCTTTATGGAAATAAAGACGTGAAGTTACGTAGAAAATTTCAATTTTTTAACTACATTAGAAAAGTTACATTAAAAAAGTTACCTAGCAACAGCGACCGGTCCTGGGCAGTCGTCATCCTGCAACCTTCACCAGGTCGTTAGTTGGTCTTCCATGTGGACGATGGTTCTCCAACGACCGTCGGCTTTACGAGCTATGTGGCCTGCGCACTACTACTTAAATTTGGTACTTTGGTCCTTATACGGTACATAATGTAGGTAGTTGCACCATTTGAAAATTGTGAACGCCATTACTTTAACCATTTAACTGCCAACTGTAACTGGTCGAGCTGCGCTAGTTAATGTTAAAGTTCATGTTAATATTAAACTTCCAAATATCCGTTAGATGATAAGGGAATCCGTCAACTCTGATAACTTTGACTATGTCCAAAAATATGCCGGTTCAATGCATTTTGCACATTCTTAAAGTAAATATTACTGTAGGTATTTGTTTAATTTGGCAAAAACCATAACTTTAACAAATATTTTGGTGCAACCGAACCTTACACTTGGTATTGATGCCAAGTGTTAGGTACGCCCTGAACCGTGCTAAGGCTTGATTTCTAATAGGTAAAATTGATTATATCAAACAGCTGGTGCCAATCACATAACCTTTTACTCGTGTAATTAATACAATGTTACAGGTTTGTAATTAACCATGTAGATGGTTATGATTATTCACACAGGTACCCGTTAATTTGATTATCAATTACTATGACGGTTACAAGCGCACCACTTGGGCCTGTTTCACTCTTTGTTATTATGGTAATATGTTAAGTAGGTACAACCATTGTGTATAATAATAATTGTTACTTTGAGTTATTAGCATATATTTTTAAGTCATGTAATCCAGCCTCAGTGGATACTATTCTCCATTATTACGAATATTACAGTATCAATTACCAAATTTATTTGACGATAAATGTTAATAACATTTTTGCAGGTTTTCGCGAGCTTCATACATTGTAGAAATTAAATTTGCGGATTTCTCCCAAACTTCTTATAGGTATATAATGAACACACTACCTGATTTTCGCACTGAAATTAGTACTGGGACATTTTTATTTTCCTCTCCAAACTTACCAACTGCACTAAATGGACGCGAACTGGCGAACCGACCCTACCCGATCTGGAAAGCGACCGAAACGTCGGTGTTCTTATTTTATATTTTGTTTACTTTGTTTTGTAGGTTTTCATGAGCTCAGTATAGAAAAAAAAATCTGTTAATTATATATCCATCTCATGAATCTCTCTTAATTAGTTTGGACGAGGTAAAATCAGAGTTTACATATTTTTCACCGCATCCGCCCCTTTGTAAAAGGTTTACCTAAGTAGGTAAAAGGTAAGGCGAAGATAAGTGGTGTTTTCAAATAATTTTGGCTAATACGAATATAAAACAATATTGGCCTTAAATTATTTTGTTAACTAAAATTAAAAAATGTGATATTGATGACAAACAACTTTCACATTTTATCAATACAATAATCAAATAGGCTTTGTACCTGGTATCTAAATCAAACATAGGTGGCACCAAACCTGGAAATGAAACAATAATAGAACAATCTGCATTCACTACCGTTCGCAGCAGCAATTTGGTATCTTGCAAGGTAACAGGAAATAATGGGTTGCAATTGCTGTGCAAGGTTGGGGTTCGATTTCTAGGCGAGATAAATTGTCCAGCTGTCGATAGATCGCCGTATTAGAGCATACGTATTGAATACAAATAGCAACAACACTGTTTGCGGACGCGTGCGCTTAGGTGACAACGCTCGTGCTATGTAAAGGATGCACACTTCTATGCCACAAATATATTCAATGTTTCTATTCTTTCATTATGTATGCAAATTTTCGAAGAAGGTTCATAAGAAGCAAAATGTCTTTCTAATATCGATCAGAATAGTCTATGCTGTATCACGAAAATCACTGAACAGGCGTACATTTGATATAATCTTTTTTACTGGAGGTAGAGTTCTAGTGTCGGAGCTCGCAAGCGTAGGCACCACCACATTACCTAATATACTTGCCGCTAAATGGTAGTATTCAGCACTATCGTGTTCCGATCAGGTGGTAATGTACGGCCTTGTAATTTCCGGCACAGAGGCATAACACCTTAATCCTCAGGAGTATTAACGCATCTGCATTTTGACCTTGGTCTTTGTGTGGGTGTCTATAGGCTGCAGTCATTACTTAACATCGATGTGAGCTGCATCCTTGTTTGCTACTTCCAATACATAAAAAAAACACATGTACCTATCCTAGATAGGTACATGTGATTATGAGAGACTAGCTGCGCCCACGACTTCGTCCGGGTAGATACTGAACAATTATATTTTTTCTCACGTGGACGAAGTCGCGGGCACAGCTTAGACCTAAAAATTGTGTGAAAATTTTAAGCGTCTACTTACTGCACTTATTATCGAGCAAAAAATATACGAAAAAAAAAACACCTTTATTGTATGCCCCCTTGGACCCCTTAACATTTGCATTTTCTTATTTTTAGTAATAAATAAAACTGCCTCGGTAGCCTAGTGGTAGCAGGCCACTACTACTACGCTGAGGTCCTGGGTTCGATTCCCGGGTAGGGGGTTATCAGAGATAATGGTGTAAAGTCCTTTATCTCTGTTTCTATTGGGATTTTTCCATTTTCTGGAAATTTCCCAGTATCTCGAAGTTTGGTAATGTGCCCGGAGGTCAACAGGCTCGCCACCTGTTACATGGGCCAAAACGTAACCGGCGAATCGTGGGTGTTTGCATGTATGCTTGGATGCATGCATTTACCTCTGCCTACCCCTTCGGGGATTACAGGCGTGAAGTTACGTTAGTAATTAATTTTGTCTATAAAGCGGTAACAGAAATACATAATTTGTGAATATGTTAGCTTGATATGTTCTTAGGTTTTCGCGAGCTACACTCATTGAAATAAAACTATTTTTACGGATTTATCTCGCGTATATTAAACTAAAATGATTTTTTTAATCAACCCGACGTTTCGGTCGCTTTTCAGCTTCCGTGGTCCCGGGCAGACTGAGGTGACATTTGTCTGACAGAAGTTTGAAAAAATTATATGTAGCTACCTCTATCGATTTCGTAAACGCCTTGCGTTTACGAAATCGCCGTTCAGGATTAACACATTTTAGTTTAATATACGCGAGATAAATCCGTAAAAATAGTTTTATTTCAATATGTTAGCTTTCTAGCTATCACTATTTATGAGATACAGCTCGGTGACAGACAGACGGACGGACGGACAGACAGACAGCGGTGGATTAGTAATCCGTAGGGTCCGTTTTTACCTTTTAGGTACGAAACCCCCTAAAAGATAAAACTAAGATACAGAATAGCTTAAAAATATTCGATACGATTTTTTAAATTGACATAACTTTTTTATTTCTAAACCGATTCACATGAAACAAACACTAAATATCTTTTGATTCAGTTTTTTTCCTTTGCGTCTCCTTGTGATGATTTGATAAAAATCAATACCTTAAATGAGCTTTCACGTCTTCCCACTCCTGACTTTCCTGCCTTTTCATTATGTCAAGTGTGTGATCGTGATGTTGTGAGGATCATTCAGGATATCGATTCTAATGCGGTCGGTAATGATGGAATTAGTCGTAATATGATCCTTCCTCTTCTTGAATTCCTCGCTCCTGTTATCACTTCAATCATGAACTCCTCTATCACTTCCTGCTCCTTTCCAAATGCTTGGAAAGATGCCAACATTATTCCTCTACCCAAAAAAACCAATCCTGTCTCTTGTTCCGATTATTTCCCTATTTCAATCCTTCCTCTATTATCCAAGATTTTAGAACGCCTTATCCACACCCAACTAAATTCCTTTCTTGCCAAGCATGCAATCCTAAATCCCCTCCAATCCGGTTTCCGCACTGGTCATAGTACGACTACTGCCTTAATTAAAATCACTGATGACATTCGGTGTGATATGGATAAACAACTGTTTACTGTGTTAACATTGCTGGACTTCAGCAATGCCTTTAACACCGTAGACTTTGACATCTTGTTGGCTATCCTGCGTTCTCATAACATATCTCCGAATACAATTGACTGGTTTCGTAGTTACTTGTGCGGACGCCGGCAACGTTTGCAGACAGGAGAACGTTTCTCTTCTTGGTGTACAACCTATGTCCCCTCTGCTTTTCGCTATTTTTATAAACTCCCTTATTCAACATATCTCTTCTCTCTACCACTTGTATGCAGACGATGTTCAAATATATGTACAGACTTCTCTAGATGATCTGCTTAGAGCTATTGCTGCATTAAATGAAGATCTATGAAATATTCTGAAGTGGAGCATTTCGTTTGGCTTGAAATTGAATCCATCTAAAACGCAGTTGATACTATTTGGTAGCTCTAGGTTAATTCATAGGATTGATTGGAAAACATTGTCTAATGTTGTATTTGATGGCCATATCATTCCTTTTAGTGACACTGTTAAGAATTTGGGGATCACTATGGATCGGATTTGTCATGGACTCCACAGATTAGTCAGGTGAGCAGAAAGATGTTTGCTGCGGTTAGTTCTTTGAGAAGATTGCAATATTTCTTGCCCATCTCCACGAAAATTGAATTAGTAAATTCATTGCTTTTTCCTATTTTTGATTATGCCGACGCCTGCTATTTGAATCTAACACAGGAGCAACTTAATAAATTAGAGCGACTTCAAAATTTGTGTATTAAGTTCATATTTGGATTACGCAAATATGACCATATTTCCAACTTCCGTAAACAGCTCAAATGGCTCCCGATCCATCTTCGCTGGAATACTCATGTTTTTTCTCTTCTATTTGGCATTTTGTTCAACCCACAAACTCCCACCTATTTAAAGGAACGATTCGACTACCTTTATCTTTCTAAAACTAATTACCTTCGTTCTACACATAACTTAAAGCTAAAAATTCCTTCCCATTCAACCGATTTTTTGGCGAAATCCTTCACCGTGTCAGCTGTTCATCTGTGGAATGCTCTCCCCTTGTCTGTGCGACAAGCTCAGACAGTTCACACTTTTAATATTCGTGTGAAAGAGTATTATCTGACTCTTTAATTGTTCCATTTTTCTCTCTTTCTTGTTTTTCTATATCTATCTATCCTTATTTTCATTTTATTGTATCTTACTATATTATGTAAGTATCTATATCTTCTTTCTATCCTTCTGTGTTTATTGTTGTTGTTGTTTTTTTTTGTGTTTTGATTTTTTGCGTTTAGTACACCCCCCCTGTTGTTTAGTTTTTTTGTTTAATCCTACAATGTTGGTTGCCTGGGAGAAATAGCTGTGGCAGCGATAAGGCTGCCATTTGTGCCATTTCCTTGTTTTTATTCTTTAATATGTTTTATTTGTGTGTACAAAAAAGAGTATTGTATTGTATTGTATTGTAAATATTAAGTGAAACTTACCACAATATATTGAAGAAAACCGCAGATCGCATAAGCCGTTTCTGAAATTAGCGTCCACAAACACACAGACAAACAGACATTTTTTCGGAATAAAAAGTACTCAGTGTTGTGCGCCAAAGGTTAAAGTATAATCATTCCAAGTTTCATTGTAATCGGACCAGTAGTTTTTATGTGATGCTTGAACAAACAGACAGACAGACAAAAATTTTTCTAATCACATATTTGGGTTCGGTATCGATCCTCTGGTATTTACTTTTTCAATATTTTTAATGTACAGAATTTACACTTCTACAGTTTTATTATAAGTATAGATGAGTAATTGACAAATTTCACATTATCAATATTATTGAGGTGGCAAATTGGTGTTAACGTACATACAATGTTTATTTACTTTTATGGGTAATTGCTCATAATCATGATATACTTTTTATGTTGTTATAAAACAAGAAGCAGTTTAATTGAACTGCATGCAATGTTATTGATAGCTTCAGGTAACTATTCAATTGATTACCGTTACGAATAGTCGTTTCATAGATTTTACTAACGCATTCTCCAATTAGAACTGCGCCTAACGTGTTATTAAATTGCTACTATCTTTAAAAAATCATATTATAAGCAATAAATAATGAAGTAAAACATTGGGAGAGCTGCTACCGACGTGCCGAACACGAGCGTCTGCTTGACATTGATTTATTACGTCAAATTGTGTATTTTTCGTCGTCAATGATCCCTCGCCGTTTCGGCGTCGATAAGTGCCGATTAACACTTGATGTAGTGTCAGTAATTTGTGCCTGGATTCCGTTTTCCTTTTTCAATTAGCCTAAAATTGAAGTTTATGGTGTAATAACCATCCAAGGCTTGGTTAAAATGCTTTTAGTTGGACTTGTTATTGCTGACTGATTGGATTGCATTGGATGAGCCTCGTTCACGTTTTCTGTCCCCATTACCTATTTATTTGTTTAAACTTTGTACGAATAAAGTGTATGAGATGGACTTAGTGAAATGAGGAATTCTGTACAAACCTTGGATTACAAAATAAATTAAGAAGGTAACAAAAAAAAGGGCTGCATTAAGGACCTTTTTGGGGAGAGTTTAGGGGCTTTAGTGATTAACAACCCTCATATGTAATGATTTGATGTGTTTGGAGGTCCAAAAAGCAGCTAGTTTCTTAAAATTGGTTTTTAGGTTTTAGTTTCCGAATATGCAATATACTCGTAGATAATTCTTTTTTCGATGAATCTCTGTTAAATCAAAGGAGGCATTTCTTTAGTAGCGCTTTCAAATAACTTTGGAGTAAATTACAAACATGACATAAATACAGAAAAATATACTTCATGATTTTTAAAAAATAGTACTGTTCACGTGAACAATATTCAATACAAATGTGTATATACCTATAAGATTATCTATACATCTATACAAATAAATAAAATTGGAGTGTCTGTTTGTAATATTAAAATAACCGCTTTTTACTAAATGCATATGTATGTATACACGGTACACATACCAAAACAACATTCTTTTTCAATTTTTGTCTGTCTGTCTGTCTGTTTGGCGGTACTAATCTTTCACTGGCAGATAGCTGATGTGAGACAAGGAGTAACTTAGGCTACTTTTATCTCCATACATCCATACATACATACATGCCTACATACAAATATGTAGAATTGGAGTGTATCCGACTTTAACGGGCCTTCCACGGGTAGGTAGCTGATGTAATAAGGAGTAACTTAGGCTACTTTTATCTCCATACATCCATACATACCTACATACAAATAAGTAGAATTGGAGTGTATCCGAGTTGGACGGGACTTCCACGGGTAGGTAGGTGATGTAATAAGGAATAACTTAGTCTACTTTTACCTCCATACATACATACATACATACAAATAAATATAATTTGAGTGTGTCCGATTTTGACGGGACTTTCACTGGCAGATAACTGATGTGATAAGGAGTAACTTAGGCTACTTTTATCCCCATACAACCATACATACATACATACCTACATACAAATAAATAGAATTTGAGTGTCTCCGATTTTGACGGGTCTTTCACTGGTAGATAGCTGATGTAATAAGGAGTAACTTAGGCTACTTTTACAGTAGCTGCGCCCACGACTTCGTCCGGGTAGATACTGAACAATCATATTTTTTCTCACGTGCACGAAGTCGCGGGCACAGCTAGTATTAAATGTATGTCTTTTTCAAATTGTGTTAATTTTTATTGCATCTTCCAATGAGATTAATATAAATATAGAGTAACACAGATATACAATATACAGAAGACACGGGGAACAAAGAGACAATTTCGTTTTTAAATTGATTTGACAGATATTTATGTAATACATTTCCACGTTATCTGTTATGGGAAAGTGTGGAAATAATAATAATAATAATAATAATACACTTTATTGCACACCAAAGAAGTTAACAATTACATAAAATTACAGAAAAAGCAAATGGCGGCCTTATTGCTACACAGCAATTTCTTCCAGGCAACCAGAATTTGAGGACAATGATAACTAAATTTATAACATAGGGGCGTACAAATACTAAAAACTAAAATACATTTATAAGAAAACACAAGAACACAAAAATAGGTAGGTACATGAAAAAGAAGCAAGGTGGTAGGCATAGGTATTATGAAAGCTAAAGTGACAGATAGTAATCCTTTACTTGTTTTTTAAAAGTTTGGACAGTCTGAACTTGCCTCACAGATAAGGGGAGTGCATTCCAGAGACGAACCGCTGACACAGTAAAAGAATTAGCTAGAAAATTAGAAGAATGAGAAGGAGTTTTTAATTTTAAGTTAAGCGAAGAACGGAGAAACATGTTATTGGATAGATGTAAGAATTCGAAGCGTTCTTTGAGGTAAATAGGAGTTTGTGGATTGAATAGAATATTGAAAAGAAGCGACAAAACGTGAGTATTCCGGCGAAGATGGATTGGGAGCCATTTGAGCTGTTTGCGGAAGTCAGAAATATGGTCATACTTGCGTAGTCCAAATATGAACCTAATGCATAAATTTTGAAGACGCTCTAATTTATGTAATTGCTCCTGTGTTAGATTCAAATAGCAGATATCGGCATAGTCAAGGATGGGAAAAAGTAATGAATGTACAAGCTCAATTTTCGTGGAAACGGGCAGAAAATTATGCAACCTTCTTAGTGAATGGACCGCAGCAAACATCTTTCTGCTCACCTGGCTAATCTGCGGAGCCCATGACAAACATCTATCCATTGTGATTCCCAAATTCCTTACTGTATCCACAAAAGGAATGATATGGCCATCAAATATTATATCAGGTAATATCTCCCAGTCAATCTTATGTATTAGCCTAGAGCTACCGAATAATATTAGCTGTGTTTTAGACGGATTAATTTTGAGTCCAAATGAATTACTCCACTTCAAAATACTTAAGAGGTCTTCATTAAAATTGACGAATGCTGTTGGTAGATCATCGAGAGAAGTTTGTACATAAATTTGCAAGTCGTCTGCATACAAGTGGTAGAGAGAAGATATGCGGTGAACTATAGAGTTAATGAAAATAGCAAAGAGCAAAGGAGACAACACGCCACCTTGTGGGACACCGGCATAAGTTGCACACCAAGTGGAGAAGCGGTCACCAGTATGTAATCGTTGCCGGCGCCCACACAAGTAACTGCGAAACCAGTCAATTGTATTCGGAGATATGTTATGAGAACGGAGGACAGCTAACAATATATCAAAATCTACACAGTTAAAAGCATTGCTGAAGTCCAACAACGCTAACAAAGTGAATTGTTGCCTGTCCATCCCACACCGGATATCGTCCGTGATTTTTGCCAAGGCAGTAGCCGTGCTATGACCAGGACGGAAACCAGATTGAAAAGGATTCAGGATTGCATGCATAGTAAGAAATGAATTTAATTGCTTATGAATAAGTCGCTCTAGAAGCTTGGATAAAAGTGGCAGGATAGAGATAGGGCGGAAATCGGAAAAAGAGACAGAATTCGTTTTCTTCGGCACAGGTATGATGTAAGCATCCTTCCAAGCAGTAGGAAAGGAATTGGAAACAATGGAAAGGTTCATAATTGAAGTGATTACAGGAGTGAGGAGTTCAAGAAGAGGAATGATCATATTACGACTAATGCAATCGCTACCGACAGCGTTAGAATCAATATCAAGAATGTTCTTCATAACATCACGATCACACACTTGACTTAATGAAAAAGCTGGATAGTTAGGAGTGGGAAGCCGGGAAAGTTTAAATAAAGTATTGATTTTAATTAAATCATCGCAAGGAGACGCAGAAGAAAAAAACTGTATCAACAGGTCAAGATCGAGGTTACTAGGAAGAGAATTAGTAGTATTTTTCCCAACTCCCAGAGTTTTGAGAAATTTCCAAGCCGTAGCAGGATCTACATTAAGGACAGAAGAATGTATGTGGCGTCGTTGTGCATCTCTACATAACTTGTTGCAGCGATTTCGTAGACGCTTGTATTTATTATGATTATTATTCGTTCGAAATACTACTTCTGAAATCTGAAACCGTACTAATAAGAGGTGTCCTGTCTCCTGTCTAGTACTTTAGTACATTTAAGTCAATGGCTTCTTTGTTTTTATCAGGCCAGTGTAAGCTTGATATATATGAAGCACTGTAGGCGTCTCTACATAAAACATACGGACCTCAATATTGTATAGATATACTATTAAGTGTACTGTGATATAGGTATATATTAGCTTACTAAAACACATATGTACCTACACAGTGCCACTCTTGCGGCTTTTTTTAGTCTGTACCGAAAATTGGTTTGCCCATTTAATTTTTGATGATATCATAGTTAACGGAGAGAGCACCCTTCAAGTTTTAACATTTCTATAGCTTAATGGAGCAAGCATTATATCACGGTTTTGTTGTATATACAATTATTGTGTATTAAAATGGGCAGGTCAATCAGGGGGAAAATACAGCCAGAGCAGATCGCGTAACGAACCCAACAAGCCTGCGGCTACGTTATAATTGTGGGGAGGGCCTATCTCTCGGCGCTATGAGTGTAGGTACCGCACGAAAAGTTTTGCTCATGCAAAATTGACGACCACTTTTAACGCAGACCGTGTGAAAATATTTCACATACAGTACACTACAAAAGTAATGCTTGTTAGTGTCATGATCATGCGGATAGTGTCCCCCCAGGATCAATGAGGTTCATAACGTGTAGGTACCTACTTTTTAAATGTGTTAGTATTTCATAATTAACATGATTTGTCTTTGGTATACAAATATAGTAAAAAATTCTTAGTTTTCTTAAGTTTATTCATAGAAAAGATAGAGAACATGTGATAAATTACGATTATTTTAAAAATTATACTGTTATAATTATCTACGCAGGGTATAACTGGACGAATGGACGAAAGTCATACCATTAAGTGGATAGCGGTGCAATCAGAAATCACGAGTTTATCATGAACCCAGCATGCTTAGATAAAGTATGTTGACTAAAATGTAAATTATATTATTAGGTGCCTCATGACGTGTCACCTCTCTGTAGGCGATGGCAGTAATGGATACACTTAAGGTGATAGTAAAGCACACCTAGTGGTCACTTCATATTTGTTTTTCGTATCAATTTCATATGTTTACAGCTAAAATTTAAGTATAAGAATAATTTATTCAATTCGATCGTATTTAATAAAATGTGTGAATGGGACATTAAGAAAAAGTTCTATCGTATTACAAGATTTCGAACTGACATTTAATTTTGAATACCAATAACACTTAAATAATATCTATCATACTCGTAGTGTTATGAAATTAATTTTGTTTGGGTAAAGCATTCGTTTATAAATTGTTTTGTTTACTTTGTATTTTTCAAGGCAGGTTATATATTTATATACCTACACGTAAAGGAAAAGAAGAAAAAAACCGGAACGCATCCAAACGGTTAAACCAAAGTCGCGTATAACGTGATTGTTTTTTTTCTTTAATCAAATAACAAGTTGAACATGTAGATAACATGTGAACATATGTCCAGTTAGTTGATAATTGAGCCCGTAATAGCTATCATAGAGGTAAAACAACTTAAGCTTGGAAGTGTAACGCATCTGTAATTTAGATCTCCGGTTTGAGTGAAGACGTCCATAAGCTGCGATTGGATGCAGTATCAACTTACCATCAATGTGAATTTCACGCTTGTTTGCCACCAATTCATAAAAAAAGTTACTAGAAAAAACCACTCAAGTGCGTATTGGGCCACGAGCGATGTAGGGTTCCGTTTCTCAATACATTTTATTCGTTCATAGAACATTACCTACTCGTAAACTTATAAAGCCAAGTTTGCTATGACTGTTTTTCTTTTAATTTCGTTAAGCATACCTTGATTTTTTTCACATGCCTGAATACCACTATTTAGCTGGCAAAGCGTTCATAAAGAATTTTTCGATGCTGATATGGCATGAGGCAATACTTAGGTCGGTAAAGCAACATGTAGTAAAGTGCTTGACTTAAATTTAAAAAATAACAAGGGTTAGCGTGTGTATATCCTATGTGTAGGTAGGTATAAAAGGAGAATAAACATCTATCATAAAAATACACTATGCAACTTCTGCTCACCAATAATATTTAATTTTGAAACTGAAAATTTTAAAATTAATAATTATTCGTGCGCATAAATAAGTAGTTCTAGTACCTATCTACCTCCTCCTTAGTACCTTCATAAAGGTATGTAATGTATGAAAAAGTACAGATGAAAGGTAAGAACGAGGTGCGATGATACCTGTTCTTTATTGGCACTGCGGTTGTCCGCACAGCTTGATTTTAGTTTTTACGACGCTGCGCAGCTTGGGCTATTGAGCAAATCCAGCACAACGTGAGCACAACCTTGCCTCGTGTTCCCTTCGGAAGGGCGCTGTGCTCGTAAATGTTGGGCGGTGAGCAGACTCGCGATCATTGTGTTGGGTGCACGCCGCGTGGGATGCCCCTACTGGTTATCGACCACAGTATCAATAAATTGCACTTGCGTCTGTCGTGTTGTGTAAATAAAAGAACCGCAGTTCTACGTGTTATCGACGAACGGTCCAAATAAATTCGTGTATGTACTTATTTGTTGTTTTCCTTCGTTGATATCATCATCTACTTTGTGTCGAACGCAAGCAAATAAACATGAAATTTGTTTGTTTTGATTTATGTAAATATCGCTAAAATTATGAATTCGCGGCTCGCAATCGTTCCATTTGTTATAAAATAATAACAGAAAGGGCCGGTGTAGTTTGTCAAGTTTCTTTTAAATTCTTCTCACAGTATTCTCGATTCGATCTTTTTGTTTTTTTTATCAAGAAACAATCGAGAATCGAGCCTTAACGAGCAATTACGTTTTGTTCGTACGTGCAGTTGTCTGCGATGCAGGCCGGGTATCAATTAAATCAGTCGAATCGAAACATCGCTGTGTTATGAATATTTACATGCAAACGTATGGAGGAGGGTATCACATAACGCTGGCACCACTAGACTGAAAAGATATCCAGGTGGCAGATTCAATAGCACCCATTAGAAGCCATTACAGGCCAATAAATAATGTGTGAGAGACAGTCGGCCTATCCGTCCCTACACTAAGACAGTGTCGTAATTCAAGTTAATGTAATGGACCCTATAATAGAAACGACATAGATTACATAGCAAGTATTGCAACGGGGAATGCGAGCGGGATTTGCGATGATACAAAATGGGAAACCGCGAACAAATTTAAACGTTCAATATTACAATCTTGATAAATGTCATATTTACGAAATACCTATTTGAAAATATACTTCTGATATATGTACCTTCGTATTTATCATTGTTTGTTTTATATTGTTATGTATTTATAAACCATATTTTGTTGCTGATTCGTTTTTTTATGACAAGACACTAATTGCTTAATGGTGTTAATCGATTAAGGATCATTAAAATTTATGTTTCAGAAGTCTCACCATTTATAATATTAGTATGTGGACTACCTTGATTTTTTCACATGCCTGAATACCACTATTTAGCGATTTTTTTGGCATTTTCCATGTGTATCTCGAGTATTCTCGAGGCCTTAAAGTTTTTATCCCTTTACTTACATTCACTATTTTAAAGAAATTTAATAGATCTGCACAATACAAATATTAGATAAATAATGTTATGTTCCTTTTTCTCTTTGGACCAGCTTTAAACTTATTTTGTCCTGACGAATTTTTAATTAAGACAAAAAGCGAATTGATTAATCATTTGTAACGAAACCAGTGATAAGTAAGGTAAAATAAATGCACCAATAATGTATTGATACGTTTTACTTCATTACATTTAACGTTGTTAATCAACGTAAGCAACATTGTTAAACAGATAAAAAACCGGAGTTCTTATTGAAACAGAAAACCA
Organism: Macrosoma leucophasiata; assembly: GCA_036365455.1. Lineage (NCBI taxonomy): Eukaryota > Metazoa > Arthropoda > Insecta > Lepidoptera > Hedylidae > Macrosoma > Macrosoma leucophasiata. The sequence continues at coordinate 11,761,001 of JAWQUS010000003.1, read as the reverse complement.
GTGTTTATCGACACGAATATTATTGTCGTTTAACTTCATGTCCGATGACGGTTCGACGAGTAATTTTCATCGTGTAAGGATTAGATTATTATATCATGATTGCAGCGTTAATATTATATTTCCCCAAGCGGTGAGGTCTCTCCCACGGGGTGAGGTGAGTCTGGATCGGTGTCAATTTCCATTAATACGGCCATTATGATGGTCGGTGAATAAATCGTTCGCACCGGCCATGGGCTTAGCTATTGCTTTGTTATGTAGAGGCAGAACGGACTTTAAGTGTTCCAAAATATACAATATTAACTTGTTCTACTTAGAAGGTCAATGAAGAAAATTCTACAAAAGCCTATAGCCAACATGCAACTATTCGCAAAACTGGAGAACAGCTATAGATACCTACTAAATACCTAATTATAAATCAATTCAAATCAAATCATTTATTGTTTATAGATGAAATGTGTAAGTTATGTTGGAAAAATATTAATGAACTAGCTGTGCTCGCGACTTCGTCCACGTGAGAAAAAATATGATTATTCAGTATCTACCCGGACGAAGTTGTGGTTGCAGCTAGTATAAAAGTAGCCTAAGTTACTCCTTATTACATCAGCTATCTGCCCGTGAAAGTCCCGGCAAAATCGGAGACACTCAAATTCTATTAATTTGAATGTAGGTATGTATGTATGGTTGTATGGAGATAAAAGTAGCCTAAGTTACTCCTTATTACATCAGCTACCTACCCGTGCAAGTCCCGTCAAAGTCGGATATACTCCAATTCTACTTATTTGTATGTAGGTATGTATGTATTATATGTATGAATGTATGGAGATAAAAGTCCCGTCAAAATCGGTCCAGCAAGATTAGCCATCCCATCCCAAGATTAGCCCCGCCAAACAGACAGACAGACAGACAAAAATTGTAACAAGTGTTGTTTTGGTATATGTACCGTGTATACATACATATGCATTTAGTAAAAAGCGGTTATTTTATTAAATGGTACAAACAGACACTCCAATTTTATTTATTTGTATAGATTTATTATGGAAGGTAATATACAACAAATGATCTAAAAAATCTGTAAAAATTTTAAGCAAAAAATATACGAAAAAAAACACGTTTATTGTATGCCCCCTTAACATTTCCATTTTCTTATTTTTAGTATGTAGTAGTGTAGTAGTTTTTATAGCGCTAACAGAAATACATAATTTATGAAAATGTTAGCTTTCTAGCTATCACTATTTATGAGATACAGCCTGGTGTCAGACAGACGGACGGACGGACAGCGGAGGATTAGTAATCCGTAGGGTCCGTTTTTACCTTTTAGGTACGAAACCCCCTAAAAGATAGAACTAAGATACAGAATAGCTTAAAAATATTCGATATGATTCTTTAAATTGACATAACTTTTTTAAAATCTGAACCGATTTACATGAAACGAACACTAAATGTTAAGTGAAACTTACCACTATATATTAGTGAAAACCGCAAATCGAATAAGCCGTTTCTGAAATTAGGGTGCACAAACACACAGACAAACAGACATTTTTCCGGGATAAAAACTACCCAGTGTTGTGCGCCAAAGGTTAAAGTATAATCATACCAAGTTTCATTGTAATCGGACCTGTAGTTTTATGTGATGCTTGAACAAACAGACAGACAGACAGACAAAAATTTTTCTAATCACATATTTGTGTTCGGTATCGATCTAGTAACATCCCCTGGTATTTATTTTTTCAATATTTTTAATGTACAGAATTCACACTTCTACAGTGTTATTATAAGTATGGATAAGTCACAAGTCGGACAATGAAACGTCTAATTAATTATTTTTGAAAAAATTACAAACAATATCATTTTAAATAAAAAATAATATTTAAAATAAACCTAGAAAAGTTTGTGTATACATATTTTTTCGTCTATGTTTATCTGTTATACGTTATTTATCTATTGTACTGACTATCAGCTGAAAGCTCGGAATATCGGTCGCTGGGCCCATGCGACGGCGACGCAACCACAAGTCTCAAACCACCGCAAATTCTCTGTCCACAGGTAATCTGCGAATACAATTACTCATGTTAAACGCCCCTTCAATTCTTATACACGTTAATAGCCCATTTCATTAAAAATCTTTGATGTTGGATGAAGATACGCGAATAATTAAATGTTATGACGGCACATTTACATGCAAAAAAAACAATTTATCCTTGAATGTATTATCGTAAAGTGGCTCTTGATTAAGCCGTTAAGGGCAATTATTATACATAAAAATTAAACGGTAGCCGATATATTGCATCATTTGAAATAATTTGCATATATTTTGTCGTTCTTTATGCCGTGTAAGTAGTATGAGGAAGGATGCGGTCCAACATTAGTGGTAGGTTAATCTACATGCCATTAATTAAATTGCAGACGCGTTATCACTCTTGAGAGTTTGGATATTGTGCCAATGAGCTTGTGATTGAGGATCGGACTAAATAATTTTATAATCAAAACACTAAACATTACACAGCATTAGACATTACAATTTAGTTGCAAAAACGTACCCATAGTCGGCCATAAAATCCCAATTAAGTATACAAGCCCAGTCCAACGAAAACAAATCTTATCTAGTGCTTGGGTTTGTACTTATCTTACTCAGTGCCTCACATATTTGAAGCACCTTCCTCCAGCATCCAGGTATTTCCTTAGACTCTGTCTCTGTGAATTTCAGAAAAGACAAACTCGGTAACAGATCTCCGTTTTTTTAAAGGTTTAGGATAACACGGAAAGTTTGTGAGGTTACTCAGAGCAGTGTTCAGTCACACCGCGGACACTCCGCCAAAATTCCATACAAACGCTTAATTTGGTTTCTATCCATCAGTGACGTGTATTTGCAAGCGCACCTGTGTGCGTAGCACGTACAAAATACCAACCGTCGCCCATAAGAGATTAAGGGGTTGTGTATGTGTTCAAATCGAGCGGGACGTCGAAGTGTCCATTCCATACTTAGTATTATTACATATTCTCTGGTTCAGTTGATTTATATGAATACATGATAACTTACTCTGCCTGACAAGATATTATTAATAGACATATTTTACAAGTTGTTTCATGAAAATACAAACTATTTATGTAGTGTAAAAAATCTATCAAAAACGATTCGACGCCTCGTATCTACAATCCATGGAATCCATCTATTAGGTGAATGGTTACTCAAATAGGCTGCGGCGAATCCTACAAGCTTACTTGTAAGTTGTCTAGTAACTGCTTTTATGCCTCCATCCAAAAGTAGGTAGTCTTCTAATGGGAGAAGTAATCTTCTGTATCCACATGGCAACGTAGACAAAGGAAAGACAATTTTGGCTCAAGTAGATGTGATGTAAACATCCTTTGTTAACTGAAACTGCTCGTGTAAGTGCAGCTAATTATAACTTCTGAAGGATTTATTTCACTCAAATATGTATCAAAAAGGAAAATCATTAGCGATGGAAAAATCCCACATAACCTAATTTGATAACGATAATATTTATTTTTAGAGTAAGACTCTCTTAAAATAAATATTTTTTCCACGGAAACGTCAAATCATATGAATCCAATCAGCAGTAAAATTTTCCATGCATTACAACGGTTTCAAATCTGTTTAGGGAACAGTATCCAAAAGTTGCCGAATAGACACTGTTGTTAAGTTGGAAGAATCCATTAGTCTGTCTCAGAACAAAGTTATCTTTTCAGTAATGAGTAAATAGATGAACATAATGATGACCCTTTTTATTTCATGAAATCTGCGTTGATGCTAACGGGTAAATTGTGGGTGTTTGTGTGTACACACGAGGATTACATTATACAAGCATAAAGTTAAAATAACTTTTCCATGTAATGATGGTGTCAAACAAGCATGCGGTTCACATGGAGGTCAAGGCAACTAAGGCACCTTACATTACCGTGGCCCGACACGTACTTGGTTCGATCGTTTCTTTATTTTTTTTAACAAATAATAATATGTAAATATCTGAGGACACTGTAGCTAATGCCCCCCCAATACGAGCCAAGCGAAGCGACAGATCACTACCTTTTCTTAAAAAGATTCGTTGCATTTTTAAACACATAACTTGTGTTTGGATAATACCATATTCTCTGGATATAATAACATTATTAGACTTATTACATATACAATCGAACTCGTCTTGGCAACATGTCTTAAAACATTTTTAGTAGGATCTTAATTAACCATATATGAGCCATAGCTATGAAGCCTGCTCCTTCATATGAAATTACCTGAGTAATAAGTACTTATTAATATAGTAATTCGCTATATTTCATCCTGCAAGATCTCAAGATACCATAAGTCATTTTTACGTTTATCCTAAACGCTACGCAAGGCGTTTACGAAATCAATGGAGGTAGCTGCAGATGATTTTTCAAACTGCTGTCAGACAAATATCACTTTTAGTCTGTCCTGGACCACGGAACTTGGAAAGAGACCGAAACGACTGGTTTCATTTTGGAATCATTTTAGTGTAATATGCGCTAGATAAATCCGTAAAAATAGTTTTATTTCAATGAGCGTAGCTCATGAATACTCAAGAACGCCAAATAGGTAACATTTAATAATTTTTTAAAAATTGTTTATATGTATTTATTGACTTAACGACCCGGTTGGTCCAGCGGTGTGAGTTGACCGTTTGATTCGAAGGGTCGCGGGTTCGATCCCCGCACTGGGACAAGTATTTGTATGGCCTACAGATATTTGTTTCGGGTCTGGGTGTTTTTATATATGTGTTTTTTGTATATAACATGGCACCCACGACACAGGTTTTATACCTACTGTGGGGCTGTGAGTGTATGCGTATTTTATTTAATTTTTTATTTATTTTCCGATAGATAATAATAATACATTGTGAGGTGGAATGAAGTGCAATATTGTAAGCAAGTACAATACAATTCCGAAATCTAGAAAAAAAATGGAAAAAATATTTTAATATACAGATTTACAGATTAACGAACGGCCCTAATGTGCCCTTTCCCAGCTATCACCATGACTGGTACCAGAGTCAGGAATAGCGGAGCCGCCGGCAATTGACGGGAATCTTGTTTGGTTGTGCATACATTTTGGATGTCGGTCACCAAACGTCAAGTCCCGACGCCGACTTATTTCAGTACTGTAGGGAAAATTGAATCAATGTTATCTCTTTGTTTTAATTTGAATAGGTATACTTAGAATTTTTAAAGTGATTAAATACGTTAGTAGCAAAAAGCAGTTAGGTAATGAAGCATCGCTATAAAATTAAGTACCTACTTACCTAGTGCTCATTTATACTACTTTTCACCGCCTACATTTTAGAAGCTCGCTGCAGCTCGAGTGTTTATTGAAGTTGAGTCTGCCAATTAACTGTTTACAACATTAATTTTGAATTTAAATTGAGATTGAAAATCATTGATCCGGGCTTTGAACTCTGTTAGAGATATTAGGTATGAAGATTTTTTGATAGGCAAGACGTGTTTGTTTATGTATGAAATTTGATAAAAACAATGTTTCATTCGGTAAACAGATATGTGATGATACCTATAGGTAACATCACATATCTATATTGTATATGAACCTAGGCTCGACTCCCCTACTATAGGGTGACATTTGTCTGATAGCAGTTTGAAAACTTTATGCATCTTCATCGATTTCGTAAACGCCTTGCGTAGCGTTCTGTATATAATATATGTAAAAAATACTTGTAGTACCTTGACGCCTTGAAGACTGGTGCGGGTCAGATTTAATTTTACAAAAGATCCTCTCATGATGTCCAAAATAACCGTCCATCTTCTCTATTAAAATTTGTGTGTTTTTTAATTTCGATTTTGATATGAACTCTGACCTACAATGATTAGGTGTTTTTATTGACTCTACAATGATTAGGTGTTTTTTTTTAGCAGTGAATACGGATTGGGTGCACCATTCGTCACCATTCGTCACCTGGAGTTCTATCCAATGTGAACTACATTGGCTGGACGGATGGACAAACGGACACGGCAAAACTATAGGGATCCTTGCAGACAACGGAACTGATAAAAATATACAGAAAGTGAATATAGTGCTCAATAAACAATTGAATACACATAAACCTTAATTATGTTCCTACAGTATAATGGAAAGTCCCGAATATACAGATTATCTGTTGATTGCTGAGTTTCTACGTGGGAGAAAATCTGAGGGCGAATACAAACATTCAAAATGTTAGCTGGAAAGTACTCTGGTGTGGAAGTTTCTTTACGCTTGCTTGAGTTTATTTTGGTTGGGTAGATAAGTTGGAAAGTATGTTAATTATGTAGGCGTCATTGTACGTATCTGTTACATATTAGCAAGAGGCAAGAGTTAAAAATGGAAAAACGACTTAGTCCTTAGAAGAACTGGGTAAAACCTCAGAAATCTAAATTATAGGTACGGTCTTATTCTCGACTTTTTTCCCCTTCCACTATTGTCATGCTATGATCAGCACACTTTGCTTGTACTGTGTGGTTGAAGAGCTGAACTGGACTGATCTTAATTAATTTAAAAAGTCCAATATTTATCTTGCAAAACTGTGTGTACGTAGTAGGTATATATACAATTTAAAAGTGTACATTTCATTTATTTTCAATAGCGCAGAAAACTGGCTGTGATCATTATATTTGTATGAATATGTCGTAGGATTTACAGTCTACTACTATTGTACCTAGTATTCAAAAAAACCTATATTCAACTACGAAAGAAGTACGTGAGTAATTAAAATCTACGGTTTAGAAGTAAGCAATTTTGTCTCAGTTACGCTGTATAAATATCCATAGCTTTTGTTAATTATGTTTACTTTCAAAACGTCTAGAAAAAAATACAAAAATATAAAAAATATTTTATATAGTTATCTACAATATTTTTTATATTTTTATTCTAGACGTTTTGAAAGTAAATATGTGTAAAGATCTATTCGAAATAAAAATATTTTCTTTCTTTCTTTCTTATCTTGACACGATCATTATTCCACTCATTAAAACATTTCGTTGGACTATCGCCAATTGAGTTCGTAGCAGTTAAAGTATTTTTACTTAATCCAATAATCTCGTCATAATTTAGATTGCAACTATTTAGGCGGACTAGTGTATTCAAATTATGTTAATGTAAATATAATTTATTGTTAATGTGTATATTATAACTATACGTTACGGTTAATATTTTATCATAAGTATATTATGTAAGTTTACCATTTGAATACTGAGATGTATAGTAATCTAAATCAAACCAACATTTCAAAATGCAGATGCATTGTCACTCCTGTGTGTCGTAGTTGCTTTGCCTCTGTGATAGAAATTAAAGATTGGGACATTATTATCTAACTGGAATATAATAGTGCTGAATACTAGTATTTGGCAGCCGATAGATTGAAGTAATGCGGTGGTGCCAATGCCTTAGACATCTATCACTGAAACTTTACCATCAGTTCATTATTACAGCCGAAAGACGTTTACAGCTGGAAAAAAGTCTCCCTTATAGGTGTCCTATTCCTATTTACATAATCATAAGTACCTAGGATATGCTTACCATAATCGCCAGGCTTGGCGGGTTGGCGATCACAGTGGCGGTAATTTTTCCGCAAGACGCTACTGCCCACCCCCTGTTATGGCATTTACTACCGCCCTGGAATGGTCTCACCGGCCTTGTTCAGTTGACTGAGTGCACTAGCGGAGGAATCCTCCACTATTGGGTGGTGGGGTCATAAAGTCCCGACGGCTTAAACCGCCTAACGTGGAAAATCAGTTAATGTAAACATTAAAATACTAAGTGCGTATCCCTTAATGTTTAGTACTTGGACGACCGAGACCTACTCGGATGAAGATATAGTATTCAGCTTTTGGACTTTTTTATGTAATGGAAGTGCCAAACAAGCGTGCAGATCACATTGATGTTAAGTGATGACTGCAGCCTATAGACACCCACATAAAGACCAAGGTCAAAATGCAGATGCGTTTCCACTCCTGAGACCTAAGGTATTATGCCTTTGTGCCGGAAATTACAGGGCCGTACATTACCACCTGACCGGAACACGATAGCGCTGAACACTACCATTTAGCGGCAAGTACATTAGGTAATGCGGTGGTGGCTACGCCCGCGAGCTCCGTCACTGGAGCTCTACCACCAGTAAACTTACGTAAGTACAGCCATTAATTCGGTTCATTTTTGTTCAGGGTCTAGCTGTTACGGCACTGTATTTTATATCGGAAATAGACCCCGGTAGTAGTGGTAAAGCATTGAGTACATGCAAATTACTGGTTTTTATGGTGATGCTTATAGGTTTCAGTATTCACTTACCATCAATGTAAACTGTACGCTTGTTTGCCATTTCATGACACAAAAAAATACGGGAACGTACATTACCACTGGATATTTATTGATACAGCTGAATGCTATATCAATAAATAGCGGCTGCCATTTAGCGGCAGGTAGATTAGGTAATACCGTGGTGCTTATGTCCTCGATCATCAAAATTGTTGATCGAATCCATATCAAAGTTCATGTGAGTCATACGTTGTGTGATGAATGGCTGTCGTGGACTGAGGCGTCATGTGCTTGTCGCAGTACAATACCTTCATCTTTACTGCTTACTTAGATTGATTGGCTAAGAGCGGCTGGGGTATAACAAACAGACAGATTATATCGCCGCTCTCGGACTTACGGGAACTCTTCCAAGTACGTGTTTAATTTAATCTGTTCGTATCTGTGTAAATATTTTCCAGCGAGAAACGGCAATTAAAATGACATGTTTTTTTTTTACTTTTGCTTGTTATCTATGTGTATATATAAAATCAATTGCTGTTCGTTTGTCTCGCTAAAACTCGAGAACGGCTGGACCGATTTGGCAAATTTTGGTTCTGAATGATTTTTGGAACTCCAGGAAAGGTTAGAAAGGTAAGAAAATATGAAGAATTTGAAGGGAAATAGTAAAAACTATAATTTCATTTTTTCATACAAATAGTGCGTATCTATCTATTCACCTATGACGTTTTTGTCCAAAGAAGGTAAGTAATACATGTCCGGACAGATTGCTAAACTCCAAGGTGGAACTGGCAACTTCCTAAAAATGGTAGAATCCCAACTTACTCCCCGTTCCGTTTGATCGTTGTCGTAATTCAACGTTTAGAATAGGAAACAAGAAGAAACGATCTTTATTTTTTTATAGAATATATAAAATAATGATGGTGGCTCATATATGGCCCTGTAATTTCCGAGGACGCGATGGCAGCACAGAGGCGATTTATCGACGATCTATCAGCTTAGGCATCAGGAGTTTTAACATTAAATTTTTTGTATATAGTTGTCTATAAGCTACAGTATCTACATATGATTAACGTGAATTGTGTGCTTATTTGCCACTTCATGACATAAAGAAAGAATCACTACCTACGACTATTTCAATCTATACTTATAATAAAACTGTAGAAGTGTAAACTCTGTATATTAAAAATATTGAAAAAATAAATACCAGAGGATCGATACCGAACCCAAATATGTGATTAGAAAAATTTTTGTCTGTCTGTCTGTCTGTTTGTTCAAGCATCACATAAAAACTACCGGTCCGATTACAATTAAACTTGGTATATAACCATACCTACTTTAACCTTTGGCGCACAACACTGGGTACTTTTTATCCCGGAAAAATGTCTGTTTGTCTGTGTGTTCGTGCACGCTAATTTCAGAAACAGTTTATTCTATTTGCGGTTTTCACTTATATATTGGGGTAAGTTTCACTTAACATTTAATGTTTGTTTCATGTGAATCGGTTCAAAAATAAAAAAGTTGTGTCAATTGAAAAAAATCGTATCGAATATTTTTAAGCAATTCTGTATCTTAGTTCTATCTTTTAGGAGGTTTCGTACCTTAAAGGTAAAACGTACCCTACGGATTACTAATCCTCCGCTGTCTGTTGGTGAGATTCACAGACCGCACTACGACTTTACTTTGAGCAAAGTATGCTCAGAACTGTCAGAAATGTATGGGTTTTGACAGTTCGAAGCGTACTTTGTCGAAAGTAAAGTCGTAGTGCGGTCTGTGAATCTCGCCCTGTCTGTCTGTCCGTCCGTTTGCAGTCTATCACCAGGCCGTATATAAATGATGTATTTCTGTTACCGCTATAACGACAAAATTAAATACAAAAAATAAGAAAATGAAAATATTAAGGGGTCCAAGGGCACATAAAATAAACGTGTTTTTTTCGTATATTTTTGCTCTATGGGTTATTCGTCAACTCGACATGGACGACCGGACACACGTGTGTCCAGTTGGTTAAACTTGAAATTGTTCATCACTGGTCTTCGCGCGCACTATTCGCGCGACGCGGATGCAGCACCGGGGCATCCCCCTCTGCTGCAGCTTCTTCTGCCCTGCGGCTGCAGGACGGCGTTTGGCACCCCCTTGGGGGCTGTGGTGGAGGAGGTGGGCACCATGGACTCATGCCACCATGGTATTGGCGTCCAGGTCCTGCTGTGCTCTTATCCTCTTCTCTTTTCTTGGTGCGATCTCGAGCGCGCTTAATCCTTCGGCACTCGGCTGCAACAACAAAGGGTGGCGGGCGTCCCCACAGTTATACGGCGCAACCATCGCCCTGGCTCTAGCTGGGCTTGTGGCCGCGCCCCAGGAGGGAACCTTCTTCACCCGGGACTCGAACCCAGGTCGGGTGATTTCAATCCTGCCTATCAGCAGGTCAGGTCGAGTCAAGCTCGCTAGCGCTGCGGGTCACGAAACGCGGGGTCTAACCCAGCTACCTCGTCATCGTCCCGGGTGCTCCGATTATTGCCGGAGCAGTGAGGATTTCGCGTGGGAGAGGTCTCCCATCAGGAGGCCTACTGTGCAGTGGGGCAAATCCATGGAGGTGCTCGTGCGGCCCATTCTCGGCGCGGTCATACATGCCGCGCGCAAGACGTGCCACGAACTCCTCCACGGATTCCACACGCAGGTCCCGTGCTATGACGTCATTTCGAACGTACCTCCCCGCATTGGCAATAAATCGGAGACACACGTTCTGCTGAGTTTGTAGTCGTTTATGCTGCGTCGCAGAGCACAGCGCATACCACGCTGGCGCCGCGTACGTCAGCCTCGACCTGATGTACGTTTTGTACAGGCGTAGTTTGGTGCGCAGCGGCAGTTTTGAGCTTAACACCGGGCGCAGCATCGACCGCGCTGCCGCCGCCTGACACACCACGTGATTCACAGTGGGTGTCATGCGCAACGCACGATCGATGGTGCACCCGAGGTATTTGGCCTGTGTCTGCCACTGCACGTCCTCTCCGCGAAGCCTGAGTGGTGGCAGCCGGCAGCGGGTTACTCGCGTAGGGAGAGCGGCCGTCTTACCCACATTGACGGCCACCCGCCACCTGTCAAACCACTCAGGTAGTACATCCAGCAGACGTTGCATTCGTTCGTGGGCTGTTTGCAACCGGGGCGACGACGTTAGGTAGGCGCTATCGTCGGCAAACAGGGCCAGCATGACATCCGGTATGGTCGGGATGTCGTCTGTATACGCCGCATAAAGCGACGGTGACAGACAGCTGCCCTGAGGGACTCCTGCACGGATCGAGTGTTTGAAATTGTTATGGTTTGTTATTTCGTCGTCTGGACACGATAATATTTTTGCGTGTGTCCACATAGTGAAACTTAAATAAAACACAATTATGTTTTCGCCAACTGGACACACGTTCACATTTTAACCGAATTCATGTCAAAGAACAGTCACGCAGATTATTTTTCAAGACAAAGGACTTCATTTCGGTGCCAATATCCCAACTAACGGTCAACTGAACAATGGCGGTCAAACCATTTCAATGGGGCGGTAGCAGGTAAGAACAATAACGCAAGATGGGCAGCTGCGTCCTGCGATGAAAATACCGCCACTGCGATTGCCAATCTACATGCCAAGCGTGGCGATTATGGCAGGGGGGAGGGTATGTATCCCATCCTCTCCTTATGGCGAAGCTTTAGTCCAGCAGTGGACATATTAGGTTGGGGAAAAAGTTACTTCGCATTTTCTAAGATAATTCAAAACATTTTTTAATATAGTTTATTTAATTTTAACTAAAGTATGTATGTACCATTTTGTTCGATAACCTTTTGCCATCTTGTAGGTAGCGACATGATCCCATTGCTATAAACATTTTGGGACTTCTCATCAAAAGACCGCGACAAGTGGATTTGGCAGTCCTCTCGTCATGTTAACCTAACATTGCATAAAGAATTCTGAAGAGACCGAAACAGGTGGAAATCTGAAGGTGCAAGGTCAGGACTATACGGCGGATGCATTAACACCTCCCAGCCAAACTCTCTTAATTTTTGCTGAGTGGCTATAGATGTGTGAGGTCTAGCGTTATCATGATGAAACACCACACCCCTTCTGTTGATCAATTCCGGCCGCTTTCTCTCAACTTCTTGCTTTAATCTCATCAGTTGTTCGCAGTAGAGTTCAGAATCGATAGTCCTGCCTGGTGGTAATAGCTCATAATGAATAATGCCCTTCCAATCCCACCACACACACAACATCACCTTATTGCGAGTTAACCCGGGTTTCGCCACAGTCTGTGAAGCCTGACCGGCCTTTGACCACGATCTTTTTCGCACGTTCTTGTCGTACGTGATCCACTTTTCATCACCAGTTATCAGCTTCTTCAAAAATGATTCGGTTTCATTACGTCGTAATGAAGAATCACAAATGAGTACACGGTTCATTAGGTTTCTTTCAGTGAGCTCGTGAGGTACCCAAATATCGAGCTTTTTTTTGTACCCAGCTTTTTTCAAATGCGCCAAAACTGTTTTGTGATCAATTCTCAGTTCTTCAGCTACGTCGTAACTACTGACATGTCGATCTTGCTCCACTTTTTCAAAAATGGCATCCATTTTATCCGTAATAGGGCGACCAGAGCGAGGTGCATCTTTGACATCAAAATTTCCGGATTGAAAACGCTTAAACCAAATTTGTGCTACTCTCACGGACACTGCACTAGGTCTATAAACATCGCAAATTTTTTTCGCGGCTTGCGTTGCATTTTTACCTTTTTTGTAGTAAAATTTTATAATGTATCGAATTTCTTCATTTGATTCACTCATCTTGACAGTACGAAAAACAAATGAAAATCACACATTTGCCTAATTTGAATTTGGAATTATGTTCTTTAAAATTTTAACTTTCAATGATACCAAAACCAGCCAGATACAAATACTACAGCCAAAGAGATTCTATTACAAGTTCATACATACTATAATGCGAAAAGACTTTTTCCCCAACCTATTATTACGGCTGATATGATGATCCCAACTATCCAAAATGTAAACAAAATACTGTATAGAAAAGGAAACACATCACTAGGCGTTCAGTGGATATTATTCAATAATATGGCTAATACAGTTGAACTTGAACAGTTTCAGCATGTAGATCGCAACGGTATTCTCTTTTGAGAAATGTTGAAAATGAGAGAAATTGTTGCCCATTCAAGGAGATTCTTCTGTGATGATTTAAAAGATGCGTTAGAAAATTCCATAAACTATTCACGATACATGTCGATATTGGGAGTACAAAATATCATACAAACATTATTCCTACTATTTATGCTCTGCTTCCTAATAAAATAGTGGAAACTTATAAAATGTGATTTTGTTTAATTAAAAGCCAAATACTGCAGTGGCACCCAGAAACGAATACATGGTTGTGATTTTTAAAAGCCCCGTATACAGGCTTTGCAACATGAATTTAGTCTTAGTAAAATGATTGTGATACCTTCAAGTGCCTAGCTCAATTATTACTGAAATACTATGTAAAAGTGTCAAGTATTGTTGTTACAGAGTTAAGTAGAATGATTATTATTTGTAAAATTATACATTTTAGAATTGTGATGCCATAATTATGCTCTATTGATAATTTTATGCTGCATGTAGCTCCGAGTACAATTCTCGTTCAAACTTCATTGCAACTACATTTAGTAAACAAGCAAACAAGCTTTGCAAGTTTGTATAGAAAAGGAGCGTATCTTTCAAGGGCAAACCTTCTTTGGCTTTGATACATACAGAAATTTAATTTGCTACTTCAAATTATGTGTAGGTATTTACCTACTTGATTTTTTGTGATATTCGAAGTAATGATTTTAAATTATTATGTATATTAAGAGAATATTATTAATATATAGGTAGTCAAACCATGTCTTTATATTAATACTTTTATTTTATTGTTATTATATATTTGTTTTATTTTAAAATTAAAAAACCATTAGGTTTATTCAGCAAAAATATGAGTCAGTTTATTTTCATTATATAGTACTAGGTTTTGCTCGCGACTTCGTCTACTTGACTTTCGTGTACTTTTAATCATTACAAATTATAGCCTATATGTTATTCCAATGTATATATTGTACCTATATTACTGTAAACTTTCATCCAAATCCGTCCAGTAGTTTTTCTTGAAAGAGTACAAGCATCCATACTCACAAACTTTCGCATTTAAAATATATAGTAGGATATAATAAACGAGAAGATTATTCACATGACTGTACCTTTTTTGCAAAAAAAAGTGACAGTGTCCAGTTGGTGAAAACATTAAAGCGTTTTTTTAAGTTTAACCATGTGGACACACGCAAAAATGTTGTCGTGTCCAGACGACGAAATAACAAGTCATCATAATTTCATGTTTAACCAACTGGACATATGTGTGTCCGGTCATTTGTGTCGAGTTGACGAATAACCCATAAAACGGGTTGGTAGCAAGTAGACGCGTTAGTGATGTCGGTGGCATTGGTGGTGTTGGTAGTGGTGGTGGTGTCGTTGGTGGCGTAGGCATTATTACATATTCTCTGGCGTAGGTATTATTGGTGACTCTGGTGGTGGTGTTGAAAAATGCACAATGTTCATATTCAATTTTCGTCTTTTGTCGGCTCTTACGGAGTGCGTATACTATGCATAGATCTATGTTTTATCTTTCATTCTCTGTGAGCAGCATTAATTGACTGAATGTTTACAAAACTTTATAATAATAGGTTCAGCATAGGATGGATACGCGCTTAAACACATAATTAGCAATTTTTCGCAATCCTAGCAGCCTGTGTGTTTATATCCCCGATGGCCATACGTCTAATAACGTGTACAGAGAAGCATTACTGCAAAGTAGATTTTTTTAGCTGTTGTTGTTTAGTGTTTATGATCCAAAATTAACCAAAATGTATATCTAAAGGCGCTGCCCAAATTCCCAAAGCCACTATTCCACGCAAACAAAGTTGCGGGCACAGCTAGTAGATAATAATTCCATCTTCTTGTTGCCAATTATTTAGAAAAATATTTAAATTTTGTAAGTACAAAATATCAATCTTCTCTTAACCTTTATATGAGGGTGCCAAATTATATAATAGATTGCCAAAAGATATTAAAGAGGCAAAATTTACGTCAACCTTTAAGAGACTTCTTAAACACTACGTTTCTAATGCTATAAAATGAATAAAGTAAATAAAACAGTAATTTAAAATCAAGCGGAAAAAACATGAAAAAAAAAAAAAAAAAAAAACCGTTAAAAGTATACGTTTTTATGTTAATGTTTATATATGTCTATATGTACTTATAATTATATTATATTATGTATGTATGTAATGTGTCAGTATAATAACATAAAAATAAAAGTTTCAATGTTAACAAAATTATTGTAAGCATCTAGCATATCCAGGAGCGCGCTATATCGGTGTAATTAGTGAGTTCGTTACGTAACTAACGACGTTAAGTGCAAGCCGAGTTCAGTTTTATCTAGAACTACCTACATCAGCTCATAATTGTTCACAAATATAATTGTTACTTTACGTTCTATGGTGTGATGTGATGTGACTTGTAATTGTAATAGGATAATTTTAAATAGCCCAACAAAACGTTTATACTATACAACTGTTTCTCATGTAAGTGATTGTAAATCTTTATGAGGAAATAAATGTCTTTAAACCTTAACCTTTTGGATGCCTTGAAAATAATAGAGCGGAATGAAACTGGACCATAATCAATAACAATAGCGCTTATCGTCGCTTGATGAGTGATATGTGAAAGCCGCGACAGTGGATGTCACTCGATCCCAATTAAACACAGTAACACATGAAACCCGTTCCGGGCCTTCACCGTCGGTGTATGCAGATGCGTCGCATGAAGTGGCTCTACTAATCGCACGCATTCATTTGAATCTATTTAGGTAAACTGGCGCGACGCCGGCCACAGGAATGTGACGCTTTGGCAATTACGCGGCCGCTATCATACTTGGTGTAACTGGTGTCGTATTTTCGGTGCGCACCTCTCGTATGATAAACAATAATTTAAGATTACACCCTGACTAATACATAAACCGCATCGGTGTCGGTGCGGTGCGTGTAAATTATGGAGCGCACTCGCAGATATTGTGTTTCACGTCCGGCGGCTTAGACACGGGCCGAGGATATCTGCGTGAAAAGGGCGAAATATTGCAGAAATTTCAAACGCGACAGGATAGCATTCGATTCGTCGCGGTGTAGGATTTCATTGCGCCATATCGCGTCCACTCCGCGACCGATACAAGTCTCATGAGCTTTTACTAAAACATGACTCGGTCGCGTCGCGCGTCGCCCGACCGATCCCGACGTTTATTGATAGTCATTTATTTAAGTGTTTATACTTGAATCGAGGGAAATTATACGTTCCTTCCCATTTCTTTAACCTCGTTAACCTTTGATATAGAGCTATGAATTTTGTATTTGATAACATAATTATTTCAGAGATCTTATTATTCTTAGAACTGAAATCGAAGAGTGCATAGTATTAAAGGATCTGTAATAAGATATTTCTATATAACTAGACTTTGTTCACGAGCACTTTTATTTGGGTTTATCTTAAAAAGATTTTGTGTATGACGGCGCGTATTGCAGATCGTATCTCCGATTCTACTCGACTGATGGTCTGCATATGGAAGATATGAGCTGATGCGCAGATTGCCTGTTGATAGAACAAGTCGCAAGATTAAGTAGGTCATCCCCATCTGATGTATGGGAGAAGCTTAAATATGGCTTAACAAACTGTTATCTTGTCAAGAGGTCGACTATTACTGTAATAGTCGACCTCTTGACAAGATAATAGTTTGTTAAGCCATATTTAAGCTTATAAACATACAATTGACGTTTTGTGATAAGAACATGTCAATATACTTTTTTTTATTATTTCAACCGCGCTATATGTTTGCTATATAAGCAACTTGTTACTCATATTTTGCGTTTATCTTTTAATTGCGTTGGTATTAGTTACCTAATGGACGTATGTTTATAAAGGCAGGAACATTCACCGGGCTGCGTCGCGTCGTCAATATCGGCCGGCGAGTATCGCTTAGAAGATGCTATCCGTACTATTGTTAATCCGGTAATTTGAATTTATTGCACCATGAATAAATGGTGTGGTCGGTGGAACGGAGCGGTGGCTATCGGGAAACATATCGACACAGCAGCCGCGTCTACCACTACGCTGCCACGTTCCATCCCCGACAAGCCAATGCATGCCACTAATGGATTAGAATCTTGCAATCGTATTCACGATACTAATGTTAAACGATCGATGAAAATGTTAGTAATTATTTTTGAGAATATCGTGGCTCGTGTAAACAGACCGCCGCCCGGTAAGTTAATCTTGTGAATTCCATGTTGAAGATGTGATTGTTTCTCCTTAACGGGAGAGCCCTAATCGGTACATCCTCGATGCGGGCCGTGTCTGAGCAGCGTTAATTAGACTCCTATTGCATTCTACTGAATAAAAGACAAGTCCGCGAGGTCATCTCGCTGTTCCCGCGGACAGAATACAGGAAGAGTCATTATCTATACATACATTACAAACTTAGACCTTTCAGATTTATATTGTACACGGCATTATGTTTTAGCGACGACCTGCGTTGAGGTGTGGACCGGCAATCAGGAATCATTATTTACGGACAGCTATTATCACCTCATGGCTTTTCTGGTTTATTATCGGCATTGCTCGTTATGTTGTCCTGAGACGGATAAATTATGCTATTAAGTTAGCAGATTGACAAAGTTATTTATGACATTAAGTGAGAGCGGGTTGAGTGGTCGACACAGGCCACCTTGTGGCCAATATAACAATAGGAAAGCATAAAATGGTCTAGTGTATAACACAAACATATTCCTAGTTCACGGGTACATTTGTGTAACATAAGTTTAGTTATTAAGTAGCTTGGTTGATTCATTAAAATAAAATTTTAATTTAATTTCAGTAGGCCTTGTGCAACTTTACTACACTAGACAGTTTTTGAGTATATAAGACCCAACTCCAATTTACTTTCAAAATTTATTTATATCCTAGCCGAGCAAATGTATGTTCAAAAAGCCCTGTTTGTTTTAGTCAATTCTAACGGGATTGGCGGCTACTTTGTAAGTGTTGTGATAGCTAATAGAATTTCTAGTTAGTTGCAACGTGTAGTAATCTACGTGTCACACTGATAAAATAGGTAAATTAAGTGGCTCGAATAATATTTACAATTTCATTTAAATCATAACTTTATAACGTAATGTAACTGTAATCCCCGAAGGGGTAGGCAGATGTAAAGGCATGCATTCAAGCATACATGCAAACACCCTCGATTCGACGGTTACGTTTTGTGACAGGTGCCGACTGTGCCGAGCCGGTTGACATCTCTAGGTACATTACCAAACGCCGAGGCACTGGGAAATTTCCAGAAAATGGGAAATTCCCAATAGAATCAGATATAAAGGATTTTAGATAATCGCTTAAAGCTTTCGACCCGGGATGGAACCCAGCACCCCAGCGTAGTACCTAGTAGTGGCCTGCTACCCCTAAACTACTGGGGCAGTATAATATAGGTAATAACTTTTACTGGTGGTAGAGCTCCAGTGACGGAGCTCGACTATGCAAGGACATGACCTGTTGTAATTTGTTTTGTAGTTATTTCGTTTTGGTTATTCACATACCTATTAGGTACCTATGTGTGTCGTGTTGTGTGTGTAACTATACAAAAATGTACCAGTACAATAAGGTGGATTACTTCGAGAATAGGGAATGCCTGTTTAGTCACTTTGTCCAATTCAATTCGAACCTTTCTGGGATTATATTGAAATGGCATTATATCCATAACTGAAAACAGTTAGAAACATATTTTTTTAAATGTAAAACATATACAAGGGTCAGTTGAACCCCTGACCATGTCTCTGTCATCCGCCCTGGATCAGATCTCCCCAACCTAGTTTCTTCATTCATAACTTAATTTGCCTAGTTTTGAAATCTCTAGAAATAGTTGAAATCAGAGAAGTTGACGTTAAATGAAGTTGGCCAATATGGCGCCGTGCAAATGTCAAGCAACAAACGAACGTCAATAAATCAGATGGGGCGTAATTCATACTATTTAATGTTACAACAAATTATAGAGCGAATACAAGTTTTTCCAATACTTAGAAAAATGCGAGTTACAACATACGTAATATTTATAAAACCACATTACTATTACGGATACAGGAAATAAAATCTTAACCGGTTCATAGTCCCAAAACCAGACACAATTTGTTTATGTGGGCTGTGGGACTGTGAAACAGTTAATTTACAAATTAAAAATGAATAATATTATTGTTAAGGTCGGCGGAGAAGATAGAGCGCCAAATATCTCAGATCTTAAAAACATAATGCCTAATATTTTTATACAGTTTCAGGATTCATTTGCACGTAATCCGTCGTCAAAAAGCCTATTAAACAATAATTTGTAGGAACTTATGTACAAGTTTATTTCTACAACATTATTGGTTCTTATCGAAGGATATCCTCTTATATTGATTAAGTCAACAACTCACTAATGAAAACGTTAAATTATAATTAAGACTTTGTAGAGCGTGACTGTACGGATTTATTCCATAATTTATCCCTAATGGTCCAAGACGTCCATAACGTGAAGGTTTTAAAAGTGATTGCGTATTCATGGTATGCGCAGTAAAACGATTGATCGGTAATACCGCAACGCCGCAGACTCTGGCGGCGCTTTGTCAGCTGACGTACCACTTGTCTAGCGACTTGAGATTGATATCGATAGCTCAATGGGATGATGTTTGATCTGACACTATCGTATGTAAGTAGTGGTTAAGCCATTTTATTATTGAAACTGCAACACTTGCAATTAATTATGTTTAATTGCATGGAAGTGTTGTACAAAAAACAAGTTTTATAGCAAATAGGATATATATGTGACTATTTATTTCTGTGCACGTCTTGTCAGTATTTCTAAAGTGCAAAGATGGTAATAAAAATAATGCTGACTGATAATATTTTTGCATTATTATCAATAATATTTTTTGCATTATCTATATATATAAAAATGCAACCCGTTTTCCTTGGTCACGGCATCACGCGTGAATGGTATTACCGATTTGGCTAATATTGATTTTGAATGATTTTTGGAAGTCCAGGGAATGTTTAAAAGGTAAGAAAATATGAAGAAATTGAAGGGAAATAGTAAAAACCACCATTTCATTTTCCCATACAAATAGTCCGTATGTATCAAACCTTTGACACATGTCATATTTTTATTCTGAGGCAATACGAAGTTTGCCGGGTCAGCTAGTTATCAATAAACTTAATTTGTTGTAAAATTGGAAACAACAATTATCTAATGGCCCAAGTTGCCTTCATTATGTATATTTTATATTTCATGGTATTATACTTAATATGCATTCTGTCCGACCGTCAACATAGTTTCTCTATGAGCGACAACATAAAAACAAAAGCTGTTCTGAGCTAAGATGTTATGGCTCTGTTGCGCTTATGAAGGGATCGTATATTACGGATTGATCGAAACAGGGTAGCACTGAACATAATAAAATTTCACTTACCACCGTCGTCCATGGTCTTGAGTAGGCACTCTCAAGCTCAAGAACTAGAAGAGCTTTGACATATAGTTTGTTATGATTTTGTATATTAAGACTAGCTGTGCCAGCGACTTCGTCCGCGTAGAATTTGTAATTGCTCAGTATCTACCCGGACGAAGTCGTGGGCGCAGCTAGTATAAAAGTAGTGAGAGAAAAAAGCCTGAGTTACTCCTTATTACATAAGCTACCTGCCAGTGAAAGTCCCGTCAAAATTGGTTCAGCCGTTACCGAGATTAGCCCCAACAAACAGACAGACAGACAAAAATTGAAAAAAAAAAAATGGTTTGGGTATATGTACCTTGTATACATACATATGCATTTAGTGAAAGGCGGTTATTTTTATATTATAAACTGACACTCCAATTTTATTTATTTGTATAGATATATGTATAGATGAAACTATCATCTCATAAATCCTACAAATTAAGTACATGAGAGAAATTATCGAATAAAATTAAACAAAATGTGTTGCTATTAATAAAATATTAAACGTATGTATGTATCTTCACGCCAGGTCCCTAACGGGGTAGGCAGAGAGTGTAGAGCGCCAGATATCCCGGTTCAGACAAACCTCTCGTGCCTCGTCTACCTTCATCATTCTCTTCATACACGCACGCCGATTCCTAAGACTTTTGACCCCACCATCAGACAGAACTCGACCTATTTGGTCATGGTAGGTCAGCCTTGGTCTTCCTGGGCCTCTGCAACCATCCACATTCGCATTGTATATCTGTTTAGTCATTCGCTCATTCGACATTCTTTCTATATCCCCGAACCATCGGAGCATGCATTTTTTCATTTTTACACCGATACTATCATTCACACAAAGTCTCTTTCTTACATCTTCATTACGAACGCGATCGGTGAGTGATACACGTATTAAACGTATATACTTAATTACCAATATATTTGTTAAACTAAAGAGAAAATGATAACAACCAGTGTTATAATGATAGGAAAGAACTATTATGTCGACCAAAGTTAATAAGGCAGTCGGAAGAAATTGCTTTGCCTTGATTAAGTCAATCATAATCTGTATATTGAATTTCATGCGGCTGAACTAATTTATCTGTACGGGTTTATAGTAGGTATGTTATATTTTAACGACATAAAATAATTAATTTTGATAGTGGGGCCCCATAATTTAGTATTAGGGCTGCTAATAAACATGGGTCGCTGTCGTATTGAATGAGACTTGCCTAATTTTTAAATGAATGATGTACACGATAAACATCTTTATTCATGTTGTGAATTATATTTTTGGAAAGTAATAAAAATGTTTGTGTGAATATTTAAAATGTTTTTAACTGTAGAGATTAAGTCGAACAAGGGTCAACCACAATTCTTTTTTTAAATGTATGTTCGATGCGACAAGATGTTGATATTGGCCGGCGCACGCGTCGCGTTCCATCTGATAAATGTTTGTAAATAATTATTAAATATTATCGAACGTCAGATATGGTCGTTTAGGTGGTCGTTTGTTTATCTGTGTTATTTGTCGCTAACAGTTGTGCGGGGCGCTAGCGCGTTATCTTGTTGAGTTATAGCAGCACGGGTAGACGGGAGGACTCTCTCCGGCTCTGGTTTCAACGGCCGCTCAACTACCTGATAACCAGTGGCTAATGATGACAGCTGATCTTAGTGATACTGCTGCTTTTTTATAACATCTTTAATCACCTCTATTATATCATAACTACCTCTATTTTATATAAACACATATAGTAGAGATAGAGCTTATACATATGTATAAGCTCTATCTCTACTATATGTGTAAACTCTATTAATCTATGCAATAGTCATCGTAGTAAATTTATATGAAAGTAATATTGTTTATATAGTATATACTTAATAATAAAAAAGACAAAACTGTACTGTACTAGATATTAGTTTTTTTTATATACCTAAGTTAACACTAAGACTTAAAAATATGCCTGGTCACCATTTAAAATGATCTGAATGGCGAAGTTGACGACTTCAATAAAGGAGGGGTGATGGGTTTCTCATGCAAAATGTACCTGCAACTAAAATGTGAATAATGAATTGTTATAAAAAAGATGTGTAAAATAAATTTGCTAATATACAAAAAATGTAACTGATATGGGAAAATTTAATTGATATATATTATTTTAAAATAAAAAAAACTGCCTTCAAAAAAAATTCAAAATTGAATAGACGAAAAACACTAAAGAGCGAAAAATGAACGTAACTATGCAACTTTAAAATCCGCTTTAGTGTATTTAAGAGGAGGGGGCTGTCTCACGGTCAGCTTTATGTGACATGCTCTCGGGTTAGCAGCGCCGGATTTTGACTTCGGCAGCCCCTAGGCCCTCAAATGGTTTGTGGTTAACTGTAGAAAGTTTCTATTATGATCAAGTTAAGAAGAGAACAATTGAATGTTGGCTAACATAAAATTTAATCAAATTAAAACTAGAGGTGCCTATATATTATATATAAGCTAAATTATTTTTCGTCCGAGTTTAACATTAGTAAGCGTATCGATAATATTGTCGAAGCCTATTTCCCTAAAAAGAAATAAGGTTTTCGTATAACAATTTGTAACAACTCAGTATTTTTTTGTTTCTACTGAGCTTTTATCGATTTAATTAGATTTTTTGTGGTACCACTCCGCGGCGCCCTTGTGGTGGAGGCCTAAACGCAACTGCCATGTTGCCTATGCTTAAATCCGGCACTGCGGGTTAGTGCACCAAATAGCTTGGTCATTCTAGCATTAGCTTCAAAACTGGTAAAAATGTTGTTTATAGCGAAATACCGTAGCAATCTGTTACCTATCGTTTACCGCAGCGTAGCTTGTGTACTTCACTGTACACGCAGATACATGCACACATGTCACAATTATAACGGGGGTTAATTAAAATAGATACCTAAAGTATACGCAGACGAAGTCGAGGGCAAAAGCTAGTCTATGATAATTTTCAAGGACTAACACCCATATTCTAAGTCGTAACCTCGACCTTAACTCAACCTTACTCAAGGGAATTGGTATTCTTAGTTGTAACTAATAACGTGAACTCGACATTCTCCTCCATTTGAGGTAAGAAAGCAACTGTCAAACTCCAAGGTACCTCACGACCTACCTTGAAGTTTCGAGGATTATTTACATTTCACAGTTTTTCGTGTCGAAACTGTCTGGAAATATAATTAAATACCAATTTTTTATATATAAATAGATTCTCAAGACTTTCTGAATTATCTTTATGATAATCCGTACACATGAGTTACTGTCAAAATACAACTAAGAATATGGATTTCGAGGCGTCCTCATAAAGTGTCCTCAGCTGAGTGTGAGTCAAGGAATGTCTCGAGTAACGTCTTAGAATATGGGTGTAAGAGTTGATCTGACCAACGTTTACTACATTTTACGGTAGGACAATAGCTTTATACTTTAATAGCTTTTTCTTTCCGATAGAAACCGTCGATTAAATAATAATAATAGCTTGGGGAAAAAGTCTTTTCGCATTATAGTATGTATGAACTTGTAATAAAATCTCTTTGGCTGTAGTATTTGTATCTGGCTGGTTTTGGTATCATTGAAAGTTAAAATTTTAAAGAACATAATTCCAAATTCAAACTAGGCAAATGTGTGATTTTCATTTGTTTTTCGTACTGTCAAGATGAGTGAATCTAATGAAGAAATTCGATACATTTTAAAATTTTACTACAAAAAAGGTAAAAATGCAACGCAAGCCGCGAAAAAAAATTGCCATGTTTATGGACCTAGTGCAGTGCCTGTGAGAGTAGCACAAATTTGGTTTAAGCGTTTTCAATCCGGAAATTTTCATGGCAAAGATGCACCTCGCTCTGGTCGCCTTATTACGGATAAAAAGGATGCCATTTTTGAAAAAGTGGAGCAAGACCGACATATCAGTAGTTACGACGTAGCTGAAGAACTGAGAATTGATCACAAAACAGTTTTGGCGCATTTGAAAAAAGCTGGGTACAAAAAAAGCTCGATATTTGGGTACCTCACGAGGTCACTGAAAGAAACCTAATGAACCGTGTACTTATTTGTGATTCTTTATTACGACGTAATGAAACCGAATCATTTTTGAAGAAGCTGATAACTGGTGATGAAAAGGATGAAAAGTGGATCACGTACGACAAGAACGTGCGAAAAAGGTCGTGGTCAGGCTTCACAGACTGTGGCGAAACCCGGGTTAACTCGCAATAAGGTGATGTTGTGTGTGTAATGGGATTGGAAGGGCATTATTCATTATGAGCTATTACCACCAGGCAGGACTATCGATTCTGAACTCTACTGCGAACAACTGATGAGATTAAAGCAAGAAGTTGAGAGAAAGCGGCCGGAATTGATCAACAGAAGGGGTGTCGTGTTTCATCATGATAACGCTAGACCTCACACATCTATAGCCACTCAGCAAAAATTAAGAGAGTTTGGCTGGGAGGTGTTAATGCATCCGCCGTATAGTCCTGACCTTGTACCTTCAGATTTCCACCTGTTTCGGTCTTTTCAGAATTCATTATGCAATGTTAGATTAACATCACGAGAGGACTGCCAAATCCACTTGTCGCGGTATTTTGATGAGAAGTCCCATAATTTTTATAGCAATGGGATCATGTCCCTACCTACAAGATGGCAAAAGGTTATCGAACAAAATGGTACATACATACTTTAGTTAAATTTAAATAAACTTTATTAAAAAATGTTTTGAATTATCTTAAAAAATGCGAAGAAACTTTTTCCCCAACCTAAAAAAGGGATTATATACCTGAATATATGAAATGTAATACATATAATAAATATGAAATTGTGGGCATAAAACTATGTTAATTTGTGAATAGGGTAGAGAGAACTAGTGTGTTTACGATTCTATGATTTGTTGTAAGAGTTACAATTATAATTATTTATTAAAAGTTTCTGTTTTGGAAAACTTAGGGATTAGACCACTGATACATCGAATAGGCCGGTGCTCAAATCTGTTCCTTGATCAGCTGTTTGATTACAAAGTAACTACACTGTAGCGTTTAAATAATGATTCGATTCAATTCGATATTCGTTCAAACGAATATCGAATTGAATCGGAATGGTAATTAAGTCACAGAGTTTACTTGATTTCATTTAGTTTATAACCTAGTTTAAAATATTACCTGGGCGCAATAAAATAAATCATTTTACTCTCACGATAAGCATTTCATTCATTGTGATGTTGGATATAGAAACAGATTAAAGATTGTTAATGTCCAAAGAACTGAGATATTACCTATTTAATTATATCTGATATTCCGAGATTTGTGTGTTTTATATTACAAACAGATACTCCCATTTTATTTATTTGTATAGATTAGGTGTACATGTAAGAAGAATATGAAATAAGAGAATTACATTATGAACATATAAAACAAAGACACAGGGGCTGAGTAAAATTAAGACTAAATAACTAAATAGGTAACTTAACTAAATGGGTCAGGTTATTTAAAGACGAGTTCAATAGTCTTTGAGAGCTGCAGAGAGTACCTACCGTCGCATGTAACATCAACTCTCCCTTTTACCTTAAGGGTATAGGGATACACTCATATAAAAACATTGGTGGTATGGAATTGATACCAAGAATAGCATAAATATCTGGCCTTGACAGAGAAGCCTCGCGTAACGTGGCTCCGAAACAATTATTTTTAGCGGACTGGTTCAGGTTGCAGACTAAAGTGAGTTATGATGGCAGATATAACGGTGTTCCCGGTGTCCATCTTGCTTGATATTAAGTCAACTAAATTTCAGGGGCATATAACGAGCCATCCGTCTTGGCAGACTATAATCTCTTCAATGTTTTACGCTGTTTTATAGCTGACATAATTTAATGCACGTATAAGGTTCGGACTTTACTTTCCGAGTTGTAAATTGATTTCAGTGTTTTGTAGTGTAGTTAAGATTAACCTAATAAGTATTTTTATATAAACAACATTCGTAAATAAAACTAGTTTTCGGATTTATTTCATATATAAAAATCTTTATTTCTAACTACCAACAAATTGTAGTATTTAGCTTCACCCTGTAAGATGATCTATTAGGGCTACGTAATTTTAAATCTTCATTTATATATAACAACATAATACAATTTCTGCACTGCATTTAAATATCGTGTGCCAATGGAATCTATTAAGGTCCAATAACTTAAATGGGACACGATACTAGTTCACAATTTGCAACAGCAGTCAATATTCCTAGCGGGGTGTTATTAGCTGGTCGGCGGCAATGCCTGCGGCTTTACCTGATCCGATTCGGATTTCTTTCATGAATAGAAATCATAATTGCGTCACTAGTGCCGCTGCCAGAATGCTTGTGAAATACCGTCCAACTGATTCGCTAGATGACTATCGGTGTGAAATATTACAGTTCGGAATATCAGTCATCTGCGTGTGGACGAGTAAGATTGTGGTGATTAACTCTAACACGAAACAGAATTATCTTTGCATATTTTTACAGACCATTTCACTTTTTACATAATCCAATTCTGCAACTCACTTTTTCTTTAGAAAATAAAGAAAAATGGGAAAGAAAAATTTTACTTCGGCGGGGATTGAAACTGCGACCACAGGATAACCAGTCAAACCGTTTTACCACTAAGCTACCGAAGTCCCACACCGATGTGATTTTGACCTTCCCTTTTTGAATTTTAACCGATTTAGGGTCGGTGATCTAAAGTTATCTAAAGTTCACTCGCATGTGATATTGCGAGAAATAAAAATATTACAATCACTTTTTCTTATAGAAATTGTTCTTAATTCAATCTCACTCTACTTACTAATATTTTTTTGTGTATGCATTATGAACATTGGAAGCAAATGTTGAATAGGTTAAAAGATATAGAATTCGATTTATTAAGATATTCAGAGTGACCAGCGGTGTACTTACTTCTATGCAATAATACGATTATAACCCAGAGAAGTTTTGGTTTGAACTAAAAAACAGGTGAGCTTAGTATCACTTACATTTTTTCATGTAGCTTAATTCGTGTGACTCGTTCACTCTAAGGAAAGGTGACGTAAGAGAGTCGGTTTAAGGAAATAACATAAAATTCCAAAAAATACGCTTCGGATCTGTCACGATTCTACTCACAAGATGAGTCAATGTAAAAGTCATCTCATATTTTACTAAGCACAATTAATTGGACAAAACAATTCTAGAGTTTCGTTCAGTTAATTGGTTAGTAAGTATTTAAAAGGTATTTAAGTTATTGGCTTTTGTCCTCGCTAATCAATACGCGCGACCTAAGTATTTTTTCGTTAACGATTTTATGCTATATACATATGCAATTTGAAAATGGAAAAAAGGTAAATGCATATTTTTTTTTTGTCGTACTTTTATGTTTATCATTATTCGTTTGAGTTGATATAGTAGGAGATCGGGTATTTCGTGGTTGGTTGACGCAAGGTACCAAGATCGCGCGGCCGGTGTCGCGCGGCTTTCGACCGGCTGTCATCGGTACAAAGTTATCATGTCTATAACGTCTCCGATATGGCACTCTTAGTCCGGCAACAAATGAAGCGGTTGCATTAAAACTTGTCCGGTGCATATCTAAGCGTAATTAATAGCGGGCGATAAGTCGCGGAGAACGTCCGTGATATCCTCGTAGTTGGACGTAATCGCGGCGGTCGGGAGCGCCGCCACCGGCGACCGGCCCAGCTTCATATTAATAACAGTCAGCCATATCGGTGGTGGCCGCACCAAATGGGAAATTAAAAGGCTTTCATTGGATCCGCTCATTAGACTGATTTGTAGCGATGAAACTGGCGGCGCCGCACATGAAGCTATTAAATGAGTATTGTAATCGAATGTCCCCCATGTATCATCAATTTCCTTAATTTATGTTATTGTTTTTTTTTCTGTTTTTGTCACTCTATTTATTTCTTTTTTGAGTGGAAAGTGCTAAAGTGTAGTTGAATTCGATTGTATGACTCTATATCATCACTATAATTGCAACGCACCAATAATACTCGTGAAGCGCGCATGGCCCAGCGGCTGGTGTAGATCGTAAGCGATCTGTTCGGTTAAGCACTACGGGCGCGGTCGGGTAGTGTGATGGGTGACCGCTAGTGGCAAATTAAATGCGCGTTTCCGTGCTTCGGAGGGCACGTTAAGCCGTCGGTCCCGGTTGCTATCGATGGATAGCAGTCGTTAAACCTTGTCGGAGGCCTTATGGGCGGTTTGAAAACATCCGACAGTGGGTTGGCCACTAACCCACCCACCTCTACCAATCCGCATTGGAGCAGCGTGGTGGAGTAAGCTCCAGGCCTCCCCCCAAAAAAGGGGAGAGACTCGTGCCCAGCAGTGGGACGTATAATGGGTTGCCATTATTATTATTATAATAATACTCGTAATATCAAGTAAGACAGAGAATAATATTTTGTAATATGTAGAGTTTTAACTTTATACATTTTATTTCCAAGAAAATAATCAATTGATAGAGGTAGTTAAATAAATAAAAACTCAACAGTACAGTAGGGCACTGTAATCCAGAAAACCAACGACGCTTAATTCTGTACTTATAGATACCTAATATAATAATTTTCAATACTCTATAACAATATTTTTACTATTTTAAATGGATTATGTAGGGTAGATATTGCTTTTTGAAAAATAAATAAGATTACTATTTCCATTTCAATTTTTAACCATGACAGAACGGAGAGAGTACTATATGCGTTTAGTATGAGGTTGTTAGTTTTTTGGTTTTTTGTGTGCACACACAAATGTTTCCAGTTATCTTCTAAACAGTATTACCAATTTCAATGCGGTTTTCGGTAAAATTTGTGTTAGTAATTACCAATTGTTTTTAGTTGTTGTGATAATTATTCAGCGAGGGGCGTCACAATTAATATTTTTGTTCTATACGAATGTTCCCATCTATTTCCAAAACATTTGGCCCGATTTAGATGAGGTTTTCCGTAAACTATTATTTGGCGACGGTGTTTAGATAAATGTTGTGGTCTTGATTTATCAGGAGCCGCCATCCTGATAAATCAGGACCACAACTAAATCAATAAACATATTTTATTGTACATGTTGTTCCCAATTATCTTGAAAGCAGTCTGTTCGATTCATATTTGCGGTTTTGCGTAAAACGTGTGCTATTGGTTTTTGGTGATGATGCACTAGGGTGCGCCGCCATAAATATGTATTTGTTGTAAACTCATGTTCCCACTTAATTATAAAACTGTCAAGTCAATTTAAAAGCGGTTTTCTGTAAAACTTGTGGTATTGATTGCCCATGGCTCTAAGATGTGGTGTTAATTCACCAGGGGACGCCATAATACAAATATTTTGGTGTACCTAAACAAATGCTCCCATTTATCTCCAAAATTGACGGCCTGGTTTAGACGCAGTTTTCTGTATATCCTAAATCATAACTCTTGCCTCTGATATCTTTGGATTATTATAGTGAAAAATAAGTAACATCCAGTTCCACTATAATTTATCTTCTAGTGCAGTGGCAGATACGCTACTAAGGCGCGGGGCGGTTTCAAAGCACGTAATCGCGCAATTTGTGCCATCATTGTTCTAAGTAGCGTCGGCCGGCCGTATATCAGTAAGGCAGACGGGGCCAATTGATACAAACGAGCCAGTGTCACGTCTAAATATAATATTAGGAATCACGGCGCGAGCCAGGATATATTAATTTGAAGTGGTTGCTGCATGACGTAGCGCGTTAGTGTGTGCCTGCTACGCGTGCTTCGAAAGAGCGTTCGCAAGATTTTTTTTTATACAAAATCCACATCGCTTGATTTTTTTCGGTTCCTGCACGTGAAGCGCGTATGCGTGATGAAATCCGTTTGGAACTGCAGAATTTACCGAAGGATATCAAATCATTTAATGTTATAGAATAATAGTAAAATAATAATAAATCAACACATCATTGCAAGATCCCTTGCAACTACCGCGACTTTAAAAATATTGTGAGGAATAGGTATAATAATATCATCTCATTTTACCGCGCTTACCCAACACGGTTTAAGGTAATTTACGACATTTATACTTAAATAATTCCAAAACTAGTGATGTAAACTTTTAAGTTTGTCACAGTATTAATATTAAATTACCTTTTTATATTCCAAGCATGGCTATGAATTAAATATCGAAATCTCTGTAATGAAACGTTACAGCGATATCATTTATTTTCTTTCGTCACCCGATTCTCAATTGATCAATAAATAAAGTACGTAACTCTCATAAATAATATAATAACTTCATTAACGATAGGTTGTCAACGGGCAAGAAGAATTTCTTGGATAAAGTTCCTATCAGAGAGTAAATTTTATAGCTCGCTGTGGGCCCCTGCTCTTTGAAAATAAGATTAAATGATTTACGAATGAGGTCATTGCGGTGAGGTCGCCAGGGTTGTCAAGCCCTAAAGTCTTATAATTAACCATAAGTATATCCCATTCAAAGTTTATTCTAATCTAGATCAATAATTTTAAAATACTTTATAGTTTAAATCATATGAGGTAACTTATGAAATCAATGACATTCTACACATGTCATTGTATAAAATATAAAACTGTAGTAGTATTGAATTAGTTCGGCAAGAAAAATTAGAACATAGACCATGAATATGTGCAAACTGTAATGAAAATAGTTTTGGATATCTTACAATATTAAATCTGCTAGTTGAAATGTTATTTCTTAAGGAGTCAAGGAAATAATGGGTTCAAACCATTTTTCTGGGATATCAAAATTATATTCGTAAGTAGGTACCTACTGACAAGTGTCTAACGTGATACTCGAAAAGGTGAGATCTTATAATTATTACACATTTTCGATCGCTCACTATCATTTTCTTATCGACTAAGTAAGTAATTGTGGAATTATCGTTCGGGGAAATATTAGTTTTAGGTTCTTAAAGTTATTCAGAATTTTCGGGCTCAGAACGATTTAAGTTTGATTAACTAATACAGAAATGTTATTTGCTGGCCCTACGCTAAGAATCTAGTAAGTGATGGGCACGCGCGGCGTACAATGACACTTGCTTGTGGCCGCCATGAGAGGCCGAAATTTAAGACTTTAGTCATTTATCCAAAATACTTTATTTTTTTATAAACCAACCTCTCTGCTGCCAAATGATAGCGTTCAACAGCATGGTATTCCGGTATTGTAATAGCATATTTATTACCATCTACGTAATGAATAGTCGATATCGATAACATAAAAAAATCGAAACTGTTCCTTAATACCAATTGTTTCCTCGAGATCAATACCGAAATCAGAACAATTTAAATTTGACAGAGAAATGTTTTTGCTAGCCCTAAGCTAGGCAGTCGGGTAAGTGGTGGGCACGCGCGCGGCACACGACGACACTTGCCTGCTGCCGCCATGAGAGGCCATTTCCTCTCCGGCCCCGACCGGACAATCATTTGACACACTCCTATTAACGATACTGGGCTTGCATAACTGTCTTAGTACTCCTATAGGTTCTGAGTCTATTGGAAAAAAGGGTTCACAGTTTAAAATATACATCAGTTTTTTAGCAATTTATCCAAGAATTTGTTTTTTCTCCGAAATGGAATTTGGTTTTCTTCGAATTGAAGTTGGTACCTTTTCGAAAAGGAGAGATCTTAGAGTTTCACCTTTTTCGATCGCATATTAGCATCTTGTAATCGACTTAGCAACGTTGTATAATTACGAGATTAAGGTTTTTAACTTTTAAAACCTAAATCTCGATCTTTTATAAGTAGATATTCGGTTAAAACATCTACAAAAACGTGTTCTACCATTTGCATCGATTTAACTTCAACCGTGTATGAAGGTAATAATTTTGTTTAGGGTTAATATAATAGGTTGGTGAAAAAGTCTTTTCGCATTATAGTATGAATGAACTTGTAATAAAATGTCTTTGGCTGTAGTATTTGTATCTGGCTGGTTTTGGTATCATTGAAAGTTAAAATTTTAAAGAACATAATTCCAATTTCAAATTAGGCAAATGTGTGATTTTCATTTGTTTTTCGTACTGTCAAGATGAGTGAATCTAATGAAGAAATTCGATACATTTTAAAATTTTACTACAAAAAAGGTGAAACTGGAACGCAAGCCGCGAAAAAAAATTGCGATGTTTATGGACCTAGTGCAGTGTCTGTGAGAGTAGCACAAACTTGGTTTAAGCGTTTTCAATCCGGAAATTTTGATGTCAAAGATGCACCTCGCTCTGGTCGCCCTATTACGGATAAAATGGATGCCATTTTTGAAAAAGTGGAGCAAGATCGACATATCAGTAGTTACGACGTAGCTGAAGAACTGAGAATTGATCACAAAACAGTTTAGGCGCATTTGAAAAAGCTGGGTACATAAAAAAACTCGATATTTGGGTACCTCACGAGCTCACTGAAAGAAACCACATGAACCGTGTACTCATTTGTGATTCTTTATTACGACGTAATGAAACCGAATCATTTTTGAAGAAGCTGATAACTGGTGATGAAAAGTGGATCACGTACGACAAGAAAGTGCGAAAAAGGTCGTCGAGTTTGGCTGGGAGATGTTAATGCATCCGCCGTATAGTCCTGACCTTGCACCTTCAGATTTCCACCTGTTTCGGTCTCTTCAGAACTCTTTATGCAATGTTAGGTTAACATCACGAGAGGACTGTCAAATCCACTTGTCGCGGTATTTTGATGAGAAGTCCCAAAATTTTTATAGCAATGGGATCATGTCCCTACCTACAAGATGGCAAAAGGTTATCGAACAAAATGGTACATACATACTTTAGTTAAATTTAGATAAACTTTATTAAAAAATATTTTGAATTATCTTAAAAAATGCGAAGAAACTTTTTCCCCAACCATGGGAAAAAAAGGTTAAAAATTTTTCTCTACCAAATTAGTTGTTTGTCCAAAAGACAAATATTATTCAGTTCGTTCTTTTTCTCCGCTTCGGGCTTTCTTTGACTTTTATTGAACTGCATGCTTATTTGTCGCCTTAGGTATATATACATAAAAATATGTAAACAATTTCAGAGTCATATAAATGCTTGCAAATAAATGTTTATCTAACACATAAAATTCTCTTGTCACAGAGTTTATACAATACTCCTAATAATACTCCTCCGCAACGGCTCGACCGATCATTATGATATTTTGTGAATATTTGGTACGAGTATGCATGAGAATAGGTTGTAGTCTATTTTATGTAGAGTGATTCTTCCCAAATATTTTTCGATTTTTTGGATATAGGCGATACGAACTTCGTCGGGACAGCTAGTATATATTTCAAATTTATTAATATTAATTCCATCATACCACAGTAAGAATAATTCCTAATATAATTATATGTTTAATATACATAAAAGACGGTAATAACTTGTTGCTAATATTTTTACATTAAAATTAAAAAAAAATGGAAAGAAAAATATCAGAAATTACAGGCAATTTGTTATTTGATATACCTCCCTACGTAAATTATATCGACAGTATGTAATCAACAAATTAACACTCTATTGATCAACAAATTAATATAAAATGCTCGTGCTGTAGTATCACTTGCAAGATTGAAAACATAAATTACTAGTACAAACTTATTCTATCTAAATAAGATATTTTATTGCAATATACAAAGTGACTTATATAAACGATTATCACTGAACATTGATCATTACTAATGCTATCTACTAGTATTTACGTAGTACTGGTTTTCAGTTTGAAACAATATAACTTGTTCCCAATTCAAGTTTTTGTACAATTCATCTTGTTAATTTAGTGCGTTAAGGCGACGCCTTAAAGATTTTGGTTCCATGGATACCGATTTTTCTCAACAATAACCAAAGCGAACAAAATGGAATTTACTGTCAAGATTAATCATGTCTTTGACTATATTTTGTCTATAGCAAAACACAATTGGTTAATCTTTATAACACAAAATAATTAAGCGAAAATACCTCGAAAAAATCAGGGATTCCTATTTTACCGACATTGGGGACCGATTTAAGGGTCCAAAATTTGTATATATATTAATCGAAACTAACACTACAATCGATACATAGGTTTTTTCCAATATACTTGTAGTTTTAAAGTTAAATCAATAAAACCGTTTTGTCGCTTACGCCATTTCTGTTTACTCGAGTTTTCTACGAGATTTCGTCCCCGCTGTGCCCGCGCAGTCAGGCGTTACATTACAGATTTTTAGTTGACCGCGGCGTCACCTTAACGCTGCGAGCTTTATTTTCACTCGATACCGACCGAAATTTAGGTCAATGGTGTAAACAGGTTGTTAATATGTTAGGTATTTCTAATGTTACTTTGCCATTTCCTTGCTATTCTAAAAGCTGAATGGAAAGTGTTTCAGTCGTCAGAAGATAAACTGTGTTAATCGACTGAGTATCTGTACCTACTAATATAAATACATAACTTCACGATTTTATTTTCCAGCAGCTAACACAGTTTCACACAGCTACTGTACTACAGATTCTGTTTCAGCATTCATTATTCAGGATCTCGTTTAGTGGAGTATAAGTATATTTCTATGGGCCTATTCACACTAGGTACCTATACTATTTCAGCAAAAAACATGACTGTCATAATCATAATCATTTATTCACAAGAACATAGTATTACATGTTTCGGTCTTAAATATGTGATTGTATCATATTATTATGTTCTGCCGCTCACGGCATGCGAATTTTCAGTAAATAACATACTGTTACAGCTTGAATCGAGACAAATTAAATTAATAAGCAAAGAGTATATTATAGCATTACGTTTAGGTATCATTCGCTTTAAAAACATCTATACAAATAAATAAAATTGGAGTGTCTGTTTGTAATATTAAAATAACCGCTTTTTACTAAATGGATATATATGTATGTATACACGGTACACATACCAAAACAACATTTTTTACAATTTTTATCTGTCTGTCTGTTTGGCGGGGCTAATCTTGGGAACGGCTGGACCGATTTTGACGAGACTTTCACTGGCAGATAGATGATGTGACAAGGAGTAACTTAGGCTACTTTTATCTCCATACATCCATACAAATATACATGCCTACATACAAATAAGTAGAATTGGAGTGTATCCGACTTTGACGGGACTTCCACGGGTAGGTAGCTGATGTAATAAGGAGTAACTTAGGCTACTTTTATCTCCATACATCCATACATACCTACATACAAATAAGTAGTACCAGTCGGATTACAATGAAACTTGGTATGATTATATTTTAACCTTTGGCGCACAATACTGGGTACTTTTTATCCCGAAAAAATATCTGTTTGTCTGTGTGTTTGTGCATCATAATAATCAAATAAATGCGGTTTTCACTAATAAGTATATTGTGGTAGGTTTATTATATTATATTATATTATATTAAATATATATATATATATAACAATATATTTTTAAACTATTCTCTATCTATCCTCTGTTTTTTTTAGGGTTCCGTATCTAAAAGGTAAAACGGACCCTATTACAAAACCTCCGCTGACTGTCTGTCTGCCCGTCCATCCGTCTGTATGTCACCAGGCTGTATCTCATGAACAGTGATAGCTAGAAAGCTAAAATTTTCACAAATTATGTATTTCTGTTACCGATAGAACGACAAAATTAAATACTAAAAATAAGAAAATGAAAATATTTAGGGGTCCAAGGCGGCATACAATAAAAGTGTATTTTTTTCCTATATTTTTTACAATCAATAACGATAGCAAGTAGACGCTTAAAATTTTCACTGAATTTTTAGGTCTTAGGTATGTTGTATATTATATGTACCTATTACCTTCTAACAAATGTATTTTTTATGTCCATTTTTGTACCATAGGTTGGAACCCTTCGTGCACGAGTTCGACTCGCACTTGGGGGGGTTTTTTCTCTGTTAGTAACATTAAGCATACCGCATAGCACCGTCCCGGAATAAAACAATCGCCGCTATGATCACCATTCAGCATGCCAAGCGTGGCAA
Organism: Macrosoma leucophasiata; assembly: GCA_036365455.1. Lineage (NCBI taxonomy): Eukaryota > Metazoa > Arthropoda > Insecta > Lepidoptera > Hedylidae > Macrosoma > Macrosoma leucophasiata. The sequence goes on along the minus strand of JAWQUS010000003.1, from coordinate 11,724,187 downwards.
TAATGGCATATTCTTTCCTGATGCACAACACTTTTAGGAGCATCATCTGGAAAGGCTTTGTCTAGCAGAGACGGATGGACGTCTTTCGGATGTAATTATGATGATGGTGATGGTGGTAGTGGTGGTGGCCTTGATGTCGTTGGTGGCGTAGGTGTTGTTGGTGACTCTGGTGGTGGTGTTGGTGGCGTAGGTGGTGCTGGCGGTGGTTTTTAGAGGCGATGGAAGCATTGGTGGCGTTGGTGACGTTGGTGGTGTTGTTGGTAGTTTTGGAGACGTTGGTGGCTTTGATTGTGGTGGTGGTGGTGGTGGTGGTTTTGGTGGCGTTTGTGTCATTGTTGTTTGGTGATGGTGGTGGCGTTGATGGCGTTTGTGGCGATTGTAATGGTGGCGGTGGTGGAGGTGGTAGTGGTGACAGTGGTGGTAGTGATGGTGGTGGTGACGATGGTGGTGGTGGTGTTGGCGGCATTAGTGGGTAAAATGCACAACGTTCACATTAGATTTTTCTCTTCTGCCGGCTCTTACGGGGTCTATCTTTTATCTTTCATTCTCTGTTAGAAGCAATAATTGACTGAAACTTTACAAAATTTATAATTATTTTCTATAAAAAAATATAAGGTACCTATGCATAGAAGTTTAAAATGGCCTTTTCGAAAATACGGTTCAGCATAGGATGGATGCGCGTTTAAACACAAAATTAGCAATTTTTTGCAATCCATTGCAAGCAGACTGTGTGCTTTTATCCCCCATGCCCATACGTCTAATATCGTGTACGGAGAAGCATTACTGCAAAGTAGTTTTTTTAAGCTGCCCAAAAGTGTTTATGATCCAAAATTAACCAAAATGTATATCCTAAAGCGCTGCCCAAAGTCCCAAAGCCACTATTCCACGCAAACAAAGTTGCGGGCACAGCTGGTATAATCATAAAGTACATAAGCGATAGAAAATAAATTTAATAATAATAAATATGTCATGTTTTTTCAGCACGATCATAATATTCATTGAGAGAATAGTAACATTTCTCCAAAAGCCGTTGAGAAATACTTTTCTTAAAATTATTCAGAAACCGAATGCCCCTGTGGAAAAAAGATTACACAGAATTCATTTTCTTATGCATGCAACAAGTATAAGACGACCCCACCCATCAGCCACATTATACAATTCTAAAGACATCACTGCATATTTGTCCATTAGTAGAATCACATACTATCCGCCTTGATCAAACCTGAGACTTCAAGTTTTGAACCTCAATAATCGAATTCGCTTCGTATATGGTATTCGAAGAGAGAAAAATCTAACAGCAGCTTCTTTCTTCGTTCAAAAATAAATCATGAATACAATTTGCCACATTATCGTTCTAAATATGACCCCTTATTTCATACTGTTCATAGCTCACATAACTTCATTACGAGCTCAATTGAATAAACTGTGATAGGAACGCCGAGGCGCTCTGCAAGTTGATTGCTCAAATTTCCTCTTCAACTATCACAAAGATATGGTGAATTTCTAATTGGATAAACGTGTCGTTTCCTATTTAAAGGCGACGGCGGGTATAACGTTTCCATTTAAGATTGACCTCTGATGGTTTCTTGGAATGCCCTTATGAGGTGATATGTCAGTTGTTGGCGGGCAGCAGGGCAGCTCTAAAGACACGTTGATGAAGCTCAGGCACGCGCGCCGTCATCCCAAGTAATAGTCTGTCTGGACCAATGCTGTCACGTAGCTAATGATGAATTATTTTTAAATATGCTTGATTCAGTTTTTGAATACTTATAGGCACGTGTAAAAATGTGGTGATTTTCTAGTATTGGTAACACCAAAGTAATAAAAACTAAGCCTATAGTCTGATAGATATTTGTTAAACTTAAAGAAATCTGTTAAAGTTAGACAAGGATGTGAAATGTTACAATAACTTTAACAAATATCTTGGTGCAACCCAGGCTAAATTTACTGCGATAACACTTTTTGGAAATAAAACATTCTACCTAACAAGTCTTAGGAATCGGCGTGCATGCATGAAGAGAATGATGAAGGTAGACGAGTCACGAGAGGTTTGTCAGAACCGGAATATCTGGCGCTCTACACTCCCTGCCTAGCCCGTTAGGGACCTGGCGTGAAGATACATAAACATTATACATTTCTTGATTTACTATATTGCAAGTACACAATATTTGATGGTTTGTTAATTAAACGTAACTTTTGTGTTGCGTCTTGTACCTAATTAAAATAAAACAAAATGTTCAAGCTCAACAATGCGTGACTTTAAACGTGAAGGCTTTTATACTAGACATTGTTTCTTAATGCACCTACTAGGATATGAATGAATACCTATGTGTATTCTCCGCTCTTGTAAACATTAAAATATATTCTGTAATTTTTTACATACCAAAACGAAATATTATCTTGTCATTCGTGAGGCAATTTCACCGATATTTAGGTAGCATTTAGGAAGCTACGACATTATTATACACAAACTTGTTATTGGAAACATCGAAAAACAAGAAACAAATGTTTATTTTTAATTTGTTTGTATAATTTATAATTTTTATGGCAACATAGAAACATGTTGAGATGGAGTATAATAAATCAAGCGGCGATGGGCGGATGATAGCGCTCCCGTGCGAGGCGAGCGCGTGCGAGGCTCGCGGCTCGTCCGTACCATCGTCTTACCGTGTGCCCGACTGCTACACCGATACACACACATGCATACAAATTCAGGGTTACCAGCAGTGGATTAGAAATCTGGATAGTAAAGTACGGGATAAAATAGAATAAACTTACCTATATGTAAATAAATGAAACTTCTGTTTTGTAAAAAAAAAACTCTAGGTATTATTTAAATTCAGACTTTGATGCTAGATTGGCATCAAAAAAAGCTACTTCTGGACAGAATAATAAATAAAATTGAAAAGGATCAAATATGCGAAACTATTTCTTGAATAAAATATACGTTTTGATAAAAGTTAAAGGGCTATAAAGGTTGAATAGAAGTTGTGTATTGCATATGTAGAAGTTGTTCTGAATTCACGAAATCCATAAAAAACAACGGCAAATTGTTTTGATACGGCGGAACAGTTTGTCGTGTACAAATCCTACTCTAGGTGTCGTCGAATTCACTTTCGTGTCGTTCTCGACTCAACTGTAAAAGCGAGAGTAAAGTACAAAAAAGTACCTACCTACTATACATTGTTTCAGTAGCCTAGTATCTGCCATATTAACCTCAATTTTGATTTACCAAGATAGATTTTTACTCACAACGCAATAAATCCGGATATACGATTTGCTAACCCTACTACTTTACACACACTTTACCTTGAATTCAAATTTTCTATCTATTAATCATATAGGATTAACTCAGCCGACGCCTATCATTAAAGTAAAAATTGACTAAATCTGACATTTGATTAAGAGAATGCCTCGCGTTATAGGCTTTCTTAGTTGTGTATTTTAGTAATAAATACCCCCAAATTACATATCTCGAATCGAAATCACGGAGTAGATTGACTTCTGCTATTTAAACTAATCGAATGAATGATCTTGTATTTAACGGTGAATACTTGCTGTCGTATGGAGATATTGTAATAAACTTCTTTTTTTAGATACGGTCGTTCTGTTCAGTAGAACTGAATTTTAAATAAAATTAGAGTTTAAGAAAAAGTAAAGCAGTTAAATGATATCAGTGATCTGTTTTCTATTGCGTGAGTGTTAAATGAGTATAATATTATGGTTTTTATTTAAAACTAGCTGTTGCCCGCGGCTTCGCCCGCCTGGATGTCGTTTTATAATCCTGAATTTCCTTATGCTATAAACCTCACGGAGCCCGAGACCTTTCCAACGAATGCAAAACCGTGGAAATCGGTTCGTGCTTTCTGGAGTTATAGCGTCAGGAAGGAAAACCCGACTTATTTTTATATTATAGATTATCTGATTTTTAGAATATTTTTCGAACATCCATCACGGAAAACAATTTTGTTTCTTGAAGCCTCTAAATAAAATGATCAAAAACGTGCTGAAGAAAAAAGGAGCGTTCAAAATATCAAAATCACAATATTTTGTTGCTTGAGACTAATTGAAATACAAAATGCCGCTACTAACAATATTTTTTCTAGTAAAAATAGCTATCGTTTTTTTGAGCCAATAGGTATATGTGATATTATACTTATTTGTCTTATCAAATAAACTACCTGCCCCGACGAACTTCGTATCGCCTTAAAAGTATAAAAAATGTAATGTCCAAATAATTGAAATAAAAAATATATATATTTGGTGAGAATTACTCTTACCATTTAGGGATATACAAAATAGACTATAACCGGTTCTTATACCTACTGAATATACACACAAAATTTCATGATGATCTGTCCAACCTTTTCGAAAGAGTATTGTTACAAACACTGTGACAGGAGCATTTTACATAGGTATTAGATGAAGGTAGGTAGTAAGTACGTAATATATCCATAATTTTGTTGTAATGCGATGTCAATCATCGTTATCTCAGTGCATGCCACATCGCCCCTCGTTACTAATTATAAAGTAAAGTTCTTTCTGTGTGTCATTTTTATGATCACCATATTATCAAAGAAGAGTATTATTACACGTCTCTCCGTATTTATTTATCTTTAGTAGGCAACCGATCGATCGTATCTCTTCTTGGATAAGTAATAAATAATTTATAAAAAACCAAGTTTCCTTATCTCAGTGGTTCAGTGGTACCAAAGCAGTAAACATTTGGAAAATGTCTCGTCAAAAGTTAATGGAGTGAATTAAAACTGAATCTTCACTTTATCTCCGAAAGTGAATTATGTGTGCTTGTATTTATTTCGTCCGATATATGGAACTTTAGCATAATGTTTTAAGTGGTAATAAACGTAACTGAAAAATAAAAGAACTTGGGGACAGATTAATTGTAGAGCGACTTGGAGTTGAGTTGTGTGTGGCAAGTTGGATGCACACTCGTGCCGACAGGGAGCGTGTGGCGAATACAATCAGACCACCGGCGCGGAAAGCGTGCTTTACTTACAACGATTTATTGTTATAAAAATAATGTATCATCGGGCGGGCGCTGCATAATGCACGTAACAAGCTGGCTCTGGTGCTGTATCAACCGGACCAATGTAAAGAACCTTGCTCGTCAAACACTTGGTAAATTGGTAGCTTCACGATCTATAGATTACACTAAGTTAAGATTTTTAATGATTCGGTTACATAGAGCAACAAGTAAAGAATTCACAAAATGTTGAAAGTATTTTTTTCTCCTCTAACTCTGCACGTTCACTCGGTGTATAATGTTAGAACAGATGTAGTGACGTAGTGATGTATACATAATTAAGTATAGAAGTTAATTGGCTATATATGTGTTGAATGTTAGACCACCAGCAAAAAATGTACTACATTTATTTTTTGTAATTTTCCAGTAAAAGAGTTCGCAGGCGTATTCACCTCCGCATTATCGCATTATCTATGCCCGGTCCGAGTATGTTTGAGTACTGTAAATCATAGTTGTTAAACTTTGTATTATATTCAGCGCCAAAACAGTTAATTCAGTTCAACAGGAGAATTTTCCAGCGACAACGCAATCGGCTAATGTCCTTAAAAGAGGTGGAGAATTACGTACAGTAAAAAGTAGAGTTATTACGGAGCATAAATTACGTAAAATAGTTTATCGTGTTACAGCTATTATAAATGCAACGTAAAGCTTTGTTCGGTCCTGACAGTATGAAGATTGTGCAGCTTCTAAACGTTAAGAATGATGGTTATTTTTAAATAATGTTTATTATTCTTAATTCTTATCATGACAGTTTATGTCGTGAAAAGAATTAAGGTAATTTTTAATAGTTAAGCTGTATGTGGTACGGATCATTATAACTAAACTAGCTGTTGCCCGCAGCTTCGCCCGCGTGGATCTCGTTTTATAAATAATTTTTCCTGAATTTTCTTTGCTATAAACCTCACGGAGCCCGAGACCTTTCCAACGAATGCAAAACCGTGGCAATCGGTTCGTGCGTTCTGGAGTTATAGCGTCAGGAAGGAAAACCCGACTTATTTTTATATAGTAGATATATTTCCAGGTGGGTGCAAGCATCCGGCTGCACTATTGTCCGCCATTTAGGCGATCGAGGTCATCTCACCAGCGCCTTCGGGATCGAACTCGATGTCGCCGAGTAAAATGTTGCTATTTTTGTCCATTTTTCATTATATATTGTGCAAGCGTGATCTGCGTTCTACCACTTCAACTTCGCTGCTTTTAGGCCTACATCCACGATGCCCGTTTTTTCGCGAATTGTGGCGTAGCATATTTTCTTAGTTCTCATAAATTGGACAATTAAAGTTATTAAAAATTGGTGGTGACCATTCCTCATGGAATTCTTTAAAATGAAAACAAAAATATTGCATGCTCTATTGTGTCTAAAAGGTAGTGAAACAAATAAAATAGCTCATAGTATAAATTAAACACATCATTCATAATAAACGGTTTTGAATGTATTGAAGACAGATTGCTAATCTGGAGTCGTTAGTCAGTTAAGTTTACAAATGTACGTTTTTAAACCAATCAATTTTACCATATAAATTTGTAATCTGTTTACGTATGTTGTTAATAGAGAACCAGTTTGGGCATAGATTCTTGATTCGAAATTGCAATTAAATTCTATTAACATGACCGCTTAAGGTATCATTAAGCGACAACGTATAAACGCCTGAAATATTTCATTATTTGATAGGGCCGGGCTGGATGAGAATTATGAAAGTTTTGTTGCCATAATTATAGGGCACCAATAGCTTAGAAGTGGCCGGACGAGTTGCGACTTGCGACTATGAATGGACTATCAGATAGATCGGCGCGACACAATTAATGCAGCCGCGCTGCGACAGACATTTGATTGCAGGTGCTGGTCCCTCGCTATACCGTGTTGTTTATTACAGGTTTCTTATTACGCGACATCTAGATTATCTGTGTATCTATGTATGTGCTGCGAAGAACCGTGAAGCGGTTATAATTACACAACATGTCAAAGACTGATTGATCAGTGATAAGTGTATTATACCTACATAGGCGTAACTGGTTATTAAAACATAAATTAATCTATGTAATAAAATTAAACGTCGATCCACTTTTTCTATTTCGCTTACAATGTACTAACAGGTTTTATTACTTCCACAAGTTGTTCATTTCCTATTAATAAACTAAATAAACTATCAATGAATGCAAACTTACCTGTACTTACTAGGAGTTCAATGATTTATGCCATGGGTTCGGTATTTTGAAACGTTTTGCGAGGTATATAGGTACCTACTCTACGTAATGTAGTATAAAGTATTTGATTGTAATAATAATATAATAATGGCAACCCATTATATTAGGTTGGGGAAAAAGTTTCTTCGCATTTTATAAGATAATTCAAAACATTTTTTAATATAGTTTATTTAAATTTAACTAAAGTATGTATGTACCATTTTGTTCGATAACCTTTTGCCATCTTGTAGGTAGGGACACGATCCCATTACTATAAAAATTTTGGGACTTCTCATCAAAATACCGCGACAAGTGGATTTGGCAGTCCTCTCGTGATGTTAACCTAACATTGCATAAAGAATTCTGAAGAGACCGAAACAGGTGGAAATCTGAAGGTACAAGGTCAGGACTATACGGCGGATGCATTAACACCTCCCAGCCAAACTCTCTTAATTTTTGGTGAGTGGCTATAGATGTGTGAGGTCTAGCGTTATCATGATGAAACACCACACCCCTTCTGTTGATCAATTCCGGCCGCTTTCTCTCAACTTCTTGCTTTAATCTCATCAGTTGTTCGCAGTAGAGTTCAGAATCGATAGTCCTGCCTGGTGGTAATAGCTCATAATGAATAATGCCCTTCCAATCCCACCACACACACAACATCACCTTATTGCGAGTCAACCCGGGTTTCGCCACAGTCTGTGAAGCCTGACCGGCCTTTGACCACGACCTTTTCCGCACGTTCTTGTCGTACGTGATCCACTTTTCATCCTCTTCATCACCAGTTATAAGCTTCTTCAAAAATGATTCGGTTTCATTACGTCGTAATAAAGAATCACAAATGAGTACACGGTTCATTAGGTTTCTTTCAGTGAGCTCGTGAGGTACCCAAATATCGAGCTTTTTTTTGTACCCAGCTTTTTTCAAATGCGCCAAAACTGTTTTGTGATCAATTCTCAGTTCTTCAGCTACGTCGTAACTACTGATATGTCGATCTTGCTCCACTTTTTCAAAAATGGCATCCATTTTATCCGTAATAGGGCGACCAGAGCGAAGTGCATCTTTGACATCAAAATTTCCGGATTGAAAACGCTTAAACCAAATTTGTGCTACTCTCACAGACACTGCACTAGGTCCATAAACATCGCAATTTTTTTTGCAATTCGCTGCTTGCGTTGCATTTCTTACCTTTTTTGTAGTAAAATTTTAAAATGTATCGAATTTCTTCATTAGATTCACTCATCTTGACAGTACGAAAAACAAATGAAAATCACACATTTGCCTAATTTGAATTTGGAATTATGTTCCTTAAAATTTTAACTTTCAATGGTACCAAAACTAGCCAGATACAAATACTACAGCCAAAGAGATTTTATTACAAGTTCATACATACTATAATGCGAAAAGACTTTTTCCCCAACCTATTACGTCCCGCTGCTGGGCACGAGTCTCCCCTTTGTGGGTGGAGGCCTAACGCTTACTCCATCCACCACGCTGCTCCATTGCGGGTTGGTGGACATACGGGTTAGTGGCCAACCCGCGATTGACGATTGCTTACTTTTATACAGGGTGTCCCAGAACTCAACGTCAAGCCGAAACGGGGTGATAGGATTGATTGTAACCATCATGAGAAAAATCAGAAAAAAAATCTATCGCATGTAGTTTGAAAATTATGGGCATTTAAGGAAAACCTAGAAATTTGGTCAAAATGTAACCATTTTTCGGTTATTGTGGTTAATTTTTATTATTTTTATTCATTTAAACTTTGGAACCGTAACCTTAAATAACATCTTGAGAATCACAGTCTAAAATAATGACACAATTACCCCAAGTTTCCTAGAATTTAGACTATTCGTTAAACTATGAATTTAAAATTTTCAAACTTTGTCGACTTTGAAACACCCTCCTTTAAAAAAATGTACTAGAGTGCCTTGGCAAGTGCCATCAAAAGTTGGCGCGTTTAATCAGGATTGTAAAATGGTACAATACTTGTTAGTTTCATACGCGCCAACTTTTGTTTGTTTTGTTATTTAAGGTTACGGTTCCAAAGTTTAAATGAACAAAAATAATAAAAATTAACCACAATAACCGAAAAATGGTTACATTTTGACCAAATTTCTAGGTTTTCCTTAAATGCCCATAATTTTCAAACTACATGGGATAGATTTTTTTCTGATTTTTATCATGATGGTTACAATCAATCCTGTCACCCCGTTTCGGCTTGACGTTGAGTTTTGGGATACCCTGTATACCTATCTAACTTATGGTTTGATAAAAGGGAATGCCATTTTTACTGTTGGTAGAGTTCTAGTGTAGAAGTTCGAAGGCGTAGGCACCACCATATTACCTAACCTAACATATCTGCCGCCAAATGGTAGTGTCAACACTACCGTGTTACGGTTAGGTTAGGTTAGGTTAATATATGGCTCCCTAATAATTATCACAGAGACATAACCTTAGTTAGGTTTCAGGGGTGGCACCGCATCTGCATTGACCCCTGGTTTTTGTGTAAATGTCTATAGGCTGCAGTCATAACTTAACATCCATGTGAGCCTGTGCTACGTTCGCAATATAAGAAAAAAAAATCTCAAGTAAATTTTTGAACGTACTTAAGTTTTGAATACATATATTTACCTACATTGTTAAGCCGTCTGTTATCTGTTAGTGCTCGAGTGTTAATTTTTTTGCCACCAAGTCATGGTGTTCATAAGCACAGATGGTAAACGTTACTAGCCTCGGGTGTACAGCGATATATCTGCTGTACCTATGGGTTATAGCAATCGTTTACCATCACGCTGGTTATCTACAACATTACATCAGAAATAACGACATCACTGGGACTTATCTGGTAATTTTAAACAAGTACACCAAAATTAAACTCATGGCGATTTATATCTTTACACTCAAGAATTTGTACCTGTTATAAGCAGTTTTTAGTAAAGGAATGAAATGAGAAATGGGAGGCAAGGAGTTCTATGATTTTCGCGTCAGAACAATTTTCGGTCGGATATGAATCTTGTTGGTGTATTGTATAACTATTTTCCTGCTCTGCATTATCTCTATATTACTAATATTCGAATTGTTATATTTTTATTTATACTGAGGCTAAAATCATCTAGATAATTACAGGAATGTGGCAATGAAGAATATATACCTACCTAATATGGAAGATAAAAGATAATATGACAAATAAAAATAACTACTTTAGGAAAAACCGACTTCAAATCTAAAAAGTAAAAAATAATACAGATTTAATATAAATTATATACTACCTATTATTTATATGTGTTATTTACTAATAGGATTGAAGTCGCTGCCAAGCCTTAAGCAAATAATTATATTTTAGTTACTTAAATATGAATACGAGCAAATTAATACAATGAACAAAACGTAACCGGCGAATCGTGGGTGTTTGCATGTATGCTTGAATGCATGCATTTACCTCTGCCTACCCCTTCGGGGATTACAGGCATGAAGTTACGTTTTAATACAATGAAATGCCTACTTTAATGATTTTGGCTTGGCACCGACTTCAATCCTATTAGTAAATAACACATTTAAATAATAGGTAGTATATAATTTATATTAAATCTGAAATATATATATTTTTTTATGTAATAAAAGTGGCAAACAAGCATGCAGTTCACATTGATGTTAAGTGATGACTGCAGCCTATAGACACCCACACAATGACCAGAGGTCAAAATGCAGATGCGCTGCCACTCCTGAGGCATTAGGTGATATGCCTCTGTGCCTGAAATTACAGGGCCGTACATTACCACCTGACCGGAACACGATAGTGCTGAACACTACCATTTAGCGGCAAGTATGGTGGTGGTGCCTACGCCCGCGAGCTCCGTCACTGGAACTCTACCACCAGTAAAATCTATTTAGATTTGAAGTCGGTTCTTCTTAACGTAGTTATTTTTATTTAATACTTTTTAGTTTATTGCTGCATTGTCAATAAGATTAATTTTCACATCTGTTAAATTTGTAAAATCTGACTCTTTTAGCTTCGAGACAATTAGATACCTAATTTAAATTGTTTAGGTTTGTCGATACAAAATTATAACACGACTATACAAAATCAGTGATATAGGACGTCAGTGGATTCAACGCATTGTTTTGACAACACGTTGTCTAAGATTATTCCTTTAGTTTGAGGTGAAAGTAAGTAAAAAATGCATAAAAAATAAAAACTAATGGGCCTACCTGAATAAATTTATAAGGGACCAATTCGAAACTATTCCGCATCAAACACAACAAGAATTACGTAAATCGGTCCAGAAATCTCGGCGAAATTGGTGTACATACATAAAACAAAGAAAAAAATTATACCGGCCGAATTGAGAACTTTCTCGTTTTTTTGAACTCCGTCAAAAATACATAAAATAATTACCGACTTAAATAAGTTCTTAGTGTCATGTGACATTGGCGCAAAATGCAAAGACAGCAGAAGTTTAGGACTTCAAAGTGATAGCATATAACTGTTTTTTTTTAATATGTCTAACTTTCAAAATGTACATTCGACTGGAGCAAATACAGGAATTTCATACTCGATCATATTCCTGACTTAAATTTTTTGAGGTTCAAGTTAAGGCAAGCTTAATAAGGTAATTTTAACAATAAGGAAGGTCATTTTTTGTTGGACGTTGTCGCTAATAATGGGTGCTTTGTAACCTCAGGCTTAAGCAAAATCCTTTAGTTTGACTTTGTAACACCGCGGAGTGATTGGTATAATCTTGATAGTTTCACAATTCAAGATTTGCACGCAAATATAAATGAATACAGTGCCTGTTTTCATCAATATCATCTAGTTTAGAATAGCGTTTAAAACATAGTGCGTTAACTATACCCTAAATGAACATGGCCTTTTTACTACATTAAAAGCGTAGAGTTTTTACATTTAGTACATACAGATAAATACGCTTACACTCACAGCCCCACACTAGGTATAAACCCATGTCGTGAGTGCCGTTGTATGCACACAACACATACACAAATACCCAGACCCGAAACAAATATCTGTCCCGGTCAGACCCGGATCCTCAATTTTTTATAGGTGGGGCAAAAACTGAAATATGCCGCCCCGCCCACTTATATTTATTTTTACCTTTATCATCTTTATAATTTGAGCTATCAGATGTCCACTAAGACATAGGCCTTCCGGAAATAATGCATCAATTGTTGTTCTTTTCATGTTATGCTTATTTATTTACAGATGTATAGACATAAATGCGTAGGATATATATTTTATACACATTTATTCTGTGGTCAAAGTTAGGTAAATTTTATTATGAGTTGCCTATTCGTTTGTAAATAATGAATTTGGCCGCCCTCTGAACTTGCCGCCCGGGGCATAGACCCCGGCTTGCACCCCCCTCCACCAGCCCCCTAGACCCGGGCCTGGTCCCGGTGCGGGGATCGAACCTGCGAACCTTCGAATCAAAGGGTCGTCTCACACCGCTGGACTAACCGGGTCTTCAAAATACTTATACGTGCTATTAAGTTATTAGCTGTATAATTTAAAAACTTTGCTCTTATCATTAGGTTAAAAATAATACAAAACGAATACATGTTATTAGTTGTCATAGAATTCCGTAGTAAATAAGGAACCCTTATAGTTTCGCCATATCCGTCCGTCTGTCTGTCTGCCTGTCCGTCTTCGGTTTAGAACAAAAGCTATTGGTACTAGAGACTTGAAATTTTGCATAAGTATACACCTTAATCACGCCGACAGTGGTAGAATAAAGAGAAAAAAAAATAGGATGCCTCCCCTACATTTAACGAACGTTGGCTAAGTCTTATAAGTGTGATCGTTTTCCTTTTAATTTCACTATATATAAAGCTACTATTGCCGTAACGTTTGAATTTTTAACAACAACCGTTTTAGTTGATAGGGGGACGGGAGGGACACTTGACTCTAACGAAAAAACACTTTAAAGCTTAATAAGTTACGAACAGTTAACTAAATCGAAAAATGAAATTCTGACATCCATAATATTTTTGAAAGACCTATTCAACCCACACTAGGTATATGGAAATCGAAAAAAAAGAACATATCTTCGCGTCAGATGTAGGGGAGGTTACCCTAAATATTTTTTTTTCATGTTTATATTCTACCTCTTTGTCGGCGTGATTAAGGGGTATAGTTGTGCCAAATTTCATGTCTCGAGTACCAATAGTATTTGCGCTAAACCGCGGACGGACAGACAGACAGACGGACATGGCGAAATTATAAGAGTTCCTTGTTTACTACAAAACCCTAAAAACGAATATCAGGAACTGAATGCCCGTATAAGTTATTATTGATCAAATGTCTTATGAATAGAGCGAGGACGCAATCGAATGTTAGCAACAGTGTTAGCAGTCTGCAGCGATAGCTCGAACGTTTAATCAAGCTACCGCGACAAGTTTTGATTGCTACGATAAACAGAAGGCGATGCGAGCTGTTGTACCAGATTGTAACAAGTTATAATAGGGATGCAAATGATATATCGATACATCGGGTAAATAATCTTTACCATTGACTTTTCTTCAGGAAACCATCGAGGTGTTGATGTAAATGATATTTATCACAAAGATATTGTATACCTATATGTTTTGACCATATAGGTCGAGTACTGGTCAAAGGTGGGGTTTTCGGAATCGGTATGCATATGTGAAGAGAATTATGAACGTAAAAGAGGTACGGAAGGTGTGTAGGGAAATAAGGGCAGATATATTAAGCACTGTGCCGTGAGGATACATAGATTTTTATGATAATGTGCTCTGTTTTTCATACATGACACACATTATCATCTCATCATCTTACAACACAAAAAAACTTTATTGATTACATATTGTTATGACTTAATTGATTTTAGTTATTGATAGCATTAGACATTATCAAAAATCTTTGGTGTTCCGATATATCTTCTCGAAGTTTTCATCTGAAACATCATTGTATCGATACATGTTTATATTTGTAATGTTTACATCCCTAATCTGTACCCGTTGGGTGGTTGAGTGCACCGATATTGATATTGGTGACTGCGTATGAATATAGAGTGTGTTTATTAGATGCAATTAGTTTAGATACGACAGGATGATTTAAGCTGAAAATAAAAGTAGTGTTTGCTGTAATAACTGTACTTAAATGGACATCACTTTATTTAAGTATTTCATCAACAGTTGTTAAAATCAATTAACAAAGTAGTTACTTAGAATATAAAAGTCCATTGAACATGATATATTTCAAAATTCAAAATGCATTAATAATTGAAGAAAAAAAAGATCCGCTTGTGCAACATTATAGTTAGATGTTGTTCTTTTTCTTTTTTCTTCAATTTGCTACACTTGACAACAACTAAATTTGACACTTTACAGCGAATTGTCCGATTTGGATGTGTTATTGTGTAGGATTTTTCCTGAAAAAGAAAAGATCAGTTCGACACACTCATGATTGTTATTAGCGCACATCACAAAAATTACCAAAATGTGAAAGGTGTCATACGTGAAATATTTAGTAAAAATAAACTATTGAGGATAGCTGTGAACGCATTTATAGTGAATACAACGTTTTACGTGTACCTAACAATATGACGTGTTCAATTATACCTATCACATTGAAATAAGTAACTAAAACATAGATAAGTACGGTACAATTAAAATAATACTACATCGTACGTCTAGTCTTATAGATTTGCTTTGCGTCAAATATTCAAGATAACCTGTTTTCAATTTGCTTTGCTTCTAGTCTCATAGCTTATTCAAGCAGCCTAGCAATATGATGTCGCTTTTGAATTCGTTTTATTCTTGAGTAAGTGCATCAACTTAAGTATTTTAGCTAAAGTGTTGCTAATCTCTCCTTTGTCTTTTCCTATCCTGCACATTTGACAATGCAACTGACAAAGACAAAGCATTCTATAGCTAAAACGTATCTAATGTACGCTTATGAATAAGGGGGTAAATGTAAATATGGTCCCGTAATAACTACCACAGAAGCAAAACAACTTAGGCCAGAGGTGATAACGCATCTGCATGTTGATCTTCGGTTTTTGTGTAGATGATAATAGGCTGCAGTCGTCACTTACCACCCATTTGTGACTATTATACTATCATCAATTACATAAAACAAATGACAAAGTTACTTGGCTTTTTACACAGTAACTACAGCAAGGTTGATTTTAGGAGATATGATTTAGTGCTCTACTATATGAATGCAAATGTTGATCTCAGCTACTACAATTAAAATTTTCTTAGCACCAAAAGCAATACGTACGCAATACAGATTTGTTGCTGTTAGACGCAAGTCTCGGCTATTCTCAATGATGTAAAAGTTTCATATCAATAAAAAATAGTTTATATACGATGGCGAGTTTTTAACTGGAGAAGCCAGTGGATCTTCAGCCACACCTCACCGTTGAACATTTGTTCCCAAACCACAATGTTCTAAGAGCATAGAAAAAAAAACGTTATCGTTGTTTTTTTTTTGAAACTGAACTTTCCTTTCAATCTGCCAGCCCTTTATAGTTTGCCAATTCACGGCGAGCTATATGATGTTGCATTTTGAAATAGTTTTATTACTGAGCTCGTGATCAAACCGGCTCTATTGATGTAGCTAATTAATTGGGAACACTACCGCGCGTGTCAGTATATCGGCTGATTTATTGTGGATGAAATGTTTCTGGAGCTATACGGGGCTGCCATCATTAATATTGGTTAATTATTGGCTGCTGACGTTTCCACTATTGCAGGATCTTGTAAGACGTCAGCTAAATCAGATTTTGCTTATATTTAGGTATACTGCGCACATATTATACCTACAGATAAATTGTGTAGTTTCGATGTTAACTGCACTGGGTCGATGTGGTGACAACCCTAATGCACAACCTAATTGGGATAAGCCAGTTTCAGCAATTTCTTTCGTATGTTATGGGAAGCTCCAGCTCTGGTATCTTATTATATCTTGTGGTATGCTAGAGGCGATACCAGGCCATGCCTCTAGTTTAATAGATTACAAGCACATACCTATACGTAAACAGATAATGCAGTTCATATTGTTGGTAGGTACCTACATGAATATTGCAACCTTTACACTCAAACCGATTGTCTGAATGTAAATGTGTTGCCATTCTTCAAGCCTAAGATCTTTTGCCTTTGTACCGTTATTCGTCATCTCGCACACAAAAATTCGCCCGATCGGGAGACTTGGCACCTTTTGAATTTACCTAGGTAATATTTCTGTCGTCAACTCGCACGCTCATACAAAGTACAACCAGGTAAACAAATTTGAGAAACGATATTACTACGAACTACGGTCTTATATCACAGTCTAAAGAAAAAGAACAAGTGAACTGTGCTTATACATTAGCTATTATCACATATTCATCGATGTTTTACGCCTATTTTTCTCTGTATGAATAGAATAACAAAATAAAATCCGACGCATCCAGATTTATAGACGTAACGGGAAAGCTATACACAAATCTACATAAAATGAAAATATCAATAGCATTAAACAAAGTGCCAGTTGGCTTTTGACATGAGGTAACCTATATTACAGTGTGCAGTTACGTTATGTTGGTTGTGCGTTATTGTGGAATTTGAATAAAAAATGTTTTCTTTATATCAGAGGTGCATTGTTGCGGCCGTAACGGGGGCCACACGCGCGCCTCTCTGCCACTTTATGGCTCGCGTCCAGCTTATGCCTCTTTATACTTCACGATTATTTTCATCGTTGTACGATTATTATAGAAGTTCCATTGCGAAACGAGTGTGAAAAAATTACTATGTTGACTGTAACTTTCTAAACAGTAATCTCACTTTGATTTTCTAAACAGACGTGAAGTCGTCTTAAGGTTTGTATACTTTGTATGGTAGATCAATTTGTTCAGAGGCGAAATGGGGTAGAGACGACAAAGAATATATCACCAAATTTCACTTATCTAAAACAATGTCTTGTTGTCTAAAACAAACAGAACTGAGGTATTAAAAAATGTTTGTAAAAAGCTGTATTTCTTTCGGCGATTTTATTTTTGACTACTTAGACATTTCATAAAAGACAATTATACAATATTCCATTTAAATTATTCTGGTTTTTAATTCAAATTCCTTAGCCACGATTGCGCCATAAATAAATATGTATGTCAATAATGCTCTGGCAACGTTTGTATGTCTGCCTCATCATAGAATTATATTATATTACGTATAGCTGTTGCCCGCGGCTTCGCCTGCGTGGATGTAACTAAGTACCCTATGTTCTTTCTCAAAGTCAGCTCTATCTCTGTACCAAATTTCATTAAAATCGGTACAGTCGTTTGGATGTGAAAATGTAACAGACAGACAGACAGACAGAGTTACTTTCGCATTATAATATTATATATATATATATATATATATATATATATATATATATATACATAGTAGGGAAGTAGGGATAATAGGTAGAAGCGGCGCGGAATAACGCACGATGTAAAGAGATTCCGCCATGACCACACGTAACGATACCCGCACCACGTCATTGTTCACTCTTTGAATTTGTTTTGTTAGATAAGAGTTACTTCAGCTCACCTACTACCAAAATGTATGAAACGTAACGTATCATTTGTTTCTCTTTCTGCATTCGACGCCTCCACTTTGTTAAAATGTTTCGATTGTTTTCTTTTGAAAGACATTTATCATTTATTTTATCGAATATTAAGTGCATTGTTTTATGGTCAAAGATTGTTTCGTGGTAGCCGAGCCCATAGGTGAAGTAGGTCAATCGCAAACTTAAATGGAAGCACATTACTTGCAACATTATAGAGAAAATGACGTAAGGAAGGATTTAAGTGAGTTAATGGCGCTGCTACCATCATTACCTGTTTTATCTGATGGCGCAACACCTATTACGGTCCTTTAATAATAACGATCCATGAGGGAGTTAGATAGCATGAAGTGGTAAATACAAGGTACTGGTGCCGATACTAGATTTTATTTTTGCTGTAGTTGTTAGGTATACATAAGTAGCAGGTTTCGATATCATATTAGGTATTGTTTCCTAATCAAATAGAACATTATGTGTATGTATCTTCACGCCAGGTCCTTAACGGGGTAGGCAGAAAGGGTAGAGCGCCAGATATTCCGGTCCTGACATACTTCTCGTGCCTCGTCTACCTTCATCATTCTCTTCATACATGCACGCCGATTTCTAAGACTTTTGAACGCAATTACATTACAATTTAGAATATTGTGTTTTTATTAGTTTTATATATTACATTCAGAACATGATATGTGTAAAATAAATTAAAATAACGCTCTGTATTTATTACAATGAAGAAACTGTAACGCGCGCGGCAATCGCGGCATGCACCACCATCGCCACTAAAACGGCTCGTTTGCGCGCGCCGTCACGATCTTCCTCATTACCTAATAAAATTAATTTCACTTAATGCTTATCGATTATTTATAGAATATAATAATCGTATAGTACGGCGGCGATTTGGCTGGTCGTGATGGATCGGCGGCGCGGACCCCCCGCGCGGCGGCTCCCTTCGCGAACACGATCTATCAGTGGCCGCCTGGCCGCCGGTCCCAGTAGGTAACTAGTGTATTGTTATACCTGTTAATGCTTCAACTTGATGTAAAACTCCAAGCCGATCCGAACATCGGTAAATCAGATATTCAATTTGATTGTAACATGATTCGTATTATGAATTGTATAGTTCCCGGCGATGATTATGGTACGCAGATGAGTTTGGATGGATTTGGATTTTATGTTGGGTACCTATCCAACCGAAAATATGTTAGTATGATATCTATACTAACATATTTTCGGTTGGGTACCTACTAACCTACTAACTGGTCATGTATGTGACAACATAGCACTCGAAATAACTTCAATGTGTTATTTCGTCAAATGGACATGTTAAGATTAACGCATGTAAATTATTATTTTCGCCACTTGGATTTATGTTGGTAATTTATTTAAAATCATGACTCTTACATATTTTTTTTCAAAATCAATACATTGTCAGTCAGTTTTTACAGAATGTTAACAGACACCGATTGACAGCGATTTATTCGTCTATTTAATAATAGTTCGAAAATCGAATTCGATAAACAATCATTGAGCCCGGTCGAATCAGACGACAGTCCGTTTTGTTTTTAACAAATGAATGATTGAACCTTGGATGATGTCTACTACCTTTCAGAAACAAACGAAATGAATAATGAGTTGTAGACAAAATCGTATAAATACCTACGGATAGATAAAAGTGACAGAGATAATAGTAGCGGACTAACAGCGGGTAGTAAGCGGCAAATCGTTACGGTAAGGATGCTTGCAAACAGTAGGCGCGTTGAAATGTGCGTCAAAATAGTGTTTGGTCATTCTTTCCGTCATCAAGTATTCAAATAGTGGTACCTAAGTGAATACTGCAGTAGATATATAGTAATCTAGAGGTCTCATTTTTTGAATGAGATCATTTTCATGTAATGATGGTCGGGGTGATAGTAAACAAACGACCGTGCTGTTCACATTGATGGTTAGTATTATACTGCAGCTTATAGACATTTACACAAAATCGGAGATCAAAATGCATGCGTCGCTACCCCTGACCCTAAGTTATTTTGCCTCTGTGATAGTTATTAACCATTGAACCGGAACGTGATACTGTAGAACATTACCATTTGGCGGCAAATCGATGACAACAATGGTGCATACTATCTCGTCTCTCTAGAGAAGAAGATGTTTTTCTTGGTTTATGTATTTGTGGTGGCACTGGATCAAGCCATCACAGAATTCGATCGCAATCCATCCAAGTACTAATATTAGAAATATGAAAGTAATTTTGTCTGTATGTGATGCTTTCACGATCAAACGATTCTGATGATATTAAACATGCTCTTAGTTTGAACCTTAAGTTAGTAGGATACTTTTTGTTCCAAAACCAAAAACGACCATAATTGCACTGTGATTAAGCTCTTTTAATAAAGAAAAGAAACCAGATAGCAATTCGAGGGAAACAGCTTTTTAGGCATGAATATTTTTACTTTCTTCCTAGTGCCAAGATAGTTCAGTCAAAACTTAGAATAAATAATGATAGGTATGATAAAATATTTCTCAAAATATTTCGGTCTATAAAAGTTATAAAACATTATGATGCCGCAGCCGTACCGCGCTCACTGTCTGTGTGCACCTTTAATAGCCAGCCTTGTAACCCATCCATAACGAATTTCTTATTCATCGATATTAATACAGGTACATGACAACAGTTGGCCGCAGTACAAATGAACGGAGCCGCTCACAACGGATTATATTTATGTGAACATCTTCTGATCAGCAATTAGTACAAACTTTAAGGTATGGATATTTATCAATTCGCTTCAATTTAAGTCCTCTGCTATAGTTACATCGTTTTTATACAGTCGCATACCTGTGTTTTTATAATATACTAGATGACCCGGCAAACTTCGTATTGCCTCAGAATGAAATAATGTGTCAAAGGTTTGATACGAGTAGATACGGACTATTTATATAAGAAAATAAAATTGTGGTTTTTACTATTTCCCTACAATTTCTTCATATTTTATTACCTTTTAAACCCTCCATGGACTTCAAAAAATCATTCAAAACCAAAATTAGCCAAATCGGTCCCGCCATTCTCGAGTTTTAGCGAGACTAACGAACAGCAATTGTTTTTTATATAGGTACTCGTATATAGAAGATAGATGTTGATAGATGAAGATAGAACGTGTTCACACGACCGAGTTGTGTCTCTGTCTCTGATAGTTACCTATAACGGGGCCATACGACTAAGGTATTAGGGGTTTCAACGCATCTGCATTAAAATTTTTGGTTTTTATGTTTTTTTTTAAATTTATTTTTACAAACAATCTTACAAATTAGGGTCGCCACGCTACCAGTACCTACTAAACTGATGCGGTGATATAGCAATAAACAATGGTTTATTGCTATATCACCATTCGGCATTCGGATTCTAGGGGTAGGTAATAACCTACCCCTAGAATCCGAATGCCTGTGCGAAAGAAGGCATAGTTGCAAGGTTCATACTATTCATACTGTGTAGTTCAAAAGATTATCAACAAATTTAATTTTTGGTCAAAATACGTTCTTTATAAAATACGTGGAATCAAAAATTGCAGATGAAACAGTAGATATGTAAATTGCGTTTAATTGGTTACGCTTGTAAATTAATAATTTAATGGTTCTGACCCTTCGTTTGATCTCATAATGCACACGGGAAGACATATCGACCTCATTAAGAGTCAAGACACAGTTTCTTAATGGACACTTTTTTATTTTTATATTTCATTCACTCCAAACCTTACATAATAATATCTACTTCAGTTTTTTCTGCGTAATGGTTGTAAAATCGTTTTTCTTATTTCTGTACTAGCTGTCCCCGCGATTTCGTCCGCGTGAGAATTTATGATTGTTCAGTATCTACCCGGCCGAAGTCTAGTGAAAATCGGTCCAGCCGTTCCCAAGATTAACCCCGCCAAACAGACAAACTGACAGACAGACAATCAGACAGACAAAAATTGAAAAAAAAAATTGTTTTGGTATATGTACCGTGTATACATACATATGCATTTAGTAAAAAGCGGTTATTTTAGTATTACAAACGGACACTCCAATTTTATTTATTTGTATAGTAGTAGTTCAGAGGTAGGCAGCGTTGTACCTATTTGATTTGTCGTTCGTGTCACAAGTCGAGCATATCTCCAAAGTCATTAGGTAGAGCTCCGGTGATGGAGCATGCGGGTGTAGGCACCACCACATTACCAGTAAGGTCCCGTAATCACCTGCGCATCTCTGTTTTATAACTCCTTTTTATGAGCTGTAACAGGCGACAACTAACCTACAGACTACTAGCAGACCTACTTTTTATGTTATTAGGGTGGAAAACGAGGATGCGATTCGCCTGGATGCTAAGTGACGACTGCAGCCTATAGACATTACACAAAAACTAGAGGTCAAAATGCAGTTGCCAGCCCAGAGGCCTAAGTTGTGATAGTTATTACGGAGCCATACTTACATTACCACCTATCCGGAACATGATAGCGCTGAAGACTACCATTTGTCGGCAGATTGATTTGATAATGCGGTGTTCGAGAGGTGGCCTACGCGCTCCAGCTCCGACTTCAGAACTATTTTGGCATTTTTTCTTCTGGAAGTATTTTGTGGTGGTACCGACGTAGGTATGTATATTCTGCTCTAAATGAAATTCTTCACTAACGACGTGGACTCCATGATAGTTAACACTAGCGAGCTCAGTTCTAAAAAATATTTGAAGTGATTAAAACATAATAAAATGTAACTCTCCCGATCGTTTCTTATTTACCCTCTCCAGAAATCGATATTAACGCAACAGATTTAGTTTCACGACGAGCATACGCCGGTAATGAACCAAATCTAAGGTAACTTTCACCAGATGAATATCTAAATACTTAAAACGTGATAAAATATTCTTTTAATGACTACCCTAAATGTATTTTATTAGAGACGCGGTCCTGAGCGTCGGGTACGACTACACCTCAACTTGATACAGATTAAAAATTACATATTATACATTTTATTTTACGACCCTAAACATATTTTATTATACATTTAATTCAATTGAATGCAAACAAGGTCCAAGTCAAAAGGTGAAATATGTAGCTTATTAAAGTTTAAATTGTAACTGTTAATTGGAAATCTGCCGTGGTTTATTAAAACATATTTAAAGTTGATTAGTAAGCGAGATTATTTATCAGACATTTTTTATAGGAAGCGTGTTATGCAATAGATTCAACCGGTTCGAGAGTTTTATGATCTCTTTACGGAGGAAAAGTTAAAACGAGATTAACAAAATCGATTTGTGCAGGTAAGGGAAACTGCAACTTATTATAGTCATAATAAATTCGGCGTGAAATGTAAACTCGAGATTATTATTTGCCTCGTACATACTTATATAGGTGATAAATTATTCCTCGCCTGCAGCGTCGTACATGCATTTGAAGTCTTACCGATGTCGTTAATAGCATCCCTAATGCGCTTATTAGACCGCCCGTCTCATTTTATTTACAAAAAACAAAAAAATAAAATAATTACACAGTAATATTCGGACTTAATGGTCTTCGTGATATATTTATTGCTTTAATGTATGTCCGTGTACTTGCGTCTGGGATGAACGACATTATATATTAATACGAACATATTTTTTGATAAATATTCATGAGTGATAGAGGTATTGCGATACATTACAACGGCTATAAGTCAAGGAAACGCCGCGCGAGCCGGCGCCGGCGCCGCTCGGCGTGCGTCCCGCTCGTGCGCGCCGTGCGTCCTCTATATCATTCACGATGGTGCGGCTCGTCTAGCGACGTAGCGACATGTCGTCGCAGTGCGACTTCATATTTTTATGGTGTTTTTATGCGTTTCCACTGTCCACACATAATTTAGCTGTCATAACCGTAAAAATATTGTTTTAGCGGCTTATTCGTTCCGATATCGTATTGTTTGTTTTTATTAGAATACATTTGGTGGGTGGAAATAAGATCTTTTGTGAAATATGAGTATTTTTACTTTTGATAATATATGTACAGTAGGCCCACGCAGGTTTGCGCTCTCGAGTGGCACGCGCCGTGCAAGGCGTAGGTACGCACGAGTAAGGCAAAGATATCTCGGAATTTTTTAGGGTCAAATTACATTGAAACTGATATTTTTATAGGTGTCATCAAGTCTGATAATTTAACTGAACATAATTTTTATTTTGAAGTAATAATCGTCTCTCTTAATTGAACGAGTAATTAATGCGAGAACATATAAAGATATAGATAGTACCGAGATCATTGGAAAATGTGGAAATTTGAGTAGCTGATAAGTATATTCCATAGTGTAACTCTATCTCACTGTTGGTTTATTAGATTTAGATTTAGGTTTGGTATTGGATGTCAGCTTGGATTAATACTGCTTACTTGTATAGGTACAAAATAATTTATTTAATATGGCGATTGCGCTGTATTGTGAGTTCACTCATCTCCGATCCTAAACTATTCCAGAGAGTGCGACAAGTGTAGGGTCTATCAATAACGCCCTTAATTTCGCTGATTTTACCTGTTAAGTGTATCTCATAGATTATAAATATATTTTATAAATCTATTTGTGATGGTTGTCTTTGTGTCCGTTAGATTATATTTGTGTCATATACCTATTCCATATCCATCACTATTGTGACGCGTCTATTACGCACAAATATTAAATAACGATTGAACCTATGATATCAATTTTGAAACAAAACTGTTAAAATATTGAACAATTTTACTGTTGAGTAAAGATGTTGCAAGCTTACACTTATTATTATTATTTTTTTATTTTAGGTTTCGCTTTTTATGCATATTGCCAGTGTCAAGTAAAACGATATTTCGTATTTGTAATAAGCAACATAAAAGTCAATTTATCAGTCCGTCAGTCAAAGTCACAGTAATTCGAGTAAAGCAATGGATAATTTACCAGAACATTTACAATGAAGTTTTGGAGGCAACCCGAAAGAACGTATTTTCTCACTATACACGAGCACTGTAATAAGCCTATATCAAACAAAATTCCACCAACTTTAAAAATACACTAAGAGAATGAAATAAAATAAGAGCACCATACGCATCTTTCAAGGTTCCCACCAAAACTCTTACACTTATTCAAATTTGTACAGAAAATCAAAATAACAATAACGGTTTTAAAATTATAATTTGTCATACTTTATAAAGGGCATATTATTATTGGTTTCATGAGGATGTAGATGCATCCACATATTTTACTTGGACATAACCAATATTAGGTTACTTCTTATAATTAAGTTTTTTTACGTCATTGGTTTTCGAATTTTATTACATTTTGATGATGTGGTTATAAACTCAAATGTATATTTAAAAAGCCTTACGTACCTTTACCCTTTTAATTAACCATTATTGTCCAATTTTGTCATAACTGAATATAAATTGGACTATACTTGGCATACCTACTTACTTAACTTTATTTCTTGCTAGCTGTTGCCCGCGGCTCCGCCCGCGCGTAGGACGCTTATCGCGTCACCAGAGGAAACTCATCAAATCATTCCATGGCATCCCACAGGAATATTGTTCGAGATAAAAACTATCCTATGTGTTAATCCAAGTTATCCTCTAAGTGTGTGCCGAATTTAATGAAAATCGGTTCAGCAGTTTTTGCGTGAACTAGTAACAAACAAACAAACATACAAATTTTCGCACTTATAATATTAGTACGATATGTCTTCTAGAATTATACTGTCCGAGGGTGGGATCAAAAGTCTTAGGAATCGGCGTACATGTATGAAGAGAAAGATGAATGTAAAAGAAGCACGGGAGTCAGGACCAGAATATCTGACGCTCCACACTTTCTGCCTAAACCTTAAGGGACTTGGCGTGCAGATACATACATACTAATACTACAATGTGAAAATATTTATTTATGTATATATTTTACTGTTGGTAGAGCTCCAGTGACGGAGCTCGCGAGCGTAGGTACCTACCACCGTATTACTTAATATACTTGCCGCTAAATGGTAGTAGTAGCACTATCGTGTTCTGGTCAGGTGGTAATGTACGGCCCTGTAATTTCCGGCACAGAGGCATAACACCTTAGGCCTCAGACGTGGTAACACATGTGCATTTTGACCCTCTGATCTTTGTGTGGGTGTCAACAGGCTGCAGTCATCGCTTAACATCAATGTGAACTGCAAGCTTGTTTGCCACTTTAATTACATAAAAAAATGTCTTCACACCAGGTCCCTAACGGGATAGACAAGGAGTGTGGAGCGCCACATATCCCGGTTCTGACACACCTCCCGTGCCTCATCTACATTCCTCATTCTCTTCATACTTGCACGCCGATTCCTGAGACTTTTGACCCCACCATCAGACAGTACTCGACCTATTTGGTCATGCTAGGTCAGTCTTGGTCTTCCTGGGCCTCTGCAACCATCCACATTCGCATTGAATATCTGTTTAGTCATTTGCTCATTCGACATTATTATATTTTTACACCGATACTCTCATTGACACAAAGCCTTATCTTGAAAATATTGCACGAGCAAATTTATGAAATTGTCAGCCAGATTAAAAAAATATTGCATATCTTTGGTGAAAATCCTTACTTATTAAACGTAGTAGGTACTTACCGACTTGTTAATACAAAGCAATTGCAATCTGTAAACCATAAATACTAAACACCTGTTTAACAATAAAGTAATACGGTTTTTTGTCAATAACTAATTAAGTCATGATATTTTTGTTAAACAATACTGTTGGAATACTTTAATAGCCTACTATACTTACTTACTACTAAATAAATATCTATTTGTTGCATATCTTGCAACTTGCACTCGATTTTATTAAATGATTTATTCTGATTCCAGTCTCCTATATCATAGATTATAGAGATTAGTACTACATAATCTCTGATTTATTATTGTAATTTGTGTATTCAGTAGGTACTTATTGATGATTACCTCGAAAGAAGTTCAAGGGAATAAGCAATTGTAATTTAGCTGATATATGGTGTTAGATTTAAATTGAAACTAGTTCACGTGTACGCAGTCATTCAATGTTCTACTAATAACAATAAATTTAATCTCAAGCGACGATGCCATCTTACCTCCATTAGGCAAGCCGAAAGTTGTTTCGTTAAGTCAGTTATGATAATTACGTGCATCTCCTTAATAAATATGAGTGCGGGTACAGTGTCCGGCTCTTAAAAAACGAATGTTTGACCCGTGCACTCAGGGCTCATGAATATTTAATATTTACAAATTATTAATCCAACACTTATCCCGCGTTGCCTTACAGTCGCATTCTTACTTGATAGGAAAGATCTACTTAAATGTGGAAACAGCTAAATTTTAGTATTTGGTGATAGTGTCTGGGTGTAGGGAATCGAGGGCGTAGGCACCTCCACATTACCTAATCTATCTGCCACCAAATGGTAGTGTTCAGCACTATCCTGTTCCGGTTAGCGGGTAATGTATTGGCTCCGTAATAACAGCTATCACAAAGGCATAATCTACTATACCTAAGCCAAATATAAAGTGGGTAAGTACCTACCTTATATTTGGCTCCGAGCCAAAAAATCTCAAACGTGCATACTTTACTTTAGAGTGAGACCTTTTGTTGTTATTATATAGGTAAATGTTTAGATACTCTAGTCACTTACCAAACAGTACTGAATCCTTGTTTTTCTTCCCGAATTTTCTTACCGTTAACCAATAATTTTCGTGAATAGTACATTTAGTTTATATTAGAGCAAAAAAAATACTCGAATAATTGCCGAATATTATAAATACACTTTGTTTTTACAGTTCCCTAAAACCATAAATCGGCTAAGTGACATAGGTATATACGAGTAATTAGGTTTGTGCCAATACAGGCAGAAACTGTAACCCCCTTTTCAAACTGATTGACTCGTCAAGAATTACAACTGAGCTCTATTTGGTACCGACAACTAATTTATAATTCAGTCGACTCTGATGTACATTGAGTGCAATTATCTGATGTTAGAAATACGAAAACTTGTCCATTACAATTAGGTATACGCTTTAGCTTTATTTCTAAGGTATCCGGTTACGTAATTGTAAATTCTTTTTTCCTGAAATTCTCATGACAATCTGCATCTTGTCACTCAGGTCAGGATAAACGGCAAGTAGTTCAGTGCAAGGGCCAGTGGCGTAGCTAACATGGGTGACACCCGGGGGGGATGAGCAAAAAAAAGAAGTAGTGACCACTTTTTTGTATCTTATTTTTACTTATTCCCCAACCGGGAATCGAATCTAAGATTTTCGTGTTGGAG
Organism: Macrosoma leucophasiata; assembly: GCA_036365455.1. Lineage (NCBI taxonomy): Eukaryota > Metazoa > Arthropoda > Insecta > Lepidoptera > Hedylidae > Macrosoma > Macrosoma leucophasiata. Next base: position 11,696,129 of record JAWQUS010000003.1, on the reverse strand, counting down.
TAGTGAGTAGTAGTAGATCTTGAGTCTTTTTGGTGGATAAATACTCGGGAAGCTTACATATGAAATGAATATGGCAAACAAGCTTAATGTTGTTCATGGATGTTAAGCCCTGCAGCCCTATAGACATCTACACAAAAAAAATACTCGTCTTGCCTCGTTGGTCCAGTGGTCGCGACGCTGAGTCTGAAATCCCAGATTCCAACTCTAAATCAGGAAAAGCTGTTATTGGTTTTTTTCTTTGAAGATATTCTCAGTAGTAGCACGGAGTCTGATACGTGCCGGGCCACCGTCAAATCGAAATTCGGTCTAGATGACATTATTACACAAAAACTAGAGGTAAATAAAGATGCGTTGCCACCTCTGAGGCCTTTTGCTCCTATTATAGAAATCACGAAGCTATCTGAACGGAACACGGTAGTGCAGAGCACTACCGTTTGCCGGTAGACAGATATCGTTATTGAACGTTAGTGAACTTTGGAACTCTATCACCAGTCAAACACTCTGCAAAATAAATAAGGATATATCGACACATAATTACAATAACAAAGGATAAGAGTGCCTAGTACCAACGGATCAACGTTGAGTATTATCTGTGGAATTTATTCAGGTGTCTCGAAACTGAAGGTAAAGACTGAAGGTACCAATTGATACGCGGAATAGCCAAGGACGACAAGAAAAGTATCGTACATAAAAAAATAATACTACTTAATTGGGAGATTCGATCGGATTTTAATTTTTAAAAGACTTAAACGTAACCGGTAGACAGAGAGAAAATGATTTTAGTTCACGCGAGAATTAATATCCTACTTACGATAATACACTCAAAGGAAAAAGCTTCACGGATAAGAAAATCGAGTCATAATCATCACCCAGTCAATCTTTAGAGCTCATTAGCATATTGACGCCGAGAGTACTTCTATAATGAACTCAGTCACGCGTACATAAAATTTAAATATATAAGCAGCTACTGTATTAAAAATATTGATAACACATATTTTGAGATGTCTTTAATTGCTACTAATAATTCAATCCTATGCATTTCAGATAAGCTAAGTCGGCCGGACGAGGCATTTTAAAAGGGAACGACTTAATTGCCGCGTCTTATGGAGGGAAATAAATCCGAAGCGGAATGTTTACGGCGGTGTCAGCACGTGCGCCAGTTATTAATTGTGCTCGAGTGCCCCGAGTGATCCTATCGATATATTATTTGATATATCTCATGCGATTTGCCCTCGTTTTGGTCGCGACGTACGCGCAGTCACAATCAACTCCTATAAATGTCATGTAAATATACGAATACGTTCGCGTTAATCAGCGCAAAGTAACAACCGAGAGCCGTTTAAGGCTGCGACAACAGATTACCCTTGTCAGGCCGTTTCAATGATATAAGGGCATGAACATGTTTACATCATAGACAATGGTAGATCAGCCTCGGATGTATTATGCCTTAATAGCGCTTTGTGTCAGCTAAGACGTAAAATAGCGGTTTGATCGGCGGTCTCGTAGCGAGCGGTTCTTTTATGTGTTTGGGGAGACGGAGACTCGTCTCTGACTCTGACGGCTCGATTGTTCCAGCGACTTAACGTATCAATTATGTCGAACACAAAGCCAGATAAGAGTTGAGCGACGTGAATAAAATAATTAACTGATTGGTATTTGTATAATTCATCAAGTGGCCGGACATCGCGAGCGCCGGACCACTTAGTGTCGCATTATCAGATAGCTCACGCGCTATCTGTGAGTGTATGTGCCCACAATGGAGCTGTAAATGCACTTTGCCATTGTGTGGTGGTTTAGAGTTCGTTTATTAAGTCACGCCGATACATTGAGAGTATTATGACGGTGGCGATACGGCGGCACCGGTAGCGGCTAACGTTTACTGTCAAATGTCTTTTGTTCCACTCGTATTGATCGCTCGATCCATATTATTTTAAGGAACGGTATCAGTATTTAATGCGTCCGATATTTAGAGTCAAACAGTTAAATGACAAGGGATATGTGTCATTTTAAAGAGACTCCATTAAGTATGAAAATGATTGATACTCACATTAATATTAAAGGCCTGTTTTGTTATTTATGAAATAGAGCTTGTCAGGTTATATATAACCTGACAAGCTCATACATAAAGTACGTTTAATGTAAAATATGTAAATAACGTTACGCTACTTAATAACAGAAACGTTTACTTTATGGAGACCACTCTTACGGTACGGTGTATTAAAATAATTATTAATATAAAATACATGTTAAACACTAATTAAATAGGCATATCAGGGTGGTGCCAATCCAAAAGATGGTCAACGAAGTTATTAATAAAATACATAGTTTGACCACATTTGACCCGTGACGGGCTAGTGACTGCACAGTGTAAAAATATCAGCATTTAAAGAGTAGAGAACAATAAAAAGATATTTTTTTATGTCTCATGCCACACTTTATGTGTCATATCGTCATGATTTTTGACGTGACAACGTCTTAAATTAGGTTGCGGTTCGGCGTCACTCATGAAAAAGTGTAACGCCCGGTAACGTAACGATGAGTCACCGAACGAGAGAGAGGCCTGCCGGACCGGCGAATGCCTTTCTACCGAGAAAAAGACGTTGTCACGTAAAATCTTCGCCCGTAAAACCGACAGGCAACCAGTTTTTTTCAAGCGTCCAAATACCCTGTAATTTTTGGCACAGAAACATAACACCTTAGGCCTCAGGAGTGGCAACTTATCTGCTTTGCTAAGCTTTTTTTTTTTTTTTTTTTTCCTATTAGACCTCTGGTCTTTGTGTAAGTTTCTATAGGCTGCAGTAATCACTTAATATCAAAGTAAATCGTAATTTAACATCATTGTTTGCCACTTTCATTAAATAAATAAAAAAATAAATAATACCACCGTTTGGCTGGTAGATAGGTCTCTCTCTCTATCAGCCTGAATTTGCACGGAGGACAATTGACTCTAAAAAATATGCGCATTTTAAACAATAATATTTCTTTGGTAGAGCTCCAGTGACAGGGCTCGTTTGCATAGGCATACCGCATTACCTAATTAATCTATTTGCCGCTAAATGGTAGTGTTCACCACTATCGTGTTCCGTTCAGGTGGTGATTTCCGGCACAGAGGCATGATGCCTTAGGCCTAGGGGTGGCAATGTACAGTCTACATTGAAATATCTGGTTACATGTAGATGTTCATAGGCTACCGTATTACCATCAATGTGAACTATATTCTTGTTTGCCTCTTCATGATATAAAAAATATCTATCCAACGATATCTTCATGGAAGTTCAAATGGAGTGCCCGTGAATGGCCAACTTAGGTGAGTGAAGTGAGTGAAGAAAAAAATACAGCTTCATTTTGAGACCTTCCCTACATGTAAAGTGGAGATTTTTTTTGTGAATGTTGGAGTGAGTTGAGTGTGTTTTTTAGGAGCTGTAGCAAACTCTGTCTTTTCTAATCTCTCATGATTTTATATTTGAGGAGCAAGTGAATAAAACTGCTGTCCAATGCCTAAATGATTTTTGATTTTTTACAGTATAAAATTTGAATGAAATAAATACAGTTATAGGACAAATCCGTTTCTGTATGAAAAGGTAAATACACATCTTTATTTTGAATATGAAAGTGCCGCAATTGATTGAAAATCTGTTGGCAATGCGTAGATGTTTACTTTTAGAGGCATATTAAATAAAAACCGGTCAAGTGCATGTCGGACCACGCGCAGTGTAAGGTTCCGTCGTTATTTATTAGGTTTTACATCAGCCACTAATCGAATTTGCTGACAGAAGTGTCTGCTAGTCCGCTTCTAATTAGTCCTAATACCAAAAGACACCATGACACCACCTGCCACCTCCTCAACTAAGCGATAGAATTTACGCAACTTACTTGAATTTGTACATACTACATGTACATGTGTACATGTGTACTGACATTTGACTCTAACGAAAATTGGCCCTTTAAAGCTTAATAAGTCACGAACAGTTAACTGAATCGAAAAATGATATTTGCTTGCACACCCCTACCATTTTTGAAAGACCTATCCAAAGATAACCCACAGTGACCCACACTATATAGAAAACGAAAAATAAAAAAAATATACGCGCGTTATACGTAGGGGAGGTACTCTAAATTTAAAAAAACATGTTTTTATTCTACCACTTTGTCGGCGTGATTTAGTTATATAGGTACTTATGCTAAATTTCAAGGCTCTAGTACCAATAGTTTTGGCGCTAAACCGAGAACGGACAGACACACAGACAGACACATGGATATGGCGAAACTTTCGAAAAGGGTTCCTTGTTTACTACGAAACCCTAAAAAGGATTTTTTTTAAGCAATTGCATAGCTTCTATCGCAGGCCTCGAGCGCGGGGACCGAATTCAGAAATTCCGTAACGTAAAAAACCGGACGCTCCGGATTAAAAATTTTAAACTCATTTAAAGAAAGTCATGTATAATTAATTAATAAACTGCCTCGGTAGCCTAGTGGTAGCAGGCCACTACTACTACGCTGAGGTCCTGGGTTCGATTCCCGGGTAGGGAATCGAACCCAGGACTTTTTCACCATTATCAGAGATAATGGTGAAAAAGCCTTTATCTCTGGTTCTATTGGGATTTTTCCATTTTCTGGCAATTTCCCAGTACCTCAAAGTTTGGTAATGTGCCCGGAGATGTCAACAGGCTCGCCACCTGTTACATGAGCCAAAACGTAACCGGCGAATCGTGGGTGTTTGCATGTATGCTTGAATGCATGCATTTACCTCTGCCTACCCCTTCGGGGATTACAGGCGTGAAGTTACGTTTTTTTTTTTTTTTTTTCATTTATAATTTCGCCGTCCGACCTCGTGGGTAGCGTGGCCGAGCGGTCTAGGCGCTGGTTTAAGGCACCAGTCTCTTCGGAGGCGTGGGGTCGAATCCCACCGCTGCCAAGATTGTTTTTGTTCATTTTTTTTATTGTTTGTTTTTCCATTCAATATTTTAAAAGTGGTAAATATTAATAGAAAATTATTGTTTCATTTTTCTATTTTCTTTTCTTTTATTTGCATTTTATTTTGTTTTGCATAATTTTAGATAATGATGTAAATGCAATAGCTTTACCGCGGCGGTCCCCGAGTGCCACACGTCTTTTTTTAATACGTGGACTAGTCCGGTTTTGTTCGCCTTATTTATCAACTAGGATAAAGTAACTTAGTGAGCTGAGTATACTGTGTGTAAACGGACTGTGGTGGTATGTAGCGTCTCCCTGCGGCGCTGCTGTGATACTAGCGCCATCATTTATGTCCACTGACGGAAATTAAAGAGAAAGGAATAAAAATGTCTCGGCTAATGACGGGCGCGGACCTCTCGCGGCGAATGTGTAATAATTCGCCTCGGGGACACGCCGCGCCGCGCTCCGGCTAAATAATTTTAATTACAGGTTATTGATAAATATTCTCTCCCGGAGCGCTCCGATCTATCGATAACACCGCACAATTAGGCGGTCACCTTTGACCCCACGATTTATTGTGGGAACGATCAAATTGACATCAGCCCCCAAACTTGCCATTACCGTCGGCAATTAGTCATTCTCACCAGTTATTATAAGGATCCTTAGGGCAGACGTTAATAGCTGTTGCGAATAGTGATCTAAAATTTATATTTATCAACCTCATTTGAAGTGTTATTCTCTAGATGAACAAGACATAAGTCAAGCAGTCGATCGCAGAATTGCGTCCAGTTCCAATAAAGGCTACGTTAGAGTCATGAATATCTCCCGAGTAGTTGGTTTGCGTCGTCGTATAACAATCATGATTTGCTCAGCACGACTTTGTAACTTATTATTATTGAAACAGAGAAAGAAAATTAGTTGTCACAGAATAAAGCCATAAACATGTATTTGTCATATCGAAAGCGGGTATTGAAATAGGAGGTCGTGGCGTTGGGTGAGAGTGTAAGGTTTATAGAGAGGTTTGTTGAGGGTGCTGGACGTATGGTGTTGCGTCACCTCGGAAAGTGTTGGCCATAGCTCGCGCGTCAGGTGGCCTCGCTAGAGCCGATGAAAAGCGTTTTGTCGCCGGCTGCCGCAATGAATATATACGAGTCCTGCCCAGAACACGCCCCGTCCGGCCCGGGACGACCCGAAATCGAGCGAGACATTCAGACATTCATTATTCAACAACGTCTCCGTGCATTTTTGTATCACATCATACAAACCTGCGTTAATTTTTATGGTTCCGTACTTTAATAGGAAAACGAAACCCTTAAAGGATCACTCGTGTACCTGTCTGTCTGTTTGCGACAGCCAATTTGCTTCAATACTAATGGCTTCATTGAGTTAAAATTAGTAAATCAGTTACTCAAACGAGGACGTCTAACATAAAAAAAAACAAAACAAGAGGACTGCTTTTGAGAGTTATTAAAAATAGAATAAAAGTTTCCTTATTTGTGTGACATATCAAATGAAGTCAATTAGTACGATTGTATGTTTACTCTGAATATCTCAATTATAATATTTTATTATTTTTTCTTGTCGACTGTCCAATTACAAGTCCTCAAGTTCTTTGATCACGTCACCTGTAAACCCGACTCTATGGCGCGCCTAGTAGTACAAGGGCGAGTGGAAGGCAAAAGAACACGGGATCGGTACCCAATCAGGTGGACTGATCTTATAAAAACTAGGTACAACATCACAGAGTGTACTTGCAGTGTCACACACAGTGACCGGTGGAGAGCAACCGCGAAGGCTGCGGTCCACACTGAGAGACCCATAATCACGATCACTCTGCCAAGAGTAAACGACTGACAAGAAGATTTTTTTTGCCAGGGGTGGTTTCTAAATTATAAACAAAAAATGCTGGACTTAAATTTGAAAAAAAAAAAACGTTAATTAGTACTTTAACTGCACATTACCGAAAATAGTACAAGAAATCCTTAAGGTAACATAGGAAATCTAACATTTTTTAACTGTTGATATAGTTCCAGGGTAGGAGCTTGAGGGCGTAGGCACCACTGCATTACCTAATCTATCTACCGCCAAATGATAGTGTTTGGCACTATCGTGTTCCGGTTAGATGATAATGTATGGCTCCGTAATAACCATCACAGATACATAAAAACTAAGGTCTCAGGGGTGGGCACGCATCTGCATTTTGATCTCTGGTCTTTGTGTTGATGTCTAAAGACTGCAGTCATCACTTAACATCAATGTGAACTGCATGCTTGTTTGCTACCTTAAATACAATAAAAAAATGTATGAAATTCTGCACCCAAGACTCAGACTTGCATTTGGCCACTTTTCCATAAAAATAATTCGTGTTCATTGTTAAATAGTTTGTGGATGAATTAGATGTATAATGTTGTTATAGTCGATGAGGTACTTGGTGTGGTTAAATGTCATGGCCTACCTTCAATCGGATATGAAAGTTCATCACACTGTGTTCATTATTGAATGTAATAACGATGCATATGACTATATCATTGTAAAAGATGGGTTTCCATTGTATTACGAGATATACAAAACATTTTATTTTATGCAGAAAGAGACATAGGTTGTGACATGACATGTATGTTTCAGCTTACTTGTATAATAGTGACAAAGAAAGAATGAAAAAATGATTCAGATACAACAAAAGATCTTCTTCTTCTTAGTCGTCAGATACAACAAAAGATCTTCTTCTTTTTTTTTTTTTATGTAATTGATGTGGCAATCAAGCATGCAGTTCACATTGATGTTAAGTGATGACTGCAGCCTATAGACACCCACACAAAGACCAAGGTCAAAATGCAAATGCGTTACCACTCCTGAGGCCTAAGGTGTTATGCCTCTGTGCCGGAAATTACAGGGCCGTACATTACCACCTGACCGGAACACGATAGTGCTGAACACTACCATTTAGCGGCAAGTAAATCAGGTAATGCGGTGGTGCCTACGCCCGCGAGCTCCGTCACTGGAGCTCTACCACCAGTAGAAGTCGTTAGTCGTAACACCCTTGTCAGAGTGGTCGTGGTCGTTACGGTGTTGTGATTTCCTTCACTATACGTCGCCACTGGTCCCTTACTGTTGCTTTTCTTGAACACTCGTGCAGTTGACCTCCCACCGCTGCTTTGACTTAGTCCGTCCATCGCATTGGTGATCTGCCGCGTGGCCTGGTGCCCTCCAATTTGAAACAGTTTTCTTTATTTGGATAGATTATACGGCTTTGCTGCTGTGACACTCAGCTACCGTGGTGCTACTGGTGCTTAATAAAATAGAAGTGACGACAAAACCAGTAAAGTCGATGCGTGTAATGGACACGTTTACTTGATGGCATTCGCTAGGTGAGCACCCAATCAAAACGTTATTTGTCATATATCCGAGTCATTGTAAAGTGTTTGGCGGTGGCATGCACGCACAGAATTAAAGCCACATCGGCTCCTGAATGTCGATTTAATTGCCAGATAAGTCGATCGCTCGCGCAACTCTATTGAAAGATAATGGTTTAAGATGTTTTGTAGCTTATTGAGATGCGAGATTACGCGCCGGGTGTTCAATAATATTATAATTGCTGTCTAAAAATTTTGTTGGGATATGTAGAGCTTTAAAGAAGGAGCTCGTCGAAGGAGACACCACCGAGTTGCCTGATCCATTGATCGCTTAATAGTTATGATTGACGCTTTGTGTGTACAAAAGCGTCGATCACTACAATTTAACGGTAATTACCTTACAAGCTAATTAGGTCGTAAATGTATGAGAGTGTCAATAGTAACTCAAAAATTCGAAAGTAGGCACTAGTAATTTTACACGGGGTGGAGTTATATTGACGTAGTTACTTTATCAATGTACCGCTAAATGATAACTGTAAGGGCTATTGTGTTTTTATTAGGTTGTGTTCGGCGCTATTATGTCCAGTAAATGGTTTATGAATGATTTATGTTTTTCTTTTTCTTCATTTATCATCATTGAAGGAATTCAAAAAAATTGTGATTATGATATTTTTCACTAAGTACTTTAGATTCTAATTTTAAACGTAACTTCGTAACGTAACTTCACGCCTGTAATCCCCGAAGGGGTAGGCAGAGGTAAATGCATGCATTCAAGCATACATTTAAAAACACCCACGATTCGCCGGTTACGTTTTGGCCCATGTAACAGGTGGCGAGCCTGTTGACATCTCCGGGCACATTACCAAACTTTGAGGTACTGGGAAATTTCCAGAAAATGGAAAAATCCCAATAGAACCAGAGATAAAGGCTTTTTCACCATTATCTCTGATAACCCCCTACCCGGGAATCCAACCCAGGACCTCAGCGTAGTAGTAGTGGCCTGCTACCACTAGGCTACCGAGGCAATTTTAATTTACTATTAATGTATGATTTTACTTTTACTATATGTAAAGGTTATTCACTCTAGGTAATTTATGGTTTCTTGACGTTTTGTAAGTATCTGTAAAGATCTATGTGAAATAAAAATATTTACTTTCATTTAAATCGAGAGAGACAACGCAGTTGCATTCATCTCTTTGGATACTACGTGTACTCACTCTAGTTCACTTACTATTCGTACTAATAACACTTTCATTTTTGAATAATAGAATCAGGTTTATCTATACATTTATGTGTCATTATTATATGGAGGTAAGTATACTGTTAACGATTTATTATTTTATGCAGAAGAAAACACGTGAACTCGAAATTCCATTTCGGTTTTATCTTCGCATCATCTGCAACGTTTATTCCAATAAGCAATAATCCATACGAGTGATAAATTTAAATGGTTATCCAGTACCATTTGAGTGGGCGCCTAAACACTACAAGGGCTCATAAACCGACCAGTATGGTAATGTTAGTGGTACACTATCCACTCAATATATTATTTTCTTCACACACACCGTGCTGACGAGAACTACGACCTAGCTGAAAGCTTGTTGAGGAGGTGCCTTAGTATTCCTAAGGCTTATGCTAACAATTGATTTATGTTGTACCATGTTTTGTTGTCTACGGTGCAATGCACCTCATGTTTTGTGTTGTTGACTAAATGGGTACCTATGTCACCTATAGATTATGTATTTTATGATATATATACATATTTATATAACTTACTGGTGGAAGAGTTCCAGTGTAAGGACTCGAGGGCGTAAAAGCACCACTGCATTACCTAATTAATCTGCTGCCAAATGGTAGTGTTCAGCACCATCGTGTTCCGGTTAGATGGTAATGTAATGTATGAATCCGAAATAATTGTCACAGAGACATAACAACTTAGGTCTCAGGGGTGTACAAATCTCATTACTACTGCTTACTTTTCCACCATTAATACGTAAGATATTTTGTCTGTGGGTCTAAAGGTTATGGTACTATGGTGTTCTGCTTAGTATAAATATCTAACCAGAACACCATAGTTTTATATACTCCAATCACTGGTGTTAGGTACTTTTGTTGTTTATGCAGTATATACTATATCACTGGGGACAACACCGTATTACCTAATCTACTAGCCAAATGGCAGTGTTAAGCGCTATCGCGGTACCCTCTGGTGGTAATATACGGCCCTTTAATTATTGGCACAGAGGTATTATAACTTAGGAGTAACAACGTATATCCATCGAATGTAAACTGTATGCTTGTTTGCCACTTCATAACATAAAAATATATACTTACAACTTTTTTCTTTGCGCCGCCAACGAAGTTTTTTCACTAGTATTATTTTCAAAACTTCAATCATCACTAAGTGCGAGATTCACAGACCGCACTACGACTTTACTTTGAGCAAAGTATGCTTAGAACTGTCAGAAATGTATGGGTTTTGACAGTTCGAAGCGTACTTTGAAAGTAAAGTCGTAGTGCGGTCTGTGAATCTCGCCCTAAGACTTGGTGATCGCTGCTAATGTCAAACCGTATTCGATTTCATTAACATTTGAATCTTACTCTCAACACACCTAAACAACTTCACTGCAATGCCCCAGATTGCAGCAGCATTCAATGTGCCTATCAAAATCGGCTCAATAAATCAACATCCATCGAACTGACAAATTAGAGGTGAGTTGCAACAGGCAGCGAGTAGTTTACACGACAGAATGGTAGCATATTTCGTCACGGATCCGCTGATATTTCAACAGGGCAGTAAATCCCTCGAAGCCACGACAGAGCGGTTGGATAAATCACGCGAGTGGGCGGGCTCCGGCTCCCGGCAATGTTTCCTGCTAAATAACTGCTACCGTTTACCTGCCTCTGATCATCTGATACTTAATTTAATGTTGCTTTCTGCGAGCCGTATCGCGCTCCTTTGTATTGGCATTTTAATTCAATAACTCGCCTTTGTTTCTTGTTGGGTTTTGTTTTTGATTCTAGACCCTCAATAAAATAGCAGGTATATTCTGAATCAGATGCTATAAATGGAGTTACAACTCGTTCAATTCATATTTATTGGTAAATTGGATTAGTTTAGTGAGCATATTATTGCTGCAATTTCAAATAACCATTAGTGGAATGGGACTGTATAGGTACGATTTTTTTTTAGTTAATTAAAATAAATCTTATCTTAATTTATTGATAAGATAAAAATATGTATCATATTACTCATTGAGATCAACGTTTTGACTGTACAGTATCGTTTTGAATAGTTACATTAAAGTTTATGTAAATTACGAGAAGAGTTGAGAATTAGAAAAGAAAATTGCACATAAAGAGCTTTAATTTGATTGTTAAACAATACGTAGGTAATCGTATTTTACCTGCTATTATACGTTTTATACTTTCTAAATTATACGTGCCTGTGGTTATAATAGTCGTTTACGGTTGAAAATGATGGTTGGAATAGTAAGTGGTATCGTAGGAGCACTAAAGGCAGCTTGTTTATTTACAAACGACTTAATAAGCAAGATTTAGCACTTTAGCTAAAAGTGCAGGAGTTTTATGATCCATAATATTCCCTTAATTACGTTAATTCTACTCGTATTTAGTATTAGGTTTATCGGAGATGGTGTCGTAAATTGAAAAATAATAATGTGGTCATTAAAGTTAAACTTTGTTTTAATTTAATGTACTCTAATTGTGTCCCTTTCAGTCAAAAAAATGACACCAACAAGGAAAAAGACAAATTTATAGCCTATAGGTATTTTTCAGTTAAGTACCTACCTACTTGTTAATAGATTTTCTATTTTATAAGGAATTTATTTGTGAGTGTGTAAGGTAGCCACGTGCTTGTACATTAAAATAGATATCGGACACATAAGTCTTCAAATATCGTAAAATTTTATTGAGGATTGAATTAATATCTACATTACACAAACTTTAGTTTCTAAAGGACAGTGGACGAATTTCAAATGGACCGGTAAAAAAAAAATATGTGCAGTCAAAATGTTTACATCATGAAACTCCGTTACCTACCCCTTTTCTTAAACAGTAATTAAAATATTTGAGGAACTCCACGTTTCAAAGCAAATTACACAAAATAACACGGAATAGATAAATAAAGATGGAATGGTAATGTGGGCGTGGCAAGCGCACGACAACTATGCGTGTACACACACAGTTCGGCAGAACCATTCGTCCGCCGCTCGTAGTGTCGTGTAGATTGCTTCTAACGACGCATCTCTTGGTAAAATACCATGTAGTGCCAATTTTAACATGTAATATGAAATGTCAGACCTCAATTATAAAGCGAGGAGGTATATCTTTTGATCGGTAAGACACAAATAACATTTATTGTTATAATACTTGTAAAAAACGAATAAATATACAAAGGAATATGAATATTCGAACTTAAACTGCATTATTTAAACGTTACTGCTAGCGAATACATTGCTCGTTAAGCACTCGCTCAATTAACGCTATTACTGTCTCCGCTGGCAATGTACAGCATGTAATGCGTTCGCTACACTTCGACTAGTTTATTGGTGAGTATATTGTTGTGTGCGTGCGAGTGTTTATTGTCTACGGGCGTTACATCTTAGTATGCAAACTTACGCAAACGAATAGCTGCCCTGAGATTAATGTGTGGGTGATTGTCGAGATGGTGTTACATTTGTGTAAGAAATTGCACCGTGGGAGAAAAGCGGCGACACTGGTTCTAATACTAAATTGAAGCAAAGGCCTTTCCATCCTTATTTATCTATTCCGTGCAAAATAAGTTAGTAGCACTGTTAGTAGGTAGGTACGTTGCAGTTGGAATCAATGCAATTAAAAGTGAAAGAACTATATGACTAAAAGTTTTGCTAATATACCTATGAACAGTACCATACATATTAACATCTTTTTTGCATTTCCTTTAACTATGTCATTTTTTTGCACATTTATTTTATAACTAGGAAACTTCGGTCCATGTCCTTTACGCGCATGTGTTATTGCGAAATATTACAAATAGGTACTAACACAAAGTGTACCACTGCCTATCTTTTAAAAATCTATTTACATTCAAATATTATTTTCATTCACGATAAAAAAATGTGGTAGCTTTTATACATTATACTGTATTAAAATTCGACTACTTAATAAAAAAGTGAGAGGTGATTATATTATACATTATCGAGGATTCGATAATGCTATAATTGTTTAATTAAGAAAGAATTTTCTAATAATTATGCATCGTTAATTGATATACCTATAATGAGGAACGTGTTAATTTGTTACCTCATTAATATGAATATTTTTCTAAAATTAATACAAGATTTGTATGATCAGCTTATCAGTGCCGATGATCATATTAAACAAATATTAAATTGTGATATTGATTTATCACATCTACTTGATTTTAAAGTAAGTGTACTAATATATTTGTTAAATTAGTAAATTAAAGGTAAATAAAGATAATTCTTTAAGATAAAAAAAACGTTTTTTTTTATTTAAAAAAAAATTTTTCAGTGAGGTTAATACATTTTGTATAACGGAAAATGTTCTTTAGGTTAATATGCCTAATATTAAATATTTCACAGTTGTTAATGTCTTGTATCTTTTTTCTGTGTTGTTGTCATGATTCTTTATTTATCTAAGTTACTTATCCACGTTCGGGTTACTAATTTACATATGCGTACTAAATCTAAACCCAATTGTCCCAGTACTTTCTGAGAAAATTGGCTGTGACAGTTGTACAGAAGACAGACGCACAAGTGATCTTATAATACAACGGTTCCATTTTATCCCTTTTTTGGTACGGAACCCTAAAAAGCAAAATAAAGTGGCAAAGGTTGGTACGGTGCTAGCTACGGACTGGCGTGCGCAGCGGCGCGCGCTAGTTATAAATCAGCCGGGCTCGCGCACGTCCCTCGCCGATTAATCGCAACGCAGCTCTACACAAATCAAAATGTAAATGGATATAGTATGTTAAGTGCGCTGTGCCTAGTAATAATGATGTTAGCATTAGGCATATTAATTGGCTGGATAGGCACTATCTCTCCTCGGCGGTCGACCGCGCACGCCACTGCTTCGCCGAACGATTTCGTATATCTCATTCGTTCGAACAGAATATTACATTACCCATCGGATCCCACTTTATTAATGCCGACCGATTGATTTTATTTTGAAAGGACACAGATTTGTAAATGTATCAATGTGCAAATGTTGTATACGATTTAATTATACATTATTAATGATGTATCTCGGTTGAATTCACCGAGCCGAACGGCTAACGTCGGGCCGAGCTCAAAGGCACCGCTTCCTAAATACGGCATTAAACAGAATAAAAGCGTTGTTACCGCGGAATCATTAAGGCTCAAAAGCATATTGAAATGAAGAACCGGATCCCTAATGAAGGCCGCAAAATCAAATCGGCATCGATTTCAGTGGATACAATGTTTATATGCATTTAGTGGCGGCGAAAGACAAGCGGTGCGATGCGAGTGCATGCCTCAGCTCATTCCTACATTCGTACATGAAGAACATACTCGTAAGAGAAGACGGTTACAATAATATTTTAAATTGTAATGCCTATTTTGAAGCACGATTTTGTTGAAATGTCAGTACCTATTACTTCAAAATTTAGGAACTGTTTTATCAAAGACTAGTTGGTGCCTGCGACTTCGTCTGCGCAGGATTAGTTTTACACATAATATGTTTATAAATTGTAGCCCGTTTGTTATTCTGATATATGCTTTATTACCGTAAAGTGCGAATGGAGGTAGCTGCATTTGCAGCTACCTCCATTCTCATTCATTCGCATTTTTTTCAAACTTCTGTCAAACAAATGTCATCTTAGTCTGCGTCCACAGAAGCTGAAAGGGGATCGAAACGTCGCGTAGATTTACAAAAATTAGTGTAGTTTTATTAATATTTATTTCAATAAGATAAAAATATATTTAATAAACAAATGTAAATTCGTGTAAGTTATCCCGTTCTCAATGGTCATAATTGAATTTTAACCAATGAATGAACAGGTGCATTGATAAATAGGTACATACATCTAAACTAAATATGCTCGTACTCGAATCATTAAATTATTCTATCAACAAATGGCTTGAAAATCAACCAACGAATTAAGTATGCGCAAGAGACTAGATGAGAAAATATCTTAATGCAATTATGTGTGTTATAAATAATGAGAGGCAACGATAAAACAACTCTATTATTGACATAATTAGTTTCGAGAGCGGTATATATTTTTTCAATCATTAAATATTGAATAAGTATAGTTCATTTATGCGCTCGATAGTTACGTATTTTGTAATGTTGTTAGGCAGAGATTGTTAACGACTTTTTCGTTGCGTATTATTTAATCAAAGTTACTAGCAAACGGCGGGTGTGCTTGAATACTCTACATTTATAGAGACGTGTCGTGAAGTTTATTCTTTTTTTATTTTTCTTTTATGTAATAAAGATGGCAAATAAGCATGCAGTTCACATTGATGTTAAGTGATGACTGCAGCCTATAAATACCCACACACAGACCAGAGATCCAAATGCAGATACGTTGCCATCTCTCAGACCTTAGTAACAACAAAGTCTGATCTGATGATGATATGATGTCATGTCTCTGTGATAGTTATTACGGAGCCATAGATTAAACATCTAAGCGGAACACGATAGTGCTGAACTACCATTTGGCGTCAGGTAAATTAGGTAATGCGGTGGTGCCTACGCCCTCGAGCTCTAACACTGGAACTCTACTACCAGTAATATGCCACATGTAGTTGCGTTGTCACTCCTGAGGTTGAACCCGAGATCTACATGCAATGAGTACCTATGGATAAGTCAAATGTCCGCAAGTTACCAGTTAAGTGTTTTAAATCCTATGTGATTATTGATATTTATGGGACCCAGTAGCGTAAACTCTTACTTTACTTACTTACGTAAAACCTTTGTTTATAAATGTATTTTAGCTAAAGTGTTGGTAATCTCTCGTTTGTTTTTTTCTATCCTGCACATTTGACTATGCAACTGACAAAGACAAAGTCTTTCTATAGCTAAAACGTATCTTATGTACGTTTATGAATAGGGGGGTTAGAATATTCCAAGGATGGCGCTGAGAATCTTCTGTTATGGAAAAATCCCTATTTACTCCCTGATTTGTAGACCAAACTCGATACGACGAAGTGACCAAGCCAGTTAATCAATAATTTTAGTCAGTAATATTTCTCTTTTCGTCGTTGACGTAGATAATGAAGTGATCGACCTCACCTCAGTGCTTATACATTTGGAGAATATTAATGACGACAAAAGAAAGCGATAGAGCTAATAGCAACAGGCGTCGTTGTATCGACTACATGAACATGCGGCCACCATACGATTGGTCGAGCTAGGGTTACCAAACCTCAAAACTTTTCCTGAAAATTCAGATTTTTTTTAACTTTTTCAAAGATACGGCGGATATATGTTAATAATCTCAGAATTGTTTGGAGTATCAATAAAACAGCTAAGTTTTTTAAGGTAAAGGGTAGGTAATATTGAAACTAAAACATTCAGAGACTATATTAAAAATCTAATAGGTATATTGGCAAATTCTCAGTTTATTTTAAAGGCAATTTTTAGGGTTTATTTTGGGAATTTTCAATGTTTTATCTGGTAACCCTAGTCGCGGCCGACTCCGATGGTCAACGATTAAGCTAATCACAGTGATAATTCAACATCTTGTGGGCACACCGTATAATTTCAGCGATTTTTATAGATATCATGGGTGGTTTATTACATACGTTTTTGACGTCTTTGTTTAGGCTGATGACTCGATTAATATTTGTTAAGCGTTCGCTTGAAGTAATTGTTAGATATCCGACACAAACTCTCGCGCGATCTGTAGCATTTAACAATAAAATATAGAATAAAGCATGCAAATTTATCTGATTTGTCACCTATAGTTTTGAACAATATGATTATTCCATTCTCACAAAACGTTAAGGACTTAGGTGTGCATATCGACTCTTCTATGACTTGGAATACGCTTATTACAAACATTTGTAGAAGCTCCACTGCCACATTGCGCTCTCTCTATAGGCTCAAGAACTTTTTACCTTGTCAGACAAAGACCCTTCTTGTCCAATCTCTTATCTTTCCACTCATCGATTATGCTGATGTTTGTTACACAGATATCTCCCAAGAACAATTAAACAAATTGGATCGCATTCTAAACAACTGCATTCGTTTCATATATGGTCTTCGCAAGTTTGACCATATTTTCGCTTTCGTTCTAAGCTTAAATGGCTTTCCATTCGTCAGAGACGATCCGTTCGGATCCTCTGCCAACTTTTCGCAATCATTAACGATCCATGTTCTCCCGATTATCTTAAGCATAAATTCAAATTTCTTTGTGATTCTTACAATCTGAACCTTCGCTCATTTGATAACCTTACTCTTGATATCCCGCTTCACCGCACTGGTTTTATGTCCAACTCCTTCGCTGTTACAGCTATAAAACTCTGGAATAGGCTTCCCGTTGACATAAGAAGAGTTCGGAGTAAAATTGCATTTAAATCTATGATTCGCTGTCATTTTCTTAAACCTGCTTTGTAAATCATGGTCATGTTGTAACTTTAATACCAATTTGTATACATGTACTTATACGATGTATTTATATACATATATATATATATATATTTATGTGTGCATTCTATATCCTATATATTCTTTTTTATATGTCTAGTTCTATGTATTGTATGTATAATAATAAGAAGTAATATTATTTTACATATGTTTATATATAGGTATGTAGATACTTTACGTATTTATGTCCCTCATATATATTCGCCATGTTAAATTTATTCATCTTTCCAGTTTCAAATTGTATTGAGTTATTTAATATTCCTGCACCTCTTCGTTGATTTTCTGCTCTACTCACGTGTTGACTGGGAGATAATGCCTAGGGGCTTTAAGTCCGCCATATGTACTTCTCATGTGCATTTAAGTATAAATAAATAAATAAACAAAGCTATCTAGTTTTGTATGTATTTATTTATTTATTTAATCTTTAATGCAAAAAGTAAGTACACAAGGCGTACTTAATGCCGCAGGGCATTCTCTACCAGTCAACCTTAAGGTTGTGGGACATGATAGTAAGGGTGCAATTTAAAAAACCTTTAAGAGATCAAGTATAGAGATACAGTTAAATATTTACATATATTATGTCATAGCCAAATATATGTATACTTAAGATATTTATTCAGAAAAATATATTAAACTTAAGTAATAATATAAATATCTATAATACCAATACATAAACATAAGTAATATATAATATACATTTATATATATATATATAAATATATCGGAGAAAGAACGTTAATCTCGACATCATCATTCGTGGTCATGTGTTTAGTGGGCGTCTTGAGGGTTAAATGCAAGCTCAAAACAATAAGTCACTATTATCGGTCAGATTTAATCACTTTAACAAAATATCACTGCTTAATTTTACACTCAAAACTCTTTGATATAATTATACTTTTAAACTTTGAAGTACAACGAGCAGCGGGTTCGCGACACCGATCTTACTTCGCCAATCAAATAGTACTCCACTGTCCAACCAAAGAATGATCCACCTCGATCAACAACGACACATTTTATAACCTCCGTTAACGGCGATCTGTCAGATGGCGCCTCGACCCCGCTCGAGGCCTACCCTCAACTCGGTAATGTAATTTTATAATACAATTACTCTTTAAATGAAATAATGATTTTAAAAGATAACAAAATCTAACAAATCAAATTAACTTAAAATAATATTTTTAGCAAGGTATTTCTATAGCCTAGTACTTTACAGAACCAACAATAAACTTCTTGCTCCGACATATATATATATATAAAAATAAAATTCAGTTTGAACGACAGCTTGGAGGGAGATTTACGAATGTCAAGGGGCAATGTGTTCCATAGTTTTATTGTAGTTAAAGCAAAAGAATTTGAAATGAAACCAGTGCGGTGAGAAGGTATATGTAACAAAAGATTTTCCGACGAACGAAGAGAAAGACTGTGAGAGGCGCCCAAGAAATTAAATTTAGATTTGAGATAAGTTGGAGAACAAGGGTCGTTTATGATGGAGAAAAGAAGACAGAGCATCCGCGAGGATCTTCTCTGCCGGATCGGAAGCCATTCGAGCTTAGCGCGGTACAGGGAAATGTGGTCAAATTTACGGAGGCCAAAAATAAAACGAATACTATTGTTGAGTAGACGATCCAACTTGTTAAGAAGTTCCTGAGAAATATCTGAAGAACAAATATCTGCATAATCAATAATGGGTAAGATAAGAGACTGGACAACAAGAATTTTCGTGCTAGTTGGTAAAAAGTTCTTAAATCTATAAAGAGACCGCAGTGTGGCAATTGCGTTCTGACTACATTTACTAACCTGCTTTTTCCATGTTAAGGTGGAGTCGACGTGGAGCCCTAAGTCCTTAACGTAGTCAACAAATGGAATTATTAAGTTATTGGAATTATAAGAAATTGGAGGCAGATGGCTAAAGTCAAGTTTGTTGATAAAAAAAGTGCTTCCAATAACAATAGCTTGGCACTTATTAGGGTTCACAAAAATGCCAAACCTTTGTGACCACTCAAAAATAGCCTGGAGATCCCTATTGCGATTTAGCGATGGCGAAATTTATAGTTGAAATATCAGATCGGGTGTATATTTGTAAGTCATCAGCATACAGATGGTAAGAGCACTGAAGGAAAGAAGTGATGAGATCAATAAACAAAGAAAATAGAAATGGATAGAGGATTCCGCCTTGAGGTACACCAGAAACTAGATTGCACCAGTCAGATAACTCCTGATCGGCGCGCATAGCTTGCTGGCGACCGTGAAGATACGAAGAGAACCAATCCTGAACCAGTGCTGAGACGCCAACGTGTTTCAGTGAGCTGATGAGGATGTCATGGTCAACAATGTTGAAAGCGTTAGAGAAGTCGATTAGAACCAAAACTGTAACTTGAGAGTCCTCCATATTTTATGGTGGCAACAGTCATTCCGTTTAATCAACACGATGCGTTGATACTTCTAAAGCCGAAGTAGTTGCATTACAAACTAATTGGAACACGAAAGTGCTAAAAACTACCAGTTGGGGGCTGATAGATCATGTGAACTGCATACGTGTTTGTCCACAAAACATAAAAAAATAAATAATACTTAATTGCCATTGAAAAATAAAGAATTGATGCCGTAAGAGTAAACAGTCCTGCGACATAATTACATAAAATGTGTAACATATTGCAGCTAAAGATTGAGGTCTGTAGAACGTTAAAGTTTGTCTCAAAATACAAATAGAATTAACATAATTATTATTGTCAATGTATTAACATTTGAATACTTTTTGTTCCCAGATAACATTTAAGATAGAAAAGATAGCTCCGTGCTGCGAGCTTGTCTTGTACGGTTAATTGAACACTTAATTATTTGCGTGTCCCTTAAAAAAATCCAATTAAATCTTTCTATTATTTAATAGATAATTAAGAAATACCCGCTTAATTAATTGCAGGCATCTTTTTAGAATTGAAACGTAATTTACCTTATTCAAATGAGATGTGTTCGTAAAGTGGCTTTAGTGGTGTGCTATTATTATTTTCTTGTGGTTTATTGGAATTTCGTGTTCATTAAACGGGTGTGGAGTTGATAGCTTATTTGAATAAACTTTAAAGGGAGTTTGTATTTGAGTGTACTTTACGGTTGATTTATATCTGGATGTTAGGGGGGACATGAAGGTTTGATGGTATCGGTAGATTTTGTCGCCAGGAAATGATTGCGAGCGGGCCCGGTTCGGTTTGCTTTTATTGTTGTTTCTCTGCGCCTGCGCAGCGCTCGTCCGTGTTCTAGCGCCGATACGATATGTCCGCGCCACCACACTGGCACCGACTTCACTTTACAAATGCGATATTTTAGCGACAGCCTACATGATTAATTTATGGACTCGAAACAATATTCCCGAACAGAAAGCCGATTTATATACGATTTAACTTGGAGATAAAATGATTAATGACTATATATTTTCAGTTTTGTTATTACTCTTTTTATCAATGATAAGTAGTGAATACTTGAACTCATAACTCAATACATGAATATGGAAATATAAATATTTTGTTATCACGATTATTAGTTGCAGTCATATAGGCAAAACAGTTTAAAGTTTTTTCAGTTGGGACTTACAAGTTTCAGAAAAAGACCAATCTACCTATATTTTGATCTACAAGAACTAGATGACATACCGACTTAGATAAATTGTGTCCATTTAGTAGACAATAGATTCCAGTTTAGAATCATGTCATATTGAAATCTGAAGGTTTTGGGCAAGACTTTGTCAAGTTATATAAAACTCGTTTTTACAAGCTTCCATTGAGTGCTTATGTACTTAATTATTTTAGGAAATAAATTAGTAAAGCAAAATATATTTCTTTGGTTCAAAATTACAGGTGTTAAACGATCATATCCAAATATCTACAGGAATTGATTAAATTTTGTAATACAAAATACAATAGAACAACGCGTAGTTCTATTGTATTTTGTATTACTTCTGGCTTTACGAGATAAATTGGATGCTGCTATCAGATTGTAATACTTTATATGTCTTATCAAGATCGCAAGATTTGAGACATTTCATTATGTATTTTATTTCATAACATCTCGCTTCAATACATTTATGTAGGCAGGTATCTATTCCCCAGTAAAAGTAACGAGGGTTTATTTCAATCTCATCTTAAAATCTGTACCTCATTCTTTATTCTGAATAAACTGTTTACGAAGTGCCTCAAGCTTTAGTTTTAATTTAACCATTAGATACCTTCATTAGTACCATCGCATATGACCTCTCGAGGTCGGGGTGACCGATCGGGCGTCCCATTAATTTTTCTTTAATTTGTAATTTTCCCAGTAATTAAGACCAGTGTCGTCTGTTTATGCAAATGAACCTATTCCCGATCATTAGTCTGTACACGTTCTAGTAACGTTACTTTTCGTTAATTAATCCAGAGATCTAACACTATAGCAGCCGCTGATTATTATTCACACGCGAGCCATAGCGTTTGGGAAGTACATTAATATTGACACAGACATTAACATCGGATTGTGGACGTTAATGAATTTAAACACTGGTATAAAGAGGAAAAGACATTTCTACCATAAAAGTATTACCTAATATTGAGAGATTTTTGCAATTTAAAATCTTTTATTTATTTATATTCTTTATATTATGCTGTTTATTGTATTAAAATTAAATACTTACTTGCTTATGGTAGTCTTTTCATGGTTCGATGTGTATTACTTCTTGTGTTACTATTTCCGTTTGGGAAAAAAATACCCAGAAATGAATACCTTTATACATTTGCGTAATGGATTAGTTAGGCCTGATGCTTTAGCATTATGCACATCATCACAAACATGTCAATTCACAACAAAGCTTAGAACGCTCTTTTGTTTACTTGGAAGCATATTATAATCATATCATTATTTTTTAAATCCATGGGTATTTAATACAGATATTCTCATCAAGGCTTCTCTTAAAAAAATAAAGAGGTCATGTTCATTGAAATCCCGGTTCATTAAGTAACAAAAGTAATCACCGTATCAATCAGTATAGTAAATCAAGTCAGAAAAACTGCCGCCAGCGTACTTTCGTCGGCCAGTATTTCTTATAGATACATAGGACTAAATTGAACAACGTTGAAAAGACTTGATTAGAAATTCTAGAGCTGTTCGCTCAAATAAAAATAATGTTGTGAATACCCGCTACGGCTCAGTGCTATCAATAAAAAGTTTTCAAATCAATTTATCTTATCTCGTTGTAGTATCGTGAGTAGTTTTCACAATGAACGACGTGCCGATATCTTCCAATTTCTAATCTGAATGATCCACCTTGTTAATTACTTTTGATAGAGTGAAAGGGGTTCTAGTATGAGGAGATTAAGTCGATTTTGGCATGATGGGTGCGAGTTTTATTTTTAATTTAATAACTTAATACGGCGTTAGGTATAGGAAGCCAATGGTGCGCACGCTATCGGGCCACAGATAAGCGCGTCTGCGCTGTCCATGTGCGCCCAATCAAAGTACTTCATTAAAATCTTATCGACGCTAGATAAATCACCTAACGACTGCGATCGGTTATTTGGATAATTAATGGTGGTTTCTTAAATATGTTGGATTCTCGATCCCGTGGCACTTGTTTATGTACCCTGAGACGACGTAATTTCGTCGCGAACGCGTTTGATAAGGATGTTTTGAGCACTTTAGATAATCCAATGACATACCGGTTTGTGTCGCGTGCTTTTCGATTGGGATATTAAATCGACACCATTACATTGTGCATACATAAAAATGCTCCAAAATATTTCTAAACTAGCTCAGTCCTATGTTCAAATCAACTGTCTACTTGGTAGCAAGCCTTTACTTAATACGCCTCGTGTTTTTAGTTGGTGTAATTCATATAACTCTGGGACTGGGTTGATCATCACCAGCTGGATGTGGTGGTTGAGGAGCTTGAAGAGCTCCACGTTCGCAGGGCATATCTGCCCCCGAAACATTGGTAGCGTGTTCTGGGCTGATGGGAATGAGGGGAATGCGCAAGGAAACTCACGGGGATAGCTTTTTTGTTATTAATATTTATAATAACACGATTTTTTAATTTCATTTATATACATATCTTTTGTGTTTGTGTATTTTTAGCCCATGGTTTTCTTTATATGTATATTCTATTATATTCTCTTCTCTCCACCAGATATTCCCACGTGGACCGCCTACTTAATCAATGTAACCCGGTGACCTAAATTATTATTAAAGAGCAAAAATCCAAAAATATAAATTTACACGAGGGTCGTTAACAAGAAAAAAAGCCTTTGATGACGTATAATCTGCTTGCACGTGCTCGGGTTGTGTGATAAACAACTGAATGTACTTTAAAATATCAAAAAATCATGGGTTCTTTGTTTTCATATCAAAATGCGAGACGTTTTGTGACTCGTGGAGACTAATGGCAAGTGTCAAAGGGCAATTTGGGCATGTCGAAGTAGATGTCTGTTCTGACATAAGATATATTATTTTAATATACTCATTTTATTGAATAGAATGAACACCTTTTGAATTAGTAAACATAACATTATGATAATTAAATATTATGGCTTTGTTTATCTTCTGTTATCTAAAAATCTCTGGTCACGGTCTCCGGTGTTTGTGGTTGCATGCCTCTGAAACAGCTTGACTGATTTTTATGGTTTTCTTTTTCATATAAGATGTATGAGAATATGTCGTAAAATATATTTCATACCGCTAAAGATATTTAATTTATGTTTAAGTTTGCTGGGCTAGCTAGTATTTTATAAAAGCAAGTAAAACTCTAAATTGTCTCCATCATTATAATTTTTTGCCAGTAATTGTTAGTTTTCAGTGGTTTCATAATAGGTATATCTAACGGCTCTATGATAATTACGATCAATGTAAAATGCATACTAATTTGCTAATCTCATAATTAAATCATGGGTTAATATTATTAACATGTTGCTTATATTTATATTGTAAGTAGGTATACTTAAATAATATAATTTATAATGATTTGAATTTTAGATAATTAATTTTACCATCAAACAGGTCTTATAAATCTAACTAAACTTTGCAAAGCGAATAGCCTATTCTTGGCTGAATAAACATTTTTTAAACACTTACTAGCTGTCCCAGCGACATCCATATCGTTTTTTTTTTCGATCCGTATCAGTATAAAAAATATTTTAAAACGTAAATATACTAATTGCTATTATTATAGCATGCAATAGTGCTTGCAAGGATAGCTTTTATCTTTAAAACAATGAAGTTGTGAATATGAAACCACGAAAACGGGCAGGGCTGGCGTAACAGCGGAGCGTGCCTTGTGGTCGCGTGCAGCAACACCCGGGCACCCGAGATCCCCATCAGTCCCTGAATAAATGCTATCCTACGATGGTATCGCCGGCGTCCGTGCCACCCCATTAATCTACATCAGCACGCGCTCTCTACCAGATTAATGAACCAGATAAACCTTAAATACGACTACAGATGTCCGCTCCTCTAACAGCACCCGAACCGACTCTATACCCGTCTCCCGGACTATAATTGATGAATTAAAAGTGTACGAATTATGAATGTTAATTATAACGCTTGATCGATCCACCGATACCACGATCTTCGCTCGATAATTAGAATGAATGGTGATGTTCACGTGATATTGATTGCCCTGTGGAATCCACTGTAAGTAGCAGATGGTGAAGTAGTCAGCAATCGCCGCCGCCAGCTTTAGGTCGTCGTGACTTATACCACGACACAGATTTATATTACTTTACATTTGTTTACAACTACTTTCTAAATGTAAGATTTGATTTTGGAAACGTTATGTCCTCTCATTTGAATCTTGTACGTCTTTTTGAGGAGCGTCCATCAAAGTGAGAGGAGTGATAACATCTATAACATGAACATGCAATGTTACATAAATAATTAAACACAGATAAGAAGTGTTTTGATGATAATTAATTACGCGTTTAAAGTTTGTTGGTTTCTAGCAGAGACGACAGTTAAGATTAATCTCTAGTAAAAATTCACTCATATTTTATGTAAATAATTGACAAGGAACGAACATTAAATGATTTTGAATCTTAGTGTATAATTATTTTCATCAGAAAATCTTAGAACACCGTCTATAAAATATAAAACAGATCACTGCATTTAAATTACGTCTAATTAAGTAAATAAATATAACTTATGCGTAGAAATAAATATCATCGTAATTGTTTTCGAATAAAAATATAAGGCATGTAAATAGTTGTTATTATATTGCAAACAGGCAAATTATAACAGCCACCACTTAACTATAATATTAGGCTAACGCTAGTTACGGAGGCATAACCTCCGTTCTCGCTGACGTTGCACCGCTGACACCGTGAGGTGCCGGGAAGTCTGCAGCGTCGGGTTTCATGCATTGTTTTTACATTATTTTATTAAATCAATCTGTTTCTGACGTTAAAGTAATAAACATCTTTCATTGTAATTTTGTTAATAAATTTTAGTTTTTAAAAACCCTAATCCCGCTAGCTTGAACATAACTGGCGCAGTGGGTAGGATCCGCATAGGGTAAAGTAGATTGATTTTTTTCTGTACCGCGAATTAATTCTTCGCCCCGGACCTGTACTTCGGTTGCGGATCCTCAAACCTACTCTGGCAGCGGACTTCGGAGATTCCTCGACGCAGATCAGATTCCGGTGGGAGATGCAGGCGAAAATCTTCTGGTGAGTTCTCTGAATACCAAGTTTCCCTGCTCTATTTCCTATCGTTATATATAATTTTTTTTTGTGTTGTCTGTGTATCTGTCCTAATGCTAATATCGTGATAGGTTGATATGTAGAACCATAAATATATAAATAAAACTGAGTACATTAAGTTTACGCAAAATAAAGTACTAAAATAAATAATTACTATACAAAAATTATCCTAATACTTATCTTATCTTAATCACTAAAACGTGACAAAGTAAATAAGTCGGATATTTAAATAATTGGTATAAATAAAGAAGGTACATAACGTATGTGCATAGTAATACATATATATAATTTTTTTTGTGTCTATTTACTTGTGAATTAGGTATACATAGTTGCATATTAGTTTACTATATACTACCTATATACTATATTTTGTGTGCAATAATCTAAGTGTGTTATATGTACAATTTTTTTTTGTGTGTGTTTTTATTTAGGTACATAAAATAAATTCTATTGTTCTTTACACGTGCATTTAGCTATTTACAATTTTTAATAGAGATTTTTATATACTATAGCAAAATGAATAACGTTGGTAATGAATTTGCTTTCAAATGCATCACCGACATGATGCCTAAATATGATGGCAACAAAAGAACTCTAAACTTTTATATTAGGGAAGTTGACAACATTTTAGCACTCACAGAACCCCAGGGCCATCCAGCTCTAGTGTGTGTTATAAAAAGTAGATTAAGCGGGGCCGCTATAGACGCAATAGCACAGGAGAAATCCCTTGATACGTGGGATTCTATAAAAAATGCATTACAAAGACGCCTTGGTGAGCCACGTACCGAAACTCAGATAATGCAAGATCTAATCAGAATACGCAAAAGTAAATTTGAAGATGTTGAGTCGTTCGGTAGGAGGCTCCAAGACCTCTTATGTATTTTACATTCAATTGGCGAACATACGAATAAACAGTACTATGAAAATATGGCTATCGAACAATATGATAATCAATTGGCTTTCCACATATCCATAGGTGTAAGAATTAGTAAACTAGACACATTAGAGTTAGCAATCGTTACAGCACGCCAAGAGGAAGCTAGGTATGGCTATAATAAAAATAATTTTGGGCCATCTACCTCACAAGCGCAAAGACCAAAAATAGAACCACCCAGGTTAGCTAATAATGATGGTGTAATTTATAGACAACATAATAATGTGCAACCTCAAACATATACACCTTTGAATACACAGTCATTAGTACCTTTTCGTAAGAAAACTAACAATAATTTTACACCAAATAGTTCCGGTACATTTATTAGTCACAAAATTAGCTGAAAGTAAATCATTCTCAGAAGATATACATAAAACGTATAAAGAACAAATAGAGTATAGGTTAAATTTAATTGATAAGAAAATTTTGTTTATTATTCCTAATAGTAGTAGTAGTAGATATAGTAATAGAGTTAAACGCGGGCTCGTAAACGCATTAGGTTCTATTGTGAACTCAATAACCAGTAATTTAGATACTAATGATACAATTAAGTTCGAAGCAGAAATAGCCAAAATTCATAGTAAAATTAATAATGTTCAATCTTTTCAAAAACAGTCTATTTTACTTTCCAGTAACACACTAAAGGAATTTAGCAACCAAATAAGTAATATAAATAGCAATATAAATAAATTAGCATTGGTTCTACAAAACAATACAGAATATAATAATTTAATAGCCAAACATTTACATTTTATGGACATTTATATAATATACAGATAGATTTTAGTGCCCAGTTATTGTTAGATAGGTTAATGTTATTAGAAGATGCGATGACATTTGCCCAATTAGGTGTCATGCATCCTAGTATAATAAGGCCACAAAACCTTATTTTAGAGTTATTAGCTATCAAAGATAGGATTCCGTTAACGTTAGTTTCTGATATAACAATTAGCAATATACATAAAATAGAAAAATCGATTGATGTGAAAGCATATAGTACAGAACACATGTTAACATTTATTCTAGAAATCCCATCCATAGAACCATATGTTTATGATTTATTACACCT
Source organism: Macrosoma leucophasiata (assembly GCA_036365455.1). NCBI lineage: Eukaryota > Metazoa > Arthropoda > Insecta > Lepidoptera > Hedylidae > Macrosoma > Macrosoma leucophasiata. The sequence goes on along the minus strand of JAWQUS010000003.1, from coordinate 11,667,512 downwards.
TTATTCCATCCCTGATAAATCAAATATTGCCATAGTTCTTAAATCCAAATTCCTCATATTTGGTAATGAAGAGTATACTTACCAGAAAGAAAATGCCGCAAAATCACCGAAGACACTCACCTATGTAAACACCTGGAAACAAAAAGCATGCAAGAGTCCGAAGACTGCATAATACAACTTATTCAACATCAAAAACCAAATTGTACTCACGTGAAGATCGACGTTGGTGATGGAAAAATTGGGAAAATCTCAGACAACAGCTGGCTTCTCATGTCAATCTCAAATGAAATAGTGAAGATGAAATGCGGACCCAAAACAGAATATAGAACTCTGTCGTCAGTCAACATCATCGCACTCACAGATGAATGACAAGGCACATACAGGAATCACACCCTAAAATCCCACAAGGAGGAGCTGCTTATAGAAGATGTCATCCCATTACCAAAAGAAACCTACTTAATTCCAGGAAAAGATATAAAATTTGAAGTCAAACTACAAGACATTAATCTAGACAATCTAAATGAGCTGATCAGCAGAGCACAGAATGTTCAAGAAGACACATACGACTGGCCCATCCTCATGGCAACACCTAGCTGGTCTTCAGTTGTCCTGTACATCCTGGTGATAGTCTTCGCAGGATTCAAAATCTACAAATGCAGGAAACCTGAAACTAATAGTATTCAGGAGGCAACATCTGGCAATCCCGCAGATGCCATCGGAAGCTGTAGGATACGCTTCCGTTCTAAGGAGGGAGGAGTTACGGAGGCATAACCTCCGTTCCCGCTGACGTTGCACCGCTGACACCGTGAGGAGCCGGGAAGTCTGCAGCGTCGGGTTTCATGCATTGTTTTTACATTATTTTATTAAATCAATCTATTTCTCACGTTAAAGTAATAAACATCTCTCATTGTAATTTTGTTAATACATTTTAGTTTTCAAAAACCCTAATTCCGCTAGCTAGAACATAACTCGCTACTGACAATTTTTTTATGTAATGAAAGTGGCAAACAAGCATGCAGTTCACATTGATGTTAAGTGATGACTGCAACCTATAGACACCCACACAATGACCAGAGGTCAAAATGCAGATGCGCTGCCGCTCCTGAGGCATTAGGTGTTATGCCTCTGTGCCGGAAATTACTGGGCCAGAATTAATTTTATTCTCGAAGTGGTTGTTTAATCCTGAAATCATATTTAATCTTCTAATTGATTTTTGTTTCCGAGAATAACGCTTGCTTATACACACATACGTAAATAAAAACTAGAAACAATAATATGTTCTTCGGTCAATTTATTACATCATCGGTTAACAGATACTTGTGCAGATAACTGTTCGAATGACCTTAATTGTTTCAATTGAAAAAATACCTCGTTGGCCACATCTATCTGTACATTGACGGAAATGGGTAAATGTTTTCACAGATGTTCGTTTAATTTCGTTTCAGAGATATGTATAACAAAACATCGTCTAATTTTTGCTATAAAATTAATTTTATTCTTCTTCTGGACGGTCTTGTAATTTTGGACACAGAGATATAAGAGGTTATGTCTCACGTTATCGCGACAATTTTATAGGATTAGCAGCTGATAGTTTAATAGTGACGAACTGACTGTTATCAGAATCTTGATATACTTAGAACAGTATTTTATCTGTATTTATATGTTTGTATATTGTGACACATTTTTCTTTTCTATCACAAGATAGGTATTTCAAAAACACTGATGAATAGTATTGGAAATTTCTTTCTGAAGATAACTAAATTTATTTAGGGCAATCCCGTGCGCTACTCGAATGAGTAATTAAATCGCCTTTTGGCAATTTGTTTTTAAATGCGTGGGAAGTGCTGCTAAATTTCGCTACCTTTAATATCTTCTGTTGCCTTCATGGTAGTAGTTGTTTCTGTTTCTCATTATTCCGTATTTACTAATTTGCTTGAATGATTAAAAAATACAATCTTTGAAGGATTTCACATTCATTCATTAATTTCCCTGAGATAATAAAAATCCTACTACTGGTATTAAACTCACTATCACCATCATAGGGAGAGAGTTTAATGGAATCGATAAATAAACAGATCGTATATTAAACGCTAATGATACTATGTGATCGTGTGAAATCATGGTGTGTTTCCTAAATAAGGATAATAAAATCGATCGATAAGGATCATTGTGTGAGTAATTACGGCGGTGTCACACCGCAGGCAGTTAATCTTGGCGATCGCTATCGCCGATGATCGCGTGTAGCCTTCACGGCTCCGGTATTATTGCACTGCACTCGCGCACCCCGCCAACAAGCCTCTGACGAATTAAATTGACCATCCGCATTGTTACACAAATAACAATACCTAATACGAATCGTAATGGCCTTTCCTTGTAACGCTGTATCGAACAATAATTCAAAAATGATAAATAGTGTAGTGACATCCTTAATTTGATAACTTATGATTGCCCGAAGAAGCGCATGCTATAAAAGGAAACGTACATCGTGAAAGTTATAAAATAGGTGCACGATAATGATTCACATTCACATTATTGACCTCTCGGCCCGCAAATAGTCTATAAATTATTCGCACTAGATATAAGCCAAACCTTCATGCGCGAATACTGTCTTCTTCCAGCCTCCTTAAGCCGCCCGTATTTACTTTTCAACCACACTTACAGATAAAAGTGTCATAATATTTATACCATAACTTAGCTTTCTTATGACCTACTGTCATAAAGTTAAGCGCGCTTTCTACGTTGTTAAATTACAAATCTGTAGCTAAGCCCACAGCTTTAAGGTCGAAATTCAAAGGTGATGAATAACTTTGAGGAGTATAACTATCCAGAGCAGATTGTCGCTGTCATTCGATAATGTTTCTAGTTAGTTTGCAATAAATATGAGAGTCCGACTGTCGGGGTCGGCCGGTGATGTTCGCCCGGTGACGGTATGGACTATCTAATTTTATTACCAATATATTGTCATTAAGTCGATACTGATCTTGTTATATGCACAATGAGAGGTACACAGACCCTCGACGCCGGCCTCACTGCCTGATACAATTTATATTCAAATGACATTCGCTTAAAGCCCAAGGAAATTTCTCACTCATCGGATTTTCACGTAATCTTAAGTTAATGGTGTCAAGTGTTAGACTTGTGTACGTTTCAACCGCTACATTGAGATGAACTTCGAAATGTTTCTTATTGTATGCAAATACAAGTTCAATTTCAATATTGGGGTTAAGCAGTTATAAATACGCTTTGTTTTCCGTATGCAGATATCCTTGCACAAAAAGTCGATGAACGTCATTAATAAGGCAGATGTAAATATCTCTGTGTATTATTTTTTGTGTTCGAATTTCTTATCTCGTTGATTATTATTCGTTTTAGGATAAACCACGAAAACTTCAGAATGGATTAAGTTGAAATTATTTACGTAAGGTGAATGGCGTAACATCAAAATCGGAGCAAGAACGTAAGGATTGATTTACTCGATTCCCGTGTAGGCTATTTCAAATGAGACGACATCACGGCTATGTTTCGTTTTTCCTTTCCAGGGTTCTAAAGTTCATGAAAAAAACAATATTATGCCGGCAGAAGTGAAAACTTGAATATTAACGTTGTGTATTTTTGACCACCACCACCATACATAATCTATCGCGATGAATTAAAAACAAAACATCTCAACAAAAAAGCTTCCGGTATAACCCGACTCACCTTACATATAGAGTTCATGACATGCAAAAACAGAATAATGTTATTCCAGGAAAACTCTTTTAAACAATGTCTACAGACAAAGTCGGTTATCGAAGCCATAATTACTTATAATTAGTTTGTATATCTACTTGGTGAGTCCGTCAGTCAAAACAAGAAAGCAATGTGCGCTATGCGTTTATTCGTGCAGTTGTCATCGATGCGTGATCACTTTCGTGCTGGGAGCATACCGTGTCATTCAAGATTATTGTGCTGAGATCTTCAATGACCCATCGTTCTGGGAGGCGCGCGACTTCTCACGGGTATTTGAGTCAGAACTGGCAACTATACAAATAAAAAAAATCTTCTTGTGTACAGTTCACGTCGCTCTGTTTGCTGGTCGTATAAACTGACAGTATTTACTGTGTAACCGCTCATCCACCGTTTAACATTGAGCTACTTTGGAAACATCTAAATTAGTAAAGTGAGAAAAGCTAACGCTCGTAACCGCTTTCGATCGACGGTAAATCGACTCGATAACATCTTTTTTTGACTGTCCGACTAACATCACTTATTGTGTGTTGATATAGTCGCTGCCGATGCCTTAACGGGAAACTTGGGTATTTTACGACACACGAACTCCGTCCAACCTTTAAATCGATACATTGAATAGGTTTAGTCTCCGATATTTACACATATTTATATTGTTATGATTATCACACTATTTATTATTTGTTTGCTCAATTACGTATTATATCCCACGAATGTCGTTTTGGAGTTTATCCGCGGGTCGGACAAGAAGTTGATCTTAAAATATTTCAACACCAGTACATCAACGATCGATCACCACGCGTGAAAATTCCCACCTATACGTTTCACCGTACACGGATTAACCGAGCGAGTGAACGTTAATCCCTTCTCACGTGGAACCTTAAAGGTTTGGTGCAATTAATGTTATTATGAATATCTCTACTTTTGATTTGATGCTATAATCGCGTTTGTGTGAGACTAATGAGAGATTTACTGGTAGAATACCACCTCTGCGTTTCGTATATCTATTTTCGTATATCGTAATATATTTCAATTCGTTTCGCGTTACAACGTATGAGTTTCGAAGATAGTGTATTATAATAACTCTACATCAAACATGTATAACATTTAAAGGATGCAGATAGCATTGTAACAGACCCAACCCAACAGTGTGGTCCGGGAGCCGGGCATGGATGGATGTGCTCACTTCATCATATTAATCGCTGTCTAGACCCACTCGGCTTACGCACTCCTAGATTTAAGGGTCTCATTACAGTATTTCTTAAGGCTAAATATTAATTGAGACATTACGAAGCTTTGTCAAGCTTGAACCGATACACTGAAACAAATGAATTCGAATAAATTATGGCACTGCGATAGCGAACCGAGCCACAATTTATATTGGGCGAGTGGGGGCATCGACCGTCATTATTCTGATTGAGGATTTTGGTGAAGTGCATCAGAATCCGTGCAATCAGTCGGATCGCCATTCTTTCTGTTAATCGCATTATAAATTGACGTAGCGGTCGCCGCCTCGAACCTTTGTCGGCATCTTAACGGATGGCTTCAGGTCTTACTCTTCAAAATTAATAAAGATTACAAAAAATTAAATGTCTTTAATTGGTCTATTGGCCATGATATATAGCGATCTCGCAAGTCTGGACGTATATTTATGAATATAATGCATCAGTCTCAACATGACCTTAAGCTAGTCGTTTAATTGAAAAGCGTCGTTTGTTTGAGATTAGTTTCAAAGTATTTATTCGTTTTGTGGGATAGGCATCTCATTTGTTGAGTTACAGTTTTAATTTAGAACAGGATTGAAGGGAAATGGCTAGAAATGTTGCGCAGAGAGCTTGAGGGACAATAATGCTTCGCACCACGCGAGCCTTTCGTGTGCTCGCGGCATTACTCAAACCTCATTTAAACGTAACTACGTTGCATTGAAAGGAGCAATTTTATTGTACTCTATTGATTCTATTGACAGCTCTAGAAGGAATGCACGTCCTTCTACAACTGGTTTATTTATTCCGTTTGTGTGTTTCTCATTAACATAGGTAAGTGCCTATACCTATATAGACAATGTGTTATATGTGTCGATAATTATTTTTTCAAGTCAATGTTATCAATATTTATTTCATTTATTATATTTCATTCAAAAACGTTTTTCACTTAGATCTCTCTAACCTTTCATATAAGTAGGTACTTATTGCATTGGAAGTTGTAATGCATCCATCCATGCAATTATTAGTACTGAATGAATAGAATTTGCTTTGATATGCATTTCTATTCAGATTGTGCAATACACATACAACACACATCTGTTTCTCTTTAATACCAAATCTTGCACCAGGTAGGTATCTAATTAATGTACGAATGGATATAATGCTATATACAATTTTGGTATATTTTTCAATATTTTTTTTATTATCGGGGCGTAATTATATGTGTAAGTGAAAACTTGGACTCTAATGTCAACCTTGCTGATGGCATTAAATGTTTAACACCTACTTGTATTTTTGTTTGTAGTTGTAAATAAAATTATTCTATTCTATTCTTCATTGTCCCTCCACTACAGACATTTACGAATAATGTTGATACTTCTCTACCGTTATTCACTGTATTGAACAGAGAAACCTACCGATCGTAAAAAAAATGAAATTTATAATGTAGGTTCCTTGGGGAGTTAAAGGGATCATCCGTTCACGGGACGGTAAATCGCGGGAAAAAATGTGTAAGTAGGTAAGTATAATAAAACGATAAATATTGATCACTCATAGATCAGATACACCCATGCACATAGGTGGTTGTTGTTTGACAAGCTAACATCTCACTTTGAAAAAAAAAAAGATTCCACCAAAAGATATTTTACATATTTAATATAAATTTACATTCACGTTAATAGTACGCAACAAGAAATTTATATTCATTACATTACCCGGTAAAATAAGTGTATCCATTTCGTTAAACGTTGAAAGGTGGAGTAGACGGGAGTTGTCGCAATCTGATGTAGCTATTCATATCTCATTTGCAACTACCCTCATTCAAATGACATCATTAAGCGGCGAGTGCCTGCTCCAGTGACAGCGGATGTAGGAATGCTACCTTCGCTTACATTACTAATAATAATGTGATTTTATTTAGCTTTTACGTCTATTTATAAAAAAGCGATCGGACTGCTTGTGGATACAGTAATATTTTTTAGAGTAGCATTATTATGGATAAGCGCATTTCTTAAATAACTTATATTAAATTGACAACAACATGAAAAGCATGACACGATAATTATATAAAAATCCGTACAATTAACAATTAAAATGTTATTGGAAATAGCACCAAAGATTATCGTGAATTATAATACAATTAACGATCCATAATGACAGTAATCTACTGGCGTCTGTCCAAATAAGCAAGAACCCGTCATAATAGATGTAATTTTTGATAGTGACGTTAAGATACTATCAAGGGTCCCGTTAAAACTAGGTGTTTGCTGACCATATGCCTGATAATGTGAAAAAGATTTTATCATATAAAAATTAATTGTAAACGAATATAATTAAAATGCACATTTGACGTCAATTACGTTTTAGACAGATATTCATGGAATGTATTTAAGAGGTATTTAAACTTGCAGTAGTCCGACGCTAACGGCAACGCAGTAAGAATTCCTCATAATAATGACTTGGATAAAATACGTTTAAAGGCCTAATCACTCGGCGAGCTTAAAACAAGTCGAAACTGTAAAATAAAACGTCTACGAGTAAGATAGAGCGATTCTTGAGTTCTCGAAGGCTTGCCATGCAACGCCACTTTGACACGATTCTGTAAGAATAATATTAACTATGATTATAGTACGTTAAAGATTTAGTTCTATTTTCTCACCCGGGAGTAACAAATAAAAAAAGGTTGCGGTTATGTTTTATTTATTTCCAGCAACAATACCGTGCAAACTGAAGCTTTTGATAGTCGGTACGAAAATTTATGCGCGTCACACATTTTCATTCTTAAAATAATCCTACAAGAGTCCAAAATGTGTTCGCCGCGAGAACTCGATGTTTCATTGAGAGTAGCACGAAAAAGGCATGAGTTACGATTTGAGTTATTTATAACGCCCAGTTGTAGCAGGGAATGCATAGTCTGAGACTTCATTGGACTCACGAATGATCTTAATTAGAAGTATTGTGGCGAGAAGTAAATTATGTCCGTTGCGGCTTTTGTGGTCCGAGCGTGTGTTCACCACTCACCGAGTGTCCGGCCGTCCTGGCACCCACTAAATCAAACACCGCCCTATATCCGGCAATGGAACGTGAGGAACGCATGCCCCAAAGCATAGATTAGGATATTAATGACACCCTTAATGGAAGTAATTTTAATATCGTTTAATTCCAGTGTCCAGATAGTGATTACATGAATTTTAATGCGCAAAAGCTATAAAAATCGGTTAAACGCCTTTGATTTTAAGTCGTTCCCCTCACTGAAGATGCCGATCTACGAACCCACTAAAATAGTTGATTAATATTTATTGGGACTTTTCACTTTGTATTAATTTTAGATACAATTATTATGTTGCGTAGTTTATCTGAACAGACCTAATTAATATAAGATAATCAATAGTAATCGAGTTTTATGTAGTGTCAATGTATGCTGTATAATTTGTAGCTAACTAAATCGTTATTCTGATGTTTTCTTTGTTATCTTAACGACATTCTGTTTCCTAATGGACTTTTATATATGATTACTATTCCTACTGGTCACTTTATAGCTGTCGCTTATCTGCTACAAAACTTTAGTTTGGTAGAAATTTAGAGACATATTAAAATTATCTTCATTCAATTCAATATGTGTCTGTGATTTATTGAAAATGCTGATCTTCCCATAGTGAATGTAGAATAATCTTCCTCATGTGATTTTCATCTAATAAGGAGTGTGATATCAAACACTAGGTTGAAGACCAAGATCAAAATGCAGACGCGTTACCACTTCTGAGGCCTAAGGTGTTATGCTTCTCTGCCGGCAATTATAGGGCCGTACATTACCACCTAACCGGAACACGATAGTGATGAACACTACCATTTAGCGGCAAGTATATTAGGTATATAAGTTAATTTACAAAGCCAGTGTGTGTTACTCGGAAGGTATCCGATTGAGTGTTTGCGTAAACAAATTAAATTATATTATATACTAGCCGACCCGGCGAACTTCGTGCCACCACGTGTATTTTTTTTATACAATCCTTTCCTGACAGATAATGAACATTTGAAAGAAAGATTTATCCAATTGGGTGCAGTCGTTTGGAATTTATACCATTACAAACATTTAAAAGATATAAATATAAAAGATAAGTACTTCTTAATTCTTAACAACTTAGCATTTTTTTATTTCATATACCTATCTAAATACACTTATGCAAATGGCGTAATGATGATAATGAACATCTTGATTTTTCAGGAATTAATGAAACAGGTCGCTTCTACTTATATTCCGGACGTGTACTAACGTCCGGATTTGGTACTGAGTGGTACTGAGTAGACAGCGTATTCGGTACGCTCCGAACCAAATCTGGCCGTGCGTAGAGGAGTCCGGACATAACTATTATTAATCAAGTCCTATGCGGCACGCTCGCGCGGGTTTGTTAAGCGGATTCGGTCCGGCCGACCGAATCCGGTCCGGTCCGGTCCTGTGTAAACTACTATTACTGTTGTCTATTAAGCAAGGAAGTATGTAATAAACAAGGTGACATTTAGTAGAACTAAATCAACTCCTGCCCGTATTTTGCCCGTGCATTACTGGTTTTAGTCGATAAGCTTCATTTGCGTGAAAAATAAAAGATATTAACACAATAAACGTCGACGGTATGCGGAATGGTGAGATAAGTTAAGGGCTGGGTTTATTTATGCGACAATTGTAGCCCGTTCACAATATTATGCGTGCTAATTACATTAAGTATTACTTATTTATCGATATAGGGCGTTGATTGATAAAAATAACAGGTTTAAACGTAACAGGAAAGCATTCGTAAACCTACTTGTGTTTATTTTAATTCGGGAACGAAATGCAAATGTTTTTAGACGACATTTACATATTTTAATTTAAAAAAAAGAAACGGCAAATGTATAAAAAAAAGGATAGGTATGTCGGAGTCGCGTTCACAGGGTTCTTCTAATTATCCAATACCTAATACCCGCTAAAGTGGTCGTTATGTTAGAAATTAACTTATTTTTGTTACACGTTCAAGTTTTCAAGTTCACTTACTTTAGTTCATTTTAGTTTACAAGTTTGGGTTACAGATGTGTTTGGATTACGGTAGCTGGAAAGTGACCGAAACGTCACGACGTTTCGGTCACTTTCCAAAACTTTTTCTTATACACGTATAAGAAAAAGTTTGGGAGTGTGGTATATGCGAAAAAAACCGCAAATTTAATTTCTACAATGTACATACTTATTATTATCGGTTCGGTACTTTCGGAAAAAACAGTTTGTGACAAATGGATAGACAGGCAGAGGCACGAGTGAATTTGTAAGGGTACCGTTCTTTTTTTTGACTTACGGAACCCTTAACAAACTAGTCATAGAACTTTGAATACGGCGCGCATTTCAAACATTTACCGTATTACCTAATCAATAGATTCACCGCAGTAGTAGTAGGTACAACTCTACTGTATTCTGACAATGCATAGAAGAAAAATCACTCTAGGTGCTTCTTTCTAGGCATCACTTAAAGGAAATGTACGCATTTAAGAAAATTGGCCACTAAAGGAGCGCCTTATTTTTTTAAAGATAGGGACATACTAAAAAGGTTTTTTTGATATTTAACGGGAAAATGTTCTTTTTCTGGGGTATCACTGATAATCAAAAAACACAACATCACTTCTTCGTCGACCCAGGGGCCCAGAGATCGACTCCGAGCTGTCAAGTTCAGCCTAAATGAAGACATTTTTTTACTAGTGGTGCAGTAGCAGTGTCGTAGCTTGAAGGCGTAAGCACTACCGCATTACCTTATCGTTCTGCCGCCAAATGATATGCACTCAGCACTAACGTGTTCCAATTAGATGGTAATGTATGACCCCGTTACAACTATCACCGAGGCAAAACCATTTTGCCTTCAGCCTCAGGGATGGCAATATTGACCATTGATTTTTGAGGAGATGTCTATAGGATGTAGTAGTTATCCATGTGAACTGTATGCTTGTTAAACTGTATAAAAAAGATAGTTATTATAAACAACCTCAAATATTCCCAACGATCATCGTATCTCCTTATCTTAACACTTAATGTAAACTGCACACCAGTTTGCTTCGTAATCCCATTCGTTCAAATGAACCTATTTCTCTTAACCCATTTTATTAGTCAGTTTAATATTGCGTTAGAGCTCATGAAACAGTGGTGGCATTTACACGCAATATTAGCTGTCTTCCTTATACAACCCTGTGTAGCCGAGGGTTATGCATATTACGGTCTAAGAGCAGTTTTATTATAGCAATTCTTTGATGACGGTCATTTCAACTGTGTGAAGTATAAACCGTCGGAAAAGTGTAATCCTCTAAAAGCTCACACTTTATCTGATTATAACGATTAAGATGCAATAAAAAATAAAATTACGCATTCGAAAATATTTAAATTCACATAACGTGGAGGAAATTAAGCAATAGGAAATAAGATTAGAAGCTTCATTGTTATTTAAATTATCTGTGTAATTTCCGGATTGATTTAAACGAGGTGTTTTTAACCTAATTAGACAAGCCAATCAACCAGTGAAGTTTGAATAAGATACTGTTATTCGAAATTACAATGCGCTCTACCTTGCAGTTTGACAGCTTTCATTTATTTAACAAAAAGTGTTCTCCTGACTTTATTTCAGTACGTGTTTTTGTAAGATTCTAATGATTCAGCGTATTGTTATCATATCCAAAATGTATTTTATCCACAATTTGTTTCTAGCAGCTTCGGTTTATCGGAAAATGTTACATGGTATTAAGTCCAATCATCTGTGGTTTTTCGAAAAAACTAATATAAGCTCTCCATTAAATTTCAAGTTGTTCAGCTAAAGCTTAAATTATAAGACGAGAAAAAACAGAGTACGTTTATATATTTAAACTTGAAATTACTTGCACGCAAATTAAAACAAAAATAATTTCGAGTGCAATCAGTGTAGATTAACATCAAGTCAAGCGTCGCGTCGCTCGGCACGTGATGAAGTTGTATCTACGTAAAAGTAATTTAATGTGACATTAAATAAGAAGGCGCGGCGAGCACGATCGGTAGTAAAAAGTGAGCAGTGTGAGATGAGGATTAACTGGCGCAAACTGGCGACGGTCCATTGCCGCTCGATTCTATATCGACACGCGACTTGACGCATTGCGTTCTCTTTAATGCATCCATTAACATTCTCGTCCTTTACTTACGCCTCTTAATTAATCCATCCAACTCCACCCAACCTTTTGTCGTCGCGGCGGAAGCGTTCGTCGAATTCCCCGCTTTCTACACCTTATTCTAAACACTAACCCCGAATACCTCCGGCGGTGTTTATCTCGTTTTCGGTAATAGAATACGTAGAATATTTTATCAACGCACGACCGAGTAATTTAATATAAAGCGTATCACTAAATGATCTCTCGGTCGCGATGACTATCGCCGGGTTAATAACGGTGTCGGAGGTTCCTCTCCGCGAGACACGCGTCCGCGATATTATCGCCGCCGAAGCATTATTGATGAGACTCCACTATAACCAAATAGCCCGGGGATCACGTTTGTTTACTTATCTAACGTTAGTTAAAACGTTCCATTTATGTAGCTAATTGAAACTGCGGGGTCGGCGAACTCGCCCGTTTATGACAGGTGCAGTTCAGAATTGCGTTTTCGTGAGATTGTGCCGCGATAGCCGACTACCGAGCAGCGATAAGGATATGCTCGCTCCGTGCTTTGTTCGGCATGTGCCTAATTGTCGAACAGAAGCTGCCTGCCCCTTAACTACTGCCTAGATGACCGCGTCGTTTATGGAAGAGAAACTGTATAAATAACGTTTACGGCTTCCGAGATTGCTTCATTCATTCTTGTCTGGTCATTGAGTAAGTCGCTTACAGGGAAACGTTCCGTAAATTGCGGACAATACCGCGTGTATAAATAAACTAAGAACGTAACTATTTCTATTGACATTTAATTATCTCATACAAACTTAAGCTTGGAAGCGATTAAGGCTATTTGATTGTAACAAGTAAAATATTACGAAGCCGCGCGCCAGCCGAACGTCGAGTACAAAAGACTTAAACGAACTTCCTCCGAACAGCAGCGTATTATTTAGAAAAGAAAGCTTATATCACCAGGTTTAAACCACAATAACGATTTAAAACGAACTGTAAACAATATAAAACACATTGTGTTTTAGTATACTAGTACTATGTACTTATATACTTAATAATATAAAACACAGGAAAATACACAGAAAATATAAAATACAGAATAGGTACAGTAGGCGGCCTTATCGCTCAGGCAGCGATTTCTTCCAGGCAACCTGGTAAAAGGATACAAGACGAAGAAGCAGGTAGGGTGTACGAAATAAATGTAGTACTTAGCTGTGTAGTACACTAATAAAATAAAATCACAAAAAAAAAAATGAAAATATCGAGACAGCGAACAAAGGTAAATATACTGAAGAGGCACCAAGCGGATGAATATTGCAAAGGTCAAGAGGGAGAGAAAGATGTGCCTAAAAGTCACTTGTTTGAATCTTGCGTATGGAAACTGGCAAGCTGTTCCAAAGGCGCACAGCTTCAACAGCTACTTACTGTAGGTATACTCATCTATACAAATAAATAAAATTGGAGTGTCTGTTTGTAATATAAAAATAACCGCTTTTTACTAAATGTATATGTATATATAAACGGTACATATACCAAAACAACATTTTTTACAATTTTTGTCTGTCTGTCTGTTTGTGCCCGCTAATCTCGAGAATGGCTGGACCGATTTTGAGGGGACTTTCACTGGCTTATGTAATAAGGAGTAACTTAGACTACTTTTATACTCGCTGCGCCAACGACTTCGTCCGGGTAGATAGTATTCAACACTAAAGTAGCTATATCACGTTTGAAGGTAATGTATAAAATACAAATTAGAAAAATTGAGACTATTATGAGTACCACGGATTACTGGTGGTAGAGCTCCAGTGACGGAGCTCGCGGACGTAGGCACCACCGCATTACCTAATTTACTTGCCGCTAAATGATAGTGTTCAGCTCAGCACTATCGTGTTCCGGTCAGGTGGTCAGGTGGAATGCACAACCCTGAAATTTTCGGCACAGAGGCATAACACCTTAGGCCTCAGGAGTGGTAACGCATCTGCATTTTTACCTTGGTCTTCGTGTGAGTGTGTAGGCTGCAGTCGTCACTTTACATCAATGTGAACTGCATGCTTGTTTGCCACTTCCATTACCTAAAAAAAAATCACATCTCAAATGCAATAATGACTCGCAATGTGAAAAATAAAATCACAATTAAATAAAGCTTTTAAATTGTTCACGGCATAATAGTTACGGAGCGCGCATGGCCCCGTGGCTGGTGTAGATCGTAAGTGATCTACTCGGGTAAGCGATACGGGTGCGGTCGGGTGTGTGATGGGTGACCGCTAGTGGAAAATTAAAAAAGATGCGCGTTTCCGTGCTTCGGAGGTCACGTTAAGCCGTCGGTCCCGGTTGCTATCGACAGACAGCAGTCGTTGAACCTTGTCAGAGGCGTTATGGGCGGTTTGAAAAACATCCGACAGCAGGTTGGCCACTAACCCCGCATTGGAGCAGCGTGGTGGAGTAAGCTCCAGGACTTCCCCCAAAAAGGGGAGAGACTCGTGCCCAGCAGTGGGACGTATAATGGGTTGCCATAATGATTATATTATCATAGTTACTGCACAACGATCGACTCAATATTGCTGAGCGCGCTCGAGCGAGTGACTGTGAGATTACTCGACCAACCAACAGTCGACTACTACTACCATCAACTTCAAATCTACTTAAGTGGATGATAATATGAAAACAAAATATATGTTCAGGCTCCAAACTGATGTATTTAAATTTAATTCTCGTAGAGAAAACAATTATGTTTTAAAAGATTGTGCCGCTTATATTATTTTGTGATTTGTCAATATGCATTTTTTTATGTGGCAAACATGCATGCAGTTCACTGAAGGTAAGTAAATGCTGCAGACTATGGACATCTACACAAAATCCAGAACTCAAAATGTACATGTGGCATAATATTAAATTGATTTTCATGTGTGATGGTAATTACGGTCATATATTAACATCTAACTGGAACACAGTAGTGCTGAACATTACCATTTGACATACACTATCCTAGATTAGATAATACGGTGGTTGGCGCCTTCGTACTTGAGCTCCAACACTGCAGCTTTACCGCAGCAATCATTAGTCACTAAAATGATTTTTATTTCACTCATTTCAAAATGTCCTATAGTTAAAAAAATATATTTAATTAAAATGATGAAAATTGATTAATTTTATTTCCATTTCATAATTAAATGTATGTATGCCTAATAAAATTAAGGATGGAGGAGGCCTACACCCAAAATGGGACTGTATCATACTAACAATACTAACATAGTATAAGATTAGGAACTAACAAATAACACTATTCATTAACTTGTTAATAGAAACTCAATAATACATACATGTAAACTTGTAACACTAGAGATACAGAATAAAAGGCTTATTTATTTATTTAATTAAATGTCATTCGTTTTATGTAGTGTTTTTTGTATAGCTATATTCAGCAGTGGTCCTAGGGAGAGCGTCCTAGATCAGACACGATAGGTATGTTAACATTCATACAAAAAGTATTAAAATCTCACTTCATAATGATAATGATGATGAAATGCAAGTCATGATAGGACCGCACCTAGTTATATTCCGCTTAAACGTCTTTCTGTCGCTACAGGACTTTATTATAAATCTTTCTTCATGCGACAATACCAATATTTAATTTAGTTCTCCGGGTTGCTATGCTAAAGTAATAAATAGACTGACATACCAAATTTAGAACTTACAATATCAGTTATAATAAGGTATAATATCAGAACTTATAATTTGTCTGTGTACTTGAATCGATTTCGATAACATAGCTGTCATTATGAAGGAAATCCATATTTTTGTATGTTAACAATCAAAGTAAGCCATATTTATCTGGATTTATTGTTATACCTACACATGAGCTAACAAATAAATTTTTGTTTTTTGTAATGTTTTTAAAACATCATACTTTTTACCCGACGACAATTTGTCTAAACAAAGTAATTTTATCATTTTGGATATTTCCTTTATAAAAGTAATGTACCAACAGCTAACTCTTAACAGATCTCCAGCGACACGGGCCTTGACATTTGCGTTGCGTAGCGCGTGCCCAGCCATTGACCCGTCGCCGGCGCACACACTCCACCTCACATATAGGACAACGCGGTCACCATTACTGCCCATTCATACAATACACCATTATTTACAACAATAAGTTTTACTCTAACTAACCGACATCGAGTGTTCTTAGTCCCTGATTAGACCGAACAATGAAACTTGATATTCGATATAAGTAAACATAAAACGTTGATTTATGAATACTTGCTTTATTTAAAGCGAACATCTTTTATACACGCGTAAGCTCACTACGCTGCGCTACTTTCTAATGTGTCTTTTGTTTATCGTTTAATGTTTTAATATTCATTGTATGGATGTAATAAATATTGGTTGTAATTATTGATACAAGTATTGTTTTCTATAGCGGTTTCGTATTGCATTATTTGACATTTGATATGATAAATTGCAGAGTAATTTGGATTTGAGATATTTGCGGTATCAAAACGTTATGGAACGGGTGCCCTAGAATATTATTTTCCCTTTTATCACTTAAAAGCTGATTTTTCGCGAGTAGCATCATTTCGACTAGACGCCCAACTTTTTTCCTTTCAAAAATTTTGGTAAATGGTAGCTAATAGGGGTAGCAGGGATGAAAGATCTTGATTTGACGAATCAAAATGTTTTATTACTAACGGGATATTTCCTTGTTAATTGTCAAGATAATTATCTTCGTAATCTGAGAAAATATTAGTCCTCCAAAATAAAAGGTTTCATAAAGGGAGTCCCCCTTCTCCAACGTGTATTATTAATAAGGCCATGAAAAATAATTACTAATCAGTAGATATTTTTTCTATTGGATAGTTAATATTTATATTATTTAACAGTCAATGTGACTGTCCTACAAATTGCGTGGTAGGGATCCATCCATCTTGGTCCTACGCCCAAAAGTTGTCAAGACCACAAGAACTTTTATTTTATTAGTAATTGTAGTAGATAAGTATCACGTGATAGATTAGCATGTTTTACGTCCAAATAAAACAATGTCCTACCAAAAAACAGGTACATGTTTTGCTAGTCCGACAAGAATTTTCATTTTCGCTTATTCATTATTTTCCAGGGATTTTATTGCTATCTATATTATTACAATACGTGAAAATAAATACACATATTAGGGCTATGTTTAGTCATAATAAATTTAAAATCATTACAGGAAACTCATATTTCATCGTGTCGAGTGAATGGAATCAGTCCTGTTCAAAATATCTCTGTTGTATTTGAAAGTTCTACTAGTTACAGATTAATTTTCTGAAAATATTATTCACTTGAATTGAAATATAGACCCCTATCGAACCTTTGAGCTTCGAGTGCGTGCACGTATCTTGATAGATATATATCATAAAGCAGGTAAAATCAATTTAGTTGTAAGAATGTAAATAATGTTCAAAACATTCTTGATTAAGTCTTAGGCATTATTCCTGATATATTTTAATGATTTTACCTCTCAAGATCAAATGTGATAAAATTTCTAGAGTGCAGTAATTGTATCAAATTTGATTATTGCATTTTCCAGATGATTCCATTATACAACGTGTGAATGTAAGATTTTTTTAGAATTGGGAAAAAAAAATTAAAAAAATCTGGAAAATCAAGGTCTAGTTGACTTTTATATGTATTGAATGTTCCTTTAGAAACACAAAAAAATACCTGCGCATGATCAGGAATGCTAATAATAAGGAAATATATTGGATTCTATACAGATGCAAATGTGGATTGCTGCTTCGATAAAATTCTAAACGTTATGGCTTCGCAGCGCGTCAAGCGTTCGACATCGGGGGACATCGGTGTTTATTTTTATCGAAGGGATCGATTGTAAAGATAAGTTTATCGTAAGACAAGTAGCGGCCACCCAGAGCAAGGGTCTTATTCTCAACAACGTAATGGTTACCGAATCGATTTGCTTTCTTGCTCTAACATAGGGTACCCGCTTTGGTTGGAGGGAGTAGTCGCATCGATTTAGTTGCGATTAAACGAATAATATGATGTTATGAGAATAGGGTCCTTCGGTGATCAGCGGGCTGCGGACTGCGAGCCTCGCGCTCAGCCAGACACACTCGCATTTTATTACATCTTGATATTGACTTATACGCGAATATGTCACATAATTGAAAAGCCTCTGAACCCATATTTGTTGATTTGCAGGTACTTATCCGTAAAAAATTAACTGTATCTGTCGATTTAACGCTGTATAAAAAATAATCTGATTAGTTGCATTCACATATTAAATTCATTATTTGTATGAACATTGAGTCAGAAAATACTTAATTATGAAGATATATTTATCATATAATCGATCTTTAAATTTGTAAAGATGAGATGATGCGAAATGATGTGAAACAGATTAAAATAATATTTTACGTCTGCGAAGTGAAAGCTGAGCAAAAATTTTTAGGTCAAATAATGGACGCCATTGTTAAATTCATAATGTTTAAACATTTACGACAGGCAATAAAATATTATTGCATTGTATAGGTGTAGAGGAAAAGTCGAAGATAAGCCGACCTAAGCTTCTCTTAGATAAATAAATCACACCTCAACTTTGACCATTACAAGATGTAAATCAAAACGCGATAATGACAACAAGTTACTTGTACTTGTAAGATAACAGGAGGCCTAGGTACGAATTGCCTGTGAGAATTTAACTTATGCATAATTTGCATTGTAGACTAGACTCGTTGTGTAACTATCTAATTATAGACCAACAGGTTTTGAATTCTACCCGACTAATGAATCAAGATTTACATTCTACCTAAGTATGAAATTAGTTTATTGTTCAAAATTAATGCGTATAACTCCGGAAAAATAAAATTTGATCTACTAAAACAAAACCAGGTATTTTACCGAATGAATTAAATGTAAAAAACATTAGGTACTCACAAATTTTAATTAACCCTTAAGGAGTGAATCTCACTAATCTGACATTTCTTACCGCCATCACGCTACAAAAGTAGTTCATCCTCCAATAACTGGCAATGCCATCACACTGAGGTTGGCAACAGATCGTTAAGAATAAATGAAAGAACATGCGTTCTATTTCATATTCATATGTCATATTAACATTATGTATGACGGCGCCCGTGGCATTCGGAACGTCAAGAGGCTGTTTCAAAAACACAGCGAGGAGCGAGCCGCTTCGATGAGGCTCTTGCGCCAACACTGTATTAAATCCAACCATAATAAATCACATCTCACCTATAAATATAAATCACCCGTGACATAAAATACATTTATATTGTTTTCACTTCGAAATGACAATAAAATGTTTTAAATTCATGAGTGATTTAATATGTACATCGATATAAATGCAACTATCTGGAGATAACAAAGTTTAAAATTTACGTTTAACAACATTATGGCAATTCTTAAAAGTTTATCGACAATTACGTCTTTTGATGGTTCTCGTATATTTTACACAATTTTATTTAAATGTGCACACGACTTTTGTTTATGGATTGCCGCAGTTTTAATGATCATTATTGACCCTATTATACAAGTGGCAAAAATGAGTCGCTTTATAGGATCAAGATTGTAAGAACCCTTCCAAAAGTCAATTTCTACTCATACTTTTAATCTCTTTAAATGGTAGGCCTTATTTCATTTTTTTAAAACGAAGTAAGTATTTACCTTTGAGCATTACTCATGCGTCATAAAGAGTAGGTATTATACAAAAAAAATGTATATCTATAGGTACTATGGGTTTTATTCCTTTTAATTAGATTCTATAATCCGGTTGTTAACGATATTTAACACCAATTAATGCCGGAGACTTAATTTAATCTAATAACACTTTGGATTTGCATTTTATTTTTATTCATAAAAGTAAACATGAAAATATATTTTTTCCCAACATGTTGTCAATGAAACGTGCAGTCGTAAAACAACAGTAGGCCTTGCTGAATTAGACTTTGTAATTAAATAAATTCAGAAAATCATGATCGTTATAAGAAGTGTCACAACAAAACATTTGAGAACAGATATTCAAATGAATAGATACTTTAATATAAACCAGAAATATATAGATAGATTCTAATAAAAATACGTACCTATACCTAATAAGATGAATGAAACTATGTCGATGATTATTTATTTAAATATTAATTGTTAATGTGTCTTATCATTTATTTAGACGAATTATGTTTACTGCTTTTATTAAAAAGAATTCAAACATTCTTTTGTAGAAATGAAACACAATACTTATGAAGGATTGAATTTTCATTTTCAATCGACTCGTCTTCTTGCTTCAATCAATTCGCGCATTCTGTGTTAAACAAGCAGGTCTTTGCACTTTGGGTGAAGAGGCACTGAGAGAAAAAACATTGTATTGTAACATTTTTTTTAGATGGTGTCTATATATATATATATATATATATATATATATAGGCGATTAGGTTTCTAGTAGGATTTGCACACTTGACATCATCATCGTCATCATCCGAAAGTCAGCACTTCAGTCGAAAGACTTCCACTGCTAGGCCTTTCTTAACGATGCCCACAACAGAGATGTGTGTCATTTTGTGGTGAATAGGCCATAATCGCCACGGTTGGCATTCATCGCGTGGCGCTGTTGCCCACCCCGCGTTATTTCGTTATTATGGTTTGACGGCCATTGATCGGTTGACTACTTAATTAGCGGAAGAATTCTCCTCCGCGGACGGTGGGATGGGGGAACGCCTTAATAGTTATCATAAAAAGGCATTTTTTTATTATTTGCATGTTTGTGTGAGTGTGTCATTTTGAACGTTTTGTACGTAGTTTCCATACTGTTCATATTCGTACTGTGTGTAGTTAGGGCGTTAGGCTGACCGGGCCGCACCGGTCGCCCTTATTAGGGCCCTAACTCCCTAAATGTTATTGCATACACTGCCCTGACCCTTGCCATCGTACCGTATGAAAAGAAATAAAATGTATTTTGGAATACATTTATATATCCACATATACATATTTAAATATATTAATTGATAAAGGTAAAAGTTGATGAATGAAAAGTAAAGCAATAGATATCTATAATCTATGGGGTTGTATGGAACGATTTTGTTTAAAAATTATTCTTCTAAGAAGTACATAATTGGATAATTAACGTGCAAAATATTTTGACTTCTAAAAAGCCGTGATACTTTAAAATTGCAAGGTTTACGAAAAGTTATTTGTTAATTATGTTGGTAATTAATTATAATCGAAGGTAATATGTAACCTTACATCTCTAAACATTATATTCTTTAAATTATAAAAAGCTTCCATCCATACAACAGTTGTTAAACATGAAAATTGATTTTTAATGGTTGGAAGGATTAAAAAGATTAATTTCTACGTGTACGATACGCTGCGCAGTAAATAAGTTATTAAAATCAAATTGAAATTTACGATATTCATAAAATAAAGATTAGGCCAGCCAGACGTACCTGCCGTCGGTGATATAATGCATGGCGGATATAAATATTTCTAGATCCAAAACGTAATTCTTGTTTGATATTTATGTACAACATTAGTGAGGTTCCCGAAAATTGTGACATACGTAGCACAATAAAAAGTCAACAATGGAGTTCATACGACAGGACCCCCCATATCCCAGCGTCCGTCTCCCAAATGCGTTTATGATCTATGATATGAAACTGATACTTATAATGGCTTCTGTATAAAGAAGCTGCGCACCAAAATCGAATCCGGCGTTCGCCGAGCGGCAGTACTCGCCATGATAAATTACTTCAAATTGCTTGTAAAAGGTGAAACTTTTATCTATATCTCATTGTACACATGTAAATATTTGGGTATAATCCGACGTCGACTTATGCGGCCGATATTAAGTGTATTTTATAAAACTAGTAGAGTTACTTTTATGATCTATTCTTTTATTATGCGCAGCAGTTTGTTAAAGTTGGAAATAAAATAAAAATTTGTCGTTAAAAATAACATAAACAATCATATTTATAGAACAAGTTTCACCCATTATAAAATATTTCTTTCGCACGAGGACCAATGCATTAAAAGCAACAACATTTCTTGTGTAATCAAGACACCAAGCAGACTGTTACAGAGTTTTCTAATTTTAAGCCTAATGATCGCAATAACGTGCCTATGCAAGTTAGACGACTCGCCGTATAAAATATGTCTCCTGGAGCGGCAAACCAAGCTAACCCCGAGGCTTGCGCGAAATAATTAAACTACTTTATATTCAAACCTAAAGCACGTAGAGCAGTAGCCAGACTGGCTCATTTGGCAGAGAGTCGGTGGACTGCGGACTGTCCGCAACCCGACCGCGACCATTACTCTCTCCCATCCAATTGATATATTCCTCACCGACATGCGATCGGCGACACGTCACTTCACTCTTCACCATTTCACATCGCTCCCGCCTCTCGTTTAAATAAACAAATAGTTACCGCAATAAATATCGTAGTCACATTTAACACCGCGCGCTTCCATAAATTGGAAGCTCTTTTTATTGCAGCCTACAGTCGCCGTGTTGAAATTAAGTCGTAATTATTACCGATGGAACTGTAAGAAAATTACTATATAATGCTTGTTAATGTCAAGATAACACCGTTAATAATGGTCATTAAATATAAAATACGTCAAAACTCATTGGAGATACACGTAATTATGGGCGCCAAGTGTAGTTTTACTTCAGAGAAGACTACTACCCACTGTATATTCGGGCAACCTATAATGGCGGTTCTTTGCAACAATACAAATACCATGTATGCATCCAATAAAGTGTTTTTTTTAAATGCATCTCTAGTTATCTCACCTAAGGGTATAATGAAGTTTCAACATTAATTAAGGACTACGTTTAGTTTCTACTAGTACCTAACCTACTTACTTTGAAATAAGTGAGAAAATACAGTTACTCAGTCTTGGAAGACTGACAGAGAAAACATTACTGTCAGAAACCAGGTGTTATTTTTTTATTAAACTCACTGGCAGTTAATAATTAAAATAAATAATTTTATCGTTAATAATTTAAAAAAATATTTTTTTTATTATCAATATTTGTAATAGTCTGGACAAAATTACAAGAGACGACCCAAATAAAAAAACAATTAACATACTAAATTACCTATCAAATAATTGTTATCCATTAAATACATCGGTGAATGTCTTTCGTATATCGGATCCTCTACTTGGTGACTTTCATTTCATAAAAAATCTGTCAGCGCGATGATTCCCAGAGTTATTTTATTACTGGGGCGACGGTCGAGAGCCCGGTGCTGAAGTCGCATTCAAAAGTAGCTTGTGTGTCAGACCTTAATCTTTAACGAACCATAGAATGACGCACCGCATGAGGAGTCTACATTATCGCGTACTTATACTCGAGATGGAGGCCGCAGGCTATAATGTTCAAATGGTATATATTCGTTAGTTTATAAGATAAGTTGAGAATAACTATATTAAATACACATACACATTTATTTATTTTTTAATAATGGATAACTATCGTTTCATGTTTTCTTATGGTTGTTGCAAATTTACTTTCTCAACATTTTGTAGAACTTTAGACAAGGCTTGGACGGTAAGTTCTTTCATCAGGTATGTTATCATCTTTGATATTCTGATTTGCATTTGGGTAACATACATTTCATCCCTTAATCTATCCTGATATTAGGCGTAGTAAATGTTTCCAAATGATATCTTCATGTCTTTGAGTGTTGTATTTCTTAGCTTACCAGTTGCATGAAGATATGTGGGTACCTACAGGTAATCATCGTCGAATTAAATTGGTTGGTCGCAAAGTGTGGACTTCACTGGACCTTCACTGTGGGCCAAAATTCTCTACATAGTGAAGGATAAATAATTCTCATCAAGAAAATTCTTCACTCCTAAAAAATTCTTCACCCTTACAACTGTTTGTTAGAACAACGGGTAAAAAAATATGATATATAAACATATTACGAATACCTATAAATATCTAAAAATGTATCAAAGACCTAAACAAAAAAAAGATATCTGTTTTGCCGCATAATTTGAATAGGAATACCCTTAGGGGCTATCGGTGAACTTTAGCGAAACGATTATCCAACGTGTGAGGAATTCATCTACGATTCACAAAATTAGCTAACAAGCGTATGTTGCGCGGCCACAGCGCACCGAGTACTGCAAAAGTAGGCACCGCTCCCGCCTTAGGGCATGTCTGACTTGAAAAATAACCACTCTCATAAATATTTCCTTGAAATGTAATTTAATTTAATAATATACATAATAATGAACCGGTACTTAGCGATTCACTGCCATTTAAATAGTTCCCATGTCGGAGTACATTTTTACATATATTTACAATCAAATAAGATCATTTGCTTAAAATATAGCCTTACAACGTTTACTTATTTACGGGTAGGAGATTCCTTAGCCGTGGATTCCGATCCGTAGTATCGAATGAGAGTATCATAAAAATTGACACTGACAAGCCCAGGTACTTGTATTACCGTATAGGGCATTAATTTTACGATCGCAACGAGTAATTTACTTTCTCGGAATGGTGCAAGAAGTATGAAGAGCAATAAAGTGTTAACGGTGTCGATACTAGATCATGCAGTGTCACGTAATATACTAGCGCATACTTTGATTTACTTAACATTTTTATGCGTCCACTAATAAAGTTTACATGATCATTAATTTTTACTTTATTATACGCAAGTGCTGCCCGCGGGTGCTGTCCGTGTGTCGGCGATAAATCAATTGAATACTTCGATTTTTCCTTAAAATCGCTTTTTCACTGTGCTTGCTGCATGTGGTTATGTTTAATGACTGATATTAATATTTCAGTGTCGGTTATATTAGATTTATACTATCTACGCTATTCATTTATCAATATAGATTTGTACAAGTTGTAGAGTATGAAGGATTTTTATGTCATGAATTGGTAAACGAACACAATCCACATAGTTACCTATAAATATCTTTAAGAAAACCAGAGATTTCAATATAGATGCGTTACCACTCCTGAGGTCTATATTGTTATTTACAATGTTTACTTATCTATTACTAACCACCTGACCGGGAGACTGAGCATCAACTTAATTATGTAATACGGTGGTTACGCCCGCGAGCTCCATCATTGAAACTCTATCACCAGTAAAAATGTAAGATAGAGTCAGAAGACGACTCTAGGTAACTATACCTATAATCGACTTGTGACTCTATCCTAAATTACTACAAGTCAAAAATTATTACTTACTTTTTTGGGCCCGAGATTGATAGCACTGCATATTTGTTTTTGTCGCCGCGAAATTTCCATCGCACTAGAGGTATTAAATAGGTATTCCTTACGGCGTGTTCTCATGAATACAAAAAAAAATCGAAGGCTTTTTGGAGGAATGAAAAACAATTTCAAACACCGTGACACAAGATTTTTATCACGTATAATATATTTAGTTATTGATGGATTAGCTTTACCATGAGTTAGGAAAGGATAAGTTTTTTTTGTAATGAAGATGGCAAACAAGCATGCAGTTCACATTGATGTTAAGTGATGACTGCAGCCTATAGACACCCACATAAAGACCAGAGGCCAAAATGCAGATGCGTTGCGACCTGAGACCTTAGTTATTCTGTCTCTGTGATAGTTATTACGGGGCCATACATTGCCATCTAACCGGAACACGATCGTGCTGAACATTGGCATTTAGCAGCAGATAAATTAGGTAATGCGGTGGTGCCTACGCCGTCGAGCTCCTACACTGGAACACTACCACCAGTAGAAAGTAGGTTTTCTAACTACATGACTGTGCTGGGAAGATTTGAAACCTAATAATGGCAATGGCATAATAATGGCAACCCATTATACGTCCCACTGCTGAGCACGAGTCTCTCCCCTTTTTGGGGGGAGGTCTGGATATTACTCCATCACGCTGCTCCAATGCGGATTGTTAGAGGTGGGTGGGTTAATGGCCAACCCGCTGTCGATTTTCAAACCGCCCATTAGGCCTCCGACAAGGTTTAACGACTGCTATCTATCGATAGCAACCGGGACCGACGGCTTAACGTGCCCTCCGAAGCACGGAAACGCAAGCATTAAAAAAGCAAAGCAAAAGCATTTAATTTGCCACTAGCGGTCACCCATCACACTACCCGACCGCGCGCCCATAGTGCTTATCCGAGTAGATCGCTTACGATCCACACCAGCCGCGCGGCTGGTGCATTTAGCACATATCCCTAAACAATTGTGAACACTGAATTTTATGCTTACTTCTTGAACAAATAGAGTAATCAAGACCGTAATCAATTTAATGCGTTCGTATATGTAAGTCCTACAGAAGTTTTATTATACTAACACGAGTAATGAGATTACAATCTATAATCATAATCTGTATTAATTCACATTAAATGCTTAATGCCCTTGTGTGATAATATAATTCATAAAGCATACGCTTGAGCGATATGAGCAGATTGAAATCACAAATGAATGTTAATTTCAATATTTAAGTTGTATACAATCAACAAATCATCGCGATTGTATCTCGTGTGATCCAAAAGAACCGTCTATTATATACGGGTCCGAGTGACCTCTAACATTGGAACTATATTTAGTGGGTACGCATTGTTCGATAAGTCCGATACAATGATAATTGTAGGTGGTGGCTAGTTTGTTTAAAATTGATTTCGGTGGTGATTGTCCGGCCGATAGCTTGGAGTACGCTTTATTATAGGTTGTCGGCGGCGCGGCGGTCGCCTTCGGGCACCTACAACTTAGCACTCACCGTAGAAAAATTGCCTCTCAAAATAATTTGATTCTTTGCTTCCCTTGCTTGAGCTTCAACTATTTTGAGTGAATTGTATACAAAATATCATCTATACATCTATACAAATAATTAAAATTGGAGTGTCTGTTTGTAATATAAAAATAACCGCCTTTTACTAAATGCATGTGCATGTTTTCACGGTACATACCTAAACCAAAACATTTTTTTTTAAAATTTTTGACAGTCTGTCTGGCTGTCTGTTTGTTGGGGCTAATCTCGGGAACGGCTGAACCGATTTCGATAGGACTTTCACTGACAGACAGCTTATGTAATAAGCAGTAAAATAAATTTATTTTGCAACTAGCTGCGCCCACGAATTCTCACGCGGACGAAGTCGCGGGCACAGCTAGTTGCTAAATAAATTGACAGAATAGGGGTAGGTAGTGTGTAGTACTAGTGTTTAATTTTATTAATTTTATAATGTTTCCTGTCGCAAGAGGCGAACAAAAGCGTCCATATGCAATTCCGTAACCGATGCTCTTTCATTAGCTTAAAATAGTTATTTATTACGAACATTCGCACACTCAGTGTAAATGCAAATCACTAAATGAAAACATTACACGTACCATACCTATATTAGACCACTAATATAAATAAAAGTCTTTTTTTCTTGATTTTTTTCTACCCTAACCTCCACAATAACAAACTATCCTTTTAAAAATACTTATGTATTCATTAAATTTATCGACATTGTCTAGCAAAGATAAAGTTAATGTGGGTTTGTATGCCTCTAATGATTGTCTGAATGATGCATAAAGATCACATTGCGATTAAAAGTCTTAAATGACAATTGGAAGTAGGTATAATTAAACGAAATGCAACTTAAATTTGCCTCCGAACCGTTGGAATTTCTGCAAGACATTGTACAAAGGCCCGGCGACTGAAAGGTAGTGTAGTTGACGTCATAAATTTAAAAGCTCATTGTTCTGGTGTAAAATACTGTCTACGGGTAGGCGAAGAGCTAGTGTCGCGAGGTGCTGACAGCGCGATGGGGATAAGGGCCGTCATAAGTCGGCGCGTCGGGCGCATGCGCAAATAACGACAAATCGCAGCTCGATCGCTTGCGTCGCCGCGACCCAGTGTTGTCATATGTACTGGTTCGCGTGTCAGTTTTTAGTATTGCGTATTTGGTACGAATACTCAGAACAAGTAAATTCCTGGCAAAGAAGCTAAGCCTCGGCGACTGGTACTATATATTTGTTTTATTATATTATTTCGCATTAACACATGCTTGTGAAAATATATTTTAAAGAAAAATGGAAAGAAAAATTTGACTTCAGGCGAGACAATAGATGGCGCTGTTGCCACCATAAGGAAATTCAATAAATGTGAAGGAAAGATTTGACAAATCAGGCAGGACTTCGGTAGCTCAGTTGGAAGAGCGGCTGGACTAGATTCCTAGTGGCCGCTAGTTCGAGTCTCGCCTGAAGTCAAAATTTTCTTTCCATTTTTCTTTAAAATATATTTTTACAAGCATGTGTTAATGCGAAATAATATAATAAAACAAATATTAAGGGTAAAAGCGACTTCTGTACGATATTCAATAAACTACAAAGTCTATTATATCGGTTGCCTAACTAGCATAGTTTGGCAATAGATGGCGCTGCTGCCACCATAAGGCAATGCAATAAATGTGAAGGAAAGATTTGACAAATCAGGCAGGACTTCGGTAGCTCAGTTGGAAGAGCGGCTGGACTAGATTCCCAGTGGCCACGAGTTCGAGTCTCACCTGAAGTCAAATTTTTCTTTCCATGATACTATATAGTTGACGACAGAAATAACCCAAATTCCATACATTTATTTGTACCGAAAAAAAATGGTACCAGTTTTAAGTGTTGTGTAGGTACTTGGAATAAATAATTGCTAGATAGGAGTAAAATGCAAGGCAAAGAAAAAAAATTAGGCCTTTTTGGGAAGGGTTAAAACAACGAATCAGTGCTGAAATTTTTGGAAAACATATAGTTTCATCTTTATGCTTACCACCTGATCGGAACACGAAAGCGCTGAACACTACCCATTAGTGGCAAGTAGAAGGTAATAAAAGACTTCGTATTTTATAATTGATCTCTTTTACACTGCAATATCAGGCGTTCTACTCTCTGCCTACCCCGTGAGAAACTTGGTGTGAAGATTCATACATACACATTATAATAATGCTGAAGAGTTTCTTTCTTTGATCGAATGTGCTTATCTCACGAACTGTTGGTACAAATTTCTTGCAGAATCAGAACATCATCGGAAAAATATACGTTTTCACAACTTCCGTTGCGTGCACATTGTGTGAATGCAGGGCGGGTAAACTTATTTATTAATAATAATACTTAGGCTACGAATCTTTATTTTGCTGAGAAATTTTCGTGTATGTCTATAAGCTGCTATATTTATGTACCATCATGATGTAAACTGCATGCTCGACTTAATAAGCCTTTCGCTGCTATATCTAATAGGAGCTTAAAAACTGATAACAAAGATATGCATTTACAAGCATACCAGGTTCGTATTTATAATACAATTTTTCACGAATGTTGTACCAATTTTCTTCATATATTTTTGAACATCACTGTCGCGACCGAGGCGCGCTCGTCACAACAATGCTGATGTCCGGCTCGATCGACGCTACTCGATGCGCACGCGCCGTGTTTTATGCTCACTTTTCTACAATCCTTTACCGTATTGTCCAAGTGACACTGACAACGAAAATATATGGGGAGACGATGCGATTTTTGTCTAGTGGCGCTGCGTGGGGTACGGTCACCGTGTTTCTTTTTACATTTTATTGTTGTGCTTACAATGTATTCTGCTTTATTTTCAGGTTAAAGGTCAAGTACCTATAATTTACAAAAGTAAAGTATCTTACATGTACCTAGTCTCTAAATAGGTACTCTTAAATGATTTTAAGGACCATCATCCGGGACCCATGGCTTAACGTGCCCTCCGAAGCACGGAAACGCGTATTTTCATTTTGTCATCAGCGGTCACCTATCACATACCCGGACGCGCTCGTATCGCTCAAACGAGTAAATCGCTTGCGATCTACACCAGACGCGGGGCCATGCGCGCTTCAAGTATAACTTAGCTATTTAATAATACTTAGCCTGGGTTGCACCACGATATTTGTTAAAGTTAAAGTAATTGTAACATCCTTCTCTAACTTAAGGAAATCTGTTAATGTTAGAGAAGGATGTGAAATGTTACAATAACTTTAATTTTAACAAATATCTTGATGCAACCCAGGCTTTGTAGCTAATCGAAGCATTGAGAAAAAATATTCAGAAAACGTTGGCTGGACTTATTATCGACTTTATTTGGTTGTCGAAAGATCTACAGTGTACCTACACTAAATTATAGTTAAGTTAAAAATTTGCTAGGAAAGCTGTCCGGATGGTATTATACCATGTCAACCATGGATACTCATCACTGTTAAGTACCTACTACCGAAACTTTCCTACTAGTAAAAACTTATTATCACACCTATACATTGTCTTCAGTTGTGTCTTATGTTTTAAAAGTCACAACTACAGCTACAAACATAATAAAATGTAGGTGAAGCGGAAGAGACCACATTCGCACGGGCACCATAACTCAAGGTAACAATATGGCGCACAATTACAAGTCACCGGTCGCTGGGAGACGATGATAAATAGCTTTCCTTGGGCAAGGGACACACGCGGAGTATAGTGCTCGTGCGCACATTTTCGCGCTTACTCCACACCATCATAACATGACCCTTCGTCGCTTCTCCTCCGCCATACCAGGCAGGCGACATACAGGTCACAAACCTGGTAAGCAAGGTTTTCTTTATGTGGCTACATTTCAGAATTCGAAAATTATCTCGGCTTTATCCATTTTATCGTTTGCAATCTTAACGCGATATGATGATGAACGGATTAGTGATTTTGTTAAGGGTAGTTCACGCTGGGATCACGCGTCGAACATATGCAACGGGGACATTTCCAGTTGCATAGTAAATGAGTAAATGTTTGGGCACATTGTTCTACGACCGGTTGTGACGGAAACGCAGCGGTGGGCTGCTACATTACTTATACATGCACCGACTCACTTTAGCAATCAGCATTAATCAACACGATATACTCGCGTCCCTCTCTTGTCCAACTTGTATTGATTTGTTTATTTTCACGCTGAAAATATGGTTTGACGTAAGTGCCTTGCCCGAGGCGAGTGGAGAGATTGTGTCCGTTGCGTTCATCAGAGATAAGTAGACAGGCTCCATGGTTAGCTTGAACGTGTTCTGATATCGATAGGCGAGTTAACGCTAATTTCAACAAATTGGAATGTATATAGATAGCCTGCTTTAGATTATAAGAATACACAATGTAAGGTAACGGAATATCCAACTCTCTTTGTTTACGCAGTGACGTTGTACTTTTTTATGTTAGGAAGGTGTCAAACAAGCCTACAGCTTACATTGATGTTAATTAAAATTTAATTTAATTATTTTTTTATTTGCGAACAACAAGGTCCAAATGTGTTAGTAAACATACAAAATAACTTAATACTAATGTTAGTAACACAATAAAACAACAAAAACTAGGTAAAAATTGGGGGCAATCAATAAAAAATGTGTTCTTAATTGATCGCCCTCCACACAAGTGCCTTCATGATGGGAGAGCACCAATTCTCTGCCACCGTGCGCACTATGCTATTATTGCTATCCCGTATTCTGCGTAGTAATGATGCTGTTTTCTTACGTAAGATGGCCGTAAAGCCATCTGTATTAAGTGGTGACTGCAGTCCATAGACATCTACACAAAATCCAGAGATTAACATACCACCCCTGACGGTCAAATACTCAAACATCACTTAAATCTAAGTGAGACTTAAAAGTCTTCTGTCTTTATAAAACACGTTCAAACGATAGAGATAGCGCACACTTGAGCGTTGCTTAAAATTGAGTGACGTTTGAGTATTCGGCTACGAGACTGGGCAAAAATTTGTATGTCTATCTACTTCATATTTTTTCTTAAATATTTTAATTAACATAACTCTTACAAAAGATCTCTTGCAGAAGTTGGTACGGAAAACAAAGGTAAGCAACCATTTTCATCGGCCTTTCATTATTTGCTCAAAAAATAGATGACATAGAAGAATAGGTAAATTAGATGGCACAAAGAGAAAGCGGGCACGGCACTCTATTGTCCGCGTGTCAACATGAACACGGCATGATGCCTTATCTCCCAAAAGTCGAGGGCCATGTAAAGCACCTTCGTTTATCTGCCCTCTACAACTCGTACGGAAACATCTTGTCTCTCGCGTAAACCCGCCATGTTTTACTCTCTCACATTCAGCGCCGATACCTTAATAAAACCCAACAAGATTGAGCAATAAAAAGTAATTTATTTGAATGTAATTTCAAAACACAAAGTGGGTCTCATTTTGTAATATATTTTTATCTTCGTGGTTTTGTGTGGCGCTCGCACGTCCTGCCCTGTTTCACTGACGAGGCGTTACCTCGACTAACATCGAGCGGTTCTAAATCAATTTAGATATCGCTACCAAACTGCTGTTTCGATTAAATAAGACATTACGGATTTTCTCACCGCAAATTCTCTTAAAATTGACTTGAATCATTGGAAAACGTTTTGGGTCGATCACCTCACAATTATCAAATGTGATTGATAAGTTTTTATTGTAAGTTACACGCCTTAATGTTATTGAAACTTGTAGAAAACTGTTTTTAAAGTTTCAGAATAAGGGTGATGAGCAACATTTTTATTTTTGACCGAAAGACTGCACTGAATTTATTTATTTCTACTGTTAATGTTCTACTCTAAGCTTTATATTATTTTAAGCTATATAGTGGGATGATGTTTACCTATACCGTAATTTCTCACACTAGAGATACTTACCCCAAATGTAAAAAAACTAGGTATAAAATTATTTTATAAATTTATCGTGTGTATATGTTAAGATTTTAAATATGTCCTTAAATTACTTGTATTGTATATCTTTTAATGTATATAACATATATTAACATATATATATATATATATATATATATATATATATATATTTATTAACATTATTATATATATATATATATATATTATTATATAACCCATCATATTATTATGTATATACATAGTTACGCAGACGTGTTTGTTTGATGACAATCGACAAATGGAAAAACTTAATTTACCCTTGAGGTTGTTAAAATAAAACTAACAATTGTTGCTACGATCAACGCGATTCTTGTCAATGGAGCGTACTCTATTATCCACTAATCCGATGTGTAGAATTTTTCTCATCGAAACATTCTGCTTAAAATTATGTTCTTCTTCACTATATAAAGTGGTTAGTTATGATTTAAACTCTCTGTCACAGGTACGTATAAAATCTCTTTATTACCTATAAAAATATAACCAGTTTTAATGACAAAACAATTCACGCTCACATTCAAAATATCCATTCTGTTATGTTACAAATCGAAAGGTGTGAGAAGCATCGGCAACGGAAGCCCGATCTCCTGAGCATCGAAGCCGGTATCCAGTACAATACGCGACTGCGATGTTATCGTCGAACCAATCAATTTGATCCCTCATAAAAAGTTCTCGGTAGGCAGCTAGCTCGCATAATACCGGAGTATCGGCCCGTCGATCCGTTCCTTTGGTGGTTGCACTTTCCATATATTTTATGTGAAAAGGATATGAGCATTGTTGTGAGACACCCTGCTGGGCGCACACCGGGTAAACACTTGAAATTACAAGTTAGTCTGGACAGAGCCCAGCCACCATCGCCGCTGCTCGAACCGCTTCCAATGTTACGCTGCAGTAAAAATGTGTAGTTACGCCATTTGAAAAAACAAATTCTCAATTCATATGCACTCTAAAATCTATTTTATGGAACTATGAACACCGATAAATAGACCGAGTATTCAGTCTGATATCTATTTGATATGAATGTATCGATCGAAATGTATTCAATTACTGTATATGATAAATTGAAGTGTAGTATCAAAATGTGATAAAGTATCAACGTAAATGTTATAAATTACATACCCATTGTTATGGTATGTATGTAATGAGGATATTTACCTCATTCAAAAAGATGACATTGATTTACCCGAATCGAATATACTTACCAGCTGTTCCTACCAATAAGTGCATCAGAATGCGATTTGGTCAAGTATTATTTTTATAATACAAAAGGTCGAAAGAAATAAAAATCATATGTAATTTGCGATCACATTTTGTGCTGGTGCTTAATATTTTGTGTATAATCGTAAAATGAACAAAGACGTTATAAAATGTTTCGACTTTTATAAAGAATTCCTTAGGTAAAAATTGTTTTATATCGCTGTTCGAAATATTGATAATGAAAATATTGCCAACGATATTGAAAATATTTCGAGGTAAATCTGGAATAGGATTAAGACTGCAATTTTTTAAATTTATAATTTAAAACTTAGTAATAGTTTTTGTGTCAATTGTAATTTGAAATATATTACAGAATTATAGAAATTCGTAAAAAATAATGAAAACAAAACAACTACAATGATGACAACGGAAGAGTAAAACTTTAGTGTCATGTGTGCTATTATTGAGCTCAAAATGAGAATCAATGGTTTATTTGAGAAAAGAACACCTATCGAGCATTGTGTTGGCCGGGGCGAGGCTGCGGAGGTGCGAGATGTTACGGCGGATATAAATAAAAGAAGATTGTCTCCGAAGAGCGCGCCATAACGTGTAATATGTTCCACCTGTGTCTTGAAGATTCGTTCCTTCTTTTTGGTATATTTTGACTGTAAACATACGGCAGTATTCGCAGTATGTTATGGAATACGATAGTTTTGAACAAAGTGAACCTAGACTAGGATTAACAAATAGAAAAAATAAGTTTTGGCAATTTTAAAATTCAATATTATAAATTATTATATATTTTGATTGTATGTTTAATTATATCCCTTGAAATATCGATGTTAAAATTGGCGTTGATAATTTTCAGTAGGTATATGAAGACTAGGTACTAGATGTTGCCCGCAGCTTCGCCCGCGTGGATGTCGTTTAAAACGTAGCTTATGTTCTTTCTCAAAGTCAACTCTATCTCTGTAACAAATTTCATGAAAAACGGTTCAGTCGATTGGACATGAAAAGGTAACAGACAGACAGACAAACATATAGACAGACAGACAAAGTTACTTTCGCATTTATAATATTAGCGAAATTAAGATACAAAGTTTCTTTAATTGCTTTATTATCAAGTTTACCTATGTATTTTAGTAATTAACTTATCAAAATTTATATTTATTAAATAAAGTGTAATATTAAAGTCTCCGCATTCTGTATACCTCGTAAGGCACTTACCTTGAAGATGCATACAAATTTGATACAAAGTACATAATTTTACGTCACTTAATAAACTTCTAACTAACTTAATTTAAAAAGAAAAGTCTTTGCTGGCTTAAAACGTGAATTTAATGATATAAAACGATGATTGTAAATAAATTTTACTCCAAGCACTTTTATGTAAGCTATGTAAGTGTAAGCTTCATTATTAGAAAAAATATTAAATCGATGAACACATAATATTTAAGTGGTTGCAATTCCTATAGGTTTATCATTTCAGTTCTATCAGTTCTTTCTGTAACTTTAAAAACGTATAACTAAAATACTAATAAAAAAGTTTGTGTGGATAAGGTTGAGAGGTGACAAGTGGAACAAAATAAAGGCTTGCACGATTAGGTTAGGCCCGTACCCGACCGCGCCGCCACACGCGCGCCCTCCAAGTTCCAAATAAAAGTGCTGTGTTGTCGCGCGCGCCAGAATTACGATGCGATCCTCTTTTGTTATCTCGTTTTTTTATTTAATTTTACGATAACGTCGCGTACACGTCGACCGATGTGTCTTGGAAATTATATAAATAAAACCTAATTCGAATAGTTGGGATGTTAATCTGAAACTTTTGATGATTACTAAATACCTACCACGTATATTTCGTTTCCAATTTGTGAGGCAATCAACAAAAGACCGTGTCTCAAGTTTAGATCCAAATAGTTTTTTTTACAATGTTAAAACATTAAAAGCTTTCAAAAATTTTCACCCAGCTGGCTTTCAAAACAAGTTTACTCGCAAAGAAAGTGCAAAAAAGAATTATAAAATTCATGCGTGTTGCAAATGCGCGTTAGCTCTCCGTTCTAACGCATTCTATTTAATGAATTTGAGATATATCTGTAAGCACTTAACATACCTACTACTCCATATGTCATGTTGGATTTAAATTCGCTAGCATAATTTTTTTCAGCCGGATTTTATAATACGCACATTCGAAATTGATCTCTCAAAAATATCGGCTTTTCTTTCTTATCACATGGAATTCAAGTCCACGCCACGTCTAAGTCGGTCCTCGGCCTCCACTGCCTCATTTGCATACAAGCTACGATTTGTGTATTGTTAATTAGAGCAGCTTAAACAGGTTCCGAATAATGCAGCTCGCGCCTCGAAGACGGGTTTACTAGGCTTTCTTGTTCTGCCATTATTGTTTCGTCTGTTATTTAAATAGCGATAGATTACGCTTGGCAAAGCACTCTCTGTTACGATACAATTGAACATAATTAACTTTGTATGTTGATTTTATACATATTGATTTATTGCAACAACGTCCCTATTGTTTCGTTACTTTTTTTCAATGATTCATAATGCGCTTATTATTGCAAAGTATACCTATATGATATTTTTTTAAAGCTCAGTATCTTTTTTATGTAAAATTAATAAGCACATCGTAGGTTTAATGATTGTTATTTAAAGGCCCACAAACAATTATTTTTGAATAGTCGTATAAAGCTAATTTAAGAAATATGACCGTTATCGAATCTTTTGTTATTTTTTGATTAGCAAATAAGTTTTTAACCGTATATAAATAAAAAATAAATAAATAAAGGTAGGTAGGTACGTCGAATGGAAACAATGTAACTTTAGCAAAATGATTACAGATGGGTGACTGGAAACAATTTGTCTTTCTTGTTGGAAATGTAGAGAGTGATGCAAGCAACGCAGGTCAATGGCGCTGGGAGATGGACTGTGTTGAGAGCGGTCGTAAATTCGAACTAATACCTACCGCGCGGCGGGTCGCGCGCGTTCTACGTACTCTCCGGAGCTTTTTATTGTCAAAACCCATACCATACTGCCTTCTCTGATAACTTTATTGTTATTTACATCGCTGGATTATCATTTCGATTGCTGTTGTTTTACATTCGAATAATGTCGTGTCAGCGACGGACCTCGTATCTAAATCGCTTAATTGGAAAGTTTCGAAGAGACGACGGACAAAATATAGATACAGACTTAGGGATATCAACTAAACTTTATGATTGAATCCCTTGTTAGGTATATACCTGTTACATATATGATCGTGGTACTTTAAGTACGGGATTGTGTATGTACATTCATTTTTTCATTTCATCACAAAGTCCTTGTGAGTTTATCATATTTAAATGAGAGAGTAAGAAACGAATCATAAAAATGAAGTCAACATGGCATAATCTTGTAATGGGTAATCTTAAGTGTCTTAATAATTATTCGGTTTCATTGAGCACTAAATAAAATTACTAAATCAACAACATAATAATGCATTCAAAACGCAGCATGAAGTGTGCGTCTCGGTGGAGATAAATAAAAAATTGCATATTTATTATTCAGCGGTATCGGCGTGGGATGTTATTTGCGTTGAGATTATTAAATTCAATTAAACAATCTCGTTGGAGTCTGTTCGGCTTCGCGTCGCTTGTTCGCACGTGCGATCCGACTCAGGTGATACGAGGTGTGGCGGCCGCACAGTGAGACCCTTACCCGATATATTGCTGCAATCAAATGGCAGTAAAAGATGAATCGATTACCAGTGGGCAGGGACAGGGCGACGATGTGCAGAGTGCGGCCGCGGATGCAGCGGGCACCGGTGCAAGGAGGTCGGTGGTTGACCGCCTCGCCTTGTACGGCACCCCGCTCCGCTCTCTTCGCTAAATCCCATATTTTATTCAACAATGATCGGACTGTCGCGAAAGAAGATATGCTGTACCATGTTCGCTTTTTGCACTTATTCCCATTTACGTCTCATTTCCGAGCCTGATCCGATTGTATTTTTAGCATTTTAAAACTTCGGTACTCGAGTGGGCTAAGCCCGTGCGCTGAATAAGACTTTACGAAATTTTAAACTCAAATAAAGTCTTAATAAAGACTTTTTATGGAAGTTTTGTAATTTTATTTGCATGTGAAATAGGGTTCGTGGCGCGTGTTAAGCTAATAAGGAAAGGATGGTCGCTTTTAACGATCCTTTAAACCGATGATATTTATTGTCGTATTGCAAACTGCAATTGCCTTATTTTTGACGTCAAGTGTCTACGTGTATGTCTATACACGAGGTATACTTAACATGTAGGTATACCTCAAAAAACGAAAGTGCTACATGATGATATTATATCAACTCAAAACCTGTAAATAGTATTAATAACTTAATTTTGTGCTTCCCATAAGCAAATGTATGTATCTTTACGCTAAATCCCTTACGAGGTAAGCAGAGTGTAGAGCGCCAGATATCCCAGAAGATTTAGTAAATAGTCATACAATTGTGTCTCATCACTCCTCATGTTCACCATGGTCGATGTCTTCACCCGATAACCGACCTATGATTAGAGCGAAAGTTGCACCGTCCCTAATCTCATATGTCTCATTGTCCTTCCGCAACACCCTAAGCCGAGGTTCAGACCCACAGAGCAGGCCACCCCTTTGGCAGATAGGCAGTTGTGCTAACTTTTATTTAGGCTTAGAGTGCCCTCTGCGCTCGCCTACATGAGTCCAAAGAAAAAAAAAACTCCTCGTCTTCATCATTTCAGCCTAAAGCTGAACATCCTCTGCTGGACTAACGCTTCCTATAAAGGGATACGACGTAGCTTGGCACGGGTCATGGTGTCTACCTCACCAATAAAACAAAAAGTGTTTTGCAAGCAATATAGAATACTATGTGACACGCAATATAGTGAGATTATTTGCTCACATTTTTGCTTGAAGTCAAGACTATTTCACACAGACGAGGCGACTACTACCAGTTTGCGGCGATAAAAAATCATATCACGTCGACACGACCGCTGCGCCAATAAAATCTCGTGCTACATGTGGTTTTGCAAATGTGCTCTATTTAGACTTGGATATCTTCGCAACGAGAATAATGTTATCCTGGCGCACCTCAGCCTGTGTCACTCGCAAGGGCGTGTCGGAGATAAGTTTACATATTCCGAATGCATTATGCAAATTGAAGTTTTATGTTAAGATGGCCAGAGCCGGAGAGACGAGTGCACGCGTCATGTGACGATGATGATTTGACGCGTAGAACCAATATACTTTAAAACTATCACATGATTTTATGATAAACCACCCGCCCGGGATTTATAAGGAAACACAATATATTGTTCAATTCTCAGGTTCTATTCGGCGAATAATGATGAAATATGCTCTAGTTTTAATGATATAATAAGAAATGTAGGTATATAAACTAATAAAAATGTAGTGTTTGTTTGTTATATAAAAATAACCGCTTTTTACTAGGTAAATGCATTTATTATGTATGTTTACACGGTACATATACCAAAACAACAGTTTTTCACATTGTTGTCTCTCTGTCTGTCAGTTTTGACGGGACTTTCCGATGACCAATGTTTGACTTTTTTCTCAAGACATCTTACCTTGTTTAGAAGCCCACTATTCCGTTAAACTAGGTTTGTGAAATTTGGTAAGAAACAACGTTTTATACATATACCTACAATGGAAAAATCCAAGAACCTTGAACTTCAAAAAAAAACAAATTTGCGCTTCTCTGTCGCTGTAACCGGACAACTTTTTCACTATGACACAAGATAAGTTTGTCCGACCGTGTTATTTTATACCTGCGGAATTCTAAAAATCGGAAAGCTGAAAGCCGTTCTTCTTTTTTTTTCAACTTACACGGTTACTTGATACCACCTATTTTAATTCATGAAGGAAATTCAAGTTTGAATTATTGTTTTCCATGTCAACCAATTGTAAAGTGTCTTAATGGTTTAAAAAGAATTAGATTTCATTTATATCATCTCTAGATTAATGTATTAGTTCTTCTGTCTATACACTGTGACTTTGACAACGCGTCGTCAACCCGTTTGCTTTTCGTAATAGCATGTAACAACGATCATTAAAACTAGCTGTGGCACGTTGTTTCCTGTTACGAGGTGCGAAACACCAGAATTATACTGTATGCAAACATCATTAGGAAGCTAACAATCTTTAATTACCGTGTTTAAGGTAATGTTTCGAATTATGGTGATGTTTTTACAATCTAAGAAACATGGTTAGTTAGTGGTTAAATGCTTTTAATTAACGCACATCTCAATATGTTTTCGTGAACTAATTAAGCAAGCAAGGCACTACGTACCTATTCATACATTTTGTTTTCTACACAACGCAAGGTTGACTGGTTGATAATGCTTTCTAGTACTAAATATGTCTAATGTACGATGTCTGTGCAAGAGAATTTATATAAATAGAAAAAATAGTTAAGAAACAAATTTATAAAAGAAAATATTCAAAACTGATTATTCAACAATAAACGATAGGTCATTCAACCTACTCACACATGGCATAGATATATTATTATGGTTCGCAGACGTTTTAGGAATACCTATAATCATCATATCAGCCTAATGATGTTTACTGCTGGATCAAAGCCTGGATAAGGCCATAATGCCTTGATCGCCATGCAAGCATTCGCAGCACCGACACTATAAAAATACTGAGTCTCAGATCATCCATTAGGTATATGTGTATCTGTGTGCCTACATAATGCTCAAGGTTATAAGTTTCTCTTTCTATGATCTATTTCGAGTTTGAAGTCGTGTCTTTTAGCGTGTCTTTTCTCTACTAAAAAACTACCTACTTTGTGTACCTACTCGTTTGATTTCCTAACCGTGAGTTTGCGTTGATGAAACATTCACATAAAAACATGTTAAAATGATAGGTTTGACAGCAGTGCGAACGCTTGCACCAACAAAACGTTCATCGCAATACATACTTTATACGACTTTATACTATATATATAGTTGAGAAACATCATCATGTTTAATGTTTTTAGTGCAAACTAGGGGTGATAGTTTAAAAGACCAGTCATCAATAAATTTAACTGACACATGGTTTTGTGTTACGAGGTGCGAAGCGCCAGAATTTTAGTGTGTTCAAACATAGGTAATTAGGAAGTTAAACATCTTAAATTGCCGAGTTTAATGTATATCAGACATATTTTACAATACATGGTTGCTCGGTGGTTTTTATACTTACCTACTACTTTCTTATATTGAACACATCTCAATGTAAATACCTTGAGTTAATCGTGCGAATGTATACCTACGAACAGAAAGAAGTCAAGAAAATATTGTATCGTCTACTTTAATTGTTTATATGACAACTATTTACTTCAAGTGAAAAAGCAAAACATGTGTGGTTCACCCATCGACGACACGGTTCTATCGTCGATGGGTTCACCCAATAGTCAAGTAGGTAATCCAGTCCTAGTCTTTAATGAGCATTTGAAAAACGAAATAAATATACCTAGTCATTGAAATAAAACTATTTTTAAGCACGTGAAATACCTGTAACATTACTGTATAGCAACAAATAGCACGAAACAACAATAATGCGCGAATCTATATCCCTAGCATATCGTTGAGATATATATTATATATTAAAAAAACTCATTTTTTTTTTAAAATGTAAAATTTTTATCCATTATACATTTACTGTATTACTGCTACACATTTATACAACTGCTGTTTAGAATAGCTATCAAGAAATAATTGTTACATAATAAAATAGATAGCTGCTCAGAAACAGCGTTAGCGGGCGCAATTATCCATAATTCAGGAACAAGTTGGCCTTTCAAATTGTCATAAATAGTTGAAGGTGTCAAATATAATTTTATAACAGGTCGGTGGAACGAGCTTGTTGGCAAGCTGCTGCCGTCCAAGCGCGCAAATGTCCCACTTTACGATTTAAAATGACCCCAGGTCGCGAAAATCATCCGAGAGGAATTACAACGCAAGTATAATAGACGATATATTAGCCCTAAAAGCAAACATCGAGATAATTTAATGTCCATCTCGAGACTTTAATAAAATATCAACGTCTCGACTTATTCGTACCTCGGAATTAAAAGTAGGCAAGCACCATCCTACTGTAAATAATTTCAATGTTATTGCAAGTAATGGGTACAATCTATTGTGAGCTTATTAATATATATATATATATATATATATATATATATATATATCTTTCATTAAGTACGTAGTATCTAAAAGAAGAGTATTTTTCATCGTTACGGTAACAATTTTATTTATGAGACATGCGAAGGAGTTGTTCTAATTACTAATTTAAATAAATAAAATATTTATAAGAGCCAGTTTTTGGTAGTGAGTTATCATTTGCAGATTTGTTTTGCGTATGATGCATTTTGAAATACCTAGAATAATTTAATAACTAGATTTTAAAACGAAAATGTCGAGCTTCCATACTTACAAACTTAACTTTCACACCTTATTTAAACCGCTTAGAGGTTGATATTTGAAAAAAAAATTGATCATGTTTAAATTTTTCCATATTTCATCCAAATTGGTGCAAAGGCTTAGTCGTAAAAGCATAACTGACAGACAGACAGACAAACTATCGCATTTTGAATATTAGTAGTTTTTTAATTTCAAAGGATAGACAGACAAGCAGACGGGCTACCTGATGAAAAGTGGTTACCGTCGCCTATGAACATTTGCAACATCAGGGGAGTTGCCAGCCCTGAAGGACTCTTTAGACACCATGCCGTAGCTCCGAGGCGAGGGGAGAACATCTCAGAGGGGAGTATTCCAGACTTTGCACGTTATAGGCAGGAATTTTTACTGGTGGTAGAGCTCCAGTGACGGAGCTCGCGGGCGTAGGCACCACCGCATTACCTAATATACTTGCCGCTAAATGGTAGTGTTCAACACTATCGTGTTCCGGTCAGGTGGTAATGTACGGCCCTGTAATTTCCGGCACAGAGGCATAAGACCTTAGGCCTCAGGAGTGGTAACGCATCTGCATTTTGACCTTGGTCTTTGTGTGGGTGTCTATAGGCTGCAGTCATCACTTAACATCAATGTGAACTGCATGCTTGTTTACCACTATCATTACATAAAAAAAAAAAAAAAAATTAACGCGCGAATCGGACTGTTGAGCTTCCAAGTATCCAATCTGTGGGGAACTACTCTCTTCAGCGGGTGTGATGAATGGAGGCGGTAGCACCAGATCAAACAATTCATCGGAGCACTCACCATTGTAGAGGTGGTAGAAAATGCACAGATAATATGGATGGCACTACCATCACTAACTTATTTTAATTCAATATTAATCATCATTAAATTTCTTATAAGAAAAGGTTGTCTATGGTCATCTTAATAAAACTGTTCTATAATTTAAGCTCAAAAATTTTAATTGCTAAGTTGGCATATTTATAGAAGACATAATTTAAACGTTTAAGTAATTTTTGTTTTAGGAATATCTATAATCTATTTTGTTTTTCAAGTTGTAATGATAAAATAGCAAAAGGTTGCTAAGGTTTGCTAACCACGGCCATACAAACGAATGTATCTAAACGCTGTTTATAAAAGCTTCTACGTTTCCGTCAAAGTTCATCATGAAAACACGACTAAGCGCATGCGCGGGGAACCCGCTTAGAGAGGGGACAGACGGGGAGCTGTAGTTCATTCATCAAGCCACATAAGGCTTAAACCTAATTCGACAAGCAACCTCGCAACATCCGCTCTTGCAAAACGTTATTTCATTCATAACTTGAGCTTGTGCCGCGTTTACACTGGTGGCAAAGACATTGCGCCTCTACCTACAGAGATAAAACATTTATTTGGTGAAATGTTTTATTTTGACTTCGTATTGAAGAACGATAATTAGGTATTACTTCTTTAAACAAGCATCGAGTACCTACTTAATTTAACATGGCATGTTTGCGTGTATGTTACAGTAAGTAACATTTGAAGACAAATCTTGAAAGTAATGTATAGACAAACTACTGACATTATTATTCATCAACATACATTAGATACGTTTTAGCTACGTAGTATGCTTTGTATTTGTCAGTCGCAGAGTCCATTGCGTAAGATAGAAATCGTTTATCTCTTTCTATAGATAAACGAGAGATTAGCAGCACTTAAGCTAAAATACATTTATGAATGAGGGGGTTAAAATTAAACGGCTCAGAGCTAATCAGCCAATCAGCTTTGATAATAATGGATTTTAATGACAATCTTGGCTAATAAGGTCATGATTCGCTATCAAATAAATATAACTACGTTAAGAAAAACCGACTTCAAAACTGAAAAGTAAAAAATAATAAAGATTTTTAAAATGAATTATAAACTACTTATTATTTATATGTGCTATTTACTTATAGGTTTGAAGTCGGTGCCGAGCCAAAATCACTAAAGTAGGCATTTCATTGTATTAAAACGTAACTTCACGCCTGTAATCCCCGAAGGAGAAGGCAGAGGTAAATGCATAAATTCAAGTATACATATGCAAACACCCACGATTCGTCGCCTACGTAAAAAAAGAATTACGTAAATCGGTTTAGAAATAACGGCGAAATTCGCGTAGGTACATACTTAAAAAAAAAATACCGGCCGAATTGAGAACCTTCTCGTTTTTTGAACTCGGTTAAAAACCACACCGAGCTTCTTATAGATCTCAGAACATTCTCAAGTCCACCGCTCTAAAACTGGCTCTCTTGTCTTTCAATATTAAAGAACCATGGCAAGTTTCATACATTGATTTGTACAAAAAATGTTAGAAAAAAGTACAAGGTAAAACGGATTAGAAATATTATCTAGGGAACCGAAAGTACATTTTCTGGTATGTTAATTATTTTTA
This sequence comes from Macrosoma leucophasiata, assembly GCA_036365455.1. NCBI lineage: Eukaryota > Metazoa > Arthropoda > Insecta > Lepidoptera > Hedylidae > Macrosoma > Macrosoma leucophasiata. Next base: position 11,622,728 of record JAWQUS010000003.1, on the reverse strand, counting down.
AATCACCGGAATTAAAATCCTCTTTCCTAACAACAGTAGAAGCACTCCATACTAAAGTTCAATTTCAAACTTTTTATTCCGGAGAGATAAAATATTTCAAGTATCAGGAAATGTTGTTTAGGTTCACTGGATAATATTTCCATGCTGTTTTACCGTGTACCTTTTTTTCATTTTTTCTGTACAAATCTTGCCATGATTCTTTGTAGTTTAAAGCGCAGATATGAAATATTTTTAAAGAATTCAGTTACTAAAGCCTAGTTTGCAGCATCCAGCGACTCTACTGAAACATGTTCATAGACTCTGATTTGTGCTTTGCACAAAATTTCTCATATTTTTTTTTTATATTGGTATTTGTAGATATTGTAATTTCCTTCATAGAGGGATGTGACAATTTTGTGAAAGAGGAAGGAAAAATCGTATATAAAAACATTATAAATGCGAAAGTTTATATGTTTGTTTGTTACTCCTTCACGCAAAAACTGCGGATCCGATTTTAATGAAATTTGGCACACATAGAGAGTAACTTGGATTAACACATAGGATAGTTTTTATTCCGAAAAAATGTTCCTGTGGGATATCATGGGATGGGATTTGATGAGTTTCCATACGTTACGCGAAAAGCGACCTACACGCGGGCGGAGCCGCGGGCAACAGTGTATCATAATTTTTCATTGAGTAATGTGAAAATTATAGTTTGAAAAAATAAATCAAAAAGCTTTTACAGATCAAGTATGATCACAGCCGAAAGTCGTTGCTGCGCCCACGCTTTTGCGAGCGACGGAAAATAACATTTAAGTCGAGCCGATGACATCAGCGCTTGCGCCTGCGCCTGTGCCACACCGCGCTAGCACGCTACCGCGCAGCTGCGCGACGGCACGCGCGCCCGCTCATTCATGAACATCACGACACTTCTATGTCTCAGCACGCTCTAAGCCCATTAAATACACATTCAACTAGCATTACACATATCAATATTATATTATCTCAACAAAAACTCACACAATCCCGCTCATAGTTTATTAATGTGGGAGAGTTATAAATGAGAACATTATAAAGAGGCTTTAAAGGAGATCCATACAAAACGTGTCGCTCGCTCGGGGTAAGACAATCCGTCCGATGAAAGCGGCCTGGCTCTTCCTAAATCAACGTCAAATTACCACCTCTTAATCTTTTGTAGGCGATTCGGTTACACGCACGTGTTCCCACAGCCAGCTAAATAGGTAGACGCGGCGACTGAAATACTGACACTTTAGGCGTAGACTGTCGTATAAATCTGAGGTTTGAGAAATTTTACATGTCTTTGTTAGTAATATATGGTACATCTGTGAAGCGTCATATTATTTTACCATTGGCTTATGAATGAAGTGCGATGTCGTAAATGGCCTATTATTTCTTAGTATGTTTTGAATTACAATATATTGGGTTTCCGCTTTCGATTGCCCATCATAGAAGACAAATTCGAAGGCTGTTGGTTTGGTGTGAAATGTTTGTACCTACCTAAATTTAATTGTTTGGTTACAACAAAGCTTTCATATAACACGAATGAGTCGCTGTCGTAGGGATCATTGGCTTTAAAGGCTTTATAGTCGATAAAGCAGGCGAATGTAATGGGATCCCAGAGAGCAGTCAGACTGTAAGAGAAGTCACAGGTCAATGGTTAGGACAGCTTGTAAAACGAATTAACATCCTTTAGTAGAAAATATAGAATCCAGGAAGATTAGCGAATCGTTTTAGTCATTGTCTTCAGATAATATTTTAACTTTAATAACATTCGAGGGTTTCTTTAAATAATAATAAGTTCTTTAATGGAGAGTTAACGCTTGCTTATGTATTTCATGATTAAATAGGAGGATTTAATATAAATGGCTTGCAAAATGTTCGCAATCGTATGAGCAAGAAAAATAGGCAGAGCATTTAAAAGTAGCTATGAAATATTTTGCTGATCTAAAAATAATTTCGAAAATCAAACATGTCACATCATCATCATCTACATAATTTCAACCAAAAGACGTGCAGTGCTGAACAAAGACCTCCCTCAAAGAATGCCACAACAAACAGTCCTGGGCCGCCCTCATCCAGCGATTGCCTGCGACCTTCACCAGGTCGTCGGTCCATCTTGTAGGGGGCTTGCCTACGCTACGTATACATAATCGTCAACAACTTTGAGTGTAGTAACCTCGACCATAACAGGAGTGGGTGTAACATGGACATTTGTCATGATCTTCGTCTTGTCCATGTTCATTTTAGGCCCACTCGTTAGGAGGCCCGACTGAGGTCATTGAACATTAGCTATTTTACGCGGGACGCTACTGCCCATCTCACGTACTTGTACCGCCATGGTTTGACCGCCATTGTTCGGTAGACTGACTGCACTAGCGGAAGAATGCCTCTCCACCAGAAGGGAGCTTCCGCTAGTGGGCGATGGGGTCGTCACATCCCGACGCCGTAACATGTCACAATTATAGACCAATAAAATAATTCTCTGAATAATAGAATTAAGCGTTTGTTTGAAACAGGTAACAATTAGCGATGATAGGTTCTCTGGGACGGTTGCGCAATTTTCTCCCTATGCCCACAAAACTGCATTATTTCATTCGTTCTTCTCTTCTTGCCCGTCCAGCTTTGTGTGAAAGAGAGCATACATGTTTTTCTCATTTTTACACCCAGGGTAAGAATGAGAAAAGACATGCTAGACATGACTAGTTTGACCAAATTTGTAGAAAGAGAACATGTAAGTTATACAATACGAATGTAGGTTGCAGGGAAGACCAACACTGACCAACTTTAATCAAATAAGTACTCATCGAGTAGATCCTATCCAAAGATCATGTTTGATGGGAGAGAGAAGAATTTAAACGAGAGGCTTAATTTGGCCGTGACCATGATGTTCTCTGCCTATCCCATCAGGTGTGAAGATACATGCAAACATTAATTTGACTGGTGGTAGAGCTCTAGGGACCTCGAGGGCGTAGGCACCACCGCATTAACTTGCCGCTAAATGGTGGTGTTCGGCACTATCGTATTCCGGTGAGGTGGTAGTGTGCGGCTCTGTAATTTCCGGCGCAGGGGCATGTACTTTAGGCGTCAGGAGTGGTAGCATATCTGCATTTTGACTTCTGGTCTTTGTATTGGTGTCAATAGGCTGCAGTCATCGCTTAACATCAATGTGAACTGCGTGCTTGTTTGCCACTTTCATTACAAAATTTGACAGCACCCGCTATTAACATAGTAATAAATTCAAGTATTTCCGTAATAATGTGGAACTGAACATAACGTGAAATATCTTTCCGCGAACTAAAGAGAAGACGCCAACTTTAACTTAATGCCCTCGGCGGCCATCCTGCCTATTCTGTACTAAGTACTTGGATTAGAAAGTCAGTCTTTGTTAGTGAATCTATTCACTTTATTCAGTAATCCTTTCTGAAACTCTAAGAACTCTAAGTACTCATGAGAAAATGTTTCGCAAGTAATGTATAAACCTAATTAAATAAATGCAGGCGAAACTTTTGTAATTTTTTCAGTTCATTCTAGATTTTTATAATAAGCTTTTTTCTTGATTTTGCTAGGATTTGAGATGACAGACATTGTGTTGCAATAATTTAGACGACTACCAAAAAATCACAAACATTTTAAGAAAAAATAATTGGACTGAAAATCATCGCAATTTCAAATCAAATTTATATTTTCTATTTTTCTATCTGAAGGAAGGCCTGCTCCAGTCAAACAACTGCCTGAACAAAGCGACAATCAACACCATTATTTTCCACTGGTCAACGTCCCACTGTTTGTCAGTTTTAGGCTGGAACGCCTTCTGCGCTCGCCGATTGCCCATTGAAGTAGACCAGTTAGAAGTAGACTGGAACTCTACAACCAGTGGTAGAGTTCCAGTGCAGGAGTTGGAGGGCGTAGGCACCACTGCATTACCATATATATCTGCCGCCAAATGGTAGTGTTCACTACCATCGTGTTCCGGTTAGATGGTAATGTATGGCCCCGTAATAACTAACACAGGGACTTAAGAAGTTAGGTCTCGGGGCTGGCAACGCATCTGCATTTTCATCTTTGGTTTTTGTGCAGATATCTATAGGTTGAAGTTATCATTTAACATCAATGTGAGCTGCATGCTTGTTTGCATTTTAACATTAAAAAAAACTAGTAAGGTCTTGAAACGTGCAGCCTAAAAAACTGTTTATCAGTGAATCAGGAAATAATATTCTAAGTATAAGGTACACCACTCTCGACAATACACTTTAGATGTTGACAACGTTGTTCACAGTTTGTGTACAATACACAGGCCATTTCCCTGGTACAGTTATTCGCCCTCTCAGAGATAGAGCAGGTTTGGGGGTTTATCGAGTCCTCCCTTTGTCTTTGTGTTCAGATAATTATATCTCCAGTCCCAATTTAACGTGATCAATTCTTACTCTTATTCCACGATCTTCTCGTTAGTCCTCAGTGTGTGTTTTATGTGTATGTTGTCACTGCCATAAATATGTATTAAATTTAACTGTGTCAAATGTTCAAATCAAGTCAGATTATTTTAGTTTTATAGAGCTGCAGCGAAAGTGAAGGCTCATCAATAATCTATGAATAGATATAAGTTTTAAATAAATTTAGAGATATAGCAGTAAGATGTAAATGCTTTCTCGTACATGGAAATATCTATGATTCGCCAGTGTTACGTTTTGTTCGGTATATTAAAAGGACCGGGAGACTTAAAAAAAATACAATATACAAGTAGCACTTCCCTATCAACCAGGAATCGATGCTGGGACTTCAGAGGCAGCGAGAGCCAGTAATGGTCTGCTTTTACTAGACTAATTAGGCAGTTATACATTTAATGTTATAAAAAATTAAACTTAATCTACGCGCAGATATCAGGGAATAATTTGAAAACAAATGAACACACCGAGTGAACAAACTAAGGATGTGATTACGAAACAATGATTTAGATTATGTTCAGGCGGGAGATGTTGATTGCTGGTGAAGATAATTGTTGTCTAAACAAAACGTATCCACGTTAAAAGTCTGACGGGCTCGGCGGGCCCGCGGGCCGAATAGAAATGGGCATTCGTATGGGAATCTTTGTATTTATTTGCTGTGACGCTATTTATGTGTAGTATATTTTATACGGGTAATGTTTCAACTGTTTTTTATATAAAGCTTTTTTGTTAAATACATACATAGTTTTAAAACATGTCTGTGTAAACGTCTTACTTACATTGTTTTTTTATTGTTATCATTGACACAATCACGTTAGCAGTATTCACTTACTTACTATGTAAGTAAATATTGCAGTCTATAGATATTTACATAAAAAACAGAAGTAAAAACGCATAATTATGTTGCTGAAGTTATTTTACCTGCCACCCCTGAGGCTTGAGTTGATAGTTATTAGATTGAGTTGAATAACAAACGTCATTTCATTCTTATTTAGAGAGATTATGATTGCTTTTGGGATTTGTACAGATTCATATCACAGGTAATAAATTTAGTAGTGACTACATTCCATGAGTTCAGAAATTATTAGAAGAGTTCAAATTCACTACATTCGTCTAAAAATAGTTGAGCCAAGACCAGTGTTGCTAAATTATCGATAGTTGCGCTATCGATAGTTGACCTCGAAAAATAGTCGATAGCGCGATAGTACTATCAAAAATATCGACATGCTGCAATACTATCGATACTATTGACTTTATTGACTATTGTTTATAACAATACTATCGATACTATCGATACTATTGATCTTTGGCAATAGTATTGCTTATCGATAGTTTCGATAGTATCGATACTATCGAATAAAGTAGAATAGAATAGAAATAGAATAGAATAGAAAATATTTTTATTTCGAATAGATCTTTACAGATACTTTCAAAACGTCAATAAATCATAAACTACCTAGAGTGAAACTATCGATACTATCGAAGCTATCGATACTATCGATAGTATCGATAGTATTGCAGCATGGCGATATTTTCGGTAGTACTATCGCGCTATCGACTATTTTTTCGAGGTCACGATAGTTCAGAATACTATCGATAGACTATTACTATTGCAACAACACTAGCCAAGGCCCAAGGTTTGATGCCTGGAAATACAATGGACGTACACGCACAAGCACACGTGCAGCTATCTATTAGACGGATAAGTGCGGTTAATTCCTAGCCTTAAAGCCTGCGTTTGCGTATTAGAATAACGAGCAACAGCAGCGTAAGTAGGCATAATTGTACACTTTCCTCTTAAACAATAGATCTGGACGTTGCTCAACATTTTTGTATTCTTTGAATTATACCACGAAATATGTGTCCCTTTTGTGTGCTACATTAATTCAGGTATAAAATGAATATGAAAATTTTAACTTTCTTTTAATACTTGCAAGTTTGCTTGTGTAGTGTCAAAAGTTATGAGCGAACTTTAACTTGATATATTTGTGATAAGTGAGTATTGTTATTAAATCGGGCATGAAATATTATTATTTAAGCCTGATTCTCCGAATGTGTCCTCAGTCAGATCTAGGTATAGTCAGGCAACTTTCCGTTTGTCCAAAAGCAATGACATATGGCTTTTATTACCATCGCATAAGCTGCCCCATCAAGTGGCCAATTCTCTGATACATGCGAATTGCAGTCCACAGTATTTCGAAATACTCGACAGATATGATCTAATCCGAAAAGCTTTGTTGCATTTCATCACACGTATTTTACCGTGACATTGTCGGTGACCATAGCCTTCATAGATATGCTTGATACTTTGTATAGCGCATGAGAGCATTTAATTTGAATATTTTTAAATTTTGAATATTTCATATTCAAAATTTTGAATATTTCATATTCAAAATTTTAATTTCATATAAAAAGTAACTCAGTTCCAATTGCGTGTTTTTTCTTTCTCTCTCTTATTATCTGATAAGTCCATCTTCAATTATATTTGCTTATTATTTTCGGAACATGTTTAGCTTCTTACGCAATTTTTGTTTAAAATAATATTGGAAAATAATGAAATCTTAAAATGAAAGCAAGTAATGCTCTGATTTTATTTTTAATTACGAAGAACAAAGTAGTAGTTAATTTTGCAGAATTTTTAATTCTAACGCATTTTTAAATTATATTAATTTTCAGAGGACATTTATAATGTTTAGACATAATTGAGTGAAACTACGAAACACTGCTAGTTTGTGTCGTAATGTCTTCCTGCTGCATTAAGATTCATTATATTATCCATTCACCAGCAGTTCATTAAGTTAATTGACGCTGATTGTGGAACTTGGAGACGTCTGCCATTATTCAAATTTCATCATAGTTTTGCTTATTTAAATTCAATGTCAGATGTGCAACAGTGCACTTAGTCTATGCATAAGGTGCTTATTCATTTGTGCGTCGCAGTCGGCTCGTTAGCAATTGGACATGCCTGTTGCACGAAATATTTCAGCGATTGAAGCGGCGGTAAATTGCGCGCAACAATAGCACGCGTCCACGGGCATGAGCCTGCGCACCAACGAGAACCTATTTACTACAAGAGTTTTACGATTCACTCGTTATCTTAAAATATGGTACTCGCTCTGTTGCGACGTAATGTTACAAAGGCTCGGTGACTCGGTGCGATGATTTGCGTTGCTATATTTTTTCAATTAAACGACAGTGTTTTCATCTGGATGAAAAACGTTCTTGGTTGTGGAGTTGAGTACGATAAATGAGACCTCGAGTGAACAGTATTCTTGACTTCACGAAGTGGAAGACATCGAGTGACAGTGAATGGTGTAGCTGTGGCCGGGCCGCTCGTATTAATTACGGCGCAATGATCCGGACGGAGCGCGTCGAGTGCTCATGCGTATCAATCACGCGCGAGATAGCGCGTTATGAACACGCACAGATTTGTAGTCGTAATTTGTACCACTGTCATCACATTTCAAAGACAAATATAAAGGATTGAGGACCGGAATGTGAGTGTCAGCGGACTCATTCGGTTGGTATTTTAAGAGACGTTTTTATTTAACACGAGCAACAAGAGGTGGATTGATCGAGACAGGTTTCAAGTGCCGTTCGATGGTCAGGTAAAGTCGACGAGTCCTTTAGTGTCTCCCTTCTGTTCTGAGAAATGTCCTTAAAGTTTCTTGACGTTTACTAACGCAACAATTATATTGTTTCCATTTGAAGGGTATCTAAGTACTTGTGATTCCAAGTATTTTTTATCATTCATTTTGACTTGTAACAATTTCAATTTGTTAATCTTATATACTTTATCACTTGGAAAAATAAACATGATTCTTATTTTAAGAAACATTATAGCCTTTATTACAGTATATATAGCGCAGATAGATAACAAAACATATAGGTATATTGCAATGCGAATATTGATGAATGTAAAACTAATCAGATAAAGTAGTCAGATTTATGAAGCTGGTCTGAAGCACCTACAATAAAGAAAGGGATCATCATCTAGAAAACAAAGACAGAGACATATCTCCGTTTACAACTTAAAATAAGCCAAGAGTATTTGTAATATATTTACCTACTATATTTGGAACTAGACAACCTACCTACAACCTAACCTAACCTAGGTGATACACTTCCTTAATTTACAGTTTAAAGTTTGGTAATCTAATATATCTGTATGTCATATATGTACCTACGTATAGGATACTTTTTATTAAAAAAGACGACCGAAGCCGCGGATTATTACATATTCTCTGGCCGCGGATAAATGCTAGTATATTATAAATATGTAAGTTATGATGGGTGTTTGTTACTGTTTCACGCCACGGTGCTTGCCATTTTAACCTATTTCAAATTATTTTTTATGTTAGCCCATTACGTTGTGTTTATTTGACCATATCTTTAAGGTTACAAAACGGAATCCACTCTCGCGAAGCCGCGGGTAACACCTAGTAAATTTATAATGAAGACTAGCGCTTATTTCGGTCACGAAATCATCGTCGTGTCTGAAATATTAATTCATTCGGTATCGGAGCTGTCGTCGGCTCACAATTACACGCACTGATGATATCGGATGCGCTTGCGCCCCTGGCATATGCGTATGCGTCAAAATTTAATTACCCGCGAATTCGCCACTCACTCACCAAGATATCGAGAATCTTGCAGCCCGCGGCTCCCATCTCACAGCATCAGCTGCAGCGTAATGCGAGTCTGATGATCGACGCCTGCCTTAATAATCTGATTGAGATTTTCATGAAACCGACACTAAATACCCCATCAAAAATAATTATCGTTATTTTATTTTTGACACACTTTACGGTCGTCTTGAGTTTTTGCGTCTCATTTCTCGCACTAGCGTAGCCCGCAGTACGATTTCAGTGCAATAAGTTCGTTCGAAATTATGACGAACAATGATCATCATTAGCAGTCGACTCCAACAGATTTAGCCTAGTCATTGAATATTAATTTAGATGTGATTCGCTCTTGACGATATCGTAAGATCGGTACATGTTGTTGTTGTCATAAACATTGTTTAGTGTTATGAGAGCTTGGTCTACGCTATGTGTTTTGCAAATGTTCAGAGTCATAGTTGTTTTGTCGAGCTCCATGGTGAGATATCGAGATTAAAATCTCTACCATGAGTGAGTTGTCAGGGGTGTGGCGAATGATTCACCGGTGATTGTAATTTCTTAGAAACTAAAAACAATATTATGATTTTTATTCATTTATCTTTTCGTAATAATAGCTTAATTGACGTGGTCTATGATTCACAGGTGACGGACACGCCGTGATTAGCTAGTTGTCGAAGTTTGAGTTTTTAATTATACGTAACTAAAGAGTTGAATTGGGGAGGCGGGCCGCTGTTCGTCACGGTCATCTCACTCAGTACGTCACTCTGTTCTTTTTGTCTGAACACCTATTACCTGCGGTCGCTGCAAGCACTTAATCTCTGACAATTTTCGAAAATAAGTTATTGTTGTGTAACTCGACAACTCGACAGTGATATACCTACAATACTATCTGTTGATAGAGATTGCAATTGCGATGCTGAGCCTAAAGTCCCGGGTTCGATCTCAAAGTCCGAAAAAGCTTTTTCCTGTGATAAAATCCCTAGTGGTAACTCAAAGTTTCATACCCGTGTCTGGGGGAGCATTTTCGTTAGAGTCATGTGCCCCCCCCCTCTACCAACTAAATAATTATTGTTAGAAATTCAAACGTTACGACAATAGTAGCTACATACTCGTATAACGAATTTAAAAGGAAAACTATCACACTTAAGTCGACTTTACAAGTTTGCGAGTAATAGTCGACCAAATGCATTTTACTCGAAATTTTTGAACAACTCCATAGAAAATATTTATTTATTTATTCATTACCTTAATCAAACCTAATAACTACGGAACCCTACACTGCGCGTGGCCCGACTCGCACTTGACCGGTTATTATATTCGTTGTTGCTGCGCTCCTATTGCTTGAAGCGTTATAGCATATACCTAGTCTTTCACAAAAAAATACCTATTCAACATAAAAGGAATTTTCAATTCGAACCCGTTGTCCTTGAGATTACGCGTGCAACCAAACAAACAAACTCTTCAGCTTTATTATTTATACATACGTATTGAACTATGGATATTAAATTAACCGCTGATATTATGAAGGCCGATCAATCATTGAATGTCCCGATATGATTCAAATAACGTATTCGTAACGCACTTGCGTAGGGACAGGCTGTTCCAATAAATTGAAGTGTCAGCGATGATGTAATGAGTAGGAAACTATTTGATCTTGTAAAACTAAGTACAGCGTATGGTTTACTTATTTCATTGACAAATTCCTAATCTCCTTGCTTATAGCCTATAGCCTATAGGAATGTAAGGGAAGCAGGTGCTTTCCCTTACCTTTATTAGTGTAGTTAATTCGTTGACATAAGGAGAGCTAATGATGTTGCCTGCTATGGATGTCTCGAGTTGATCTACACCCCGAAATGACAAGTACCTCTGTACAGATATTAATATTGTTTTGTGTACTTGATATCTCGAGGGTTTTTATTATTGAGTGTACGTATTTGTTGTTAATTACGTATTACTGGAGGTAGGGACATAGGTATCTAGAGCAATTATAATAGTCGAACAAACCGAAAATAATTTTATATATTCACGAAAACACTTAAGATCTAACCTCGTATCTGCGAAACATGGAACTGGAAACAATTAATATAATGTCAATATATGAATATTTATAGCGCATAGCTAGACAGTAGAGTAACGTAGCGCAGGGCGATGTCAGAGCTCGCGCCCCGCTGCGCGGAGACATGTCCGCGGCGCTGCTCCGGGCCCGAGCTAAGACAAAAGACAAATTAATTTTGTACACAAGGCATTTAATTTGAATGTGAATAGCATGAAGTGCGACGAATGGCCACAGAGAACAATGGCCGGCGCCGACGGTCCCGCCTTTTTGTTTTATAAGCGGCGAGAGTAAAAAGTATAAAATCTAAACGCTCGACAGACAATTCCGTATTATGATATGGACACAGTAATGGAGGCCCGGCCAGACGCCTAATAGCTTATAATATTAAATGTACGTGATAGAACCGAGCGAAGGGCGCCCGCAGTCGGATCTTTTACCCGATCAGCGTTGCCCGGAAATAATCGTAAAGTGTAAAAGATTTAATCTTGAAAATCAACACCGCTAATGTGCTCAGTTTATATTACGTGCGTTAATCAGTATCCGCACAATATTGTGCGGTATTGCAAAGTGTACAAAGTAGTTTTTGTCGTAACTGTAAGGTTGCCTCTTCTAGGATTTTACTCATAATGTTGAGCTCTCTTACGATTTATGAAATACAATGTCCAGAATATCAGAACAGATTAAATTTAGATGATGTGATCTGACGAAAACGCTCGACGTAAGTAACAGAGTTCTTTTATTACCCAGATATTTACAATAAAATATAAATATGAATGAATTAAAAAAAAACATCAGTTCCATGAAATCACAAAACGGGGTTGGCTCTTTACCATCCATACAAATAAATGAAATTGGAGTGTCTGTTCGTAATATTAAAATAAAAGCTTTTTAACAACATTTTTTTCAATTTTTGTCTGTCTGTCGATCTGTCTGTTTGTTCCCGCTAATCTCGGGAACGGCTGGACCGATTTTGATGGGCTTTTCACTGGCAGATTAGGAGTTACTTTTATACTACTTTTATACTAGTTGCCCCACGACTTCGTCCGGGTAGAGACTGAACAATCATAAATTCTCACGCGCGGGCACAGCTAGTCTTATATATATCTTTTATACCATGATATAGGTAACTATATCAGTTATAATAATATTACTGGCTGGGCCGCACGTAATAATTAAAATAATTTTAAATTGGGTCACCGTACAATGATTTATCATACGTAATGTCCAGAATATCAACGAAGCATTTACATAAATGACGTATGGTGCATCATGTAATGTCATGTGTGATGAAACTGCCTAATTCATGTCCGAGGCGCACACCTAGCATCACGAGCCCGTGTTTGCTTTATTATTAGTCCATCAATCAAGATCCAATTTTGTTTTGAATCGTAACTGTTAGTTAAACACTAACAATCGTTCGATCCGGGGCCCGTCCGGTCATCAATCAGCGATGTTGACGATGCCTTCGGCTGTCGCTGGTGCATTTGATGCCGCTGTCGGCAATCGGCAGTCTACAACGCAACTGAGTTGAGTTGCGTACGCCCTCTAATGACAGCTCTCGCGCCGACCCGACACATCCAATTCACATGTTAAATGGAATTCCCTTTGCGCCTCGAAATTACGAACGTCCGTATTATTAAAGTGTTTGTTTCTTTGACGTTTTTTGTTCAGATGTTTTATCCAATTAGTGCTACCGTGTCGAAAGGATAATGCTGTGATGAATGTATAAAACGTTTAGCGCGTTCAAAACGGGGTTGTCGGCTATAAAATAACTTTTGGTATCACCGATTTTTTTTTAGGATTTCTTGAATATGTTTTATTGAATAGTGCTGCGTTTATTTAATTACGTACACCGGTTATTGGTCTTCAAAATCACATCATACAAAATGGAAATATATTGTACATATTATGATAACCAATGGGAATGTTTATATAGCTGCGACATGCATTGCTTGAGCCAACCCAAGACCACAAAGAGGAAGTGCTGTATTGACAGATGATCCATGTTAACAATTAGATGTTTGTACATGATTATGAAAGTTGTGCGATACGGGCGCGGTCGGGTGTGTGATGGGTGACGGCTAGTGGCAATTAAAATACGCGTTTGCGTGCTTCGAGGGCACGTTAAGCCGTTGGTCTCGGTTGTTATCGATAGATAGCAGTGGTTGTCGGAGGCCTTATGGGCGGTTTGAAAACATCCGACAGCGGGTTGGCCACCAACTCGCATTGGAGCAGCGTGTTGGAGTAAGCTCCAAGCCTTCTCCCAAAAAGGGGAGAGACTAGTGCCCAGCAGTGGGACGTTTGAAGGGTGTCGTTATTATTATGTCTGTCGTCAGCACTGGGTCCAATTTGAACCCCGGGCCTTTCCAACACGTAGCAAGGGCCTCCCTTTCGAGAATTTTGATCTACTTTGTAATGGTGGTTATATTCGGCGAGACCTCTCTCTGATTGCATCGATAGTTAATACAGACAGACAGACCCAGAATACATGGGACTATTGTAATGAAAAATGACTTGCCAAACTTTGGGCTATGTGGGTGAACTGGGGGGACTAGCTGGCTGGGCCTATGGAGTGAGATCCGGCACCTGCCTATATTCAACATCTCACATTATTGAATCCTACTTTAGGCAGGTAGTGACTCGCCTCTCCGATGGTCGACGGGGGGCAACACTGGCGAGAGAGGCTGGGGGTGTCGAGAGGAGTGGTACTGGTTTCACCATCACGAGTGAGTAATCTCAAACTCGCAGCGGGCTTCTCCGCTATTATGCCTTTAGACACTTCCACCGCCGGGTGTTCTGCAAGAGCCATTTGCAGAAATTTAAACAACAGCCTACTATCCAAATTTCTGCCGCCTTATAAAAAAATATGAAATTAAGCTCCTTCAATGAAACTATGACCAGCGTTGGAAATCTTGTAGGTGAGTTTAAATATTATCTAACTTTTCCGAGATTGGCTCTTTATTCTTATCGTTTAATTATTACGATAAACTTTATGTAATATCAGATTCCATTAAGTAGCATAGAAAATTCGAATAATATCAAATATTGGCCGAGTTATTACCAATTTTTTTAGTCCTTACTATCTGGATTTGCTCTATAAAACTAATTGACAAATTTTGATAGGATAAACCCTTCCAAAATTTGGTCATATGATTCAGAATGGTAAATCATAATCAACAATAATCCATAGATAAATATCGATAACTACTAATTCCGTTTTTACTAGAAGGTAGCAGTGTTCTATAAATGGTAATAAGAGATAATGTTTAATGTGCCCACGCCTCCTCAAGAAATAGTAAACCAGTTTTTAATTGATTTTATTTTTATAAGCACTCTAATTAGTGCGTTGGGATATAACTGATATAAATTAAATGGCGATAAATAAAAAGAAGTTGAATTCATTGTTGATAAAGTAAATTTATTTATGTGGTATCTAACAATTATTGCGTAATTTTAGAAGGCGGTGCGGCGCCCACAAACTGCTTTATTTGTCGATAAATCTGCTTTAAATCGACACAATAATACAAATACAAATTACACCATAATAAATAACGTCGGTATGGGAATATCTGGTATCTGGTGCGAGTGCTATCATCGATGGTCCGGTTTAATTTAATTGACTGAGCTACGTGTCGATGATAAATGTTTGCGGGGTTAAGCATATGCGCGGGGCTCATGAATAAATCGCCCCTCGGTGAGACGAGCTGATTTGCGATAAGCGGGTATTTATTGCGTTATTTGTGCGCGCCACCTGACGAGGAGATGCGGCGGGCAGCGGCCGCGCCGCCACGGGAGGCGCTCTATTGCCTTCCACTCGCCAGTACTTGCCGATTCTCGCCATCCCTACCGAACGCTCAACGCACCCTTCACCACATAAATCACAGCTGACATTACACTGTTCATCGATGAGGTTATGTTCTTCGATGTATGAAATTAATCGTATTTGCCAGCATGTCTTGTGATGCGTCGATAGCTCTAAATTAATTATGTCACTTCAAATATGTAATTAGGTATTACTGGGTATAGGTTAGGATCCCACCGCAGAATCATTACGGTCATCCAGATATGCTGCAAACCTATTTTTTATGCATACTACGCCCTCGAGCCCCGACACTGTAACTGGAACTGAAACTTGTAAATATTATCATAATCTGAACAATTCTCTTCCTGTTAGACGACCCAGCCTCAGTCTTCATCATTTCTCGCATCAATCTATAATTGTGTTGCTATACTCATTTACTACTTTTGTGCTCAACTCAGTGGTCGCGGGTTAAAGTCCCGTCTGAAGTCAAATTTTTGTCATTCTTCTAACACCCGTTTATGTTATAAACACATCCTTATTGCGAAATTTATGCATAAACTAATCCTGTATTATAAGATTGTTTTAGAAATAACTGTTGTTTATTCTCTCAATTCTGAGACCATTTCGCATAAGGTAATAAACGAGAGCGAGATTGTAAATTAAGATACAAACAGCATATCAGAATCTTTTGGATCGATGGCATTTGGAAATGTCTATCTAATTATGCTAAGTGATATTTAATGTTACCTAACCTTAGATGACCACGATAATACATAGGTATTTGAAATAATTTGCACGAGGGATAGTTAAAATGGCAATATCTTTTGAAACAGAAATGTGAATTTTAGCGTCTCAACAATTATTATTCTTCGGGTTCTTATCCTTGAATTTACGATAGTATTTTAAGGGTTTAATGCAGAATAGTAGATACTCTCATTCCGACAGAACCTCTTTCTTACATCCAAAAGAAGTGAATGATATAAAGTTTTTCTGGAATTGAACAGGCACAAAGAGACCAACAGGAAGTTACTGTTGGCACGTACTCTCCAGCGGCGATATACGTCGCTAACTGAAATATGTATAAATTATGAAGAACTGCCTCAGTAGCGTAGTGGTAGCAGGCCACTACTATTACGCTGGAGGTCCTGGGTTCGATTCCCGGGTCGGGGACTATCAGAGATAACGGTTTAAAATCCTTTATCTCTGCTTCTATTGGGATTTTTCCATTTTCTGGAAGTTTCCCAGTACCCCGGAGTTTGGTAATGTGCCCGGAGATGGCAACAGGTTCGCCACCTGTTACATGGGCCAAAACGTAACCGGCGAGTCGTGGGTGTTTGCATGTATGATTGAATGCATGCATTTACCTCTGCCTACCCCTTCGGGGATTACAGGCGTGAAGTTACGTCGTTATGAAGATTACATGAAAAAGAGAAATGTGTTACATTTAATTTTATTACACACGATAACTTATGAGCTAGCCACGGTACTCGTTTTTGAAAAACATGTTGCACCATATTTTAAAAGGGAAAAGAATTAAAACACAAAAATTGGACAAGCAAACGTAGCGCTCATTGTCACACCAATATGTTTCAAATTTCAACAGAACGTCCTACGTTTAAAACCATTCATGAAATCGGATCATGCCGTAGTTACGTACAGATCATTTGTGACATTAAAATATCGATAAATTTATGGTGTTGAGATAGCAAAGCTTCGAGATGAACGCTTTATAATCCGAGTCTTATCTATCTATGCAAAACTCTTGACAGTACAGGTTTAGTATCCAGTTTACAAAAGGTATTTATTAGTCAACATATTTAAATGATAAAGATTGGCAACTAAAATAAGTATGATTTGGTGTGACATAAAGTTAATGAAAATGATAAGGAACAACTTTACGTATTCTAGGAGACTAGATCTAATTATTTAACGAGATATGATGAATAGTGTAAGAATAGTAGTAGTTTTCTATGCTATTTAGAAAAACTTATTTCAGAAAAACGTATATAGGTACAGTGAGGTGGGGTCTCCAAATAAATGATTGGAAAGAAAATGAGGATACGTTACTTGTTTACTTATAGACGGATTCAGAAATTTCGAGGCATGTGCCGCGCACGCCGCATAGAAGGATTCCGTTCGATGTAGAAATGAAAATAGCCATACTATTTTGTAGTTGACTGTAATTAGATGATAGAATGACGATAAATGCCAAAGGAAGATTACTTTTCAAAGCAAGACTGTACTTACACCGAGACAACTACTGCAGTTCTATAAAGCTCAAATGGTCCTATTTGGAGTAGGTACTGTACTTTGGACAGGAGCCCTAAAATGCAGTTTGCATAAAATGACATACACTTTCAGATAGGCTGCAATATTTGAGCTTGTGCGGAGATATTGGTTTGTCTGCGTCTTCTACCACTGCCTCCTTTTCTATAGTACACCGCTCGCCAAAGAGATATTTTTTAGAGAGATTGGGGATGTGGAATTGTTCATTTCTGCCTTCATGTACACTTTAAAGCGAGCTTCCCTTTGAAGTGTTTCTACGGTGCTTCAATATGGTATCAAACGTCTACCACGGCCAGCAATGCTTAGCAACAGCCCGCCCCCATATTACAAGCGTCCATAAGCGTCGTTAACCATGCTTATATGGGAAAATAAAATTGTGGTTTTTACTATTTCCCTTCATATTTTCTTACCTTTTAAACCTTCCCTGGACTTCCAGAAATCATTCAAAACCAAAATTAACCAAATCGGTTCAGCTGTTCTCGAGTTTAGCGAGACTAACGAACAGCAATTGATTTTTGTATACATAGATAAGATATAAGATAGGATATATAGATTAAACCATGTCCATAATTTAGGAGAGGCAGGAGGCAGTTGAGTTTGTTTACAAACTTTATCTCGTTTCTATAGCTTTGCTGTATACATACCATCACTATTTCAAGTTCCCAGATAATGGTAATATCAAGACATTTTCTTTTCCTTATTAACACTATCCTTACTTTATTGCATTTGCAACTTTTATCAACTTAATAACCACAGATACGAGTAGACTATTATCGAACAAACATAAACCTTGTACAAAACTATTGGTACCTTACCGCAATCGAGGGTCAGTTTGTGATTGTATTTAAATAAATACATGTCTATGTTTCCCCGAAGAGGTGACTGTGTGAAAGTATGTACATACGATTCTCTTTGATAAAGAACTATTAACGTCTTTAAATAAAACTTGTATATAGTTCCAGTGGAGGAATTCGAGGGCGTAGACACCAACATAATATTACCAAATCTGTTTGCAGCTAAATCTAGACCTGAATAGTGGTAGTCATGGCTTTCAGTATGTCCATATATTTAAAAATAAGATGCTGAGCGTTAGTCTCGCTAATCTTCATTAATTGCTGGACCAATTTGGTAAATTTAAATTAAAATATTCGTGGAAGTCTACACAAGGTTTAAAGTGTGAGAAAATAGGGGGAAAAGCCGAGTAAAATTGTTATAACAATAATTATTTTGTTTCTAATCTGCCTACCTATCTGTTAAGGATAAGACGTTATCCCGTCTTTTATATTTAAAATTATGGGCGTGGTTTCAACGTTTATTCTATGGCAGAATAACGTTAGCCGGATCAATTAGATCAGGATAGTTCTTGGACAATGTTTATTTACCATCGACATAGACATGCTAATTTGCCACTATCACAAAACTCGTAACTCAATAAATAACAATTTTTATTATTTATTTTTATCCCGTAGCTGAGATCGGCTCGACTGCCTAACTTAAACATTAACCAAGAACTACCCTGATCTAATTGATCCGGCTAACGTTTTTCTGCCATAGAATAAACGTTGAAACCATAGCCAAAATCTAAAAGACGGGATAACGTCTTATCCTTAACAGATAGGCAGAAAATACTTTCTTATTTTCTGTCCTTTTGTAGGTACCACCTATGAGAGCAATAACGATAATTTGATATGTGATCTATCGGTATCGATTACGCTGTTTCATATCAGGTACTAAAAATAAAAGGGCAAGAGAAATAAAATTAGGCTCTCGTCCCTCGATTAAAAAATACTTACACTATCGTTAAACCATGAAGGCATTTAAGGTATTTCACTTGTACATTTTGTTATCCTTTACGATGAATAAGCCAGGCGCTGCATCGTCCTACAAAAGCTCACGGCAGATATTATCGAGCGTAATTTGTAGCATTGCGCAGTGACAGCAATCAAAATATTTGTTTATCGCTGAGTCAGGCCGATCGTGATACTATCGGTGTTTATAATGTCGCCGCATGTGGGTCGATAGCTTATCTCTCAAGCGCGTAACTTCAGTGGTAGCCGCCTCTTTCTTTGGTAATGACCGTAGCAAGAAATCGCCGAGATTCCTGTAAAGGGATAAAACAGTTTTCTCACAAGTAAAATTTATTTTGGAGTATTAGTTTATAAGTATTTTGGAAATCTATCTTATAGACTTGGCGGCAATGACTTTTGTTTATTTTTACGATTTATTAATATTATGCATGTACGTCGTACGTCGCCTGAAAAGCTTGAGAGTTTCGTTTCTTGAAGCAAAGCTTTTTTGATAAATGTAAATTTTATAACAAAGGAAGAACAAGTCCTCAAGTGTGGCAACTTTGCATACAAATTAAACCTAACCGAATCACTCTTTTTGTTTCAGTTGCTAAGCGGTGTCACGTGAATTATAGTTCGCAATTAAATAGCAATTTTATTCGAGGTGTAGAAATATTCATCATCATTATAATTCAACCGAAAGACATTCACGGCTGGACAAAAGCCTGTCCCAAAGTTTGGTCCTGGTCTGCCCTCATTCAGCGATTGCCCGTGACTTTCACCAGGTGGTCGGTACACCTCACTAAGGGCCTGCCTACGCTCCGTTTTTCAGTATGCAGATACTACGAGTAGGTACTCTAGAACTCCTTTGCCACTTTGGATGGTCAGCTACTTGGGAACTCATACGAATCTCCTTTCTGATCCGATTTTCCCAGGGCAACCCCCGGCATAGCTCTCTCTCCTCTCTCTCTCTCTCTCTCTCTCTCTCTCTCTCGCTCTCTCTGATGCTTTATAAAGCCTATTGTGACATAGATTATTAACAATAAACCACCAAATAAAGTCTCTGACCGCAACATCAAAAAAAAAGCTTATTATGAGCGACTGGTGGTAGAGCTCCAGTGACAGCTTGCGGGCGTAGGCACCACCATATTACCTAATATACTTGCCGCTAAATGGTAGTGTTCAGCACTATCGTGTTCCGATCAGGTGGTAATGTATGGCCCTGTAATTTCCGGTACAGAGGCACAACACCTTAGGCCTCTGGAGTGGTAACGCATCTGCATTTTGACCTTGGTCTTTCTGTGGGTGTCTATAGGCTGCAGTCATCACTTAACATCAATGTGAACTGCAAGCTTGTTTGCCACTTCCATTACATAAAAATAACACGTTTCGGTTTCGTATGTCATCATAGGAAAAACACACTGGACAATGGAATGGACTTTCATCTTGATACTCTGCAGTCAATTTGACGGAAAAATGTATGTATGCATGATATATATTGCACTAAGGTCTTCTAGGGTGTATCCTCAAATTGGAATTAGGAGAAGTATTAATATTACTGTACCCGACCACCGCTCCCACTCTTAGAGAAGTAGGTCTCTACAGGTAAATATAACTGCAGCCTATAGACATCCAAACAAAAACCAAAGGAAAAATGTAAATTGGCTTTGTATGTGGCAATTTGTATGCAAAATTGCCACACTTGAGGACTTGTTTTTTTTTTTTTGTTTTTTTCAAGGAATTCCTCTGATGTTGCGGTCAGAGACTTCATTTAGTGGTTTAAAGTTAATTATCTATGTCACAATAGGCTTAATAAAGCATCAGAGAGAGCGAGAGAGAGAGCTATGCCGGGGGTTTCCCTGGGAAAATCGAATCAGAAAGGAGATTCGTATGAGTTCCCAAGTAGCTGACCATCCAAAGTGGCAAAGGAGTTCTTGAGTACCTACTCGTAGTAACCGCGTACTGAAAGACGGAGCGGAGCGGCAGGCCCTTAGTGAGGTGTACCGACGACCTGGTGAAAGTCACGGGCAATCACTGAATGAGGGCAGACCAGGACCAAACTTTGGGACAGGCTTTTGTCCAGCCGTGAATGTCTTTCGGTTGAATAATAATGATGATGAATATTTCTACACCTCGAGTAAAATTGCTATTTAATTGCGAACTATAATTCACGTGACACCGCTTAGCAACTGAAACAAAAAGAGTGATTCGGTTTAGGTTCATAAGTGGAATCGCAATTAGACTTATTAACCCCAGAGAAGGGATGCTTATTTGAAAGTTCGTTGTTGATTGAAAATAAAGCATATTCTTTTAAAAGATGTATCGGAGGAAGTGTGACGTGTCACTGAAGTAAAATTCTATATTGATTGGGTATAGGATCTTATACAGTTATCAGTAAAATTTGGTGGTCTGGAGTTTATACCATCTGATCACGGTCTACAGCATATCGGTATTATTCGGTATGTTTACAAGAATAGCTGGCGTATTTTGAATAAGCCCGCTACCAGCAGTTTTCGAATACAAATGAAAGAATTCACATGAAACTGATTGTGAGCGGATAAGTCTTGAGGAAGGAATGTTATAACAAACATCCAAAATATGTCAAGCCTACCTAGCTAATGGTGATCATGGGAAAACAAAAAAAAATATTTGTCAGAGATGTCTGCGCTAATGTGTAACCAAGCGGGCTGTGAGTGACACGGAAACTCTCTTCACACACGTTTGACCTCCAACAAAGGAGTTCTGTTTGTCTTGTATCGCTACTAAAATATTGAAACGAGAACCGAGTGCGTGCTCGTGTGTGCGACGACGCTTGCCTTTTGTGGGATCAGTTCACCACTGGCAGCTAGAATATGTTTGTAGCTTTTATAATATGTGTAAAGAAATTTCGCTTTTGGAGATTTGCATATTAAAGTGCATGTACATGATTTGTAAATCAGTCAAGCTTTAACTACTTACCTACTTATCCTGTGTTATTTACCCAAGATTCTGCCAATCACTCTTGCCTTACAACTCGTCTCTGAGCTGCAGTAAGATTTATTGAATTCTCCCACTAAGTGGATAATTAGATAATAGATCGACACTTTATAATGCAAAATTTCTGAAAGGTTTGTCTTTTAATTTTTCTGCCATAAGACCAAATCTGACACAGGTATTACTACACCAATCAGACTTTTGAAATAAATTTAGAGCTAATTAAATGTTAACTCAAGTTACCACTTTTGGCTTGGCATCTTTCAGAGTAGTAATACTTACATTATTTTAAATTTAAGAAGCACATTTACTTCTTAAACATTAGTTAACTAGTCCACTAATTTTGATCTTGATATATTAAACCGATCCACAGATCAGTATTGTGCACATAGTTAAGCAGCTATGTGCACAATACTTACACCGGACGAAGGTCTCACGGCCGCATTTGTTTGCGCGGTGGTATTTTCGGTTCACCACCAAACATGTTTGGTAAAGTTCACACCACCGATGCGAAACGACCGGACACCGCATTGGTAACTGTTTAACTAGAACTCTGTTAAGTAATCACTGTCACCTTCGGAAGCAAACTAGTAAACATCCTTGTGAACTAGTCGAGTGTCTTCCTGGAGTCCTCCGCTTTCAGTTTGAACTGTATGTCATCAAACTTTGTCAACCTATCAATACAAGTAGACATAGATCACAGATTTTTCAGGTGATTTCTTGTATTGAATTAATTTTTGTCTAGTAATTTGTGGGTTACAAATGACTCGACTTACTTCATAATGCTTTACTTTGAATTTTGGAGTTTTGGAATTTCTTGGAGCAATTAACGTAAAGGTAAAAACTTTAATCAAAATAATAGCAGTACAAGTTTATAAATCACAAGCTAAAAAATGAAAGAACAAGTACTTTAGGCAGGGATCGAACCTGTTACGAACCTGCGACATTCGCCAATAATTATTATCCTGAAGTTTGATCTCTGCCCGAAGCAAAATTTTCTTTCAATTTTTTCTTTAATTTCTAAATATACTGGCATGTGTTACTGCTAAGAATAAAAATCTCACAAAGTAAATTAGCTGTTTTTAAAACAGAAAATTGAGTTTATTTTCTCAATATTTTTTATTTTTTTTTATTTATCAAATAGAAAGAACATACACTTGACAAATAATAACAGTGCATCTAAAAAACCACAGAGGTTTGTAACGATGCTACTTTAGTTCTACGTTTTCTTAAATAGAACCTTTATAATCCTTTCATATCCTATTTTTCCCAGTTTCTCCTCTGACGGGATTAATTAAGAAGCTTATTTTCGATTACTCATTATTACTTTAAGAAGAGCTATGCTTAGGATTTCATTTGATGGGATTTTAGTAGACATTAAAACATGTGACTTTATTTAGTGAATGTGTGTTAGTTATTTATTAACGAGACAATAAAATATTGACATGGATCCATATTGAATACTGCAGTTCACGATTGTTACCCATTAACATGTACACAGTCCTCTAAATTGATAAAAATAATGAAGCAAGTGCACCTCAGGTCGAATTTGCCTCCATAATTCCCGCATAGGGCCAGTGTCACGCAAACCACCGCTACCAATTAGCCGGCGCCTCGCTTCCAACACCACACAATAAATCAATAATTAAACCGTCCATCTATTGACAAATACTGATTTATTTGCTCTTTCTGACCACGCTTGCCTTTCAATACTGCACACTCAGTCTTATTAAAAACCTGTTGCTGATTGCAACTTACTTTGTTACGTATATTCTGAGTTATTTCATTAAACATTTGCAATGAAATAAACACCGCGAATAGTCGTATGGTTTACAAAATATATACAGTTGATGTTAATATTGACTACGTTGATTTACAAGTCGACTTCAGCGAACGCTCTCACGGTGACAACTTGATATTAAAATTATCGATTGACATGAACCAATGCAATGCATTCTCGCAATAGTAAAAGAACTCGCTAACAAGTTGAGTATTAGTCAATGTTTGTGCGGCATTTCTTCGTTAATTTCTCTCTAAGCGGGATAAAGTGAAAGATTAAGAAAAGTTTACGCTGCACATTAACGAGTGCGTCTGATCTGAACAGGGCAGAGTTTCACGCAAACAGCCCGTCGTTTACATTAGTTGTTAGTGTTGAGTGTAACTGTCTTCTCGCGAACATTATGTATTCGTAGGTTTTCGCGAGTTGCATTCATATTAATAAACATATATACATAGTATTCGATATTTTTCTCGCGTTGTTGTTATAAGTAAATAGGTAAGTACTACAAATTTTCACTTAAATTTTTCAGCTCCAACTTTTTAGGCGATATGTTTTGTTTGTAGTAGTTCCGAGTATGTGAAGCTACGTAAAGCGTAGAGATTGATTTCAAAAACAGTTAGAGTTTACTGTGTCCCAGGAAAAAAAAACATTACTTTTAATTAAACTAGCAAGCTCGGCAGATGTTGTTCTGCTCGTTCTAGGAACCGGCCACAGCGCCACCTATCGGCTGCAAATATATAGGTACGATGATAGAAATGTCCGTGAGGGTATACTCAAGGCAATGTAAGTGAGGTGAATGTCGTATAAATTTAATGTACGTAAATAAACAACATATAGGTATTCGATTTTATACATACCAGATGCTACTAAAAGAATTAAAACTTAAGGGCATTCAGAGATAGCTTGATACAAGTTTGTGCCGATCAACTGAGAGTGAATGGCTCTTGAGTTGCGCCGCGTAATGTTGAGTATTTGAAATTAATGTAAATTAAAGACATTGAACAACTATCTTACGCACGATGTCGGTCGTAGTGGCGTCAGGCCCGTCGAGGCAGCCAGCGGTCAGCGGACACCTCTCCGTCACCATGAGAGCCCTCCCGGCCCACCGAGTGTTTTCATACTCACACACTGCACGGACGTGTTAATTTGTAGACACTCGGTTTTTTTACGGTGATCGACGACTGTGGGAACGTTTTTGGGTGCCTTCGTTAGAAGTACCTTCTTCACGGTAACGAGCAAACAGCCTGAATAACTCTGAGTATCGCTCCCGCGTTAAGTGGCCGTTCGCTGACGGAATTTACGACAGTTCACGTGTAGGTAATGGGCGTTCGCGATTGAGCTATCCAAAGGCCGATTGTTAAGCGTAAATGGCTGCAGAGCGGCGTGTTATAAAAATCATTTTAGTTTCCAATTTGAGTGTCATTGTCTGCGAGACGTGAAAGTTGTCAGTGGCGCCGACACCAATAAAACAGTCGGAAATGTTGGGCACGCGCGACGCGGCGAGTAGCGAGCGACCGTTAACATCGGACTGTGAATATTCAGCCGTACGTGGCGTTATCGTTTTGTTCTCGATGATATCCTTCCAGATAATATCGACGATTTATGCCCATATATTATACTGACACTTCAACAATAAAAGGGGATATCTGTTAACGCCGCGCTCGGAATAAGTGAAGAGTTACACAACAAATGGAAGCCAGAGCGACCCATAACCCGAAGGTACCGCGCTATAACTGCAAGCATTTTATCATCACTCACCAATCATTTCGCAGAGATTAATATTTCAACAGAAGACAGGTTCCGTGGGGAATTGAAATTATACCATAGATTACTATAAGGGGCGACAAGCGACATTGCCTTGTTGACAGCTTGTTACATGAAACCCTGTATCAGGGATAGTAGTATTCCTCTTTGAATACATTATAATAGATAAATTGAATACTTGTGGGGATTTACATAAATAGTGTGCAATGGCAGTGCTATCATGAGGCTATAATGTGTTGTAAGACAATAGGTTTACAGGGTCCTCCTACCTCCCACGCGGGTCGTTTGGTAGACGCCGAGTGCGCGGGCGCATGCTAATCACTTCTAATCACGGCCCGATCGAGAGCTGATTCATCTCGGCCTCACTATCCTTTATTCTGTTTATTTACCAATCAGTGTAGTTAATACCGGTCGCCACCATAAAAGGCGATATATTTGTCTAGTGTCGCTCTCAATTAGTGAGTGACGGCGAATCGACACCATATGTGGTCGGTGAGTTAGCGTCGACTCTTGGAGTATATTTTTTGTTAATGTTAAATGTAAATGAATGAAAATCATTAATGTTTGCTCCTTTAATTCTACCGGCAGCCTTTTATGGCAGTTGAGTTTCCTTGTTGAGTCAAAAATTACCGTTTGGTAGGACTTCTGGAAGGCAGTCGGGATTATTAAGTAGGTACTTACAGGTTACTTTGTTTTGATTCCAGTCTTTCACAAATTGTAGGCAGTGGTTAATTTCCAGACCAGAACAGTACCCATTTTCATCATCTTTATTATTAACAAATTAAATTAAAGTTCGAAAAATGTCCAGTCTAGAGATTGCTGGATTGTATCTAGTCCAAAGTTGACTAGTTTTCTCAAGTTTAATAAGGCACAAATTCATATTTGTACTTACTGATTAGCAAAAGAGTAGACAAAGTTATACCAGTTATATTTTTGAGTTCCATGTCATAGCTTAGGTATAAGCAGCGTGGACCTGATAATCTTTACTAGGTACTAACTGGTGGCAGCAGAAGGTACAGATTTTTTCTAGCCCGGACCACACAACTTGCTCTTTAACCAATTGTGAGCATTCGGATGTCGTATCTTGGATGACATGTACTGTGTTGTCGTGTGGCAACGTACCTACCTAAATCGTGCTCGTGACTGAGTTCTTAGAGAAGGCTATGATGCTACTTGGTTGGAAGATTTTTTATGTCATGAAGTGGAAAACAAGCACACAGTTATCATTGATGGTAAATTGATACCTATAAACATAAAAAAAGAGATTTCCATTGCTTTGTTTGTTGCTATTACTGAGGTCTAAGTCGTTATACCTATGTGTCTTACTGACCAGAATACGATAGCACTGAACTCTTCCATTTAGTGGCAAGAAGTTTAAGTAACGTGGTGCCTACGCCTTAGAACTTAGTCACATATAGCTCTACCACCATTAAGACTTTCTAAGAGAACGTGAAATCCACTTAACCGAATTGATTTCTCATTGTTGTAACGTACTGATAAGTCGAGTGTAAATTAAAGAATCCCCGAGTTGAACTCCACATCTCTTACTCCCATATTTTAAGACGTTACTTGAAACATTGCTTGACTCACACTCAACTTAAGATACTTTCTGCAACCCGTATGTAACGCCGTTCTGGGTAATTGTATGGATTATCATGTAGATAGCTATATTCACAAAGTCTTGAAAATACATTCTTATAGAAAAATATGGTATTTAATTATATTTCCAGACAGTTTCGACACGAAAAACTTATTGAGCGCAAGAATATGGCGTAAATGTAAAACTCCTCAAAACTTCAAGGTAGGTCGTGATGTAGGTACACCTTGGAGTTTCAGAAAAAAAGTTCATCAAGAGTATTTGTGAACAGAGTATGAGCACAGCCTCGAAAAAAAATACATTTTTTTTAAATCTTTTTTTATTTGTAACTGAATAAGGAAGTTAATTCAACCAATTTAGTACATACCTACACATACTAAAATGTTATTTCAATCAGAATTCTTAAGTAAAAAATCACATTTGCAATTGATAGGTTGGTACCTACCTCAGTTACCTCAATCTGCCTTAGGTGAACATAGAGTTCCACATAGTTGTCGAAATGTTGATTGCAAAAATGCTCCAGCGCAGGTGTGGTGGGGTGGAGGGTGGTGCCCGGTGGCAGGTCCGCCCAACTCTTTGTTTACGCAACGCCCCCACTTATTACGCGAATGAGCGTTGCATAATACGTTCCGAAGCTCATTTGTTTCGTGTTCATGTAATAGGTGGTCGTAATTATAATGAATAATGCGTTTAATATGTTTGATTCAGAAAGTAGGTCTACTTATACCTATGGACACTTATCTACTTGTTTTGGAAGGCTCTAATAATGAAATTAGATATTATTTCACGCTTGTGTTCCTGAAGCATACAGCCCGTATGCTCGTATTCATGAGCAAGTTACGTTTTATCGAGTCCAATGTAAGGGAGATATTTTCACAATCGTTGGGCATATTTCACTTTTTCGGATCCGTGATCAAACTTAGTACTTCCGGCTACTGGGTATGGCTATAGCTAACAATTCAGTTTACTATATGACTATGTTTCTCTACAAAGGTAGTATCTTTGATGTAATGGTAGTGCTACATTCAGCGATCGCAACCCATCACCTATTCTCAATTAGGTACCAGATAGGTACCTAGTTCTTGTTTGGCTCCAATAGATAGGTACGAGCATTCGCAATTGATAACACGAGTAGTTACCTAAGAATGGAAGTAGTTAAAAATATTCTTATCCTAAGTACATTTAGATTGTGACCTTGAGCTTTTTACATCATAGGGGATTAGATTCGTTTATTGAAGGTACCTATAAAACTTGACCAGTCCACAATTTTTATTTCCGAAATAACTTATACCTATGTAATATTGTAAAAAATGTCTTGAAAATAAATAGCTCTTTACCTATAGATAACCTCTACGAAATGTAAGGTATCTATATAAATTAACACAGAAAATTTATCAATTGAACGGAACCTTTTGCATGTGAGTGCGACTCGCACTGGGTCAATTTTAGGAATAAGTATCACGCATTTCTTATGAAAAATTCATTTCAGTTTAGTTTGTTCATATAACTAACAAACATAATTACAATCAATATCCACGTTATACAGATAAGCGTAACTGTCGACTTCATGTGAGCGCCGTAAATAATTCAACTAGCACAAAAGGTGTGTGTACACTGAGTTTATCTCGAGTTTCTAAGAACATTTCAACCTGAGTACAACGTAATAGAGTTCTGTTCTGGACAGGGTTGTCACACGCAAAACTTGTTTTCTCGCGCTTAGCCTGCGAAAGATGTCGTATTTTCCAACTTTTTTTAGCTTTCGTTATATATAAACACCTACACAAAAACCAGAGGTCAAAATGCAGGCGTTGCCACCCCTGAGACCTTATAATGTGTCTGTGATAGTTATAACGGGGCTATACATTACCATCTAACCGGAACACGATAGTGATAAAAACTATCATTTGGCGGCAGATAGATTAGGTAGGTAATGCGTTGGTGCCTACACCCTCCAGTCTCTACACTGGAACTCTACCATCAGTTTTGCGGTATCACCGCGTCAATATATAACTGGTGCGGTGATGCAGCAAAAAGCCATTACCATCAGAAACCGATTGTGAAGGGTACCCAAGCGACGAAGAATTCTTTCTTATCGATAATAGAGAAGGTTTTGATAAATATTGATAAGATAACAAATTCCAATCTATCTATAATTAGGTATTTATATGGTACCCATGCTCTAGGTCTCCCCGTAAAAAGGGGAGAGACTCGTGCCCAGCAGTGGGACGTATAATGGGTTGCCATTATTATTAGGTATATGGTACCCATTCCGATAAAGGCATTGTTTTGCAAGAAGACACCCTGGTCTTCAAACTTTCGATGGTATGCCTGAAATTAAATATTTGAATTACATATTACCCAACATAACTTTTATTTTTAATTATTGGTTGGTTATTTTGAAGCATCGGGACGTGACGACCTCACCACCCACTAGTGGACAATTCTCTAGTTAGTGCAGCCAAGAATTCGCCATCAGAAGTGCAGCCAGTCAATCAAACAATGGCGGTCAAACCATTTCAATAGGAGACACTAAACAATCATGATAACGGGGAAGCATCATCCCGTGATAAAACTGGCGCAACTGCGATCGCTTATCTGGTGCCAAGCGTGGCGATTATGGCATATTCTTCGCTAAAGAGACGCACATAGTGTTTGTTGTAAACATCTTAGGGGAAGACTTTGTCTGGCAGTGGACGTGTTTCGGCTGAAGTGAGACGTAATTACTGACACAGGGGCAAAACAGATTAGACTTAAGGAATGCCAACCTCTCTACAGTTTTAATGTAAGTGTTTACTTACTGACTGCAATAAGTATTTCTTTACCATCAACGTGAATAGTTTAGATACCTATTTGTGTACCACTTTCTTAACCAGTGTTAGGTACTGCACGTCTGTATTCACTGAAGAGAAAGGCAAAGAACTATATTTAAAGTCACTTTCAATGATTTGAGCAGTCTCATAGATTCTAAAAAGAGTTATTATTTTGATGATTTCTTGGTATGAAAATGTATACCAATAAACATTTACTTTATTTTTAATTTGCCGCAAAGGCCATTTCGCCTTATTTCTCGTTTTTTGATGTAACCTCCAAAATGCTAAAATTAATTATGTTTATGTTATATTATTATTATTTTATTAAATGCGAACTAAAAATAACAAAATACCTATATTTTTTCACTTAATTTTTATCCTACGGAATAGGTACAACGTGACGTGAATTTAAAATTGAGTATGCATTCTTTTTCAGTGGATACTTTAGTGTTAGAAGGAAAGGAGAAGTTCCTTTTTTTCTACGGTTTTAATTTCCTTTCCATAAATTCAGCGGTTCTGTGTGTTTCAGGTACGATAAATCAATTTTTCTTCTATGTGTAGAAAATTGTAAGTCTGAGTGTGCACCAAGCCTGAAGAAGAGTATCAACATGCAGATGGCACTAGGCTGCGTTGCGAAACGGTATTGCACCCGCGACGTGACGCGGCGCGACGCAGCACCGCGCGACCGCGAACGCCTGGCGCCGGCCATCCCGTTACTCGCCCACACCAACACCACACCACTGATGAGCTTGCGCCACGTGTCTCGCTTTTCTAGTTTCCTACAAAAACACAACATTTGTTTCTGATAATTCGATCGAACCGAGATAATCGATGAAATATCTCAGATAACGCGCCCGACGCAAGATACCGATCTTGTTTCGAACTTCGTTCAGAATTTGAAATTAGATTACTTATTTTCTTTGTCATTCAGCTTTATATTCTGGCAGGCTATTAATAAAAGGTTTAATAATTTGTATAATTAAGTCCCTTTAACACTTGAGTGGGTTCGATTGTTAAACAGATCAGCCGGATTATTAATTTAATTAGGGACTTAGATTATCGCTTCCGGAATTATCCGTTCAGTTTTATTAAGTACCAAATTATTTGTTCATGTACTTGTATAGAAATTTGGCAACTTTTGAGAGTGGCGCCAGCGTGTAGCTTTAATACTGTGTCAAGTGACCACAATCTTATGTCACGAGAGAACTGGTTTCAACTGAGTGGTATTGAAATTTTAATTAAACAGGCGCTCGTAATGTGACTATATTTGTCTAAACGCAAAATTGCGGTCCGAGTGAAAAGAAAAAAAAAAGTTATTTGCATAATTGGATAAAGCTTTAATAAAGCGACACGTAATATTTATTTATAGAACATCTTGGTATTATAAGTCGTCTATATTATGATTTTCTGATTCATAAACTGACTCAACTAACCTGGTA
This sequence comes from Macrosoma leucophasiata, assembly GCA_036365455.1. Classification (NCBI taxonomy): domain Eukaryota; kingdom Metazoa; phylum Arthropoda; class Insecta; order Lepidoptera; family Hedylidae; genus Macrosoma; species Macrosoma leucophasiata. Next base: position 11,591,370 of record JAWQUS010000003.1, on the reverse strand, counting down.
ACTTTGGTCGAATGGTCTTATATTTTGTGATTGAAGATGAACCATAGTCCTTTGTCAATATTATTATTGTAGGTAGGTATAGATATATATGAGCATAAATATTTATGAAACCATACAAAGATATAATTATTTTCGTACTTATTTATAATAATATGAAAATTGAATAGGAATAAGTATCTTTTGGAAACTGTTTGCGTGTTGTGTATAGAGAAGGTGACTTTACAATTTATCGTGGAATAGTCTAACGTCTTTCTACATTTATCGATAAAAAGAACAGTCATTTTGAGGAGCATCAACGCTTTCGTCTGGTTCTAATTACGAAACATTGCCGGTTACCCATTAAGCAAGTGAAGAAAGTCGTCCACTGCTGAAAAGCCTTCCTAAAGATGCTTAAAACAGCGTTGTGCGTGGAGAATATGACATGATGGTTTGACCGCCATTGTTCGGGTGACTGTCTGCACTAACAGAAGAATTCTCTTCCACTAGTGGGCGGTGAAGCCGGTGGGGTTGTCAGGTCTCGACTCCAAATTTACATCGGTTGTAAATAGTACCTAAGTACAATTACTTAGGTACTAAACCTAGGTAAGCAGTGATCACTTTTACTGGTGGTAGAGTTCCAATGTGTACTACACATTGACACAAGAGTACACTCTTATGTCTCTGTGATGAGTTATTACGGGACCATACATTATCATCCAACCGGAACACTAGCATTTGGAGGCATTTTTTTTGTTTCGACACTACACATTGTGTAGTGTAGAGACAAAAGAGGGTGTGGTTTGCTAATGTAGGGCGGGTACCACCACCACATTACCTAATCTACTTACATATCTACATGAAAAAAAAATGCCTCCAAATGTTAGTGTTCCGGTTGGATGATAATGTATGGTCCCGTAATAACTCATCACAGAGACACGACAGCTGACTTCTGCTTTTTGTGTAGATGTATATATAGGTACATCGCCTATAGGCTGCAATCATCACTTAACATCCATGGGAATGGATGCTTGGATGCCACCCTCGTTACATAAAAAAAAGAAAGATCGCAAAGAAAAATCAATGCTTGCTTCGCTATCTTTGCTATTCGCAAAGGTTAGAGAAGTTTTTAAAAGGAATGCGTTAGGGGAGCTCTTTATACCACAAATGGTAGGTGTCTCTAAAGCGATAAACAGAAAAAGTAAGCCTTCGTACTTGTAGGAACCTACTTTAGCGACGTAGCTAGCATGGGTGGCACCCGGGGCGGATGAGCGAAAAAAAAGGAAAAAGTTCCCATTTTTTTGTATTTTTTTTCTACATTCTTGATTTCCCCTTATTTGAACAAATTATGTCTCTGGCGCCCCCTGGTATTTTAAACGGGAAAGTGAGTTTTGTGTTGCACTTTCACGTCTTAACAGAGAGGGTGTCACCCCCAAATGGATGGCACCCGGGGTGAGCCGCCTCCGCCTCCAAAATAACTATTTAAGTAATTTAGAACAAGCTCTGATCGCTTTGTGTATACCTACTTAATTCTATTTTATTAGGCGCGACTTAGTCACCGGATGCTCAACTTTAATATTATTATTTAAGGATAAAACTAGCTGCCTCGATAATAGAATCGATAGTTGTTTTTGGGCATTGAACTTTAAAAGTAGATTGAAATAAAAAATACTAGTAGTAAAATCCACTGGGCTGAATCGAAGTCGTGAGTGCCACCGTACGTACTTCCAAGTTATAGTTTCTGGAACACATACAAAACGGCTTAAGAGACCTTAGGGGTGGCGTAGGTATACCTATATTACAAACATCTGGTCTTTTTGTATGAGTAAAGATAGCTATAAAAAATTAAGTCCTAAATAAAATATTGCAGTCTTTATAGTCTACAATGTGGCGGCATATTTGTTGTTGACAGAAGCCTCAAGAATAAGATTTATAAATTAGGTCTCCGATTTCCTCAGTTGTACCAAATTTCAACTTGCAAGGTGCAGTACTTTTGATGCAATTTGTGACAGACGGTCAGACAGACAGACACAGAGACACACGAGTGACACAGATATTACGAGGTTTCCGTTTTTTCCTTTGCGGTACGGAACCCAAAAGAGAATCTTGCATCGACAAACTCGTTTAAGGGACCGTTTAGCAATTTTCGTGATAACTTCAAACGAATTAACAATACAGCAAAAATTGTGCAAACTTCATTGATTACATCATGTTTACAGCCGCCAACACGTCGCAGCCATTACAACGTTTTGTTTATGCGTGAGTCAGTGTTTATGAAAGTGACGATTATAAATTAGCAGCGATTCTTCTCGTTGCGCCATCGTCCCTGGAGAGCTGAAGAATAGCATCGCCGGAAATGACTTGTGCTTTACTCATCCGAGGGCCCTTGTGGCACGCGATCGCATCTATTCTGCCTTCATACTCGTGCCGTTGTAAATATTTACTATAAGCTTGTAAGCGCGCCTTTTACCGACTCTACATATTCTTATTTATGAATTATTTCCATATTAGCCTCGCATCTATCTTCGCATTAATTTTGTTTAATGTAAGTGCTTATAAGTACCGATTCACAGCACTCTCTTTATTATTTTATGTAAAATCCTTGGACCACCCGTGATCGACGCATGAGAAGAGTAACTAATGGATTTTAGGTTTTAAGTTCACAATGTCGTTTGTACAGTAAATAAGTGTAAGTAAATGCATTTTTTCACAAATAAAACTCGTAAAATCGGGATTACATTTCTGTTTATTCATGCAAATTGATTATTAAAATTACGTTTCTAAACGTATATTTACATAATAATAAAAATAAATCATCCTTGACGTCAATAGACATCGGATATGTGTTTGGCGCCGTCGTAACGTATGATCTTCATAATTGTTAAAACGTCGCCGTCGACGACTCGCTGCCCGATTAATATCTTTTAATAATATGCATTCAAATATTATGATAGTACATATATTTCTTCGTATGTTTATACATCGTGACAAATTCGATGCCATTACCATACCGTTCCCAACAAAATGGGTTCGGTTCATAGGTGAAACTAACACGTTATTGATCATATATTTTTAAATATCGATATTAAGGGCAACGGTTTCTTCTAAAACTTAATTTTGTTTATCTTTAGTAGTTAAAAACGAACTAAATATCTAAACATTGACTTCCATTTTGGGGCAAACTATTTTAAACATATGAATATCAATGAATAGTTTTTATAATACCTATCTGTTTTTATAACTTTTCGTATAAATTTATTATGGACACAAGTTATGCAGATTTTTTTTTTCATTTGAATATTTACGAGAAAAGCAATAGTCGAAATACAGTGCGTTCATGTAGGTAGGTTATATAAAATATTACATATACGTAACAAATATTACAACTGATTACTTAGTAGTAGGTATAGGGGTTCCAATTAGGACTAGTCTAAGTATAATGGGAACCCCTGGTCTAGCAGTTAAGTTTATCAATAACATTCCGAAAACAATTAGTTAGGCTTGTTTTGGTTAGTAAAAATACTTAATGCCTACCGAACATTACGTATTATAACTACTAGGTACTTACTATTCTTCATACATGAAGAGAATGATGAATGTAGAAGAAGCACGGGAGGTGTGGCAGGACCGGGATATCTGGCGCTCCAGACTCTCTGCCTACCCCGTAAGGGACTTGGCGTGAAGATACATACATACATACTTACTAAACAAGTCAATAAGCATAAAATGCTCGTCCCTTTATGCCGGATCCTAAGAACCGTCATTAATATCGTAGACCGTAGAACCCATACCTACATTATTATAAGTACTTATATTGATATTATATCATTAGATGTTTCTTCATATCCACTATAAATCATGTTAACAAGGCGACTTGCACTGCGCATGAGTGTTCATCCTTTTGTAGTTGGATAGGCAATATTTACACCATCATATTAGACGTAATGAATGTAGCGCCTTAACGAGCTATTAGCCTGATACTAGATGTAGTGTGGTTAACGCTTAATCTCTTGCTGGCAAACAATATCGATATTTCCTAATTATACCCGCCTATTTTAGTACCTACCTGAAGAATTGACTTTCAAATTAAATTTGCATTTAAAATTAACTTCTCGAATATTGAAGAGGTAACTGTGCTCGATACGAAGCTAGCACGTGGCACGCCTTAGCCAGTATGCAAATCTAAACGCGTATGTGTGAATATGCATTCGTAGAATGCGGCGCACGCACACTATTACAGACGTTTTCCATTCATAAAACCAAGGTACTATCTAGCTATGAATTAATCGCAACATTTGAATATGTTTACTCTTACAAAGGAAGCGACCATTCAGAAAAACTCGCCCGAAAACTGGTTTGGCACGTGTCAATGAACGACGGGAATATTTTGGACGCCATCGACGGACTAAAGTTGTCGGGTTAGATGATTGAAACGGTTTAATAGACGGCCGTTTGAATTCTTTGTATCAATTATAATTTAATGATTTCTAGCGATAATCATCCATTGGATGTGTTGAATATTCCTGGCTACCTAAAAGTAACGTTACAGGGTCCATTTGCATTCGAATTAGATGCAACAGATAATTTGTAACATTTGATACTTACGACTTGTGTATACTTTAGAGGTTCACAGTGCGTGATATTGATTTTTTTATCTCTTCAATAATTTCCTCAATAAAGTATCGTAAAACATGCACCTAAACGGTTCTACTTTAGTTTTACTAAATTGCGCTGATATTAGCTAGTAAGTATATTTCAAGTCGCAGGAACTTTCTAGGAACTTATAAATGTAGATAATGTAACTATGTTTAACTACACACAAGAAAACATTAGTTACTCATATTATTATTATTAATCCCACCCGACAGTGATTTTTACACAACTAACTAATCACAAACAGCGAGACTAGAAATAACATCCAAAAGTCATAATATAAATATTTATTTCATGCTACAATCGATTCGGTAACACAGATGCACAAAGTCGTTAAGACTCGTTAGGCATGCCAATCATGTAACCAACTAGAAAAAGAAACATAATCGTTTCAATTTAGTTCTTTACTACAAAAAGGGTATCTAAACAATTTTTTTTTAATCGGTATTAACTACAACCTTTGTTTCGGAAGTACTTAATGTATGAATAATAATACCTATTTATCTGTACACAAATAGTTCTTTTATAACATAACAAAAGTGTTTATCATACAAGTCAAGTGTTAAAATTAAGACATACACAATTCTGGTCCATTAGCACATTTTCTTTTCTTTGCTTTTTTTTTCTTATGTAATGATGTTAAGTTTGTAAAGATGAACATGAAAAGTGTGAAGAAATACTTTCGGATGTACGTCTTCGTATTCTTAATTCATTAGAGTCACAGTAGGTTAATGAAATCGACAAACTCTTAAGTGGATTACGCTAATCAGAAAGTTTTGCAATGTAGGTCGTGTACAGCTTAATAGAACGCAACACAAACCTACTTAACTTGATTAAGAACATAAGATATTGCACGCCATTGGAAATATCTACCAATTTCCTATGGCGTGCAATATCTGTAATCGCTAAATTTAACTTGGGTGCGTAATAAAGTGAAGACCATTACGCGGCAATCACAATAGACCATTAATGGAACCTGTAGACTCTAGGTACGTAACTAAATAGATATAATATTTCCTTTTACCGGTGAATTCTCAAAATAGCTTTTATTTCACAATTTCCTCGAAGGCTATACGGTCGATGGTACGCCCATATCGGATTGTCCATGACATTAAACCATTTAATGAATCGTCTTGTAGGTAAGCAGAATGAAGAACCTAAATTAAAAAACCAGACCTGCAGTTTCTAATCTTGTTTGATTTGTTGATAAATGTCCATATTTAAATTAGATAATTCAATTTTCGGTTTGACAATCCGTCGACTGGGCATATGAATGAAAGTTGGCGACCTCCAGTCGTCTACGTAGGCGGCGGCTGTTGCAAGCAATGCAGAGCGCAGCCTCAGAATTGTGGATCTTGTCCATGATCCATTCACAAATCCAAGCTGGCGTGGGAGTACGCAATCGCTGTTTTATTAAATTGAAACTACTAACACATTTTTGCGCAGTTCATCTATGTCACCGTGACTGATTCTATTGTTTACTCACTGTCAGACAATCAGTCTTTATTAGTTCATGCAGGTTATGCACGTCTTATAATAATAATATCAATTCAATTTTACGATACTTAAATGTTTAGCATAAGCGAATGGGAAAAGAAATTGCATCGGATGACGCCAGTCGGGTCGACAGATAACTTGCGACAGCTAGTTATAAGATAACTATCTTTAGACCTAGCTGTACCTTCTTTATAGAAATACAGCCTATCATATTTCCAACAGATTGACAATTTTAATGCAAGCCAATTTAGTTACAGCAGTAATTTTAAGGAACAGGGAATGGAGTGGAGTCAATGGATCGGACGGCGCTGCGGCAAAACGGTAAAACGGTGAGTTATGAAACTTAATAGCGCGGCTAGCCTTCGATGTCACGATCATGACCAAAAACAGCTATGAACTTGGCCATCGCGCCTCTTAACAATACAGTATACACGTTTTAAGTAATGCAATGCCCTCCATAAAATGGCCATTTATGCAAGTGGCACACATTTGCAATCGCAACATAATCCCTTCATTTATATTGCTTTCGTTTAGTATTACAATTGCACCAAACATTAAGTTACTGCAACTGATAAAGTAAAATCAAGTTTAAATTGTGTATACATTTCGTGAATGGGTAGAGTCGATATACAAAAAGAGTTTTAGTGTTAAGTATTGACAAATCAATATAAATATATTTTTTAAAATGTCTTTAAACTATATTTTGTAACAAGGAGAGCTTAGAAAAAATTTACGTGAAGGATTTTTTAAAGAATTACATTATGACTGGACCTATTCTTATTGCAAAATAAGATAGCCACAAATCGAATGTTTAAGCTTATCACAAGCTTACATAACTGGCTTGATTGAAAAATCTTGCATTTCCATATACAAATTCAATTAAACGTTGCATAAACAGCGCGACACTGTCATTGCTTTACGGTATCAACTTAATCCCTTGATAAAAAGTTTGCAAATTTTTTTTGTTCCATACCGCAAAAGCGAAAAAATCGGAGCCCTTATAAGATCACTCGTGTAACTGTCTGCCTGTCTGTCAGTTCACCTATCACATCCAATTCGCTTCGAAAGCAATGGGTATGTACATCAGTGAGACAGATCCACCCTCTTTATCTCCCAAACTAAACGTACAATGTTTAAAAAAGGAAAAAGCTTTACCTATAAAAAAACATTCAAACTTATAAGAAGTCTATGACATTGAAGGTTCTATAATTATATGTATATACATAGGCAATCATTCAATTATACGGAACCCTGTGAACGCGAGGCCGTCCGTCTGTCTCGCACTTGGCTGGGTTTTTTTAAAGAAGGTAGGTACCTACTCTCTGATGAATATTTGAATTAAGTCGAAAACCTCAACGTTGAGTTTGTAGTATTGGTATAACACATACATTTTAAGTCATTGTCATAAAGACACAATACGTAACCGTCAACATAAATCTTTTACTATCTTACACCAGAGACTCAAGCAAGTCATAATATTTGTAATAAAACGATAGCGTATCAATTCTTCAATACAAATCTACATTCAATAGAGATTTACTTTGCCACACCTAGTATTGAATACATAGTACATTTTAATATGTCCGTATAGGTGTGTTGCATTTAAATTGGCTATGTTATTAAATATGAAGTTCGGATCAATCTTGGAACAGGTGTTATAAATAAGTCTTGTATATCGGTAGCGGAATCTAATCGTGCCTTGTTTACATTACGCAATATCACGAGCTTATTCTTGTGACATTGTACAAGCTCCATCGCAACTGAATCGATTTGCTTTCTTACTCTATCATAGAGCGCGCACTATGGTTGAAGTAGGCAGGCATGTCGTTTGAGGTGCGATTAAACGACTAAAATCTTATGAGAATAAGGCTCGGGCGACTGCTCGGGAGGATTCTTATCTGTAGATACTTTGAACTGTAAACATATTGAAACGCCTTGTTACGCTATTTATTGTTTACCAATAGCTTTTCTAAATCAGACTTTATGTACGGTATACAGGTACCTTGTTAAGTTTCCTCAGAAAATTTTCCATTTATGCAAACTGTGGTTGTTTTTGAATGCAAATAGTAAGTTGTATATTTTAATATTATATCGTTACGAGTCGAGATTAGGTATCGTTTATCGCTTACATTGCGTACAGATTGCTACATACGAAATAAGTAGCTATGTAGGAAAGTTTGTTACACTAAACATTTATTTATATGTAGGAGGCGACTTTTTGGATAGGTGATTCTGGATTTGATGTCGCCGGATTAAGTTATAACCGATATATTTGTTTTCCCAATTCTGAAGTTATCAACTCGGTGATATCCCCGGAGTTTCACAGATGATCGCCGAATATTGACAAGCTTCTTGAAATTTGAAAACATGGTTGGCTAATCTAAAGTGTAGGTACTGCATTTTTGGTCCTAAAAGTTTAACTTCTTGAAATCGAGACCAAAGCTGAGGTCTATTATTAGTATTAGATACTGGCTTATTAGGATAATGCAGAAACAAAATTAAAAAGGTTATATTTTTTATAACGTGGCTAGCGGTAGGCTATAGTAGTCGACACCCACGTCGCCGGCGGGTTCCTACAAAGTTTAAGCCCAATTTTTAGTTGAAATTAATTTTTTGTCTTTGGAAAAATTGGCAACTGTAAAATACACTAGGCGGGCGTGGGTGATGAAAGATATAATTTAAGCTTTTCTAAAACAATAGGATTAAATTTTAATCCTAAATCTATTTCATAACATTTCACTAAGTAATGAGAACAGTTTATTTAAATTAAAATTGAAGTGTTGTATCTATGACGATTGTAATCAAACTCGGATTTTATAGTCTTTAAGTCTTTATATAGGTATAAACAATTCTCATACATACGTGGCATCATTTTTTTAAATTACAAACCCAAGCAAATGAAATGAAGCCGTGATAACCAGCTAAGATGAATTCAATTTTAATGTTTTACGTATTCATATTAATTGTACCTTGAGATACGAGATAAGGCCGTAAAGTTTAATTCATTGTATGGAGTTTGTTCGATTTAAATGAAAGAACTCGCTTTTATAAACAAGATACGGACTCGTTCGAGTTTTATTTGTTGGATTTCAATAGCGTCTTTCTGTATCCATAATTTTCGTTAGGTAATGTAGAGTCTGACCCATTATGTAAAATAAATAGCCCGTTCGCCAAACAATTACCCGTCCAGTTAAATGCTATCAGCGAATCTATGGGTTCAAATCTCATAACCTTTTGCCTCAAGTCCACCCGACTGTATTGAGGTTGTGAACTGAACTGACCGCCGAAGAGACCGTTTACACTCACCGTGACGAGTTACGAAGTTCGCAAAATAAGGTTTAGTGTTAATCCGATTAATCGTCGCTTTTTTGGTCGATGTGGGAATAGTATTATTTATTATATATTTTTGAGTAAAATTGCAACTAAGCTAAAAGTACGTACGTATTGTTGACGCCAATAGATTAATCAATAAATTCACTCTTAAAACTAGAGATGCTGTCACTGCCTGTGACCCAGCGTCACTTATCTAGTACAATTAAGGAGCTTTAACGTTATATTAATAATAGGTACGCAAAACTGTAGCGGAGAGCATCAAGCAGCAGACAGATTAAATAACGCATCAGTGCCTACGCTCCAGACATCTATACTTACTGTGCTCCAGAGCTCTAACTATTGATATCAAACGTCTAAAGTTTCGTTAACCTCACGCCGATTCTTTTTTGGCTTCTTAATTAATGATGTCTTAATAGAATGTAAAGTGTATATGCGCACGCGCTCGTCGATTATGAATGGTGCGCCGTGAATCACTGGCGTCCATTCATACGACGCCCCCGCTCGCCGCACGCGCCTAACAAACGCATTATTTGCCAACACAGTATTGTTTCATTGCCATCATCCAGCCTCTCACTTCCTGCCTTCGATAACGCTTATTACGTATCTCGACATCATTAGGGTCCTATATTTAGGCACTCCTTTTCCACTCAAAGATTATCTCGCCCGGCTCTATAACTCACAATAAACTGTTATTTGTTAGTGGTCATTGACCAACGAACCTATAATATAACACTAATTTATAAAGCTGTGAATCGTGAAATTTTAAATGAGAGGTTAATATCGCTTTAATGTTCGTCTCGCGCCTATAATTACTTGGGTCCTAACTTGATTAGTGGTTTTGTTGACTTGTGGTCTCGCGTGGCCGCGGACCCGATTGTTTAACCTTAATATTGTTGCTTGCAGTATTAAAAAAAATACTAAAACTGTCTATTTCCCTTTGTGTGTTAGAATACTTATACATTGAGAATTGTGAGTTCGATTCCTGAAAAAGATTGTCAGTATTATTTCAAATAACTTACGTAAGTATCTAGACTATGACTATGGCTGACTGATGAAGACTATGTAAGTAGGTATGTGTCCATTAATTTGTAGTAGAAGTGTCCTGTTTATAACGCATCCTAGATGCAATGGTTCAACCTACATTTAGTTAAGAAATATAAAGAGTGAAGATAAATTAAAAAACGGTAGATTTACTTTGACATGCTTTGCAATCAAGCTAGCTCGATAGAATTATGTCCTGACACATGAATGAACCGTTAATGCCTAAATGATCTAACTGTTGTTGAGGTTTTCAAAAAGGATGTCAGAGTGCGCAACGTTTAAATGGGCCTTCAATCACACTTCCTATCATATCAGCTTTATGTAGGTATATAAAACAAAACTTAACTTTCATGGACTAAGCTAATAAATATAATAACTTTTAATTTCATAATATAGGTATGCACGTATCATTAAATTTTTTTCTTCGATTTTGCCTAGGTAAATGTTTTAGGTAAATATTATTTAGTTATTTGAATTTCCGGAGGTGTACAATTGCTTGAGTCTCGTCTGTCTAAGCGTCCAAACTGGTGGTGCCACTTAAATACGCTTCTTATGCCTCGGAATAAGAGTCTTGCCACTCGCTGGAAAGTTTTCAAGAGTTTTTAATGAATTTAAATGTGTTCTTAATTATGAGAACTGGTTCAGGCGCGTTCACCTGCAGTTAGGTACCCGACTATCGATGGGTTCTGCGGTAATACATATTTATATGTATCACTCGACTTCCACTTTATTGGGATCTTATAGGTATACTTATTACGTAATCATAATATAATATATATTATGATTACTATACAACGATTACGATACTTTTCCTGGTGATAAATAAAGCTCCAGTGACAGAGCTCGCGACCGTAAGCACCAACGGATTACCTAATCTACTTGCCGCTAAATAGTAGTGTTCAACGCCATCGTATTGTTCGTAATGTTCGTGTACCCTGTAATTTCTGGCACAGAGGCATAACACCTTAGATTTTAAGAGTGCCTACGCATATCTTCAAATTCTCTGGTTTTATGTAATGTTTATAGGCTTCAGTATTCACTTACCTTCAATGTGATCTGTGTTAGGCACTTCATGACATAAAAACATAGGTGTATTTTTTTAATACAATTTTACGCATTGATTGTGATTTTCTCGCATGTTGGTATATTTGAGCAGATTATAATTTATTATCTTAATCTCACAGATTTATACAATAGGTACTGGTGGTAGAAATCCTGTGACGGAGCTCGCGGGCGTAGGCACCACCGCATTACCTTATATACCTACTTGCCGCTAAATGGTAGTATTCAGCACTATCGTGTTCCGATCAGGTGGTAATGTACGGCCCTGTAATTTCCGGCACAGAGGCATAACACCTTAGGCCTCAGCAATGGCAACGCATCTGCATTTTGACCTCTGGTCATTGTGTCAGTGTCTATAGGCTGTAGTCATCACTTAACATCAATGTGAACTGCAAGCTTGTTCGCCACTTCCATTACATAAAAGGTACATAAATTGAAAGATCGGTCTACTTCACTAGTATCAAGAATCAGGATTTAAGTAATTAAATATTTAAATAGCGACATAATGTAGATATTCTAATAATCTAGACTGATATTACTTTGGCGCTGTAAAAGCTCATTACGATCAGTCTTGTACTTACAAGATCTCCGCTGAACTACTGATAAGTGCCCATTGTTAGTAACGATTCTAGATTAAAACAAGCCCCTTTTAGATAGACAAAAGTTGTGTTCGGATTAACCTTTATCTAAACGATGACTTGGGTAATAAAACTTTAGTGACATCTAATTTTAAAGGCACTCTACTAAGATTTAGTTTGTTCGGTAAGATATTCATTTGTAAAATGTTATTTATTTATATTTTTTTTGTACTTAAAGAAATAGGAAAGTTATTTATGGTAGTGTTGAAAAGACAAGGAGTGTTTTGGACTCAAAACTAAAGTAAAAAAAAAATGCTTTCTTATGGAAAAATGTACAAATACTTACTTTCCATTTTCATTAGAAAAAAAAAAATATTTAGGTAGTTTTTTTCACCGTAGGTAAATTATGACTGCTATTTGAGTTTTAATATAGAAACCAAGAAGAATTCTTTTTTCGAAATCAAGAATTATAAAAAACACCTACCTACTAACTGACACTTGAAAAAGAGAGATTCTGCATTAGCACAATTTCTCGACCGCTCACGAGCTTTATTACGGTTTTAACATTTTTTATTTCACTTTTACAAGTTCTTAAAATCGATCTCTTTACTATATTTTTTATTGTTGGTATGATTTTGACGTCTAGCACTATTCAAAGAGAGTGTGTCACCTTTGTGGGAACATGAGTTTACGGAATCAGCGAACATGTATAAATGTAGAAGAGCCTTAGATTTTTCGGGGTAGATGTATGTAGGTAGCCGGGTATTTCAACGAGCAATCGGCGAGCGCAGAGGGCTCTAAGAATAAAAGGCTCTCTAAGCTCTCTGCCCACTCCGTGAGGGACTTGGATTGTAAATACCTTCGTAGTAAAAATTTAATTCTGTACAAAAATATATCAATGGTTGATAAGGATCAATTATCAATTATGTATTTATGTATGTATGTATATTCGCGCCAGGTCCCTAGAGTGTAGAGCGCCAGATATCCTAGTCCTGACATACATCTCGTGCCTCGTCTACCTTCATCATATAGGTATGTATTTATGTAATCTAGTAATTACAGTTAGGTAGTAGTGTAAGACTGATTTTTGCAAATAGCTCCTGAATGCATTGGTCTAACACAGAATGGGGATGGTACAGTATGAATAGGACAAGCTATTTATAATTTTATTAGGATTGATTTGGGGTTTATTATATTTCGTTAGGAGGTCAAGCTTAAATTGCGATGCTATCTATCAATAACCTTATTTATCGAAGAGCTGCCGTATCCGATTTGATTTGATGGCAACTAGTCAATTGGCAAGTTCCGTGCTGCTGCCCAGCTGCGGCATGCATTATGAATGAAGGTACGTTTGACCTTTGGGAAGACGAAATAGTGAAACAGTGACAACGTAGAGGCTCGAATGAAGGTTTTGGCGGGGAGGGCTCGCGGGGAGGTGCACGCACGCGCGTTGCGCAACCAGTGGCGCCGGTGAATGGAGGCTCCGTTGAGTGGGCGAACGTTTTTATCAATGAACGGCGAATTCTGGCGTACGCACGTTGCACCGCAGCGTGTCACGGCCGCTGGGCCCTGCTAATACACACCCGCTAATGGAAAGTATCAACGACGACATCATTGACACACAAAGATGTTGCGTTGGATGCAACTATAAGTATTAGGTACTCTTAATTCGTCGACCAAAAGCGTGTTTACTCAACTACTCAAAATATGCTTTTTGCCTACTTGTTTACGGTGACAATGATGAAACTGCCTATTGTGAAAAGAATAAAATTTTTACTTTGGAGTAAAGCATTAAGTATTCAATCTCTCTTTATCTCGTTAACTGTTTCGATAGCACAATACTAACTTAGTTGAATTGTGGGTGTACGAGTGCCTACGAGAATGTAGGTTAAGGTACCTACTGCACCCTGTGCCTGTCATGTTAGTAGAGCATCCCAAGACAGGGTTAAATGTTAAGATGGGGGGCACCTTACATCTCACTAAATTTAGCTGCTCTCTAAAGAACAGTGCTCGTAAGGCAGGTTAATTCATTCATCGCCGCCAACAAGAAGCCTTGTAAGCTTAGTTCGATTTTACATAATGTCCTCTCTGTCCTGTTTATTTAACATTGACACAGCGAGTTTTTACTAAATAGGTAGATATGGAGCTTTAATAGAAACAACTCCATTAAAGCTCCATCTCTACACACTTCAAGGCATAGATAAACCTAAGGACGTAAGGCCTACATAAGTAAAACAAAGACAGGATCCAATGGAAGCCTGAAGTCTGATCGGTTATGCGTAGTGTCCATATACCTAGGTAATACATGGATGGAGGGGACCCGAAAGTGAACCCTAGTTCCAGGAGATCTGGTAGTAGGTACTAGCCTGCTACCTGTTTAAAAGATCTAAACCATGGTTTGAAACTGAAATGCTTAATCTGAATTTACTTTTAGGCTTGGATGTAGGTATTGGTTAGGTATCACCGCAAACTACAGATATGAATTGATAGTTTATGTACAAAATAGTTCAAGTGAATTTGAAAGGAATACAATCAATTTACTTAATTGCTTTGGCACTGGTACCCGCCCACCGTTAGCCTTCGCTCAAATTTAAACATGACGTAGTCGTTCGATTATATTGGGCATTGACAAAGCACTTGGATACACTGTGTTAGGCGATGACTGCATTAGAAGTTCATTCATGAAATTTAGTACGGTATTAAGCAGTGTTTAAGTTTTGGAGAAGTGGTGATACTTAAATATTTTACATGTAATGGTCATTGAGATTAAGCTTCGTTTTAGCCAGTCAGCACTTTGATAATCGTTAGTGACTAAGTTATATCTCACACGATCTCAGAATGCATACATTATTATGTAGATATTATTATTATGACTTGAGCCGAAAGACGTCCTCTGACCAAAGCCTCAAGGGGTATATACCATAAGCGATTCGAATTCGTATCGACTGAAGATCGTATCGCCAGTAGGCAAGCTAAGGGTGGCGTTAGCTCTATCGCTAGACGCTGTTGTCCATCTTGGGTTATAGCACTTGCCACCTCTTGCATTGGAATGGTTTGACCGCCATTCGGTTGACTGACTGCACTAGCAGAAGAATCGACTTCCACTTGAAGAAAATTATTCTGCTAGTGGGCGGTTAGGTCGTTACGTTCCGATGCCGAGTTGTCGAGAGGTATTATAATATAAAGTGTCGACCGCAATAATTTATTTATTTCCATATAACCAGTCTATCAGGATAATCAGTCCTGAGGTCGCAGGTTCGATTCTTGCCTAAAGTATTTTTTTTTTCAATTTTATAAAATACCTATTCATATTATAAATGCGAAAGTAACTCTGTCTGTCTGTCTGTCTGTTACCTTTTCACATCCAAACGGCTGAACCGATTGTAATGAAATTTGGTACAGAGATAGAGTTGAGAAAGAACATGGGCTACTTTTTAAACGACATCCACGCGGGCGAATCCGCGGACAACAGCTAGTTTATAATACGAAGCCAAAAATTTGGACGTTGATAAAACTCTAATCAATTAAATAAACATATAAAATGCGTTTTAATTGAAACAGAATAATCAAAATGGTAACATTGTAACACATTTAGTTTTCTAAAGTAGCACAATTACTATAATTTATGCAAATAGTATCATAGGAATACTTATTTGTTTAATTCATTGATATAAGTGAACTGCGCAGGCGGCGGGGGCGCGGCGTGGGCGACCGGAAGGAAATCGTAACTTTCGTCTTTCATGGTTCCAGACCGCTATGGTTGCAATATAGCATAAAATTGCATAATTTGTTGTTTGTAAACATATGTTCAATGTATTTTTTTGAATATTGAAGCGCGCATGGCTGTGCGACTGGTGTAGATCGTAAGCGATCTACTCGGTCAAGCACTACGGGCGCGGTCGGGTAGTGTGATGAGTGACCGCTAGTGGCAAATTAAATGCGCGTTTCCGTGCTTCGGAGGGCACGTTAAGCCGTCGGTTCCGGTTGCTATTGATGGATAGCAGTCGTTAAACCTTGTCGGAGGCCTTATGGGCGGTTTGATAACATCCGACAGCGGTTTGGCCACTAACCCACCCACCTCCACCAATCCGCATTGGAGCAGCGTGGTGGAATAAGCTCCAGGCCTCCCCCCAAAAAGGGGAGAGGCTCGTGCCCAGCAGTGAGACGTTTAATGGGTTGCCATTATTATTATTATATAAACATTTTTTGACGTTAAGTTACCAAATATGTTCCTTAAAGGAATAGGTGTGATATTAAATGTTAAAAGCTCTAGTTATAATTTAGATATTTCCCGTTTTCAGTTTGGTACTTTATTGTATCAGTAGGTAAACAAAATTACCCTTGATATGTTCTTAGGTTTTCGCGAGCTACACTCATTGAAATAAAACTATTTTTACGGATTTATCTCGCATATAATAGGTTGGGGAAAAAGTCTTTTCGCATTATAGTGTGTATGAACTTGTAATACAATCTCTTTGGCTGTAGTATTTCTATCAGGCTGGTTTTGGTAACATTGAAAGTTAAAATTTTAAAGAACATAATTCCAAACTCAAATTAGGCAAATGTGTGATTTTTATTTGTTTTTCGTACTGTCTAGATGAGTGAATCTAATGAAGAAATTCGATACATTTTAAAATTTTACTACAAAAAAGGTAAAAATGCAACGCACGCCGCGAAAAAAAATTGCGATATTTATGGACCTAGTGCAGTGTCTGTGAGAGTAGCACAAATTTGGTTTAAGCGTTTTCAATCCGGAAATTTTCATGTCAAAGATGCACCTCGCTCTGGTCGCGCCTTATTACGGATAAAATGGATGCCATTTTTGAAAAAGTGGAGCAAGATCGACATATCAGTAGTTACGACGTAGCTGAAGAACTGAGAATTGATCACAAAACAGTTTTGGCGCATTTGAAAAAAGCTGGGTACAAAAAAAAGCTCGATATTTGGGTACCTCACGAGCTCACTGAAAGAAACCTTGAAAGAAATGAACCGTGTACTCATTTGTGATTCTTTATTACGACGTAATGAAACCGAATCATTTTCGAAGAAGCTGATAACTGGTGATGATAAGTGGATCACGTACGACAAAAACGTGCGAAAAAGCTCAAAGGCCGGTCAGACTTCACAGACTGTGGCGAATCCCGGGTTAACTCGCAATAAGGTGATGTTGTGTGTGTGGTGGGATTGGAAGGGCATTATTCATTATGAGCTATTACCACCAGGCAGGACTATCGATTCTGAACTCTACTGCGAACAACTGATGAGATTAAAGCAAGAAGTTGAGAGAAAGCGGCCGGAATTGATCAACAGAAGGGGTGTGGTGTTTCATCATGATAACGCTAGACCTCACACATCTATAGCCACTCAGTAAAAATTAAGAGAGTTTGGTTGGGAGGTGTTAATGCATCCGCCGTATAGTCCTGACCTTGCACCTTCAGATTTCCACCTGTTTCGGTCTCTTCAGAATTCTTTATGCAATGTTAGGTTAACATCACGAGAGGACTGCCAAATCCACTTATCGCGGTATTTTGATGAGAAGTCCCAAAATTTTTATAGCAATGGGATCATGTCCCTACCTACAAGATGGCAAAAGGTTAACGAACAAAATGGTACGTACATACTTAAGTTAAATTTAAATAAACTAGATTAAAAAATGTTTTAAATTATCTTAAAAAATGCGAAGAAACTTTTTCCCCAACCATATTAAACTAAAATGATCTTTAAAATCAGCCCGACGTTTCGGTCGCTTTTCAGCTTCCGTGGTCCCGGGCAGACTGAGGTGACATTTGTCTGACAGAAGTTTGAAAAAATTATATGTAGCTACATCCATCGATTTCGTAAACGCCTTGCATAGCGTTCAGGATTAACACAATAATTACTTATGGTATCTTGAGGTCTTGTAGACTGCTACGGCTGGGATTTTATCTTGCTAAGTATGCCATCCGATGATGTTGATAATCGCCATCCATCTTCTCTATTGAAATTTGGGTGTTTTTTAATTTCAATAGCCTCGCGTACCATTCGTGGAATGGGTTTGTGTTCTCTAGCGAGTATTTGAATTTTATCAAACCGGATGTAATGGTTCGGCTTATCCGCTATGTGTTCACAGACTGCAGACCTCCCTGTTCTTCGGTTTTTGACATCAGCAATGTGCTCTTTAACGCGGATGGATACAGCTCTCTTCGTTTGACCAATACATGAGAGCTACATATAATTTTTTCAAACTTCTGTCAGACAAATGTCACCTCAGTCTGCCCGGGACCACGGAAGCTGAAAAGCGACCGAAACGTCGGGTTGATTTTAAAAATCATTTTAGTTTAATATACGCGAGCTAAATCCGTAAAAATAGTTTTATTTCAAAATTACCCTTTTTGATAGTCAGTCCATTTACCTATAATCTACACTAATATTATAAATAGGAAACATTTGTGTTTCTGTGTGTGTGTTGTGTACTTCAAATTTATTTTTACTACTAGCTGTGCCCGCAACTTCGTTCGCGTGGAATAGTGGCTTTGGGCAGCATTTTAGGATATAACTTTAGGTTAATTTTGGATCATACAAAAAAACGCTGGGCGTCGGGACGCTGGCCGTCGGGACGTTGGGCGTTGGAACGCTTGACGTCGGGACGCTGGGCGTCGGGACGCTGGACGTCGAGGTGCTCGACGTCGGGACCCTCGGCGTCAGGACGCTCGGCGTCGGGACGCTCGACGTCGGGACGCTCGGCGTAATCATCGTAATCGGACCGGTAGATTTTGTGTGATGCTTGAACAAACAGACAGACAGACAGACAAAAATTTTTCTAATCACATATTTGTGTTCGGTATCGATCTAGTAACATCGCCTGGTATTTTTTTTAAATATTTTTTATGTACAGAATTCACACTTCTACAGTTTTATTATAAGTATAGATATAGATTAGAAAGCTGCATCTTCACTGAGTGACATAGGCTGGCTATTGTGGCTATATTACATACCGTGCGAAGTTTTGTTTAAGTTGTAGATACCGCTATAGGTACTATACTATAACTTAAACAACAATATTTAAATAGGTAAGTATATATTTTTCTTCTTCTTCTTAAAGTGCCACTTCTCTACGAAGGTTGGCGACCATTATGGCAATCCTAATTTTTGATGCTACAGCACGGAATAGAGAACGAGTGCTTAGGTTGAACCATTCTCTCAAATTTTTCAATCAGGATGTTCTTTTTCTACCAGGTCTCCTTTTGCCCTGAATCTTTCCATGCAATATCAATTGGAGTATTCGGTATTTGTCACCTCTCATTATATGTCCGAAATACTGCACCTTTTTTTACTGGTGGTAGAGCTCCAGTGACGGAGCTCGCGGGCGTAGGCACCACCGCATTACCTAATATACTTGCCGCTAAATGGTAGTGTTCAGCACTATCGTGTTCCGGTCAGGTGGTAATGTACGGCCCTGTAATTTCAGGCACAGAGGCTATAACACCTTAGGCCTTAGGAGTGGCAGCGCATCTGCATTTTGACCTTTGGTCATTGTGTGGGTGTCTATAGGCTGCAGTCATCACTTAACGTCAATGTGAGGTGCATGCTTGCAAAAAACAAAATACCTGGCAATTTTGTAGGTACGCGTTTAATGTTCCGTTTCGCTAGGAATGACTAAAAATCGGTTTGAGAACTTTATAGTACTTACCATTCACTTACCTTTATTTTGCGAATACGAAAAATTGAGCTTTAACTGTGCTGTAAACATCAATTTTATTATTGTGCTTACGTAAGAAAGTAATATCTGATGGTGTAAGAAATTCGCGTAACTCAAAGGAATATTACAAAAGTTTATTTTGAGTTACTTTAATTCTTGGACTGCTGAGTATTGAAGCGAGGTTTTATTTTAAACCAATCAGATTGTATCGCTGTTATTATTTACGTCATTCGCTCATAGCAGTCGGAAGGGCTGTCATATTAAACATTCCTAAATAGGAACAGGAAATATACAACAGTACGGGGATCGTTAATTTAACAAAAGCCAGCTATCGGCGTCATCTGGCTTCGCCATGTCCTCAGCATTACATCACGTATCTTTAGTGGACTACATCCTCGTTACGCTGCCTTTGATCTATCAATGTTTTATGAAAATGATAATATCCAGTTCTACTATAACGTTTGCAAATGATAAGGGTCGCGGGGTCTTGCTCTCCCGTTGCCATTCCCATAAATAATGCTTTCTTCTCTGATATCCACTATCGAATGTTATTAACGTTTGTAATAATAGACTTTGTAGTTTACAAGCTTTCCATTTTCCTGCGAAATATATCTGTTATTTCATTTGTATTTTGATGTACATTTTACAATTCATGACTTTTTGCAACATATATTTTTTTTAATAGTTTTTTTAGTCATGAAGTAGCAGACAAGTGAGCCTATAAACATTTAAATTTAAACCCAAAGACTTCAATGTAGATTCGTAGCCACTCCTGAGGTCTAAGTTGTTATGCCTCTGTGCTGGAAATTACAGTTCCGTACATTGATCAGAATCAGAATCAGAAACTCATATATTCATTTAGGGTGACAGGCACCTCTTATGACACGTCAAAAACAAACAAAATAAATTAAAGCGAATAACAATTGATATACATGTCAAACAAGATAAAAAATATATGTAAAGTCAAGAATATCACTAAGATAAAACTAAATGTAATAAACTAATGTAAAAGTATATCAGTAGAATGTCTCTTTTCCCCTTTACAAACTGATAACAAAGAGTAAAAAGAAAAGAAAAAGAGTCATTCTTTGTCATTCACCGGCAAAGTTCCAAAGGCCAATATGATCTGAGAAAAACTTGCCGGAAATGATCAGTTCGTGCTCCAGACGAAAGCGCTAAACTCACCCATTTAGCGGCAAGTAGGTATGTCAGAAAATGCGTTGCCTAGGCCCGCTAGCTTAGTCACTGGAGCTCTACCACCAGTAAAGTACCTACTTACGAATACTTTATTATTGATTCTTTCAACTACTAGAACTCTCACCGGCATCCTTGGTGACAGAAAATGGGCCCGATTAATGTCAGCATCATGGTTGATCTCTATAATTATGGGACTGAAGTAATTAACATTATAACTACAATATGGTTGTTCCTCTACCCCTTTGAGGGAATAAATAGGTACAATCTATTATGCTATTTTTACGATAGACAGGATTTGTTTTATATATATGAGGAATTTTAATAAATAAGGGCTACCTATTCAAATGATGAAGAATTTGTGTATCTAATGATTGTATTGACTTTAAAAAATGGAGTATTGAATGTCCAACTTCGAATATTTAATCATGTTTTCACGTAACTAAAGTAAAATACCTTTTTTTGTCTATTTGTTACGTTTTCACGACAAAATGGCAGAGTCGAAATTTAACAAAAAGGGGTATAGGTACCTAGCTAGGATAAGGGATATAGGCTACTTTTTGTACAAAAAACAAAAAAGACGAAGTCGGAGAGAAAGGTACGTAGCATAAATAAATTCATTTAATAAGTAATATTGGATTTAAATAAATAAATACACAGATTCTGCTATATCGCAAGAACCTGATTCTGATTTACTTCGGTCCTCCAAACTTCCACACAAGTTTTTTGTTCGACCACAGATAATGACATTCTCAATCTTGAAATGTTATAATATAACCAAACGATTTTTTCGTATCGCCTTACAGCGTCTAAGACATTTCCGGTTGGTGGCGACCACAGCACACGCCAAACCGGTTCCATAATTTGGTATTTCTGGGATACCACGTCGATTAATTTACGTACGTGCTTCCTGTGATAAAAAGTGATCTTCAAGTTTGTGAAATATTTATAAAAACGTGATAGTTAGTCTGAAAACTGCTGTATATCTTTGTTTTTAATATACCAAGAAAAATCGTCTACTTACCACTTTAAATATTTTTTTACGTGCAGAGTTGGGTACTCTGCACATAAAATATTGTTGTGAGTGTAAATGGCTAGAGTGTAAAAAAAATGAGAAGAAAGGGTTAAATAATAATAATAATCGGCATATTTTACGTTCCACTACAAAATTAGACTAGTTTTAACTATTTGTGAGGGGGATCTAAATGATACACTACTGATACAGAATAAAGAAATGCCTAGAGAAATATAGGCTTTATTAAGTTCAAAATTTTACATAGGAATAATGACAGACATATAAATAACAGATATAACCATAACAACCATAAGACCATAAAGTATAGTCTTGACATTTTCCTCCGCTTTTTTTCTAATACATAGTCTTGCAAGTATCTTGGCCTTCTTTTGACTCTGCTAGAAGTCCAAGGAGTAGGGTCAACATTGTTTTTCGAAGCTGACTCTGAGTCTACTTGAACCGAACTCTGGAGGATCGTTCTGAGTATTTGGATCATTTGTCAAATTATCAGATATATTGTCATCACTTGGTAGAGGTGCCAAATATCTATTAGATACTGTAGCCGTCTTGATAGCGAATAAATGAATAATATGGATTAGCTTGAATCAACTCCACTTCTTCTACAAGATGATCATATTTGGAAGCTCTGACATATTTCTTCATCAAGGCTGTTCCCGAAGATGTTAACTACGTTGGCATCGATTTACCGTTCATGGATCTCTGAGGATGGTAGAAAAGGCGTTCGTGAGGCGTGCTATTTGTTGACCTAATTGAATGTAATGAAATGAGTAGCACCTTTTCCCATTCAGATATTTGCATGTCCTTACTCTTTAAGAATAGTTGTATGGTTCGCCAAAGCGTGCCATTCAGTCTTTTCGCTTGTCCATTACCTTGAGGATTGTATGGACATGTCCTACTGGAAGCGATATCCAAGGACATCAGGAATTGCTGTACTCTCTCCGACATAAAGAAGGACCCTCTATCAGAATGGACGAATTGTGGGGTTCCAAACATACAAAAAAGATCAGTCAAGCATTTTATGACAGTTTCGGCACTTGTGTCTTGACATGGATAGGCGAATGGGAAACGCGAATATTCGTCAATTATGGTAAGGAAGTACTTATTTTTAGAGCATGAAGCTATTGGCCCTTTAAAATCAATGCTTAAGCGCTCGAAAGGCGAAGTGGCTTTTATGAGTTTGCCTTGACCATTGAAGAAACGTGGCTTAATTTCAGCGCATACTTTACACGAAGAAGTTACTGTTCTTACGTCATTGACAGAATATGGTAAATTTTTAGTTCTTACGTCGTTCTTACTGAATGGCACGCTTCCTTTTCAATTGCCGAATGACGTCTTTCAGATGCAGACAGTGATCTAAAGTAGTAAGCTACTGGGCGGTTGTCTTGTAAAAGTACTGCTCCGATAGCGTGCTCAGAAGCATCTGTCTCAACAGTAAACGTAGCATTAAAGTCTATAGCGTGAAGACTCAAATTGGCTAGTTCATTCTTCAGTGATGCAAAGCAAGCAACTGCTTCGACTGAAAGTGGAAATAAAGTGATATCGATAAGTGGACGTATTTTATGAGAAAACTCTTTGATCCATGGACTGTAGTGTGCGAACAAGCCCAATGCTCTTTTGAATGATTGTGCATCGTTAGGTTCAGGTAGATCTAGTAAAGTTTGGACTCTAGACTTATCTGGTGAAATAGTTCGATTGCTAATTGTATGTCCAAGAAGATTAACTGTCTGAACACCGAATACACATTTGTCTTTATTTAGAGTCAGTTTATATTTCTCAGCCGCTCGTATAAATTTGTACAAGTTCTTGTCGTGATCTTCTTTTGTTTGACCACAAATTGTGACGTCATCTAAGTAGGCAAACGTACTTGTCAGTTGTTCTTTATCAATTATAAACTGTAATGAACGCTGGAAAGCAGCTACTCCGTTGGTAACTCCAAACGGAATGCGCGTAAATTCGTAGAGCTTACCATTGGCTTCAAAAGCAGTATAATGTCGCTCTTTTTTTTTAAATTGGAACTTGATGATAGGCACTTTTTAAGTCAATTTGACTGAAGACTGTGTAATTAGCCACTTTTGAAATAATAGTTTCTATTTTAGGTAGTGGAAATGCGTCTAAGTCAGTAAATCTGTTGATGGTCCTTGAGTAATCAATGACAAGACGCTTCCGATGACGACCTCCTCCAACTACAAGCACTTGTGCTCTCCACGGTGACACACTTTCTTCAATGACACCGTCTTTGAGGAGCTGAGTGATTTCGTGACTAGTACCCTTAGTGCGCGCTAGTGCCGATCACGTTCTAGACACACTAAGTGCTATCAGTCGGGTGCGGGTATTATATCCCCTGGCTGATAGCGCGCCGCGTCGAGCCTAGTGTTCAGCGGCAGTGTGTGCGAGTGTGACAGGAGATAGGACTCGGCAGTTGTGCGACAGAGACGCGAAGTGAAGTGTTAGCGAAGTTGTGCTGTCCCTCTTTCGCGGTACAAGATTATCTTGCACAGGAAAGAGACGACAGCCAACCGGACTACAAATTTTATTGATATTACCCTTTGACATTTATGCCGGGTTAAAAATCAGTTTTAAACAATGAACAAAGACGGTGATGCGTCGCAGCCCGGCCAGCGCAGGGAATCTAGGATTCCCGCGAGGCAGGTGGTAGCGCGCAACCTATTTACCCACGAGCGGACAGCAGTGGGCCCACTGGCCCCCGCCGCTCCTTCTACTTCGGCCACCACACCAACCGCCACCCCTAAGGTGCCAGCGGTTTCGCCCATCGCCCGCCCAAGAGCGAGCGAAACACCGTAGGCAGTGACGGAGTCTCCGGCTGACGCAGCCGCCCTCCACTACCCGGCGCTCGCAACTGAGCTTGCGGCCGCTGATAGTGCGAAGAGGCGTCGCAGCGAAGCAGAGTCTTCGGGCGCCTCCGAATCAATGTCGCGGGATGATAAACGCCCGCGACATCCTACTTCTACTAGGACTATGAGCAGGCAGAGGAAGAGGAGAGCCGCTCCCCATCGGATTCGCAGCCCACCTCCCCCGCCTCACCAAGTCCATCGATCAGTTACGCGGCCATCGAGTCACCGCGCCGGTCGACCTCGACCATGGAGGTGGAATCGCAGGCCGCCGCCTCTTCCACCCCCCTCCGTCCGAATACCCCGGTGTCGCCCGCTCGTGAAAGTACACCGCCGCCCAGTAGCAACGCCGCGGCGGCCGCTGCACCGGCCGCGCCGCCGAAACCACCATTACCAACACCTGCCGATCAAGCGAGAGCCTCATACCCGCCCATCGTGGTAGAGCGGATGCCCAACTGGCATAAGCACTTCGCTTTTATTACAGCCAAGCTGGACTACCCACCGCACGCGCACCCGCGAGACCAGCCGCGGTGTGTGAACTGCGAGTCCGCACATCGCCTGCAACCGCCAATGCCCAGCGTTTATCCGGGAAGAGAGGCGGAGGAACGAGAGGTTCCCCCCGCCCCTCCCGGGCATGCCACCCAACGCCCCCATTCAACACCTACTTCCGCAGGCGCAGGCGCGGACGGCGACAGCGCACCACTTCGAGATGCTGCCGGCCGCGCCGCAAGT
This sequence comes from Macrosoma leucophasiata, assembly GCA_036365455.1. Classification (NCBI taxonomy): domain Eukaryota; kingdom Metazoa; phylum Arthropoda; class Insecta; order Lepidoptera; family Hedylidae; genus Macrosoma; species Macrosoma leucophasiata. The sequence goes on along the minus strand of JAWQUS010000003.1, from coordinate 11,565,741 downwards.
AGCGCTTTCGCGGCCGGCAGCGGCACCAACAGCATGGCACGGCGGGGCAGTCCAGCAGCTCCTGCCAAGCACGCTGGCACCGCCCTCAAACAACCGCCCACCAAAAAGGAGGAACACCAACGCCAGCGCGACCCGCGCACACGCTATAACAGCGCGTGCCTCGCGCCTGCCGGGCCAGTCGCGCCCCGACCACCGGAGGAAGACGTCATCGGACGCGGACTCGCCGTGCATCGCCCCCGCCGCCCCCGCCGTCGCCCCTGCATACAGACAAGAGCGAAGCGCACTCCAGCCCGCGTGGAGGTTGGACAATGGTCAGTGGTCCACCGGGACGTCTAGGCATGCGTACACACGTCAATACAACCAGAGGTGATCCGACGGTGTCCTCGTTAGTGGGGATTTTTATTTCCACACTGACGGAGATACTGACGGCGTATACGGCCGGGCGGGACACGTACCCGCGGACCCTAGACATCTACCGGACGTCCTGGATATAGTTGTATCCAAGTGCGTGCCCTGGCCGATCCATGTGGAGGTGCTGTATGACTTAGACACACAGCACCTCCCCATATTGGTCGTGCTTGCACTGACGTCCGACTTTACCGCTGCGCGCCCGCCCCGCCGCCGGACGGACTGGGACGCTTTTGTGCGTGCTATGAGCGAGGCAGGCCCTGTGGGCGCAATCTCCACTCCGGAAGAGGTGGAGGCGGCGGTCCGCCAAATCACCGCCGACATCACGACCGCCGCCGAAGCGGCCACAATCGAAGCGACGGGACGCTCTACCTGCCTCGCTCCAAGCCAAGCTTCGCCAAAAGCGAGCCCTCCGTCAACTGTGGGCGCACACTCGTTGCCCGTCAGTCAAGCGCGACCTAAACAAGATCACCGAGGAGGTGCATCTGTTGGTAGAGGCACATCGCGGGGCCGCCTGGGACGACACAATCGACCGGGCGGCCGAACACGACTCAAATCTACATGCCCTCAACAGAGCACTAACTCGGGATCCCGCCCCCATTTACCCGCTCCTAGATGAGGCGGGTAACCGGTGTTATCGACCCGCCGACCGGGCCGAAATCCTGGCCACGCACTTGGAGGGGGTATTTACCCCCAACCCTCCCTCCCCCGACGCAACTGTCGTCGAGCACTACGATGCGTGTGAGGGCCGCGTAAGGGACCTATTGTCGGCCCCAGCTCCGCGTAGAGCGTAGTGCGTAGAGCGGTCACCCGTCTGCCTAAGCGCAAGGCGGCGGGGCCGGACGGCATCCCTTGCGCGGCTCTCCACCATCTGCCGTGGAGGAGCTTGGTGACCCTCACCGAGCTCTTCAACGGCATACTCCGATCCGGACACTTCCCCAGTGAGTGAAGCTGGGGAAAATCATCGTCCTCCCCAAACCGGGAAAGGACTGCTGCTATCCCTCGAGCTACCGCCCTATAACGTTGTTGTCTCACATTGCAAAGTTGTTTGAGCGGCTGTGGCTGCGGAGGCTGAGGCCGTTGCTCCCATGTAGGGAGGAACAGTTCGGCTTCCGCGCCGGTCACTCAACAACATTACAACTAACGCGTGTATTACACCACCTTGCCAGTGAAGCCAACAGGGGCCGCTACTCGGTCGAAGTCTTTCTCGATATAGAGAAGGCCTTCGACCGGGTGTGGCACACGGGCCTGTTGGCTAAACTGGCAAATTTTCTTCCGCATGGGCACTATAGGCTGCGCCCTCGCGCGCGCAGCTACGAGGAACAATCTAGTTCTAGTTCTGAGTGATTTCCTGTTTGATAAATGCTTCATCTTCTTCGGTATGTCTTTGTGACTTCACGGCGATAGGTTTTGTATCGGGAGATAGATTAGAGAAGAGTGAAGCTGGAGGGACTGATACTTCCATCACGTTACAGATGTTCAGGGGCTCTTCGTCACCACCAAAGTTCAATATAACAGAAGTATGTCGTCGTAAAATATCATGTCCAATTATAACGTCGAAACATAAATTGTTAACTATTAAGAGCGGCCTTTGTTTATAGACATATTTATCGAATTCGATTGTAGCAATACACATTCCTTTTACAATTGAAGTATGAGATAGAGAAGCAAGTGTGACAGTTTGATTTCAGTGTCTTTTCTTCAATCTTAAAGTATCTACCAAGTCCTTATTGATAAAGCTCACCGAGCTGCCCGTATCCACAAGGGCATCAGCGTGATAATTATTTACAGATATTGGTATGGTGACCTTCTGAAGACTTCCCGGCGAGGCAGCTATTATGGTAGCTGATGTAGAGGCTTGCGAAGGGATCGCATTTGACGTTACATTACTGGTATTGCTACTACGGCTACTACGGCAGGCCTTTCTTTGAGCACAACTGACATGTAGCTTTAAATGCAGGACATTTAACACGTTGATGGACATTTCCGCCACAAAAGAAGCACCGCCGCTTTTTAGAAAAAATATTAGTTGCTGCCAAATAATTATCTGTTTGGTACATTTGAATTACCTGGTTTGCATTTTCAGACTAGGTATTCGGAACGGCGGCATTCAGCAAAAAGTTTTGATTAGATAACGTGGAACTATTTGGATTAAATATAAGCAATCTTTTTTCTGCAGTCTCTAATATCAATTCTTGATTCAAAGCTTCATCGAATGACAGTGACATGTTTTCTAAAAGTCTCTGGCGGATTTTCTGAGACTGAATACCCGATATGAATGCGTTGCAGATAAATTCATTTTTATACTGATCAGCAGTTACCTCTTTAAAATCACAATCCAGTGCTAGTAATTTCAAAGCTCGACAATAATCAGATATAGTTTCATCTGACCTTTGTTGACGTGTAGATAGAATGTGGCGTGCTAGTATACGATTCTTCGGCTTAACATATATTCTGTGTAACATTTTTATAGCCTCATTATAGTCGTTACAATCTTTAATAAGAGCAAAAACCGACGGGGCAAGGAAATTGGTTAATAGTTTGTATTTCAACGATGGCTCGGCTTCACGGGCTTCTTCAGAAATAAAATTCTCAAATGTGAGCAGCCAATGACTCCATTGTAGTTCAGCTCCACTCGTACTAGGATCCGTAGAAAATTTTTCAGGACTGAGATATCGCGAGGCACGATCCGCCATACTTGTACTAGATTTAATTATCGATACAGATATATTTAATTACGACATAATATGAACTTAATAAATTGATACAGAATAAAGAATTGCCTAGAGAAATATAGGCTTTATTAAGTTCAAAATTTTACATAGGAATAATGACAGACATATAAATAACAGATATAACCGTAACAACCATAAGACCATAAAGTATAGTCTTGACAACTACCTTGATGATGCAATTTGATTTTGTAAACGTAAATCAATACCGTACCATTTTTTAAACCGCCCGAAGCTAAGTACCTATATTATATATGTCTTTACATAACGACTACTGCACTAAGCGAAATCGCGTTCGTGTTATACAGCTTAATATATTTATTTATTTAAACTTTCTTGCACTTACAAGTACATGAGGCTGATTTAATGCTATGAAGCATTCTCGACCAGTCAACCTTGGGGTTGTGTTGAGAAACAAAATATGTTGGTGCATTGAGAATGAAGTTATAAACTAAAAGATTTACTAACCTTAATGACATATTATATGATTTAATAAGCAATTAGTAAAATATATAATAAACTTACATATATTTGTCGAAATACGGAAGACCTTTGAGAAACTGACATTAAATAACCTATCCAGTTGCAACCTACGTCTGACGAAGACGAACTCTAATAATTATTCGTATTGAACGAACGTAGCTCTGATAATCTTATTATATCCATCTAGGTACTTAGGTATTAAACTTTTAAAACTTATTTCATAATTGTAGGCGGTACACGTAATAACTATCACAAAGACATAATAACTAAGGTCATAGGGGTGGCAACGCATCTGCATTTTGACCTCTGGTGTATGTGTAAGTGTCAATGCTTGTTTGCCATGCCACCTTCATTACATTAAAAAAAAAATCGTCGGCCTCAAAAGTAACAGGGCGTATAGTATGAATTGCGATCTTTGGTCTTAAATAATCTAAAGTAGGTACCTACTCACTTGCATTAATAGGTTGAAGCATAAGACAGAAGTATAAGACAGTAAAAATCGAGTGTCTGTACATTATATATTTTTCCAAAAAAACTGATAGCGGGGCGATTAAAGAAAAGTAACAGAAACAAAAAAAAAACAATTTTTGTGTGTCTGTCTGTTTGTCTGCTACGTTATAACTTCGAATCTACTCAACAGATTTGAACGGGGTTTTCACAGGTGGATTACATGTAAAATTAGGTAGCGTTGTTAAGGTTTAGGGAAAAAGAAGTTATGGTCAGTTGAAAATTTACTTTTTCTGAGGCGTTAGTGGCGTTTGTGGCGTTGCTGGTGGTGGTGGTGGAGTCGGTGACGTTAGTGGATTTGGTGGCGTTTCTGGCGTTGGTGGCATTGGTGGCTTTGGTGGCGATGCTGACATTGTTGTGTTGCTAGCGTTCGTGGTTGTGGTGGTGGTGGCGTTGGTGTCGTTAGTGGCGTTGGTGGTGTTGGTGGCATTGGTGGCGTTGGTGGCGTTAATGGCGGTGGTGGTGGTGGCGGCATTGTTGGCTTTGGTGGCGTTAGTCTTATATCGTGTATTGAGAAGTATTTTTGTAAACCAGATATTTTTAGATATCCATAAGTGTTTTCGTAGGATTCAGAATTAATTAAAAGTTATTTCAAAAAAATGCTGCTCAAAGTCACTATTCCACGCAAATAACACTTGGGGGACGCGGCGCGCCCGCCTCCAGCCCCGTCCTTGCCACGACCTGCTTGGTCGTTAATAGTCGTTATTCCGATTACCAAAAATCGATGCTAGCTAGAGCGAAAGTTGCACCGCCTGTAGTCACATATGTCTACCCCCCACAGGTAGTTGTGTAAATTTATTTAGCATCCTAAATAAATTTCCAAATAATGAAATAGGGATTTCCATCAATAAAAAGTTTTGCCAATTGATTTGGATTCAACAGTTATCATATTCGGTCTATGCTGCCTGTTCGATTTCTCTGAAGAGCTCCGCTCACTATGGTTACCAAGCTTTGCAACAAAGCAACAAGGTAAAAAATATTTGTTTATGTAGGTACTATCAGGTAACTGAGCCCTTGATACCGAGGCACCTTATGCGATGGTAATAAAAACTGTTATCCAAAATCAATAAATAGGTATTTTATTGATTTTGGATAAGCGGAGTTCCCAGACTCTACGTCTAAGTATCTGATAAAAATATTATCTCGTTAATACACGTAGCAATATCAAAGTACACTCTTACAATCGATATGATTCTAACTTTATACGTTAATTAACATCTTCCTTGTGAGATTTCCGTTTAAAGCACAAGGAAAACATATTATTAGATTACGCGACACATAATATTGTTTATTGTTATTAATAAAAATAACTAGTACAAAAACAGTTTCTCGTATCACATAATCATATTTGACTGACTGCGGTTAACCGGCATTAATCATACAGTCAACAACTTGAAATGACACTTAACATTCTGAGAACATCACCTAAACAACTAAAACGTTTATAGAAATGATTCACTGTTTGTTTATATCATATAATTGATGAGGCTGGATAGACTGGAATCATTGTCATGATTTATTTGTGCATCAAAATGTAGGTAAGGACAAATCTAATGATTCTTTGCTGACATTAGAATAAGTTATTGTTTTGATTACTCATGGCATATATCTTCGCAGTTATATGTCTAGATACTACCTAGGGATTGATACTAGTGTAGTACCATACCACCGGTACGAAGTATTATTACATATTCTCTGCCAACGGTGCAGTTTCTCAGTTATACGCATTATAGCAAAACTTAGCAATTAAAACATCTCAGCCAGCGGGCTCGACTAGCCGTACATAATGCTGTACTTACTCCAACGCTTTTATATGGAAGCGAGAGCTGGGTATGCAGGAAAGAGCATGAAAGTAAGTTGAACGCGGTCGAGATGAGATCTTTGCGCAAGATCTGCGGTGTATCACTCACCGATCGCGTTCGTAATGAAGATGTAAGAAAGAGACTTTGTGTGAATGATAGTATCGGTGTAAAAATGAAAAAAGGCATGCTCCGATGGTTCGGGCATATAGAAAGAATGTCGAATGAGCGAATGACTAAACAGATATACAATGCGAATGTGGATGGTTGCAGAGGCCCAGGAAGACCAAGGCTGACCTACTATGACCAAATAGGTCGAGTTCTGTCTGATGGTGGGGTCAAAAGTCTTAGGAATCGGCGTGCATGTATGAAGAGAATGATGAAGGTAGACGAGGCACGAGAGGTTTGTCAGAACCGGGATGTCTGGCGCTCTACACTCTCTGCCTACCCCGTTAGGGACCTGGCGTGAAGATACATGTTAGCAATTAAATATTTCTAAGAGAACGTACCTCTTTTGAACAATGTTGAGAGGTTCCACAATCGACTCACTTATGTTGATTTTATATTTTGAGAGATTATAATTTTTTACTGTATCTAATGAAAACTTTCAACGAAATTTAGTTTGAACAGGATATTTGTAATAGTTTTTAAAATACAATAGTTATACTTACCTATTACAATAGTTGCAAGCAAAAAAATCTCTCTATATCTGACATTGCTGACATAAACACTAACGTATTTGTTCTGAATTAAAACAGTTATTTTAAATATATGCACCATATTTGTATTTGCTTAAGACTTTCGCAAAATAATTGGTAGGTACAGGTGAAATAATGTCTTATGATCACTATTCTTGGAAGATAAACACAACGACCCTCTCAACCTTCGCTATTCTTAGTAAGAATGTGTACCTTCTTAAAACATAATTGCTTATACCTATTATAAGAAGATGTTTCCAATTATTTTTTTTCATAAAAACAGAACACTTATTGTGATAAGCAGATACACGTGCCAATTTGTTCGAAAATAGATAGCCTACAATCGGATTTAACTTAATGAGTCTTAAGGGTTCTTAGTCTTTCAGGCTCCGTACTAGAAACCCCTCATAATTTTTTTCATGTCCGTCCGTCCGTCTGTCCCCAACTTGTCGCAAAGATTCTCAATACTACAAATTACACTCACGGCTCCACATTAGGTATTGAATGAACCTGTATCCTGAATGCCGTTGTACACATACAACACATACACAAACACCCAGACCCGAAACAAATATCTGTAGGCCATACAAATATTTGTTCTGGTGCGGGGATCGAACCCGCGACCCTTCGTATCAAACGGTGGTTTCGCACCGCTGGACTAACCCGGTCGTCGAAAAAGTGTCGTTTCAAGTGTCATATTTTTTGTTAAAATCAAGTGTTACCATTCCTCCTCCTCGCCTATCTGCCAACTGAACGGCGGTATTTGGACGTGTAGAGTTTTTCCGGCAAATCGGAACATAGGTACCAACACAACAACCGGCAACACTTATTTGTCCCGAGTCTTAGAGGTTAAAAGTTCTCCTTGATGTCCAATGTTCTCCTTCACCACGATAATTTACATTGGCAATTCAATTGAGATGCATTATCGTGGAGAAATGTTCCAATTAGGGATTCTTCAAACCGGACATTAGGGTTGATAGCGCATTGGCATCTCTCTTGATGTTGCAAATGTCCATTGGCGTCGGTAACCAAATTTCAACCAAATTACTATCGGGTGGGCCTTCTACTTACTTATCTGTCAAACATCTGACATAAAACAAAATCAGGGTCATCTTTTTTAAATAAAACACTCTTACACTCAACTTTCAAGTGTCGTGGGTGCCGTTGTACACACACCCAGACCCGAAACAAATATTTGTAGGCCATACAAACAATTGTGTATCGAACCTGCGATCCTTCGAATCAAGCGGTAATCCCACACCGCTGGACTAACCGGGTCGCCTTTAAACTAGAGTAGGAAATGAGACTGAACTACAACTTAATCTAGAATTAAGAATTAACCCGTCAAGTCACGAGGAAAATAAGACTAAGTACTTGATTTTCAATTGCGTCTAGCCGCGCCGGCGGTTTTATGTTCTTCGAAGGGTAGAAAAACATATATTGTCCCCTTTATAATGTTTGCCTCATGAAAATATGAGATAGAATTAATAAATAATAGATAATTATTTCGTTGCCTTTCTTATTTTAGGCAAAACTTCAAATTTTGTTTATATTATTACATTTTAAGTACCTACCTGTATGTAGGTAAATGACTTGGGTGACAATTCTACCTAAACAAATGAATTATGTGACAGAAAAGGCATTCATTCGAATGCGACTGATCCTTTGGGTGGTCTCCGACGTTTTATGGTGGCAATGAAATATTTGATATTCGCAAATGTGTTCAGAACAAATTTTAAATACACACCTTTTTGCACGTATGACAAAATAAAATTTCAAACAGCTTTCCACCTTGGAAGGAACTGAGATAATGAAATACTTAGTAAATGCTCAAATAGAAAAGGTAAAGGTATGTATTTACGTTCGTTATTATACGTTCTACAATAAAATACTAGAGGAATATTGAGTACCTAGTGGTGCTCGGGATCAAATTTGTGGATGTGTGCACTATCTCTTAACATGATATTATCTATCTACTGCCAAATTATGGTATTCACCGTATTTGGGCATACGTGTAGGTATAGGTACATATGACAAGTACCAGTAAAATTTTCAGTGTGTAGTGCAGCCCAAAGAGTACCTATGTAATCACTTGGTGCAGCCTATAAATATTTGCATAAAAAGTGGAGATCTCAATGCTGTGGTCGTATTTACCCATTAACTGCCTTAGTAGTTTAAAGGTAGCTGGTGGCAGACCACTATAACTATGCTGGGGTTCCGGGTTATATATCCGGGGTTGGGGTTCGATCTCGGATCTGGGGTGTCTTCCATATTTCGGGAGTGCCTCAGTGCCACGTCCGAGCTTGCCCATAGATGTCAATAGGATCTATACAACTATTATACTAGATAAAATGTAACTAGAAAATCGTGGGTGTTTACATTTACCTCTGCCTATACCTTCTGCAGACGTCACTTACCATCCACACATGCATGCCTTAATAATTACATAAAAAATGTAAAAGTTTAAAGTTACTAAAACTACACAGAGATAACCCTATATTAAAATTGAAATTAGGTAATTAAACAGTCACTCATAGTCATAACATAATATCAATTCTCTGATTCATAATACTTTAACATCTATCAGAAATACATATACATTACCTGATTGAAAACCAGTAGTTAGTGTGAGATGTGAAAATAATATGTTTATATAAATTAGGCACGGTAGCGCGTGGGTTGAAAGGTGAGGGGAAGTGTCGCGTGCGCAGCCTACGCTGGTACAGGGTATACGTAGGGTTGCCAACTATATCGTAGTAAAATGTATTTACGGACAGTGGAATAAATTGCTCGAAGCTCTAGTGAAAAAAGGAAGGAAACTTTAAAAAATTATACAAAATCGTTAAGCGTTGCGAATAGCTCTGATAATAAAAGTACCTACAAATAAAAAAAATATGTAATGTTTGAAATTTGGATATTGTTTTATCCTTCCCTGATACTCTAATACCCATACCTACTTGTATAAAAAAAAAGGTTTTGAAAGTTGGTAGGTAACCCCAAGATACGAACAGGCACATTATAAATTATTAGTATGTATGTGTATAGGTATCTTCACGCCAAGTCTTACGGAGTAAGCATTGAAACAATAGTTTAATAGTCATATGCCAATTTTTAGGAGGACCAATCTCTTTAATAAACGTAACAACATGCCATATTATTACATATTCTCTGACCATGCCTATATTTCCAGAAAGGGTTAGCAGAGTAAATGCATCATATAAGCCATGCCTCGTGTAGTGGCGAGTCTATTGACATCATCGAACTCATTACCAAACTTCGTGGGAAAATTCTGTAAAATGGGAAAAAAATCAATAGCACTAAGTTTCCCCCGGACCCGGCGATCGAACCAGGATCCACAGCGTAGTAGGTATATTACTGAGACAGTTATGTAATAGCACGCCTTCTACTCTCATCTAATCATAATATAGGTAGGTAATTACATACTGTACTACCTACTTATACATATATTCACGATTTTATGCAATATCCTGATACAAGAGCAGATCAAACTGTATTTATTAATTGTGAAAGTTAATAGCCGTGTTTCACGTATTATTTATTTATTTATACTTTTATGCACATTATACATATGGCGGACTTAATGCCACTAGGCATTCTCTGACAGTCAACCATGGGGTTATGGGAGAAATAGTGAAGGGTGCGGGAGCAAAAAAAAAAATTACAAAAAGTATTATTTAAGTATGATATCAAGTACAAAACAAAAAAATAATAATAATATATCTATTGATGGTACTTACTAATTAAATAGGGGGTTTATATACTATCTTTCCATGCAGTCCTGCAACCACAGAGAAATGAAACTGATAGGTACTTCTCATATGCCTCTCATTCGTGTTAAAATTAGGTAGGTACTTACTTATACAACCACTGCTACTCAATAAAATTGTTGTAACATTTTTACTATAGAAAGAAAAAAAAAACTAACTAGTCCCCATAGATAAGGCATATTTCATGAAAAAAAAAATTAACATTAGGTATATTATGACTGCTTAGGACTGCTTCGGGTCTGCACAGCAGGACAGAGTAGATCAGAAACAAACTTTATGGTAGCCAATCGTAAATAGATAAGGACGATAATGGCGATGCAGAAATTTTTCGTATCAGCTTTTATAGGTAGGCACCTACTATGACGCTTCCGTCATATTCGTCACATTACTGATCTGTCTGATATTCACGAAAATCACGAATCACGGCACTACTCTATAGGTAATAGGTATCGCTATATATCTGAAACGTAATGTTTATTTCCTGTCTCATCTTGCACATTATAATAATATTAATAGTGCATCTGAATTCATTGTCACAAAATAATTCCGATTTTGTCAACATTATACTCCTGTTCGCCTTGAACTGCTAAAAGTAACACATTGAATGAGTACGAATTCACTGAATTAAAAAACACACATCTGTTGTTCCATTAACAATAACAATTTTTATTTAATTCATTATAGAATACAAGGTAAGCTACGTTCTTGAAGTTACTTGATTCAGGACAAGTGGTTCTTTCCACGGCTCATTTGTTTTGATAAGATATTTTTTATGAACTACTTGGGGTATAAATAATTGTTGACGCGACTGTTTATAATATGTCTTATGTTGAAATAAATAATTATGTAATATTAAAATTTCAGAAATGGCATATCTTAATTTAAATAGGTATAATATAGCCAAATAGTAGTGTTCAGCCCTATGGTAGGGCTTACACTCCAGTTAAATGGTAATGTATGACGATTTAACCGGAGTGTTCAGTATATAGAATTTATGTAGGTATATAGTGCTTTTTATTCCTTCGCTTTCATTATTGTCACATTAGATATTCTGAAAAATACGGCGACGAAATTTCAAGAATTTCGTAGCCGGGCCATTTTTAGTGCTCTTTGTTCCTGACTACCGACATTAGCAAATTACCTGGCAACAACATCTTCTAGCAAGCACTTAGGTAAATATAAATATGTACATAATTAATTAACTGGTGGTAGAGTTCCTAGTGTAGGAGCTCCAGGGCGTAAGACGCAACACCGCATCACACCGCGAACACTCTTACAAAATTCCATACAAACGCTTAATTTGGTGACTAATTTGTGTGACACGTGCACCTGTGTGCGTAGCACGTATAAAAAAACCAACCGTCGCCCATAAGAGGGGAGGTGGTTGGGTGATGCGGGGAAATCGGGCGGGACGTGGAAGTGTCCATTCTATACGTAGTATTATTACATATTCTCTGACCGCATTACCTAATATATCTGCCGCTAAATGGTACTGTTCAGCACTATCGTGTTCCGGTTAGATGGTAACACTCACTCACAGCCCCAAACTAGGTACCTATTAAACCCATGTCGTGGGTGCCGTTCTACACACACAACACATGTTGTCGCTGCATACACTACACAACAACCCAGACCCGAAACAAATATTTGTACCGGTGCGGGAACCGAACCCGCGACCCTTCCAATCAAGCGGTCGTCTCACACCGCTGGACTAACCGGATCGTCATTTAGCTCTGCTTTGATACAGGTAACGCCATCTAGAAATGCGGTCGAAACTGAATAGCAACAACCAGTCAGCCGCGTAGCCATTGATATACAAAAAACCCCGCGTAGCCGTTACAATATTGAAACGATAACGCTAAAACAATGTTGGGACTTTGGGACGCTCGGCAGAAAGTTGTTTTCGTCTGTTTGTCGGAGAACAAAGTAGACGGCTTCTGTAGCGGTGTGCGCCAGAACCACGAGGTGGCGTTGGTGGCTCAGTTGGTTCACAACCCAAATTATGACAATACATAATACCTAGTTTAAATCAGATGTTATTTGAATCCAGTTATTGTACAGTATGTAGTAATTTACCTACTCCTCCTTGTTCTCAACAATATTCTAAAAGATACATAATACCTATAATATCAGTAGTTATATTCCAAGATGCGGAAAATATTTTGTTTACATATATAACTCTGTGCTACCGACATTCGCAGATCACCGGATAGCGAACACTTCGGTAAACACAAATTGTTTGATATCACTTCACTTTTTTCTACTACATTCAGTAGTACTAAGAGGTAAAATGCACTAGTTTTGAAATAGGTGGTGCCATCTAGAACTGTGATCGGAACTGAATAGCTGCAACCGGTCCGCATAAGGCTTTGCCGCGTAGCCAGTTAGCGAGGTTGAAACGACCTCGCGATGTTGGGACGCTCGGCAGAAAGTTGTTCCCGTCTGTTTGCTCGTAGAGAAGGCTCATGTAGCGGTGTGTGCCGGAACCGCGAGGTGGCGTTGGTGGCTTGTAAGCTGAAATATAATTCAAATTAATCAAATTTTAGATTGATTGATTGAACTCATCGACGATAGAACCAAAGCTGCGTTGTGTCGTCGATGATTGAACTATGTTGTAATAATACGTAATGCATAATACCTCTGTAATCGATCCCGACTGTTTTGCTACTCTCTCTTGCTTTCAGAGCCAAACCCTAAAATGAAACATGCATTTTATAAATTACTAGCGGCCCGCACGGGTGCTATTTAGGTATTTACATAATATTGAAACTGTAAATTAAGATGTACGCTATCCTACCTGGTAAGTTGGATTAAACTGCACACGGTGCACAAGTTTGTCCAATGTTTGTCAAGAGTCCATCGCGGACAAACATTGTGACACTTACCAGCATTTACCAGTACCTAAGTGGTAGTAAGTAGGGAGATGCTAGTTATAATTAATTTTCAGAAAGTAGATACTACTTAGTCATCAAACAACTTAAACGGCCTACACACCGCCCTAAAATCAGAGGCGATATCGGAACAGTTGTGGCGGGGATGATCGTCCCTAAATCGTGAATTCGCTGGAAGCGATACAATTCTGGTCACGATTTGCCTACACACGAGGCGATTTAGGTTATGATCTAGGGTCCTCCCCACCACTGCCCCGATATCGCGTCTGATTTTAGGGTCGTTTGTAGCCGTTCTTACTGAAACTTCAAAGTACTTGGAATTTTACTTAATACGCGTGAGTAGGTAATTTGTTAGCAGAGTAATTATTTGGCTTAATATAAAACTTGCCGGAATGTTAGATTTCAGCATATGCAGGAAAAACTCTCCCTCCATTTGTGGCGGTGAATCTGGGTCTAGCATTATTATTGTGAAAAACTTTTTCTGAAAATAAAATTACGTTCAACTATATTTTTTTTTTTTTTAATTTAATAGGACTGTTTAATACAATGTAGCATCTACAAAACGTTAGGGTAGAATTTGCGTTTGCAAAGCGAACTCCGTAGGCCCCGGACGTATCAGGAGCCATCGAGTTAACCGGGCACAGTTCGACATACATTAAAAGTGATTTTTTATAGAAAGCCTTGCCAAATTACGTCTCTTATTGCTAGTTTTCTTGGGTTAACAGTTATTTAATTTTTTGAATGAGAAAGCAATTAACTTACCGAATCTGCTAAAGAATACTGAAAAAGTGGTTCGTCAAGGAACACTTGTTTAGGTAGTAAAATGTCGCAATTATGATCATTCACCATAGTACCTCCCGTACTCGTTATATTTAAGCCTGATAATCGATCACAACCTTCTAACAGGCTTTTTACATCCGCCAAAGAACATTGCTGTATTACAGCACATCCATTTCTTAACGTGAGGAATAAAATTAAAAAGAAAAACATGCTGCACTTAGAAAGACGCAGAAGTTGGTTAAATCTCAAACGCAACTGATTTGTAAACAACTAGCAGCATTAGTACTTTGTTCCGAATTTCTTGTTATGAAATTTTATGGGAAACAAGCGATAAGCTGAAGTTACGGCGTTACGTGAGGCAAGAAACAAAGTGGGTAGCAAAATGTATTAATATTTCTAAGCAGTTTTACCTTGCACCTTTTTTCATTTTTGGAATTTCCTCCTGAAACGATTTGAGTTACCTAATAATATAAGTATATGAAAACTATATGAGGAGTAAAATCAAATGAAACACGAAAGTTGAGGCGTGACACGTTTCATATAATGTCAACATTATTTTAGAAGGTACTCTGTGGAAATGTGCGATTCTTAGGCTGAAGGCTCTCTTCTGCTGCTTCTGCGCTCGCAGATTGCCCGGTGAAGGAGACTAGTCCCGTCTCGAGATACACAGCCTACACAAGCCCGTCTTAACAAAACACGCGCGGTTCTCCCCGCGAGCGCTTTTTTTTTATTTATTTATTATGGCATCGCTATTACGCATATTTCCAGTGTCAAGTAAAACGATATTTCATATTATTTATGCAGCATCAAAGTTAGTATAATATCAAGTTTAATATGTAAGTATCAAGTATATAAGTTATCAAGTATAATATGTCAGTCAAGTGAGTTACAGTCAAGTTAAGTCGAGTAAAGCGATGGCTACTTTACCAGAACATTTACAATGAAGTTTTGGAGGCAACCTGAAAGGTCGTGTTTTCGCACTGTTATTCTATTTCACTATACACGGGCACTGTAATAAACCTATATCAAACAAAATGCCACCAACTTTATTAAATATAACTTAAAAATACACCAAGAAAATGAAATAAAATAAGAGCACCATACGCCTCTTTCAAGGTTCCCGCCAAAAAAAACCCCGCGAGCGCTTGACCTAGCCTGGAGCGGACGGAGCGGACGTGTTTTGTGTTATTTAATTTTGCTAAGCACACCCGACATATCGGCTGCTGCGTTCCAATAATTGACTAATTGATTAACGACCGCGACCGCTGGAAGTAATTGCCGTTGCACTAATGCATTGAAGCGCGCATAGCCCCGCGGCTTGTGTAGATCATAAGCGATCTACTTGGTTAAGGATTACGGGCGCGGTCGGGTGTGTGATGGGTGACCGCTAATGACAAATTAAAAATGCGCGTTTCCGTGCTTCGGAAACGGAACGTAAAGCGGTCGGTCCCGGTTGCTATAGTTAGATAGCAGTCGTTAAATCTTGTCGGAGGCCTTATGGGCGGTTTGAAAACATCCGACAGCGGGTTGGCCACTCACTAACTCGTATCTCCACCAATTCGCATTGGAGCAGCGTGGTGGAATAAGCTCTAGGCTTCCCTCTAAAAAAGGGGCGAGACTCGTGTCCAGCAGTGGGACGTTTAATGGGTTGCCATTATTATTTTTATTAATGTAAAACGGCCGCGGGCGTTTAGGCGAATCTCATATGTGGAACACACGTCGTTCTTCTTTCAAATTCTCGCTAAGTTTTCGTGAAAGTCCACGCCGACTCCGACCCTCAATATTTTGTGGGCGAAGAAGGCGCGATGCGGTCCCGAGCAGTGACGTTATTTATGACGTCGAACGATCGTAGGCGAACGAAAGGGCGTTACGATCGTTGCAGCCGGTAAGTGGAACGCGCCCATTATGTTAATGGGCGTGTTCAGCTGAATAAGAATCTTACAAAAATTCGAAAGTTATTTAGAAACGACCATTTTGTTATAATTTATGTAGGTACTAGGAGGTATCGGTATGATTTCGGTCCAGACATATCTACTTGCACTCACTTGTCATGCTTGTCACTGTTGTCATCTGATATAGGAAGATATGACGGTGAGACCAAATGGAGTCTTTTATTTACTACACTAGGTAGTAGGAAGGTACTTAGCGCTTCATTTGTCTTTCGGCCAAATGTTGGTAATTGCTTACTAATTCTTGTAAGATCTGCAAGATCTTAATTCAGTTGAACACAACCAATTGTCAACTTCAACTGTCAACTTGACAAAGGACATATTTCTGTCACAACATGCGAATATTTATGTGCAGATGGAGTTTTAGTTTTGTGAAAATAATAATTAATTTGCTATAAATACATAATGTTATTTATGACTTATAAGTAGGTATTTTTAGAACAAACAAATAGATAAATACCTTTTAACTGGGCTATGGAGTCTCACCCATTAAACTTGGTAAGAAAATCTATTTTTAACTTACGTACTTGAATGGTCTTTGTTTTACAGTAACCATTGATTATAAATGATTCTAGGCTCATCAGCAGCATCGTCGTGCCGATGCTCATTTGAGTAATCATAGATACGATGAAGCTATGCAATGTCACCACAATGCGGCTGAATTGCTTCTCGACGCAATGAAATCTACAACTTCGTCAGTTGCACTTGAATCTATCAGCCTCCAACACAGCTATCATCTTAAACAAAAGGATCTTATCAAAAGCAAAAAAGAACAATATGCCAGAGTGAAGAAAGCCATGGAGAACATTAAACTACTAGGAAAAGATACACACTTGAATCTACAAGGTAATGATTACACTAAGTTGCAAGTTGCCATTTATAGGGCTATCAATGAATCAGAATCACGACTACAAATCTTGTCCAGTAATAAAAAAGATGTAACTGATGGGATGGTAAAAGAGAACACAAAGCCAGTAGATGTAACAGATGGCAAAAAGACAGAAAAATCACAACAAACAGTTATTGAAGAACTGCAAATATTAAGTCAAAATTTACATTCTTTGGTAGAACAGTTACTATTACAAGTGGAAGTTCTGAAAGATGAAAATGTGACATTAAAAGAGAGACTGACCTATTTGGAGAAGGAAAGAGTGAAGTATTTGAATATAGCCTCTACAGATGGAGGTGGCACTATGAGAGACAATATTATACCAGGTCATGAAGGATTAACCTCAGATTTAGCCAAAGTGGAATCCAATTCTGCAGGGACAAGTGTACCAATTGTAACAACAATTGAAAGACAAAATCAACAGCTAAATTTTGATTTGTCTGCTTTGAAATAATGATTTGTATCTAAGTGACCATTATTAAAATGTGTAAATAATTTACAGTCCCCAGCAAGAAATATTACACATTGATTTAGGAATGAGACTTAGGCTATTTTTGACTCCGTAGAGCATTATAACTAGCTGATTAACTCTTTCTAAGCATAATGTGCGATATTTCTTGGTGGTTATTAAATATATAGGCTCGCTTTTGTTTGGTGCATTTTTGTTTGATCTAACAATCTTAATTGAAGCAAAGAAAAAACAATACAGCAAAGGAAATGTAGTTTTACCTGGTTTTCCTTTCTACCAATGTGCAATGCAGCTGGCATATTCACTTCCAAGGCAGGGGCAGGATTTTCTATCCAAAATCTAAGAGGGAAAAGGGGGGGACAGAAGGGCCATAAAAACTGCATTTTATCGGGCTGACCTGAATAGACCTAATATTTATTTACTTCAGTGTCAATTTTTTTTTAATCTTATTTGATTCTGACGAATATAGTACCTATGAATGAAAACCTATGAAGTAGCTATTGCTAATAATACTTAGTATGTGTCAGGTTGTTTGTTGAAATATTTTCAAAAATTCAAAGACTTTTTTTGAATTTTTGATTGATGTGGATCCAAAAGTTCGAAACCCGACCAAGAAATTGAAAGAAAAGCGGGTCTAATTTTATTTTTATTTTTCGAAATAGTCTCCATCTAGCTCAACACACTTCTTCCACCTGAACTGCAGCTTGTTTATCCCCTCGAAAAAAAAAGATTCCGGAAGGTCGGCGAAATACTCGTTTACTACGACTATCACCTCATCTTTGGTCGAAAATTTGGAGCCACCCAAATGTTTTTTTAAATTTGGAAATAAATGATAATCTGAGGGGGCTAAATCCGGCGAATAAGGTGGGTGGGGCAGCAATTCGTAGCCACAATCATGGATTACAGACATTGTTTCAACCGAAGTGTGAACACGTGCATTGTCTTGATGGAACAAAACTTTCTTACGCAACATTCCCGGCCTTTTTTCTTTTATTTCTTCTCGTAGTCTTCGTAAAAGGTTACAATAATAACTCGAATTAATAGTTTGACCTTTCGGTAAATAATCTACAAAAATAATGCCCTTCGCATCCCAAAAAACAGAAGCCATGACTTTGTTAGTCGACAGAACGACTTTAGCCTTTTTCGGTGTAGGTGAGTCAGATCTTTTCCACTGTTTGGATTGTTGCTTTGATTCAGGAATATGGTGGTGAACCCAGCGTTCATCCATGGTAACAAATCTAGACAAAAAGTCCTCGGGATCAGTCTCAAAAAGTTCAAACAGTCTCGCGAAATTGTGAATCTAACTCGTTTTTGTTCAGCTGAAAGCAACCTCGGGACCCAGCGAGCAGAAACCTTATGGAATCCCAATTCTTTCGTTATTATGTATTGCACCCGGCCATAATTAATGTCTGTTGTCTCAGCTATCTTACCGATGGTCAAACGTCGATCACCCAGTACGAGATCACAAATTTTATTGATGTTTTCTTTCGTGGTAGAGGTTGTAGGCCGTCCACTCCTAGGATCATCTTCAATGCTCTCACGACCGCGTTTAAACTCAGCTACCCACTTCTTGACACTGGAATACGATGGAGCAGACTCCCCCAAAGTGCCCACCATATCTTGATGGATGTCTTTTGGTGACAGGCCTTTTTTATTGAGGTACTTAATGACTGCACGATGTTCAATTTTCTCAATTATTGAAAATCGCGTCAGAATGCTTCAAACAAATAATCACAGAAAATGTATATTGTGCAGTATCGGAATAAAACTGCGCACAATAAATCAATAGAAGACATAGTAACAAATGACGGTAAATTTAAAAAGATGTCATGTCTCCTTGTAGTTTGGGCCACGAACTTTTGGATCCACCCTTGTAGGCATAATTAGTGTAACTTAGCAAAGATTATATATATTTGTAGCTTAGGGACTTGATAAACCCACCACCCACAAGAGAAGAATTCTTGTTACTGCAGTTTGTTAATTTCGGTTGTCAAATCATCGAATGGTAGTAAATACTAGCGTTGCCAGACGTCCCCATTTTTAAAGTCAAAATTAAATGTCCCGCGCGAGACATGCTTAGTCCCGCCTTCGGTGATAAATAGACCGTGCTTGCAGCGTGCTAGGAAGTGCGTCCGGATTAGTTTGGGTGACAAGACTAGTGTGGACTCTCTTTTAGTACCTATGTTTCAATTTGAAACACTACTAATTAATAAAACTTGTCTTTAATTTTACTTTTTCTATTCAAAAATCATCCTGATGGTAGTATTTAAAAAATAATATTTTTATTAAAATACATTTCTATGGCTATTTTTGCTAATTAAGTATGTAATTATCGAGTAATCGGTAATTTAAAATTAAGTAAATAATAGCGATTGATCGACACAAAAACCTTGGCTCAAAACGCAGATGCGTTGTCTTCCGTGGGCCCGAGTAACGCCTCCGTAATAGTTATTATGGGGCTTATATTACCATCTAACGGGAAAAGGATAACGTGCTAAATAAACACTTTAAATTGGCGGTAATGCGGTGATACCTACGCCATCGTGTTCCGATACTGGAACTCTACCACCAGCAGCGTTGCCAAGTCCCGATTTTTAAGTCAAAATTAAATGGCCCGCGTGGACAGGCTTAGTCCCGCTTTTGGTGATAAATCGACCGTGAGTGGAACGTACTAAGAAAGTGCGTCTGTAATTCAGAAATTAAAATTTCTGTGGCTATTTTTGCTATCTTATTGTCAAGTACCTAAATAGATTATTATTTAAATACATCTGATCTGATTGTGTAGAATTTTTACTATGTTCCCGCTTTTGACGAAATAAGAAGCCTTTTTAACTCCAAAAAAGTTTCGAAATTCCGACTTGGGGAAAAAAAAGAACTGACAACGCTGACCACCAGTGAAAAGAACGCATAAATATATATTTATGATATTTATATAATGTCACCTGGATGTTGAAGAGAACATTTTATGGACAAAACATCATGCAGTCAGCTGCGAAGACCAGCTACATAGTTATAAAGGTAAAGGAAGTAAATAGAAACACACAGTTTATATTTTATATAGATATGTACTACTTATTGGTCTTACACAAAAATAAAATTTTATTCTTGTTTTAAATGTAAAAATAAACTTCCCAGGTAGCCCACTAGGAATAACTTTTCTTATTCTAAAAGAACTCTATACATTAACAAACAATACCACTAGTAACATTTTTATATTTTTGGTAACATGAAATATACAGGAAATACCACCAGAACTATTATATCAATATGAATAGGTCAATCCAGATCTATAGACATGATTACTAAATCTAAAAGCTCATTTTCTGTAAACACCATCAGTTTTGGTTATTATTTCAAAGGGGAAGACCATCAAATTTATTAAGACAAAGGATGTAGATACCTATGTTTTATACTTAGTGCAAAAAAACTTGCAATTAATTCGACTTCAAACAAAATAAAATGAACCCAAACCGAAAGCACATATTATATTACAGTCGTTGGAAAATTTTATTGTTGTGTATTGTTGATTCGAGGAAATAACGTTGAAATATTACAAAATAAAAAACAATGCTGTCTTCCCCGTTTACGAGTAGTTACAAGTTTTCTACAACAGAATGAAAGCATTCATCTGACAATATGTTATGTAATAACTTGTAACATCTAAATCTATTTAAACTTGCTGCGTATTATATTGTAATTAGTGTAGCTTAAAGGGAAAATGTTATATTACTAGTTAATTTAAAATATTAACAACTATTATCACTAATCTATCAATACTAAGTATAACTGTTTCATGTGGTTAAGGACATATTTATTTCAAGTTACTGCTTTGTTAAGCCCATAGGGTACATCACATTAATTCATTGTTCTAGGATAGATATTTAGATTAAACAACTAATGTTTAAAATAAGTTGTATAAAACACAATATTGGCGCAACCGGCAAAATGTGTGTGTCATTCTACTTAATAACTATAACCACGTAGGTAAATAATCAAAGTAATAAAATATATTTTTATTTTGTAAAAGTAGCTCAATGGTATTTAAAGATTCGGAATCTAAGTAGGTATGTGAATATAAAATAGTGTTCTTCTGAAAAATTAAGTATACTTGATTGGGGTCATAAGATGGCATTTATTAAAAAAAGAATTATAATTATCTACCATATGAGCCTGGTTCAATAATAGTATACAATATATTATGTACATTATTATATTTCAAGAAAGCACTATTGGTTATGTAAATGTTATAATTCATTTATATTATGTTTGTTACTTAAACGAGTATCTACTTCATCCTACAAAACAATGAATCTATGTATTTAATTAGACAAATACAGGGTATACTAATAATAGACAAAACAAAACTTTGGTCTTATGGAAAGTGTTAGTGGAACTTATGTATTCCAGAGAATTTAATCTATATACTACATAGTCATTCATTCCAATTTATTAGACACATAAATCAGATTCTTCACATTAGGTACATGAATATTTATAAATCGTTAAAGCATTCGAGAATAGGGCATAAATAGG
Organism: Macrosoma leucophasiata; assembly: GCA_036365455.1. Classification (NCBI taxonomy): domain Eukaryota; kingdom Metazoa; phylum Arthropoda; class Insecta; order Lepidoptera; family Hedylidae; genus Macrosoma; species Macrosoma leucophasiata. Next base: position 11,543,815 of record JAWQUS010000003.1, on the reverse strand, counting down.
CACTAAAATGGCAAATCACATACCAAAGTGAACAGTTAAGTTGAATTAACTCACAACCACAATATACACAATAAAATTTAATTAAAGGGTTAATTACACAAATTATCATATTATCTGCGTAAATAAGTTATTATTTTATACACCAAAAAAAATTACAGTATGCCTTGTCATAAACAATACTTACTTCATTTAGAGACATGTAATTCATGTTTACCTACTGATCAAAAGATTTACCTACTAACCGGATAATGTCAATCATTCAGTTTTGATACAAATTCAGATTGTACATTTGGTAAAAACTATATATACAATATCGTAATTACCAAATGTAATAAAGTGCTTAAATAAAAATACTTACATATTTAAAATATAAATTTTGAATCCGAAAAATCATTTAATTACAGAGGACAACAAGGTGCCTAAAATGAAGTAATTATATATTTTCAAACAGTACCTACCTATAAAAATGAGAATATTATAATTTCTGACGAATTACACGACTTTATGTGATATATAATATCTGAACGAAGACACCTGATTAAAATCTCAGAATACAGAAAAACTATGCATACATTTAAGTTTAAGTCATTCAGATGTTTTGTTTATATTTGAGACTTCTTGAAAAATAAAACATCACCATTTCATGAATTAGAAAAGAAAATATTTCGAAAAAAATCTTACACTGTTTAACTCTTTGCATACTTAGCTACATGGAAAGGTACGTAAGTACGTAGGTAAGGTACCACCTAAAAACGTATGGGTTTGTTTAAAAAAAAAAATGTGTTGTAATTTTTTTTTTAATAATTGTTTTACGGCCACTGATTCAAGTCCTTAACAGCCAATCTTCAGTAATTTTTATCTTCATTTTATTATGATAATGAATATCCATATGGAAGATGACGATGAGTGGATGCTTCCATGTGGAATATGATGAGATGGATCCAGTAAAGTGATGGGGACTTTACTAGGAGACTTTACGAAGTTTTGGAGGCAACATGAAAAATCACTTTCCTACACCTGTGAACATTATCGAATGTTTTATGATAAAAATCCCACCATTTTTACACATTAAAACACGACAATACACTAGTTTCGAAAATTATATCACGCAGCGACAGCTTTTTTCCGCGTTCCCGCCAAAACCCCTGTTGTAAAATTAAAATTTGTAGTGCATGCTTAGTGAATTCTCGTTCGGAATACTAAATGAAATAAGCCAAAGTTAAAAAGTGCTTAATTATGTCAGTAAAATCAAATAAATTTGTATAAGCCATCGACGATGCGTTGTGTCGCCGATGGATCCGCAATGTATATGAATATAATTTTAGGCAATGCCGTTTAACAAATAGAGGTGTCCTCTACGCTTCTATGCCGGCCGGCTTGACCGCCTAACCGTTCTCGTTTGCGTCTTTGATTGTCGTTTTGATACGCTATCGCTTTGAGGCGTAGGGACGAACCGACCAATAGTAAAAAATATTCTGTTGCAGTCAATCAACGGAATGGCAGTCAAATCATTGCAGTAGCCTTGCTAGTACTAAAATAGACAGTGACAGCAGCGTCCTACGGTAACATTACCGCTACTGCCAATCCGCATGACAAGGATAGCGATTAAGGCATACTCCCAGATGATGCACAACTTTGGAGGAACCTTTTTGTACAGCAGTGGACTGGAACTTTATGATCGCTTTCATAAAGCCTACAAAAGTAATAAAGACAGTCAGGTTATAGCTATTTCTCTCATAGGTGGTACGAAAAGACAAGAAAAATCAAAGTCGTAAACAAAAACAAAAGCGATTCAGTAAGGTGGTCGAGCTGCAGATAAACACATAGTAATTGCATGGAGATTCTTAGTCGGGCACCTTCAAGGGTACATCCATCTCTTTTTAACAATAGATTTGCATAATACCATTTACTTTCAAGGCAAACTGTATAACATAAATACATTTTACGTTGTTTTTAGTAGATTTTAAGTATGCAGTTTAACCTGTATTCGGTATAATGCCTTCGGTTTCGGTCGCTTTTCAGCTTCCGTGGTCTCACGCCTGACCTTCTCTTCCACGGAAGCTGAAAAGTGACCGAAAAGTCGGGTTTGATTTTAAATAATAATTTTAGTTTAATATACGCGAGATAAATCCGAAAACTAGTTTTATTTCAATGAGTGCAGCTCGCGAAAACCTAAGAACATTAAAATTTTTGTTAATCTATTATTTTATCAGTTAGCATTTAGGCAATACTATTCTTATGGTGAAAGTAGACATCTGATAAATATATAACTCAAATAATTAAATACTGTTAAAAATAAATCTAATTGGGGCACAAGTGATTTTTACACTTTGTGAAAATCAGTGAAGATGGAAGTTCACAAAAATCAAGGCGTATAGGGAGGTGGTGGTGGAAGAACTGAGAGATCGTCAAAAGGGAAGTACTGTTGAGTACCTAATACCGGAGGAGCAAATGTTTGATGAACGGCAGGCACATAATTGGCACTCGGGGTGTATGGGGGCAGAGTCGGCACAGCTGGCGTTGGTCCCACGCTGTGAGCTTCGTATCCGTCCCAGTCTTCCATAAGATTTCGCCTTTGAATTTCTTCGTCATTAGTTAATGGAGCACCCCAAAGGTTAGCGGCTGACGCTAAGAGCGACAAGGCACCTGGAATAATAAAGTAATATTATGGTCATTATAATCATATTATTATAGGGAATGATTAAGGTAATAATAAAACGATAATTTTATTTAACGCTTATAAACTGCCACATACAATTTTATCACTTTGCTAAGGTATAAATATAACTGTCATTTAATTTCCACCATTAAGGTAGGTAGATGGGCTATCTGCGCGTTTGCTGCTAAAAAAAGCTCCCATTTATTGAAGCGCCAAATTTCTAGCACACTCCGCTCACATATTGCTATCCTGGGCGTTTACGAACGACGTGCAATTCGGGTGTCACATTGAGTGTAAGACCAATTTCGCATCTAAAAAGTTAGGGGTGCTTAACAAAGCGAGGCATTATTGCACCTTGGGGAGCTACTGTAGCTTTATAAGGCCCAAGAGATTTGCCCACAAATAAGACCGAAGATACGCGTCTTTGGTATCGTTAACGACCCATGACTCATTGATAGGCTCGAACATCTGAGTCTGCACAGAAACATCTGTGCGTCTCTACAACATAGAGTGGTTTGCTGAACTATTTGATATGGTGCCAGCATCTCTTCCTTCATCGCACTATTTAAATGTGTGGGAGAGCCTTTATAGTGTATTTATTTTAATGTAATTATTTATTTTTAATATATGTAAAACAAAAATGAATATTTTAAGCATCTACTTGTTACCGCTATTAATATAGAGAATAAAAATCATGTTTGTAGTATTTTGTTTTCAGTGGTATATGATGTAGTTTCAGCGGCAACAGATATACATCATCTGTGAAATTTTCAACTCTCTAGCTATCAGGGCCTGGTGATAGATGGACGAACAAAAAGACGGACAGACAGATGGACATGGAAAACATAGTAAAAGGGTGACATTTTTACCCTTTGGGTACAAAACCCTAAAAAGAGCTGCCAAGAAAGGTTACAAACAAAAGTTTTTAAATACATAATGTATTGAAAAAAGTCTTACCAGCTCCAGTTATAGTATAAAATCCATATTCATAATCAACTTGTATTGTATTTGGATCATTATTGTTGACACTCCCCAACACAACAGTTGTGTAATAACACACGCCAACGATTGCAATAACCCAAAAAACACACATTATACTCGGAACAGCATTTCTTCGTAGCATTTTTATAGCTTTGCTATTTAGGGTCGTCAAGTTGATCAACACACCAATACAAGAACAGAGTAACACCATAAAACAGAGTAAAATGAGAACTCTCATAAGAGTAATTATTTCTGGTGTGGTACATGGTGGCAGGCCTGTAAACATGACATAAAATAATATTTAACTAGTCTTAGAATTTCAGTTATGAAGAGCTACACTACTATTATAATCTAACGATAATAATTGATAATAATTGAATAGGGTAGGGTTGAATTATTAGCATCTAAATGATAATAATTCAACCCTACCCTAATATAACATTTTGATTGTACATAATATATGTATATATTTTGCCACCCCTGAGACTAGTTGCTTCGTCTTTGTGATAGTTATTATGGAATCATCATCATTTGGGGGCAGATAGATTAGGTGCTACGGTGGTGCCTACGCCCTCCAGCTCGTACATTGGAACTCTACCATCAGTAAAATAATATATATTATTATATTTATCATAGAAATATATATTTATTATCATCTATAGACTTCACTTTTATTCACTTCTAACCAATAACTCTAGGGCTTGACTCATTTAACTTGTACGGCTCTGTAATTTCCAGCACAGAGGCATAACACCTTAGGCCTCAGGAGTGGCAATGCATCTGCATGTTGACCTCTGGGCATTGTGTGGGACACCCACACAATGTCCATATAGGTTGCAGTCATCACTTAACATCAATGTGAACTGCATACTTGCTTGCCACTTTCATTACATAGAAAAAAAAAACAATTACATGTGCTTTAACAATTAATAAGAGTATGTCATATAATAAAAAATATTGTAAGTGCTAATGAGTTTGTTTTTTAAATGGATATTCAAACTGTTTTCTTCACAGAGTAAGTGGTTATAGCAGACAGCTCTCAGACTTAATATTATATGACTAAGGCCAAGTGCCTTGAATCAGAAACTCATTTATTCATTTAGGGTGACAGGCAGCTCTTATGACATGTCAAAAACAAACAAAATAAATTAAAGTGAATAACAAATGATATACATGTCAAACAAGATAAAAAATATATGTATAGTCAAGAATATCACTAAGATAGAACAAAATATAATAAACTAATGTAAAAAGTATATCAGTAGAATGTCTCATTTCCCCTTTACAAACTGATAACAAAGAGTAAAAAGAAAAGAAAAAGAGTCATTCTTTGTCATTCACCGGCAGAGTTCCAAGGGCCAATATGATCTGAGAAAAACCTGCCCAGAAAAACTCAGTCGGCTCTTTTAAAAATATTAATAATATATAATATTTGATTATGTGATTCATAGATTTCAATAAAGATTTTGTAGAAAGTTTAGCAGTAACAGACCACAACTAGTCTCAAAGTACCGGGTTAATTGACCATGTTAAAGTATAAATGATTGTTACAAGTACAGTGTACATAATATATGTAATAAATAGTCATATTTACCAATGAAATCTGATCTATTTATTGGCTCATATTCACTCCCTTCGTGGAAGGTTATTTGATCTCCATCATTATCTTCATCAAATGTAAAGAATTGTGCCAGAGACAGACTTTGTGTGCAATGGAGTCCCTTAATTCTAAACCAACTTGGCTGAACTAGTGCAGCGCAAGTCAAAAGAAATGTGAAGACATTAAAAAATGCAGCAATCTTATTTAACTCTTTATCTTTGAATGGAAATGTCATTTTAATTCCTGAAATTAATAAAACATGATATAGGATCCGTTGAATTCCTATAAATAGTTAGAATATGAAGTTAGCTGAAATGTTTATTAGAAGTTTTCCAATTAATATCCTTATTAGTAAATAGTAAGGTGTATTCTAACAAAAACATGACATGTGGCTATTAATAGTCAACAGGCAGGAGGTATCCTTGGGGGAGGTAAATTTCTAATTTATTTTTTTTACAAATGCTTCATACTTAGATATTTAAGATTACATATTATTAATATTGCTTAATTTGAAGACAACATAAAAAGTTAAATTATTACATGAAAAGTTATGATCAAATGCCAACAGTACTGGAACAAACATATAAAACAGCTGCAGCAAAATCAACTTAGCAGCCTAAGTGAAACGTAGGAAACCAGTAATTGGAATTAAAAGGCGATATTTAAGCAATATCACATGAAATTTCCTCAACAAGGTTGCACGTCATACCTCTAATCCAACTCAAGCAGCCCATGTTTCTACGCCTATCATCAGTAAAGGCACAATTATTGGCAATTTATTTTAACAAATACAATAAGATTGATTCGAAATCGTTGTTAATCCATTTAAAGACGACTTATAGAACTAAAACACCAATTAATTGATCATACAATAAACTTCTCACAGGGTTCACAAAACATTCCGTCCGTATTTCGTGAATCTGTCAGTTTTGTTTGACAGCAAAAGCAAAGAAAAAAAAGCATAGAGAATAGAGCAGACTGCACAGATAAAGCACCGATGTAGATAAAATTAAAATGGACATAAAAAACAAACAGAGTCTATGTACAGTATGCAGCAAGATATTTTTATTATTAGGTAGTGCAAATCGACCTTAGGAGAGAGACTCTGGATGAATTACCTACTATCATTTACCTATGCGGTAAAATACTTACTATATTAAAATTTTTCGCTATCGTACACAAACATGACTATTTAAAGTAAGTACATTAAAAATGTAACACTTCAGAACTAAATAAAATAGGTACGCTTACACTCACAGCCTCACACTAGGAAATAAACCTGTGTCGTGGGTGCCGTTGTACACACACAACACGTATCTACACAAATACCCAGACCCTAAACAAATATCTGTATCCCATACAAATTATAATAAAATAAAAATTATATTTGTCTCGGCGCGGGGATCGAACCCGCGACCCTTTGAATCAAACGGCCGTCTCCACACCGCTGAACTAACCGGGTCGTCAAACTATTACAATTATTTTACATCAATAGGACGAAGGAATGCTAATTAAGTTTCAATGCAGTAGCACGCTGTAACACAAGACACAAACGCACACGCACATTTGCGCAAGCGCCTTGCGCCGCGCCGTACAAACAAAACAGCAGGGTGTAGGCATATGGATACTTCCTCTCCTACGCCGGCGGTCTATTTTCTCTCCGTCCTACGAATTTTCGATCAAGTTGCGTGTGCAAAGGCGAGTTTATTTTTTTTTACCAATAACAAAAGACCACAACGCCGCTAGAGAAGTTTCACTTCAAAAATGAAATAACCACTAAGTACCTAAATACTTATTTGTACCTATAGGTAATCTTAATACTCACCTATCACCAACTTCGTTTTTACCTGTCGTATTGGTCTCTCTCATAGCGCTGTGTTTATATTGTGTTCCTTTAATACCCGGCGACTGTAAAGCCGAGCCGAGCCAACAAGATCAAGTTTTTGATACCGATAACGTTGTGTAGGGAGCACTCTGTATGTCCCATGATGCACCAGTTACCTTCTATAAATATCTGTAAAAATTTAATATCGTCTCAATATGTTGTGGTCTTATCCTTTCAAAAAAGTTTCTCGACTAACTAGGTACTGCGTAATGTCGAATGAATGAATGACAAAATAGTTAAACGTTTCGAATGTAGGTACCAACAGTAGTAGGTACCTCACAAATTCATCCGTGAAATTCAAGTGAAGTTAGTTACAAGTCGCTACGATGAAGGCGAATTTATAGTATAAGAAGGGTAAGTACCTACCTACGCGACGAGGAAAATTTTTATTCTCCCTACATGAAGTAGGTACTACTACTTATGTTTTATACGTATAACTGTAAAGCAAACGAAAAATTTGTAGGCTACATATATACGAATATGGATATAGCTTTACAGTAATATACTTACACATAGTAGGTATCTTTCTATTTGCTTCTACCTGCCTTTAATCTAACTCTTCTAACTGCCTCAGTAGCCTAGTGGTAGCAGGCCACTACTACTACTCTGGGATCCCGGGTTCGATTCTCGGGTTGGGGATATTAGAGATAACGGTGTAAAATCCTTTATTTCTGGTTCTATTGGCATTTTTCCATTTTCTGGAAGTTGCCCAGTACCTCAAAGTTTGGTAATGTGCGGAACGGAGAAGTCAATAGGCTCGACACCTATTACATGGGCCAAACCGTAACCGGCGAATCGTGGGTGTTTGCATGTATGATTGAATGCATGCATTTACCTCTGCCTACCCCTTCGGGGATTACGGGCGTGAAGTGACGTTTCTTTCTATAAGCGTAGTTAGTATTTAGTCCATACTTCCACCTGATATCTATTTGAACAGTATGATATGATGCTTGACCAAATGTCTAGTTAATTAATGCCATCAATCATGGCGCCATATTTGTCAGCGCATCGCTCACTGAATATCATCGTGATAAATTGCTGTGAAATCAAGCAGTTTCAGTTTAAATACACGTAATATGTCACAGTTAGTGTTACTCATTTAATTACTAACAAATTATCCAATTTTACATTCGAGACAATTGCCAGATGAGGCCTTTGGGATGTTAAAGAAACAAGAGCAGACAGCCTGTCTCAATTAATTTAATTTACCTAAATCACGTTTTCTCTTTTCACGTTTTAGATAAACGAGTTACATTTAAATGATAAAAACCCAAGTTTTAAGATTGTGTTTTAATTGGATATTAATATAATTATTAATTGATAGCAATCTTTGTGAAGGGATAAGTGTTCACAACCTTCACAAAAAGTTGTACTTCGATAATAGTGAAGATCTCGGTGATACTCACTCAGTCCTGTACTGCGCGGCTACCGCGGCGTGCCGTGTAGCCCGCGTCAAGTTCCCAGACTTTGACGCAGCTGCGCGACCAAGACCCGCCGTGCCAGCCTGGCAGTGCCGGATTGAGCGGCGTATCGCCGGGGCCAGAGCGCTCATTGGCAAGCTGCTCTGCTTTAGGACGGGCAATACACGCCCACGAGTGATGCGGTTTGTGAGGCAAGCATTTTCAGGAACGGGAATCAACCCTCAAAATTATTCTGCTCACCTCACAGAGCGCATCGACTTCCTGAAGCAGAAAGTTTACGCATGGGCAAACCGGATAAGACGCTTTAAAGAGCGTGTGGGCCGGTATAAAATGAACAGCATGTTCCAAGGTGATCAAAGGAGGATCTATAGAACGTGGGAGCGACCTAATTCGGAAGGGGTTGGCCCGAGCCGACCGGATGATGATGCTATGCTCACATTCGGGCGCAACATCTGGTCGGAACCGGCCGCTCACTCCGAAGACGGTTGGATAGGGAATGTCGAGGGAGCGTGCGAATCAATTCAAGAAATGGATAACATTTTAATTACACAAGAAGATGTAGCCAATGCAGCCCGCCCGATACCGAACTGGAAATCTCCGGGACCGGACGGGCTGCATAATTTCTGGTTAAAATGGCTAAAAAGTACGCACGCTCGCTTGGCAACCCAGTTCCAGTCATCTCTGGAGTCAGGGACGCTTCCACCGTTTCTTACAACTGGTGTGACCCACCTGCTACATAAATCAGGTAGTACCGCGGAACCTAAAAACTACAGGCCTATCACATGCTTGCCAACAGTATATAAACTCCTTACATCAATTCTGAGAGTGAAAATAACTAAACACATCGAAGATTATTCCATCTTGTCTGCCTCTCAGAATGGATGTAGGAGCGGGTCTCGCGGCACTAAGGAGTTACTCCTCATTGCCATGGCAATTAGCCAGCAGGTTCGTCGCAACCGAAAGAGTCTCTCGACTTGCTGGATAGATTATAAGAAGGCTTACGACTCCGTTCCGCATACATGGCTCATGAGGGTTCTGGAGGTGTATAAAGTAAATACAGTTCTACGTACTTTCCTGGGCTCATGTATGACGCAATGGAACACGGTCCTTCGCTATCCAGGATCTCGGCAGCCCCTGGCGGTCGGTGAACCTGTGAGAATCACCAGGGGTATTTTCCAGGACGATAGTCTGAGCCCCCTATGGTTTTGCCTGGCTTTGAATCCTCTAAGCGCTTTGCTAGAGGCTTCGGGCCTAGGCTATCGGCTACGCAGAGACGGTCGGATGATATCACGCACGTCGGCGCACTATTTTTTATTTTTTTATATATTAGTTTTTTTTTTTAAACTTATGTATGTAAAAAAATATTAAATAAGATGAAGAATAAATGAGTGTAATAATAATAATACTCTTTATTGCACACAATAGATAACAATACAGGAAAAATAATTAGGACATAAAGTACAACAGGAGGCCTTATCGCTAACAGCGATTTCTTCCAGGCAACCTTACACGTAAAGAAACCAATTCAGGAAGTAGTAGGGGTGTACAACATAGTGATAAATTAAAAGTATCTAATTGTAATTAAACAATAAGTGACCTGATAATAGAGCAAGGATAAAACAAACATACAAACATAAAAAATAACAGTTTTCAAAGAAAGATCCGAGAACAAGTAAATAATAAAACTGTAAGAGTGTGAATTCTGTACATTAAAAATATTTAAAAAAAAATACCAGGGGATGTTACTAGATCGATACAAAACACAAATATGTGATTAGAATTTTTTTTGTCTGTCTGTCTGTCTGTCAGTTTGTTCAAGCATCACACATAATCTACGGGTCCGATTACGATGAAACTTGATATAATTATACTTTAACCTTTGGCGCACAACACTGGGTATTTTTTATCCCGAAAAAATGTCTGTTTGTCTGTGTGTTTGTGCACGCTAATTTCAGAAATGGCTTATCCGATTTGAAGTTTCACATATATATTGTGGTAAGTTTTACTAAACATTTACCCCCTTATTCTGTACCTATCTCATAAATAATGATAGCTAGAAAGCTAACATTTTCACAAATTATATATTTTTGTGACCGCTATAAAGACAAATTTAATTACTAAAAATAAGAAAATGAAAATATTAAGGAGTCCAGGGTATAATACAGTAAACGTATTTTTTTGCACGAGTTCGACTCGCACTTGGTCGGTTTTTTCTTCGGTTATAGAAGCTTAAAATGGCTTTTTCGAAAATACAGTTCCACAAGCACAGGGTCCCGAAGCCCAGCGACCCGACGCCCAGCGTCCCGACGTCGAGCGTCCCGACGCCCAGCGTCTCGACGCCCAGCGTCCCGACGCCCAGCGTCCCGACGCCCAGCGTCTTAGCGTCCCGACGCCCAGCGTCCCGACGCCCAGCGTCCCGACGCCCAGCGTCCCGACGCCCAGCGTCCCGACGCCCAGCTTGCCGATGCCCAGCGTCCCGACGCCCAGCGTCTCAGCGACCCGACGCTGAGCGTCCCGAAGCCCAGCGTCCCGACGCCCAGCGTCCCGACGCCCAGCGTCCCGACGCCCAGCGTCCCGACGTCGAGCGTCCCGACGCCCAGCGTCCCGACGCCCGGCGATCCGACGCCCAGCGTCCCGACGCCCAGCGTCCTGACGTCGAGCGTCCCGACGCCCAGCGTCCCGACGCCCAGGGTCCCGACGCCCAGCGTCCCGACGCCCAGCGACCCGACGCTGAGCGTCCCGAAGCCCAGCGTCCCGACGCCCAGCGTCCCAACGCCCAGCGTCCCGACGCCCAGCGTCCCGACGCCCAGCGTCCCGACGCCCAGCGTCCCGACGCCCAGCGTCCCGACGCCCAGCGTCCCGACGCCCAGCGTCCCGACGTCGAGCGTCCCGACGCCCAGCGTCCCGACGCCCAGCGATCCGACGCCCAGCGTCCCGACGCCCAGCGTCCTGACGTCGAGCGTCCCAACGCCCAGCGTCCCGACGCCCAGCGTCCCGACGCCCACGGTCCCGACGCCCAGCGTCCTGACGCCCAGCGTCCCGACGCCCAGCGTCTTAGCGTCCCGACGCCCAGCGTCCCGACGCCCAGCGTCCCGACGCCCAGCGTCCCGACGCCCAGCTTGCCGATGCCCAGCGTCCCGACGCCCAGCGTCTCAGCGTCCCGACGCTGAGCGTCCCGAAGCCCAGCGTCCCGACGCCCAGCGTCCCGACGCCCAGCGTCCCGACGTCGAGCGTCCCGACGTCGAGCGTCCCGACGCCCAGCGTCCCGACGCCCAGCGATCCGACGCCCAGCGTCCCGACGCCCAACGTCCTGACGTCGAGCGTCCCGACGCCCAGCGTCCCGACGCCCAGGGTCCCGACGCCCAGCGTCCTGACGCCCAGCGTCCCGACGCCCAGCGACCCGACGCCCAGCGTCCCGACGTCGAGCGTCTCGACGCCTAGCGTTCCGACGCCCAGCGTTCCAACGCCCAGCGTCCCGACGCCCAGCGTCCCGACGCCCAGCGTCCCGACGCCCAGCTTGCCGATGCCCAGCGTCCCGACGCCCAGCGTCTCAGCGTCCCGACGCTGAGCGTCCCGAAGCCCAGCGTCCCGACGCCCAGCGTCCCGACGCCCAGCGTCCCGACGCCCAGCGTCCCGACGTCGAGCGTCCCGACGCCCAGCGTCCCGACGCCCAGCGTCCCGACGCCCAGCGTCCCGACGACGAGCGTCCCGACGCTTCCCAGCGTCCCGACGCCCAGCGTCCCGACGCCCAGCGTCTCGACGCCCAGCGTCCTGACGCTGACACCTAGCGTTCCGACGCCCAGCGTTCCGACGCCCATCGTCCCGACGCCCAGCGTCTCGACGCCCAGCGTCCCGACGCCCAGCGTCCCGACGCCCAGCGTCCCGACGCCCAGCGTCCCGACGCCCAGCGTCCCGATGCCCAGCGTCCCGACAATGAGCGTCCCGACGCCCAGCGTCCCAAAGCCCAGTGACCCGACGCCCAGCGTCCCGACGTCGAGGGTCACGACGCTCAGCGTCCCGACACCCAGCGTCCCGAAGCCCAGCGACCCGACGCCCAGCGTCCCGACGCCCAGCGTCCCGACGTCGAGCGTCTCGACGCTCAAAGTCCCGACGCCCAGCGTCCCGACGCCCAGCGTTCCGAAGTCGAGCGTCTCGACGCCCAGCGTCCCGACGTAGAGCGTCCCGACGCCCAGCGTTCCGACGTCGAGTAATATTATAAAAAGGTAAAGTTTGTAACTTTGTTTGTTTGTTTGTTTGTAGGGGCTAGCTAATCTTCGTAAATACTGAACCGATTATGAAAATTCTTTCACAATCAGAAATGTACACTATTCAGGAGTGCTATACTTTATATTTTATTATGATAGTAGTAATGTAGGTAAAATTCCACCCGTGCGAAGGAGCGGGCCGCAATGGTGTAAAAGTAGTATAGGTGTAAAGTATTGATATTTTCTTACTTTTCAATGGGTTTCCTATTGTTCTAATTTTTGGCCTTTAAAGTTATCAGCACTGGCTTATAAGAATAAGTAGCTAAGCGTGTTAAAACGATCAAAATCTATAGTTGATACCTAATCGCTTGAAAATGATAGTTCTGCATATTTATCGAAAGCTTACACAAATGCATCATTAATAACAGGCAATGGCTTCTATTACCTAACCGGAATCCGCTCATTTTGTATGTGATTAATGCTTGAATTTCCTGTTTGCAACAATTTGTTACCAAATTTGTGTTAGGATGGTATGACTTGTAATAACTTCATGAATTTCTCGTTAGCAAAATAAAGCCATACACCTATTTAGTTTTTTTTAAAGTTCATTATTCATAGTTCAATAGTAGGAGAGATACTGAACCCTCTGAGTAACGTTGTCCCTATAAGGCTAGAATTTTTTTTAGGGCTGAATCATAACATCGTAAGTACAAAAACCATCGGATCTGGCAAGGATCAACCCGTCACGTCATATGGATTTCTGATGATTAAAGTAACTTCCATATTTTAGATATGGCTCGATTGCGACCATTTATGTTGCGTCTAAAGACTCAATCGTAGGTATATCAATAGCAGGCTAATTGATGTACAATTTACATTACATTATACGCTCGATACATGGGTGCGATACGGGACTTCGAAAAGTGTAACACCGAATATCACGTCCCCGTAAGTTTACTAACACGAATATAATTTATTGAATTCGTCCTAACAAGTTCATCGTCATGGAAACACCACTACAAATATAAATAAGACGCAACGATTATGGTCGCAAAACTATGGCTGCCAGATCTGAAATATGGAAGTAACCATAGAATTATAAGTATGGAAGTAACTTTCTCATCAGAAATCCAGATGACGTGCAGGGTTGATCCTTGCCGGGCGATGGTAATCGCACTTAGCATATTATGACTCATCCCTACAAACATTTTTAGGCATACAGGCGTTCCGATACTCAAAGGTTTCACTAGCTCTTGGACCATAATGAAAAAAATCGTGATTTTGTTCTATGTCTGAGGCGTTTATTTTAAAAGTAGCAGGCAAAGATTTAGAAAAAAATAAAAAAGGTAAGAAGAGGAATTCTTTTGGTAGCAGTTGTTCCCGATGTTGTACGTTTAGATGTTGACAGTTTAGATAGTGAAAATTGCAGTTAAAAGACATTAAAAAAAACTAGCGGTATTGAGAGCTCGTAGAAGCGTTGCACTCTTATATGTGTTAACAGTTTATTCACGTTTGTTCTGTAATGGAGATTAGGGTGGAGTACGTACATTGCCATCTAACCGGAAAGCGTAGCCCTCCGCACCACCACCTAGCCGCTAGGTGATGCTGTAGAAGGCTACGCTTTATCATTATGAAGAAATCATCTTCTTTTGGAAGAGCAGTATCCGATCTGGGTGCATACTATAAACTTTTATTGCTAATCGACACTGAGTCGCTAATGATTTTTCTCGTTTCTTCAAATGCACCATCAGATTAAACAAATGAAACAAAATAATGGCATTTCATTGAATCGCAATAAGAAGTAGACACGGACTCTGTTTCGTGTAAGTCGGTAGGTAGATACTTTAGCACTTTTTTATGTAGGTATCAAACGAAGGTGGCAAATAAGCATGCAGTTCACATGGATGTTAAGTGATGACTGCAGTTAGCAGATAGATTTGGTAATGCAGTGGGCCTACGGCTTCGAGCTCCTACACTGGAACTCTACCACCAGTCCAGAATCGCAATACAACGTCGTGTCAAAGTCTTGTATAGACCGCTGCAAGGCGAAACCATAGAGATACGAAGTAAAACACAAATATTTGTGTAACAATTCTTGCTCAAGCTCTCATTTCTCGTGAAATTTACCGCAAAAACCTCGATAGGTGCACGGTGCAGATTAGGTTGAAGGGAAAATCCGCTGTTCGACAGCTATGTACGATATTTTAGGAAAACTTTATCCACGTCAAGATTACGCAAGAAAATGTATGCTTGCGCTCCTTTTTTGTAAGATAAGAGATTTCTTTTCATAGAACGATGCAACAAACTGTCCAAATACTCGTTGATGTAGGTAGATGGCATCACGAATCTTGTAGCTCAAGGTACGAGACTCATTAAGAAAAATATTGTAAGGTATGTATTAATTTTGTGTTTAAATTAGTTTTTTTCTTATGTACCTAATGTCATGAAAGTGACCAACAAGAGTACAGTTCACATTGATGGAAATTGGCAAATTGGAATGTCCGCATCTACAATATATAGGTACCTACAATATAAATCTTTATGTAAAGACCAGAGATTTCAATGACGATTGCTACTCCTGAGATAAAGCTGTTACCTATAGGTATGTATCTATATCTGTGTCATATAATTATACCTCTATGATCTGTGTTGGAAATTCCGGAGCCGTAGGTATCTATCTATTCGTAACTGAGGTTAGGTCCTTTCAAAGTAAAAATAAAGACTTTCATTTTAAGATTTGTCACCTTTATCCCATTTATTCGTAATAGAAATTATATGGAAACTTGGAATACATTTTATCCATTTAACAAATAAATTAGTGGACATTTCACTTCAATGTAAACATTTCGAACATAAATAATTGTCTGGTTTTCATTTAGCATTTGCCAATACGTAATGGTCGTCGTTTATTTGCTGACCTTGTTTATAACAGAATGGTCCAAAGTTAGTTTATTGTGTTTGTTTTGGAACCTTCATTACAGGGTGTGGCGTTCAATATTACCAGTAACATAAGTCGCTAGTTTTTTTATCGTCATTCCTATTTAATAATAATATGATATGTTTCAGCTGAATTAACGTCGTATAACGTTACGTAGCCCATTATTTGCTGACGGCAAATTAACTTCAGCAAATTGATCTGACTTATTTTGATACTGTATCTTTTGGGGTTATGAAAATAATCTCTGTTATCACAACTCGATAACGTTTCATTACAATTCGATTAAGGGTTTCATCTAAATTGCAATAGCGGAAGAAATAAGATGAAAATACTTTACTTTTTGTGCAATACATGTCATGTAGATATGAATGAAAATGTTTTGATGTTTTTACTGTTAATTTAATAGAGTTCGAATGAAGAAACTCATAGACCAAGGTACCTACTATCGCATTATAATATTCTTAAATAATGTGGTCAACTTATTACTTTTGTTACTTACTGAGGTATAGGAGCCAAAGATTGAGATCCAGTGACGTAGCTCGGGGATGTATCTGTACGTACCATTTTTTTAATTGTGTGGCGTACAATTATACATTCATGCTTTAATTATCATTAATGTGTGCGCACGTAGTAGGTTCGTACGTATCTTCACGCCAGGTTCCTAACGGGGTAGGCAGAGAGTATGGAGCGCCAGATATCCCGGTCCTGACACACCTCCCGTGCCTCATCTACCTTCATCATTCTCTTCATACATGCACGTCGATTCCTAAGACTTTTGACCCCACCATCAGACAGAACTCGACCTATTTGGTCATGGTAGGTCAGTCTTGGTCAGGTACGTACGTATACAGGGTTAATTTGAAATTAGCGCATCACTTCTTGCAGGCAGCCTCTCTACGAACTCCTCGCTAACGCCTCTCTGAACGCTAATTTAAATTAACCATGTATACTAACGTGAGTTCTGGTTTTATTGTCATTTAGACCATTTGCTATAATATCTGACATAACAGACAGAACAGGCAAAAAAGTTCAAGCTTCAAGCTTCAGGAAATTGCTGCATCAGCACTGAGTTTTCTGGTGTCTATTAATTATAATGATAATGTGTTTTATGAAAAAATGTGATTAGGTAGGTACTTTTGTTTTAATAAGAGTGTTCAATATAATAGGTACTTAAGTGTAGAGATTCTATTTTCACTCAGATTTTTATTACTATACATACTACCTTTTTAAAAAAACCCAGGAAATCGTCTATTTAAATCTAAGCATCTTCATTACGAATTTTCTTGTCCATGAATAACGTTTCTAGTGTACGAACGAAACACAATTAGCGGTTATTTGAGTAGCAACAGCACTTCAGCTTGTCAAATCACAAACGTAAATACCGTTCATCAAATAACATTCATTGGTAACATAACCCATTTTCTGGGATACTTGGCACGAGATAAATCTGTTTTTTTATGTAGGTTAATGTTCATGGCGTAGGTTAAAAGCATGTATGTAAATACAATATTGATCATTGATATTGCCGATATTGGAATTTCACCATCTGAAAAGCATTCTGTTTCTAAATTAAGTAGGTACCATATTTTATCTTTTTACATTTTATCTACACATATCTACTTGTGTAGGTAAGTATACTTAATATAAATTTTATTTTTTTATACAGTGATAGGTAGGTATATCCCGGGTTGAATATGAAATGAAAATAAAAAAAATACTTAAGTAGGTACCTACGACTCCATCACCCATAAGTGGAGGAAAATTCTTCCGCAAGTACATCTAGTGAACCGAACAACGGCGGTGAAGTAATTCCAATTTTATTTAATCATTTATTTCAGATCTATAGGTACAAAATAAAAATATATTATAATAGATGGAAGTAAATATATCTAATAATAATAAATATTTTTTATAATTTCATTCAAACAGTAGGGCAGTAGGGAAGTAGCTCCTATTCCAGTTTCTGCTTTAGTTCATTCTTCTACTTTAGTCCTACTGCTGGAGTTCAATTATAAATTCGTTTTAATTTCTTGTTGATAAATGTTTTTTGATCATTATTGTCTGGTTTAACAATATTAAATAACACCATTGTAACGGTCAAAATTGGTATGAAATTGTTCATAACTTTGTCTGTCAAATTCAATTGACAGCTCACTCAAATCCGTGGCCTCCTGGCCTCATTTTGAAGTTTGTAAATGTACCTACATTTCTTCACAATCATTTATTCGTAGTAGTGAGGCCTACTCAAAGATCCTTAACGGACACATACAAACACTTCCGAAACATTCATAGCAGATTACTTTTGGAATAGAGTGTTTGTAGTTGATTTATGTAAGTACTTTGTGTGATTGAGACATTCGTAGGGTTTACTGTAGGTAATACCGCTTTATCGAGTTATTAATTAATTATCATATAAGTATATTTTTATATTCATTTAGATACTTACAGAAACATGGCGTAAGAATATGAGTATTCACTTACCATCAATGTAAACTGTATACTTAGATACTTGTATGCTAACTTCATGACAAAAAATGTATTGATAAATCAAAACACCAAATAGACAGCAGACCTCAAATATTTTTAAATTTTCTGTATTATTAAAAAAAAATAGTTAGTAATTTTGTTTTAGTTATCGTCATGCATCACTTCTTGCTCTACACAAAACACTGAATCTTTTCACCAATTTGAGTAACAGCTTCCCCGATCTATAGCATTAATTCTACAGACAACCACAAATTGCCACACCTCACATCCATTCGGCGAATGTCGATGCGGTATTTCGGTACTCAGAAAACTTTCAGAAGCAACTTTAGTCATTATGACCCGATTACCGTTCAGAATTTGGATAGCTCGAAATATGCTTAAAGATTTTCCCGCACCTTGCTTTCAATACAAAACCACTGGACAACTATTTCTCTTTTCTTTTTGTAGGTAGGTTTCTTTTTATTTTCGCCCCCCTTATAACTTCGTTGTGGGTAAAACTATAAGCCTGAATTTTCAGTAATCATGCAGACATTACATTAATATCAACATTAAATTTCAAATTTCATTCAACTTGAACTAGTAGTTTAAGAATTATAGCCAGTCTAATTTTCTGAATTTTGTCACTCACTCACTCACTTACTGTCCGACTGACTGACTGATCGATCATCAAAACTCTTAGGCTTCTAGCAGAAGCAGGCTAAAGAAGCTTCTGGTTTAGAATACAAATTTACCCCCTTATTCATAAACGTATTTTATATATGTTTTAGCTATAGGATGCTTTGTCTTTGTCAGCTGCATTGTCAAATGTGCAGGATAGACAAAGACAAAGGAGAGATTAGCAACACTTTAGCTAAAATACGTTTATGATTAAGGGGGTTAGTGTTTAGTGTATAAATCAAGAAAAAAGCTTACCTTCCATACTGTTCTGTTATATGCCGATTCCAGTATCTCGCAGCGTCCAAGATTTGGGCTTACACCTGGACGCAACACCAAGTTGGAATAATCAAATCACCAATATTTTCAAAAAAAAATCACAGCGACGCGTCAAAAACTTTCTTAATAATTCTCATTATTCTCATTTTCGTCTCTAGCATCAACTCATAGTCATTTGCGAATTACCTACTATTGATCCATAATTTGATCCGTCATAATTGGGATTGAAACAATGTGATGTCATTATATGCAAATGCCAGGTTGTAGGGAACATCGTCAGGTACTTTTACATTCACGTTTTTAATTGGGCCTTTATTTGACAGCGGAACGACATTGATATAAGTATAGAAGGAGTGTTGCATGGTGAAAATACAACACGCTTTTGGATCCAACGCCTTTGGGCGTCGAGACGCTGGGCGTCGGGTCGCTGGGCGTC
Source organism: Macrosoma leucophasiata (assembly GCA_036365455.1). Taxonomy (NCBI): domain Eukaryota; kingdom Metazoa; phylum Arthropoda; class Insecta; order Lepidoptera; family Hedylidae; genus Macrosoma; species Macrosoma leucophasiata. The sequence continues at coordinate 11,524,270 of JAWQUS010000003.1, read as the reverse complement.
GGGACGCTGGGCGTCGGGACGCTGGGCGTCGGGACGCTGGGCGTCGGGACGCTGGGCGTCGGGACGAGGGGCGTCGGGACGCTGTGCGTCGGGACCATGGACGTCGGGACGCTGGGCATCGAGACGCTCGACGTCGGGATGCTGGGCGTCGGGACGCAGGGCGTCGGGACGCTGTGCGTCGGGACGATGGGCGTCGGGACGCCCAGCATCCCGACGCTCGACGTCGGGACGCTGGGCGTCGGGACGCCGGCGTTGAGACGCTGGGCGTCGGGACGCTGGGCGTTGAGACGCTGGGCGTCGGGACGCTGGGCGAGGCTATTTCGAGTAAGATTTTAGGTAAGTACCTACCTACTACCGTTTTCAAAAGTCATTACCTAGAGTGAATAACTATTATATAAAGTAAAAGTACCTATAGGTACGGATAAAAAACTTAGGTAGAGTTAAAAATCACAAAATTTAAATTTCATTCCAAAAATCAGATAAGAAAAAGTAAAATTTATTCGTCAAAAATAAATCTTAGTTTTAATCTAAGTCTTAGCAGAGTTCCAAGTGCAGCCGCTACTAAGAAGAACTCAGCTACCAAAGAAACTCAGTACCTAAAAAGAAGCTCTTTTAAAATTTTAACATATGTATTATAGGTACAGATAGTCATTCAATGATGTAAACGTCCATAGCAAATGGTACCTATAGTAGAATGTAAAACGAACGTCGTCTTTGGCACGACTATGATTTTAAGCATCTCTGTCTGCAATTGCGGGATAACATTACCATTTAGCTAAAACACGGTAGCATTACGGTAATGTAATGTTGCTTATGTCCTTGAGCTTCATTGAAGCCGAAGGTTATCCTAAAAGTACCACATAATAGGCTTTTTCGCTAGTTAGATAATACATATTATAGACCAGGCAACAAAGGACTTTTGTAACGAAATTACCCAGCACTTAAAGGGTTGGTTACGTGAAATTCAACCTTATTGTTAATGAAAATTTTTTATACATCGAAGGTTCTTGTAACTATATTCATTATTACTCCTTTTCCTTCGTATTTCTCATCAGAATAGACAAATTTACGTAAGTTAGTAAGTAGATAGTTACGGCTATTGAGTTTAATTATCATTATGTCATATAAAAATAGTGCCGTGTGATAAAAACATCGGTAGGTACATATAATTATAGAACCCATCTCCTATGAAGCTATTAAATCTCAATAAACAATTAGACGATGGAGTACGGATAGGGTTGCCACCTCTCCCAGAATTCCGGGAGTCTCCCGGATTTTAGCTCAGAAAATTGAAATCTCCCGTCTCCCGGAAGGAATTTAAAATATACTAAATTCTCCCGGACTAACAAGTTGTTCAAAAGTAATGACACGCGATGTCGAAATGGCTAAGAGCGGCGTAAATTCTTGGCAGCATTCTTGCAGCCTTCTCGCCACTATCTCGCCACTGATGCCATTACTCGCCAGTGGGTAGCTAGCTAGTTTCGTATAAACTGATTTCCGTGCGTGTAGGTACCTACTGTATTTTATGGTCTTTTTCTGAGCCACGTGCGTGAGAGATTGCGTCTTTGTCTCACTCATTTTCGTTCCTCATTTGTTTGTTATATGTTTCATTCGTTCGCTTATTAGTCTGTATCTAACAGCAATCCATGCACTTGTGTCGTATTTTGATTGAATACAATTATTTCTATGTTGTTATTAATTCAAAATAAAATAAAAAGTGATTATGTTCAATGTTTTTTTTTTCTCCCGTATTTAGTCAGCACCCCTGGTAACCCTAAGTACGGAGTGCGTTCTATTTCAATTGGCAGTATCATTAAATACCTCATTTTCTAAATTAGCTGCCGCAAATTCAATGAATAAGCTAAAAAACTTTGTAAGTAATCTTCAAAATACAATTGTTATATCTAGTATAAATCAAAGAAGTTTTGCTTTCAAAGTCTCTGAGGAAGATAGTGTCGCTGTTTGATTTATAACTAACACATATGAAGGCACATACCCGCCTTATTTACATTGATCCAAAATTATCTCTATTTCTCTATTTCTTATCTATCTCCTCATTCAGCTATTTATGCCATTGTCAAAGGGTTACTTTTATATAGAATGGTAAACTCTTGGAATATTTATCCCTTAAAACACATAAATGTGATGAATGTTGCAAGTGTCGCAATACAATTGTTCTACCGTACAAAGTAATGAGGTCTAATAAATAATTTTAATCATTTATTCAAGTAGACCTGGACTCAATATAGTAGAAATAACTTAAAATTTTATGTAGGTATAAAAAATGACTTTAATTTTAATGATTGTGATTTTAAACGTTACAATCTTCTTCATAACCTCATGAATCATGTAAATATATATTATGTTTTACGTAATAAATTATTCAACAATTAGATACGTAGGTAGGCAATATCTAAATGATATGAAAATGGTTTAAATACTGTTTTGCAAATGGCAAATCAGTAGCAATAAATTTTAGTTTATGCAAATTTAACCGGGGTGGAAAGTTTTTAAATGGGATTTACTCCTACAATGCCTGAACATTATTAGTGTTATCAAAAACATAATACATATGTACATTCAACGTCACTCAACTGAGCCCTTTCCTTTATGTAAACGATATTCTTAGGTATCTTTCCTCAATCACATACGTCAGATACGATAGATTCTTTTAGCTTTTGTAGCCTACATTCAGTGAAATAAAACATTTTTATGTAACGGATATGCCGTGTCGAGGAGGAGTTTGATACCAAAAGTGCTCGGTGATGTCAATGGGCTCACTACCTATTTACATGGGACAAAACGAAGCTGGCGAATCGTAGGTGTTCGCATATATGCTTGAATGCATGTATTATTACCTCTGGTATTTTTTTTTACTTTTCTCCCATAGCATTATGATCCTAATCTTCATTCGAAATTTGTAAAATGTCAATTATATAATGATAGCAACTCATTATACGTCCACTACTGGGCACGAGTCTCTTTTTGGGGGGGAGGCCTGGAGCTTACTCCACCACGCTGCTCCAATGCGGATTGGTGGAGATACGGGTTAGTGGCCAACCCGCTGTCTGATGTCGCTTTAATTATACTAGTACAAAAAATGCTTCTATTCTTGGCTCCATTCTTGTATACCTTAAAATTTTATTTTGAATCATAGCCCTGACGGGGTTTTATAATATGGAACCTCAAAAGAAAGAAAAAGCAGAATGAGGACGGATAGGTTTTCCACACTGGGAATATGTCATTATGCACTGTAGTGACTGAACCTTGAAGATCATTCTTACGACGTTTACTTCAACAAAAACGCGCAGTTCTACAGCGCGCATAGGTGCCAAACCAGGCCGAGTCGTTATTAATAAATAAACACAGAAGTCTGGCGTAGCGGACAAATGCAGAATTTTTAGCTTTGTTCATTCTCAAGAGTCTAGTTTATAGTCCGTAGGCGAGTTTTTAACAAGGCCGGTTTTGACGTGGCCTCCTGAAAAATATTAACTGGTGAAACAATAAAACATTATGCATTCATAAAAATAACTACGTTAAGAAAAACCGACTTCAAATCTAAAAAGTAAAAAATAATACAGATTTAATATGAATTATATACTACCTATTATTTATATGTGTTATTTACTAATAGGATTGAAGTCGCTGCCAAGCCTTAAACAAATAATTTTATTTTAATCACTTAAATATGAAAACGAGCAAATTAATACAATGAACAATACGTAACCGGCGAATCGTGGGTGTTTGCATGTATGCTTGAATGCATGCATTTAGCTCTACCCCTTCGGGGATTACAGGCATGAAGTTACGTTTTAATACAATGAAATGCCTACTTTAATGATTTTGGCTTGGCACCGACTTCAATCCGATTAGTAAATAACACATATAAATAATAGGTAGTATATAATTCATATTCAATCTGTACTATTTTTTACTTTTTAGAATTGAAGGCGGTTTTTCTTAACGTAGTTATTTTTATTTAATACTTTTTAGTTTATTGCTGCATTGTCAATAAGATTAATGTTCACATCTGTTAGATTTGTAAAATCTGACTTTTTTAACTTCGTGACAATAAGATAGGTACATAATTTAAACTGTTTAGATGTGTCGATACAAAATTATTACACAACTATACGAAATCAATTAAAAAAAATATTGATTTTTGGGGAAAGTAATCATGGACGAGAGTAGAGAGTAGAGTTAACACTCTATGCATTTATCCACGAAGGAGTAAATAAGCTGTGTTGTGTCGTCGATGAGTAAATATGTCATTGTCACTTGTTGTCATGCGCATTAGGACTATCTAGGACGTCAGTGGATTCAACGCATTGTTATGACAACACGCTGTCTAATCTTATTCCTTTAGTTTGAGGTGAAAGTAAGTAAAAAATGCTCATAAAATAAAAACTAATTTGCCTACCTGCAAAAATTTTTATGGGACCAATTCGACACTATTCCGCATCAAACACAACAAGAATAACGTATATCGGTCCTGAAATCTCGGCGAAATTGGGAATAAAAAAATATATACATAAAAAATATATATATACCGGCCGAATTGAGAACCTTCTCGTTTTTTTGAACTCGGTTAAAAATAGTATGGTATAAAATAAAATAAGCATGATAGTTAGTTAAATAGAAACTTTAAGAACAAAACAATAATAAAAACAATTTCTGTTCATTGTTTGATGAGAAGGATTCCCCTAGTGTCTCCAGTTTAGTTTAGCCCGTGTTCCCGGACGAAACGAACGCGTCACGACGCTTTATTCTGCTTTGAGTATCAAAGTTGCTTCTTCCGCCGACATTGGTTCAAGTGATTATATGTATGAACTGAATATACTCAAATCAATTATTCTGTCCATTTTAATTATTTAGGTACATATTATTGAAATAGAAGGTGTGAAAGTTTCTACGAAACCATAGCTCGTTCCTTCACTTTAAAATACGAAATACGATACTTTATAATCTAAAGTTTAACATTACTTGAGTTGGTTGATTTAAGTTAAAACACACAATGTTCTTCTACTTCGCGGCGGTCGTATTAGTAGCTGGTAAGTTTTTGATTTGGCATGCAAAATAATTATGAGAATATTAAATTACTAGCTTTTCCTTCCAATTTCGTATCTGATGTCGTAAAAAAAATAAATGATGTTATCTTTTGAGTGGTCAAATTGGTATATCTTTAAAAATGAGAACTTACAGGTTGTAAGAAATAAATAAACAATAAAATTGAAACCTTCCCGCCAATGTACATGCTGAAGCTATAAAAGGAAAGTTTTATGATCATTTTATTGTCAGTTGTCAATGCTACAAAGAAACCCGCAGATTTACGATGTCCCAGAAAATATTTTTTCATAGTCATTTAGCAACTTTTATACGTAGAGCTTAGTTTATATTTGAACTGTTTTGAAAAAGTAAATAGATTAAAGATTGAATTAAATGATTCGGTGAAACAACTTACGGAATATTATTTTGAGAATGCCTAGAACATTATCTTGTACATATTTTTAATATTTTAACTTCCCCCGAAATAAAAATGTGCCAATTTTGAAGTTTAAAGGCACTTTTATTCCGGTGAGTTAAATATGTTTTAAACGTACCGAAGACACATACGAAACCTAGACTGACTACTTGTGCCAACATCAGGTGTGCATAACGAAGCGAATTCAGCAAAGGATAACCTCTTGAGCTGCAGTAATATATGACGGTTGATTTCATATTGTTCGTGGACGATATCGTCCACGCGTAGCTCAACGTATTAATGATGATCAAATTGATTAATGATTACTTAAAGCATCAGGTTCTCAAGATATTATTTTATTAAAATAGTTTCACTTTGGACATAATGTATTCGCCATAATATTGGACATAATGTCGCACAAGTATTGCTTTGATTCTATAAAATTCCAGTAACTGTATTCCCCCAGGCGTAAATGCATGCATTGAAGCATACACGAAAACATCAACGATTATCCAGTTCTGTTTTGTCCCATGTAATTATAGTTGGTGAACCTATTAATTTACATCTCAGGCCACGTAACTAACGAGGGGGGCATTGGGAAGTTTCCGAGAAATGAAATAATGCTAATAGCACTTACCCCTCGAACCCGGTGATCGAAGCCACTCGAAGCGTAGCAACAGTGGCCTGTTACTACGAGACTACTGAAGCAGTTAATATAAGACCTTACTCATAAACGTATTATAACTAACTTTACTGGTGGTAGAGCTCTAGTGAAGGAGCTCGCGGACGTAGGCATTACCTACCACATTACCTACCTTTATCTGCAGCCAAATGATCCTCTGGTTTTTGTGTAGACGTCTATAGGCTGCAGTCATCACTTAACATCAATGTGAGCTGCGTGCTTGTTTGCCACCTTACTGACATAAAAAAAAGTCTTACTCATTTTTGCTGTCTTACGCAATAAAATTGATAGTAAAACTAAATGTCTATTGTACGTTCATGCATAGAATGTACTTAGTATTTTTTATATTATTAACAATGACAAGAAGAGGTAGGAAAACAATAACGCATAAACATAGATTAAAATAATGGCAACCCTTGATACGTCCCACTGCTGGGCACGAGTCTCTTCCCCTTTTGGGGGAGGGGAGAGGACTGGAGCTTACTCCACCACGCTGCTTCAATGCGTGTTGGTGGAGATATGGGTTAGAAGTCGGGTTGGCAACTAAACATAAATTATATCGATGTATTTATGTTTAGTTCTCTGCATTAATTCCCGACTCGAGAAATTTGGCCTCACTCGAGGCCAAAACTAGGTGTAGTGTAATTTTATTATCCGACAAAAAAATCCTATCTACGGAAGTCTATGCTATATATTCCGAGCTATTGTCTGTGAAATCAGGTCATTGGTCGATTCTTCATGCATGACCACACATGACCACACCACAACACAAATGAGCCTGGCGAAGCTACAGTGAACGGAAATGAGCAACTCCGGTATCTTTGTACGAGATACGAGTATTACATTTAATGAGAAGGTTTGGGCATTAGGGCTCCAACGAAATCCCATCGCAGTATATCTTATTAATGTGGAATTACTGGCTAAATATCCGACTTAATGTTTAGAGACTTCTATTATGAATTAAGGGAATACTATGGACACGATTATTATAATGAACAGTGATTGACATTATTTTAATAGAAGATGAGCATCTTCTATTAAAATAATGTATTATTTGAGAAAATATAAGAGTGCTCATTTTATACATAAAAGAGCAAGCATGGTTAATAATAATTGTAATTAGCGCATCACCTCTTGCAGGCAGCCTTCATTCATCAATCCAAGAAACATTAGTAGGTAATACGACTTTTTAAAATTCGCAGTTTTTAAAGTTTAAGTCTTCCCATACGAAATATTTTTTTTTGCCTCTGAACTAGCATACGAGTATTTACTCTGAGCGTAGGTATACCAGGCAAAATATCGCCACGTGCAGCGGGGAGCGGGGTTGCGGAGTGATGCAGCAATGCTCTTTCAAACTTTTGAAAACATTTTTTTGGTTCATATTTTTTTGAGTTGTTTATCAATATTTGTAAATAGTCATAGAATAAATGTTGTTGGGATTGATCTAGAGAGGTTGCCTGCAAAAGGTGAAGCGCTGATTTAAATTAACCCTGTATATGCTGTTCAAAATAAAAAATGTATCTCACACTTTTGAAAACATCAGTATGAATTTGTATAAAAACAAAACATTACATCAATATTTTCCTTTATGCAAAGGTTCAAACCATTGTATGCTTGTTTGACACTTCATGACATAAAACGTGAAAATCTCCTCCTAATATACCTATATCGATAGTCAGGACTGATTTTTACGTACGATGCGATTTATTTCACACTTCTATTAAACATTTTATGATGTGGTAAATCGTAGCCTCAGGGAGATTAATGAAAAAAACTCCCTTTACGATCATTTAATGCGCAGTGCTTTCCTATCTTTTTATACAGTCCGTTAAAACATTACTTGGTGACTTTTATGTGCCGTTATTTTAATAGCTGTTAACTTTCTATAATAAAGTTTAACATCGCTTAAAAAATATATTTTGCTGAAATAAATAACGTTTATTTTGCGATCAAAATTCTTAACTTGTCGGTGGGTTAGGTATCCGTATAGGTAAATAAGGTCTCACACTTCTGACTTAAGAGGTTGGTCAAAATTAAAAGGTACCTAGTTATGGAACTCTCCGCTGATAGGCGGAGAGTTCCATTCCCAGGTTAGGGATTAAGCGATATATTGTTGTTAAGTCATCTTAAGCATTTGGAAATAATATGTTTCATGTACGGACACCAGCCGCGGGGTCATGCGTGCTTCGTTAATTCATTAATTGTTGAAAATCCATACAAATAAATAAAATTGGAGTATCTGTTTGTAATTTAAAGATAACCGCTTTTTAATTAATGCATTTGTAAGTATACATGGTACATATACCAAAACAACATTTTTTACAATTTTTGTCTGTCTTTCTGTCTGTCTGTCTGTTTGTTCCAGCTAATCTCGGGAACGGCAGGACTAATTTGGACGGGACTCTCACTGGCAGATAGCTTATGTAATAAGGAGTAACTTAGGCTACTTTTATACTAGCTGCGCCCACGACTTCGTCGGGGGCACAGCTAGTATGAAAATAAGTTAAGAGATTGCAGTAGTTCTTTCTGGCCTTGAGCTCATGAGCATATAAACAGTAGTAAAAAAAAAACAAACTTGAAAAATAATACAAAAAAGATTGTTTGACGGGTCAAATGAAAACAATAAAACACAGACAGGTCTCTGTAATGTTCTCTCTCACTTTCATTATTCACCGATCAACGATTAAGTTGCTTATTGGCAGTTAGATTCAGTGACGGGTTTTCTTTGTGTCATGAAGTGGCAAATAAGTATACAGTTTACAGTGATGGTAAGTATTTTCAGCAGATACTTTCATTACCACCAGAAACACTGTAGTGCTGAACACTACCATTTAGTGGCACGTATATTAACAGCGTTTACCCGTGGTCCCGTTGGGTTGATCCATTACCGAGTCGACGGGTATTTTAATTACCCGTGGTTCCATGGCATTAGGGGTTTTTCTCTGAACTTCTGACTATATCTATATTAATGAGGCAATGCTGTGGTTGTGGTGAATACGCGCGCGAGCTCCGTCACTGGAGCTCTATACCAGTAAGATCATTGAACTTCTACTTGAAACATGCTATTTTATACCTATAATGCAATCAAATATGGGTTACAACCATAGAACATACCACATTTAGATTATTTAACGCGTCGCAAATTGGTTGTCTTTCGAATAACATCTTAAATAATAATATTTTATGGTATTGAATCAGTACTATCTCACGTAAACTTCGTAGCCACATATTGCTACAACGTGCTTGTAGGCTACGTGGCTATCTGCATATATTTGCCGGGTCATAAAAGCTAACAACATATGTGCGTATTTTTATACTCTCAAATTGGGTACCTAATCATAACAATTTAGCTGTATTTTAATTTTGTATATCTGTGTATGAGTTTGTATATTGGTCTATTGTATTACGACAAATATAATAGAAAATATGTTGTTGTACTATGAATTCATGTTGGAGACACCTAAATTTAATTAATAAGACCCTTGTATGCTTGGTTGTTACATACACAATATGAATAAAATGTTCATTTTTATGAGTAATGACAGCATAGTAAAAATGAATGCCTAAGAGAGAGAACTATCTTCTCGAACCTGCGAATTTATTTCTTAAAAAATGTATTTATGCAAATAATTAGTAGGCTAAATCGGCCAGCACTACCAAAATGATCAATTTATGCATAAGGCTAACTAGAAATGATTTCTACTAAAAAAATAAAGTAAATTAGTTGGTACATAGGTTTTACACATTTACGAAAGTTCAAACTAATTTCAAGCTCAATAAACCCGTGACATAGAGGCCCGATGGTAACCGCCTGTGATATGACATGAGGCATCGCCCCTGTCAAATTACATTAGCATATCGCAACCACTGCTGGTTCACTGTTTATTACAAGTAACAAATTCAACGACGACTCATATCTCCATATTTCATACGGTACTTTATTTATTATATTACAGTTCACTGTAATTTTATATATTTTATACAATAATTTTCATTATTATCACACTTCACAGTCGAGTTTAAAAATAAAAATCTCAGTGTAGCCGACGCTAGCAAAATGAAGACTTAATTTACTTAATATTCAACTGAATTAGTTTTCACTGTCTTCAAAATTGTATACTTTTGTGTGAGTTTAAAAACTTCGAATGAACGGAGCCAGTCACGAAAATTCAATTAAACGCGTAAAAAAGAGTAATGAAATCAAAAATTGACTCAATCCTATTAATGTACGGCATTAATAACGTCTCATTTGTTTTCTGATTAAAAAACATGTAGGTATTATCCATATTCACACTCAAATTAATGCTGAGTAATTAATATAGACCTACAAACACAATAGCTCAATGCTATAAAATCCGCATGAGACGACAAATCTTACGACTGCATGTATATTTACATCCAGCCGTAACGGGTCTGCGATGATTATTATAATTTTGCGTCAGATACAGGGAGTACGATATTGCTTTGGACTCTTGAGGTGAGAATCAGATAATACCTATGCTTTTGGAATGCCTGGTCGCAACAATCAGCCTGCCTCAATCAGCGGTGCCAGAATGTTACTTTTGTAATCACCTTACGTTACTTTTCACCCCCTCATATTACTTTTATGTTACAGCTGAAATTTTACTTTAACGTTACTTTTCGGAATTAATTAAAAACAAGTAGGTAGTTAAATATTTTGAAGGGAAAAAGTCGTTTTTATTTCGTCGTCTAATAAATTCACCAGATTACTATCTATAAATTGTTGACTTCCAGCCTTCACCACTAAGCTACCAAAGCTCCACCAAGTAGCTTACTACTTGGTGGGGCTTAGTCTTAGGGACTAGTCATTCTAATTTCTAAATTCACTTACATGATTGTGTAATTGCGAAAATAAAAATATTAGATTTTGTAAAATATGTGGATAAAAAACTATTTTCTGTATTTATTTAAAAAATGTAGACATGTTTGATAGTTTCAGAGATAGAAAGGGGGAGAGGGATAAAGTTTAATGTTCGTTTACCACAGAGTATAACTTCAATTATTCGTCACGTTCATTAATAATTGAAGTTATACACTGAGACAAACATTTTTGTGACAACTCTTCGTAAATATGTTAGAGTAAATCAAACAAAACGTTCATAAATGCGTAATAAATACAAGCAATGAATAAGGCAAAGGTAAAAGCAATAAAATACATTTCGTCTCGTAAAGCTTTCAGTGTGCGGTCGCCTGTTCCGCCGTATAAATGGGGCAGGAGAATATAGTTTTTACTGAGCCTCATTCCATGCAAGCTCCACGTATAGGTGATAAACATTATTTCATTTCTGTTGTATGTTTTATTCGTACTCACGTTTCCGACAAATCATAATGACAACTGATTATATGGAATCCGCTATTGAATTTCGATATGCGAAATGCCGCGATTTGTGAAATCTAATGTACCTACTTATACCATTACGCTGTTCCTTAGTAAGACAGTATAATGTAACGACGTTTAAAATTATTTCTATACCTATGTATTTGTGTACAAGTTTACTTGAGTTCTCACAAAATACGGAATTTCTAACGTCGTTACATTGCATTATCCAACTAACGAACGTCTTAATGGTAGGTACCTAAGGGTACATTAGATCTCACAAATTGCGGCATTTCGCATTTCGAAATTCCGGAGTCCTGCCGATTATAAGGTATGAACCAGACGTTACGTAATTTAAAGACCTTTGCTATGTGGCTATAACAAAACTATGATACGTTGTGTGTATTCCGAGTAAAACTCATAATTACCGCTGCTCTTATGATGAACCGTAAAAACAAAGAGGACGAAATTAAAACTGCATGTTATGTTATAAGTAATTATTGGCCTTTCTTCTTCTTCGTCTTTGAGTGAGGGGGGGGCAATTACCAACTTCAAATAATTCTGCCAAAGTCTGGTGAAAAACATTACCACAATTTTTGACATGAATAATGTTCTGTAGGCATCTGACGCTAATAGTCAACGCTCAGGGTGTCAATGTATATTTTCAGAAGGCGCATATTTTTGAAGACTGCATAGTATTTAATTACTCCTTACCTTTGTCGTAACGACATACTAATTTGCTGTTATACCCTTATTTTACAATGAGATGCGGATACCTAGTGTTTTTTTTGACAGATTAACTAAACTGGCGCTACGATACTAACTAAACTGGCGCTACGCCACTAAATGGGATCCTGCATGGAACCGAAATGGTGTGTGTTTGTCTGAAAACAAGAACAAAAATCATCATTATGAATAAACAATCAAACACCGAAAGTCCTCTGGTACCTACGATGATAAAATACTCGTAGATCATCATAAAAACGTTGAGCTTCATTGAACACAATCTACTTTTACATAAATAGGCAACGTCGAAACAGATAACGGCCTTTTTTCTCATCTCTTTGTGAAACGATTCTCTTTCTTTTGCTTGGACGACATTGATGAGTTTTAGTAATTATAATGAATAAAAAATTTAAATAAATAAGTGTGTAGGTAAACATATTATTATAATGTACCTCATTTTCAACTGAACTTTGATTAGGTGATGATTTACATTGAATTTCAACCAAGTACCTTGGCCTCGTAATAACTATCACCAGAGAATAGGTATGTAATAAATAGTAATAATACTACGTACATTTTTTTTTTTTTTTTTTTTTTATGTCATTAAGTTGACAGACAAGCAGACGGGCCACCTGATGGTAAGTGGTCACCGTCGCCTATGGACATTTGCAACACCAGGGGAGTTGCCAACGCGCTGCCAGCCCTGAAGGACTCTTTTGACGCCATTTTTGAAGAACCCCATATTGTAGCACCTAGGGAACACCTCAGAGGGAAGTTCGTTCCACAATTTACACGTTCTGGGCAGAAACGAACGAGAAAACCGCACCGTTGAGCACTGCCAGGTGTCCAGTCGGTGAGGGTGAAACTTCTCTCTTCGGCGGGTAGTACGGTGTAGAAAAAGAGACGGTGGTACCATGTCGAACAGTTCGACAGAGCACTCACCATTGTAGAGACGGTATAACACGCACAGACTACCAATATCTCTGCGCAGGCTCAGATGTTCGAGCCTGTCTGTAAGTCCCGGATCGTTAACAATACGAACGGCGCGTTTTTGTAGGGAGTCAAGTGGACCAAGCTGGTACTTGGGGGCTCCCGCCCACAAATGAGAGCAGTATTCCAGATGGGGCCGCACTTGGGCCTTATAAAGCTGTAGTAGCTGCCCCGATGTGAAATACTGCCTCGCTTTGTTAAGCACCCCCAACTTTTTGGATGCCAACTTGGTCTTACACTCAATGTGACTCCCAAATTGCACTTCGTTCGATATGTCAACGCCCAGGATACCGATACTCTTACCAATGGCAAGCGGAGTGCCCTGGAACTGTGGTGCTACAATGAATGGGGTTTTTTTAGCGGTGAACGCGCAGACTTGTGTCTTCGAGGGGTTGAACTGCACTAAATTGAGTCGACCCCAATCTGAGACCCGCTCCAGAGAGTGCTCGACTTCAGACACAAGTCTAGTTCTGCTTTCTTCGATAAGTGTCCGAGAGGCATTTGCACGGCTTGTATAGTGTGCATCTCCCGTGCTATCATCCGCATAGCAATGAAAATTGGAGTTTTGCTCCAACATTTCATTGATATGCAGAAGAAAAAGCGTGGGAGATAGCACAGAACCTTGCGGCACACCAGCGTTGATAGGTAGTCTGTCTGAGCGTTGACCGTCAACTAAGACCTGTATAAAACGCTCAGACAGAAAACTGGCTGTCCAGTTGCATAGCCTCTCGGGAAGACCGTAAGATGGCAATTTCGCGAGAAGTGCCCCGTGCCAGACCCGGTCAAAGGCCTTAACAATATCCAGGCTTACAGCCAATGCCTCCCCACTCTTGTCCAAGGCGTGAGACCAATAGTGCGTCAGATATACTAGAAGATCACCAGCAGATCTGCCTTGACGAAAGCCATATTGGCGGTCACTGATCAGCTGATGATCCTCCAGGTACTGCAGCAGCTGTGTATTGATCACACGCTCCATGACTTTGCAGAGTAGGGAGGTTATTGCTATGGGCCTGTAGTTGGCCGGATCACTGCGATCCCCTTTTTTGGGTATCGGATGCACAAGGGCTGTCTTCCACGCAGACGGTACTTTTCCATGATCGTAAGAAAGCGAGAACAGGCGCGTCAGAACGGGGGTCAGCTCGGGAGCGCACATCTTCAACACCACTGCAGGGACGGAATCCGGCCCACTCGACTTCTTGACGTCAAGGGATAACAGCGCTCGCCTGACGTTCTTCTGAGTGAATTTGACGTCAGGCATAGAGCTTTCACAGCGCGAGATGGTAGGCGCTGTGTTACCCATGTCATCAAGAGTCGAGTTTGAGGCAAAGAGGCTGCCCAGGAGATCGGCTTTCTCTTTTGCCATGTGGGCCAGGCTATCGTCAGTTTTTCGCAGTGGTGGGAAAGATGACCGACAAAAAATATTTTCGATAGCTTTGGCAAGAGACCAATAGGCACGGCTCCCGGGAGGATGCCTCATTAGCTTCTTGCCAACTCTAACGACATGCTTGGACTTTGCTCTGGCTATCCGCAGCTTTGAGGACCTGGAGGCAGCGTTGAGTACTCTCTTTAGGTCGGAGGCATTTGGATCCTTGCAGGCGTGAGCCACAGTCCAGGTTCTGTAAGTCTCCTGCTTATGGTTAGAAGCCACAGCACAAGACTTATCGAACCAGGGCTGATACCGTCCGCCAATGGATACAACAGAGTGCGGGATGAAACAATCCATACCCTGGTGTATCACATCGGTTACAGCTTCGGCGCACGTGCTCGGATCTTCCGACGAGAAACAAAGCTGCCTCCATGGGTAGGACGACAGGAACTCCCTCAGTCCATCCCAATCTGCTGACCTGTAATGCCACACTTGCCGTGTGGAGGAGGGCTGCAGAGGCGCCCGAACCGACAAGAGGGTTTTTGTACGTACCAAGCAGTGATCTGAGGATCCTAAAGGAGCCTCGACCACCACCTGATAGTTGGCAGGATGTGAGGTCAGCAGAAGATCCAGCAAAGAGGCGGTGTGGCCCTCGACATCTGGTATCCGGGTGAACCCGGTTACGACTTGTGTGAGACCATTAACCAGCGCAAAGTCATAAGCTGTCCCTCCAGCGAAGTCAGTGATTCGGGAACTCAACCACTCCGTATGGTGTGCGTTAAAGTCGCCAAGAATCACCAACTCCGCAGAAGGATGCTGTTCAAGCACCGTGTCGACCACCTGTTGGATGTGCTCGAACATGCGAGCTGTCTCCCCGTCTCCGCTATAGGACCTGTACACGCACGCGTAAATTCGGTTGGAACCACCGTAATCTACGCGCGCCCACAATATAGACAGGTCCTTGTCTTCAAAATGGTCAAGACGGCGACAACAGACATCCTCTCTGACATACAGACATACCCCGGCGCGGCGAATAAAATTGTTCTCCAGAGTGTAGCCGGGGTAAGTAAGATATGCAGTATCGAGTGGAGAGGATATTTGTGTCTCCGTCAGAAAGAGTAGGGCCGGCTTAGCCGTTTCCAGATGAAGATGGACGGCGTTAAGGTTGGTATGTAAACCCCTAATATTGCACATGTCCACAGTAAATGTGGGGGGGGGGTGTCCGCTGAGAGAAGCCTAAATTTTTTCCTTTGTTTAACCATTTTTTTTGTTTTTTTTTTTTTTAAGCGTCGGGAAAGGGGAAGGATGATGTGTACCGCATTACTCACCCGACGAACAAAGTTGTCGGTGAATTAGATCATCTGCTCTCAGAGGTGGTGCAAATTGCTGGCCCGGGGGACGGAAGGACCCCCGATCCCCCCCGTGCACAGGCGCCTGGCCCCACTCCGGTCTCTTACTCCGGCACGGCGACTGCACACGGGACTTTGCACCGGTTGGCGGGACAGCCTCCCAGGCCAGAGGTTAATAGTGAGGCCTGGGTTCGGGTCCCCTACTGACCGGCGGGCGGCAGCGGATACCGTTTAATCGGCTCTCCCTGGCCCCCAGGCCAACATGTTGCGTCTCCGAGCGCAAGACGTCCTTACATACCTACTATCACAGATCTCAGGGGTGTCAATGCATCTGCATATTGACCTCTGATCTTTGCGTAAGTGTCTATAGGCTGCAGTCGTCACTTGGGTCTGTTAGTCAGTCTGAACGGACCAAAAAGAATGGACCGTAGTCCATTCGGCCGTAATCAAAAAACGTCTACGTCCCAACGGCCCGGTCATAAAATAATTTAAAAGTGCAGTCGCATACAAGCATAACAGTCGTGTGGTTTATAAATTTTCACTAAAAATATTTACATATTTAAAGAAGTATTTAAGCTAATAGTTGTAATCTAAGTACACAAAATCTTTAACATCTTCGTTTCTAGTTGGCACGACTTCAGGTACCTAACTCAACGATGACCCTTTCTTATCAACCAATCACAAGCAGGCAGTTTATCTGTTACGTCAGAGGAGTGGCGAAAAGAAGGTTCATAATAATATGCAATCAGTGTTTTTTAGGGTTCCGTAGTAAACAAGGAACCCTTATAGTTTCGCCATGTCCGTCTGTCTGTTTGTCTGTCCGTCTGCGGTTTAGCGCAAAAACTTTTGGTACTAGAGACTTGAAATTTAGCACAAATGTACACCTTAATCACGCCGACAAAGTGGTATAATAAAAACATGAAATATAAAATTATTTAGGGTACCTCCCCTACGTGTAACGCGCGGATATTTTTTTTATTTTTCGTTTTCTATATAGTGTGGGATATCCTTAGATAGGTCTTGCAAAAATGTTACGGGTGTGTTTACATCATTTTTGGATTTAGTTAACTGTTCGTGACTTATTAAGCTTTAAAGTGCATTTTTCGTTAGAGTCAAGTGTCCCTCCCCCCCTCTACCAACTAAACAGTTGTTGTTAGAAATTCAAACGTTGCGGCAATAGTAGCTACATATAACGTAATACAATATAACAATATTTTATGACCGGTCCGTTGAGACGTAGACGATTTTTGATTACGGCCGAATGGACTACGGTCCATTATTTTTGGTCCGTTCAGACTAAGTACCCGTCAATCAAACATCAATGTCAACTGCATGCTTGTTTACCACCATCATTACATTAAAAAACCAGTGAACAAACGATGAGAAAAACTGAAACAATATACCACATTCAATCATATACAGTGTTCAGTGTGCAATGTGGCAATGGACTGTAACCACTTCGTATAAATGGGGAACAGAAAATACTCGTATATCACTTTTATAAAGCCCCATTCAATTGAAGCTCGATATGCAGGTGTGCTCTGTACATGTTATTTGTATTGTAAGTACGTACGTAATACACATATTCCGACAAAACATTGTGAAAACTAATAAAACATGGAATGTGCAATTTCGCAGAAACATTTTACTTGTCAAACGTTGAAAAACATAATACGTTATGTATGTTTTTTCCATTTTCCATCTTTCACAAAAATAGCTGGAATTGGAAAAATTGAATGTTTTTAAATTGAAGTAAACGGCAACGATCATTGAATTAATGTCCATCGTTCGTTTCAATATTTTGGGGCGAACGATGGACATCGTTGGGAAAAGCTTTTGTTCAGCTGTGGTCTTCTTTCGGCTAAAGTGATGAAACATAAAATTTATGTATTTTTCCCTCTATATCCCCGTAATACCTTCAACGTTTATTACAAAATTTGTTAAAAGAAGTTTAAAAATTTAATAAAGTGTGGATTATAACTACTTACTGCAATATCTCCTCAAAATGCGCGTCGAGTGATAGAGACACTAAGTAGGTAAGTAGTCATTATAAGTTCAATGCTTATTAATAAATATTACACATCGAGCCTATGAAAAGGACAATCGGATAGTTTCGACTTCGTAGAGCGTTATCTCTGTTACACACTGCCTACGCAAGCACTGATAGTCCAGTATTGGTCAAGACTTGGAGAAAATGGTGGGTAAACATCGAATTAGTAGGGTGCGAAAGAGATAACGCTCTACAGACCCGAAATAAGCCGAGTCTCCTTCTTGAGGTCGATGTGCAATATTTCTTGTTGATACTGTAATTAGACCCGACGTAATAAACTATATGAGACTATATAAATTATATGAGACTTTTGAGACAGCTTTTAGAAGGCCAAAATAAAGGTACAAATATTTAGCCTGTCATTCCGAGGTTAATCGCTAAAATGACTGCACTACATCTCAATAACGAAAATAAAAGAATTTTACAGCAACCAAAGGATAAAAGACAAGAGTCTGACGACAGTGTCTCGAAAATAAGAACTAGGATTTTAAAGATTTTGACGTAGAAAATAGCTTACCCAAATCATATCGACAAAATATTCCTTCCACTCGGATCAACACCCCCTTTCCACCCTTCGTCTTCAAAAGGTTCGAGACAAATGAGATTCAAATGAGAGGTCAGTCTTATAAAGATACTATTGTGCTAATAGGAGCCAGTTCAATATAATAGCCCAAAGAGTAGTCCTCGACTTCGTTTTAAATTTTTAGTCATTTACCAAGAATTTGCATACTTATTAAACTAAAAACTAAACCCTACAAACTAAATAAAAATTGAAAATATTTTTATTCATTTACGAATAAAAATATTTTCAATTTTTTATCTAGTAAGTTTTTGTACAATGGGACTGGAGCACAGACAATAGGCACAAAATTACAAATATGAAGTGATCGAATTTCGTCGTTCACTCACGATTAATTACCACAGCCTAGAAAGTGTCTCAATTAAAACTCAACTAAAATTTTGTACACTTTGAAGTACCTATTTACCTATACTTGATATCATGCTGAATATTTTGCAACGCACAGGTATTTTATAATAAATGAACTATATTACTAGGGGAAGTTCAATTTTATTATATTTCTTCTTTAAACCGTTATTAAACGCATTGTTTAAAGTCTTAAGCGTTTCTGTACATTCTTTATAACTCGGTGCCTAGCAGTCTCATTTTTATATACCTTCAAACAAATTCTCGGCATTATTGCCTTAGCTTTCGCGTAAAATGACAATGATATTGTGAATTGTCGTGTAAAGTGCCTTACTGACTTTTGAAAACTTTGTCAAATACTATAGAATTGTGCCCATTTTAGAATATCACCTCATATTCAATATTTTATCTGTTATTATATTCTATATGAGGGTATTCATTTTTTAACGTTACACTTAACCGAAACACGATAGTGTTGAACAATGCCATTAAGCGGCGAGTAGATTGGGTAAAGTGGTGGTAACTACTTCCACAGTAAATATGTACTGTGCTACTTCCACGAGTTCGCGTCACTGGTGCTCTACTACATATATGTATATTTAAGTTACTCTATGCTCTATAATAAATAAATAATAATGGCAACCCATTATACGTCCCACTGCTGGGCACGAGTCTCTCCCCTTTTTGGGGGGAGGCCTGGAGCTTGCTCCACCACGCTGCTCCAATGCGGATTGGTGGAGGTGGGTGGGTTAGTGGCCAACCCCCTGTCGGATGTTTTCAAACCGCCCATAAGGCCTCCGACAAGGTTTAACGACTGCTATCTATCGATAGCAACCGGGACCGACGGCTTAACGTGCCCTCCGAAGCACGGAAACGCGCATTTAATTTGCCACTAGCGGTCACCCATCACACTACCCGACCGCGCCCGTAGTGCTTAACCGAGCAGATCGCTTACGATCTACACCAGCCGCTGGGCCATGCGCGCTTCGATATGCTCTACTACCAGTAAAGTAAAGTTAAACTCTATTCCTTCTTTATCTTTACTGGTAGTAGAGCTCCAGTGACGGAGCTCGCGGGTGTAGGCACCACTGCATTACCTGATATACCTACCTAATATGTCGCTAAATGGTAGTGTCCAACACTCGTGTTCCGGTCAGATGGTAATGTACGGCCTTAGGCCTCAGGAGTGGTAACGTATCTGCATTTCGACCTTGGTCTTTGTGTGTGTCAGCTATTACTGAAAATCAATGTTAACTGCATGCTTGTTTGCCACTTCGATTACATAAGAAAAATCTCAAGTTTTTACCTACCTACGTTATTCACTTTGAGAGGGCTGATTAAGGATCCAAATATAATGTTTTCTCTCAATTATTTTTGTAAGATATAAGCACGATATAAGTTACTGACATAATTTTACAGGTAGGTATTTAGATGATGAACTGAATTCACCATTATTTCGTAACTTTTTAAGTTACAAATTTTCATATTTAGCATTAAAGTTTTTCCAACGCCAACGAGGAGTAAATGCAAAATTCATGTTTGCAAGGCAGGTAAAACACATTTTGAACACAAGCCCATTTTTATGCAAAGTTATATTTTTAAAGAAAATTCTCTCAATTCAATGATCATAACAGGATGTCAGTTTTTTCGATATTTGTTAAAATCCTAATAATATTAATAATACATGACAAATATTTTTTTCACATTTTTCTAATAACTGTTATGACTTGGCCTATCACCCGTTTTCGGTTTATCGTCACCCGGTGTTCGGTTTAGGGACACCCTATAAATCACAAATTCGTTACGCATATAAAAAAATATCCACAAAATTCCATTAATTTCAATTTTTTGACGAATAGAATAGGTAGATAGCTTGAAGCTATGCGTCCATAAACCCGGATTTCGTGTAACTCTATCGACCCAAATCTAGACCAATGCATTTTGAATGGTCCTGAATCTTAACCTGCGCCCGCTTGCATATAAACTATCCTGTAGATTACCTTGATTTGGCATTTGGGTCCCGAGCCGAATAAACTCATTATGTATTTAGGTTAACGACAGACAATGTTACTGGCGTACCTACTCAAGAATAACCAAGTTACAAGTGTAATGAACAGCTTCGTTTAAAGCAAATAGATTTTCACGTTAATGCCTAAGTAGCCTACCTATCCGATTTATGATATCTAAAAAATGAGTTGAAATTTCTTTCACGTCCCTCTCTGTCTACAAGAAATAACGAAATTATATGTTGTAATGGATTGAAGTTACGTGATCTAAGAGAAAAGTATCAAAAATAAAAATATTAAAATTTGTACCTAATGATCAAATCTTATTTAATAAATTATTTAAATCTTATGTTACACTGAGATATCACAGTATAACTGAAATTAAATGAAGTTATAATAAATTCGAAAAGATAAGGTACAGATAAGATAATAAGTGAATGGAGTAAATTTTAAATAGGTAGTAGGTATTTTTCTAAGCTCTGTGTAATAACAGGAAAAAGAAAACAGAAATATACCAAAAATATACGATGAATCGATAAGATGACTGAAACTGAACAGATTTAATTAACCCAATAGACAGTGTCATATCCATTTTGCCATCCACAATTTTACGAAGAAAAGTACGATTATTTATTGCATATTTTTTGTTACATTTCATAAAAGACTTGTTATGGATGAAAAATTTTCTTTAAAAAAGATATTTTATCATTATTCACAATAGTAATATTGTCGTCATCTTCTCTTGAGTTCGGAGTAGGTACAATTGACGTGAAACAGACTTAATAATACTGATCAGTTCAAGCGTTATGACTGGGTGTAACACTCGATATTTTCAATTCAATTTCACGAAATCTTCTCATTGAATATGAACTGTTCAAAGTAATTAGTATTATATTGATTTGAATCATTGATCTGAAGCAATATTTTTACAGAACAAAAATTTACAAAAATAGAAAAATATAACATCGAACATTATTAATTAACTTCATCAATAACCTAGTGGTAGCAGACCACTACTACTACACTGGGTCCTAGGTTCGATTCCGGGGCCGGGGCTATCATAGATAACGGTGTAAAATCGTTTATCTCTGGTTCTATTGCACTTTTCCATTTTCGGGAAGTTTTCTAGTACCTCGGAGTTTGATAATGTGCCCGGAGATGTCGACAGCCACCTTTTACAGGGGTCAAAACGTAACCGGCGAATCGTACGTGTTTGCATGTATGTATGTATGTAAGACGCCAATGCGTCACTGCTATATATCAACACATTATTGTTTTTAATGGAATAATGGCAAACAGTTTCGTCGTTCGGTCGTTTCTAAGATTCCGTAGTAAACAAGGAACTCTTATAGTTTCTCCATGTCCGTCTGTCTGTCTGTCTGTCTGTCCGTCCGCGGTTTAGCGCAAAAATATTAGTACTAGAGACTTGAAATTTGGCACAAGTATACACCTGAATCACGCCTACAAAATGATAGAATAAAAATATAAACAAAAAAATAATTAGGAAACCGTACTTGTAACGCACGGATATATTTTTTTTATTTTCGATTTCCATAGAGTGTGGTGTCGTTGGTTAGGTATTTCAAAAATATTATGGATGTCTGAACATCATTTTTCGATTTAGTAAACTGTTCGTGACTTATTAAGCTTTAAATTGCAAATTTTCGTTAGAGTCAAGTGTCCCTACCAACTAAACGGTTGTTGTTAGAAATTCAAACGTAACGGCAATACTAGCTACATATAACGAAATTAAAAGAAAAACTATAATACTTAAGTTGGCCCTGCAAGTTTGCGAGTAATAGTCGATCAAACGTGTTTTACTCGAAAATTTCGAACAACTCCAAAAAAAATACGAGTATTTACCTTTTTTTTTAATTACATCTCTTACTCTTCAACTTATCTACGGAACCCTACAATGCGCGTGGCCCGACACGCACTTGATCGGTTTTTTATAAGAACATCATGATCGAGCATCACGGAATTTGTCCCTAAGGTTGATAAGACCGCGATTGATTTTGCAAATGAGCTGTAAATAGTCTTGTAGGTATATCGCAGTTCACTCTTCATGGCATCGCAGCAAAGAATTTGGAACCGAGCAAAGCTGCCGTTCTGTTTATGTTAGCAAATTATTTTCACGGGATGAATGTGTGGGAGACGCAATCTCTGAAAGGACGGTTTATAATGACGATAATTAGGAAACAGCTTATGGGTTAGATGAAACCGATTAAACACATTGTAATCTGTATAGTACAGCCTGAGAGTATCATTCCAAATATAGTGTCCAAATATTATTATATTTATATGTTTTAAGCATAGATTAAAGATTTAAATTAATATCATTATGCTACTTTGAAAATATATTGAATTTATTTACTTTACATATTGCTAGTTTGTCCTCATCATATGAGCCATGACTAGGTTTTGGTATAGTTGCTATGTCTTACATTTCATTTCTATAAAATTATGTTTTTAACTTTATTTTAATAATTTATTTCTATATCTTTAATCTTAAATCAAATTCCTGTTGATTAGCAAAGACGATTACATATTTACACTAAAGCACTTGCCTAATGAACAGAAAAAGTGCAGAAAATTTTATACTGGTGGTAGAGCTCCAGTGACGGAGCTCGTGGGCGTAGGCACCACCGCATTACCTAATATACTTGCCGCTAAATGGTAGTGTTTAGCACTGTCGTGTTCCGGTCAGGTGGTAATGTACGGCCCTGTAATTTCCGGCACAGAGGCGTAATACCTTAGGCCTCAGGAGTGGTAATGCATCTGCATTTTGACCTTGGTCTTTGTGTGGGTGTCTATAGGCTGCAGTCATCACTTAACATCAATGTGAACTGCATGCTTGTTTGCCACATCCGTTACATAAAAAAAAAAAAAAAAAGAATCGAAATAACCATTTACCTTACTAGGCTGTTCCACAAATTAGGAAAATGCAAATAAAAACCAAGGAAAAGGTACAAAATACATTCAGCTTACTTATATATAGGTTTTTTCACGTTATCCGTAAGTAGGTACTCGTACATACTCTGCAAGCTATATTCTTTGGATGATAAGGCCTTAATAATATGATCCACATTTAAAGTCCAACAGTATGTTGTTGAAATGATTGTTTTAGGTGGTGGAGGTGCACAGCTGAGTGATGTGGACAACTGCGATCCGGGTGAACTAAAAACTTGCGTGGACATGATACCACGCACTAAAGTTGGTCTGCCGAGAACACGACAAGAACTCGATGCACACTGCCAGTAAGTGGAAAAGTTCTTGTTGTATAGATTAAGACAGCGATCATATGAACTAAAAAGTTGATATAGGTACTTACATAATAATATATTAATTTATCTTAACATATATGTATAAATTATGAGTCACAGTATTTGTCCGCGATGGACTCCTAAATTTCTTAATCGATTTTAATCAAACTTTCACACCGTGTGTCTGTGTTTTGTCTCTGTGATAGTTAATAGGTACGAAGCCGTACAAATTGTATTGAATACTAGCAGACCCGGCAAACTTCGTATTACCTCACAATGGAATAATGTGTCAAAGGTTTGATAGATACGGACTATTTGTATTGAAAAATGAAATTGTGGTTTTTACTATTTACCTTCAATTTTTTCATATTTTCTTAACTTTTAAACCTTCCCTAGACTTCCAGAAATAATTAAAAACTAAAATTAACCAAATCTAATCTAAAAAAAATTAGCGAGACAAAGCTGTGCCACTCACCTAAATACATGCATTTTAGAACATTACTACTTAAAAGTATAATTTTTAATAAAATATTAGGTAAGTAAGTATAGGTACCTATTTAAATGTTTTTATATTGCATCTGAAGAGCAACAGAATCGAAGTTTTTCCAAAATATTCGATCCACTACACACTTTTCCTTGCGGTACTCGCTATTGATCCAGATACTACTTAATGTACGACAACCCGAAATTAGAAATTCCGGTGTCACTTAAAGTGCTGAATAAAGCCAGCACACAAAAAGCTCGAGGTGTTTGAAAAATTTACCAAGTTCGAGGTGACTGCTTTAGCCTTTGAAACCGAATGAAAGGTCATTTGACATATTTCTCATACGTGGGCGAGAGGAGTTGCAAAATTCCAACTAATCTTATTGTAGGTACAATGGCGCGCCGTTCGAATAATTCACAACCCAGGAATTACCTACAGGCACATTAGTGGTTGTGGCCCCTTCATAACACCCTACACAATTATTGCCATTGCCGTGCACGTCTCAATATCAATAAATGAACCAGCAAACTCTCGGAGAGTTTTCTTTGTTCTATATGTAATCATATTGGCAAGAAATACAGTGAACTATCACTTATTGATTAAATTGATTAAAAAACATAAATGAGTACCTACATTTTGCCTTTTAATATTTCCATTGATTTTTTTTCTTTTAAGTAAGTACTTATAGGTCATACTCCATGGAACATGTACTTAAATTAAAAAAATAAACATTCATTATGAAAGACAATATTATCCTGCTCTGAAATTACAAAGAAAAATGTAAATATTTTAATAGTCCCCTATTCGTTTTTTTGAAAAATATTTAATGTACAAACATTCAAATTTTACTGTCTTATTAGGTATGTGTATAGACTAGCTATGCCCTCGACTTTGTTCGCTTGGAATAGTGGCTTTGGGCAGCATTTTTTGATATAACTTTTGGTTAATTTTGGATCATACGAAATTATTTATGGATAGCAAAAAAAATCAGGTTTACATTAATACTTCTCTGTACACGATATTAGACTAACGCCACTAAACCCACCAATGCCGCCAACGCCAGCCACGCCACCAATGTCACCAATACAACGAAAAGCAAAGTCCCATAAAAAAGTAAGAAAAAATGGAACGTACATTTTATGAAATACATAACTTAGAGACTTAAATCAAATCATCGACAACTGAAAAGAATGAATGTACCTATATACCTACTAGTATAACTTATGAATATAATGCTGCAGCCTCAGAAATGTCAACTTTAAGCGCTCCCGACTCCCGACCGTGTCGCTTTGCATAATGGTTCGTCAAAAGGCGCATCCTCAATGTTACGACTTTGTGAGAGGATCATTAGCAACCGGGCCAAAGAATACTCAACACTGTTACCGAAAATGTATGTAGGTATGTTTGTCACAGTCACATCTAGCTCATGCGTCCACCATGACGGTACTAAACTTATTATGACAGGAAACTACCAGCACTCTTCAATATTTTTTATGCCTACTTTACACTATAGTGTGTAAAGTATCATAGTGTGAAATGATCATAAACCAATTTTTTGTGTACCAGTAAAAGAACTTACATAATTTTTATGATACATAGACAGACATACAGTTAGAGCTTGCTTTGGTAAGCATTATTTCCAGTCATCACTTATGCATATAATATATTAAATGGAAAATTTGTATACCTACGTAGATTTATTTGCTTATGAAAAATAGGCTGAGACTTAAAATTAAATTACTTAATTGTATTTAGAATATTTTTGGACGACATTTTTTGTCAATTCATATGACATACGTCTATCGAGGAATTTGAAACGCAAATTCCCTTTTTTTAAGTCATTGTGATGAAATTCATAGGTAATTAGACATAAAGCTTGACCAATAAAATATAAGAAAATGGAACGATAAGAAATAAACAGAGACGAATATTTTTGAATTTGACTTCCCTTGTAATCTGGAATTGCGTTTGCTTTGAACGAACCAGCAAATGAGAAATACGAATTGCATATTGCCTTGCCTCTTTTCATCTTTAAATAAACTAGAGCTTTTCGGTCCAAAATTTTACTTTTATTTTTAGGGTTCCGTACCTTATAAGGAAAAAAGGAACCCTTATAGGATCACTCGTGCGTCTGTCTGTCTGTCTGTCCGTCTGTCACAGCCAATTTGCTCCGAAACTACTCGACCGATTGAGTTGAAATTTGATGAATATGTGTAAATTGGTGACCCAAAGATGAACACGTCAAGTAAAATAATAAATTTCAAACAGTGCCACTTTCGGGGGGTAAATCAGAAAATTAAAAAAAAAGAAAATTCGTAAACTTTGTTGTTTGACATATCAAATGAAAGAGGTTGTTGGCAGCATCTCAGATATATATTTTCATATTTTTTGCATGAACAAATTTGAAGTTATTTAAGAAAAACGACGAAAATTGACCATTCCCCCCCCTCTGTCTCTGAAACTACTGAACTTAAAATTTTGAAAAAAATGTGGAAAATAGTTCTTTGCCTATAGATTACTGGAAAACCTATAAGAAGTTTGAGTATTTAAATTAAATCGAAAATTCTTAATAATATAACCCCCCCTGCCGGTACCACCGTAACCGCTATGTCCCTGCATTTTAAAACTGTAATATTTTCGAAAATATTTATTTAAATTACGGAACCCTCACCACGCGAGTCGAACTCGCACTTGTCCGGTTTTTTTAAAGTAATAACCACCTTTTACGCGTCTTTCTTATAATTAATTGGTTTAAGTACTTACACCTAGTTTTTTTAAGATTCATGCATATGAGCTGTTTTTGTTTTTCACATTCTTTTCGTAAGCTTATGTCAGACGGTATTTTACCCAACTCATATTATTTATGTTGTTCATGTCATGTGTATTCTTATAGATACTGTCTGATCAAAATAATTTTTGTTCGGGATTTTATTTTTACATCCATTTTACGAATCAAACGTAATTGTGATGGGTCAGCGAACATGTTAAAATATGAAATGATATTGTAATAATATGTTCACTTGTCACCGGTACCAAGCGACACGAGCGTCGTATACTAAAAGTTTTTTTTTTTAATTTAACAATATCCTTATTGTTATCCAGGGCCTACCAAACGGGTATGGCCTGCATGGACGTCTGGATCAAACGCTGCCTACCCACTGACGGCCAGAAGCTGGTTCAACAACAAATCGGAGGTGCAAGAGCTCTCATGCGTTTTCTCTGTACCAACGAAACAGCCCTTCGAAGAGGTAAGTATAATTATGATTTTGAGGTAATTATTGATTCCATTTATAAACTAAATCAATTAATCATGTAGAAGTTGAGAGGAAGTAGGGTGTTACTAGTTATGTACAGAAAAAGATATATATCATATACATATTTAAAATTTGTTTCTTATCTTACTTAAAAAACAACATAATTAACATGTCAAACAATTAGAAAGTCACCAAAGCGAAAATCAGAGTTAAATTAAATTGGAGAAAAATACGTTTGAATTAAATTC
This sequence comes from Macrosoma leucophasiata, assembly GCA_036365455.1. Lineage (NCBI taxonomy): Eukaryota > Metazoa > Arthropoda > Insecta > Lepidoptera > Hedylidae > Macrosoma > Macrosoma leucophasiata. Next base: position 11,496,128 of record JAWQUS010000003.1, on the reverse strand, counting down.
TGACTCCTTGTCTGTACAAGGAAAACAAATAAGAAAATCAAGAAGAGATTTCATTAAATATAATTCGAGGTCCAAACAATTTCACAATTCTCATTTATGGTTAGTTCAGTTAGGTAAGTATTTGTAATAAAGTCTATACTTACTTAATATCTAAACATTTACATAAAAATACCAATGTAGAAGCGTGATAACTCTTGAGGCTTAAGTTTTGTAGGTACATCGAATAATTGGAAAGACGTGTACGTTTCTAACAAACCCAGTTTTTTTCTTCCCTTTAGATAACTGGCTATTAGAAACTTTTGGAGTAATTCTGCGAATTTGGTGATTGGAGGGCCACAACCACAGAATAGATAAATATCTATTCCGTGGCGACAACAGTAAAATTAAAATTTAGGTAGGTAATGTGCTTTACGTGCAGAAGTGACACCAGAGATCGGAGCTGTAAATTGTAGTTGACAGACAGCCGCAGTGAGCAATAATTTGCATTTAAATATTGAACAACTTTGATTTTTAACGACATCTAGGTATTGTAGGGCTAGAGACATTAAGTCCGCATAATATTGTGCTTTTTATATAAATAAATTAAGATAAAATGCAATTTACAGATTTCTTGAAAGAGCCAAACTGCTGGGCGTTAGTTTCGCCAGATTGGTCGCGCTGTGTCGACGAATTGCAGACAGCTGTTCGGGACATATCTGAGCGCGCACATCACTTCACCTACTTCAACAAAAACTCTGAATTATGTTGGTAAGACAAAAAGTTACTTTGCGCCTGTGTTCTTTCTAGAGAAATTGGAGGCATATGCAAGCTAACATGTAAATATCCACGATTTGCCAAATACGTTTGGTTCCATGTAATGTAATGGTGGCGAGTCTATCAGTTTAAATTTATTTATAGCAGGCTAAATATACCCAATGTAGTTAATGTAAATTATAATAATACAGTGCACATTCATATTATTTATTATATTTTCATTACACCTATTCATGTACTAAACCCTTCCACAGTCTTACCCAACTACCCCAGAAAATAAAATTATTAACTAAATGTAATTATGTCCTGAAAGACTTTCGGTTAATGGCACTGAGTGATGCTTGCGAAGATTATTTGCCACCTCTGAAGTTACTTCACTAATAAAAATTTATTTCATACTTTGATGTCAGCCTTACACCTCTCCTTTCGAGTGTATAGACTAGGTACGTAGTATTTTGTTCAGTCAATTGAAGAGGTTATTGCCACACCTTCAAGCATATTACGCATTTAAAAGCGAAAAGAGGACACTGATCTAATGAAAAGACATTTCAATAAAGTTATAAATACCTAATTTAAGTTTTAACCAACAATAAGTACCTGTAGAATTTTAAAAATTATACTTGCCTAGGTACTATCTACCTTTTTCAGTTTTCGCATCATACACCTTCGAGCTTTAAACTGAAATAACATAAACGGGGGTTGTTCAATCATGTGTTTTTTATTTATTTATACTTTTGCACATAAATTATGTATAGAGGCGGACTTAATACCTAGTGGTATTCTATACTAGTCAACCTTGTTACCCCAGTTTATGTGATTCCTGTTTAAAGCTCGCAAGAACAGTTGGTAGGAGTTTGGTTTAATTTGAATAAATGAAAAAATGTTTTGACGTGCTAGTTAAATAATTGAATTATAACCTAATCGTAAATACGTGCGTGGTAATTATGTTAATTTGCTTACCCTCGAAATAAAAACAAAAAACTTCAATAAAAGAGGCTTTTGTCCTGTACAGCAACAGTGACATTAAAATTCGTTTTATTTTAATTAATGTTCTCGTTGAAATTATACCTTCATTTGTCTCTTTATTAACTGGGCGGCACATATTTACGGTCTTATTCATAAAAAACGCTTAAAGAACGTTTATAGCATTCATTCGTTAAAATGCTTTCTATTCATATCAAACGTTCTACAAAATTGTTTTTTTATATACGTTCAAATTCTGTTAATAGACAAAATGTTGCCAGTGCAAGGAATTCAGTTGAGAGATGGATCCAACAAGAGATCAAACACGCCAAATTGTCTATAAATTACGTGTGAAAATGACCTTATTTGGAATAAAGGAAAAAAATCAACGTCAAAGGTGACATAAAGTCATAACAATTCATTCCTAGCTTCGTTCCATTAATCGACCGCAACCAAGACCGCTGAAATTGTCGTTTTGGTGAAAGCACAAAATATTGGTGGATCGGAGTGGATGCAATGCGGTCACGAACAGTGACGTTATTTATGACGTCAAACGACCGCGACGACCACGGGCCTCAGGTGGAACAATAATACAAAGGGCGTTAAGGTCGTTGAGGTCGATTAATGGAACGCGCCCAATGTCAATTTCAACAATTAGCTGTTGAATGTCGGCCATCTTTTATCCTTATAGCACTGTTATAGTAGAGTTCTGGCCTCTATAACTTTAAAGTGGGTTTATAGAGTGCTTTAGCGCTAAAATGCTATTATGAATAACGTTTTTCTTATAGCATACTATAGCGAGCTCTTAGAGGTGTTATAACTTTTTTATGAATAAGACCGTTAGTATTTTACTATGAGAATCTAGACACATGGTAACGTGTCAAGCCAAGTTCACGCTAACAGAAGTGTAGAGCAGCACCGTGTGTAATAACAAGAATCATTTGATCCCCTCATAACTCCAAAACCATTCCACATTAACTTGTCAAATTGCGCTTAATAATGGCAACCCATTATACATCCCACTTGTGGGCACGAGTCTCTCCCCTTTTTTGAGGGGAGGCCTGGAGCTTACTCCACCACGCTGCTCCAATGCGGATTGGTGGAGATACGGGTTACTGGCCAATCCGCTGTCAGACGTTTTCAAACCGCCCATAAGGATCGTATGTATCGATAGCAACCGGGACCGGCGGCTAAACGTGCCCTCCGAAGCACGGAAACGCGCATTTTAATTTGCCACTAGCGGTCACCCATCACACACCCGACCGCGCCCGTAATGCTTAATCCAGTAGATCGCTTATGATCTAGGTACACTAGTCGCGGCGCCATGTATATTATTGGAATTGGAATATACATTATGTGCTCTCAATTTCATAAATACACCCCAATCAGTTGTTTAAATATTAACGTCCAAAAATCGGCGTTTTTAACACAGACTGACCTATAGATCAAAACTGTAACCCAGTTCTAGGTTACATACAAAGTTAAATTTTGGCATCTAAAATTTTACTCGCCGCTAATTGGTAGTGTTCAGCTATATCGTGTTCTGGTCAGGTAGTATGCACGGCCCTGTAATTTCCGGCACAGAAGCATAACGCCTTAGGTCTCAGGAGTGGCAATGCGTCTACATTGGAATCTCTGGATTCATGCAGATCTTTATAGACATTACTACTAGGCAGTATTACATAACATCAATTTAAACTGTAGACTTATTTGCCACTTTATGACGAAATAAATCAGATGAATAAGGTATAATATATTTCATTCACAGTTATTTTGAGGCCAATCAAGGGTTCAGCCCTAACACTTGAACATGCTGAAACCTTGATTGAAAACTAGCCAAGACAGACCTGAGGCTTCAATTCATTATCCTAAGTTAACAGAAAAGTCTTTATTTTAGTTTATTTTAAATATTTGTTATGAATAAATTTCAGGACTCACCATTGAACTGAGAAACGATAATAAAAATAAACAGGTGCCAGGAACGATAAAAGAAATAGGTGCCACCTATTTAGGTCTTATTTCTTTTGTTGTTGAAGTCAACAACCAAAGCATAAACCATAATATCTAACTTGGCTCTCATTTCACATTTAATTTTATGTTTTTAAAAGGACAATATGTAATTTGTATAAAAGTGAGTATTTTAACTTGCAGACACGAGATAACAAGAAAATTATCAAATGGTCTCTAAGGTTCCGTAGCGTACGAGGAATAGTTTCACCATATCCGTCCAGCTGTCCGCTGCTCATTTCAAAGGCTCTATCTAAGTGAGATTCACAGACCGCACTACGACTTTACTTTGAGCAAGGTATGCTTGGAACTGTCAGTAGTAGGTAACGTTTTGACAGTTCTATGCGTACTTTTCTGGAAGTAAAGTCGTAGTGCGGTCTGTTCAACCCTGTTCATCTCACCCTTAGTCTTGGTCATCAAATAATTAGCACATCAACCACGTCGATGAAGTGGTAAAATCAATTTTGTAACCATTTTACCAGCGCTTAAAGTGAAGTCATAACACATAAACGGTACCTGAGATTTTGCTTGGCCCAAAATTCACTCGACCGGTTTTTTAAACTGTTTTTCGACTCGACTGGAGCTTAACAAAGGTAAAGTTATATACACCTACATAGTTCTATAGATGTCTGTGGGTCCAGTAATTTCTTTCGATTCAGCAAATGATCTTCCTAATGTTTCCCTAGAGTACGGGATAAAATTTGCGAATCCTCGGAAGCAGTAAAGCTTAAAAACTTTACCACTTACGTAGAGCTGTAGTATTTAACAACAAAATTAAGTTACTCATCTTGACTTAGGTGTAATAAACTAATATTACATTCATATAGTTACATTTAGGTAGATACACGTTTGTAAATACATCACAACTTGTGGCAAACCCGTTTGAAAGTTATAATACCTACTTAATACAATGTCCAAAAACAAAAACAACGTCCGAAATATTCAGTTCAAGTAAGCAAGTGTATTAGTATTATGTATTAACAGATATAATAAGCTTAGGGAAAACCATTGTTAGAAAGAATGACATTTAAATAAAAAAATCAGTAACTATTTTAATTACCTAACTTGTTAAGGTTTAATCAGTGGTTTACTAATTGATTACAATGCCGACTTAGGGTGCCGTAGATAAAATAAACGTTAAAACCGTGTTAAATAATTAGGTTATCTCAATGCACAAAATATTAATCAATCCCAATTTTATAAAAACTAATTCTTATTTCTGTCACTCGTAATGTCGGTAGGTACATTCTACTCGGTAGAGTAGGTATACTAGTTCTATTCGTAAAGATGATTACTGCCTCCGTCGTATATTATCTTACCATACATTTTAAACTAACTTTCATAATAAATGTATTTGTATAAGTGCGAGCTTTAATATTTAAAGGTCGCACATCTAGGTACCAAAATCGTGATTTTATATATTTTATACCTTTGTGTCTTCGATTGTGACCTACTTATAATCAACTCTCCGCACACAAACATCCATCACTTGCCAACATATTGCCTTGTGCAGGAACGGATATCATTGTTCCTTCAATGAAAAATTAAAAGAAATACCTACTTTATCTTCCGACCGGGCAAGGTTACTGTCTGGCCGAACTATTATCATATTACATATTCTCTGCTATTATTAGTAGTTGTTCTAACGAATAGATAATTCCCAAAATTAATAGTTGATGGGTAGAACCCATCAACCCCATTAGTAAATAGGGCATCTCATGTGATAAACTCCGTCGTTGCGATTCGGCGCAGTCATAGGTACCTACGCGATCCAAGTACGAGAAAAGTACCTACTTGTGCTCAGTGTTCCAATAGGTTGCCATCTTAAGTAGTAGGGTCATCTACGTTCATCATTAATAATAATTATTGTTGGCAGTGCAAGAGACGCGTTCGTATCATGCGTGGCCCACGCTGGACGATCTTGTTCGGCGGTTGCTGAGAACCTGCTGAGGAAGATGGCGTGGGTGCTGGCGCAAGACGTGGCGGCTTGCAGTCAGCAACCGAAGGCGTACTGCGCTGCGTCTATATCACCGGTTGCCACGCCACTCCTCACTGCAATCACTGGCGCGCTCCTTTACCCACCGTATTGGTGAAGGATGATTGAAATTCCATAAACTCTGAATTTGTATGTATTAAGTAATAACTTTATGTGAATTTAATTTAATAACGACAATCATCAATTCTTTGATCTCAGTAAATGATAAATGTGTATGTTTGTAAAACTGTTGAATGAGTTTTGACGTTGGCTCGTCGTTCGAGTAAAATATAAGACAGTATTTTGTATTTAATAGACTATAGACAGTCTTTTTGTATGAAAGCTATCAATTTTTAACTACACTGGTTTAGGTTTGATATTAAAGCAATGGAAATAATGGTACATCATATTACATAATAGTATAGGTTTTGAGCTTAATTAACAAAAAGCTACCAAAAATGATGTCTTTGTTAAACCATTTCAGTAGGTATCCTCATTCACTTTAATGAAAACAGGTCTGGTTAGTTAAGTTTTTGTGCTTAAAAAATGTCGCACCATAATGAGTTCAATCGTAATTATATTATCATGCATTTATGGCATTATCTTTCAATTAATCAGTATTATTGTAAACAGAATTTCTACGTAGATTTTAGATTCAGCAATTAGGTACAACGGCTTTAGGTGCCATTGTTGTTTAGACATCCCCTGTTCATAATAGAGTTAATGACCTACAAGAAAAGGCCATTCTTTTCTGAATTATAAATATTTGATATAAGAATAAGTTTTGTAAGGTAACGTCCATATCTTTTATGATACTTTGACCCTTTGTTATAACCCTTTTCGTAATATTACTTGGAGAAGTACAAATGAGAAAAATTTGCAACAACAATAAAGTCGCCGGGGTTTTTAGGATTGAAAATGTATTATAAAGCTTATAATGGTAAACATTTACAAAAGATTTAATAATATATACCTAATAAAAACCACCCTTTTAATTCTGTTGCTAAAATCACATTTACGTACTTTTTAACTTCATCAACGGTACTTGAACATTTTATTTGCAGAATTCATCAAACTTAGTTCGATTGAATGATACCTACGTAGAAAAACTTATGGTAAAGTAACAGAATAGGTAGGTATTTCATATTGAAGGAATGGCGATAACACTAAAAGCAGGTCATTATCTTGAAATTATTTGAAACATAGGTATAATTTTATCTTAACTTTTTTGATGTAATGGAAGTAGCAAACAGGCATGCAGCTCACTTGATGTTAATTGATGACTGATGCCTATAGACATCTACATAAAAACCAGAGGTCAAAATGCAGATGTGTTGCCATCCCTGCGATTTAAGTTGTTATGTCTCTGTGATAGTTATTACGGCACATTACCATCTAACCGGAACACAATAGTAGGTACTGCACACTACCATTTAGCGGCAGATAGATTAGGTAATGCGGTGGTGCCTACGCCCTCGAGCACTGGAACTCTACCACTAGTAAGAAACTCATCACACAGAAAATAGTTCTTTACCTATAATCATAGGCAAACCTACAAGAAATCTATTGAATTTCTTACAACATAAGGAATTAATTAATTATACGGAACCCTGTGAATTCGCCGCTTGTCTATTACATTACATTTCCTTAGACGTTATGGCGTCGGGACGTGTTGACCCCACCGCCCACTAGATGATGAGAATTCTTCCGTTAGTGCAGTCACTCAACCGAACAATCCCAGTCAAACAATTCCAATAGGTCCTAATATTATGTAGAGCAACTCGGCCCTCCGGTCGCGGCGGACCGGAGGCACACCGCGGACACTCCGCCAAAATTCCATACAAACGCTTAATTTGGTCTCTATTAAACAAACATCAATCAGTGATGTGTATTTACACGTGCACCTGTGTGCGTAGCACGTAGAAAATACCAAACGTCGTCCATAAGTGGGGCAGAGGTCGGGTGAGGCGGGGAAATCGGGCGGGGGCCTCGAAGTGTCCATTCTATACGTAGTATTATTACATATTCTCTGCCGGAGGGGAGTAGCCATAGCGTTTATCACCGATGCAAAACATTATCACACAACCGTCATTTTTTGCGGGGGAAATACGTGTGACACACACTCACACTACAAAAATCGTCTACTACGAAACTCACATCTTGACCTCAACAAAATACATTAACATTTTCACGCACACATTTAAATATCTGGGCGACAGGCATAGGACCATTTGGTTTTGTACTTTGACAGAGGGAAAAGCCCGCATATGGCTACTCCCCTCCGGTCCGCCGCGGCCGGTGGCCCGTGTTGCTCTATGCAAGAGGTAGTCAATCTTCGATCGATGTTGATGTATAATGAAAGTTACATTTCTATTAATACCTAACCATTGCAGTCGAAACCCTAATATAAGTGTAGGTATTCATCTAATTTTGTTAACTAAAAAAACAGTGGTTTTTCTCACAAAAAAATAATCTGAAGCATAGCAAATTATCTATCATCAGGTAAGTGTACCAAGGGTATATTTACGATGTATTTTTAAAGGGTGGATCAAAATATACTTTCGCCTATGATAGGCTCGAACCCGGGGGTCGAACGAGGACCTCAGCGTATCAGTACTGGCCTGCTATGCTCCTATTATACTTTTAAGTATTGAAACACACTAAGTAAATATATTGAACTTTCAAATAATGCTTAAGTAAAAATTTAAAAGTAAGCACATAAATTCTTGGTTGAAATATTTCAATGTAGGTGTATTGTTGCCGGAAAAACCCTAAACGAAATAGGTACTCTCCTCCAATGAAACTCATAACAACATCAATATCCATAATGGAGTTATTAGTATGGAAACATTTGTTCAATAAATATGAAAATTTGGAGACACTTGTGAAGAACAGGTATTTCATATTTTGTAAATTACTGTAGGTAGGTACGTAGATTTGGTTACAATAAATACGAGTGCCACTTATAAACGAGGATGGGAGAATTTAATAATGTATTGTTTGATTAATTTATTGAATTGAATGTAAATAAATAAATAAATACGCTTACACTCACAGCCCCACAGTAGGTATAAACCTGTGTCGTGGGTGCCGTTGTACACATACAACACATACACAAACATCCAGACCCGAAACAAATATCTGTAGGCCATACAAATATTTGTCCCGGTGTGGGGATCGAACCCGCGACCCTTCGAATCAAACGGTCGTCTCACACCGCTGGACTAACCGGGTCGTCAAATGTGAAGTTGGATGTTATCAAATATGATTTTTATAGGTGTATAATAATAAAAAAGACGTAACATTCGTCGAACGACGTCTTATTTGAAAAATTGAAATTGCCAATAATAAAATTATTTGCATAAATTGATTTTTATTTGTTTACTATCTCTGCGCACGTCTTCCCGCGTAGATACCTACTGAACTATAATTTTATTAAATTCTACGCGAAAGAAGTCGCAGCTAGTCTACATTAAATATGTTTAGGTAAACCGCATTCAACTCTGTTTAAAAGTTTTGAAGCAGTGCTTGAAGCAAATTCTCAATTGACCATAACGCCACTAACGCCACCAGCGTTAGTGGCGTTGGTGGCGTTTGTGGCGTTGCTGGTGGTGGTGGTGGTGCGTTGGTGGCGTTGGTGGAGTTGGTAGCGTTGGTGGCGTTGGTGGCATTGGTGGCTTTGGTGGCTTTAGTCTAAAATCGTGTACAGAGAAATATTGATGTAAACCAGATTTTTTTAGCTATTCATAAGTATTTTCGTATGATCCAATATTAACCAAAAGTTATATCCAAAAAATGCTGCCCAAAGTCACTATTCCACGCAAACGAAGTCGCGGGCACAGCTTATTCATAAATGCGTAATTACGCGATTTGATAGTTCTATGATAGTTTTTTTACATCGGGAAGAGGTGGCTGATGTCGTTGATGGTGGTGATGATGGAAATTTTATTATGGCTCAGTCTGATTAAATTATTAAGGAAATACCTACGCCTGTTCCCGTATGGGACCATCGGTATTAAAATGATAAAACCAATTAAATCGTTCAAACAATAACTCAATGTTCTGTTCAGATTTTATGTTAAGCCGCCAATTATTTTTCGAGTTAACATTCAGTTCTCGTGTGGTTGCACATTGTATCCAGATAACGGATAACATTTTATATCGATTATAAAAATCATGGTATTTCGATGATATTCAGTCACTTTTTATGAAAATTATTTAATTAGAATGTATTTTATAAGTTTTCATCATCAGTGAACATGAATTATACAATAGAGACCACTCAAGTCTTTCCCGCTAGCTCACTATTCGGGGCCCACAACCAACTACCTACCTATACACAATTCAATCACAGATTCGATTCAGAGCAGTTTATCTTGGACTAACTTCGTCTCACCTCTAATGTATATGGAGCACGTGGCAAAGTAAGTACGCGACTCGAATTTCTGAGAAACAAATGACATTGAGACCTACGTTAATCAAAAGTGCGAGAATTGTAGAGATACGGACTGTAAGGTTTCATAAACATTAACAAAAAGAATAAGTAATTGATTCCCAAATTATACGTGAACTATCTACAGGATTGACATTATCTCACCTGTAGGTGAAGCTATGTAAGCAAAATACTGAAGAATTTACCACTACCATTTTTTATGTAAGGGAGGTGGCAATCAAGCATGCAGTTCACATTGATATTAAGTGATGACTACTACTTACTGGTGGTAGAGCTCCAGTGACGGAGCTCGCAGGCGTAGGCACCACCGCATTACCTAATATACTTGCCGCTAAATGGTAGTGTTCAGCATTATCGTGTTCCGGTCAGGTGGTAATGTACGGCCCTGTAATTTCCGGCACAGAGTCATAACACCTAATGCCTCAGGAGTGGCAGCCCGTCTCCATTTTGACCTCTGGTCATTGTGTGACCAGAGGTCAGATAAAGAGACCTATAGGCTGCAGTCATCACTTAACATCAATGTGAACTGCATGCTTGTTTGCCACTTTCATTAGATAAAAATAAACTACAGCCTATAGACATCTACTCAAAAACCAGAGGTGAAAATGCAGATACATTGCCACCCCTGAGACCTTAGTTGTTATGCGTCTGTGATAGTTATTACGGGGTCATACATTAACATCTAACCGGAACACGATAGTACTGAACACTATCATTTGGCGGCAAATAGATTAGATCAGTGATTTCCAAAGTGGTCCATACAGACCCCCTGGGGTCCATGGGATTCGATGGGGGTCTACGTAGGCTTTGGAAATATGGGAATGTGATATAAATGTAGCAAGGAGGGGGTCCACGGAAACCAGAAAAAAAATGAAAGGGATAGTGTGGAAAAAAATAGTTTGGGAACCTCTGGATTAGATAATGCGATGGTGCCTACGCCCTCGAGCTTCTGCACCGGAACACACATCGACCTTAAAAAGGAGACTTCGGCTTATTTCGGGTCTGTAGAGCGTTGTCTCCTTTGCATCTTACTTAGGTTATGTTTGGTATTCAAGCATACATGCAAACACCCACGATTCGCCGATTACGTTTTTGATCCATGTAACAGGTGGCGAGCCTGTTGACATCTCCGAGCACATTACCAAACTTCGAGGTACTTTATAATTACCAGAAAATGGAAAATCCCGATAGAACCAAAGATAAAGGACTTCACACCATTATCTCTGATAACCCACTACCCGGTAATCAAACCCAGGACCTCAGCGTAGTAATGGTGGCCTGCTACCACTAGGCTACCGAGGCTTACATATTACAGGTAATTTAAATTTAATATAAGATTTTTACTTTGTTGAGGACAAAATTATTTATTTACCTACTCCGATTTTTATCACAGTTCAGAAGTGTACCTACACATAGAAAGGGAGACAAAAAATGTAACAATAAAAAAAATATTGGAAGGAACGGAAACGTGCCGGCATCCAATTCAGAGCAATCATGGTCTTTCACACAATATTGTGTAGTTGCCCGCCCATTTTCAACATACTGCTCCCAATAAAGCTCACTGATTGACAATTGACACCTTTGTCCCCCAATTTTAAATATTGAAAACAGAAATATTTCGCTTCAATCCCTAAAAACGAAGTTTTTTATGATTATGATGGGCATGTACAATTTGTACATACTCAAAAGTCTTAGGAATCGGCGTGCAAGTATGAAGAGAATGATGAATGTAGATGAGGCACGGGAGGTGTGTTAGAATCGGGATATCAGGCGCTCTACACTCTCTGCCTATCCCGTTAGGGACTTGGCGTGGAGATACATACATACTTATTATAAAATGAGAAAGTAACTCGGTCTGTTTTACATTTTCATGACCAAACCGTTGAACTCGAATGGTGATGAAGTTTTACGTATTGGAGATAATTTAAATCACGAGAAAGGATATAAGTAATATTTAAAAAATATGCTCTTTTAATGCCTAGGCGTTTCTTAAATTATTTTGATTGCTGTTTTACTGTCAGGATGAAAAAGGACAAAACAATCACGATGTTTTTCAAATAACGTGGCCTGTTCTCAAACTTTTCACCGGTCACGCTAAGAACATTTCATGTTTCAATATCCTAAATACTGTTTATATCATACTATCCGAATTATGTGTTCTGTATACATAAGTTCAAATACGAGGAATAACAAATTCTTACTACAGATATTATCTTTCACAAACTACCCGGCGGCGCTAAACGACTTTAGAGTGATGTGGTTCAATTCAATTACGAAGTAGATTATGCTCCACATATGCTCATATATGATGTTAAAATATGTTTACCTGTATAGAAGCTGAGAGTATCTATTAGTATTGTTATCTAAGCTGCCCAGACTCGTGAAACTTCCCTTATAAACTGTAGTGCATTTCGAAAATTGATAAGTAATTATTATTGCTTATGTCTGTAGTAGGTATGCTGTTCACATTGATGATTTAACTGCAGTTAATAACCATCTATACAAAAACCGAAAGGCAGATGGGTTGTCACCCCCTACTCCCCCAAGGCCTAATTGTTATGCCTCTGTGATAGTTATTACAGGTGAATATGATCATGCGATAGTGCCTACGCCCTCGAACTCCGACACTGAAGCTCTACCACAAGACAAGAGAGTTCTTGAGAGCTACAATCTACTACTCCATTTACAAACTGAAACTAATATCTTGAAGGCGTATAGATTTTTGGACCCGTACAGTGATCAATGTTTTTTTTAGTTTAGGTAAATAATAATATTTGTCGAATCAAAACATAGTAAAAGTTAACGCAATAACTCCAAGGTAATTGATACAATAAACAACATGTGTGTAGCCGTAAAATAAAGTGTCACGGACCAACAACAAAAAAGGGCAAAAGGAATATATTGTGTATCACAGTTTTATGACTTTAAGTTATGATCTGCTATTAGGTGCGGCCAATTCCATCTGCAAGAACACTACGGCGAAAATATAAAACATAAACTTTGAAATTTTTTATTAAATACAAACCTTTACAATTTAAGGCAACGTGGTGGAAACAATTTAATTTTATTTAAAAATACATTACAAAAATGTTACTAAGGGTTGAAAAACTTAGCACTGCAAATAGACGCTACACTGGCGAAGTTTTATGAAATTTAAATACTTTAGTAAATACTTGTTCATGTATTTACCTTTGGTTTGCCCTAACTTTGCAACAAAAAAATGTTTGAAAAGTTTCTAATGAATGTAGGTAGCTGTTAAACTGTAGGAATCACGAATTCAATTTCAGTTTGAAGAGATAAAAAAGTGTCTTTAAAATGTTAAAAGCTTTGTTTCGAGTCTTGCGTTCTATGTCCTATGTAATTGAATAGTTTTCAGGGTTTCATAAAAAACACGGAACCATAGGCTTAGGCCGCTTGTACACGCTAAGAAATTTCACCGTGTATTCTATTAGGTTGGGGAAAAAGTCTTTTCGCATTATAGTATGTATGAACTTGTAACAAAATCTCTTTGGCTGTAGTATTTGTATCTGGCTGGTTTTGTTATCATTGAAAGTTAAAATTTTAAAGAACATAATTCCAAATTCAAATTAGGCAAATGTGTGATTTTATTTGTTTTTCGTACTGTCAAGATGAGTGAATCTAATTAAGAAATTCGATACATTTTAAAATTTTACTACAAAAAAGGTAAAAATGCAACGCAAGCAGCGAAAAATATTTGCGATGTTTATGGACCTAGTGCAGTGTCTGTGAGAGTAACACAAATTTGGTTTAAGCGTTTTCAATCCGGAAATTTTGATGTCAAAGATGCACCTCGCTCTGGTCGCCCTATTACGGATAAAATGGATGCCATTTTTGAAAAAGTGGAGCAAGATCGACATATCAGTAGTTCGACGTAGCTGAAGAACTGAGAATTGATCACAAAACAGTTTTGGCGGATTTGAAAAAGCTGGGTACAAAAAAAAACTCGATATTTGGGTACCTCACGAGCTCACTAAAAGAAACCTAATGAACCGTGTACTCATTAGTGATTCTTTATTACGACGTAATGAAACCGAATCATTTTTGAAGAAGCTGATAACTGGTGATGAAAAGTGGATCACGTACGACCAGAACGTGCGATAAAGGTCGTGGTCAAAGGCCGGTCAGGCTTCACAGTCTATGGCGAAACCCGGGTTAACTCGCAATAAGGTGATGTTGTGTGTGTGGTGGGATTGGAATTATTCATTATGAATTGATCAACAGAAGGGGTGTGGTGTTTCATCATGATAACGCTAGACCTCACACATCTATAGCCACTCAGCAAAAATTAAGAGAGTTTGGCTGGGAGGTGTTAATGCATCCGCCGTATAGTCCTGACCTTGCACCTTTAGATTTTTTTAAAAGAATTCTGAAGAGACCAAAACAGGTGTTTTGGTCTCTTCAGAATTCTTTATGCAATGTTAGGTTAACATCACGAGAGGACTGCCAAATCCACGTCGGGGTATTTTGATGAGAATTTTTATAGCAATGGGATCATGTCCCTACCTACAAGATGGCATAAGGTTATCGAACAAAATGGTACATACATACTTTAGTTTAATTTAAATAAACTATATTTAAAAAATGTTTTGAATTATCTTAAAAAATGCGAAGAAACCAAATATTAGTCCAGCTGAAATCACTGAATACAATTAATTTACATTGTATTTTTATTTTTTGCAATCTTGTGGGCTTCGGTAGCTTAGTGGTAAAATGGCTGGACTGGTTATCCTTAGGTGACAGGTTCGATTCTTGCCCGAAGTCAAATTTGTCTTGCCATATTTTTTTAATTCTAACCAATTCATTTTATTCAATATTGCCTACATAGTAAGAAGCTTTACTTATATTGGACAAAAGAAGTATTGCAAAAAATTACTTGGAAATAAATCTTATAAAACTTCTGAGAATATCCATCATACTTTCCCTTAAAGCTTAGGACACCACCTGAATACTAAGCCGGTCGTTGGGAATTCACGTCTCGTCATGTACTTTAGAATAAAGCATCATATTGAAATTATTGACGTGAAATAGAATCGTGAAAGTCTTCAAACAATAATAAGAATGTTCACTGAATTAACATTGCAAATTGAAATACGTATAATTCGTATAAAGACGTATTAAATGCTGGAAGTAAGAGCGTACTGTAGGAATAAATGTATGGGAGACTCGATCGAGTTCTACGAAGGCGTAAATAAAAATTGGAAATATGGAAATGTGATATAAATGTAGCAAGAAGTGGGTGCACCGAAACCAGAAAAAATTAAAAGGGGTCTATAAGAAAATAGTTTGGGAACCTCTGATCTAATCTGTGATATATCATTTTGTTTAGGAACTTCATAACATAATAAATAAATTATATTGTTCAGCTGTTTGTCGAATTCAGTGGCGGTAGTGAGCCCTCTCTCAAATATTTGACATGAAACCCCTCTTGTCCCCATGTCTTTGTCTAGATCCGCGCCTGATCGTATTATGAGCTTCAATTAATTGAGATTTTGCTTCTAGCAAGAACTCCTGGTTTCGGTCACTCTAGAAAAATTCAATGAACATCTTTCTATTCCGTAGTTACCTTTTTTGCTCGTATTTTAAGAAACACCTCTTTCAGATCAAAAGATGTCGTTCTGATTTTATACAGAGCATAAAAAATACCACTTAAGTAATAGTTCTCACGATGATACTAAAACTACGGAGCCATATTATTATTAGACTGACCCACTCTTAGATAGACACGCGTCATTTACCTACCCGGCTCCGCGTTTATATTTTTCATGCCATAAATGTTATTAAAGTAGTTTAAAGTTAAAGTAGTAGTAGTTTTTTTCTGCTTGGTCAAGTAATATACCTACGATAATATACGCGTGTTCTTAATAAAATATACTGCAAAATATGATAAAGGTTGTGATTAAAATCCACATCTACAGTCTATTTTTTTTCGCTACGGACTAAATTGACATAAGCTGTGTGGCTAGGTTTTTGGGAATCATTAATAGTGATGTGCCACTACCGTAACTTTACGTAATTTACAATCTAGTATCGTTTTTCAGTAATATTTTTTATTTTATTTTATTCAGGAGAACAAACAGTCTTATTTGCTTACAAACAATCTTAATAAAATTACATCAGACCATTTATAAGTTTTCGTATTTGGACATCTAAGGAATTGCATATTGTTTCATAACAGTAACAAAAACAAAACAAAAAAAAACAACATCAACAACAACCAATGAATAATAAAAGGAAATTTAGTGCAACTTAGTACGTTTACTGCTCCTAGCCTTTTAATTTACATTATATCTTATTAACATTTAACACTACGCTAGTAAAGAAGAAATGGTAAAGACGACTTATTGTCAAACCAGTGCCTAAAGAGAACCCTCTTAACATTTTGAGGTTTATACAAAAATTAGGTAATTACAAAAATGTGTCTTTAAAATTTTAGAATGTGCCGACAGCCGTAATGTACCTATAGGCATGCCTATATAATGTACATGTATGGTTAATGTATAAATATAATAAATGCATAAGTGCAACACACTAACCCCCTTATTCATAAACGTATTTTAGCTAAAGTGTTGCTAATATCTCCTTTGTCTCTTTCTATCCTGCACATTTGACAATGCAACTGATAAAGACAAAGCATTCTATAGCTAAAACGTATCTAATGTACGTTTATGAATAAGGGGGTTATTTTTTAAGTGTCCATAAATCTTAAATGTAAATTAATAATCAGAATCAGGTAATGAACATGATAATGAACGCGTACAAATACGCGTTCATTATCATGTTTTTTGCCCGTGAAATCGCATTTCGGAGGTCGAAGGACGAATGCCGTGTATTCAAAATGCCGACATTGCTAGACTCAAATTAACGTTTCTTACTTTTGCTGGTTAATACATAAAACATTACCTACCATATAAATATAGGTATTTATGTTTTATGCATTTTTGATGAAATTTAACCAATAAGCTATAAATATACTCTACAGTACATACATCCAGTGAGATTTTAATTTTAGATAGAACACAACACATTGTTATGTTCACAATAGGTAGATATATAAAGGCTCCATCTAGCGAAAAAAGGTTCTGTACATTTTTTTCGATTGAGTATTTAAATAATAGCCCTTTATTTTCTTACATTTCTCCACAGGTAAGATAGATAAGCATCAATAGAGATTAAATTTATAAAAATATATTTTACTGTGATATGAGTGGGGTAAGTACGAGTATATGTGAATAAAACAATATTAATAGTAGGTACATAAAGTTAAGTTTTTTTTTCTTATTTGATTGTTCTTCATTTTAATTTAAAAAATAACAAGTAATCTTTAAGCAACGTTATTAATATCGAGGGTACTTGGTTGAATTTTACCTTTTAAAAATATGCAATATGTTGTGTGCGATCGCACATAATAAATCTTAGGAAGTTAACCTAGGTGCAGTCGAGGGTCCAACTCGCAGGCACTAAGCGGTTGCAACAAAGACTAGTTTGCACTAGTTTTATAAAAGTTGATATATCGTTGACTGTACGCAATTTTCTGCTACATGCTGCGCTTCGTTCACTCATATTTCACGAGCAATTTAATTAAGTCCGGTTTAAAGTGTTGTCGTACATTTTTATTTTATGTTGAACTTACATTTTTTATGTAATGAAGGTGGCAAACAAGTGCATGTTGTACTTCACATAGATCTCAAGTGATCGCTGCAATCTATAGACATCTAACAAAAACAAGTAGTCAAAATGCAGATGCGTTGCAACACCTGCGACCTTAGCGGTCTCCGTGATTGTTATTACATTACGGGGCCATACATTTAACCATCCAGCCGGAACACGGTAGTGCTGAACGCTACTATTTAGTAAATGCGGTGGCGCCTACGCCCTCGAGCTCCTACACTGAGCCTGGGTTACACCACGATATTTGTTAAAGTTTTTATGAAATTAAACATTTCACATCCTTCTCTAACCTTAACAGATTTCCGTAAGTTAGAGAAGGATGTGAAATGTTACAATAACTTTGATTTTAAATATCGTGGTGCAACCCAGGCTTAGAAGTCTGTATCTGGAAATGTACGTCCCTGTAATTTCCGAGACACAGAGGCATAACACCTTAGGCCCCAGGAGTGGTAACGCATCTGTATTTTGACCTTGGTCTTTGTGTAAGTGTCTATAGGCTGCAGTCATCACTTAACATCAATGTGAACTGCATGCTTTTTTGCCACTGCCATTACTTAAAAAAAAAACAAGTAAAAAAATCAGGAAACAAAATCAGGATAATGATTTCTGTGATTGTTATAACTTGACAAGGGCTGTAATTAAGGTTCTTTCTTGAACAATATTATTCATGTTCAGGAAAAATTGAAAATGTTTTGGTGAGTTCGACTCGATACCAAATGCTTTTTGATTCAGTGGTTTCGTATCTACATGATAGATTGGTATCTAAAATCTAAGCTAAGCTATAATAATAACAAAAACTTGCATCATTCTAAAAAGAAATAACTTTTTTTATTTTGCAGAATGATTAGTCTATCTATCTACAATACATGTTGTTGTAGATAGATAGAATATATGAAGATAGAATGAAAAAAATATTTTTTGAAAAAGCGGAAAAGGTCACGTAATATCGAAAACGCTTGACGTACTTACAAAGATAAAATTTGCTAGGGAGATAGTTTATGGATAGTAGATTTAGGACAGGGCTGTATTAAGCACGTCTTTAGGTTCTCACAAGTTCGTACCAAAGGAGGTAGGTACTTATTGACTTCGCAGGCTTTAATTGGTACTTTTTATGTGCCTCTACCTTGTAGTAGAGGCAGATTAATAGAGGTTTTTTTTTACCAGGTTAAACCCGTCATGGGCCGTCAAGGGTAACTGACGGTGGGTAGTGTAAGAATCATACTCAGCAAAACCCCGTGGTGTTCCGATTCGTCCGCCATCACTGGCCGGGTCACGGGAATGTCTGTGATCCCGCCGACGGCTACTCGCTACTGAGCCCTCCACAGTCCAAGCCCTTTAGCTCCAACTAATTTAGTGGCGTGAGGAACACCTGCAAGCCAGCCAGCTTGGGACCTTTCTCCGTCGAGGGTTTCTGACAAAGAGGCGAAAACCCTCCCGGGGGAGGGGAGGGGGGGAGATTAATAGAGGTTATGCAAACGTTCGCTAATAACGGATTTTGTGACAATGCATTTAAAAGTTGTCATAAGTTTGTTTAAAAGTTTTTTTTTTTCTACTAAATTGAATTTGGCAGAGACGTAATGAGCGTTCACTACTGACGGATCTTGTGACACGGTCAGATTAAATAATAAAATACATAAACAAATAGAAACATACTTATTTTTAGTAAAATGACTTTGTGGGCATTACATGTTTTTCAGATCAACACGACATCCACGCGGGCGAAGCTACGAGCAACAGCTAGTTATATATTTCGTAGCGCAAAATGTATACTAAGCGTAGTCTATTGTTCTACCGCAAAATTTCGTAGTGTGTTTGTGTTTAGGGAGCAATTTCTTTATTTTGTTTTTATGAGAGAAAACAAACGAATTGATAAAGGTAGAAGAAGCACGGTCCGAAGCAGGTATGTCAGCACCGGGATATCTGGCGCTCCACACTCTCAGCCTACCCGGTAAGGGACCTGGCGTGAAGATATATACATACATATTACAAACATATAAACGAATTCTCGAAAACTTTAAATATAATATGTTATTTCCAGTTTGGTTATTAGTTTTTAGAAATGAGCCTAACATTGTATGAGTAAATTAATTATGGTTTACACGGTTTAAATGTGTGATTCACACACAATTGCGTTCTAATTTATGTCAACGTCAACGAACCGAGAGTTACTTAATTAACGCAGGTACATACATCTGTACTAGAACTTTCTCCAACTTAAAATAAAATAAGCACAAGACTGTGGCATACTGTAGGCAATATACCTCGGATAAGGAATATTTTATTAATTCATGTTTCAATTGTCCTTTTTAGTAGGAAGTAAACAAAACAACATCTAGGGACAGAATGTTGTGTACTTGCGTAAAAAAATATACTACATTTGTTTCAATTTTTGTCTGTCTGTCTGTCTGTTTGGCGGGGCTAATCTTGGGAACGGCTGGACCGATTTTGACGGGACTTTCACTGGCAGATAGCTGATGTAATAAGGAGTAACTTAGGCTACTTTTATACTAGCTGCGCCCACGACTTCGTCCGGGTAGATACTGAACTGGTACATACTGAACTGATATATACTCACGCGGGCGAAGTCGCGGGCACAGCTAGTATATAATCTATACATTTAATAAAACAGTAAAACCCGCGTGTCTGTACATTGTATATATTTACGAAAAACTAATTGGGGGCGATGTTAAAATAGTATTAGAACACTTTTCAATGATTTTTAATTTTATTGTCTGTCTGTTTGTCCCTTTGTCCAGGGTAATCTCCGAAGATACTGGACGAATTCGAATGAAACTTTTTGTGGTGTATAGATACTAAGCCTGGCCAACATTTAGGCTACTTTTTACTGCGGGAAAATCCCTCATTCCCACGGGAATCTCTACATTTAATAAAATTCTAGGAAAGTCAAAACTGTGCATTGAATATTTTTTAAAAGAATACTTGGGACGTGATCTACAATAGAAATCGAAGCCAAAAATATAGTTTTCAGATTTTTTGTCTGTTTGTCTCTATGTATGTCCGGGCTAAACTAAAAAAGTACCTACTAAATGGCGCCTGTTAGTAAATTTCATGCAAAATTTGAAGAAAAATTTTGCTAATTAATACTAACAGGTCCGGTCAGCATATAGGCAGGCTACATATTATCACGCTATCTGCTACAGGGGAAGAGCTGTAAATCTTTAAAATCGTAGGAAAGTCGAAACTGTTCATAGATTTTTTTGTTTTAAAGAATATTTGGGGTGTGATTTACTATCGATATCGAAGCCAAATATAGTGTTTGTTTTGTCTGTTGTTGTTTGTCTGTAAGTGCGAGCTAAACTCAAAAAGTAATGGATCTTAATGGATTTACTTCAAATTTGCATGAATATCTGAGAATTTTCAAGGACACCTCATTGGGTAAGGTTTATAGGTACCGTGCATCCAAATAATGGCGAAAGCTATTTCCTGCGGATGTTACTTCACACGGTCCGAGGCCCAACGTATTTCACTTTTCTGAGTATATATGATGGCGTGGAGTATCCCACTTACCGCGCAGCCTGTGTAGCACGTCACCTTCTCGACGGTTACCAAAACTGGGATTACACCCTCGCGGAGGCAAGCGTCAGTGACGGAGAAATATCGCCATCATCTGTCTGAAGATTTTCTACAAGCTTTGAGACACGTACTACTGGAGACGAAGTCGAAGTAACTAATGAACGCATGCTGAACACCTGTATTAGTTCATTTCAAGATGTGGTAATTTCCACCACCTATTGAACTATCGAATATGGGTTACCAGCTCCCCAAATCATCACCGCATCAAGACCGTAGAAATTGGAAGTATATCGCTGAGACAAATTTCGATCCGGGCGAAATGACCACTTTGTTCACTTCAGAGCAAAAAAAATTTATGATACCGTCCTCGAAAGCGTTGGGCAAAACCAGGGTAAGATGTTTTTCTCCTGGATTTTGGATGCTCCTGGTGGAACAGGAAAAACATTTGTGATCACTGGCATACTTGCAGAGGTCAGGAGGCAAGGCAAAATTGCTATTGCTGTAGCGTCGTGGGGAATTGCTGCCACACTGCTTCATGATAGCAAGACAGTACATGCCATGTTTAAAATTCCATTATATTTAGAGAGCACCGAAATGAAGTTTTTGGTGTGTCATGTAACAGTGATAAGGGATTCACGTGCTCAAGGATTGCTTGATTGTATGGGATGAGTGTACGATGGCCAATAGAAAGGCAGTTGAGGCCGTGTACAGAACCCTGCAGGACATCCGCAGGAACGAACATTTGAGTGGGTGGTGTCACATTACTGTTCACTGACGATTTCCGGCAAACGCTTCCCGTTTTGACGCGAAGATCGAGGGCTGAAGAGATGAATGCTTTGTTGAAACGATCTTAACGAGTTCGTACTTACGCTGCGCTTGACCATTAATATGAGAGCTCGGCTCGACGACAATGCACGTGCCCAAGAATTTTCCGATGTCCTTCTAAGTCTTCGCGGAAGCACCCTACCAGAAGAGAGAGGTGGATAGGTGGTTTGTTTCCAGAACCCTCGACAGAGATGTATCCAAGAGAGAAGAACTCATTGTCGGTGTCTACGGGGACATTAGTCGTATACCGCACCAGCAGAAAACGACGTTTTGGGTGTGTAAGCGGGCCATTTTGACGCCCAAAAATGATCAGGCTGCAGCAATTTATATTACCTCCATAAATACTGTCGTCGAGCAAGATGACGCCACACTTTATCCCATGGCATTTCTGAACTTCCTGTCAGTAAGCGGACTTCCATCGCATACCATCAAGCTGAAGGTAGGTGTCCCGATTATGCTTCTTCGGAACTTATCTCCTCCGAAGTTGTATAACGGGACCCGGCATTGGCGAGGCAGTATTTATACCACGCATTACCCTCATACCGCATAACTACACAACACATTCCAGTTCAAGCGCGTACAGTTGAATGTTTGCTTCGCGATGACCATCAATAAGTCCCAGGGGCAGACACTGAGGTCAGCGGGTGTTAACCTCAGGACAAGTTGCTTCTCACACGGGCAACTGTACGTCGCTTGCTACCGCGTTACCAGTCCTGTCTCTTTTTACATTTTGTCTCCTGGCAGAATAACTACCAACCTAGTTTATAGGAAAGTGTTGTAAGGTTTGATACCTTTGTACGAAATTTTACTCTTTTGTGTCCAGGAATATATTCCTGCATTATTTTGTCTATTTCCTTCAGTCACATCTTATGACTGAACCAGAGAATATGTAATAATACTACTAAACTCAGCAGGATTCCCATATGACTCCCTTCACTTGCTTCGCTAGCAAAATAACGTATACTTTTAATTAAATACTATTTTAAAAGTTGTTTGCTTATAATGCTAAAGCGACACTGGCATCTTAGGTATGTTTGGTGCTGTAGAGCCTTCACGCAGACGACGTTGCGGGCAGCTGCTAGTAAGTAATAAATAAACGACTACATTCAGAATTTTTTTTAGAAAACAGTCCTTTTCCAAGTATGGTTTGCGAGGATATTGACTCTATTGAGATTAAGAAATATCTTAATTTTGTTGATTTTTTGGCGATTGTCACCATCATGGGATCCAATATTCAGTAGAATTAAATTGAAATAGGTAATTAGTAACGTTTGTGTTAAACCTGAACGCTACGCAAGACGTTTGCGAAGTAGATGCACGTAACCTTTTTTTGGATTGCTCTCAGCCAAATGTGACCTCAGTCAGTCTGTCCGAGACGACCGGAAGCTGATAAGCGACCGAACCATTCATTAATATTACTTCAATGAGTGTAGCTCACTGTGCGCGAAAATCTAAGAATTTGATAAATGAATACTACCTAGTTTTAATATATTTTCCAATAAGAGTTGTAATTGATTGTTTCGTCTCAACTCTAATTGATTGTCCAATAGAGAAAATCCTTTATAATTTGTTTGAGATTTGGAGCCTATTTCACGTTATTGTGATTCTGGAACGAATGGCGGCCTTGATTAATCACTTGGTTTAATCCTGACATCTAAGTAAAAAAGTGGTCGACTCAAACTTGATATTTAATTTCGAAATTAAATTATCACCCCAGCCTTCCATTCCACAATTTTTCCGTATTGTACCATAGTAAATTTTCTTAATTTATAATTTGTAACGGGCTTGTGAAATACCTAAGATGGCTCAGAGGATAGTCCTTCCCCTGAGTTCAGTGGCTAAACTATAGTACTTAGTATAAATCTGACATTGACATCGTTAATTTTTGGCTGCAGTCACATATATTACAAGATAATTCCTATAATATTTTTGACTATAACTTTTGCCATAAACGTAACTCTACGCCTGTACTACCGAAGGGGTGGACAAAAGTAAATGCATATACGGGTTACGAGACAATTCATATCTCCGGGCACTTACTAAAATCTGTGCGTGGGTGGCACTGGGAAACTTACAGAAATCGAAAAAAAATCCAACACCATCAGTGATATAGGAAAATACACCTTTACCTGATAGCCTCCGACCCGAGAATCGAACCCGGGATCCCAGCGTAGCACTTACAGCTTATATAGCTTATACATTACAAGTGTTAAAAATGAAAAAATATTTTTAATTTAATTGTATTTATATTTTATCCCTAAACATAATAAATAGTTCGGGAATCTATGGAGTCAAATGTTGTTTTAGTACTGATTTTCCTGAATGCACAGTAAATGTCTTAAATGACAATATTGTAACATAAATCGATAAAATATTTAAATTCTTACGTCATCGTTGATAATGTCATTGATTGATAAGTTTCTATTCTATTTGTATTTATGACTAGCTGTGCCCGCGACTTCGTTCGCGTGGAATAGTAACTTTGAGCAGCAATTTTTATATATAACTTTTGGTTAATTTTGGATTATACGAAAACACATAAGGGTAGTTAAAAATCTGGTTTACATTCATACTTATCTGTACACGAATATCACACTAAAGCCACCAAAGCCACTAATGTTACCAACGCTATTAACGCTAGCAACTCCACCAACGCCACCTATGTCACCAACGCCACCAATGCCATCTACGACACTAACGTTACCAACATTAATACGTTAAAAAGTCTCTTGAACTGATACACGACTTATAATTAATTTTCCTTGTCAAAATCAATCAATCAGATAGATATTTTACATGTCATAGAAAAAGGCTGGTGTTTATTTATTTCCGGTCACGTGGGTATCAATGTTATTTTGTTTTGATAATCCAATTAATATAAATGTAAGATTAACCCTGTGGGAATTATGAGGAAAGTTTTCCGTTCCTGTAATATCTTTGGGATAATAAGAAAACAGTAATACAATATAGTAGATAATAGAACGATAGGTCAACGTTATTTATAATCCTCACAACAAGAACTTTTATTTGATACTGGCTGTTCAGGAACTTTCATGGTTTTGACCCAAAATTACCTAGATAGTCTCAGCTTCTTATGTCCTTTCTTAGAATTCAATCTACCTCTATATTTAATTTTATCACAGTCAGCTCAGCATCTCTGTAGTTTCCGGCACAGAGGCATAATACCTTTGGCCTCAGAAGTGGTAACGGATCTTTTTTTTTTTTTTAAATAAAATACGCTTACACTCACAGCCCCACAGTAGGTATTAACCTGTGTCGTGGGTGCCGTTGTACACATACAACACATATACAAACACCCAGACCCGAAAAAAATATCTGTAGACCATACAAATATTTGTCCCGGTGCGGGGATCGAACCCGCGACCCTTCGAATCAAACGGTCATCTCACACCGCTGGACTAACCGGGTCGTTTATTTTGACCTCTGGTCTTTGTGTGGGTGTGTATAGGCTGCAGTCATCACTTAACATCAATGTGAACTGTCTTGTTTGCTACTTTATAAATTAAAAATAAAGACAGACAGTGTGACTTTCACATTTAAATTTAATAGGCACGTTGTTTAGACTGTGATATTAATAAAGATGTCATATAAATTATTTTGCTAATCTTTTCAAAATTTTCTCACATAAGTAGATGTTTGAAATTCATTTATTTACACGCCCAAATTTAGTTGACTTATTTACGTATGTGCGCCAAATTTCAAGTTACATATTTAGCCCAGCCTCAATATTTTTGATGCAAATTGCCTGTGACAAACGGACACACGAGTGATCCTATAAGAGTTTCGTTCTTCCTTTTGAAGTACAGAATCCTAAAACCGAAAAACGAACCAAAATTATGCTTGTGACCAACTTGTGGCAAAAGTTAAAAAACTTCGAAAAGTTCGTACTTGAATATATTTCATATAACCGTTCCGTTATCATCACGAAAACAGGTGAACTTTCGCTATTCAAGATGCGAAAGGTTAAATTAATATCATGTCGTAACCGCTGCCACTTAATTGAGTTCTGAACAACGTATAAACTCTTGAGTGGTATTTTAAACTGCTGTAGTGCGGTTAACTGCTAAACGCATGCAACTTAATGGGCAGTGCGACGATGTAACTAAAGCTTTGGAGAGAGCGCGGAAACCGGAGACCGGAGTGAACTTGAGAATTTATTAAAATAGGAAGACCAAGCCATAGAACTGAAAATGTACGTACGTGTTTAATTAATTTCACATTGCATACACACAATCGCACTGAAGACAGCTTCTATTATAATTTTGAATTGTTAAGACACGTGCATAATAATAATTCTGGTTTTCATATCTTATACCAGCGACCACCCGTCCCTGCTTCGCACGTGAAATATTAACAATGTTAAGCTTTAAAGTTCCAGTTCCAAAGTTACGATAAGAAATCACGGTTATAATATATATTTAACTAGCGGCCCGTACCGGCTTCGCTCGGTTGCAATTTAGGTACTTACATAATATTACGACTATGAATTGAGATTTAAACTATCCTATCTCTCAAGTTGGATCGAACTGCACATGGTGTGCGAATTTTATTATAATCGGTTAAGTGGTTTAGGAGTCCATTGAGGACAAACATTGTGACACGAGATTTATATATATTAAGATGAGTTTGAAAAAAAAAAACTATCAATGATTGATCGACTTATAAAATGTACTTCAAAAATGGAATCCTATATTGCGCGTACCCGACACGCATGCGACTCTTTCTCTTTTTATTCTTTAAAATAAAGATTTTTGTACTTACATACTACATTTCTTAAAGAATTTACTAATTAATTTGAAAGAACGACATGGTTTTATTCATCTCTATCTATGTGACTATTGAGACTGCAATCTGCATTGAATATTAGGTACTAATTCCTATCGTTTCATGCTTCCCGCGTCATATAAAGTCACTGAATACGTAGCACACATTTTTTTAAATACAATTTTCTTACTTGACTATCTTTATGTATACTGTCCGGTAAAAGAAAAACAATTTATCCAACTAAAAACATCGAAAACATGTCAGAGGCTCAACTCCTGAAGAAGAGTAATGGTTCATTTGTCGAAATATTTACGCGGCTAAGCGTAGTGATTCATCACGCGATTTTGCCTCTCTTGTTATACGATAATGAATATTGAGAAGAGTTCTTCCATATTAAAAAAGTGATTATAAGCCTTTTTTTTTTTTTTACTTGCGGTATTTTCTCATTCTTAGAAAATCGTAAAGGTAAAGTTGCTGGTGGTAGAGTTTTCCAATTGAAACCAAATAGCGTTGTCAATATTACAAAAATGAAGAGTTTTTTAGTTTGTGTTCTTTAAAGGCGCAGATCTCAGGGTTTTTTTGAATAATGATACAAAAATAGAAACTGAGAAGCATACCCAACTTTTTCTTATAAGTACCGAAAAATATGAGTAGGTACTTAAGCGATATTTTTAATTAATGTTCATAAATTGAATAATTTGGTCTCCTTTGGGGAAATCCGTTGGTACGTGTTAATTAATTTACACTCGTAAATTCAATTACTAGAACCCGGAGGTACGAGTAAGTAAATAACTTTTACGAGTTTACGCACTTCCTGTAAGAATTAAATAAATATACTTTAGTAATATTAAAGGGAAATATTGAAATAAACTGAAATAAAGCTAAACAAACGTATTCATCAATAGCTAAATAAACGTAGGACCTGTTTAAGTTTTTCATCATCCGAGTAGGACTCGGTCGCCCAGATACTGTAATTAAAGTAGCAAACAGGCACGCAGTTGACGATGATGATAAGTGAATACTGCGGAAAGAGATCTACACAAATACCATATTTACCGAACCTCTGTATAAAGAGAATCAATCAATCAATGATGTAGAAGAGCACGAGAGGTGTATCAGGATTAGGATATCTGGTATTCCTCACTTTCGCCTTACCCCGTAAGGAACTTGGCGTGACTAGACATACACACATGCTTACAAATACCTAGTAGGTAGGTATTTGTAGGCATGTGTGTATGTTTCAAGCAAGGGCGTTTCTTGCCGAAGATATTTGCCTCTGCATCAGAAATGATTGTTCTTTAGTATTACTGTAGATGCTGATCTGAGGTCAGCATATTTCCAAATCACCTCCACCAAAACCTCTACAGTGTATGCAGCCAGAAGATAAACCTTTAAGCTGGCGTTGAGACGGCTTGTCTAGTTTACTTTGGCGCTCCTGTATAATAATTGTAAAGATTACCGTTGTCGTCAGTAAAACATATTTTTGTTTTTCTACAGGAAGCTACGCGTGGCGCTTGCCGGCCTGAAAATATCTATACTAATAAAATTCTCGTGTCACAGACAGACGCTACGGGAAACTATGTATTATTTTATATAATATTTATAGATTGGTGAAAACCGCATGAAAATCTGTGTAGTAGTCTTTGAGTTTATCACGAACAGACAGAGAGACAGACGCGGCAGGGCTTTGTATAGATAGATGGATGGGTATACCTATTGAACTACATTACTTACCTCAATGGGTATGCCTAACCATATTTCCCCATTTATTGAAAATCACAATAAATAATCGACTTCGATAAACTAAGCGATAGATAATCCGGATCTTAGTCATGTCACTTTGTACTTGTATTGTCTAATAAACGCATAAAATATTGCAATTTTAACTTACCTTTCATAATTTAACGACTTTAACAAGTTGATAATTTTTCCTTTTAGCTTCAACGTACAAAGCACTAAATATCTACTCGTTGTCGCATTCATTTTATCCACCTTTTGTATTCTGCAATGATGTTCTTTGTGAATTATTTACGTAACAGAGCATCCCCTTTATTACAATAGAAATTTCATCAGATGAAATTGCTTACAAAGTCTGTAATTTTGCCGCTACATAAACCACAATTGCAATTCACTGTGATTATTGAAGACATGAAACCATTGGCATTTAGTGACGACAAATTATGTGGTCTACCTTATTAATTCCTCACGCGCTCAACATTTTAGGAAAAGTAAATCCCAACGAAAACATTTTCATGTAAAATGTTACCAAAACGAGACCTGGGGGCCGACCGCCTAACTCAAATGCCTTCGTTTAGCTTTCGATTATGACATCATCATGTCAGTTTCGTACCGCCTAACCTTTTCCTGGATGTGTTTTCGTCCCCAGGTATATACTTAAGAGTACGAAACTGACAAGTTAACGACATAAACGAACTTAGATGGTCGGTTAAAAAGTTATCAGATCAGTGTAGAGCCAAGTTTCTAACCCAATTATAAAAAGACAAAACAATTTCAAAATCACTTCGTCAGTTTTCAAAATTATCATATAGATTTGTTTATATTTTTCAAGCTTACTTAAATTTCATTACTACTTACAGTTTCTTTAATTCGCAGTTTTGCCTGTTTTATGAATAATTTTCATGCTTTCCATTTTTTTATAATTTTTTCGTTTTACGTTTTTTATATAACGATCTTTGTATTCACTCACACGTGTTATTCCGTAAAATACAATATGACTAACACTATGTATCCGCACTGTTGTTTACACTTGCATACTTAATTTTATGCTCGTAAGTTTTTATAATTAATAAACATTACCAAAAAATTTAATATTTGGCGTCACAAATCAAACTAAAATACATGTCTAATGAAAACTACGAGTATCACTCAGCTTCTGGTGTTTCATGATTGTATGAGAGAGCGAGATCCCGTCGAGTGAGCTTCTGTCATTACATAGCATATGTCATTATGTGTGAAGAGTTGTACGGGTGACGGCTATGTTTCAATTTAGGGAAAGTTAATTGGAGGCCACGTCAATTTACTCTTTGAAACGATATTAAAATATTACTGTGCATTTCAATGCAGTGGATATATATATCATTTTTCCATTATATTTTGTTCTTCTTAAGGTTCAGACGCTAAGCATTTTTGTACCTAACTAAGGTTGCCAAGAAATCAGCATAGCAGCATACAGTTCACATGGATTAGAAGTGAATGAGTGATGAAGATATGAACATCTAGCACAAAAACCAGAGGTTTAAATCCTGAAAAGATATTTCGTCACGATTCGATATACCTCCGTGCTAGAAATTACACATCTTCGAATTGTATATAAAAATCTTACTGTAAAGTAGTTACATTACTGTAATTATTACATTAAATAAAAGTCAAAATATTGCATGTCAAAAGTCATAGGTACTTCTACTCCATTAATGTGGAAGTAAGTCTATCTCCTATTTCAGTTTGTTACATTTCCATTAAGATGGATAGATTATTCCTGTATCTAAGAACTCATATAATATACAAACTATCAACTTAAACTATACTTCTGTGATACAAATAGAATTCAAAGACACAATTACCAAACATTCATTCAAATTCAACTACAGTACGTTTTCTCAAGAAGCCTTTTTACTATGTAATACTATGAAGAAACAGTTCAGTCTTCGCTCGTCAAGCTACTTCCTCCGTTGGCCGCAGTCCAGCTGTTGTCACCGTCTCTTATTTCGCCAAGTCACCGATCTAAGGCGTTTCATAGTTTGAAATATGTCAAGCGAGAAATGGATACAATATAGGAGACCATTCCGAGCAGAGAACACTGCATGACAATGCATTACAGCTTTAACAATACGCTGCGATATTTTCTGCTGTCATCTATCATATTTCCAAATGGCAAAGAAGGCATAAATAATTTGAAATTCACATTCATACAATTTATTTGATCAATGAATTTAAATGTTTGTAGGAATATGTAGTTCTATTCTATAAAGACATTCACTTCTCGTGGCACTTAGATAAGTCTATTTTTTTCGTATAATTTTTAATGTTGATGGATTCAGTACTAAAAAACTTAAAAAACTTTTTACTGGTGGTAGAGCTCCAGTGACGGAGCTCGCGGGCGTAGGCACCACCGCATTACCTAATATACTTGCCGCTAAATGGTAGTGTTCAGCACTATCGTGTTCCGGTCAGGTGGTAATGTACGGCCCTGTAATTTCCGGCACAGAGCCATAACACCTTAGGCCTCAGGAGTGGCAACGCATCTGAATTTTGACCTTGGTCTTTGTGTGGGTGTCTATAGGCTGCAGTTATCACTTAACATCAATGTGAATCACTTCCATAACAGAAAAAAAAAACACGCGTGATGTGAGCCACGGTTAAGTAAACGGTTACACATACTAACATTATATTATTGTCTACCTTCGAGACCTATTAATGTACTCGTATATATGTAACCCGGCAAACTTCGTGTTGCCTCAGAATGAAATAATGACATGTGTCAAAGGTTTGATAGATCGGACTACTTGTATGGGAAAATTAAATTGTGGTTTATACTATTTCCCTTCAATTTCTTCATATTTTCTAACCTTTTGAACCTTCCCTGGACTTCCAAAAATCATTAAAACGAAAATTAGCCAAATCGCTCCAGCCGTTCTCGAGTTTTAGCGAGAATAACGAACAGCAATTGATTTTTATATATATAGATATATGTGGTAAGCCTATTGACATCTCCGGGCACTTCACCAAACTCCGAGAGGGGCACTGATAAACTTTCGAAAAATGGAAATTTCCGATGGGGTTTACTCTCCTACCCGGCATCAAACTCAAGACCCTAGTGAGTCAGAACCTAAAAGCATCCTACCACTGGACTAGTGAGTTAGTGTAAAATTAATACATAAAACGAGTATGATGATATTGTAATGATTTCTTTTTATCCAATCGCTGTAGAATCTTATTACGATACTTGAACTTGATATGATTTTTTAAGTAAATAAGTTGATGCAGAATTGTATCAATCTCTTTATGAACATTTCAAACTAAATTAGCTTAACAAGCTTTGTCCAAACTTTAATTTTGTGAAATGAATAACATCAGGCTGCGCAAATAACGCTAGTAGACGTAAAACATATTCATCGAGAGTCTAGAGTAAGTTTTAATGTTTACTATCCAGTTTATGTTAAACGAACATGTTTGCTTTACGTTTAGGTATGTCACACATATTCAAATGTTTCTCTTAGGTTTTCCTCACCCCAGCGACGCCACTCCTCGTCGTAACGACACCCCCGCCACCGCAATATCAACCACGGAATAGATAAATAAGGATGGAAAGGCCTTTGTTTCAATTTATTATTAGAACCAGTGTCGCCGCTTTTCTCCCACCATGCAATTTGTACAAATGTAACACCATCTCGATAATCACTCATACATTAATCCTCAGGCACCTATTCGTTTGCGTAAGTTTGCATACTAAGATGTAACGCCACTACTGGCGTTACATCTTAGTATGCATTGCCTACGCAATAAACACTCGCACGCACACAACAATATACTCACCAATTAACTAGTCGAAGTGTAGCAGACGCATTACATGCTGTACATTGCAAGCGGAGACAGTAATAGCGTTAATTGAGCGAGTGCTTAGCGAGCAATGTATTCGCTAGCAGTAACGTTGAAATAATGCAGTTTAAGTTCGAATATTCATATTCCTTTGTACATTTATATGGTTTTTACAAGTATTATAACAATAAATGTTTATAATTTGTGACTTACCGATGAAAAGATATAGCTCCTCGCTTTATACTTGAGGTCTAACATTTCATATTACATGTTAAAATTGGCACGACATGGTATTTTACCAAGAGATGCGTCGTTCGAAGCAGTCTACACGACACTACGAGCGGCGAACGAATGGAACTGCCGAACTGTGTGTGTTCACGCATAGTTACCGTACGCTTACCACACCCACATTACCATTCCATCTTTATTTATCTATTCCGTGATATCAACCGCCGCGGCACCACCACACTTGGGAGGCGCCTACTCCGTATATGCGCCGTAATCGGCGACGCGGCGCTCACCA
Organism: Macrosoma leucophasiata; assembly: GCA_036365455.1. Taxonomy (NCBI): domain Eukaryota; kingdom Metazoa; phylum Arthropoda; class Insecta; order Lepidoptera; family Hedylidae; genus Macrosoma; species Macrosoma leucophasiata. The sequence continues at coordinate 11,463,065 of JAWQUS010000003.1, read as the reverse complement.
CTGCGCCACCCAGACTTGACGAACGACGGAAACTGACGGAACTCACCATATTACGGCTACTCAACTTCTCAATATTCTTTGGTACCTAAACCTCACCGATTCCTCGGTCCCAATCGTAAAGCCAGATTTACCTACTTACCTTTGTTTTACGTGTGAGATGTGAGGAGGTGTTAGTGAAGTGACATAATAGGTACAATTAGTAGAAATAAGTAGAAATCTACAATTTAACTGAAGACGCAGCCAATTGGCTGAGAAATCTGAATGTAGACTTATAATTTGTGTGTATTCGCCTATTCTACAGACTGCCATACGATTAAATAAATAGGTACAAGAGAAATTATCTTTTCTTCAAGTAATTTTAGCCATTGCATTTAACAAAGATGATCAAAACAATCAGCTGAATAACGTCCATAATAAGATTTTTGGAGCCGCACTTTATCACTTTCGATAATAATATCATAATAGACACGTCTCTAACATTTTCTGGGCTAAATTGCTTACAGATAATGCTTTCTTTATCAATAAAAATCACCGCGAACATAATTATATTATGACTGGAAGGTTTCGAAGTACCATTAGTTTATAAACAGTAAAGTGTAAGAAGCTTTACTCCATAATAAATATCTAAAGGTAGAGGAAGACGCTTGACGCAAGACTTTGATTGTTTAGATCACATTCTAAATAATAACACATACCTACAACAACAAAGCCTCCGGAGAAACAACACATCTTTAATTTGGACTTTTAGTATTTCTGTTTCCAACCGTTATTATTAACTTTTGGTCAGAAAATACCTAACTAATTATGTCCGTAAAAGTATTACAATTAGCTTTTAAATGAAATGGAAAAAGATCTGATGTTGATCGAGATGAATTGAAAATATGATTAGGTCGTTTTGTGTTCCCATATCTATTTATTTTACATTTGGTCGAAGAGTACATATTGGCACGCATGAATTTTATTTAGAAAGTCATCTGAGTTCTTATGCTCCTTCAAAATATTATACTGAATAAAAAACCGGGAACTGCGAACTATATTACTGAATTTGTGTGGAAAACGGCATAAAATTAACATGATTTAATTCATTCATTTAACTGGAAGACGTCACAGAGAAAGAAAACAAAAAAAAAAACAACATTATCCTCAGGCTCCTAAAGTATGGAATAGTAAGGGTGGAATTCACAGACCGCACTACGACTTTGCTTTGAACAAAGTATGCTTAGTACTGTCAATATAGTATGTTTTGATAGTTCTAAGCGTACTTTGCTCAAAGTAAAGTCTTAGGGCGAGATTCACAGACCGCACTACGACTTTACTTTCGAGCAAAGTACGCTTCGAACTGTCAAAACCCATACATTTCTGACAGTTCTAAGCATACTTTGCTCAAAGTAAAGTCGTAGTGCGATCTGTGAATCTCACCATTAGTGCGGCCTGTGAATTTCATACTGAATATTTAGCACCTAGGTGACCTCTGGGTATCAATACATATCGAATACTTAAATCTGAAATAACAATAAGTATCTTACTACTGAAGGAATCAATTCAAATCCTTTTTATCATTTACAAAATGTAAGCTTAGTTAAGTCATTATTAAATTAATAATACTATTTACGGCAACATGTCGATCACCAGGTTTTATATTTTCTGCTAACTGCGTCTCAGAATATAGGAAATGGGAGAGTACTAGAAACAAAAAGTAGCTACATTATGCGGAACGTTAAATTATTTTATGACTATACGTTGACAGTTTGCCGAATTAAAGTAAAATAGCGAATATTTTAAGTAAAGATCATCAACATCGTGCTGGATTTGACTACTGAACAGAAAGAGTTCATGGGCATACTGAGATCTAAACCTACCTTATCTTCAAAATCATAAATTTGAATTAAAAAAAAAGAAGCAACACATTAAATCAGTCCTATACCTACAGTATACAGCACGAGTTGCTTAAACCTTCAAGTTTCTTGGACTCCCAAAGACCAAAATATCTAAAATACAAATAATTAGGCAGCATTGTACTGAGTTATTTATTTGCTAAGTACCTTTTAAGTTCACGTACCTACTGTAGCGCAACAACATTGTAAGAATATTAATTAACCAATGAATATTTACTTCTCTCTCACACAAGACCCAAAACTTCAGAGTTTATTAAATCTTATCAAAGTATAGTCGAGAATCATTTTTAAAAACACAGCTAATAAGTACTTATTTACCTATTACCCTCGAGGAGTAGGCTACTTGCTTATCTAGACTAATATCACAGTCTAAAAGAAGGTTTGTTTCACTTTGTTTGTTTGTTTCTTGGTTTTGTTTGTTTGGTCTGAAGGCATCCAAAAAATAAAGCAATAGATTTCTTATTGTCTTGGCCCCTATAGGGTCCAGCTACTGCTTGAAGGATTAAGTGAATTCCATCACAGAGAAGCCCATATTAAGTAACGATTGAAATAGTGAGATGACATACAAGCATAACTTCCGAAGAAAGGATTGGGTATCTTCATAAAACTTACACAAGGACAAAGTACAAAGTTCCTCCATCTTTATTTAATTTAACTGTCCTTTGTCACTTTCCCTATTGGCACCTGAACCACTTACTTTAAGTACCAAAGTTTGATATTACATTTTATCTATTTCTCTAAAGGTCTTATGCCGAAGATCAGTCTTGACAAAGTTAAATCACTTTGTAGCTAATCAAACTTTTACTATCATCATTTTATGTGGGCTATTATGATCAATGAATAAATAAGATTTATTCAGTTTAGCTATGGATTTAAAACAAATAAATTATACATTCCAACTCTATCTAGCATGTGGGTAATAAATTTATTTAACTTGGCAACATTTGACCTTAAGTTACCAAAAGTTCTTGGCTAGACAAACGACCACTCAATACTTAACTTACCTTTTTAGTTCAAGAAGTTTTAAAGTTGCGGCGTCGATTCCGAAGGTAAGGAGATTGTAAACAACGAGACGGGATTAAGATTGTAAACAAACGAAACAGTCACCCGCTGCTTTAATTTTATGACATATTTAGACTTATTTAATTCACAGTTTTGTAAATTCTGACACAAACAGATGTTTAGAGACGTTAAAAGCTGTTAAAATTCACGGGAGGTAGATTGTCAGTGTCGAAGCTCGAGGGCGTAGTTATCACCGCATCACCTTTACTACCTGCCGTCAAATGGTCGTGTTCCAATTAGATAATATATGTACCACAATGTGTATAAACAACTTAGACCTCAACTGTAGCAAGTAGACGCAACGCATGTCTATTTTGATCTCCAGTTTAGTGTAGATGAAAATATGGTGCAATATTCAATGCGAGTACAACTCGGTTTTAAAGGTTAATATCCTTACTTAACTAAATATAAACCACAAGTGAATCAGAATTCACTGGTTGGTTATTAAAACATTGTGCGTAATAGGTATAATAGGTAGCAGACTGCTTATTTATGTAAAGCATACTAACGTATACCTTTGTAACGCCCTGTAATTTCCTGCAGAGTCATAATATCTTAGGCCTCGGGAGTGGCAACGCATCTACATTGAAATCTTTAGTTTCATGTAGATGTTTATAGGCTACAATATTACGTACCATCAATGTAAAGTGTACGCTTATTTGCCAGTTCATAACATAACCAAATAAAAATAAAACCAGTCTGATGCGTTATCACTCCCATTGCTACAGTGACTCGATCGCAACTGAATCGCTTTTGTGCTCGTTAACGCTATTTGTTTCATGGTAGGAAAGAACAAGATAAATCAAAGTCGTAACCGACTGCCTCTAGGACTGAAATATCTTAAACTTTTGTCCGGTGGTCCATTACGATTAAGGGTCATAGCTCACTAGAGCCACCTGGCACCCGACCAGCGCCCGACCGCCTCGAGCTGTCTACGCTCATTACACCAACTCCGCTCCGTATCGCCTCGACCGCAAACCGTCAATGCGCGGGCGGCGCGCGGCCATGCAAAGTCAACGCAACACTAGCTTGTCTTGCGTTGACTTTGCATGGCCAACTCGCTGTTCCCAGGTGGACCACGCTCGGTCCGCGAGTGGTTCACAAGTAACATCGCGTCGATCACCCGTGGACCACCCGTCGACAACAAGTGGACGCCGTAATACGAGGCGGTGCTGATCGGGTGTCGCATGGCTGTAGTAAGCTATGACCCTTAAACGGAACACGAAAGCGCTAAACACCACTATTTGCCAGAAATAATAATAATAATAAATAAAGATAAATAAGATAATGTGCTTACGCTCACAAACTCTACTGGTACTGAACCGCAAACTCTACTTATTAAAAAGTAATTCATTACCAACATTACTATAGGTCTAGTACTATTACCGTGTGTTAGTACCAACTACATATGTTGTGTAGTTAATAAATCATAGCTAAATCAAAGACGCACTTCCAAAAAAACCTAAGCGGATCATAAATCTTCCTGTTCTATGATAATAACATGAATAATACATTAAAGGAAACCCTATAGGTGCTTAACTTGTGGAATACTATGTGTCTGACTTGAATAGCTAATGACATGTTAGAACAACGTGCTAAGAGGAAGCTCATACGGTTAAACACACTGGAAATCTGTACTACAAATTTTACGTTAGTCATTGCGCAATGAGGTAAATAGTGCGTACATGCATACATTGCGCACTACGGTAGCTTTATCACAATGTTGATAATCTAACTTATTTAATTATTAAGCAGTAAAACTAAAATTTTGGTGAGTAAGTTATATATTTACTCAAACAATATTTTTTTAAGGTATGTACAATATCGTATGGATGTGTCAATATTTGTTATTCGATTGACCGAGTCTAAACTTTTTTGTAAGTTTTATCTGTCTGTACGTCTGGTACGTTATAACTTCGTTTTTGCCATATCTGAGAATTATTAGATTATATATAAACGTATGGTACGTAATAATATTTATAATTATTATTGCCGTCCATACAACTGTGAATGATTTGTAAGAAATAAAAATAAAAATATTAGGTATAAGGCGTAGGTATGTTACGACCCCCCGGCTCACTAATGGAGGAGAATTCTTCCGCTAGTGTAGTCCCTCAGCCAGTCATTAGGCAATAGATCATGCAAAACGCAGGATAGGCAGCAGCGTCCTTCGATGAAACTATCGCCACTAAGATCACCAACCCGCATGCCAAGAGTGGCCTATCTCAATTATGGCATTAATATTTTTTTAAATTCGGCTTTAACGATGATAAGTACTGAATTAAAATATCTATATATATAAAAATCTATTGTTGTTCGTTAGTCTCGCTCAAACTCGAGAACGGCTAGACCGATTTGGCTAATTTTGGTTTTGAATGATTTTTGGAAGTCCAGGGAAGGTTTAAAAGGTAAAAAAATATGAAGAAATTGAAGAGGAATAGTAAAAAACACAATTTCATTTTCCCATACAAATAGTCCGTATCTATCAAACTTTTGACACATTATTTCGTTCTGTGGCAATACGAAGTTTGCCGGGTCAGCTAGTATGTAATAAATATATGTATTAGTACAAATTTGAGTTTATTACATCGTGACAGGCAATCAATACCTAGTGACCGAATTACTACGCCCGCGCCAAGCACTGCTTAGTTAATACTATAATTAGATAATCCATTTACCAAGTTCCGCCTAATATACAAACAGGGAACTCTCCGCTTGTCCAAAATCAGTCATTACCGCCGCATAAGGTGGCCATGTGGTTAAGCAGCCAAATATAATTACAGACAGGCAAATTTAATATCTTTAGATAGATAAATACAACTCACCCTAATAATCTTGTTTTAGATATTCGCATGACTTTTGTTAATTACACTTAATTAATTAACGACCCTCGCCCTTCTACTTTGCGTTAATTTCCTGTAAGGGTCGTTCCTTTTTCTAACAACTAAGATGGAAAATTTCGTGTTTCAAAATTACTTTTTACTAATTATTCAAGCTTTGGCTATGAACGTTTGTTTTATTTTATATAAAAGTTATTCAAGAAAATAAATCAATAGTTATTTTGACTCAAGAAACGAGCTACACAACCCAACGTAACGAGCCGCAGTGCGCATGAAGGCTCGCCTCAAGTAAGGTACCTTTAAAATAAAGCACAGTAGGATTACCGACCATTCAATTTATTTGTTTCGTTCTACTCGCTCGTACAAAGAAAACGATCCGATACGATGAAATTCTTAAACATATTCCTATTGGTGTTGGTAGCGTTATCGGTAATGATGGGCGGCACCCAAGCAGGCAAGGGAAGCGCTATCAGGAAGGGCGGAAAGATTATTGTGAGTATTAATAATTTAATGTTATCGTGATACGTATCATGTATCTTACAATAAAACCCACCATAGGTACCTATATAATGATATAACTATGCCCAAGAGCTTAGATTTTTTGTATTATCAAAATATCTAATATTTGTTAACATTGTTATCAAATTGGTTATACAAATAGAACAAGGTTCTAATACAGAATGTTAGGTATTTCTATTAATATGAAGATTATTGGAGTTTTATATAATATGAGTGCTCAGAGGCAGTTCATGAATTTGATTTTATTACTGATTTTTCGCAAAAATAACGAACATAGAAACATCACTATTATAAGATTTTTCTATTTGCAACTATAGAACATAATTACCTACTTACCTACAATAGATACAATCTAGCGGTAAAACGACTGGACTAAACGACTCGGTTAGTCCATCCAGCGGTGTGAGACGACCGTTTGATTCGAAGGCTCGCGGGTTCGATTCCCGTACCGGGACAAATATTTATAGAGCCTACAGGTATTTGTTTAGGGTCTGGGTGTTTGTGTGTGTGTGTTCAACGGCACCCACAACACAAGTTTATACCCAGTATGGGGCTGTGAGTGTAAGCGTTAAAAAAATCGTAACAAATCTTAGGTAATATTCTTAAAGCTTTCGTGTAAACGGGGTTTAAGTATGACAAAATATTTAAAAAATAATTACTCATGACTGTTTAAATATTAAGAAAAATATATACGCATTTAAATATAGCAAAAAGAAAATAATGCTATTTATTTTCGCCAACATTCAGTAAAAAATTAAGTTTATGGGCAAACCGCTGGGCATTCATTTTTATATTTTTTCTTGTTGTGTCTTATATTGGTAAGATAAGCTAGATAAGTAACGAGTACGTAACCATAATATACGACTTTGATTTTATATTTCTTTTTTTTACAGAAAAAGGGTTTGGGTGTGGTCGGCGCAGTGGGAACCGGCCATGAGATATACGAGCACGTAAAAAACAGAGGCTGAAGAACATTGATTAAATATCTTATCAATATTTATAATCCTGTCTCAAATTGCCATACCAAAAATAATTCTTCTGTAATTCTAATCTGTGTAAATAAAATATGTTAAGTTTGTTGTATTTACTTTTTTCTTATATTGTCGTTTTCATCATATAGGTAAGTTCTAATCTTCATTCAAAATTGTTAATGTATATGAATTGTACCTATATATATTTAATTTCTAGTAGGTACATTATAAATATCAAAAGATTATGGGCTGAAATAAAACAAAAGTTTACCAGAAAAAGTATAATGGCAGGTTAAGTTGTACTAAAATCATAAATTTAGTGTATACAATAGGTATAATATCAATGATTTAATTGTTCACAAAACATAAGCAGGAGGATAACATTTTTCTGCAGCTAGAAAATTTTTTAAGAAGGTGCGTCCAAAAATGTATAATATAACATACTCGTATTAGGAATAGAACCTGTAATTGTCTGCCAACCCTGCCAGCCTGACCGCAACTACCCAGTTGCGGTTGTTTCGCAATGCTTAGAATATGTACCTATAAGGTTGAAAAAAAAACAAAGTGATGTACTGCCCCAGTAGCCTAGTGGTAGCAGCTCACTACTATCAGAGATAACGGTTTAAAATCCTTTATCTCTGGGTCTATTGGGATTTCTCCATTTTCTGGAAGTTTCCCAGTACCTCGGAGTTTAGTAATGTGCCCGGAGATGGCATCAGGCTCTCCACCTGTTACATGGGCCAAAAACGTAAGCGGCGCGGCGAATCGTGGGTGTTTGCATGTATGCTTGAATGCATGCATTTACCTCTGACTACCCCTTCGAGGATTACAGGCGTGAAGTTACGTTTACGTATGAAGTCCCGCATCCCACATCGTCTTTTGGGCTATATCGAATTTCTGTGATTTTCCATCACCCAGCTCGCCACCTTTTTTTTTTTTTTTTTTTTTTTATTTTTCTATCATATAGAAAGAACATACACTTGGCAAATAATAACAGTGCATCTAAAAAACCACAGAGGTTTGTAACGATGCTACTTTATATACCTGTTACTGCCTACCCCTTCGGGGGTTACAGGGGTGAGTTACAGGGGTGAAGTTACGTTAGTTATCTTTTTTATCTTAGTAAGGAGGCAAATAATCACACAGCTCAAATTGATATTAAGTGATGACCGCAGCCTATAGACATATCTATAAAAAACCGAAAGTCAAAATGCAGATGCGTTGCCACCCCGGCTAAGTTGATCCGTCTCTGTGAAAGTTATTACGGGGCCATACATTAACATCTAACCGGAACACGATAGTCCTGAACACTCTCATTTAGCGGAAGATAGATTAGGTGATCCGGTGGTACCTACGCCCGCGAGCTCAGTCATCAGAGCTCTACCAGTTAGTAGAACGTAGAATCTAGTAGAACGCACCTACTAGAAAACGAAGAAAAAGGTAAGTGAAAACCCAAATAAGACAACAATGTAAATCCCTCTAGCGCCTTCGCCTTTATCTCAAATTATGTTTTAGTTTTTACCAAGAAGCAGTATGAAAATGTGTTTGCGGAGACAGTAAATATTTACGCGAGCAACAATTTACATTCATCTGCCAGTTAAGTACTTGGAAGTTTTAACACGACAACGGCCTGAAGCATTCAGTGTACAGCGTTAACGCATTTGTTAGAAACCAAACAGTGTCGGTGTTAGTACCCACAAATACTTATAATTGGAAATCGATCTGAAAATTTACAATTGATCGAATTGCTTCTAAAGTTTGATGATTGACCTACTTATACGTTTGGTTATCAGGTGTATTCCTCCGGAAATGTATGATCTATTCATAAATAGGTATTTGTCTGTTGCAACTTCTTTGTTAAACTGAGAATCAAAGCTTTGTAGTCACATGTAACTTGTGTTCTCATTATTAGGAATCTGAGGACACAATAGTGCCCCCGTCAAGCCATATTCAAGTTTTAAATGCATGTAATACACAATGTATATACACGTTAGTGAATTTAGAAATTACCTATAGAAAATATGGACGGAAAGAAATGATTTCGGGTAGTGATCGAACATGCAAGCTCAAGATGCAGTCCAGCCGTTGGTTTTATCGCTAAGCTACCTAAGCTATAAACCTAGTGGTAAAACGACAGGATTATTTGTCCTGAGGTTACAGATTAGATCCCTGCCCGAAGTCAAATGATTCTTTTCATTTTTTCTATTATTTCTAAATTCACTCCCGTGTGTTATTGCGAAATTTAAAAATATTGCAAAACTTGATTTATTAGCGACATGGGCAAATAATTCAATTTTCACCTTTGTTATAAATATCTAGGCACAGTTGCAGATTGATAGGAATATACCTGATTATTAAAGGAAGAATATTTAACATTCTAAACAAGTCAAATTATATTAAAGCTTTGAGCTAAAACCATAAGTATGCACAACTACATTTACGTTATTTATGCAATAAATATTTAAAACATACAGACAGACATATAATCAATATAAGTATTGACAGTTATACTAGGCCTCGCCTTTAAATTTAATGTTTTAGATGGCGTATGCACAATAAAATACATTTTGCATAAATAACAAAGTAGACGTAAATGACATGAGCCATACAATTTACGCAGATTTTAGGCGATATTCATGTTCGTGTAACATGTAACGTTTGTCAACTAAGTAAAATTTACTACGTATTAAACAAACAGTTTGTGAGCGTACGTTATTAAATTTTGTTCAGAATTTATGAGACTAAATTATTATTTAACAAAGATGGTGCAAGTAAGTAGGTATATTATGACGAGAAATTTTCATTTTTCCGGATCCTAAAATCCTGAATACGGTATAGATCAAGCAAGGTAATGATTTGTACGATATATTTGTAAGAATCTATATCTTTCTTTCACACCTATTTTACTTACAAAAAAGTCGTCGTATCGAAATAAAAAATTAAATGTCTTACTCTCAAGCAAGGCCTAAACCGAGGTTCGGTCACTAAGAGGTTTCTTGTCTCCCTTAGGCAGTTGTTTAAATATTTAGGACTAGCGGCCCGCCCCGGCTTCGCGGTGCATTGTTGCCTACCCTCTCCTATTCGTCTTAGCGTGATGATTATACATAGATATAGCCTATAGTCTTCCTCGATATCTTTTATAGTTTAGGCAGCGAACGCAAAATAAGTAACTTTTCTGGTTGATTTTTTACACCTTGTGTCTGTAAAACCCAAATATCTTACGGAACCCTATTTTTCCAGAATAAAATATAGCCTATGTTACCCGTGGATAATGTAGCTTTCGAATAGTGAAATAAACTATAAAAGATATTCCTCGATATCTTTTATAGTTTAGGCAGCGTACGCAAAATAAGTAACTTTTCTGGTTGAATTTTTACACCTTGTGTCTGAAAAACCCAAATATCTTACGGAACCCTTTTTTTTCCAAAATAAAATATAGCCGATATTACCCGTGGATAACGTAGCTTTCGAATAGTGAAAGAATTTTTAAAATCGGTCCAGTAGTTATTGAGCCTATTCATTACAAACAAACAAACAAAAAAATATTACCTCTTTATAATATTAGTTTAGATGAGAGCCTTATGCAGTGAAGTAGACTACGGCTGGCCTGCGACATAATAGGTTGGGGAAAAAGTCTTTTCGCGTTAAAGTATGTATGAACTTATAAAATCTCTTTGGCTGTAGTATTTGTATCTGGCTGGTTTTGGTATCATTGAAAGTTAAAATTTTAAAGAACATAATTCCAAATTCAAATTAGGAAAATGTATGATTTTCATTTGTTTTTCGTACTGTCAAGATGAGTGAATCTAATGAAGAAATTCGATACATTTTAAAATTTTACTACAAAAAAGGTAAAAATGCAACGCAAGCCGCGAAAAAAATTTGCGATGTTTATGGACCTAGTGCAATGTCTGTGAGCGTAGCACAAATTTGGTTTAAGCGTTTTCAATCCGGAAATTTTGATTTCAAAGATGCACCTCGATCTGGTCGCCCTATTACGGATAAAATGGATGCCAATTTGAAAAAGTGGAGCAAGATCGACATATCAGTAGTTACGACGTAGCTGAAGAATTGAGAATTGATCACAAAACAGTTCTGGCGCATTTGAAAAAAGCTGGGTACAAAAAAAAGCTCGATATTTGGGTACCTCACGAGCTCACTGAAAGAAACCTAATGAACCGTGTACTCATTTGTGATTCTTTATTACGACGTAATGAAACCGAATCATTTTTGAAGAAGCTGATAACTGGTGATGAAAAGTGGATCACGTACGACAAGAACGTGCGAAAAAGGTCGTGGTCAAAGGCCGGTCAGGCTTCACAGACTGTGCGAAACCCGGGTTAACTCGCAATAAGGTGATGTTGTGTGTGTGGTGGGATTGGAAGGGCATTATTCATTATGAGCTATTACCACCAGGCAGGACTATCGATTCTGAACTCTACTGCGAACAACTGATGAGATTAAAGCAAGAAGTTGAGAGAAAGCGGCCGGAATTGTTCAACAGAAGGGGTGTGGTGTTTCATCATGATAACGCTAGACCTCACACATCTATAGCCACTCAGCAAAAATTAAGAGAGTTTGGCCGGGAGGTGTTAATGCATCCGCCGTATAGTCCTGACCTTGCACCTTCAGATTTCCACCTGTTTCGGTCTCTTCAGAATTCTTTATGCAATGTTAGGTTAACATCACGAGAGGACTGCCAAATCCACTTGTCGCGGTATTTTGATGAGAAGTCCCAAAATTTTTATAGCAATGGGAACATGTCCCTACCTACAAGATGGCAAAAGGTTATCGAACGAAATGGTACATACATACTTTAGTTAAATTTAAATAAACCATATTAAAAAATGTTTTGAATTAACTTAAAAAATGCGAAGAAACTTTTTCCGCAACCTAATACTGAGGACACGGGTCAATCCTGGTTGGGTAGTATGATATCGGGTTTCTTTTCATTTGGGAGAAGATTTCTTTAGAGTCGGAGTAGGAGTAGTACTTGAGTTGCTACTCAAGTACTACTCCTACTACCTATGGTGCTCCATGGTGAATTGGTTTGCTCCACATTAGTTACATTAGTCCTGATTGAAATTATAGAATGAGTATATTTAAAAAAAAATCACACATATAATTTAAATAAAAACATAGGTACCATGACAAGCAAGCAGCGGTTCCCTCCCTCTTCGGTAAATCCGGCGTCGACTATGTGCTAAACAATTAACCCCCTTATATGCATAAAACGTAAAACGTAATTTAGCTTAAGTGTTGCTAATCTCTCCTTTGTCTTTTTCTATCCTGCACATTTGACAATGCAACTGACAAAGACAAAGCATTCTATAGCTAAAACATCGCTAATGTACGTTTATGAATAAGGGGGTTAGTATCTATATTTAAAATTGTGATTACAACATATTTTTGAACAGTTTGTCATTGAGAGAACCTTAAAGATATTCTTGACTACCCGGTTAGTCCTGCAATGCGTGATGTGATGACTTTAAGGTTCGAGAGTGCAATCACCCCCGTGAAACAAATATTGCCGATTTATCAAATGGCCTATTTAAAGGAGATGTTGCGAGCTCGGCTCTGGTTCGTACACGTCCTCAAAAATGGGTAAATTAGAGAAGAATCCGAAAAAATACAATTAATTTATTCAAGAATATATTTTAGAGTTACAACCACATTTAATTCAAACGATTTTATCATTTTCAACGTTGTTAAACATGGCGACGATACAGCCGACACTTGGCATCAATCGATTTTGATAGTAATTAGAAAATATTACTTTTTCTCCAAGTACCTACTATATAATCAAAATACAATTTAAAAAATAAAAATGTCTAAATGACATCGCCCGCCATATTCGCCATGTTGGTTTTGAGTTGCAGTTCTAACTGCAAATAATATTTTGTAACTGCAAACAAAGCTAAATAAGTGAAAATATGCAGTTTAAAACGTTTTTATATTGATTTTGCCAGTTTAATGATATTGTGTACAATCCATGGCCGGAGGTCCATACATTTTTGCAACATCTCCTTTGTTTCGGATCTGGGTGTTTGTGTATAACTGCACCCAGGACACAGGTTGATACTTAGTGTCGAGACATCCCTCATGAGAGTATAAACGTATTTTGTTTTAAAAACGTTCATTTAAATACGTTTTTAGTAAATACGTTCCTCAGAAGTTTTCTATAGGTAGGTATTCTAAAAAAAACTTTATGAACTATTATTTACTTCCCTTAAAACTTTAGGTATACGCTATTTACGAGTATTAACTAGGTATTAAGACTTGTTTACGTGTCACGTGCACGAAATTGTGGTAAAAAATTGTATTATGCATAAGTGTAATTTTTATGTAAAGAAAAACACTTTGAGTACACAACTTTCTTGATTTCCGAGATTATAATATCTTTCCAGTTACAACACTTACAACTTATGATATGACTCTCATAATTTCCTTAGAGACCACTATAAAACTTGCGACATGATCGAATATCGCGGTTCACGGATCATTATGCTAAGTCATCCATCAAGAAGAAAATCAATATTATCAAATTCAGCCTCACGCGTCATATGCCTATGATGACTATGGATACATTTAAAATGAATTGTCTGACAATGGAGAGATGAATGGTCGAAATGTTCATCATCGTATAAATGACTACGCATGAAATACGTTTTATGATGGGTTCGCCAGCATTTTACACACTATATATTTTGGTGGAGGGTTGTGATAAATAGTTACTTTTTAACTTATCTCACGTTCAATCTACATACAATAACATAAATTGCTAATCGTTTCTGTTTGCCAGGTACATACTGCTGCTTTGGAAGGTGTGTATATCCTGTGCATAGAGCAACACCGGAGGGGAGTAGCAATATGCAGGCTTTCCCCTCTGTCAAAGTACAAGCCCAAATGGGCCTGTACCTGTCGCCTAGATGTTTAAATGTGTGCGTGAAATTGTTTCTGTATTTTGTTTAAGTCCAGGTGTGAGTTTCGTAGTAATAGACGATTTTTGTAGTGTGCGTGTGTGTCGCACGCATTTCCCCCCGCAAAAAAAACAGACTGTTTTGCATCGGTAATAAACGCTATGGCTACTCCCCTCCAGTTCGCCGCGGCCGGTAGCCCGTGTTGCTCTATGATTCTGTGTAACATCACGAGAGGATAATTCCAGTTACTTCTACTAAGTATAATATGGCAGGAGTGACGCAGCTGCACTGACCGTCACGTGCTCGGCCGGAGAAGAGACACACTATGAATTAGTAATGATCGAGACTGTCCCAGAACAACAACTCACAATGGACGGTGGTCGAATCCAGGGCAAAGCAGATTAAATTAAAAGAGTGTTTGTTGAGGAATTCTTTATTTACTTTGTAGTTGAATAATTCTTAGGGGTTACTGGAATTTCGCTTTATCCAGTTAAAATAAACACAAGCCGCGCAAAACTTTGCGTTTATCCAACAGATTATTCTGCATATGTAAAATCTTTATTTTATTAATTTAATTTTGTAAATTTTTCTACACTTACATTATACGGCTGGAGATCTTTTCACCAATAGGTGATTATGGGCAATAGCCCGTAAGTTATATTTTTACTAAATATTAGTTATTAAATGCAAAGACTGAAAACGCTGAACTCTCTTGTTCTTATGTAAATCTTTATAGGCTATAGGTACAGTATTTACTTACCATCAGTGAGAACTTTATGATTATTTGTAACTTCAATTTCAACTTTTAACTTTTTATCAAAACAGTATTGCGTGTTATGAAAAAAACTTGTCAGATTTTGTTTTAGTTTAAAACGTGAAAGTGATACATCACATTATTCTACACAAAATACCCAGTGTGATGTATCTGTTTACCAATTTGAGTAATAGCTTTCCGATGTATAGACAGCCCATATAACAAATTGCACCATCTCACATCTTTTTGCTGTGAGTGCGGCATTTCAACCTTTGAAAACTTTCAGGAGTAACTTTAGCCATTATGAACTGGATACGTTCAGAGTTTGGATAGATCGGAATTTCTTTGAAGAAATTTCACGTATCTTGCTTTCAGTTTGAAACCGCTAGAGATCTGTTCCTTTCTTTTTTGTGGGTAAGAGCGTAGAAGTTTTCGGTCATCAAAAAACAATGCAAATCAGAATTTATCTCCACATAAAGAAGGCACGGATGTGACCGATCGGACATTTCTTTGATAGTTCCTCATATTACATCTTGAACGTATGTCTGAATAAAATTTAGAACGGAATAATTTCAGACAAAATAAGTTGTGGTCAAACCACGTATACTAATTCTATTTTTCTGTGAGTGGTAGCGATCGCGATGTCGTATTACTGGTTAAACTTAATAATATGATAACGGAGTTTGATAATTTAAGAATTTTAAAGACTTAATTATCATACGCATTTTTTATTATCATACTCAATTTTATTATCATGCTACGAATTTTTATTAAATTTCTGAAAAGCGGTAGTGTCGCAACCCCACCGCCCAATAGTAGTAGTAGGAGAATTCTTCCGTTAGTGCGACCTAACTAAGTGGAACAATCCGAACAATGTCGGTCAAATCATTCCATACTCCACGCTAGTAATATAACGATGTAGTCATAGCACACCTTCTGCTCATCAAATTATTTCTTTCTTCTAGAATGTTAAAAGTCGTAGATAATGCAAATGGTATTTATTTTAACTCTTATCTACAGTGTATGAGAAATGCCTTTGAAATAATACTGGTATGTTACCATTGACTTTGCATATAATAATATAGTCTCTCTTTGCTTAAAGAAGCTTTTATAAACGAATGTTTAAATTGTTCGTACGTAAGACGCGTAAAGTGAGAACATGCTTTCAACGAATTCCTTGAAGTCAGTTCTTTTTGTTTTGTAATAATACAACATCTCTCAGAGTTTGTGTAAAGAAACAAATGTTTGAACTAATTCTCATTCGATAATATTGTTACTTAATTTTCAAGATTTTACATGAAAAGCTTTCATCAGTAGTCAAGTATTACTAAACTTTAATTTCATTTTATACTAGACTCATTAATTCCCCGCGTTATTGTTCGAAACGTCGCGTTAATTGGCATCTTTAGGCATTAGAATTAACTACAACTTGTTAATGAAATTGAGTTAATATTAATAAATTTTGTCATTGTTAGGGTAAAACTGAGTATACGCCCCAGTTTTTTTAAATAGAAATAAAACAAAAATATTTAAAGACAGCTTTGAGATATTTAATTAGGAACAATATTTAATACTGTGACAACATTATATCAAAAGTTTAATGTAATAGGACCATAGGTTACTTTAGTATTTAAAATAATTAATTAACTACAGGTGGAGCGTTTTAAAAGTGAAAAACGTCAATACAGTACAAAACTCATGCAACCACCCTGAGCAAACCAAGCATTTTATTTTTTGTAATAGTTTTTGATGTAAGATGTCTTCTTAGAGTTCGAAACGGAATGATGAAGTTTCTTGAAACCTCATTCACTCCCATTTTTAGCTTCTTACACATTCCATTGCTTTATCTAAATCTCCTGCACTCCAAGAAGCTCGGAGAGTTGTCCGTTCATATTTGCGAGACATTGTCTCTAGCGGCTCGCCCTGGCTTCGTACGGGTGCAATCAATGTAATATACCTAAAGTTTTTTATTCAGCGAAAATGCAGTTTTCTGTTGGTGAAATAATTTTTAAAATTTGATCAATAGTTTTGTGTAAAAACGTTACAAACGTACATATACAAATACACAAATGTGTGTTTCCTCTTTATAATAATAATTATTATAGATGACAAACTCTCTTCATCAAACTGAGAATTATTGTCGCATTATCAAATTACCTACGCTTTGCATTTGTTCAAGTTCGCTTGCGAAATATAATTTTAATGAAATTCTAATACAGTTCTATTAATAGGCTACAGTATTACCACAATTTAACTACCTATGGATTGTTCATCTGTGGCATAAATTACGATATTAAAATTGAAAAGTGTATGCTTGTTTGCCACCTGTGACATAAAAAAAAATTACAGAAAAATAATTAACAAGCAATTATTCATTTTACCTGTTACTAAAACGTTACCGGCGAATCGTGGGTGTTTGCATGTATGCTTGAATGCATGCATTTACCTCTGCCTACCTCTTCAGGGATTACAGGCGTGAAGTTACACTAATTTTAAAAAGAAATAGGTACTTAGCAACTCTAACTGTAATCATACACATGGAATAGATGTGGTCATACATTATGACAAAGAGGTCACCGCAACAGTGAACTTCGCTTTTTACGTTAACTTTACAATTTTCTCATATTTTAACGAAGTTTTTCCATTTAATTTAGTATCTGTTCTGCCGCAATTAGAGTCATATTCTATAAACATGTCCGTTCTTCACAGCTGTTTTCTGATAAAAGTTACGCTATTCATGTTACTTAGTTCATGCATAGAATACACGAAACTTTAATTTCAGTGGTGTCTAAAATAGTTATCCCGAGTAGGTACGTTAACAAAATAAGATTTCACAGATGTGTTTGGTGAATGGTAAATGTGACGATAGGCAGCAGTCATTCGCTCTATTGAATTTCAAACCATTTGAACAGCGCTTTCAGTGAAATCGGAAATTGTGCGTCACATTTCATATTATCCTGTCTATGCGGCTTAGCGTTTTCTATAACTTTATTTTCATATCACATCCATTTATACACTTTTTGGATATATTAACTGTCTTTTCTTTTTTTAAATAACTACATAAGATTTGGTTAGCTCCAATAGCCAATACGAATGATGCTCACTTTTCTTTTTTCTCTTGCCTCATACATGTTAACCAAATCTCACTATTAAATGAGAACTTCCTCCTTTTTTCGAAGTCGGTTAATAAGTGCAATGTGAAACTACAGTATTTATCTGCATATTCTGCAACATGAAATTTGGTTTTGTTTTTGGCTTACAGCGGTTGATTTCAGTAATTTAGCGATCACGTTGCGATAACTTAATTTCAGTAATTTCTATTATTATATCAATAGGTTAAATTTAATTTATCAATTACAAGGTTGGGAAAAAAGTTTCTTCGCATTTTTTAAGATAATTCAAAACATTTTTTAATATAGTTTATTTAAATTTAACTTAATTATGTATGTACCATTTTGTTCGATAACCTTTTGCCATCTTGTAGGTAGGGACATGATCCCATTGCTATAAAAATTTTGGGACTTCTCATCAAAATACCGCGACAAGTGGATTTGGCAGTCTTCTCGTGATGTTAACCTAACATTGCATAAAGAATTCTGAAGAGACCGAAACAGGTGGAAATCTGAAGGTGCAAGGTCAGGACTTTACGGCGGATGCATTAACACCTCCCAGCCAAACTCTCTTAATTTTTGCTGAGTGGCTATAGATGTGTGAGGTCTAGCGTTATCATGATGAAACACCACACCCCTTCTGTTGATCAATTCATAATGAATAATGCCCTTCCAATCCCACCACACACACAACATCACCTTATTGCGAGTTAACCCGGATTTCGCCACAGTCTGTGAAGCCTGACCGGCCTTTGACCACGACCTTTATCGCACGTTCTTGTCGTACGTGATCCACTTTTCATCCTTTTCATCACCAGTTATCAGCTTCTTCAAAAATTATTCGGTTTCATTACGTCGTAGCAGCTTTTTTCAAATGCGCCAAAACTGTTTTGTGATCAATTCTCAGTTCTTCAGCTACGTCGTAACTACTGATATGTCGATCTTGCTCCACTTTTTCAAAAATGGCATCCATTTTATCCGTAATAGGGCGACCAGAGCGAGGTGCATCTTTGACATCAAAATTTCCGGATTGAAAACGCTTAAACCAAATTTGTGCTACTCTCACAGACACTGCACTAGGTCCATAAACATCGCAAATTTTTTTCGCGGCTTGCGTTGCATTTTTACCTTTTTTGTAGTAAAATTTTAAAATGTATCGAATTTCTTCATTAGATTCACTCATCTTGACAGTACGAAAAACAAATGAAAATCACACATTTGCCTAATTTGAATTTGGAATTATGTTCTTTAAAATTTTAACTTTCAATGATACCAAAACCAGCCAGATTTAAATACTACAGCCAAAGAGATTTTATTACAAGTTCATACATACTATAATGCGAAAAGACTTTTTCCCCAACCTATTATAATGTCAATATTCTGATGTACCTATCTACCCAAAAAATAAATAATTATATAGTTTTTTAATTTTACTTTTAGGACTCAAATACGATTGTCATTACGATAATTTTAGCTGAAAACCATCCACCAGGTACTATAGTCTCCTTAAAATGCTTACAGCGATCAGTGGGTTACCCTTATTCAACGATTATTTGAGACCAGATGGTCGGTCCACTTCGTGCTTCGTCTTCCAATAGTCGGTTTTTCGAATTATGTGACCATTACCACTTGAATTTCGCTATTCCGAAGCCGATGTCGTCTACTTTGGTTATCATGCGGATCTTTGCGGATTTATTTTATTTTTTTTTTTTACACAATGTAAAAAACTTCTTAAAAACTAACGACCATTAATATGTTTCCGCATTAATATTTCTGATCAAATAACAGGGAAATTCCGACATGATCTTAGACTTGTCCATGTTCAATTTGAGACTCACTCACTGGAAAGCTACTGAGGCCATTGAGCATTGCTTCGACATCATTCAGGGTCACATTAACATTTAAATAACATATAACTATCCTATTATGTGCTAATCAAGGGTGGGAGATTTACACACATCAGTAAAAATAACTATTCTCTGGCGATTTACTTTGTAGTTTATGTAAATTTCGAGTCCTTTTCAGTTCGGAAGATTAAAGTCATCTGCCAATATGTTCATTTCCGAAGATACTGCATATCCCTGTCTCACACAACCGTGCTATTGCATGAGTTTCGAGTTCTGGTCCTGAAAGTGAACCGCCCTGGTGGTATTTTTGTACAACCTTTTCAGTACTTCGATACTTTACTATCGATATAGTAAAGACACCTCTGGAGCTACTGAAGCATGCCTCAATTCTGGGCCAAATTTATGTCTTTGTTGTAGTCCACGTACGCAAAACGTAGAGGGTGGTTTATACTTTTCTGTCTTTTATATAACCATGGTACCTACTGAAGCAGCCGAACCTGTTAGATAGACGGAGACAAATGTGATAACATGATTTCAATCGTGTTTTAGTTAAACAGTTATTTAGTGGGCTCACACATTCAAAGATTTTCATAACAAATAATGTTTTATTTATGTTCCTCTGATTTAACAAATAATGCAGCTAGAAATGCGTAACCAGAACAGCAATATGATCGCGGTACTAACAGCTACACTTTTTACGATTCTCCTAATGGTACGATGCGAGTCGCGGTTGAATAGTCACGTATCCCTTCTGTTAACCAAACAATAGTTGAAATAGAAACACGAAATAAGAGAACGTACGTTGTACAAGATGTAGCTCTCGAAAAGTTACTCTTGTTTAATGAATTTTATATTTTGATATAAAAGTAGCAAACGGACCTAAAGTCTATCTGTAAAAATTGATATTGACGTGTTCTAAATTTATTTTTACGTAACGATGGTGCCAAACACGTATATAGTTTACGTATACGTATAGGTTATAACGAATTGACCATTGTTATAACCTCTTTGTTTAAATTTAATGAATTTAATTTGCTAATTTATTACAACAACGTAGAACTGAAGCATTATCGTTACAAACCTCTGTGGTTTTTTTAGTTAACTGTTATTACTTGCCAAGTGTATGTTCTCTCTATCTGATAAATAAAATAAAATAAGAAATATATATGTTGAAATGTACAAATAACTTTTGTGACTTAACAAATTGTCTAGTTGCAAGTGGCTCTATTGCAACGCTGAGCCCCAGCGATCAAATCCCGATCACATAGTATTAAGATTATTTTTTTTAGATTTATGGAAGGTTTTCTTTGGCATTCTCTGGTTATTGCAATGGTGGTTTTGGCTCTCTATTCGTTATGTTCTAATTCTCCCTTCGAAATATGGTGAAATGAGAAAGCATTCCTAGAGAAAATATCTTCAGCCTGGTAATAGCAATTTCTGGTTTGAGTACAAATGATTGGCTCTAAGAATTAATAGGCTGCCGTAGATATTACTTTTATGGCAAATAAATATTTCGGCTTATTTACGTATACGCAATCGTAAAATCTCCAACACCGGCGCCAGTTAATTTATCAGTTAGCTGTCAATAAAAAGTGTAGGAAAGATTAGGCTCTTATTATACTTATTAATATTTTTATATTAATATTTTAATATATTTACTATCCCAGAACTATCTACAAGGTTACGAACATGGTGGCAGGTTGGCAATGCACCCACATTTCCAAGTACAAATTAACAAGCCTGACTTCACTCTCTTCAATTTTCTTCCCTAATTTTTATTTAATAAGAATAAATATGACAGGTTATAAGTAATGTAATAAATTACTTCATATAAGTATCCTAAGTATAAGTAAAATATACATCTACCAGCTATGTCAAGCTATGAAACTACTGCAGGACATAGAAAATCTCTTTACCTTTATTTTTATGCCTCACCTACCGTGCATGCTCTACTGCGCTTAATATTTTTATGATTGTGCCTGTAAATAATAATTATTTTAAAGAAAAATGGAAAGAAAAAATTGACTTCAGGCGAGACTCGAACTCGCGGCCACTGGGAATCTAGTCCAGCCGCTCCTCCAACTGAGCTACCGAAGTCCTGCCCGATTTGTCAAATCTTTCCTTCACATTTATTGCATTGCTTTATGGTAGCAGTAGCACCATCTTTTGCCAGACTATGCTAGTTAGGCAACCGATATAATACACTTTGCAGGCTCAAAAACAGTTATAAAGCATCTACCACTTAACGAAATGGTGAGATTTTTTTTTTAATTGTTGAGTAAATGTTTTAACAAAAGATATAATGAAGTTAATGTGAGTTCAACTGACTTAAATAAAATCTATTCGCACAATTGATATAGAGTCGTCTGAGATTGCGAGTAGCATGTGACATTGATAGTCTTGCAATTGTACTTGGCTGCCACAGTGATATGAGATACGTGAGCAGTAAACATAGGACATCTCTTTGAATCACTTTACGGATCAATTTATATGATGGAGAGGAATAATACAACGTTACATCTCAATGTAAGAGTTTATACAGCGTAACGTGTTTTGCAGAAGGTAGAAATGGGTTGAAATGAAATTAAACTTAAATTTCTGATGATGATTTTAGTTGAAACCAGCGCACATTTACTGTTGACAACTATTGGTAACTACTTAGTAGTTATAAATGTTCAATAGTGTATCCATTTTAAACTTTACTTTAAAAATACACAACTTTATGCCTGCATTTCCACGAAAGGATTCGTAGAGAAATCCACGAATACCACACCACATGCTTACTTCTTTGGCGTAAGATTAGCTTCATTGTCAGAGCCGTGCAATTGTGTTGGGGTGCCGCAGCGACACGTGATACGTGAGCACGGAACATAGACGCCGCTCTGAATCACATCACGAAACAATAAATCATATGACGAGAGAAATAATACAATGTTACATCTGTGCTAGAGAATATCGGAAATTTAATGGGATGAATTGAAACTCAATTCGATATAATAGTTACTGGTGGCAGAGCCTTAAAGCCTAGATATAGCCTAGAATAGTCTTATAGCCTAGATAGGGCTTTACGACAGAAAAATGATCACTAAAAATAAGTTAAAAAAGAAGAGTTTTATTTCAATTAGCTTTTGCAAGACTTTAATTACAATAGTCCCATGTAAGTTAAGGTCGTTTAGATATCATCACACAAGTACCCGTGCTCACCAGTAGATCGTCGATTTACTCAATCGATTATACACAAGGTGGTCATCGATACGCTTTTATTAATCCCTTGAAATCCGTTTATTTCAAGGAATAGTGGCCCTGGTTTCGGATTTTTTCCGTACCTAATTTTGGGTAATTTAAGTTGGAATGTTTTAACATAAAACGTTCTTAGTTCAGTATGGAATGAACGTGCAAAATAAATATATATTATGGTAAATATATTTTAAGTTTTAATGTATTTGTACGTAGCATACCAAATATCCTATTATGAATAATTAAATGGAGAATTTTAATTATTGAATGACATTTAAATAGAACAGGAAAATGTACATAGCATTTTGAAATACGATAAATTACAAGAATATAAAAGAGCAGAAACGAATTGCTGGAAAATGAAGTAGGTAGTATTTTTCGAGAAAGATCTAATTATCCTTAAAGAAACGACAATTAATTAAACCTATTAATGTCCCAAAGAAGTAATTAGATGTTCTAGGCAATCTTAAAAAACTACACACTGAAGCAGCAAAGGATTAACAACGTGAACACGATCTACGAGACGTTATTAAGTACTAATTTTAAAAATAATGTTATTTTATTAACCGAGTTCAAAAAACGAGAAGGTTCTCAATTCAGCCGGTATTTTTTATTTTATTTGTATGTATGTACGCGAATTTCGCCGAGATTTCTGAACCGATTTACGTAATTCTTCTTTTGTTTGATGCGGAATAGTTTCGAATTGGTCCCATACAAATTTTATCCAGATAAGCATATTAGTTTTCATTTTATGAGCATTTTTTTACTTACTTTCACCTCAGACTAAAGGAATAAGAATATACGGCGAGTTGTCATACAGTGCGTTGAACTCACTGACGTTCTAGATAGTCCTAATGCGCATGACAACAAGATGACAACAAGTTTAGTGACAATGACACATTTACTGATCGACGACACAATACAGCATACTTACTCCTTCGTGGATAAAATTTTTTCATTGATTTCGTATAGTCGTGTAATAATTTTGTATCGACACACCTAAACAATTTAAATTAGGTATCTTATTGTCACGAAGCTAAAAGATTCAGATTTTACAAATTTAACAGATGTGAACATTAATCTAAATGACAATGCAGCAATCAACTAAAAAGTATTAAATAAATATAACTACGTTATGAAAAACCGACTTCAAAACTGAAAAGTAAAAAATAATGATTTAATTGTAATTATATACTTCCTATTATTTATATGTGCTATTTACTAATAGGTTTGAAGTCGGTGCCAAACTTCACGCCTGTAATCCCCGAAGGGGTAGGCAGAGGTAAATGCATGAATTCAAGCATACATGCAAACACTCACGATTCGCCGGTTACATTTTGTTCAGTGTTTTAATATGCTCGTATTCATATTTAAGTGATTAAAATATAATTATTTGTTTAAGGCTTGGCACTGATTTCAAACCTATTAGTAAATAGCACATATAAATAATAGGAAGTATATAATTACAATTAAATCATTAATTTTTACTTTTCAGTTTTGAAGTTGGTTTTTCATAACGTAGTTATATTTATCATATACGAGATAAATCCATCAAAATTGTTCATTAATATTAATGTGTTGCTAACAAAGTGTAAAGGAATCCTCATTTAGCTGTATCTCAAGTCGTAATTAGATTTTGATGAACCTGCAAACACTGCTTCTAAAAATACCTAACCACGAATTTATACTCTGATGTTATGTCAGGTCATTGAACATAAAACCCATTAAATATATAACTAAACTAAAAATTACATGATTATGAAAGATCAAAATATTAGTGTGAGAACTTTTCTCATTATTCTTATTTCCTCTCTAGCAAAAACTGTGTGTCAGTTGTACATTTCTGACTAAATCCATAATTTAATACATTATAATTAGGATTGAACAGTGTAAGTCATTATAATTATGTAAATACCTGGTTGTAAGAATCATCCTCAGGTACTTACATCATCACGTTTTTTAGACCTTAAATGGAATTACATTGGCATAATTGACTAGGAGCGATTCATAGAAAAGATACAACTCTCCTTTTAATTCAGGCATTGTTCCACGCAAAATAAACTTTAAAGTTCTACCGCCAGGGTTAATAATAAAAAAAATATACTTCGAATCGTAGACAAGGCTGAAGATATACGATCCACGGTCTGTCGAGTATTTATCGTAGCTACTATTGAACTCTTTGTTCAGTGAGTTATTTATTCTAAACATCCTAATTTTATGCAACACTTCTTTTAATTAGCATTATAAATGTATCTTCTTACCTGCTTTTATATTTTATACCATACTAGCGACCTGCCCCGGCTTCACACGGGTAGTATCTACTCGTATTATATCGTGGCGCCCGACTTCTTTGACTAAAACCGTGATATCTCGGTAAATATTGGTACGATATTGATAAATTATACATAAAAACCTTCCTCCAAAAACCTTCTTTCCAAAACAAAGTCGTTTACATCTTTCCGAGATTAGCGCAAACATACTTACAGACAGAGAAAATATGGCGACTTTACTTTATAATATGTAGTGATAGTGAAGTGATTATGTGCAGTGAATAAAACTGAGCACCTGCAAAAATATATAGCCGCGGTTCCCTACCACAGGCTCATTGGGACATGACGACCCCACCGCCCACTAGTGGAAGGCAAAAATGTATGGACCTCCGGCCATGTATTGTACACAATATCATTAAACAGGTAAAATCAATATAAAAACGTTTTTACTGCATATTTTCACTTATTTAGCTTTGTTTGCAGTTACAAAACATTATTTGCAGTTAGAATTGCAACTCAAAACCAACATGGCGAATATGGCAGGCGATGTCATTTTGACATTTTCATTTTTAAATTGTATTTTGATTATATAGTACTTGGAGAAAAAAGTTATATTTTCTAAATACTATCGAAATCGATTGATCCCAAGTGTCGGCTGTATCGCCGCCATGTTTAACATAGTTGAAAATGATAAAATCGTTTAAATTAAATGTGGTTGTAACTCTAAAATATATTGCTGAATACATTAATTGTATTTTTTCGGATTCTTCTTCAATTTACCCATTTTTTGAGGACGTGTACGGACCAGAGCCGAGCTCGCAACATCTCCTTTTCCGCTAGTGCCGTCAGTCAACCGAACAATGACGGCCAAACTGTTCTAATACGGTGGTAGTAAATAACGTGGGATGGGCAGAAGCGTAACGCGATCCAACTTCTGCCACAGTGATCGCCAATCCGCATACTAAGCGTGGCGATTGGTGTATATATGTGGATGGTATATCCCTCATATCCCTATATGGCTTGTGTCCAGCAGTGGGCGTCTTTCGGCTGAAAAAATACCAATATATTCAGCAGTAGAAATTATTATATACTTGCCCCCTTATTCATAAACGTACATTAGACACGTTTTAGCTATAGAATGCTTTGTCCTTGTCAGTTGCATTGTCAAATGTAATAATAATAATAATAATAATAAACATTTTTATTTACCAAAATCAAAAAATACAGATGATGACATAAAAAGATATAGGTAATAACAATACTACAAGTAATGGTACCTTATACTAGGACAATATTCTATATAATTACTTTGTTGCATAAATCTGTACTTAATTATAGCTCTGTCTCTTAAACTAGGGTTACCTGTATTTTAAGAGACAGTTTTCATAATGACCTTCCCAATATATGATTTAAGCAAGCTCCGATATAAAATGTTACAAATGGTAATTATAATTATAATTACATACCTACATACTATCTAATAAGTAAATTAAGTATAACTAGTAAATATAAAAAGTAAATTAAGTATACGCGTGTGTGTGTGTGTGTGTGTGTGTGTGTGTGTGTGTGTGTTTGTGTGTGTGTTTGTGTGTGTGTGTGTGTGTGTGTGTGTGTGTGTGTGTGTGTGTGTGTGAGCATGATTACAGAATATGATTGAGCAAAAGTGCATGTAAATAATGTGGCGTGGAATATTTATGATTTATTTAAGTACATTATATTCATTTATTGATTTAACGACTTAATAATTTAAAATCAAACAGAATTATCACGTTAAACCAAATAAGTCAAGATAGACTCAATGGAGGCATAGTCTTTCGTTAATAGCCACTCTGTCACTTTAGATTTCACGGTGTGTTTATTTATGTTAAGTATGTTCAGGTGGTTATGAATTTCTTTGTAAATAATGTGCAGGATAGAAAGAGACAAAGGAGACATTAGCAACACTTTAGCTAAAATACGTTTATGAATAAAGGGGTTGTTATTCATGACTTTTATATAATTCTTCTATTATAATCCATCATACATTATTCATAGGTACACAGAGATACTAAAATGATTTATTTCCAAAAATTCACTAGGTACATAAAATGATGAATAAAAGTACCTAATAATCTTTGCTAAATTTTCACTTGGTGGTATGTAGTAGATTGTTCTTACTCAATTTTATCTCAGAGGATTATCATTATTTTAAGTGTTTTCAATTGCAATATTATTTTAACCTATCGTGTTTATAAATCGTGTATTTCTTTGTTCTACACTCGAACAGCGTGCGGTTGCTATTATTAAGAATAGAAGAGCGACGGGAGAGCTATTGAACGGCATCCAACCTTTTGAATTCACTGTACGTGATATTCCCACTAAATGTCGATTGATCGAATCTGTGTTCTCATTTCCCATCGAAGGTCGATTATTTCTATTTACATTACATATAGCAGAAGCTTTATAGACACCATCGCACCTAGTTTCGTGCACGTTCGATTTAATCCTCAGTTAAGCCTCTGATCAATTTTATACATTTAATTTAATGTTCTCCACGAGAGTCATAATACAAGAGTGTTTGATGAAATGTTTATCTATTGACAGAATATTGAATTTACATATTAGTATTAAAATTTGATTATTATAAAAATATTTCAAAGAAAATCTTTTAATAGAGCCTAGTAAGTTTTTTGTGACGAGGTTTTCTCAGTATAATAAACATGAACTTTTAAACTCTGCCAGTGTATGACAAAGATTATCTCTTTTTCTTTTTCTCTAGATACCTACACTACTAATTTACGTAAGTAGTTATACTTATCCATATTTTTAGTTCTATTCTAAGGAGATTCTTAGTGACATTCTGGTTTAGGTACCTATATTTTTTTCTGAGTTTGTATACAGTTAAGGGTGGCTCTAGGAAACTCCCTGAATGCAAAAATCCAAATCCTTGCGACCCGTACATCTAACAAGGGACCTCTGCTTTACAATAGTGGCTGCCACTAGATAATCGAGACAGTTAATACCTAGTTAGAATTGGGTTTGAGTACTCAGTATAGTACTGAATGACAAGTCGGCCAAAATTTTTAGTATTCGATAGATGTTGTTTTGGTATGTAGTACCTTGTATACATACATAGGTATGCATTTAGTAAAAGCAGTTATTTTTATATTACAAACAGACACTCCAATTTTATTTATTTTTATAGATTTCTACTTCGGAATATATTGGTATTTTTCAACCGAAAGACGTTTACTGCTGGACACAAGCCATAAGAAGGGTTATACCATCCACATACATACACCAATCGCCACGCTTAGTATGCGGATTGGCCCTCACAGTGCAGAAGTTGGATCGCGTAACGCTTCTGCCTGTTATTAAATAAAAAATAATAAAATAAAATAAAGGGGCAGAGCAGCTTGTGGCGAGCTGTTTTATTTATTTGTATAGATGATTTTTATATAACTTAATTTAAATAATACGGCACAATTCTTGAACTTAATTTATTTAGAAACATGGTTTCAATAGAAATAAACTCCAGCAATCAAAGTTCAGTAGGTACTTGTATCTAACTGAAATTAAACTAAAGGCAAAGTCCTACATTTAATAAATAAACTTACATAGTTATCAGATCTTGGATTAGGTACTTAAAATTGATTCTATAACATTGATATAGAAATACGAAACAGAAATAATAATATCAGGAATTAATGAAACAAGAATACCTTAATGTTTTACTGTTTTGGCATTATTTACAAATTCTTCATAATAACATACGTAAAGATCTTTATGAGATAAAGACCAAAAATAAAAACAGCATCATTGAGTCCAAAATAATATTCAAACGAAACTTGAACCAAAACTAAAAATGGAGTACGGAAAAAAACGCAGGTAGTCCTCAAAGTTGTCGGTTGGAACCGAACTTGGGAGAAACAATCTGTCTAGTTTTCAGTTGAAATAGACAGGCGGATGATAAGGGCTTGACATATTATTATAGGTAACGATAGTAAAGTTATGGATTATCGCAAAAATGGTCGTGAATATTGTCTACTTTTCTTATTTTTCAAATGTATACATAGTCTTGCAAAACATAGGTAACTGCTTTAGTAAATATGTGTATCATCATTATTTACATTTTTCAATAAAATACCTTGTTTCACCGATTGTACCTAGGTAATGAAATTCAGCACACTTTGAATAACAAGACGTTAGATGTGTTGTGATCACGTGACATTGTCGCCACACACTAGTGACTCTCACGTCACCAATTCCAGTGATCTGTAAAATCTTGTAATATAAGTACTCACGTACCTACCTATAATATTTAATATTAGAACCTAATCGAAACAAGGTGTCGGGACGTGAAAGAGAATTCTTCCGTTAGTGCCGTCAATTAACCGAACAATGACAGTCTGAAATAAAATCTTATCAATAGAGCGATACCTAGTAAATGGAATAACGCGAGGTGGGCAGCAGCGTCCTGTGATAAAACTACTGCCCATGCGACCACAAATCCGCATGCCAAGCGTGGCGATTATTAGGTACATATTCTCCTCCAACGACTTCGTTTGCAGTATGTCTGGATGAACGAAATAATTCTACAATGAGCTACTAACCTATTAGATATTCCTTCAATATATGCTATATTGAAGGAATATCTAATAGATTAGGTATTAAATAAAGGAAGAACGATATGAAAAGGGTTAATCAAATAGAAATTTTAGGAACGTGTAAACAAAACAATTTCTGTTCATTGTTTGATGGGAAGAATTCCCATAGGATATGTCTCTAGTTCAGTTGAGCCCGTGTTCCCGGTCGAAACGAACGCGTCTCGACGCAATATTCCGCTTTCAGGATAAAAGTAGCTTCTTCTTCCGACATCGGTTCAAGTGATTATATTCTGATAAGACTCAACTAATTATTTTGTCTATTTAAATTACATGCTAATGAAATCTATGATGTGAAAGTTTCTTACTCAACAAAGTTTGCAAAGTTCGTTCCTTCTCTTTGCAAACTAAATCATAACATTTCTTGAGTTTGGGAATATAAAGTTAAAACACACAATGTTCTTCTACTTCGTGGCGGTCGTGTTAGTAGCGGGTAAGCTCTAATACATATTTCATGCAGTATAATTGTAAGAATATACATGTTTTCCCATTTAAATTTCGTTTGCCTTAGCAGTAAGAAAAATACTTAACCTACCAATTTTCCTCATACGCATAAATTTAAAAAAAAACGGTTCATTAATTTGTTGTGAAAGCAACTACAAATACTGTGACACAAGATTTTTTTATATTAGATGTAAATAGTCGTAGAAACAAATATATTACGTTCTTCTTGGAGTAGTCACATTGATATATCTTTAAATAAGAACTCATAAATAAATCATAGGTAAAATCATAAGTAAATAAACAATAAAACTGAAACTGTCCCGCCCGCCGTGTACATGCTTGTCAGCCATAAAAATAAATCTTTATGATCATTTCATTTCTTGATGTCCCAGAAAATATTTTTGATAGTAGGTACCTAATTTTGCAACATTTATAGATAGGACTTAATTTATATTTGAACTGTTTATGGGAGTAAATAGAACATAATTTGGATATATATATATATACGTGACTGACCGGATATTTCTTCGATAGAACTTATTCTATCACTGGTCACCTATTGTAAGTAAAAAAATAAATCTAACGAAAGAATTGTAAATTAGAAGAGCGGAGCCCTCTG
The DNA here is from genome assembly GCA_036365455.1 of Macrosoma leucophasiata. NCBI lineage: Eukaryota > Metazoa > Arthropoda > Insecta > Lepidoptera > Hedylidae > Macrosoma > Macrosoma leucophasiata. The sequence goes on along the minus strand of JAWQUS010000003.1, from coordinate 11,431,934 downwards.
GCACAGGCATTTTACAATGCTTAAAAGGGGACTCCAGCCTATTTGTGTCATAAAACATTTTGTTAAAGAAATAAAGATTATTTATTATTTATTATATTTATTATATATTTTTTAATGTAATGGAAGTGGCAAACAAGCATGCAGTTCACATTTCACAATGAAAAGTAAGAAAGAAAGATAAGTGCATTATTTATATTTGGCAAACACACAACCGCGTAATGGTTAAGAGAGCTTAAAAGTAAAAGCAGTTTATCTTCTATGCCATGGTCTTTAGAGAATCAGCAGTTTATAACGCCTTGACGAGGCGCCTTGCATTGCAAAATTCGTATTCTTTATTTCATTTCTTTAATACGAGTATATTTACGAAACACAAAAGTTATATTTACATTAAAATTTATACGCTTCAGATACGCTTAAAATAATATAGTAACCTATATCTATTTTTTCAAATAGTATAATAAATGTGAATAAATACGGCTTTTCATATCATTGGTGAATATTTTTCAATATCTAACAATTCTTGTCAATCTATCTATACCACCAACAAAATATATACAGCTCTATCGAGCGCTACTCAACTGGTGTCCGATTGGTAACCAATTTGGGACCAAAACTCGGACACCGGCACACAATCTTACTGGTCGCGCCGTCACGCTGGCTGCGCCACCACTAGTTACTATAGCGCTGTATGGTGTCTTACTCACTCGGCCGCCAATCCGGTGGAGCGACTGGTTGCGCTGCCATAGTGTACCGGTGAAACATAAACCCTAAGAAGTGCGAATTCTCCAAAATATGGAAGTACCAACTTACTTACACACTCCATTGCGTGTGCGTGCAACGTACGTCGAAAATATTCATAAAGCAACCGTAACTTATTCATATATTCCTATTCAAATGTTTACTTAACAATCACGATGTGTGTAAGAAGTTACGAAGTAAAAAGCTTTATCTCCTCACTTTGACTAATTTATTATTTCATTTCATATGTTTGATTCAAAGTTTTTAGGGTTTTATGAGGAATAAACGAAATGTTTAAGATTATTGATGCGTCTGTTTGTATGTCACAGCTGTTTTTATCTGAAAGTAACTACTGGCCGGATTGACTTCAAACTGCGTAAACATATAATGTAAATCAGTGACCCAAACAAATATACATAATAAAATAAATAAAAGCTAAAAATGGCCGACACTTTTGGGAGATAAATAAACCTTTAAAAAGATTTTTTTAAGGTGTATTGTGAAACGTACGAAATAAAAGGTCCCATTGTAAGGATCTCAACTACATATCTTTTATAATTTTAAAACAAATAATTTTGAAGTCACCAACTTTGAAGTTGATGAAGCGGTTGTATTAAACCGTTCGAATCGAGGGTCATGGGTTCGATCCCTGTACCGGGACAAATATTTGTATGGCCTTCAGATATTTGTTTTGAGTCTGGGTGTTTGTGCAGGTGTTGTTTGTGTACTTTGTGTACAACGACAACCGATAGGGTGATTTTATGTTTTTAAATTGACCATTCTCTTTTTTTATCTCCCAAACTACTACCTAGGGCTAAAATATTTAAAAAAATTATATGTTTAAAAAACTAAATTAATTCTATACCTATAAATATCAGGAAAACTAACATGAAGCTGGTAAGTAAGGTAAAATAGGAAGTTTCTCAATTGTATTTTTTTTTCTCAATTTCTCACCTTTAGCACAAGACTCCGACACACTGTGTGCCGCCTGTGCCGGTTTTTGTAAGTACTATCAGGAAGGGACAATGTGTAGACACCTTTTTATCTCCGAATATCACCGTGCACTTAACCCCAAGGGCTACGTCTTGAAAGCTCTGTTCACTCTCATCAATCTTTGACACTTCAGGGATTGAATTGGGTCGAGAGAATATTGAAATCTATATTTAACCTATATTCGAGTTTAATGTTGTCATTATCCAGCAAAACTTGTTGCAAACACTTACATCGTAGAATAAGAGCCTGTTTTACTGTCAGATCAGCTACTGACGATTAATTTAATAAATTAGTACAATGTAATCTTCATTATATTTCTGTAGTAGGATTTCGTAGGAGGGAAGAGTAGATGGCGTGAATTACAGACTCTGCTCATTTAGGCACCAGTATTTTTTATGTAAGTAAGATGGCAAACAAGCATGCAACTCACATTGATGTTAAGTGATGACTGCAGCCTATAGACGTCTACACAAAAGCCAGAAGTCTAAGTGCAGATGCGTTGCCATCCCTGTTGTCAAGTTGTTGTATATCTGTGATAGTTATTACGGGGCTATACATTACCATCTAACCGGAACACGATAGTGCTGAACACTACCATTTGGCGGCAGATAGAGAACATGCGGTGGTGCCTACGCTGACAAGCTCCGCCACTAGAGCTCTACCACCAGTGAATATCCCACAATTTACTTTAATAATATCTGATAATTTTCTGATGTTAATAAATGTTGTACTGTGTAGGTGATAGATAATTAAATAAATCAAGGATGCCTTACCTTCTTCCTACCTATGTTTCTAGCATGCGCTAACAAACTATCAACTATAAAAAAATATAGTCTGGCAGTCCAATAGAACTATTTATAAAATGTTAATCGTGAAACGAAAGCCCTCGTAATATAGTTCAAGTTTATCTCAACGATAAATGAGTTTAAAAGCACCGGGTGCATGGTCAGGATAGGTCAGCACATTTTATTTTCTTGGTATTTTCTTCTAGCAATTCATTGTCTCTAGAGACATATGAAGCCGTTAGTTACAATTATCGTTTAATTCCCTGAATTGTCAAATATTAGATTGGTCAAGATTGGTGCTTTTAGGATGTTCTTAGTCATCTTGTTCAGGTGACTTAGAACATACCTGAACAAGGTGACTTAGAACATCCTAAAAGCACCAATCTTGACCAATCTTCTTTCACTCATGAATTTGGCAGTTGTCTTGTTGCAAAATTGCCACAAATTTCTCCGGATGGCAACAGATCAAAAGTATAAAAGTTTTAAATTTTCAATAAATTTACTAGACAAAAAATTTTTCTCATACGAACATATATACATACATAAACTTTAAATTTTAATAATCGAAATACGTAGTACATTTAGCTATACAAATGAGAAACAAGGGTCGTCGGATGGCCTATCAAAATAGTCACTCTATGTAGTTCACATTTTCAACCCCGTTTATTATCCGATGGAAAGCTTTATCTACGAAGCCTATTATATATCTAAATATTCCCGGCTGTTGTCTGTGAAATAAGGTAATCGGTCGATTCTTCATTCTTGACCACACATGACCACACCGCAACACAAATGAGCCTGGCGAAGCTACAACGAACGGAGATGAGCTACTCAGGGATATTTATGTACTAGTTATTTTTTTATTACACTTAATGAGAAGGTTAAGATATTAGGGCTCCAATAAAATCACATGGAAATATATCTCATTAATGTGGAATTACTGTCTAAATATCCAACTGAATCTTTAGAGACTTAATATTATGAATTAAGGGAATACTATGGCCGCCAATATAATGTTAGTTATGATTGCTCATCTTATATTATATTACAATTATTAGATTATTATTTTGAAAATAGAACAGTGCATATGTTATATATAAAAGAGAAAGCATATATATAAATGATTAATCTGGTGATGAATCATTTATCTATATGCTTATCATTTATCTATCTTCTCTTCATGATTCTAATATGGTGCATATAAATAGCTTTTATTGGTAGTAGAGCTTCAGTGACGGAGCTCGCGGACGTAGTCACCACCGCATTACCTAAAGGTACTTTCCGCTAAGTGTGAGTGTTCGAAGCTATCGTGTTTCAGTCAGATGGTAATGTATGGCCCTGTAATTACCCGCACCAAGGTATTAAAGCTTAGGCCTCAGGAGTTGCAATACATCTATATTGAAATTTCAGTTTTTTATGAATTGAGATGTAGGTATACAGGCTACAGTATACCCTGAAACAAATATACGTTTCAGATTTATCTCGCGTCTATTAAACTAAAATTGTTAAAATTATAGATTTAATTAATTACTTTTAAAGTCAACTGTATGCTTGTTTGCCTCTTCATGACATAAAGAAATAAAAATGTTGTCTATATTGATCCATCCACCCGTTAGTTCTTAAAAGGACTGATTTATTTTTATCTTCCATGCGATTTATTTTGCAGTTTTATTAAACTTTTTATGATGTGATGAATCACAGCCTCAGAGAGATTAATGAAAAAAACTCCCTTTACGATCATTTAATGCGCAGTGCTTTCCTATCTTTTTATACAGTCCGTTAAAACATTACTCTGTGACGTTTATGTGCTGTTATTTTAATAGCTGTTAACTTTCTGATAATAAAATTTAACATCGCTGTTAATATATATGTAAAGAAATACTATTTCTTTCTTCGCACTCTGTGTGTTTATTTACCATGAAGTTTGGTTATAGTTTTTAACTTTTTAATTGTCTGATTTTAAAGAAGAAACGACAATGAAAGTTTATTCTTTCACTTTTAAAACATAAAATAATATAATATTAAATAATATCGAATTCAGAATGTCAGAGACAGATTCAAATCTGTGTTGATTGACAATTGCATAATCAATGAAAATTTTAATATTATATTATTTTATGTTTTAAAAGTGAAAGAATAAACTTTCATTGTCGTTTCTTCTTTAAAATCAGACAATTAAAAAGTTAAAAACTATAACCAAACTTCATGGTTAATAAACACACAGAGTGCGAAGAAAGAAATAGTATTTCTTTACATATTACAAAAATAAATACAGTGTATCCAACTTATCTGTGAAACGAAGGGTGTCACCGTCGTTTCAGTGTTGCTAGTAAACTTGTTTGTATTGATTAAAAATCCATACAGCACTTATGAAAAATATTCTGCTTGTAATGAAAATGCCCGAAGAACTAGTAACTAAGCCTAATTTTGAAGTATATTTACGTTAAGTTTACATTATATTAAAATTATATAAATGCTGGCATTAAAGCTAACATATATGGAGGCAGAGAAAATGTAATAATACTTGATGGAGGTACGAAACTGTCTCAACAGCATTATGGGAGTAGACTGGACTGCCGCTATCACGCCGCAATTTCTTCTAGAGTTGTCAGACTAAACAATGAAACTGAATCAAATGTAATGAATATAGGTATAGTTCCTAACACAAAATATTTCATAAATAGGTATAAGATGTAACTAATCAAAAACGAGTCTTGTAATTGGTAATAAACGCATTACTGTTTATATTAGAAGGTACAATAACCCTTATTGCATGAAAAGCCCGTTAAGATAATAGCGATAATGCCTATAATATAGTAAATGTGAGCAAAAAAAAAAAAACAAAATATGAGGACGTCTTTAAAAATTAGCAAAATTATTTTTACGTTTAAATTAAAATAAATCAGTACATTCGATCCACATTATTTACGAAAATGTTCAAAATAATTTTAAGCTCAATAAACCCGTGATGTTGAAGCCCGATGATAACCGCCTGTGATATGACATGCGGCATCGCCCCTGTCAAATTACATTAGCATATATAGTAACCACCTCTGGTTCAGTGTTTATTACAAGTAACAAATTCAACGACGACTCATATCTCCATATTTCATACGGTACTTTATTTATTATATTACACTTCACTATAATTTTATACATTTCATACAACAATTTTTATTATTATGACACACCTCACAGTCGAGTTAAAAAAAAATGTAAGTAAAACCAACGCTAGCAAAATGCAGACTGAATTTACTTCATATGCAACTGAATTAGTTTTCACTCTCTTCAAAATTGTTTACTGTTTGTGTGAGTTTAAACACTTTGATGTTGATTCAAAGTCAAGTAAATGAAAACAAAAACATGTAAAAAACTATGAAGTCAACACACACTTAAATACGCAGTACACTTAAATTAATGTATGGCATTAATAACATGTCTCCCTTGTTATCTGATTAAAATCATGTGTTTATCCACATGAATGCTAAGTGATTAATATAGAGTCCATGGACTATTACAATAAAAGCCAAAGCTCCAATAAAATCCACATGAGACTTCAAATCTTACGACTGCGTGCTAATTACATATTTACATCCAGCCGGAACGGATCTGCGATGATTACTACCATTTTGGGACAGATACAGGAAGTACAAAGTTGCTTTGGACTCTTGAGATAATATTATGTAAATAAACTGAACTATATACTTTTGTTATTAATACCTATCAAACTCTGCAGAAAAGTATAAGGATTATTGACTGACGGATGAAAGCCATAAAATACAGGTCCTCAATAATATTCTATGCACTTCCAATGCTATGGCGTCAGCAATGGACGATTTAGATGCTTTTTGGCTCTCGAATGTCTGGTCTCTACACTTTAATACAATAGATCGTTACTCCGAACGCTGAAACGAGCTATTTCGGACTGCAATAAAATTCAGTATCGAAAAATATGATGAAATGAAACATACCCACGAATTTATTCGCTCTTTGATTGATAACTGATGTCAAACAATTGAAAACATACATTGTTTAATCGAAATATATCACTCACATCGACCATACAGTATAACTCATAATACCGTAGCTTTCTGTTGGTGAAATAATGATCAAAATCGGTTTTGTAGCTTTTAAGCCTACACAAAAATATCCCCATACCTATATTCATGAAAAGAGCATTAATTAGCCACCTTGAGTCGCCATCCAAACACGCTTATCAGAGAAAAAAGAAGACGTCCAAGGCATGTGCTAAAAGACCCGCACGACGTCGCATTCCGTCCGCAACGCCCTAAGCCGAGGTTGGGATCTACAGGGGTCTCCCTTAGGCGGTTAGCACAAGCGCCGAAACCAACCGCCGAAGGCAGACTCCCGTAGATCCGAACTTTTATTTAGCCTGAGAGCGCTCCCTGCATTCGTCGATTACCCGATGAAGTAGATTGTGCCGTGTCCGGAACACCAAAACACAAAAATGCTATTGATTTCTCCTTAAAGTCTCTCTAATCTAATATATAAGATTCTCGTGTCACTGTGTTTGTATCAATACTCCTCCAAAACGGATGGACCGATCATCAGCATTTTTTTATGTATATTTGGTAGGTATGAAAATCGGTTGTAATCTATTTTTCATATCCCTAAATAGTAAGTATATCTCACCGTATATACTTTTTTTTTTTTGGTGAATCGAAGTTCGACGGGGCAGCTATACTACCTATAAAATTCTCGTGCCAGAACGTTTGTATAACCAAGTTCCTCCGAAATGTTATGGACGATTTTTATGATTTTTTTGTGTTTATTCGGTAGGTCTGAGTCGTAAACTATTTTTATATCGCTAGGGCCATACCAAGTGCGCCAGGAAAGCTGATATTAGTAATATAAACGTAAACGTATATTGGCCGTTACTCCATTGTCAGATATTGCGACGACGCATTCGTAGGCTAGAAGGTCTACGACCATGCAAGTATTGCCGTAGCTCCGTAGCACCACGTAGCAACCCGTAGCACCACGTAGCGCCCCGTTGTAGAGAATATAATAATACTACGAATAGAAAGGACACTTCGACGTCCCGCCCGATTTCCCCGCATCACCAACCTCCTCGCCTTATATAGGCGACGGTTGGTATTTTCTACGTGCTACGCACACAGGTGCACGTGTAAATACACGTCACTGATTGATGTCTGTGTAATAGAGACCAAATTAAGCGTTTGTATGGAATTTTGGTGAAGTGTCCGCGGTATGCCCGTAGGTTGTGAATGTAATACGACAATATTAGTATTGTTATATCTGGTCGGTTAACAAATTTAATTTTGAATCTAGATGTTTGTGTGAGGATGTGTGTGATAGTGTACCTACTAATTCATGTATGTATGTTTCATCACGCCATGTCCCTAACGGGGTAGGCAGAGAATGTGCAGCGCCAGATATCTCGGTCCTGACACACCTCCCGTGCCTCCCACCTCACATTTTAACCATGGCGATTACTTGCGTATGTTTATATCAAGTTTCAATATATTATGCAAATTGCAATAATATAGCTACACCTATTAGAAACTCTGATATGGGACATATTTCTCTTCCTCTTACCCCTTAAAAAAAAGCGCATATTTCTTTTAAAAAATCATTAAATGTACTTAGTTTAAAATAGTCTAGAGTTAGGTGTTGTATATAATATAAAACACAAAATACGTAACTTAATAACTTTATTCCTTTAAAGGGTAGGTATTAATGCTACAACGATTTGCGAAGTTAGAATTCGCCAGTTACGTTTTATGCCATTTGAATCGGTGTTGAGCCACTCAAAATTAACGAAATTATGTAAACATATATATGTATACTAGCCTTTCGCACCGGCTTCGTATGGGTGTAATGTTACTTGCATGTCTGATACGGTACTAATGTATAGGGTTGTAAACGCGGTAATGTTCCTTTAAACCCACCCTGCTGTATTTGTTTCATACATATCAACCCCAAAAACATACCCTTAAAAAAACGTAACTTCGCGCACGTAATCTACGAGGGGGTAGGCAGAGGTAAATGCATGCATTCAAGCATACATGCAAACACCCACGATTCGCCGGTTACCTTTTGGCCCATGTAACAGGTGGCGAGCCTGTTGACATCTCCTGGCACATTACCAAACTTCCAGGTATTGGAAAATTTCCAAAAAATCCCAATAAAGGACACCATTATCTCTGATAACCCCGTACCCGGGAATCGAAGCCAGGACCTCAGCACAGTAGTAGTGGCCTGCTACCACTAGGCTACCGAGGTAGTTTAGAGACCCACTCTTAGCGGTCAAAAATGCTGTCTTAGGTGGTCACTACGGGCTTAAAAGAATCCCTATCCAAAATTAGAGACTCCTAGCACTTGTAGTAAAGAAATTTCATGCAAACTATCAACCCCAAAATAACCACGAATAGTTCTTTATTTTCAGTTACAATTATGGCCCCCGCACATATTTTTTTTTTACAATAACTTTAAATTATTTAACATAATACTACTTCCTGAGTTTCAAGTACGTAGTCTTAATAGTTTTGGAGGTAAGTAGCTGTGACATACCGTCTGTATGTAATAGGCAATTTCCTCCGAAACTATTAAGAAACGAAGACGGACACACTGACAGCCATAACGAAACTATAAGGATTCCGTATTTTTCCATATGACTACGGAATCCTAAAATAAGCTATTAAGACAAATTCAGTAATACAAAATTAGGTAAGAATATATTATCGTATAATCTATACTTATAATAAAACTGTAGAAGTGTGAATTCTGTGCATTCAAAATATTTTAAAAAAAATACCAGGGGATGTTACTAGATCGATACCGAACACAAATATGTGACTAAAAAAAAATTTGTCTGTCTGTTTGTTCAAGCATCATACAAAATCCACTAGTCCGATTACGGTGAAACTTGATATAATTATATTTTAACCTTTGGCGCACAACACTGGGTACTTTTTATCCCGGAAAAATGGTTTTCTGTGTGTTTGTGCACGCTAATTTCAGAAATGGCTTATCCGATTTGCAGTTTCACTAATATATTGTGGTAAGTTTTACTAAACATTTACCCCCTTATTCATAAACGTATTTTAGCTAAAGTGTTGCTAATCTCTCCTTTGTCTTTTTCTATCTTGCACCTTTGGAAATGCAACTGACAACGACAATGCATTCTATAGCTTAAACGTATCTAATGTACGTTTATGAATAAGGGGTTAGTGTTTGTTTTGTGTCAATCGGTTCAGAAATTAAAAAGTTACGCCCAGCGTCCCGACGCCCAGCGTCCCGACGCCCAGCGTCCCGACGCCCAGCGTCCCGACGCCCAGCGTCCCGACGCCCAGCGTACCGACGTCGAGCGAATCGACGCCCAGCGTTCCGACGCCCAGAGTCCCGACATCGACCGTCCCGACGCCCAGCGTCCTCGAGGATTGTTCATTTTGTAAATGTGTGTATACATATATTACTAAGTATAGTTTATTTTTTTATGTAACTTGACACACGTCATAATTAATTTAGAACTCTATATGGTTAAATGATTTTTGAATTGATATGAATTCAATTAATATTTAAGTAAAAATACCCCCAGACAAACATTTTTGTGACAACCCTCTATAAATATATTAGTTAAAATAAAAAAAAACATAAATACGTAAGAAATTGAAGGCATAAATAAGGCAAAGGTAACAGAAGCAATAAAATACATTTCATCTCGTAAAGCTTTCAGTGTGCGGTCGACTGTTCCACCGTATAAATGGGGCAGGAGAATATAGTTCTTACTGAGCCTCATTCACTGCAAGCTCCACGTGTAGCTGATACTCTATAGATACGTTATTTCTGTTGTATGTTTTATTCGTACACACGATTTCCAATAAATCGATATCTCAACTGATTATTAGTTCTGAACGAGATGACGCGTAATTCAAAAGTATTTACTACATATACGTGGATATTACGAAAATATATATTGTATATTTTCAGAATTAAACACATAATTACCGTTTCTCTTATGACGAACCGAAGAAATAATATTGGAATTAAAAACATCACAACAATTACTGACTTATGTATTTTACTGGTGGTAGAGCTCCAGTGACGGAGCTCGCGGGCGTAGGCACCACCGCATTACCTAATATACTTGCCGCTAAATGGTAGTGTTCAGCACTATCGTGTTCCGGTCCAGGTGGTAATGTACGGCCCTGTAATTTCCGGCACAGAGGCGTAACACCTTAGGCCTCAGGAGTGGTAACGCATCTGCATTTTGACCTTAGTCTTTGTGTGGGTGTCTATAGGCTGCAGTCATCACTTAACATCAACGTGAACTGCATGCTTGCTTACCACTTCCATTACATAAAAAAAAAAAAAAAAAAAAACTTAATTATGGTATCTAACTCTAATAGTCAACGCTCAGTGTGCCAATCAAATAATAAGGTATGGCCCTTGAATACTCGTACTTACACAAAATGTTTATTTTCAGGCAGGCTAAAGCATATTTTTGCCGTTTGCATAATACCCATTAACTCCTTACCTATAACGTAACGACACACTTATTTCCTTAGTTTGAAAACTAAGGGTAAAACTTTCAGTGATGATAGAACTCCAGTGATGGAACTCGAGGGCACCACCGCATTATCTAATCTATCTGCCGCCAAATGGTAGTGTTCAGCACTATCATGTTTTGGTTAGATGGTAGTATGGCCCCGTAATAACTATCACAGAGGCAGAACATCTTAGTCCTCAGGGGTGGCAACGCATCAGCACTTTGGCATCTCTGGTTATTGTGTAGCTGTCTATAGGCTGCAGTCGTCACTTAACATGCATGTGAACTGCATGTTTATTTGCCACCACCATCACATAAAAAAGGAGATTCGGCTCTGCGGGTACCTAATGGTGCTTTGACGCCTAGACGCACTAAACTACTGTAAACGTGTGTATTGTTTTATGTTTGTTATCACTCTAAGTTTTATAAATTGTAAGTTTTTTAATCACCGTATGCTTTCCGTATGAATAAAATTAAAACAAAAATAGAAACACATAGCCACTATAGCGGCTATGTGTTTCTATTAGGTAACTTAATGGAACCGAAACGGTATGTGGCTGTGTGAAAACAAGCATAAAAACCATAATTATGAATAAACAGTAGATAAAGTCTGGCCCCTTATTCATAAACGTACATTAGAAACGTTTCAGCTATAGAATGCTTTGTCTTTGTCAGTTGCATTGTCAAATGTGCAGGATAGAAAAAGACAAAGTAGAGATGAGCAACACTTTAGCTAAAATACGTTTATGAATAAGGGGGTTAGTCTCTAGGTACAATGGAAAAAATAGACTTTAAGACTTCGTTAAAATAAATAATAGTGAGCTCCATCGAATACAATCTACATAAACTAGAATAGGCAAAGACGAAACAGATTAAATATGTACCCCATTTGTTCTGACGTTACTTTTTTAGTTATAAAGTTCATCATTTATTGCATTAAAACGTCGGGGAGTAATGCAAGATTCATGTTTGAAAGGCGGGTAAAATAAATTTCGCACAAAAGCCACTTTTTATGCAAAGTATATTGAGCAAGGCGAGATGACATTGTAACACAAATCACACAAATATGATTTATACTAGCTGTGCCCGCAACTTTGTTTGAGTGGAATAGTGGCTTTGGGATATTAGGCAGCGCTTTTAGATTAATTTTGGTTAATTTTGGATCATAAACACTTTTGGGTAGCTAAAAAAAACTATTTTGCAGTAATGCTTCTGTGTACACGATATTAGACGTATGACCATCGGAGATAAAAGCACACAGGCTGCTAGGATTGCGAAAAATTGCTAATTATGTGTTTAAACGCGCATCCATCCTATGCTGAACCGTATTTTCGAAAATGCCTTTTAAACTTCTATGCATAATATGATTTTTATAGAAAATTATTATAAACTTTTGTAAATTTTCAGTCAATTTTTAGGGTTCCGTACCTTAAAAGGAAAAAAAGAACCCTTATCAGATCACTCGTCCGTCTGTCTGTCTGTCTGTCTGTCTGTCTGTCTGTCCGTCTGTCACAGCCAATTTGCTCCGAAACTACTCGACCGATTGAGTTGAAATTTGATGAATATATGTAAATTGGTGACCCAAAGATGAACACGTCAAGTAAAATACTAAATTTTAAACACCGAAAGTGGCCACTTTCGGGGGGTAAATCAGAAAATTAAAAAAAAAATCGTAAACTGTGTCGTGTGACATATTAAATGAAAAAAGTTGTTGTCAGCATCTCAGATATATTTTTTTAATAATTTTTGCATAAACATATAAGGTTGGGGAAAAAGTTTCTTCGCATTTTTTAAGATAATTCAAAACATTTTTTAATATAGTTTATTTAAATTTAACTTAAGTATGTATGTACCATTTTGTTCGATAACCTTTTGCCATCTTGTAGGTAGGGACATGATCCCATTGCTATAAAAATTTTGGGACTTGTCATCAAAATACCGCGGCAAGTGGATTTGGCAGTCCTCTCGTGATGTTTACCTAACATTGCATAAAGAATTCTGAAGAGACCGAAACAGGTGGAAATCTGAAGGTGCAAGGTCAGGATTATACGGCGGATGCATTAACACCTCCCAGCCAAACTCTCTTAATTTTTGCTGAGTGGCTATAGATGTGTGAGGTCTAGCGTTATCATGATGAAACACCACACCCCTTCTGTTGATCAATTCCGGCCGCTTTCTCTCAATTTCTTGCTTTAATCTCTTGCTTTAATCTCAAAAAGGTCGTGGTCAAAGGCCGGTCAGGCTTCACAGACTGTGGCGAAACCCGGGTTAACTCGCAATAGGGTGATGTTGTGTGTGTGGTGGGATTGGAAGGGCAATATTCATTATGAGCTATTACCACCAGGCAGGACTATCGATTCTGAACTCTACTGCGAACAACTGATGAGATTAAAGCAAGAAGTTGAGAGAAAGCGGCCGGAATTGATCAACAGAAGGGGTGTGGTGTTTCATCATGATAACGCTAGACCTCACACATCTATAGCCACTCAGTAAAAATTAAGAGAGTTTGGCTGGGAGGTGTTAATGCATCCGCCGTATAGTCCTGACTGATTTCCACCTGTTTCGGTCTCTTCAGAATTCTTTATGCAATGTTAGATTAACATCACGAGAGGACTGCCAAATCCACTTGTCGCGGTATTTTGATGAGAAGTCCCAAAATTTTTATAGCAATGGGATCATGTCCCTACCTACAAGATGGCAAAAGGTTATCGAACAAAATGGTACAAATATACTTTAGTTAAATTGAAATAAACTATATTAAAAAATGTTTTGAATGATCTTAAAAAATGCGAAGAAACTTTTTCCCCAACCTAATATATAGATAAATGTAATATAACATTGTTTAGACTTAGCTACCCATTCGAAAAGTTAATTACACAATTTGAGTTACATACCCGAAGTAAATACTACCGGTATTAGAACACGTCATGAATTTGTAATAGTGCAGGACGAAATATTTCCAATTTGTGATATAAGATCTTGTGGCGACATAACTTACATGATCTCGCTGGTCGTGCCAAATTGCTTGAATTTGCTCTCACTGCACTTTTTGTAATAAGACCAGCAAAACTTATTTGAAATTTATGCAAGCTGCGATGTTTTATTAAACTGTTAATTGTTTTGTACTTGTACTATTTGTACACATGGGTCTGTAACACTGCGTCTGTGTAAATTATTATTGTTCTTTTCGGATGTGGCACCATTCTAATTTTTTTCTTGTTATAGTTCTCTCTGCAATTCAAACGTCAATTTCTATTGAAAAGATATGTATAAATTATGCCGATTTTTATCAATTGAAGAATGTTACAATTAAGTAACAAAAAATCTTCTCATTCTTGAAGAAGTCATATTTGCGGATATTCTCTGAGAAAATACGCAAATATGATTTCTACAATGTACTTATTATGAAGCTCGCGAAAACGTGCGAAAACGTTGCTTCTCATCCAATTCGTTAAAATTTCGTTTCCACCTAAAAAATGTCAAAAGGACAGAATGACGTTTTTTTTTAAATAATACTTCTTTGAAATGTGGTAGATGCCACGACTCACCGTTTAGCTTCGAAATTGCATTAATAATTACCATAACAGTAGCTGATTCACATCATTATTTATAACTCCTATTTACACATTCAAAGTAAATTAAATGTCGTCATACATAGACCACGTTTCGTATATTATAAAAAAATATTTCGTAAATGGAATAACTACTACATCCACCTCATACATCCGTTATACAAAATCCGCATAGTTTGAATGCAATTCGTTTAAAATACGATAGACAATTGGCGCCATAACTGAAAACTGTCCGTTCATAAGCCCAGCTTTAAATCTAGACCAACGCATTTTGGATGCTTCTAAATCTAAACCTATGCCCGCTTGCATATAAACTACTCTGTAGATTACCTTGAATTGGCATTTGGGTCCCAAGTTGAGTATGCTCATTACGTATTTAGGTTAACGACAGACAATGTTACCGGTGCACTCAAGAATAACTGAGTTGAAATTGTAATATAAAGCTTCTACTTTACAGCAAGTAGATTTTGTCTTATCCGATTTATCGAATCATTAAGAAGAGCTCAAATCTTAAAATTTCTTTAATTATTCACAATAATGTAAAAATATTCACTTGAGTTAATACGGATAAGTTCAAGCGTTAAGGTTGGGTGTACTGGAAACACTGGATGTTTTCGATTCGATTGCTTATAATTTTCTTGTTAAATATGACCTGTTATGTAAAATGTCTGTTATGAAAAAGTAATCGTATTATCTAGGTACAATTTATTAATTCGAATCATAATATTACTGAACTAAATATATATTTCCCAAACAAAAATAGCAAATACCACAAAATTGTCAGGTGATAACATACGGCCCTGTAATTTCTGGCACCCAGGTATAACAAGTAAAAACTTAGACCTCAGAAGTGATTGAAATCACTAAATTGAAGCAGTATAATACTCTTTGTAGAAATTAAACTCATTTATATATTTATATCTTAAGGATTTTCCTGCGTATACAACACTCCCAAACTTCTTCTAGTAATAGATACTCTTCCTGTTTGGTAAGAAGCTGTGATGAATTTACACCTGCGTTTGACCACACCTGCGTTTGGTAAATTTTCGTTTAGAGCATTGTTTGGGTGCTAAACCCGGGTCCAACTAACTTGCTGTTTGTGCTTACAATTGTCAAACAGGATCCATTTCTGGTCACAAATAACAACGCGGTTTAGAATTCCTTCATTTGAATACCTATTGAGCAGTGCAAGGCACGTCTCGACGCGTACTTCGCGCTGGCGATCATTGTGTTCGTGGGGTGGGTACCCCTACCATGGTTGCTACGATTGGACGCAAATGGACCAATATTGTTTTGATGCTAACGTCGAAAGCTGCTGCTTAGCTGTAGATTAAGTTTCATAAGCTTCCACAATCGCCTTTAATTCGTCATTGTAAACCAAAGTTTTCTGAAGGCCACCGCCACATTTTTCAAGTTTCCAGAATGGAAGCGGCCAAACCAATAACGGGTTGTGCGTTCGTTTGCAGTGTTTGCTCCGTAAATGTCGTTGATATTGCGTGTTGCGTGCCGCTTATGCCACTGCTGCCACTACTGTACTCATCTAAATATACGAGTATTTATATGAGTACAGTAGTGGCATATGATAGTAGTAGTATATGAGTACAGTAGGGTTTTGATATATAAATCAATGCCACTTTTCGTTGTAATTTTATAACTCAAGAACGGGCTCACGTATCCGAACCAAATGTTTAGGCTTTGTTCGGACTATTTAGTAGATGGTTTATGTGAAGTTTGCACAAAAGCTGTAGAGCGATTCTTTTTTTAATCACATTTTTTGTAACAAATGAATTCAAATAATTTGTAACAATAACCGATAATTATGAAATTTTGTGTGTATATTTGTTGGGTATGAGAATCGGTTGTAGTCTATGATTTATATCCCTAAATGCTACTTAAGGATGATTCTCCCCAAATACTTTTTCGATTTTTTGCACATTTAATTTTTTATACCTCTAAGGCGATACGAAGTTCGTCAGGGCAGCTAGTACTCCATAATTACTCGATTTTTTTACGTATCCATGATGACGAAAAAAGTTCGAATGCGTTGAAAACAAAAGACTAACTATTAAACAAATGACGGTTTTATGAAAAAGATTTCCATGTTTTTAAAATAAAATTAATTTGAAATTAGAATTAAAAACGTAAAAAAACGTAACCGGCGAATCGTGGGTGTTTGCATGTATGATTGAATGCATGCATTTACCTCTGCCTACCTCTTCGGGGATTACAGGCGTGAAGTTACGTACGTTAGAATTAAATGCCAAAAAATATTTTGATTTGAAATGGCCAGTACGGCAGAACGGCAAAATTCATAGGTAACCTATCAATTATGCTTCAGATAATCCTAGTTGGACTTCTTTTCGGTTTATAGGTATTTAATTTTATCGCAATTGGGTTTTTTTTATTTTTTTTTATTATTTTTATTTATAACGTATACTTATCGACGACACAACGCAGCTTCTCTAATCCCTTTTGACAACTATACCAGCATAAAAGTATAGAACAGTATGGAACAGTATGGAACAGTAAATAGAGCAGATTCGAAATAACCATTTATGATTGTGCTCCTCTGCTCTTTTTATTTAGTAGGAAAATATAAATATGCAAATAATACAAAGTACTTTCAGCTTACATAAAGGTTATTTCACGTTATCCGAAAGTAGGTACTTTGCATGCCATATTCTTATCTTCCTATCGCGAGGGTGGGCCTTCTTATAGGTAAGGAAAAGGAAATAATAATAAAATACGCATATAAGGTCTAATTGTACGTTAAAATGATTGTTTTAGGTGGTGGAGGGGCACAGCTGAGTGACGTGGACAACTGCGATCCGGGTGAACTAAAAACTTGCGTGGACATGATACCACGCACTAAAGTTGGTCTGCCGAGAACACGACAAGAACTCGATGCACATTGCCAGTAAGTAGAATAGTTTTTGTTGTATAATTTAGACGACGATCATATGAACTAAGAAGTATTTTGGCGATCAATTTATCTACATGTATAATAATTAAAATATTGTCTTTTGAACTCGAAATATTAACAATTAATAAAAATATTAAGTACCTATACCTATTTAACAAAAATATCTAGCACTTGAACAGAACTAGAACTGAAAGTTTTCCAAAATACTCCATCCACTACACACATCACTTTTCTTACGGTAGGTACTCGCTGCTGATCCAGTTAACAGTTAACTTGGCTGTAGACAAATCGAAATAAGAAATTCCGGTGACACTTAAACTACCTTAAACTGTCGATCCAAGCTAGCATCAAAAATGCTAGAAGTGTTTAAAAAAGTTACGTGCATAAATTCGAAATAAATTCTTCAGCTTTTGAAACCAAATTAATGGTAATATGGTATATTTCTGATAGGTGACAGAAGTAGCTGCAAAATTCTAACTAAGTACTCTTGTTGTACAAGGGCGGGCCATGCCGTTCGAATAATTAACGATCCAGGAATTATAGGCACACTAGCTGTGCATGCGACTCGTTCGCGTGGAATAGTGACTTTGGGCAGCATTTTTTGTATATAACTTTTGGTAAATTTTGGATCATACGAAAACACTTATGGATAGCGAAAACCACCATCACTAACGCAGTAAACAGCATTCAATTTTGTTTAAAAGTTTTGAAGCAGTGCTTGAAGTAATTTTTCAATTGACCATAACTTCTTTTTCTGTTAACCGATTTGACAAAACATCAATTTTCGACAACGCTCCTAATTATAATACATTTAATTTAATGTTCTCCACGAGAATCATAATACAAGAGTGTTGTTCCGAAATGTTTATCTATTGACAGAATATTGAGTTTACATATTAGTATTAAAATTTGATGATTATAAAAATATTTCAAAGAAAATCTTTTAATAGAGCCTAGTAAGTTTTTTGTGACAAGGTTTTCTCAGTATAATAAACATGAACTTTTAAGCTCTGCCAGTGATTCTTAAAAAATCTTGATCTGATCTTAAAAAATGCGAAGAAACTTTTTCCCCAACTATATGTAATCCTTTAAAAACCTCGTTCAAATCCGTTGAGTAGTTTCGAAGTTATAACGTACTAGACAGACAAAATTTCCAAAAAAATTTTTTCTGGTTCTGTTTCTCGTCTTAATTCCCCTATCAGTTTTTTTTTATATTTAATGTACCGATGCTCGACTCTTATTGACTTATTATACCTGCGTATATGTAAGTAAGGCAGGAACTTGTGGGTCTTCTAGCGCCCCTACATAACACTATGTATACAGACGCTTAAGCAGGATCACACGTTTCATGTCAAGGGATTATGCTCACAAAGGAACATCTTCCACATAATAATAAATTTGTTACAAAATGCTAAATTGGATACAATGATTATTATGAAACACATTATAATTGAAGATTCTCTAGAGTATCATTTGCATGAAACAATGCGTATTTTGTTACCAATTACTGGTTTTGCAAATGTTCAATTTAGGACGAGTAGTCGTAAACGGGATTATTAAAGGCCTGCCCATTCTAGCGTAACGGACAACAAGAGATGTTTTTTATGGAGCAACATCAACGGCTAGTTTCCCGATCATTTCTCGCGCAATGAGCCGAATATAGGTCTCATTATGTGCAAGTGAGATCAATATTCAGCTGTAGTCAAGGTCTGAGTCATAGGCTTTGACGACGTAACCTATCTATTAATCTGAATTACAAATTAGAACCCAGATTCATGCTTGATGAACCGACATAATGTTATTAGACGCGTGCTTCTGTTATGGAATGTATAAATGGGTTTTCTTAATAAATATAGACACAACTACTTATATTAACTACTAAGTACCTTTGGAAACGTAGGAGGAGATAAGTACATGTGCCTTTCGGGAACCATTCAAGACCCGGTTTAAATCGTCAGCTCGCGAGAAAAATTATTTGATAATCAAATATGCTTATTTTCTCGCGAGCTGACGATTTAAACCGGGTTTTGAATGGTACCCGAAAGGCACATGTACTAATTTGATTTAATCAATTGTTAACACGCCTTAGGCGGTCTCTCGTGTCTTGACGGATTAATGCACTGTGCACAAAGTCCGACGAAAAAATAAAATAGTTCCCAAGTAAAAAAATAAGAACGTTTGTTTTATAAACTCAAACTCAAACTCAAAAATTCATTTAATCACTTGGAAATAATAGAATTTGCTTGTGATAGGTCAAATTACAAATATAAAATTAAAGCGAATTACAACTGATACGTTGATTAATATGTCAAAGTAAACAAAATAAAATAAATAATAGTCCAAAAATACTTAATGATAAAAATAGGTATCAACAGAATGTTCCATACTTTCTTTTACAAACGGCAAGATAAGACAAAACAAAAAAATATGGGACATTCTTTGTCATTCACTGGCAGAGTTCCAAAGCCCACATTACTGAGAAAAAACCTGCCAAAACAAAACTCAGTAGGGTCTTTTCAAAATATGTTCCTTAAAACTATTTTCACAATATGACAGATATGGTAGAGTTCCAGTGACGGAGCTCGCGGGCGTAGGCACCACCGCATTACCTAATATACTTGCCGCTAAATGATAGTGTTCAGCACTATCGTGTTCCGGTCAGGTGGTAATGTACGGCCCTGTAATTTCAGGCACAGAGGCATATCACCTAATGCCTCAGGAGTGGCAGCGCATCTGCATTTTGACCTCTGGTCATTGTGTGGGTGTCTATAGGCTGCAGTCATCACTTAACATCAATGTGAACTGCATGCTTGTTTGCCACTTTTATTACATAAAAAAAAAAAAAAAAAAGTACAAACAAGTACAATGCACATTAATTTCACAAAATTATTGTTTAGTCTTGTGGAGCTAGACCAGCATTTGTCCAGGCATCTCTATCCTTTAGATAGTCATCGAGTCTATAGTACGCATTTTTACATAGTGTGCGTTTAATACATGACTTAAATGTATTATTATCTGTAAGTTCAAGAATGTTGGACGGAATTTTGTTATAAAACTGTATACAACATGTTAAGAAACATTTATGTGTTTTCGATAGGCGAAAACTTGGAAATACTAATTTATTTTTATTTCTGGTATTATAAGTATGTATATCATTAATTTTCTTAAATAAGTGCAAGTTTTTCCTAGCATACAATATATTTTCATAAATATATTGGCAAGGGACCCGACTATTTAAGTTATATATCGCTCTAATAGCTCTCTTTTGTAATATAAATATTGAATCAATTTCAGCTGCCCGACCCCACAACAAAATACCGTAGGACATGACAATACCGTAGGACATGACACTGTGAAAGTAGCTGAAATAAACGAGTCTCGCAGTGTCGACATCTGTTAACTGTCTAATCTTCCTGACGGCATAAGCAGCAGAACTTAGACGTTTTCCTAACAGTTTAATATGAGGACCCCATTGCAATTTTGAATCAAGCGTTATACCCAAAAAGACAGCTTCACTAAAAAGTTGTGTTTTATCATTGTTGAAGAATATTTCTCCTTCTTTACTCTTGATATTTGGAAGAGTAAAACGAATACATTTAGTTTTTTTACTATTTAATGCAAGATTATTTACTGTAAACCAATTATGTACTTCTTGTATGGCTTTATTAATAGTATCATAATTTGGTTCTTTTCTATTCACTTTAAAGACCAGCGAGGTATCATCGGCAAATAAAATTGTTTTAGGCTCACTGATGGGCATCAAATGGAGCAAATCATTTATATATACTAAAAACAGAAATGGACCTAATATCGAGCCCTGTGGTACACCCACTTCTACTTTAGAGCCTGGTGATTTTACTCCGTTAACTTGTATTTTCTGTTCCCGGTTTTCTAGATATGATTTAATAAGTTGAAGGGCTTTACATCCAAGGCCATAGTGCTCAAGTTTGCACATTAACGTATTATGATCCACGCAGTCAAATGCTTTTGAAAGGTCGCAAAAGATTCCTATAGCATCCTGCGAATCTTCCCAAGCTTCATAAATATGTTTAAGTAAAGCAACACCGGCATCAACTGTATTACAACCTTTTGTGAAACCAAATTGTTGGTGGTGTAAGATCTTATTTTTATTAAAGTGCTGCAGCAATTGATTAAGTATCACTTTCTCGAAAACTTTACTAATAACGGGAAGAACAGATACCGGCCTATAGTTATTCGGGTCTTTACTATCCCCTGATTTAAATAATGGTACGACTTTGCTTAGTTTTAACAAATCCGGAAAGATTCCTTGCTCAATACATAAATTAAAAATTGACGATAAATAAGGCGCTACAGTACTAATAATCGATTTACACACTTTAATAGACATACCACAAAATTTCTTCAGTAGCTTTGTTTTTGAGCTGATTAAATGTGGATATGATTGTTTGTGGACTAATATGACTAAAAGTTAGTTTAATATGACAAGGCTCTACGTTCCTTTTAAGAATGTCAATCGATATTCCAGTAGAAGAATTTAAAGGTGCCGTAATTTTGAATGGAATATTAGCAAAGTAATCTTCAAAGCGTGTAGCAATGTCTAAATCTGAGCCTAAAATACCCTGTGGTGTCTCCAAAAGGACACGAGTTTCAGACCGCTTGTTTTTGCCTGTTTCACTATTTATTATTTTCCGGGTCGCCTTCATTTTATCGTCTGAATTTTTAATTTTATTGGTTATATAAATTGACTTTGCGTTTTTACATACCCTTTTAAAAATTTTTGAATATGTAGCGACATACTTGTTAAAATTTGGATTTTGCATATAAGTTTTAAGATCATAAAGTTCAAATAATCGTTCCCTACTTCTTCGAATGCCATCAGTTGCCCAGTCACAAAAACTAAATTTACACTTTGCGGTTCTTGTTCTAATTTTAAAGATATTATTAAAATGTGTATTAATAGTATCAAAAAATTGTGCATAAAAATCATTTGCACTACTTATATCAAAATTTTGAAAATATAATTTTTCTTTTAAAATATTATTGAAGTTATTCAATCTAACAGATGTTACTGGTCTATGTGTTTTTTCAATTTTGCTGGAAGGTTTATCTACGTCAAAAGTAATTGTCTGGCCGCTATGATCAGATGGCAAATAGTTAACAATATTTGTAGACATATATTTACATTCACAAAATATATTATCTATACAAGTTGCCGAGGTTGGGCTCACTCGGGTGGGTTCCAAAAAAACATTGCGTAAGTTGAATGATTTAAATAGATTCAGTAACCTATTGCTGTTTGAATTATTTTCTAAAATATTAATGTTAAAATCACCACATACAATTACAGACTTTCTACCTGAACATAGTTTTTTTAACAAATCTTCCATAGTGGACTCAAACACATTCAAATTCTGATAATTTGGTGGTCTATAAACGCACACTATTATATGCTTATCCAGCTCAACACAAGAAACTTCTACAATATGTTCAATCGATAACTCAAC
The DNA here is from genome assembly GCA_036365455.1 of Macrosoma leucophasiata. NCBI lineage: Eukaryota > Metazoa > Arthropoda > Insecta > Lepidoptera > Hedylidae > Macrosoma > Macrosoma leucophasiata. The sequence goes on along the minus strand of JAWQUS010000003.1, from coordinate 11,408,904 downwards.
TATGTCTTTACGTTCCCTGGATTTAATTGAGTTTTTTATCAAAATTAAAGTAGCCACCATGTTGCATAACTTTTCTATTGTAACAACTAACAACAGAATAATTCTTATAATTAATCATGATTTGGTTTTCTTTTAACCAATGTTCAGTTAAACAAACAATGTAATACTGGAATTTCTCCAGAACTAGTTCTAATACCTTACATACCTTACATGAAGATATAAATCAGTTCATTTGGACTATTATTAATTTATTTACTTTGACATATTAATCAACGTATCAGTTTTACTTTAAATCATAGTTATTAGATGAGTAATATTACAATCATACAAGTTCTTATATTTAAATAATATGAATAATAATATGCTCTAATAAAAATCAAAATAGACACTTATAATTAAAACATTACCATAAAACCTGATAACAAGCATACAATTCACATTGATTATTATTTTTTATTTTTATTAAAGCACAACAAAGAAACTAAACCAAATGTGCCACGTCCAGTCCGTCTCCGCCGTTCAACGTCCCCAACATACTGGCCACGTTACCCCTCTGGATGGCGATGCTAATCCTTTGGGACAGAAAACTACCGGCCCTGCGATCGCCCAGTGCCTCACAGAGACGTGACGATATCGCCTTTAAAAAAGATTTGGCACTGGGACCCCACGAACCCATTGTTTCGAAGCCTATAGGCATGAACATGTAGCAGTCGGGTATATCCGTGTATTTACGCTTTTTAAGTAGCTCCGCTTCGGTAGCTGCTGTGGAAGCCCCCGCACAGGAAGCACGGAGATGTGACGGGGCCAGCGTGTCTACACACGTGACGTCCCACACCAAACACCTGCCTCGTTCCCACGGAATGAGCGTCGCGCCGTCGGGTCTCTTGCCATCAGAGCGAACAATGCCGTTTGGTTCTAACACTGCCGGCATGTTCGCTGAGACAAGTGCCCGACGAATCACGTCATTCAGAGCGGAGTGGCGTGGTATTCGACCAGCACTCCTCTGGCACGAAAGGCCATGATGACCAAGCCCGTCTACCTGACAACCGCAGCGGCACATGTGAGGCTGGATCGATCTGAGACCAAGCCGAAGACTCACCGCTAAGGTCAGAGTGTGACGGTCTAAAAATGTGCCCACGTTGACCGAAGGGATCGCATTGAGCCACAAACCCGATTCTCTTTCAAAAGAAGCAAGCAGCCGAGCTCGGTCAACAGTATTGGCACTTTCCGCCAGTAACCTTTCCTGTGCCAGCCTGCACATGGGCTCGTCCCACTGTCTCTGCGAAAATAAGGTTTCGGGGATCTCACTGCCACTGCGAGAACTCCACAAAGATAACGCCTCTGGAAGGTGAGCCACTTCAGTACTAAAAGGTGAATAGCGCAAAATGCGATCGACGAGTCTCTTACAACTATGCGCAGAAGCTAAAAACGCGGGCAAAGAGACAGCGGACACACTTCTTACACCAAGCCCCCCAAAACGAACAGGAAGCGCTGCCTGAGCCCAAGCTCCTATCGAAAGATGACAGTTTAAAACTTTAGACAAAAGTTGAACAATAATACCATCCATGTCCAGTAACAGGTCCTCAAACTTCCACAGATGTGAGCATCTAAGAACATACATACATTGGGGAACAAAAAGACAAAACTTAATTATACACAAAGCCACATGCGGGGATATTTTTAAAAGTCGTTCTGTAGCGCTGGCCAATTTTTGTTTTTGTTCTGTCACAAAAGTCGGCACTGACTCATCCAGGAGGGGAGCACCTAACAAGTGGAGAGAGGCATCCGAAACAACCTGAATATTTGGAGCAACCTCGTTAAATTTTAAAAAAATCTCGCGGCTCCTTTCCGAAGGTATGGAAGGGTGAATATATAATTCGCATTTTTTAAAATTCAACATGAGTTCATTGACAGTTGAAAAGAATGAATGTACATAAACAAGGTGTCACCGAAAGGTCCAACAATATTGATAGGCGTTCATGTATATAGAGTTTCAAATCACTTTACGTAAACGTACTGTTTACGTAAAGTGATTTGAATGAAATCACCACTTTTTTTCGTACAAAGTTTAAAAAAATATTATTTGTTATTTTATTTGACAAACCTAACAAGTCGTCAATGAAAACGCTCAGCATTTCACACACAAATACCGTGCGTGATGACGGTGAGGCCACAATGCAAATTTGTATCTATTTACTGTGGTAAGGCGAACGGTACGCATGTGTGCGTATGAAAAAATACAGCATTTCAGCAATTCATACCTACGCACATCACGTAATAACTATCACAGAGATAACTAAGGTCTCAGGGGTGGCAACGCATGTGCATCACTTAACACCAATAATAAATACTGGTTTATTTGATACATATTTTTTTTTCGCATCTAATTCATGTGTCCATTATGTTGGTAAATACTATACATATGAGAGGAAACTACCACTCTTGACAATTGTTTATGTCCACTTTACACACTAATGCCAGAGAATATGTAATAATTCTACGTATAGAATGGACACTTCGACGTCCCACCCGATTTCCCCTCCTCACCCAACCTCCTCCCCTCTTATGGGCGACGCTTGGTATTCTCTACGTGCTACGCACTCAGGTGCACGTGTAAATACACGTTACTGATTGATGTCTGTGTAATAAAGATAAAATTAAGCGTTTGTATGCAATTTTGGCGGAGTGTCCGCGGTATGCTAATGCTAATGGCCTTATTGTTGTACTTATTCATAATATTTTTGTACCAGTAAAAGAACTTACATATTAGTCATATAGTTAGAGCTGGATTAGACCATTATTCCAAGTCCATCACCTGTGAATATAATACGTTAAATTGAAATTAAGTATCCACTCAGTAAGTTTTAATATGTTTAAGTACTTGGTAACATACATTTATTTGAATATGGTAAATTAACAAGTGCTTTGAGTAAAGTAAAATTTGATGGTTGGTGTGGGATTTAAGCATCATTAAATTAACGTATATCATACATAACAGTAGACTTAAACTTGACCCTGTAGCTCAATTATAATATACATATATTATAATCAGGTCAACTTTATTCCTTTTTTGATGACCCGGTTAGTCCAGCGGTGTGAGACGACCGTTTGATTCGAAGGGTCACGGGTTCGATCCCCGCACCGGGACAAATATTTATACCCACGGCCTACAAATATTTGTTTCGGGTCGGGTGTTTGTGTATCTACAACGGCACCCACGACACAGGTTTATACCCAGTGTGGGGCTGTGAGTGTAAGCGTAGGTATTTTATTATATTGCATATTTTTTTCTTGCAACAGTTTTATTATGATTTTATTGCCCTTTTCTGTCTTAAGTGTTCAAGACGATTTATAGAATACAAATATGAAATAATGCACAATGCGTCTTACATGACTGGAGGTTACTGCTTTTGATCAACTGTACCTACCTACTGTAGGTACCTACCGAACCCGAACAAATATATATAGATCAGACGAAAAGTGAAATTCATGCATTCAGTTCATGAAATGCAAAATTTACTAAACGACTACCTACTTTCTTCTCTCTTATTCGAAAAAAATAGGAAAAAATATCGGAACAACCACAGTTTCATTTGTTTTTTCAACTGTAAAACGGTAGAAAAATTTGTGCAACTGTGAGCACAACTGCGCAGCATGAACTGAAAAGTGTATCTAATTAGAATAACATTTCAGAATTCCTTAAAGTGAATTGAACAGGGGAATGAATAAAAGATTTTTCAAAAAGTGTCTCTACGAGGAAAGTGCAGGTAATAAACCCTGCCGAATATTTTTGAATTCGACTTCCTGTGTATATCTGGAATTGCGTTTGCTTAGAACGAACCAGGAAATGAGAAGTTTAGTACGAATCGCATATTTCCTCTATTCGTCTTTAAAAAAGCCAGAGCTTGTTTCTAGTTTATTCGGTCCAATATTCACCTTTTATTTCTCGGCAATAACCGCCTTTTACGTGGCTTTCTGTTAATTACTACATAGGTATACATTTTTGTTTATGCACGTGTTTTTTTTTTGTTGGTTTTAATGTTATAATTATTTTTGTACGCTTGTCTCGGGTGTAACTTTATCCACCGTGCAAGTCATTTATTAGTACTTATTCCTTTGCTTACTGCCTCGGTAGCCTAGTGGTAGCAGGCCACCAGTACTACGCTGAGGTCCTTTCCCGGGTAGGGGGTTATCAGAGATAATGGTGTAAAGTCCTTTATCTCTGGTTCTATTGGGATTTTTCCATTTTCTGGAAATTTCCCAGTTCCTCGAAGTTTGGTAATGTGCCCGGAGATGTCAACAGGCTCGCCACCTGTTACGAAAAACGTAACCGGCGAATCGTGAGCGTTTGCATGTATGCTTGAATGCATGCATTTACCTCTGCCTACCCCTTCGGGGATTACAGGCGTGAAGTTACGTTTTTTTTTTATTCTTTTGCTGTCTCATCAAATTAAAAGAGATTTTATATGTATTTTTTTGATCACTCATTTTCTGTAATGGATCAGGAAATATGTTTTATTAAATGATGATAACTCTAATAATGTGTACACTTCTCACTGGTATCACGACACCGTATTTTAAAAGTGTTTTTACTTTAATTTAATACTTTCAATAATGTTGTCCAGAGCCTATCAAACGGGTATGGCCTGCATGGACGTCTGGATCAAACGCTGCCTACCTACTGACGGCCAGAAGCTGGTTCAACAACAAATCGGAGGTGCAAGAGCTCTCATGCGTTTTCTGTGTACCAACGAAACAGCCTTTCGAAGAGGTAATAGGAGTTATAATTGTAATTTTGAGGTATTCATAACTACTTAGTTATCAACTTGATTAGTTTACAACTATAATGTGTATACACTCTTCGTTTTACTGCCACAAGATTATTCTTCTTTAAGAAACGTACTATAGTTTGCCCTTCTTTATATCTGCGCTCGTTCTACAGTAAGACTAATATTTATATAAGCATTAATTCAAAGTTTTCTACCAAAAGTATCTTTAGAAAGATCTATTTACTATGCCTTAAAGAACATCATAGCACTTCGTTTATAAGTCCTAGTGTAAGAATCTCCATGCAAAGTTTGAAACTCCTAGCACTTGCGATTTAGTTATGAGTGAGTGAGAGTTGCATTTAGCTCTTTCGGGCGGCAATTTCAGCAGCTAGCGTAAACGTCCGAAGGAATGCGCCTAAAGCTAGTCGTCCCGTGCCGTGTCGTGCCATGACGTCGGAGGGCAGACTATCTTATGCACTGTGCTAAATATTACAGAGCCATAATTGTTGTTTAAGGGCAGACAAAGATTAATATAAAATGCTATTTACAGATTTCCTGAAAGAGCCAACATGCTGGGCGTTAGTGTCACCAGATTGGTCGCGCTGTGTCGAAGAGTTGCAGACAGCTGTTCGGGACATATCTGAGCGTGCACACCACTTCACCTACTTCAACAAAAATTCGGAATTATGTTGGTAAGGAAAACGATTCGCCAGTAACATTTGAACACCAAAGATGGCGAGCCTATTGACATCTCGGGTACACTGCCAAACTCCGAGTGTGGCGCTGGGAACTTCCAGAAAATGGAAAAATCCCAATAGTACTCTACCCAGCCCGGGGATACTTATTACAAGGTAAACCGCCGGGGGTACGTATTACACCACTCCTTTCGTAATGTACAACGTCAGCGTTTCCCATTTGCCGGGTCGCGACCGGGCCGTCAAAACCGTCAAGACCGGGTCGCGACATTCCCACCTTGTTTTAAAAACATTGCCTACTGTCTACTGAAACTCATTTTGCTTTTTGTTTTTATGCATGTGAAGCTGGGTCCAAAACTAGTTTAGTTTACCTTTATAAAAATATAGAAACCAACTTGGAGTGGAACCGGATACTTACTTATGTGAAAAAATGTTTTCACAGGCCATAAAAAAGTATTTGAATTATAACCTAATCGCAAATACGTGCGTGGTGATTATGTAAATTGCTTACCATCGCAATAGCGAAATTAACTTCAATAAAAAGAGGCTTTTTACCTGTACAGCAACAGTGACAGTCAAATTCGTTTTATTATAATTAATGTTCTCGTTGAAATGAATACTTAAACGTTTCATTTATGTCTTTATTACCTGAACGGTACATATTTCCTTTTATAATAACAGAATGATAATAATATTTCCAATTAAAAAGTGACCTGAAGAGGTACATAGGTCAATTATTTACTGTTATTAAACGTGGTTTTTAGGATTCTGTAGCCTACGAGGATTACTTTTATTTTAAGTAACTTCTTACGCATCTACATTGAAATCTCTGGTTTTTATACAGATGTTTATTGGCTACAGCATTACCACGTTACTTACCATCAATGTGAACTGTACGCTTATTTGGCATTTCATAACGTAAAAAAACAAAATTTATAAGTTTATAGACTGAACCGGAAACTGACATTATATGCGGCCCAAAACGCACTCGGTATTTATCTTCACGCGAGGTCCCCTACGTGGTAGGCAGAGAGCGTGGAACGAAATATCCCGGTCCTTGGTCGTTTTTATTAAACTTTTCTTTGATTCAATTGGTGATTAACAAAAGTGAAATAAGTTTTTGTTGATGTCTATGTGGAGTCCAGTAATTTGTTCGGTCCTTTGTTTCAGCGAATGGTCTCCATAATGTCTCCCTAGAGTACGAGATAAAATTTGCCAAGCCTCGGAATTTACTGCTTAGAAACTTGACCATTTAGCTGTAGTATTTAACATCATAATAGAGTTACTAACTTTGACGTTGGCGTATTATACTAGTATTATCTACATTTAAATACAAACATTAGGTACATAATATACCTAGTTACATTTAGATACATGCATGTACATTACAAATTGTGGTAAACCCCAATTTCAAAGTTATAACAACACAATATCCGAAAACATGACCAAGGTCCGTAACATTCAAGTTAGCAATTGGTATAACGTGTTAACAGATACAATAAGTTTAGGGTAAACCAATAAGTAAGACTAACGGCCGGGCGGCATCGTACGGGTGTGATTTTCTAACAATCCATTTTATTGGAAGTAAAATAAGTAATGAAATATATATAACTAGCTGACCCGGCAAACTTCGTATTGCCTCAAAATGAAATAATGTGTCAAAGGTTTGAAAGATACGGACTATTTGTATAGGAAAATAAAATTGTGGATTTTACTGTGTCCCTTCAATTTCTTAATATTTTCTTACCTTCCCTGGACTTCCAAAAATCATTCAAAACCAAAATTAGCCAAATCGGTCCAGCCGTTCTTGAGTTTTAGCGAGACTAACGAACAGCAATTGTTTTTATATATATACTAGCTGTTGCCCGCGGCTTCGCCCGCGTGGGCGTCGTTTTATAAATAACTAAGTAGCCTATCAAAGTCAGCTCTATCTCTGTACCAAATTTCATTAAAATCGATTCAGTCGTTTGGACGTGAAAAGGTAACAGACAGACAGACAGAGTTACTTTCGCATTTATAATATTAAGTAGGGATAAGTAGGGATAATAATAATATTATCTTTTGAAGATTTACTCAGTACGTGAGTAGTTACCGGTTAATTACAATGTAGACGTTTTAGGATACCGTAGACGGGTTAAACGTTAAAACGATTTGATTATACTATATATTTATTTTTATGTAATCAAGGTGGCAAACAAGTATGCAGTTTACATGGATATTAAGTGATGATTGCAGCCTATAGACATTTACACCAAAACCAGAGATCAAAATGCAGATGACGTACCACCCCTGAGACCTCAGTTGTTATGTCTCTGTGATATTTATTAGATAATAAGGTTTTAAGGTTTTTTGATAGGTAATAAGTTGGTCCGTCCCTATGCTCTCGAGTCCCTGCACTGGAACTCTACAATCAGTAAATTAATTTGCAATACGTCATATCTTATTCAGTTTCAATTCGATAAAAAGTATTTCATATGATCATTAATGTCTATATTCTACCCCATAACTCTAACAAGTAAAGAGGGTTTGGGTCTTCGTTCAACTCCGTTCTGTCGCTTTACCAATAAATATTGCTTGCCTTGTACCAGTAGGTAGGTGTAGTATTACAATAAATTAATGTTTGTAAAAAATGTGTAAATTAATGTTTTATGGAAGTGGCAAACAAGCATGCAGTTCACAATGATGTTAAGTGATGACTGCAGCCTTTAGACACCCACACAAAGACCCAGGTCAAAATGCAGATTCGTTACCACTCCTGAGGCCTAAGGAGTTATGCCTCTGTGCCGGAAATTACAAGGCCGTACATTACCACCTGACCGGAACACGATAGTGTTGAACACTACCATTTAGCGGTAATGCCTACGTCCGCGAGCTCCGTCACTGGAGCTCTACCACCAGTGTGTATTGTGTGCCTAAAAAACCTTTCAAATAGCCCATAATTTTGCCTATTAGACGAAAATGAATTTACATAAGTAAGTGGGCTTATTCCCAATAAGTTCGATCGTCGAACTAGTGAGAATTTTTTTTCTCATCTGTTCAACCGTCGTACTAGTGGATTTTTTTTCTCATTTGTTCGACCGTCGAACTAATAAAGGGGCGCGATGAGGACAATGGGCGCTCCCGACTTAGCCAGGTTCTGCTCGCGCGCCGAACCGTTCGGAGTTAGTTTTTTTTTTGCTGACAGAAAAACTTTACAATGCGCACTAGTTCGACGGTCGAACAAATGAAAAAAAAAATCTTACTAGTTCGACGATCGAAGTAATGAATCGAACTACTGAGAATAAATCAGTAAATGTGAGCTTTAAGACTTATTGTGACAGAGCGCACTACGACTTTAGTTTGAGCAAAGTACGCTTCGTACTGTCAAATCCCTTACTGTACTGACAGTTCTAAGCACACTTTGCTCAAAGTAAAGTCGTAGTGCGCTATGTGAATCTCACCCTTAAATCTGATAAATATTGAATGTGCTTGTTAAGAATGTTATACGCACATACCATTATTTATAGTTATTTCAAGATTTTCCTTTTTAAATAAATTTATATGTATGGGGCAAATTGTTTGAAAATGTAGGTAGGTATGTACGATTCAGCTCGGTCATACCCCATCTTCCGTACTTGACAAATACTCATACTTCCTGAGTGTTCCAATAGGTAGCTTTATGTAAAAATTGTGGCACAGCCTATTTGTTCATTTTACAAACAATTAATTAATCTTATTATTCGCAGCGCAAGAGACGCGTTCGTGTCATGCATAGCCCACGCTGGGCGGTCTTGTTCGGCGGTAGCTGGGAACCTGCTGAGGAAGATGGCGTGGGTGCTGGCTCAAGATGTGGCGGCTTGCAGTCAGCAACCGAAGGCGTACTGCGCTGCGTCTCTACCACCGGTCGCCACGCCACTCCTCACTGCTATCACTGGCGCGCTTCTTTACCCACCGTATTGGTAAAGAATGATTTATATTACTGAATTTTTTTGATAATGACACTTGATGTCAAAAATTAGAAATGTGAAAGTTTGTAAGACTGTTTGTGGGTTTTGATGTTGGTGGTCGTTCGAGCAAAAGATGCTGCATGTAATTGTATAACAGTATTTGCATAAGTATTCTTTTATATGAAGGTTTGATATCTATTTTTAACTATACTGATTTAGGTCTAGGCAACATTAAGTCACCATGAACGTTGGTATAATTAGGTTGGTGTATTAACAAAAAGCCACCTTAAAAATGATTTCATTTCAGTATCTCATTCACGTAAAATAGCCCTAGTTAGTTAGCGTTTGGCGTTTGAGCTCAAAATAGGATTATATAGAATAAGACATAGAACACGTTATTGATCATTCGAAATAAATCGCGCTTAGAAGATAGACAAATATTATTATGCCTATGGCATCATACTTGGATGAATTAGAAATATTTAAGAACAGAATTTTTACGTGGATTATTTGGTTCAGCAGTAACAACGGCACTTTAGTTGCCACGGTTATTTAAATATTCCCTGTTCATAATAGATTAAATGACCTACAATTAAAGACCACTCTTTTGTATTATAAATATTTGATAAAAGAATAAGGTTCGTAAGGTAGCGCCCAGTCCATACCTTTTATGATACTCTGATCCTTTGTTTATTCCCTTTCATATTAATTTTAACTTGTTGAGGTATAAATGAGTAAAATTTGTAATAACAAAAAGAGGCCGGTGTTTTAACAATTGAAAATGTATCCTAATGATTAAAGCTTATAACCTTAAAAATGTACAAAGACTATAATATAATACTCGTACAAACATACCGTTAGAATTCTGTAATGGTTAAAGCCCGTGATTTAACGAACTTATAAAACACGACTTTATCAACTGAAATTGAACATTTTTTAATTTTAGCGTTCATCAAGTTCAGTTCGATTAAATTATACCTACGTACGATAACATATGGTACGATTCAAAATTCATTTAATCACTTGGAAATTATAAAAAATATCTTGTGATAGGTAATTTATCAGAAGGTAGTAAGAAAATTATACTACTTCATCAATTGCCGCTGTCAATTGTCCTCCAGTGGAGACATGCTTAATAAAGGCCTTAACATGGCATTTGAAGTCTAGCAGAGATGTCAATAAGACCAGAACAAATGTCGGTTTCAGGTGACACGAGAGGTCGTGATGTTCGCACTCTGAATAGCAATAGAGATATTTTCAGTTGTTTCGTAAACAAGACAGATTGTATGGTCTTTGAAAATTAAACTTTAATACCGGTTAGTGTTCACTCATCATTGTGCAGAACTTTCACAACTTATAACATTTATATTTTACTTGCCGTTGCTTGTAAGTAGGCACTTTACATTCATATAATCAAACCATCGTGTTCGCTTTGAAAACGTAGCTCCAATTTATTCATCTATACTTATAATAAAACTGTAGAAGTGTAAATTCTGTACATTAAAAATATTGAAAAAATAAATACCAGGGGATGTTACTAGATCGATACCGAACCCAAATATGTGATTAGATTTTTTTTTGTCTGTCTGTCTGTCTGTCTGTCTGTCTGTTTGTTCAAGCATCACAGAAAAACTACTGGTCCGATTACTATGAAACTTGGTATGATTATACTTTAACCTTTGGCGCACAACACTGGGTACTTTTTATCCCGGAAAAATGTCTGTTTGTCTGTGTGTTTGTGCACGCTAATATCAGAAACGGCTTATTCGACTTGCGGTTTTCACTTATATATTATGGTAAGTTTCACTTAACATTTTGTGTTTGTTTCATGTGAATCGGGTCAGAAATAAAAAAGTTATATCAATTTAAAGAATCATATCGAATATTTTTAAGCTATTTTTTTTTTTTTTTTTTTTTTTTTTTTTTTTTTTTTCATTTATTTAACCATACTTAAAACTATTTTACAATTTGAACTACATCAAAAAGCCTGAAGAGGTTTGTGCTGATGCAGGTATTCGTTCAACATATAAAATTCATAACAAGTAGGAACAGTATTCCATTGTTACAATGTATTTGTAATTGAAAGATTTGGTCGCTCGATTTAGTACCTCACGCGCTCTGCCTACCGGATGCGCGAGTAAGCGTGAAGGTACGTAATTAAAATATTAACCTAGGCTGTGTCGTACGCCGTGCGATATGAAATGAGCGGCGCGTAGACAGAACCGGTTCTGGTGAACGGGCCACCGTTCGCCGGAGCGGAGGGCAGCGGTATGACATTCGTGCTGGAACATCGGACATGAATAATACTTACTTCTAATTCTTTACACCATACCTATATCTACTGCCAAATAGTTATTGTGCCGTTAGTGCTTATACTATTTTTGCCTGTACCTACTTGTGCTATATCTATATACTTGCGGAATATAACCCCGATCTCGGGTAAGTTGTGCATTTATTTATAACTTATTCTCACTGTAGGTACTAAGTGCTCATATTATCATTGCCTCCTATTTGTTTCACTACGACCACATCATTGATTACTAATGGCTATACATATAGCAAACTATCATCTGGCTGCTTTGTGTTTAATCATCTCATCAACCATCAAGGTCGTATAGGGGACACGTGATACCATTTGAGCGTGCTCTTATTTTTCACCCTTGGGAATTTCCAGGGTTTTTATTCTGGGTCTAAAACGACCTGGGTTGATGCTGTCCTGTCCTGTTCGCGTGACGTCAGATTCTTCCCCGCGTCGCGCAACGGTCTACAGAGCGGCACCGGGAGCACCGTCACCGGCTTCTAGTGCAGGATAGTGTTGCTGTATTTGTTCCTATCAGTGCAAACAAACGATAGTCGATCCACGCCCTATTCTAACTTAATTTCTCATACTCATTAAAAATTAAGATTAGGTTTTAATTTTAAATTAGTTTAGTTACCGGGTAGTACCTACCTAAATAGTTTTAATTGTAGTTAGGGAGATTAGATTATAGGATAATTAGAGTCATAGTATATAAGAAGATATTTTATAAATTATTAAAACTGTAGTACCTAACTAATATTGGTTGTTTTATTAATAGTCATTTTAATAAACGTAACAGTGGCGCCATAACGTGTTTTAAGATTTCCTTTGTTTGCACTGGTTTACCGTAGTTATTGGTTATCTTTGGTGATGGTTATTGTTCGATACTTACCTACTTACTTTTAAATTAAGTTTGTTTATTATTAATTAAGTAGTTTGTTAATTGTTAATAATAAGTACCTATTAGATTTATAACAACTCAGTACGTAACAAAATAAAAACATGCTAATCTCAATTGTTATTTTGATTAAGGTAGTAACTTAATTAATATTGTTTAAAATACAAATTATTCTTGAAACTAATTAAGAGTAGTACCTAATAGTTTTTAGACGTTATTATTATACCTATTTCGTTGACATAGCATGTTTTTTTTTAATTAAATTTTAAAAGTAGGTATATTGATTGTGATTGTGTTTACCTTCATGCTACTTACTTCATTTTTCTGTATTTTTTTTATTGTTCTCATGCATTGTTGCTTCTTTCATTCTCTTATCGTTAATATTTGCACAACATATCCGACTACTGGTTTAACATAGTCAAATAATAACTGCCGTACCTATATAACTTCACGCTTGTGTTTTCCAAGGAGATGGATAGAGTGATATACTTATATGCATAATTAATGTTTATTATAAAAATCAAAGAACAGTAGGTATACAAAATAATTTATCACACACATAAGCACATTCCATTTTTAATATTTAAATACTTACATTCTAATGATATTTACAGTTTAATAATAGCAATATAAAAAAAAAAACTTACAATGTCTAGAGAAATTAAATTTTTATCTTTGCAAAAGGCTGAATTAGAGTATGAGGTAGAGGTACGGGGAGAATCACCTGCGGACAATGTCCAAGGCTTGCGGAAACAAATTATCAAGCAGGCCAGGTGTTTACCTTCCGAGGACATTCTGGAATCGCATCTAGAACCTGCTGATGACATTGCTGGTGTAAGGGAGAGTTTATCGAAATTAAAGAGTAACGTACAGAATTTAAAGTTAAAATCTGATAAAAACTTATTTATAAGGTCAGATAATCTTGCTCTCCATATACATCATCGTCTCTCAAGGATACAACCCGACACCGTAGAAACTTCTAGCCAGTTTAAGGATTGCAACCAAAAACTTCAAGCTGCTTATATAGAACTTGCTAAATACGCTACACCTACCACATCAAAAACAGATAGCTGCGACATGGATGTATCGACCACTAATATCTCGGTTACATGTGATCGCGGTATAGGCACAGACTTAGGCAAATTAAAATTTGACGGAAAGTCATGCGTCAGAGCTTTCCTTCAAAAGGTGAATGAGTTCATAAAAGCAAGGGATATTAAGTCAAACCGAGTTTTAGCTTTTGCTACCGAGATTTTCACAGGAGATGCTTTACATTGGTATCGTAGTAAAAGTGGTTCCGTTGAAACTTGGGAACAATTAGTTATATTACTAAGACAGGACTTTGATCAATTTGACTATGATTATAGACTAATGAACGAGATACGCGCTCGAACACAGGGTGAATCAGAGTCCATTGTCATCTATATTGCTATTATGGAGGGAATGTTTTGTAGATTGTCGAAAATAATGAGCGAAGAGGAAAAATTAGAAATACTTTTACACAATATCAGACCCTTTTATTCTCAATCCTTGTCTTGTTGTCCAGATATTACATCAATATCCGAACTGCTAACTAAATGCCGCAACTATGAGAACTTACAAACGCGCATTTCCCAGTTTAAAGAACCCCCTAAAGTAACTACTGATACCTTAGCACCTGAATTTGCGTATACAAGGCCTTCTACAAGTTACAATACCTCGAATCCTACACATAAGCAATTTAGAAATATGAACATAAGTGCTGTAGAATCAAATCCAAGTAGTGCTGTATACAAAGAAGATACAAAAATTTTTAATCAAGTGTTCTGTCCTAGATGTCGATCTACTGATCACTCTTTAAAGAATTGCCATAAACCACGCTATATCATCTGTTTTAAATGTGGGAAGAAGGACGTCCGCTACCCGGATTGCCCTGTTTGTCAGAATAAACTTGTCAATAAAAGTGTAAAATTCAACCAAAAAAACTAATTATACAACGTAGCAGCAATCACTTTGACAGTAAGGATTGGAGTGATTGGCTAAACTATATCAAAATTTTTTTTGGTACATACAGCACTGTTGCTACGGTTAGAAATTATTCACTAAATAATGATCCACGTCCTTACGTAAAAGTTAAAATAAATAATTTAGAATCTTTATCTGTACATGGTCTGTTAGATTCTGGTTCTGTTGTTACTATTGTTGGAAATAATTTTCATTGTTATTTACAAAAACATGGATTTGAAATTTTTAGTAATGAAATCATATCTATATCTGCAGCTGGAGGCCAAATAATGAAGTCTTTAGGATTTTTTCTATTGCCTGTGTGTTTCAATGATAAATGTATTGTTATTAAAACCCATGTAGTTCCAGAAATTAAAACTGCTTTAATTTTAGGCATTGACTTTTGGACAAAATTTGAAATATTTCCTAAACATATACAGAATATAAGAATGTTGTCCCAACATGATCAGTCTTTAAACAACGTCTCTGAAATATCTTCAAATCCTATTATACAGCCGTACGAGATCTTAGAGGACTTCCAAAAACTCGAAGCAGATGACATTGTCGAACAATTTAAGCAAATTGCCTTCGAAAGTAAAGGCCTTGGTAGGACTAATTTAATATACCACCGCATTGATACAGGTGACGCTCCTCCTATAAAACAAAGATATTACCGTTTGTCGCCTGAAAAGAAACGAATAATATCCGAACAGGTCGATGAGATGTTAGACCTAAAGGTAATACAACCATGCGAAAGTCCGTGGTCGTCGCCTGTATTGGTGGTAGATAAAAAAGACGGCAATCCACGTTTTTGTTTGGATAGCAGAAGGCTTAATTCAGTTACTAAAAAAGATGCCTACAATTTACCGTACATATCGGAAATACTTGACAATCTCAGAGATGCTAAGTACCTATCTAGTATTGATTTATCGAAATCTTTTTGGCAAATTCCAATTTTTGACCCTGATCGCGAAAAAACTGCATTTTATGTACCCGGTAGAGGCACCTTCATGTTCAACGTTACTGCTTTTGGCCTCTCTAATGCTCCCGCGACTCAACAGCGGTTAGTTGATACACTATTTGGCCCAGAATTCGAGTTACAAGTTTTCTGTTATCTTGACGATATAGTACTTGTAAGTAGAACTTTTGAAGAACACGTTAGTTTGCTAAAACGGGTCCTAGCGAAAATTAAAATTGCAAATCTCACTGTTAACCTAGCTAAATGTCAGTTTTTCAGAAGAGAATTACGTTACTTGGGTTATGTAGTTAATGAACACGGTCTACGGACTGATCCTGCTAAGACTGAAGCTATTTTAAAATACCCTACTCCTACGAATAAAAAAGAAGTTAAGAGATTTTTGGGTACCGCATCATGGTATAGACGTTTTGTTCCTAATTTTAGTTCTATTGCTGGTCCTTTAAACAGATTGACCTCTACAGGAAAGAAGTCTCCACCTTTTAATTGGAGCTCGGAAGCTAATTCAGCTTTTGAGACCCTCAAGTCATTATTAGTTAACACTCCCTTACTAGCTTGTCCTAACTTTGATTTTTCTTTCGACGTGCATACTGATGCTAGCAATTTTGGTGTGGGTGCTATGCTTTCACAAACCATCAACGGGGAAGAACACCCCGTTGCATATATGAGTCGATCACTCACGGGCGCTGAGCGTAACTACAGCGTTACAGAAAGAGAAGCTCTAGCGGTGCTCGTTTCACTAGAATACTGGCGTTGCTACCTGGAAAATGGCAAAACATTTACGGTCTTTACTGATCACGCAGCGCTTAAGTGGTTCATGTCACTGTCTAACCCTACTGGTCGCCTTGCTCGTTGGGGAGTAAGATTATCCTCATTTAATTTTGAAATAAAACACCGGCGAGGTAAGGATCATGTTATTCCAGACGCCTTATCTAGGTGTGTTTCAGTTGCTCCTATTAATACACTTCCGGACTCACCACCTATTACTTCTGATGCTTGGTACCTAAATATCTTCAACGGTTGCTTAAACTCTCAAACAAGTTTCCCTAATTACAGAGTTGAGGCAAACGTTCTTTATCGTTTCATGAAAGCCAAAAATCTATTAACATCGGAATTCTGTTGGAAAGTAGTAGTGCCTCAGGAATCCCGAAACGATATTATAGATAAAAATCATTCTGATCCAACTGCTGCGCATTTAGGAACTTTTAAAACGTATAAACGACTCGCTTTGTCCTATTATTGGCCTGGTATGTACAGTGATGTTGTTAAGTTTGTAGGTGATTGCAAGACATGTCTAGCTTACAAGCATCCTGCTCACACTGTCTTAGGAATGATGGGTAGACCTAAAGTCTGCTCCCGTCCTTTCCAGACTCTCTCTATTGACATTGTAGGTCCATTGCCTACAAGTAGACAACGACACAATTACATTCTTGTTATCAACTGTTGCTTCTCTAAATACACCCTAGTGTTTCCAATGCGAAATGCAACAGCTCCAACCGTGTGTAAGTTGTTAGAGAATCATGTGTTTCTAGTACATGGCATTCCTCAGACTATAATTATGGACAACGGTACACAGTTCGCAGGGCGTGAAATGGATGCGTTTCTACAAAAATATAAAGTACCGAATGTACACTTTACTCCTAAATATACTCCCCAAATTAATAACGTGGAAAGATACAATAGAACGATTGTTACAGCAATTTCAACATTTGTAAACGATGATCACAGGACTTGGGATCTTAACCTACATAAGATCCAATTCGCAATCAACAATTCTGTAAATGAAGTTACTGGATTTACACCTGCCTTTTTGGTTTACGGTAGAGAATTGGTAACATGCGGATCTCATTATATTGAAAATGATAATGTTGATGAAATTTTATTTCTACCTCGTGATGTATATGGTGAGAATTTGGGTCATCTGGCTGAAATTTTTAATAATGTACAAGCTGCTCTTTGGCATAGTCATCAGAAGGTCTCTCAGCGTTACAATTTAAGACGTAAACATGTAGAATTTAGCGTTGGAGACACTGTTTGGAAACGTTGCTTCCTTCAAAGTGATAAGGGTGCTCATTTTAGCAAAAAATTGGCACCCAAATTTGAAAAGTGCAAAGTAAAAGAAAAGAGATCACCTCTGGTCTATATATTGCAAGATATGTCTGGTCGAGATCTCGGCGCGTGGCATATAAAAGATATTAAATTAAAATTGAACAATTAATAATAGAGTAACGAATCTTTACATTGCTACATTTGTAATATCAGTTTAGCTGTACTTATTTCAAGCGGATTTTTCTATGGTAAAATCCTTATCTACGGGGGGGAATACTGTTACAATGTATTTGTAATTGAAAGATTTGGTCGCTCGATTTAGTACCTCACGCGCTCTGCCTACCGGATGCGCGAGTAAGCGTGAAGGTACGTAATTAAAATATTAACCTAGGCTGTGTCGTACGCCGTGCGATATGAAATGAGCGGCGCGTAGACAGAACCGGTTCTGGTGAACGGGCCACCGTTCGCCGGAGCGGAGGGCAGCGGTATGACATTCGTGCTGGAACATCGGACATGAATAATACTTACTTCTAATTCTTTACACCATACCTATATCTACTGCCAAATAGTTATTGTGCCGTTAGTGCTTATACTATTTTTGCCTGTACCTACTTGTGCTATATCTATATACTTGCGGAATATAACCCCGATCTCGGGTAAGTTGTGCATTTATTTATAACTTATTCTCACTGTAGGTACTAAGTGCTCATATTATCATTGCCTCCTATTTGTTTCACTACGACCACATCATTGATTACTAATGGCTATACATATAGCAAACTATCATCTGGCTGCTTTGTGTTTAATCATCTCATCAACCATCAAGGTCGTATAGGGGACACGTGATACCATTTGAGCGTGCTCTTATTTTTCACCCTTGGGAATTTCCAGGGTTTTTATTCTGGGTCTAAAACGACCTGGGTTGATGCTGTCCTGTCCTGTTCGCGTGACGTCAGATTCTTCCCCGCGTCGCGCAACGGTCTACAGAGCGGCACCGGGAGCACCGTCACCGGCTTCTAGTGCAGGATAGTGTTGCTGTATTTGTTCCTATCAGTGCAAACAAACGATAGTCGATCCACGCCCTATTCTAACTTAATTTCTCATACTCATTAAAAATTAAGATTAGGTTTTAATTTTAAATTAGTTTAGTTACCGGGTAGTACCTACCTAAATAGTTTTAATTGTAGTTAGGGAGATTAGATTATAGGATAATTAGAGTCATAGTATATAAGAAGATATTTTATAAATTATTAAAACTGTAGTACCTAACTAATATTGGTTGTTTTATTAATAGTCATTTTAATAAACGTAACACCATCTTACCAACGGATACAATGTTAAGTAAATGTCTTAATATTAATGTGTTATTATACAAAACAATGTAAACAATTAAAATGTATTACACCTAATCACAATTTGCTTTTCATAAAAGTTGAGAAAAAAAAAAAATAATAATAATAATAATAATCTTTTCCTGATATCTGATATCTGAATACAAAAACTCAATTAGGTAGATATCATACACCGATTCAATAATTACAAATAGGTACAATGAGGGTATATTTACAATTACTGACCGAGCGAATGAATGAATGAGCTCGAGGTGCCGAGCACGGAGCACGGTAACAATAAAAACTGGTTTCAGGCTACATTCCGCAATTCACAGTACAGGGTGTATTGTTACTTAGTGTTTTTTTTTTTTTTTTTTTATTGAGCCCCATTTCCTATATTTATTATATGGGTTTAAAATATATATATATATATATATACACATACATAAAATATAGATACATATTCATATATATATATACAGTATATATAAAATTAAATATAGATATATTTTCAGTGTAATAGGTATAAAATGATTTAGGTAATGTTGTTTTGATAATATTCTGTATCTTAGTTCTATCTTTTAGGGGGTTTCGTACCTAAAAGGTAAAAACGGACCCTATGGATTACTAATCCTCCGCTGTCTGCCTGTCTGTCTGTCCGTCCGTCTGTCTGTCACCAACCTGTATCTCATAAATAGTGAAAGCTAGAAAGCTAACATTTTCACAAATTATGTATTTCTGATACCGTATATATAATAAATACTAAAAATAAGAAAATGAAAATGTTAAGGGGTCCAAGGGGGCGTAAAATAAACGTGATTTTTTGCTTGATAATAATAACGGTAGCAAGTAGACGCTTCTTTTCACAGAATTTTTAGATCTTATGTGGTATATAACCTTCCATAATAAATCTATACAAATAAATAAAATTAGATTGTCTGTTTGTAATATTAAAATAACAGCTTTTTACTAAATGCATATGTATGTATACACGGTACATATACCAAAACAATTTTACAATTTAGTATGTCTGTCTGTCTGTTTGGCGGGGCTAATCTTGGGAACGGCTGGACCGATTTTGACGGGACTTTCACCGGCAGATAGCTGATGTGATAAGTAGTAACTTAGGCTACTTTTATCTCCATACATACATACATACCTATATACAAATAAATAGAATTTGAGTGTCTCCGATTTTGACGGGACTTTCACTGGCAAATAGCTGATGTGTTAAGGAGTAACTTAGGCTACTTTTATACTAGCTGCGCCCTCGACTTCGTCCGGGTAGATACTGAACAATCATATTTTTTCTCACGTGGACGAAGTCGCGGTCACAGCTAGTTTTTAATAATATGTATTTAATAGAGTGAGAGAAATGTTACAGATATGACATTTCGGATCTATATACTGAATACGGAGATGTGAATAATATTATACCGGTTTCTGTAACGGTTCGTGTATGATATTTATTCGGATTATCCGTTAGTTTTTTTATTATTATTATATTTAAGTTCAATTGTAAATCAGTATTTATCTGCATTATCTTGATAAAAATGTCTGAACTAAAACATGTAAATAAAATACCACAAGAGTGCATATGTACTTAAAATAGTTAAAAATAAAACTGATATTACGTCTAATTTAGACTGTGCTGATATCCGAATTTATCCGAAACTCTTATTTATGCCTCCCACTCACTTTATTAAATTAAGTTATGATCTCCCGGCAGTATCTTTTTAAAACATTGTAAATAAATCCTTTGGTAGGTATATTTTTATACACGTTTTTACTGTGTACATATATTATTATATTTTTATTCGTCCCTAAGGAGAACCGCCGTGTGTCTATAAGATGCTTCCGTAATAATATCCGTTACCGTCAAAACCCTAATAAAATATTTCATTAGCTCTTTAAGATAACTGATAAGTTGACATTATTATTTAATTTTTTTATATGTAATTAAAGTGGTAAACAAACACGCTGCTCACATTACTGCACTGCAGCCTATAGACATCTACTTACACAAAATGCAGTTACCACCCCTGATCCCTATGGTGTTATGTCTCTGACATTACCATTACCATCTCTTACATCTCTTAAATTACCATCTAATCGGATAACGACAGTGCTGAACTACCATTTGGCGGCAGATAGATTAGGTCAAAGATATTTTATTAGGTAATTTGGTGGTTCCTTCGACTTCGATCTCCTGCACTAGAACCACCAGTAATAGATACCTATAGTACAGTAATAGATATTTGTACTGTAACTAAACAATCGAGAAAATTGTTATTTCAACTAACACTCTAGGTGATTTCTTGGAGAAACTGCAGCTTTCTACTTAACAAAAGTAGATAAATACGTAAGTAACTACTAAATAATCGGAATCATAATAAAATAATTATCAGGAATAGAATGTATTTTTGTAAAGATGGATCAAAATATCGTGGTTATCGTGTATATGTTATTATGAAATACGTACAGAATCAATAAATAGAATTTAAACAAAGTAATACTAGTTACCTAATAAATACCTTATACATACATCAGCTTAAGACATTTGTCGAATATAAGAATCATCTCAATAGCAAATACCTACTTATATGATAAAAATGTGTTAGATTAATGACACCTATGAATAATAATGTAAGGAAGTATAACAAAGCCAAAAAAAAATCCATGTAAATAGAAGACACACAGTGGGTGGAGCATATAAAGGACACACCGAAGCACAGAAAATTCTTCCGCTAGTGATGGGGTGTAGATGGACTAAATGGACCAAAATCGCAGCGATGATTTTATGAGTTATATTTCTATACATTGTTATTGGTAGAATGTCAAATAACTAACTAATGTATTTAAAAACTTTTACAAATCTCATGATATAAAGTAACGACCCGCCTGTATTCCCCCGTATGCAGAGGTAAATACAATTCAAGCATAGGAACATTCAAGCACTCATTATTCGCTAGTTACGTTTTGGACCATGTAACAGGTGTCAAGCCTATTGACATCTCCGGGCACATTATCAAACTTTGAAAGTTGAACTGGGAAACTTCCAGAAAATGGAAAAATACCAATAGCACCAGAGATAAAGTAAAATACACCTCTGTTTAGAGACCAGAACCCAGGGCCTCAGCGTAGCAGACGTGGCCTGCTACTACTAGACTGCTGAGGGAGTTTAATATGTTTTAAAAATTGAATACACTTACTCGTAAGTAAAAGTATTGAACTTACAAATAATGTGCATATATAAATCTAAAGTAGGCCTGTATATATTTTGGTTGGAATGTTTCAATGTAGGTGTATTGTTGTCAGGCAAGCCCTAAACGAAATACTCTCCTTCAATGAAGCTCATAACAACATCAATATCCATAATGGAGTTGACGTTATGGAAATATTTGTTCAATTAGTGTGAAAATTCTGGAGGCACTTGTGAAGGACATGTAGGTATTTCATATTTTATATAATATGAGAATAGATTTCTTATTGTTCTTGGACCCAATTATATACTTACTTAATCCCTGAAGCAGCAAATGGAGGGTCCATAAACATAGGTATGGTATGAATATGACAAGTATAATTTAGTAAATATTCTAAGGTTCATTTATTGAATTTTCTTTGATTTATTTTTACAAACAATTTTACAATTTAGAATGTTACATGCACAACACAATTGAATTTGGTGTTGAATGTTATTAAAATTGATGTATAATATTGATAGATGTGTTATAATAAAAAGATGTACAGAACAAAAAGTACTTATTTGTTAAATTAAAATTGCCTGTAATAAAATTATTCCTATAAATTGACTTTTATTTATTTACCACTAGCTGACCCAACAAGTTTCGTATTGCCTCAGAATAAAATAATGTGTCAAAGGTTTGATATATACGGACTATTTGTATGGGAGAATAAAATTGTGGTTTTCACTATTTCCCTTCAATTTCTTCATATTTTCTTATCGTTTAAACCTTCCCTAAAAAACTTCCCTTTAAAACTTCCACAAATCATTCAAAATCAAAATAAGCCAAATCGGTCCAGCCGTTCTCGAGTCTTAGCGAGACTAACGGACAGCAATTGATTTTTATATATTATATGTAGATGTAACAGGCATGTATAAAATTCCGGGTTTTAAGACATCATTTCAGGGTTCCGTAGCCTACAAGGTACCTTTATAATAATTTCGCCATACGTGTGCAACTTAACTCAGAGGCTTTTAGTTCTAGAAATCTGTAATTTGAAATAACTATTTCTCAATTTAATTATTACAATAAATTATTACTGAAATATTAAGCTTTATAATTTCAATTTTGTATTATTCGAGTATCTCTCCCAATATTGTCATTTAGGTGACAGAGGTCAGTTAAACCATAAAGCTATTTTTGGATTAAATCGAACAAATGCCACCAACGCCATCACCGCCACCAACGCCACTAAGACCACCAACACCGCTACAGAAGTTTACATTTAAAAAACAGAAGCCTTTTTAACGAGTAAGTATAAAAATTTAAGAGTTTGGTGTGGATCAGATTCAGTTCAGATCGCTACCTAACAGTACCTAAAAAAACAGTTGTTCGCGATTATCTCAGTACTCGTATCTATTGCTCCAATGATTTTAACTTCTATTATAAAAATTGTAGAGCATAAACTTTTCCGGGTTTCCTTTTTAGGATTCCGTAGTAAACAAGGAACCCTTATAATATCGCCATGTCCATCTGTTCGTCTGTCTGTCTGTCTGTCTGTCTGTCTGTCTGTCTGTCCGCGGTTCAACTTTGCGCAAAAACTGTTGGTAGGTACTAGAGACTTGAAATTTGGCACAAGTATACGCCTACAAAGTGGTAGAATAAAAACATGACTTTTTTTATTTTATTTATGGTACCTTCAGTACATGTAACGCGCGGACATTTTTTTATTTTTCGTTTTCTATATAGTTTGGGATATCGTTGGATATGTCTTACATACATAAATGTTAGGGATGTGCTAATATCATTTTTCGATTTAGTTATCTGTTCGTGACTTATGAAGGTTTAAAATTTGCCAATTTTCGTTAGAGTCAAGTGTGCCCCCCCCCCCCGTCTACCAACTAAACGGTTATTGTTAGAAATTCAAATGTTACGGCAATAGTAGCCATATATAATGAAATTAAAAGGAAAACTATCACACTTAAGTCGGCTTTAGAAGTTTGCGAGTAATAGTCGACCAAATGTATTTTACTCGAAAATTTCAATAACTCCATTGATTTTTTTTCTCTGTAACTACGAAACCCTACTCTGTGCGTGGCCCGACACGTACTTGACCAGTTTTTTATGCTTAAGCGACTGGATTACTATGTACTCATTTGGACAATTTACTAAATAGATCTCTGAAAATCAAAATTTCGAAAATTAAATGTTGTTTTCTGCTTTCCTTTACTTTCAAAATATAACGATTGTAAGATTTTTACTTGTCGGCCATAAAAGATGATATATTTTTGTTTTCACAATAACACATGCGAGTGAATTTAAGAATTAAAGAAAAAATGGAAAGAAAAATTTAACTTCAGGCAGCAATCGAACCTGCGACCTAAGAATAACCATTCCAGCCGCTTTACCACTAAGCTACCGAAGTACCTAAGTTACTTCGGTAGCTTAGTGATAAAGTGAAAACCTGCCTGAATTCAGTTATTTTTCTTTTTTTTTTTAAAATGCAAGATGGTTCAAATTTGTTCTTGTCGGCCAATAGTGACGATGTGTTTATTCTTCACCTAAAATATATAACCCTTATCGCTCTTACTCACTTGTCATTCCACCCTTCCCATCCATCTACTTGCGGGTGTATTACTGCTCTACGACTTTGTAGATAGGTACTGCACATAAATCTTGGTAATGCAGTGATTCGAATGGGTAAATGTATTTGGTACTTAGTAGTTTGATGAAGATGTATTTTTTTAACACAAAACTTATCTACTAAAAGTATCTTAGTAGATATTTTCAAGATGAAAATTCAAGAATTAAATAGAATAAAAAAGTTTTTATTAATGAATACCATGGTGAGCACTGATATGTTTAAAAGTATGAAAAGTTCGAGTTTCTAAATTTATTTCACAGGCACGGTTCTCAGGCTCAATTCTAGTTTGTCATAAATTGAGACGAAGGTTCTGACAGGCCATAGTTTATAACTTTCAAAACTTCCAGAATCTAATAACGCATTTATGTAGGCTCCTTCAATCTCGTCATATTTTCCTCTATAGGGCTAGTTGAGTTGATACATGACCTCGTTATAGAAAAAAATGATTTGCGATCTCGTTTACCGTAACTAAAGAGTGAGCACGAGCAGTGTACTGTAAAATGACTTCTTTAAATCAGCTAGCTGATTGTTATCAGAAACTTTAATTAAATGGCGGCCACACATCGAGCAAAAGTTACAGACAAGAATCTGTGATATCTAGGTATCTACCTCATAATATATGTTGCGGATGCCTTTTTTAGGGTTCGATAGCCAAATGACAAAAAACGGTAAATCCGTCACGTCTATCTATCTATCATTCAGTCACAGCCATTTTATCCCGAAATTATTAGAGCCACATAGTTGAAACTTGGTAAGTAGGTGTATTATATGAACCACTTTACGATGTTGATACAAAAAAATCTAAAATTGTAAGCACTTCCTCATATTTGGAACTGAAACAAAAAAAATACATCAAACCTATACGAGAGTGGTGTGGATACGTCTTTCAAAATGTCATTGAATTTTGTAAAACCAATTTTGCCAAAAGTGAAGTGTTTGAAAGATACTTCCAAAGCAATGAGTGTTCCCGTTACTCTTACTTTTAAACTGAAATAATCGAATGAACAATCTAAAAAAGTATGCTGTAGTTCGTATTGAAAACTGCCAACCAAATTTAGTTTGAACTAGATACATATTTATCAGTTTTTAAGATATGACGTATTTTCGAAAACTGCAAATATAACTTTTTTCATCTATTTCCAAATGTTACTTGCTAGTAAGGAACCATGGGCGAGTCTGACTCGCACTTTGGCGTTTTATAAAAACATTATAATTTACTCTTAGATAGTGGTGGATGGTGGGGATAAAAAAACATAGGAACTACAAAACTTTCTACGTCCGTTAGCTCTGGGAAACGCTAAAAGAAAATTAAAATGATTAATCCAGGTCTACGTTGATTCAGTATTACGAGTAATACTCGATTTTGGTTTCCTTAAATGGGCTACACAATATTCTTGCCCGGTGTTTCAATGGTCGTAACGCCGGCACTGACTAACTCGGGATGCCTAATGAAGCCTTATTATCTTTCAGTTTGTTATTAGAGTAATTTAGAAGGTGATTGCGAATTTTGTTACCTTCCCATTCTATATGATCCTCAGAATGTCAAATTACAATTAGCAATTACGCTGCGGAAATGGACCGAAAATACTTGTGAACTTATAACGATACATTTTAAAACTTTTTTATGTTTGACTAAATTCAAATATTTTGATCGGATAATACTATTAGATGCTGAACCGGAACATACATATAAACCCATATTAAACTATTTATTTATTATCATTTTGACTAGTTAAGGGCATAAGAATCAAAATGTTCATGTCCTGAAAAGAATAGGTAATACCATTATTTACGTATTACTACATTACTGGTGCTAGAGCTCCAGCGACAGAATTCGCGGGTGTCGGCACCACGGCATTACCTAATCTACTTACCGCTAAATTATAGTGTTCAGCGCTATAGTATTGCGGTCAGGTGGTAATGTATGGCCCTTGAATTCCGGCGCAGATGCACAACAGAGACCTGTGAAGTGGAAATGCATCTACATTGAAATCTCTGGATTTTATGTAGAAGTCTGCAGTCGTGTATACGAGTATGTGTATTGCCAATATATTGCCAATAATGTGAACTGTATGTGACTAGGCATTTCTGATGCTTCCCATTCGTTTTCATTTGTCGTTTATTTCATAACATACAATCATATTTACCTATTAAGTGAAAAAATATTGGATTCTCTTATATCGATTTAACAGTTTACAGAGTTCCGTACCTACCTACCGCATAAGGAGAATGCGAAACCCTTCTAAGATGATACGTGTGTCTGTCTCTCTGTCCGTCTGTAACAACTGATTTTCTCCGAAAGTACTTGACCTATTGAGTTGTGTAGATCATAAGCGATCTACTCGGTTAAGCACTACGGGGCATCCGACATCCTACAGCATCCGCCAGCGGGTTGGCCTCTAACCCGTATCTCCAGCGATCCGCATTGGAGCAGCGTGGTGGAGTAAGCTCCAGGCCTCCCCTCAAAAAGGAGAGAGACTCGTGCCCAGCAGTGGGACGAATAATGGGCCATTACTATTATTGTTATACACACACATAAATCAGCGACTCAAACATGAACGTGTAACAAAAATAGATGAAACTATAACAAAGGGACAACTTTCACTTTTTTAAGAAATCCAGAAAATAAGTAAGTAAGTATTAAGACGTAGTATTAAGAGAGACAGACACATAAAGATTACAGTAAAACTCATAAGAAGTTTAAGATAGTAATTATAACATTTGGAAATTCATAGCATAACATGGAACACGAACTCTGTGAACCCGAGTCCGAATTAGCCTTGGCCACTTTGGAAAAAAAAGGTGTTTAGGTAAAGCTTAAAACCTTTTTTTTTCAGATAAGCAATAAAATAATAAATATGGTACAGAGCAAAGAGTATACGAATACTAGTACAGAGGTGCTTCAGTGCTTGTCAGTACCAACCAAACCGAAACTCATTGCTTTACGCTGTCTGTGTTTTTATATTTTAAGTCACATTTGAAATTTTTAATTGTCATATTGGGAATGTTTCATAACGGAATTTTCTATTGATTTGAAGGTTTAGAAATACATAGGTACACATAATGTTTTTACCTTTATTCGAATTTGACGAGCCTCTCCAACAAAAGTACACGACATGAGAAGTTTTCATTGTAATGTAGCAGTGAAGCTATTCAGCGTCCATATGGGAATACGTTTATTATAAAAGATTCTTAGGGACAAATTCAATTCTATTTTAATGAATGAGTTGGGAAGGTGAATATTCCTGACACAAAAGCCACCAAATCTATTCCGCGTACTTTACCACCGTGTCCTTAATTTAGGAAATTTCCACCACATTTTACTCACTTATTTTCATAAACATTTTACTGCAAGGTACTCGTATATGGACTATGTGGTAACTGTGTTCATGTAAAGTTGCAAGAAAAACTAATTCTTCAAAAAAATCTGTATTGGTCATTATTCCCTATACACGCACATTATATCTAATGTTCAGAAAATAAGTGTTTTGATGTCATAAAATATTCACCATTCATAATTCATAAAAATGCTACCTACTTTAGGCAAGAAACATTTAACATTTCACTGGTGGTAGAGCTCCAGTGACGGAGCTCGCGGGCGTAGGCACCACCGCATTACCTAATATACTTGCCGCTAAATGGTTGTGTTCAACACTATCGTGTTCCGGTCAGGTGGTAATGTACGGCCCTGTAATTTCCGGCACAGAGGCATAAGACCTTAGGCCTCAGGAGTGGTAACGCATCTGCATTTTGACCTTGGTCTTTGTGTGGGTGTCTATAGGCTGCAGTCATCACTTAACATCAATGTGAACTGCATGCTTGTTTACCACACACATTACATAAAAAAAAAAAAAAAAACTGGTATTTAATTATAAAAATAAGAGTAGGTATGTACGATTATTACAGTTTTCAGTTATTATGTAGATATCCAGTTTTTTCTGTAGGTTAATAACCGGTTTTGACTTCGTTGAAATTAAAAGTTCTTTTGTTACAACAACAATAAAATTTATCACGTTTCAGAAAGAATCCACTTCAATGTAACGGATTTTAAGTGACTACCTAATAAAATAAGTTCTCTTGGAGAGAAACTTGAAGATTTTATCTTTTTTTATGGGAATTAAAGCAACTATGAAGCCGAATTTGAGCAGTTTACAACTTTGAATGGAATTGACTTGGAATGGTGGACGTTTATTAAAATTTTTCATGGTGACAAATCGGATTTTAAATAGATGTAGATTATTTTTTAATTTCGGTTAATAAATTACGAATCTTTAGAAAAAAAAAGAAATCTCAGAAATAAAAAAGAAATCAACTTCTTTTTAATATTTTATCTTACCTTTTCAAGGCATATTAGGTAATACTTATATCCAAAATGGAGGCTGATACTTTTAACCACATGTTACTACTATAGAGACGTGTCGGTTCAACAAACGCTGTCGCTGATCAATAATTGCTATCGGATCAACAATTTACTGGTGGTACGTCGCGTTGGATCAACATTAATACCTAAAACCTAAGTTATCAGCAAATTGTTATATTTAATGTATAATAAAGTGGGTGGTTTTACGTGAAAAACAACGTAGAGAACGCATAGGTACGCACTATATGTTCTTAAACTTTTTATAATATTCGCCACCACCAAAATACCTTACCTTATACCTTTTTTATTGCCTTATGCAATTTTAATTATACCAAAATACGGTTTCATTTCACATTTCATTGAGTTGATTTAAAATAAATGTATATAGGTACACCTGCCTTCTAAGTCGATAAAAATAATTCCATTTCATACCTAATCATTGTGTCCAATTTGTTTTTTTGTAGGTAGGTAGGTACTATAGATAGGAGAAATAGTCCGGGCGCCAAGAAGATTGGTGGTAGAGCTCCAGTGACGGATCTCGCGGGCGTAGGCACCACCGCATTACTTAATATACTACCCGCTAAATGGTAGTGTTCAGCACTATCGTGTCCCGGTGGTAATGGACGGCCCTGAATTTCCGGCACAGAGGCATAACACCTTAGGCCTCAGAAGTGGTGACGCATCTGCATTTTGACCTTGGTCTTTGTGTGGGTGTCTATAGGCTGCAGTCATCACTAAACATCAATGTGAACTGCATGCTTGTTTGCCACTTCCATTATATAAAAAAGTAATAAGATTTCAAATGTTTTATTTATCTAAGGAAAGGAACTACGGACAACTTGCGACTCGAAACACGAAACAGTATTTTCGCGAGCGAGCCGAAGTTAGATTGGACATCATTTGTGATTTTCATCAGTATAATGGCGCGCGTGATGCATACAAACGAAGCATTCTGTACCATTGAATTTGGAGTATAATAATTTAAAATAGAGTAAAGTATTTATTTACTTCACTCTATTTTATGTGTTATGGTTTACTTTATATACTCGCAGATCTTTTATTAATATTAAGAGTGGTCCCCATCGCCTTAAGAAATATTTTTAATTTAACTTAATCCGACGACTGGGACCGCAGTCCGAGGTAATTGCGGTCCCAGTTGACGGAAACCTCTTGTTAGTCTTGTTACTAACCTTAAAGTATGATATCCCAAAAAACCCATTTTACACTCATCACTTGTAATCACAAAACAATGAAATCGTCAACCGAAAAATAAAAAACCTTTACCCTATTCTTTGTCAAGTTCGTTCGTTACAGTTTATTTCGTTTAGGTTTCTACGAAACTATATTACTACTTAGTGAAAACTCAAAGTCTGTTCAACGTCTATAAGTCTGAGAGAGAAATACTGTTTGTACTAGCATGGCAGCTGGCAGGTTATAAATAGATAGTTTTTTGTCCGAACTACTCGTCTTAATTAAGTTTTACTGTTTTAATTAAAAGAGATAGTGACTGACGGTAGGTATTCTTTTCATTGGTGTAATAATACTAACATAGGCAAGTATATAATATACCTAATACCTCAATATCTACCAACAGTATAGTTGCTGCAGCAGATTTAGGGTACTCGCCCTGGTAAAATTGCAATAAAGAATTTTAAGCAATTATGCATAATTATAGACCAATGTGACTACTGCAGTAACAAAAAAAAATGGTGTGGACCAATAACAAGTATATTTACTGATATTAACGGAGAATTTGTTAGAAGATTCATTCAAAACTTGAAAATGTATGTCCAGCTACTTTGACGAAAGTGGATTTATTAAAAATTAATAGCATGTCCAGCATGACGTACATAACGATAGTTTAGTTTAAAATGGTAAGGAAATGTAGCTCAATTTAGATCAAAAATGTAACGGACGCAGTTAATACGAAGACGATCCAATTTATTCAAATGCTCATGGGATAAATTGTAATATCAAACATCTGGACAACCAATAACGAGCCAAACAAGAACTTGAAGTATGTAAAAGCTATTTGGTCGAAGATGGAATAATATGTATAAGAGTTGTTTTGTTTATGGATATTTTTGTAGGTGAGTTTCAATACATAACACAAATAATTTAAGCTAAGAAATACTTTTACAATTTCTTCTGACAGTGAATCAAAAACAAATCTCTCTCACATAGTACATTAATGTACGGACGACAAAATATAACGATAATTTTCCATTGGTACTTTTGGAGGATAAAAAACTATAAAAAAATCAGTAAAGCCTTGTAGATCTAAACTAATATTATAAAGAGGTAATATTTTTTTGTTTGTTTGGAATAGGCTCAATAACTATTGGACCGATTTTGAAAATTCTTTCACCATTATGAATGTACATCTTTCCAAAGTAACATAGGCTATATTTTATTTTGAAAAAAATTAGGGATCCTTGCGAAAACTTCAATAACATAAACCACCGTCGATAAACATCACTATTGAAATACCTTAAATCGCGTGCGCTGCAATAACTATTGATGATGGAGCAAAATAATGTACTACGATTTTGTAGACCACATTATTATGTCCAGAAAAGTCCGCGGTAGGGTATATCTAAGTATTATAGTTGCGCCAATATAAAAACTTTTATAGTTTAACAAACTATTTAAATTGGCAACGAAAATTAGATGTCGATATTCATATCATGGTATTTATACTTATCTAAATAACTATTTTTTATTTATAAGTAGTTCAATACCTTTACATTGCCATACCTTTAAATTATTTTAATCGGACACTCCATTCAAAAGATATAGCTAATTTAAAAATTTGGGTATCTTAAAAATAACTAAGCGCTTCTCCGCGTCGCGAGTCGCGTCGCGATTTTGATTGAGCGTAGCTGAAATGCGCATGTGCGTGCAATGTCCACATGTGTGCAATGTGTACTTACCAAGGGGAACACGGCCTTTCAGGTTGCCTCCAAAACTTCATAGTAAATGTTCTAGTAAAGAAGCCATCGCTTTACTCGAATTACTGACTGTGACTCTGACTGACTAACTGATAATTGACTGACTGACTCTGACTTTTACGCTGCTTATGACGAATACGAGATACCGTTTTACTTGATACTGGTAGTATGCGTAATAGCGATGCCATCTATAATATAAAAATAAGTCGGGTTTTCCTTACTGACGCTATAACTCCAGAACGCACGAACTGATTTCCACGGTTTTGCATTCGTTGGAAAGGTCAAAGAAAATTCAGGAAAAATTTCAAGAGAAAAGTACGTGGTGTGTGAGTATCCCTCACGAAAATAAGTACGTTTCATTTTAAGTAGATGGCGCCGGTGCGTGATACATTGTGTTTTTGTCAGGCGAAGTCTGTTGGGTCCGCTAGTCAAAACATTGCTAGCGTTCGTTATCTAACTCACCTGTGTAGTTTCACAATGTACATTTAAAATTTGTTTTATTCCTTTTTTCTGTAATAAATGGAAATTTCGAAGCTATCCATAAAACGGGATTCAATAAGCCGTTTTGTACCTTTTGTTCTTGTTGTATGTGATTGCAATCCAAAGGAGATACTAGTTTTAAAATTACTTTTGTTAAATAAAGGACGGGAGCTTACTTCATAGGGTGTTTGTATTTTAAAAACAAGTTCCTCCGTAAATATACTCGTATAATTAACTACTAAAACATAGTAGGACTAGACACAGAACGTTTCATTTAAAATAGTTGTAAGTTTTTAAGTAGGTACTATCTATTGGTTTTATTTAGTTCAAGAGAAATCAAGAGGTGAAAGTTCTAATTGTTTTTTGATCCTGCACAGAAAACAGAAAATTCAACTGAAATGTCTTTATTGGGTTTCTGTGGAATATATGTACATTTAAAGTCTGAAGTTGAGAAATAATGTACACTTATGTGTTATTTTAGTTTTTTTTGATGACACAGCGGGTGTCTACTTAAAATATCATACTCTTCAAATATTATCTAATAAAACCTGGTCGTTTTGATGTTACTCAGTCTGATTAAAACTTCTGTATCCTGATAGGACAATCGAGAGATTATAATATAATAAAAATTGAAGAAAACATTGAAAGAAAAATGTTTACTTCTGGCAGGAATCAATAATATAAACCGCCAATTTTGTTTTATATTCAACTCCAGTGTGGTTGTATCCAGATAGCGGATCGGACACGTAACATTTTTATCGAGTATAAATAATCGTATTTCAATGATATTCGGTCACTTTTTTGTTAAGGTGTCTAACTAAAATTTGACTATTATCATCACTGGATTTAGATTGCCTAATCGCTTAGACAACTCTTGTCTTTACCACAAGGTCAGTATTCGGGGCACACAACTACACACAATTCAATTACAGATTCGATTAGAACAATCTCTCTCTTCTTGGCCTAACTTCGACTCACCTCTAATGTAATGCACGTGCCACAAAGTACACGACTCGAATTTCTGAGATACAAACAAACGACATTGAGTCCTAAGTAAATCTGAAATGCGAGAATTGTAGAAATATGAACGTTGAGAGAATAAGAAACTGTTTCCAAGACTCTACATGTTTCAATAGCTTCCTGTAGATTGAAATCAGCTCACCTACAGGTGAAAATACGTAGGTTAAATATTGAAGAATACAATGATATCTTCTGTTTAATTAAAATTTATAAATATTTTGTGTGCATACACAATGTGCTGATGCCATTTTGTCACACAATCTAATTACAAAAACAAAGAAATATATTTATCTCTTTGCAGTAACAGTTATACGTCATAAAAGAAATAACAAATCAAAGCGCGCATAGCCCCGCGGCTGGTGTATATCGCAAGTGATCTACTCGGTTAAGCGATATAGGCGCGATCGGGTGTGTGATGGGTGACCGCTTGTGGCAAATTAAAAATGCGCGTTACCGTGCTTCGAAGAAAGAAAGAAAAAAAATACATTTATTAGGACAAAAAGGTACACAAAAGAAAACAAAACAGAGAAAGAAAAAAAAATAGAATTAATTAAAACTAAAACAAGAACTAAATTTTAAAAATTGTCCTAAAGGGTCCCCTACTCAGCATTGTGCCGGATTAAAAACCCGGCGCTGGTATTATGTTGGGGCCCTAAACTGTGACACTACAGATATCTGCTTAACTGCTGCCAATTTAGAGCTGAAGTTAAAAAAATAAAAATAAAAAACTAAAAAGGGACACTAACTTTAAATAATTTTTAAATAATAATATAAGGGCACATTAAGCCGTCGGCCCCGGCTGCTATCGATAGATAGCAGTCGTTAAACCTTGTCGGAGGCCTAATGGGCGGTTTAAAAACATCCGTCACCGGGTTGGCCACTAACCTGTATCTCCACCAACCCGCATTGGAGCAGCGTGGTGGAGTAAGCTCCAGGCCTCTTCCCTAAAAGGGGAGAGACTCGTGCCCAGCAGTGGGACGTATAAAGGGTTGCCTTTACACGTTCCACTACGTACTACGTACGCTCAAATCACCTCTACACGTCGGCGTATGCGTCCGCCGTACGTGTAGAGGTGGTGATTTAAGCGTCTGTGGTAGGTATTTAACGTCGGCGGACGCATACGCAGATGACGTCTGCAGATACATCTGTCGACGTGTAGTGCCGAGAATAATAAAGGAAGGGAAGGCAAATCTTATTTGGGCAATCGTGTTAAAACAGAACCACAATTTTCTTCTCAGTGAGTTCTTCTCTATATACATACTTCCTCAGAGTCCTACTTTACAGTTACCGTGGTTTCGGGAAGACTTAGACAAAATTGTAAAAGCTATGAAGGAGCTATATTTTATAGGAATAATTTTGGAAAAGCCCGAATTCCGTATTTTTGTCCTTCCAAATCCAGTTTTGGTTTTCATTACAGGTAAAAAATGTTCAGTGCTTTAATTTTGTTCGAGGCTTTTGATGAGCAAGTCTAGCTCACATTTTGGAGGTACGGTGGCTCGTTTACACTTTCCAAATGTTACGTTGACCTATATGGTGACTTGTGGTCCATAATTGTCGGAATTAACGATAAAATGTTGGATATAGCAAGAGCATAAACAAAATGGCGATAACAATATTCTTCATGAATGAGCTAAAACGCTTTACCCAAGTGAATACAGACAAAACTCGAAACTGCATTTTTTATTTGAAAATAAGTGGAAGGATTGACTTGAAACATTTCATTTCCGTTTAAGTGTTTTCATATATTCTTTATCCGCAGCGTTCCACACGAACAGTGGGTAATATTTCCCCCAATCAGGTATGCAAGTATGTTTATATCTATATATCTTCACGCCAGGTCCCTAAAGGGGTAGGCAGAGAGGGTGGAGCGCCAGATATCCCGATCAGGTAATATCAGAATTAGAGATAAAACGGATAGTAGTTTAGTCGGACACCGGCAATTCGGCAAGGTACGAAGCCGGAGTACCCAATATCTGGCTACTAAATACTTATCTAGCGTTTGGGCGCTTTTAATTTGGACGTTTCGTGTCGAACCGCTGCCGCACGTTTACCTTGCCGCTCGTTAAATCCCGCTGCCGTGCCGCTACAGAAAGGTAGCATTGCGACACCAAACGCCTAAATTGAAAGCGTATCTAACTGCCGTGCGTTTCTATGCTAGTGAAACATTAAACATTACTCTTAGTGTTCTTGTTGAAAAACATCAAACAGAAACGAAAACGACGCTCCCGTAGGTATAAGAGTATCACGAATGTTTTCGTGACTATCTAGTTTGGTGATTTCCATAACCTTTACCCTAGGTTAAAACGGGATCCAAGACTTTTTTAATTACTTAAGGATGTCTAGAGAATGATTCTCCGAATTAGGTACCTACTTAAATAAGTTAAAAGTAAAATTCAGCGGCTGAAATTACATTCAGACACAGTGCGATTTTAGTGTCTGTCGCTTTTGGAGTGCCATATCTATAGCAGGATGTATTTGAATTTCATTTTAAATTTTTTCTTCCACTTTGATATCATCCATTTTAAACAAATAATAAACATGAAAAATGTATCTATTTAGCTGCCGCCGGTCACGTCTAGTCCCAGCACTATTGGACTACGAAATATACATGTGGACTTTGCGACGCTGTCATCCGGTCGTCGAGCGTTCGTGGCACCGACGCCGTACTGTTGCCGCACCGTGCGTTTTGTAAGTATGAAAACAAATGTCAAACTAAACCGTCCGTGCGCCGTACGACAAACGCACCGCTTCGGCACTGCAGCGGTCCGACACAAAACGCATGAATTGAAAGAACCCTTCATCTCGTTACATAACGCGATCAGTTTAATTTGAATATACACACGAGATCATTAAAATGTGTATTAAACAATTGGCGGTCAGTTAATTTGAATTAGTACCCGCAGTTGTCAAGATCTACTACTTTTTTTTTTCAGCACCTGGTACTAGCGTTTATTTTCAGAAGCTGCGAAAAAATTGGTACTCATTACTCATTCACCACACTTGATGCAGTGGGTGCACGGGTAAATAGGAATTACCCCTTCACCCACCAGTGGGTTAAGCCAGTGGGTACACGGATCACCCAATTTGCCAATTATGAACTTTAACTAAGTACTAAACTAATTAATAAAATAAATATTTTTGATGAGCGATTATATAAATAAGTCATGACTTATTGTGGTACCTATAGGTAGGTACGTCGTGGACATCCGGCATCCGACAGGATACTTAATTACTATCCGGTATCCGTCCCGATCGTGACAACATGGCCGGATTGCCGGGATACCGGATGTCAAAATATATTCTATGCATATAGAACCGTAGATTACTACGAGTATCTAAGAGTTTTGTTACAAACACTGTGACACGAGAGTCTTATATGTTAAATGTATTATGCATCTATTGATTATTATTATTTAGGTAGGTATATACTGTTCTAAAATACCTCTTTCGCCACGTGAATAGGCTTCAAATCTGAATAGTTTTTTCTATTGAACTCGCATCATTTCACGGGTCCCCTAATCTTAATATAGGTACCTACTATAAATTATGCGTCACGTTGTTTGTTCGCGATGGACTCCTAGACTACTAAACCAAGTTTGATCAAACTTTGCACACCGTGTGCAGTTTGATCCAATTTAAAAGACAAGGTGGCTTACAACTCAATTTATAGTCGCAATATTATGTTACTAAATTACACCCGTAAGAAGCCGGTGCGGGCCGCTAGTATAATGATTTAAACACTGAATATAATTTTCTTTATTCAATATTTCCAAC
This sequence comes from Macrosoma leucophasiata, assembly GCA_036365455.1. Lineage (NCBI taxonomy): Eukaryota > Metazoa > Arthropoda > Insecta > Lepidoptera > Hedylidae > Macrosoma > Macrosoma leucophasiata. The sequence goes on along the minus strand of JAWQUS010000003.1, from coordinate 11,371,564 downwards.
ATAGCAAAAGACATTAAAATACTCATATTGGACAAAAGGAGTGTTATAAAATGACTGGAATAAATCTTATGAAACTTGTAAGAATATCCATCATATTTTCTCTTAAAGCTCAGGACACCACCTGAATACTAAGTCGATCGTTGGAAATCCACGCCTCGTCATGCACTTTAAACATAAAGCGTCATATTGAAATTATTGACGTGTAATAGAAAGTGAAACTATATTAACTGTAGATAGGTAATATAAAGTAGGTAATGCAACATTGAGTGAATAACTTAATTCTTTAAATAGACAGGGAGGGATTTCAGAAATATTTGAAGTGGAGTATAATATCTACATTTTTTTTTATGTAACAAAGAGGTTGACATACTTACAAGTAAACGAGCCACCTGATGGAAAGTGGTCACCGCTGCCTATGAACATTTGTAACAGCAGGCGAGTTGCCAACGCGCCACCAGCCCTGAAGGACTCTTTAGATGCCATTTTTGAAGAATCTCGTACTGTACCTCCAAGGAAACACCTCAAAGGGAAGTTTGTTCCATAATTTAATTGCCGGATAATTTTCAGATATACACAAAATTACCTAATGTTAATTTGATGTATTTCTTCCATTCAACATTTTATATCATCGTATATGATAGGGAACCATGATAGAAGGCGCTCTACACGATGGGCCATTGCAATGGACGCGAGGGGCCAGCGTGTAGAGTGCGTATAATAATAATGGCAACCCATTATACGTCCCACTGCTGGGCACGAGTCTCTCCCCTTTTTGGGGGAGGCCTGGAGCTTACTCCACCACGCTGCTCCAATGCGGATTGGTGGAGGTGGGTGGGTTAGTGGCCAACCCACTGTCGCATGTTTTCAAGCCGCCCATAAGACCTCCAACAAGGTTTAACGACTGCTATCCATCGATAGCAACCGGGACCGACGGCTTAACGTGCCCTCCGAAGCACGGAAACGCGCATTTAATTTGCCACTAGCGGTCACCCATCACACTACCCGACCGCGCCTGTAGTGCTTAACCGAGCAGATCGCTTACGATCTACACCAGCCGCTGGACCATGCGCGCTTCCAGTGTAGAGTGCGTAATAGTGTCGAATGGCTAATGGCACACGGGATAGCCGAGAAATGGCGCCGATGTCGGTTTTTCGGCCGCACAACAAAGGGAGTGGGCCAGCGATGACAGAACGCATCTACACGTGGCCCATTATACAGTGCATGCATACGTGCTGTAGAGATATATCGCTTCCACGTCCATCTCAAAAGGCATTAAAACGACAAGTGACTGTCGCCATCGTGTAGTTGCGTTTCAGCCATCGCTTGGCCATCTCGCTGGACCATCACTGGCCCATTGTGTAGAGAAGCCATAAGAGAAAAAAAGAAAGTGTCTGATTGTATTATATATGAATAAAAGTAGGTACCTACTCGTACGTATTATTAAAAGTTTTGCACATAGGAAAAACTTTTGATATGGGTTTTTAAAGGTTTCTTGGGGTCATCATCATCATCATATCAGCCATACGACGTCCACTGCTGAACATAGGCCTCCCCCAATGACCTCCATGTCTACCGATCGGAAGCGACGTGCATCCAGCGGGTACCTGCAGCCTTGACTAGGTCGTCGGTCCATCTTGCAGGTGGACGTCCTACCCTGCGATTGCCGATATGTGGTCTCCACTCGAGAACCTTTCTGCCCCAGCGGCTATCGGTTCTCCGAGCTATGTGCCCTGCCCATTGCCACTTCAGCTTGGAAATCTGCTTGGCTATGTCAGCGACTTTCGTTCGCCTACGGATCTCCTCATTTCTGATTCGATCCAGTAGGGAAACGTCGAGCATAGCCCTTTCCATTGACCGCTGAGTGACTTGGAGCTTTCGTACGAGACCCATAATGAGAGACCACGTCTCGGCACCGTAGGTCATCACCGGTAAAACGCACTGATTAAAGACTTTAGTCTTCAAGGACTGCAGGATGTTTTACGAGAATACGCTCCTTAACTTCCCGAACGCTACCCAGCCGAGTTGGATTCGGCGAATGACCACTTTCTGCCTAGTTGTATGGTTTGTCCTAAATAGACATATTCGTCGACAACTTCGAGGATCGAGTTCCCAACGGACACTGGAGTGGGCGATACAAGGTTTTTGAACATGACCATTATGTCTAATCCATGTTCATTTTAAGGCCCACTCTTTGGGACACTCGATTGAGGTCTTCGAGCGACTCTGCCATGACTGTAATATCGTCGGCAAACCGAAGATGAGTGATGTATTCGCCGTTGATATTGATACCAAGTCCTTGCCATTCCAGGAGCTTGAAGGCGTCTTCCATTGCATTGGTGAAGAGCAGAGGTGAAATGACATCCCCCTGTCTTACTCCCCTCTGCAAAGGAATCGCCCTCGTGCATTGGTCCTGTACTCGGACTGACATGGTGGCGTTTTTATACAACCACTGCAACACTTCGATATACCGATAGTCAATGTGGCAACGCTGTAAAGACTGCAGCGAAGCCCATGTTTCAACCGAATCAAAGGCTTTCTTATAGTCCACGAACGCTAGGCATAATGGCCGGTTATACTCCTCGGACTTCTGTATAACCTGCCGCAGCGTGTGTATGTGGTCTATGGTACTATAGCCTTTTCGGAAACCGGCTTGTTCGGGAGGCTGGAAGTCATCAAACCTGCGAGCGAGACGGTTCGTGATCACCCTCGAAAATAGCTTGTAGACATGGCTCAGAAGCGAGATGAGTCTATAATTCTTAAATAGGGCTTTATTACCTTTTTTGAAGAAAAGCACCACCACGCCTCGGTTCCATGCTTCTGGCGTAGTACCTTCGAATAGGACGGAATTAAAGAGCTTCTGTAGGACTTTCAGTAACGGTGATTAACCCGCTTGCAGAAGCTCTGTCGTGATTCCGTCCTCTCCAGGCGCCTTGTTGTTCTTAAGCTGTTTGAGGGCCATCCTAATCTCGTACAGGCTGATGTCCGGGATATCTTCGGTATAGTGTCGAGTTAATTTGGCTCTCGGGTCTCTGACCAAATCAGAGGCAGGTTGTGCGACCGAGGTATATAACTGCCCATAGAACCTCTCGATCTCCCGCAATACCTCAGGCTAAGTCGACGCCAAACTGCCGTCCTCTGTCTTCAGCTGCATCAGCCGGCTCTGTCCAATATACAGATCCCTTGCAAACACTTTGGAGCCTTTATTCCGCTTTATCGTTTCCTCAACACATTTCTTGGGGTACTGATTACGAAAATAATATTATTATCTTTTTCAGATCCAAGGTTGCTGACAGTTTTTTTTTTATCTCATATCGGTGTCAATTTCCAGGTTTCTTGGGGTGGGGAATTTACTAAGCGTTCGCATTAGCGTTATTAATCGAATTTAGCGACAAGATTAGATTAAGTAGGTTTTTAGGCTCTCGTAATTGTGAATAAAAGTACGTACCTACTTAACCGACTTCGAAAAAAGGAGGAGGTTCTCAATTCGTCCGGATCTTTTTTTTTTATGTATGTTTCCCGATAATTCAAAAACGCCTGTACCGATTTCGATAATTTTGGTTTCATTTGAAAGGGTGTGCCTCCCAATTGGTCCCATTGTAATCATGTTAATATGTGATGATGGGCTCCTGGATAAATCGAGGGAACTCTTCAAATTTCATAGCACACTTGAAAGATTTTCGATATTTTTCATAATAATAATGTTCCGTGCCTTGTGGCCGTATACCTCACAGGTACTACTCAAATTTCATATTAAAGTAGTTGAGTTTATTTTTCGCTGTTTTTTTACAAAATAAATTGGCGGGCGAAGTTGCAGGCAAGAGCTTGTTTTATATAAATAGAAACTTTGTGGCACAAAGTTACGTAGCGCGGTCTATCGTTCAACCGAAATATTTTGTAGAATTTATAAGTATTTCCTGAGCAATTTCTTTGTTTTGTTTTGTATTAGGATAAACAAACGAATTCTCAAAAGTTCTTATTAAATGTTAAAAATTAGAAGCAACCGGTAGATGCAGGTATAACCAAATAAACACTAATCTAAAATTTTTAAATATTTTCCTTTCAGAATTGGAAAGTTATACATGTAGATACGTATTTAAAATCAGTTTTCAGACGTATTTCAGTTTTCAGAAATTATTATAACACATTTCATGATGTAGATATTAATCATATATTTACTGCATAATAGATTCCACACATGTCATAATGTGCTCAATTAAAGATCTCGAGATATCTACACAAAATGGCATAGATAGGTATAACTAATTCACGCACAATTGCGTTCTAATTTACCTCAATGACGAATTTACGAACTATGGTTACGATCTCTGATAAGTAATACATTGACCTTAACATTTTCGATCTCTAAGGAATTAAAGCTCGTGAAAGGTGACTCTACAGACGTAATAACATCCCTCGAGGAAATAGAAAAAGATAACAAGAAAATAAATTAAAATAATGTTCGACGGCAAACAAGGTTGTACTGATTTGTAGCTATGTATTTAATTTGTTGTATCCAATTAACGTTCTTATTTAATTACGGAAAGCAATATTTCCATTGAGTTTATATTGCTAACCTATAGGCTGTATGTGAATGTGTGCCATTGCATTAACGTTTGGCGTCAGAAAAAAAAAAATACATTTGGCGCCAACACCAATAAAACGCTGCACACGACTCTTACAAGTGAAAAATAAAACTTTACGAATATTTTAACAAAATGTTTTCACCAGAAGAACAACAAATAGAAATATGTTTGTTGAAATCTAATTTGGAGGATATTGAAAATGATTTGATAGTCCAAGTAAGAAATGTATTTATAACTTCGACAATGTTTTAAGTACACTTGTTGTACAGTGTTATGCAACAATACCACTAATTGCATGTAATATGAATATTAATTAGTGTGTCTGTAATCTAGTAGTGGCGCCAAGCTAGTACTGCTATGTCGAGGTCCCGGGTTCGATCCCTAAATCAGGGATGCTATTTCAATTTCGATTCTTCCCATGGCATTCTCCATACTTACTGCCCTCAGGTTTTGTTAATGTGGCCGGTAAACGATCATTAACAATAGTATCAACCTGTTCCATGTGCCAAAACGTATGGTATCTATGTATGAATGCATGCATAATACCTCTGCCTATCCCTTCATTCCCCGAAAGTCCGAAGGGTAAAGTTATTATCTAGCCCTATACTGCCCCTATATAACTTATTTTCTATTACTTTTTTTTTTTTTGCTGTTAGGCATTGCTATTACGCATATTGCCAGTGTCAAGTAAAACGATATTTCGTATTTATTTAAGCAGCGTCAAAGTTAGTATAATATCAAGTATAATATGTAAGTATCAAGTATATAAGTTATCAAGTATAATATGTCAGTCAAGTGAGTTACAGTCAAGTTATTCGAGTAAAGCGATGGCTACTTTACCAGAACATTTACAATGAAGTTTTGGAGGCAACCTGAAAGGTCGTGTTTTCGCACTGTTATTCTATTTCACTATACACTGGCACTGTAATAAGCCTATGACAAACAAAATGCCACCAACTTTATTTAATATAACTTAAAAATACACCAAGAAAATTAAATAAAATAAGAGCACCATACGCGTCTTTCAAGGTTCCCGCCAAAACTCCTTTTTATTACTTACAGTATCGATAATTACACATGATAAGTATGTGACTAATATTAGCTACTTACCTTGGTAAATATTTTTTTTAAATATTTCGTTATATAAACTTAAATATTTTTATAGCGTTCTGCTTTGCCGGCATTAGATGCTGAAAATGAACAAAAATATCGGGAAACAATGACAGCTCTCCGAGTAGCACGTTCCTTAAATATGGAAATGGAACGTCTCAAACAGGAAAGCGGTAAGAAATTTACAAAATTATTTTAGGCACATTTTATGTTTTTCATACCTACCTAACTTTTGTATTATTTTTTAAGATTTTTTGGTAATCTTAAAGACTTTCCCCCTTATTCATAAACGTATATTAGATACGTTTTAGCTATAGAATGATTTGTCTTTGTCAGTTGCATTGTCAAATGTGCAAGATAGAAAAAGACCAAGGTTTCATTTTATTTTATTAGTAACACTTTAGCTAAAATACGTTTTTTAATAAAGGGGTTTATTTCTAGTTAGAGAAACCTGCTGGCGAAGCTCATAACTCTGTTTAATCTATCTGCCGTCATTGAAATAATCTGCCACTAAACGGTAGTATTCGTCATATAGTGCACCACTTTCATGGTAATTATTGTTAGGAACAATGCCATGAAAACAGAGCCCCTTAATATCTGGCACAGACAAATCTCAAGATTAGTAGTGTAAGTGCAGGCTATAAATAAAATCTTTATTTATAGCCTGCACTTACAAGATATCTCCTATATTATTATTTTTGATCGATATAATATCGATATTAGATAAATATAGCTAGCTTTCGTAGTTAACGTAAGTTCATGCCTGTATTCCTTGAAGGGGTAAGTAGAAAAATGGATGCAATCAAGCACACATGCAAATCTACGCCGGTTATGTTTTGTGAATGTAACATGTGATGAGCCTATCGATATTTCCGGACACATTACCTACTAAACTCCGAGGGTACTGGGAAACTTCAAAAATATGTAAGCATCCCAATAGCACCAGAAGTAAAGGAAAATACACCTTTATCTGTGATAGCCCCCGACCTGGGAATCGAACCCAGAACCCCAGCGTAGCAGTACAGTCACAGATCTGTGAGTACAGTAGAGTAGGGGCTTACGTTACGTCGTTAAGACTTAATAATTTATTTTTCATTGCTTTATATAGATACCTACATATTTTATTTGATTTTACTGATTGCTTATAATTAACAATTTTCTAATAAAAATCAACTAGGCAACTGAAAATTAAGTATCTAACATAAATCAATACAATATTTAAATTATGGCGTTACTGTTGATAAGTATCTCAATACCATGATACCATTTTTAATTCTCACAATAATCTTGCCGCCTTTCTTGATAGCGCTGCCCTTGCCTGCTTGGGATAACACCAATAGGAATATGTTTAAGAATTTCATCGTGGTGGTTTGCTTCCTTTGTACGAACGAGTAGTTTGAAATTAATGAATGGAATGGTCGTTGTTCCGACTGTGTTTTATTTTATACTATATTTTTGGGGAGCACTCATGCGCACTGCGGCTCACTACGTACGTTTTAAGAGTAGAATTAAAAAAGTTACTCGTTATGAACTACATATCACATACTTATACTTGAACTAGTGGCCCGCCCCGGCTTCGCGCAGTGCAATGTTGCCTACCCTCTCCTATTCGTCTTAGCGTGATGATTATACATAAATATAGCCTAAAGTCTGCCTCGATATCTTTTATAGTTTAAGCAGCGTACGCAAAATAAGTAACTTTTCTGGTTGATTTTTTAAACCTTGTGTCTGAAAAACCCAAATATCTTACGGAACTCTATTTTTTCCAATATAAAATATAGCCTATGTTACCCGTGGATAATGTAGCTTTCGAATAGTGAAATTAAACTGTAGAAGATATTCCTCGATATCTTTTATAGTTTAGGCAGCGTATGCAAAATAAGTAACTTTTCTAATTGATTTTTTACACCTTGTGTCTGAAAAACCCAAATATCTTACGGAACCCTATTTTTTCCAAAATTAAATATAGCCTATGTTACCCGTGATATAATGTAGCTTTCGAATAGTGAAAGAATTTTTTAAATCGGTCCAGTAGTTATTGAGCCTATTCATTGCAAACAAACAAACAAAAAAATATTACCTCTTCATAATATTAGTTTAGATTACTTTTTGCGTGTAAGTATGTCTTCTTAGTAAATATACTTACACGTAAAAATTTGGGGGAGGATTTTGCCTAGCAGTGGGACAGTTAAAGTTTGTATGAGATAAAACAAAATTAATGGCCCATAATTTTATCAAGTTTGAATACTTAATAAAAAGTAATCTTAGAAACATTGTTAAATTTTCCACCCTGTTTGTCAGAAAAAGAACCCGTTCAGGAAATTAACGCTAAGCAGAAGGGCGAGGGAAGTTAATTAATTAAATTTAATAAACAAAAGTCATGCGAATATTTGAAATCGCAATATTATTAGGTATTTATTCGAAATTCTATGCTAGATAATTCGAGTTCATTTTATACTAACAACCGTCACTGACTTCGGTCGTGTGGGTTTGCTTTGCCCGATTCCAATCTAATATCCAACTTTAGTGGCATCAAAAACTATCCCGTAGATCTAACGAGAAAACATAAATTAAAGAACAAAGTAAAACAACGAGTAAGTATGGAATATCTACAGGTATATACTCGGTATACTCACTATTACTTACATATAAAAAGACAGTAAAAAATGGAGTGTCTGTACATTAAATATTTTTCCTGTCTATCTGTCTGTCTGGTTCGTTATAGCTTCGAAACTACGTAACGGATTTGAACGCGATTTCAAAAATTGTTTCGTCAAAATCGGTTACGGGAAAAAGAAGTTACGGTCAATTGAAAATTTACATCAAGCACTGCTTCAAAACGTTTAAACAGAGTTGAATGCGGTTTAAATAAACGTCTTTAATTTAGACTAGCTGTGCCCGCGACTTCGTCCGCGTAGAATTTAATAAAATTATTGTTCAGTATCACGCGGGACTAAGTCGTGGGCACAGCTAGTTTTAAATAAAAGAAAATGAAAGCGTGATACAGTTTCTTCTTATCACAGGTAATTGATATTTTTATTATTTCTGAATAATAAATGGATCCATGGACGGCTCTTCCCCAGAAATGACATGATTTCGATAAATATTCATTCCATTTTGTCTTCAAGAAATTGATTTTACGAGATTTCGACTTAGCATGTCCGATAGTTCGGTACTGGGCAAGCAAAATTTGATCAAAATGATCGACAAAGTCACAAAGGTTAGGTGCGATAGATTTAACGCTCTGCAGATCCGAAATAAGCCGAAGTCTTCATCCTAAGATCGATGTGCAATATTTCTTGTTGGATACTGTAGGTACATATATATGAAAGAACATGTTTGATTGTCAATCTATATATATAAAAATCAATTGCTGTTCGTTAGTCTCGCTAAAACTCGAGAACGGCTGGAGCGATTTGGAAAATTTTGGTTTTGAATGATTTCTGGCAGTTTATCTGATATGAGATCCGATGAAATGCTCAAGTAGCTTGTGGGATCCTATAAGATATAAACAACAATAATACCTGTATCTCTTATAATTTGTCCGTTACCGTCAGATCTTGGGTTCATTTGCCTGTGATGCCAATGTATTATATAATTAAATAATATATGAAATTAACGAAAAAATGTAATTAAGATAGCCGCCACCAAGCAATGTGTCCATAATTAGGGAGTGCTTATTATTAGTACCTTCTGTACTTCATCTCTCGAATTATTGATTACAGAATCGTAAAATCAAACCTCTTTACATTTATTAGACCCAAAGTAATCACCAGCATCCACGAGACCAGAGAGAGACCAGACCTTTCGTCTTGGTCTTTTTTTCTGGTGGTAGAGCTCGAGTGACGGAACTCGCGGGTGTAGGCTCCACCGCATTACCTAATATACTTGCCGCTAAATGGTAGTGTTCAGCACTATAGTGTTCCGGTCAGGTGGTAATGTACGGCTCTGTAATTTCCGGCACAGAGGCAGTGGTAACGCATCTGCATTTTGATCTTGGTCTTTGTGTAGGTGTCAATAGACTGCAGTCATCATGAATGTGAACTGCATGAAAATATATATAGGTACTGTCTCTAGATTTTTATGTAAATATTCTATTACTCGTATCAGCACGAAAACGGGTGAGTCTCGCTTCTATTAAAGATACAAAAGTTAATTTAATATCATGTTGTAGCTGCCGCCACTTAATTGAGTTTTGAACAATGTATAAATTCTTAACTTTTGAGTGGTGTTTTAAACTGTTGTAGTGCGGTTAACTGCTAAACGCATGCAACTTAAGCGGCAGTGCGACGATATAACTAAAGCTTTGGAGCGAGCGCGCGGCAACCGGAGTGAACTTGGGAATTTATTAAAACAGGAAGAGCAAGCCATAGAGCTGGAAATGTATGTAGTAACTGTTTAATTAATTTGACGTTGCATACACACAACTGCACCGAAGGCTTCTATTGCATTATTTGAATTGTATCTAAAGACCCGTATACGTTTAAGACGTGCGGATAATTCTGAATGAATTTATTATATAAGAATAAGCATTTATATGGATCATTGTGACAATACATAAAATACCATTATGATCTTGTAGTGCCAGCTTAGAAAATTATAGATGGGTTTATTTCTGGCTGCGAGAGTAAAAATAAAGAACTAGGTAACATTTTTTACGAAAAAGAGTTATTATATCTATCTATCTATCTATCTTTATATATACTGTCCGCTACCGTGCTAAAACATCGAAGACATGTCAAAAGCTCAAACCTGAAGAAGAGTAACAGTAGTGATTCACCACACGATTTCGCCTCTCTTGTAATAGGAGTTCAAAATTTCTTTCGCATGGAGAAACTGATGATAAACTTAATAGCTTATTATTGTGTAGGTATCTTACAATAATAAAACAGAAAATCATATATGATCATTTTATTGTAGGTAAATATTGCTTTTTGTTAAAAACTAATAGTATAAACTAAATTAGAATATTACTTTATAAAAAAAAAAAAGTAAAGTAAAAAAAGTAAAGTTTATAATATGTTATCGTCCATGTTATAAAGTTCAAGAGCTTGTTAATTAGTTTCTAAAAGTGGAGTTCCTAAGCCGCTGATCTCTGGAAGTACCTATCAATTGCGTTAAAAAAATATTTACCTTTCTTAACCGACTTCAAAAAGGAGGAGGTTTTCAATTCGCCTGTATGCTAACAATTATCCCAACGTATAAAATGAGCATGCTTCTGAGCAGCATATTACAATATTGGATGCAATATGACGACCGTACGGGAAAAGAAAGACGGGCACAGCTGCTTGTCCTTGAATCAAATGCAAAGCTCGACGAGTCGAACGAAATTCATTACATTATAAACTCTTTTATTGTAAAATAAATTCGATTACTTATTAGTTTTGCCACAAGCAAATATAGTGAATTAACCCCGACTTTAACGCTTTACAGAAGGAAATATGAAGATGCTTTACGCGAGATAGCGAGTCGTTTCAGAAGTAATCCAGCCTTTTATGTAAGTAGTTTAAATTATATAGATAGCTATATAGATAATCATATTTTTACAGCATAGAAAGATGGAAATAATTTTTCCGCTTCTATATTCGGGATTAAAATAACGCGGGTTGCAGACCGAAAGCTAAGCTAACTTTATATTTAGCTTAGCTCGTGTAGCTGACGTAGTATTTCGTACATGTGTGTAATTGCAGTAATGCCTTAACATAGTGGACGTTAGAGGATTATAGAGTCGCTGTTTGCTAATAGACGATATATGTAATTGCATTCATTCCATAATAATTCTTCAATTCTTTTATTTTAGCAACTACCATACTTAGTGGTAATTCTGCCAAAATCTGCTGATCGAAGAGGCACGCTATTAATATAAGTCGGTGTAGTGTAGAATGACCAATGATTTAATTTTCTTTACTTTACTTTTACCTACTTAAAGTACACCTACTTTGCAGTTTGCAGTAATCCAATTCCTCTCACCACTGATGGATACTCTAGACTTGTTGTATTTTAGATATTATAAAGACATAATGTGCTTAGTGTATATTTAATTTGAGTAATTACTTATTTTTTCCATAAAATAAGAACGAAGATAAGATAAACAATGAAATGGAAACGATCAAAGATATCATAAACCAATTGGAAATTGAAGAAAGAAAACGTCAAGTTGTAGTCAAGGAATTAAAACAACAGTTAGAGTCTTTAGAGCCTCTTGTACCTGATGGTCTTTTGAAAATAATGTAAGCTTGCATTTCGCTCATAACACACATAATGTATTTAAGATTGACTATTAGTATTGATCACAATCCATTTCAGAAGATTTCCCGTCCATATTTAATTTTCATATACTTATTTTATCATGACTTAACAGCCATTCAATACCTTATTTACGAAGAATTTTACAGGCTTTACATAAATTGAGTCTATTGGCAATGATCTGGGGCACATTAAGCCTTATTGATTCGGGTGGTCGGTAATTATCTATACTAATATTATAAAGCTGAAGAGTTTGTTTGTTTGTTTGCTTGAACGCGCTAATCTCAGGAACTACTGGTCCGATTTTAAAAAATCTTTCAGTATTAGATAGACCATTTATCGATGAAGCTTTAGGCTAGTAGCGGCTAGTATTATATAAAGGGGAGTTTCATTTTATTAAACACTAGCGGCCCGCCCCGACTTCGCGCGGTTCCAATTTTACCTTCCCTCTCCTATTCATCTAAGCGTCATGTTATATATATAGCCTAAAGCCTTCCTCGATAAATGGGCTATCTAACATTGAAAGAATTTTTCAAATCGAACTAGTAATTCCCAAGATTAGTGCGTTCAAGCAAACAAACAAACAAACTCTTCAGCTTTATAATATTATATTAGTATAGAAGTATAGATACGGCACAGTCACTATTGATTGGATTAACACTGGTGTGTCGCATTGTGTTGTAGCGAAGTCATAATGAACGAATGAAACCTTGTGAACCGCGTTGTGTCACGCCATACCACATCTCGACACAATAATGAAACGAGTATATAGTTATGTACCTACATATTCAGACGAGCCAGTTGGTCCAGCGGTGCGTGAACCGACGAATGAATCGAAACACGACCGTTTGAATCGAGGCTCACGAGTTCAATCCCCGTACCAAGACAAATATTTGTATGACCTACAGATATTTGTTTCGGGTCTGTGCGTTTGTATATTTGTTATATGTGAACGGCACCTACGATACAAGTTTGTATCTAATGTACACGATATAAGTGCCACAGCACCACTACAGCCTTAGTTAAAATCACTGACGACGTGAGAGCTGGAATGGAATACTCTCAGCTGACGGTATTAGTACTTATTGATTTTTCCAACGCTTTTAACCCCGTTGACCATGATGTTTTAATTGCTACCATCCGACAAACTGGCGCTTCATCTATAGTTCAGGATTGGTTTTATTTTTATCTTCGTGGTCGCCAGCAAGCTGTTCGTGTTGATCGGAATAAATCCGATTGGTGCGATTTATGCTCTGGTGTACCACAGGGCGCTATACTTTCTCCCTTATTATTTTCTCTATTTATGAACACTCTTACTATCAGACTCAATTGCTCTTACCATCTGTATGCCGACGACTTGCAGCTATATTCTCAATCGGATTCAAAGAATTTAGAGCGTTCTATTTCAATTATTAATAGCAATTTGGAAATTATATCTCAATGGTGCCATGACTATGGAATTACGGTTAACATTTCTAAGTGTCAAGCCATTATCTTGGGCAGTAAGTATTTTATTAATACGATTGACATGTTTGCTTTATCGCCGATATTATACAACGGGTTGTTTATTCCTTTCTCGCCATCTGTCAAAGATTTAGGCCTTTACCATGATTCCACTCTGAGTTGGAATAAACAAATTAGCAATGTAAGCAATATTGTTACATCTTCGCTGCGGTCCTTATACAGGTTTAAAAACTTTTTGCCACCCAGTACCAAAAAACTTCTTCAAGCTCTTATATTGCCCGTTATTGACTATGCAGACGTTTGCTGTTCTGACTTATCCCAGGTGCACTTGAACAAATTGGATCGACTTCTCAATAACTGCATTCGTTTCATTGTTGGTCTCCGCAAATTCGATCACATTTCATCATTTCGCTCCAAATTAAAATGGCTTACAATCCGCCAGAGAAGATCTGTCAGGACACTTTCCTTATTGTTCAACGTTATTAATGATCCATGTTCTCCCAATTATCTTAGTATAAATTTTTAAAAACTGGGCATCTCACATAACCTTTATCTCCGTTCCTCGGAAAATCTTACCCTTGGTATTCCTCTTCACAACACTTGTTTTATTTCTAACTCATATACCGTTTCGGCAATAAAACTTTGAAACGCGCTGCCCGTGAATATCAGGAAATCAACCTGCAAGTACTCATTTAAGCGGCAAGTTCGGGAACTTTATCTCAATGCGGTTGGCTAGTAGTTTCGCAAGTCTGACATTCTATTATTTATTATTGTGATATATATATGTAGACATATTTTTTTGTATAGGTTTACTGTATTTTAGTCCATGTATGTAATATTATATATTAGTATGTATTAGTATATATATTTTAATTCATCAACGTAATATAGGTACATATCTATTTTAAATATAAATATTTATATTTTGTGTATGTTTACTATTATATGTAGGGATATAAATATATTATTTGATTAATGATAATATTTTTAGCTGTCCCTCACATTTTCACTTTTGTACCATTGCTGCACCTACTTCGTCGATATCCTCACTACCCGAAGGTTGACTGGTAGAAAACGCCTAGTGGCGTTAAGTCCGCCTTATGTATAATTTCTGTGCATACATAAAAGAATAAATAAATAAATAAGTGTATTTTATGTAATTGATTAAAAATATAGGGTTCCTACACACAACTGCGAATTCGCATCGCATCGCAAATATCTGCGAGCTCGCACGTATGGCCTGCGATGCGGCGTCTCAACGCATCACATCACAGTTTTGTGTGGCCGCCCATAAATTTGGGGTTTACTCGGGTAAAGACAACTACAATTTTCATAATGTGAAAAACCATTGTTATAAGAAATACCTATAAGATAAAATTACGATAATAAGATAACGGTGTTACATATTCATTTTCATATTCACTACATCAGTGTTATATTTACCTACGAGTACCTATTACCCATTTTTACCTACCTATGGATTTAATACTCATGAACGGGTACTGATGGTGGGAACTGGTCTGTTCTGCTACATTTCACTATAGTGAATAGTTGTTGATTTGTACTTATACAAATATAGGTGCTATGGACGTTACGTTACGACGTACATTATTCGATTTGCATTATTTATCTGTATTAGACATAATTATGTTAAAAGTTTAAAACAGCGCCTACTGTGTAATTAACACAGTCTTGCTCCTAAAGTCATTAGATTAGAAGATTTCAATAATCTCTTTCAGCCAAATCGCACTACATTGCTACCACTTGAAAGAATCACAGTATAAAATTAGACGATGGGCTTCAGAACTGTTTAACCATTAGGTAGTTTTGATCCGCCCTTTAATTTACCATTACGCCCTTATATTGAAACAATAACATTTAATCTCCTTTTATTTTAATATTTAGGTTATTTACCACCACTTGTGTAATATGCCTACTTCAGTTTGCGATGACACACAGTTATCTGTTGCAGTGGCAAAGCAGAATTGGACGCCAAAGTAAAATCTCTGCGTACTCAAAGTGAAGAGTTGCACGGCAAACGAGATTACATTCTCAGAGGCTGCAATATGATCCAATTCCACTGAATATTAATCTAGAGCCATATCGAATTACTCTTTTGAATTGATATAAATGTTTGAATTTCAATAAAAATGATTTTAATTATTAATTTATTTTGTGTTCACGGATATGTACAGTACCTATCAAGAAATATTGCACATCGAGCTTAGGAAAAAGATAATCGTCTATATTAAAGAAAAATGTAATTAAAAATAATTGACTTCCGGTGGGGCTCGAACCTGCGACCACTGGGAATCTAGTCTCTTCCAATTGAGCTACGTAAGTACTGATAGTGCGGTATTGCTCAAAATTTGATCAAAATGGTCCCTATGGGCGATTGATTACACACGACCCTAAAATCAGAGGCGATATCGGGGCAGTGGTGGAGAGGACCCTATATCGTAACCTAAATCGACTTAGGTAAGTACTATAGGTACTTTTGAGTTTCAAATAAAATTCAAATACATAGATACCAAACATTTATTCAAATTCAACAACAGTACATTTTTCAACAATTTCAACAAGCTCTTTTATTATACGTAATGCTAAGAAAAAACAGTTCAGTCTTAACTTCGTCAAACAACTTCCTCCGTTGGCCGCAGTCCAGCTGTTGTCACCGTCACCTAAGTCGTCTCTTATTTCGCCAAGTTACCGATCTAAAACATTTCATAGTTTGAAATATGTCATGTGGGAAACGGATACAATATACGAGACTATTCCTAGCAGAGAACACCGCATGACAATGCATTACAGCTTCAAGAATGAGCTGCAATATTTTCTGCTATCCATCATATTTCCGACTGGGAAAGTAGGATAAATAATTGAAAACTACAGTTTGTGGTTTGTGCCGTTTTCAATATATCGTACGTCTATTTCAAGAAAGTATTTTACATTCATTCATTAATTAATACTGGTAGAGTTCCAGTGTAGTGGCTTCGAGCGCCAAATAATAGTGTTCAGCACTATCGTGTTCCGGTCAGGTGGTATTCGGCTCCGTAGCCCCGTTATGCGTTATAATCAACAGTATCACAGAGACAATAACTGAGGTCTAAGGGGTGCAAACGCATTTGCATTTTGACCTCTGGTTTTTATGCAGATATCTGTAGGCTGCAGTCATCACTTAATATGCATGTGAACTGAATTGCTAGTTTGCCACCTTTGTCACTTAGAAAAATAAATTTTCATTAAACCACTTTCAAAGCAATAAATATTGTATTCAGAATGGATTCAACTAAGCAGCTACTTGAAATTCAGTAAAACCTTTTCGTAGGTTTAACCTATTTAAGGTAGGTTTTTGTAGGTAGGTACATAGTTAGTCATTATTTTATTCGTAAGTACGAGTATGTATAAAAGTGGCAAAACAAAAAGAAATATTTTGTGTGGTTAAGTATATTTGAAGACTCAGAAAACTTTGTGATTTTTATGAACTTTCATTATTTTTCCTGCATTAATACTTTGCTTATACCTATAACGCATATTATTGTGAATATTCAATCTAAAGAACAGTGTCCAGTGTACAAATTATCTACCTTTCTGTTAAAGCTGATTGTATAGTATTGCATAATTGTAAAGACTTCAATGTTTTTGTTGAGCGACGGGTAAAGTCTTGTGTTTGCTCCGTGCACCATGAATAGCTTGTTGAACAGAACTGGCTATTGCCGCTCCTTGGAAGAATTTACCCTGAAATCGAAGTTGGAAGATTAATTAACAAAGTTCTCAATAAATCCCAATTCAATACCGTTCCATTAACTGAGATTTAGATAGTTTTAGTGGGTGATATTGAGCATTGTAAAACTTTCGTAATAATATACCGATTTAATCATAGACGCAGATGAAACTAATCTGAATTGTATCTTTGTGAGTTGGATTTTCAATCATCAAGAAGTAAAAAGGCAAAACAAATATTAACTACTCCTTGGGTCACCTACGCTTACTAAAGTTTAGTAAAGACTGGTGGTAGAGCTCCAGTGACGGAGCACCACCGCATTACCTAATATACTTGCCGCTAAATGGTAGTGTTCAGCGCTATCGTGTTCCGGTTAGGTGGTAATGTATGTATGCCTTGTAATTTCCGGCCCAGAGGCATAACACCTTAAGCCTCAGGAGTGGTAACGCATCTGAATTTTGACCTTGGTCTTTGTGTATATAGGCTGCCTATTGATTATAATTGTCTGTCGTATATATTGTCTATTGATGTTAAGTCATCACTTAACATCAATGTGAACTGCATGCTTGTTTGCCATTTCCATTACATAAAAAAGTGGAAATAAGTACAAAGTAAGTATGTTATTCATGAGTGAATTTCAACAACTACGATTTTTTGCCTAATTTTGATGGAAAATTTTGTTTTTGAATTTATCGGTAATTCTTATTATTTATTTTCAAGAAATATCTATTGAGTTATAAAAAATGTAAAAGAAATCTATTTAATACTAAAAACTTCTAATATATTGTCAATACCGGAATTTGTAAGACACCAAAATTGATACCCGACTCCAAAGTTTTTAATTAATCAATAAATCCTCATAATTTTAGTGAATTAACATTTTATTAAAATGTTTATTCACTTTCTTTTTTTCGCAAATTTTCTAGTTTGAAAATAAAAAACCATTTTTTTTTCTTTTTTCCTCTTTTCT
Organism: Macrosoma leucophasiata; assembly: GCA_036365455.1. Classification (NCBI taxonomy): domain Eukaryota; kingdom Metazoa; phylum Arthropoda; class Insecta; order Lepidoptera; family Hedylidae; genus Macrosoma; species Macrosoma leucophasiata. The sequence continues at coordinate 11,353,467 of JAWQUS010000003.1, read as the reverse complement.
GCAACCCTTATCCTCTCCAAGTACTCCGCGTGTGTTAACTTCGACTTTTTCCTAGCATGCAGAAATATGAATAATTTTGGTGTAGCAAAACAATTCTTTTCATACGTTTTTACGTATGAAAAGAATTGTTTTACTACCACCAAAATCACCAACATTGGACCACCAAAATTAGAAATTTGTATAAAATATTTATTTAAAAAAATATCACTAAACATACAATAATTATATTTGTGTCATTTTGAAATGATACCATACCTTTATATTATAAATATGTATTAAAACACATACTCTTAAAAGGAACGATTTAAAACATCACACCAATATTGCACTTTTTTTTGTCCGATTACTTTGAAGAGATTTACTTTTTTTTTGACGGGAAATAACAACAGGATGGCACGAAACTGTCATTGCTGCCCGTGAGCGTCCTACTTAACGAGAAGAACTTTTTTTTTTTTTTATTTCCACCAAAATTTTAGATTTTGCGCGGACAGCCCTTTTTGATTCCCTTTAGGATAAACTAAGTATTGCACTAAATAAAATAATAAAATTTTCATCGAAAAGAATAACTAACAATAGAAATAACATTAGTTATTTCTGGTAAACCAGTGCAGTTTTATTTAAACGGTGGTTAATACAAGAAAAACAGATTTTGGACGCGCCACCAAACTTAGAAACATGGCAAACATTTTGTTTTTTTCTCTAATTTCCAAAATGTTTTCTACAAATATATTGATAGCCTCATCAAGAAATATAAGTCTATTTTCCTAAAAAAATTAACTGTATTACATATACTTATGTAGTTTAAGATATGATTTTCAGCGACGCCGTCTAAAATGTATGCTTGAGAAATTCACCCTCATATATCTGCCATCAAATCGTAGTGTCCAGCACCGTGGTTTTCCGTTCAAATGGCACTTAATAACTGTACGTAAGTAATTCCTGTCACAGGAGTAAAACAAAAAGAAGTCTGAAGGATAGGAGGATCGTAATGTAAATCGTTCCCGATTTACAGTTTTATGTAGTCTTCCATAATTTAAAGGATTAATTTAACATCCATCCACTGCATGCTTGTTGGCCAGCTACATAAACATACAAAATGTACGTACCAGTCCGTTTTTAACTTTCGTCGTCCATGGCTTAGGTGTAGTACTTGTTTTATCATTAACACCGGGAACTATTAAGACAGACCCTAACACAAGTTGCATAGATATCGCAACAAGTAGAAGGAACACAGCAAATTTCATCGTGACTTCTGCTAACGCTTGACAAAACAAATCACTGGTCCAATCCGACCGCGTATTTATATAGAGTCGAACAGGAAAATACAAAACCTACAAATGTGTATGGATTCCACGCTTTAGCTCGTGAGGAAACTTTATTAGCCTAAAACGAACATAGGTATAACCTACCTGAGTTGTAAGCGGGTCAGGCTTAAATGGTTTATTAATCCATATATTAGGTAACTTATTGAGTTGTATAAATAAAGTATGTAGGTAAGTACCTAATTATTTTTAGATGCCCAAGGTTGCGACATTTTAAAATTTAATTTATATACATTTGATCTTCTGTGGTTTTAGGCTCTACCTAATTCTAAGACTGTTATGCCGGATTTTATTCCCAGGGTGGAGAGATGATATCAACTTTGGGCTTCATGATAAAAAAATATCAGCGGCGCCCCTGGAGTAGTCAAAATTAGCCAATGAACTTCCATAACTTTGTCATTCATGTACCTAATACATATCGCACTAATAATTAATACACAGGTAGTGAATTTATTTGTTTTATAGATTTTTTTTGGACCCACAACATAGTTTATCAAACACTGTTTCTCGGTATTATTAGTGTGATTATGAATATGTTGCAGTTTTAGAAAATAGGTATATCATGTCTCAAAAACTGTAATATGATCTTTTTTATTTACCAACTTAATTTTTTGTAAATTGTTATTAAAAACTACACCATGCATTTTTAGACATATATTTACCACTTTTAAAGTGTCTATCTTTTAAACGGTTATCTTTGAAAAAATGTTATTTTAGAAACCTGAAGTCATTTTCCAAAATCTGTCCATAGACACACATACATTCACAGGTTTGATGAAACAAAAGCTTTTGTAGAGTGACACGCTCTACCGGTCTTCCACAATAAAACGCTATTCCGAGTGCTGTCGACGAACTGTCGACGAACTGGGCCATATTTGTTTTTTTTTTTTTTTTTTCGGGCTTTGTGTAGGCGGCCTGTCTCGAGACGGCACTAGTTTACTTCACCGGGCAATCGGCGAGCGCAGAAGGCGCTCTAGCCTAAGCAAAAAGTTAGCGCAACTGCCTAAGGGTGACCCGTGCGGGTCCGTGCCTCGGCTTAGGACGTTGCGGAGAGACATATGAGACATATGCGATTATGGGCGGTGGAACTTTCGCTCTACTCCATTCGGTTGGTGATAGCCGGAATGTCATCGGCCTCGCGGGGCCGGAGATAGGGTCGGGATCAGGGGCGGGCGCGGCGCGAAACGCGTCGGCGCGTTGTATTGGCGGTTTGTGCAGTGTGATTCTGTAAATGATTGTTCATAGCGGCGATGGCCAACGTGGTCTCATCGTCCGGATCTTTTAAGACATGCCATGGACGTCTCCTTTTGGCGCGATCAAAAGGAGTGTAAATCGCGGCCGCTCTGACCAGCGGATTCGGGTGGTGACTCGCCCGATCGAAATAGCGAGCTGAAGCTCGCTTCATAAACTGCCGGATGGTAGGCAGGTTTGCGTCAATGTGCAAGTTTTTATTACGTACGTACCAAGGCGCGCCTACGGCTCTACGTAAGAATCCATTCTGCAAAGTTTGAAGCTTGCGTAATGTTGTGTTTTTCGCGTGGGCGAATACCGGGGATGCGTAACATAGTATGGGCCTTATGCAGGATGTATAGGCACGGAGTTTGTTCCGGGCCGATAGCTTGCTCTTTTTGTTTAATAAACAATGTAATTGGGACAACACGAATGCAGCCTTTGCGCGCGCTGCTTTAACATGTGCAGCGAAGGTCAGATGCCGATCAAGCGTCACTCCTAAGTATTTGATTTTGTCCATCCAGGGGATGGGCTCGTCAAACATTTGGACTGGGGCTACGTTAGGTCTGGGAGCGCGGTCCCGTATAAAGAGTATGGCAGCGCTCTTGCTAGGATTTACCTCTATACGCCAGCGGCGGAACCAAGACTCAAGGTCTTTGGCCGCCGCTTGCAGGGCTTTCCTTATGATCTCTGGCTTTCTGCCAGAGACGTAAATAGCAGTGTCGTCAGCGTACATTGCCACCTGAACGCCGTGGCGGACAGGGATATCGCTAGTGTATAGCGTGAACAGGAGGGGGGAGAGTACGGACCCTTGGGGAACACCGGCTGTTATGGTGTGACGGTTCGAAAGGGTACCCTCGACTCGATATCGAAAGCCTCTGTCCGACAGAAAATCGCGAATGATGTGCACGATTTGGGTGGGCACTCCGAGAGTGTACAGCTTATATAATAAGCCGTTATGCCACACGCGGTCGAACGCTTTAGCGATATCGAAGAAGAGGGCTCCTGTCATAATCTTTCTATCGAATTTACTGAGTATATGCTCAGTGATTCGATGTACTTGATGGACACAGGAGTGGCGAGCACGGAACCCGAACTGTTCGTCCGGGATCAAGTGCCGCACTCGGGTGAAATCTAAGAGTCGAGCGTACACGACGCGCTCGTAAAGTTTACTTAGAAAACTGAGCAGACTTATCGGCCTGTATGACGAGGCCTGGTTGCTCGGCTTACCGGGTTTTTTAAGCCCGATAACTGTGGCCTCTTTCCACGCGGGTGGAAACATACTTTTTTTTTGAAACGTTGCGTTGAGTATCGCAGCCAAAAGGGCAATGAGCAAGGGGGGAAAGTTTCTAACTGTGCGATTGGAATTGCCGTCCGCACCCGGCGTTTTCCACACTTTTAGACGCTTGATCAGGTCTGACACCTCTGCGACTGTTACAGGTCTGAGAGGATCATCATTATTTTCGCTATTACCGTAAGCGTTTTCATCGACTTGCGTGTCGGGGATGGGACCGGTTTCGCGCGGAGGGGTTGGCGGTCTCGCGTTCCTACTTTCGACTTCAGAGTTAATCTTATCTAAATGATCGGCAGCTATCGGCATCGTACTTGGAGAGCATTGAGTCTCGAGCTCGCTCGCCAGGCATTCGGACTTTTCGAAGTCATCGAAGGCTGGCGGTTGGTTGGGACGAATGAGGGGAGGCATGGATGCCTCGTTAGGGGATTTGAAGCATTTAAAAAGCCTCCAGTACTCTGTATGAGAGGGATCAAGGTCAATGAGCTTTTGCTCCCAGCGGCCGTTATAGACTTCCACCTTGCATTTCTTGGCCTGACGTTGCCAGTATCGCATGGTGGATTTTCTATCGGCCGTTGGGGCAGAGTAGTAAGCTCTGGTAGTGTACCGGCCATACAAAACTGCCCTACTTTTATTCCAAAATCTCAAGGTCATCGAGATTGAGAAAACCTCTGGTGATTGGTTGTTGGTTCAAGTAATCAATCACAAGAGATATTTAAATTTCAAGTAAACAACTTTTCGATTCGAACAACCAATCAGCTATCAGATCTATTTGGCCAATTAAAATCTCTATGTATCTCAGATCATTACCGAAAGGAAACAAACGACATCAAAAATCTTTATTTTCAGATAAAATAAACACATTACAACTACAAAACTTACATGAAACTATTACAAATGTTCAAAGATACAAACAGAAGTCAAGTAAAACAAACATATTTAAAAAAAACTATAAAATTATACACGAAAAACTATTAAATTATACAAAATAAAGTAATATTAATAGATCTAAAAATAGAAGTTATACAATACTCTAACGCTATTGGTCACTTAAGCACTATCTACGTTCCGACAACGTATACTATTGTGTACTATGCTATCAACCACTACACAACGTGATTGTTATAGGTTGTCTACGCGCTGACAACGTACACTATTGAGGACTGTATGGTCGATCACTATCAAAACTGTTTTTTAATCACAAACACTTTACACTATTCACGAGCTTCCTGCACAATAATACTAACTATAAATAAGACTGAGTTTCAAATATGTTGTTCTAGATAATAGTTTCGAAGTCGAGGACGTCTTCTCTTTGTCCGGAGTCCCACATAACCTACCCCTCTTCCCAAGGGTGGGTATGCGTTACGCATTTTCCCATGGATTAAAAAAAATGGTACCGACGGACGAAGATACAGACAGACATGAGGAATTTATAAAAGTGCCGTTTTTTTGACAACTGACTACGGAATCCTAAAAATACCTACTATTAATACTGTAAATAGAACATGTAAGTAATATTTGACAGAAAATTAACAAAACCCGCTTTTCACCCCGGTCGTCTTAATTAGTTACCCTTTTTAAGTTTTAATACGAAACGTCAGATTTGTTTTATCTTTACATAGTAACAAGCCGCCTTAATTTCTTTAATTATTCACTTATCACGTACCTACATTATAAAAAAAATCACATTCATTTAACCTTGTACAGTACAATACTTAGGTATTTTGATGTTATAACTTAGAATACATGAGTTATTATAGTACATTACATAATATACTTACCTACTCATATTAAGTACATTGATGACCTGTAAAGTCCAGCAAACCAGCAGTGTGTGACGAACGTTTGATTGACCGAGGGTAGCGGATTTGATCCCGTACGGGATAAATACCTATTTACTTTGCCTGTATTTGGCCTACAGCTATCTTGATGTATGTGTTGTGTGTGTAGTGTGTTGTGTGTTGTGTGTGTTGTGTGTGTAGTGTGTTGTGTTTATAAATAATGCTATTGTATCAGTTAGAAACCAAGGGCAGGGCTGTGAGTGTAAGCGTATTCAAAATCAAAATTAAACAGTTATCGTGTAGAAATTTTATTAAAAATTTCGTCGATATTGCCACGGATCAAAAGATATTACATATTGAAAATTTAAAAAAAGTATAAGCAGGCACTTCTACAAATGATTGCTTTACCTATCTACTAATTTTACAACGGATCGAATTAAAAATAATAGCCATTATTACGGTATGTAGTAGGAACGGTTAAACAAAAAGCTTATTCTACATACAACAGAGTTTTTTTCTGACTTAGATTCAAGATAACTTTGCCCTAACATTATAATACTTATATTATTATAACTAAAATTAAGCATCTAGTACAAAAATAAAAACGATTTTAGGAGTATTATGTCTTTAGTTTTATACAGATACTAGCTGTTCCGACGAACTTCGTGAATATTTTCAATATTATGTCTTTAAAAAAATCTAATAAAAAAATCTTTTTGAAACATAAGAAAAAAAAGTGGGGTGGGCAACTCTTACCATTTTGGGTTGAAAAAATATTCTACAACCGATTTTCATACCTAACCGTGAGTTTGCATTGATTAAACATTCACATAAAACATGTTAAAATTATATGTTGTTTGACAGCAGTGCGAACGCTAGCATCAACAAGACATTTTTCGTAATAGGTAGGTACATACTTTATGCGGCGAGTTGCGAAACTTCATCATATTTAATGTTTTTAGTGCAAACTAGGGGTAACAAATACACACACAAGATTTCATGATAAACGGTCAAGCCGTTTCGGAGGATGTCTGTATGAACACACTGTGACACGAGAATTTTATATATGTAGGTTAGATTAGATTTAAAAAAACAGGACATCTACTTTTAAATAAACTAATCGTAATAATAATTAGCAATCAACAATCAAACGTTCTGTTGTGTCTGTCCAAAAGTTATAAGTACATTTACCCAATCAATCAATGATTAATAAACTATCTATAATTTAATGTTTCTTTTTTCGATGAAGTAGGCTGTATACATCGTGTGCTGTATTTGCAATGTTGATGGCACGTAAACCCTTGCCCTGAAATAAAATAATTCGTATGTGTATCATAGACAAAATAGTATTTATAATTTAGAATACATTACAGTATTATATAAGAGACACAAGGGCAACAATAAAATAAAGGTAGGATTCCAGAGTTAAAACTTAAAAATCTTCACCTACGAAGATATAGATCATATTATTTATACAACAAAAGGAACACAATCCTGCCGAACACTACTTATTTATTAGGTAAACTGGTGATGCTTACATCTTCAAGCTACCCAATTGGGACTCTACCAGCAAATTTAAGCTAACGAAATATTGATTATTTTGCTTACACCCACTGCCAGTTTATCATCTACACTATCAGTCGCAAACATATAGGTATATACATAATCATTGATCACAAAGTAGTAAAAATAGTGTACCTAATATAGTTTACAAATATCATAATATAAAATGTTTTACACCTTCATGGTTCACACTAAAGGAACTTCATGGTCACTTTGGCAAATCTTTATTCTATATCTTTATATATATAAAAATCAATTGCTGTTCGTTAGTCTCACTAAAACTCGAGAGGGGCTGGAGCGATTTGGCTAATTTTGGTTTTGAATGATTTTTGGAAGTCCAGGGAAGGTTTAAAGGGTAAGGAAATATGAAGTAATTGAAGGGAAATAGTGAAAACCACAATTTCATTTTCCCATACAAATAGTCCGTATATATCAAACCTTTGACACATGATTTCATTCTGAGGCAATACGATGTTTGCCAGGACGTATTATTAGTATATTTACGCCTGTGCAGAATCTGAATAGCCAGATTTTCTAAAGTTAACTGACACTGTTATAAAAATAGACAAAACATCAAATTGGTACCTTTACATCGTCTACTGTTGGAGCTAAAACTGAGTAAGTACCTATTACATGCTAATATTCAGCATAGAGACACATAATTCTCCTTCAATAGGAACGCCGAGTGCAGTCTAACATTGAGACATGTAGATAGTGAGAGTGATAGCAAAAAACATATTGTGTTTCAATTTCTTTACTTACAACAGCTCGAGCTCCTTTCACAATAGCCTTAACGGGAATTTTGCCAGGCCTCGCGTCACTAGTGCCGGTAAACACGCACAGAACTGCCATTATTAATAGAAGTATTCTCGTTATCTTCATATTAATTGTTTACTCAGCACTCAACACATCTAAATTATGCAGAATATCGAAACGGATTGATTCATTCGAGTAAGGGTGTGTGACCTTTATATGCGTGATAAAACTCGTTTGTAAGTCGTGAGGAGATAACCCCGGACGGGACTCTACCTTTCCCGATTCTGTGGTCGTATGATGTCATAATAAATATAGCACGATGCATAGTGTTTATCTTGGTATTTAATACTACTTGTGCCCGCGACTTCGTCTTCGTAGAATTTAATTCTATTGTAAAAGTAGCCCAACTTATTACATCAGCTATCCCCGTCCCTAAAGTTCCGTCCCAACAAATCCCAACATTTCCAGAGATTATCCGGAACTGACAGACAGACAATAACATTAAAAAATGTTATTTAGGTATCTGTACCATGTAGGTACCTATACATATGCATTTAGTAAAGAGCAATTATTACAAACCACACTCCAATTTTATTTATTTGTAGATATGTATTGTATGTATTGATATGTATTCAATGTATATCTGTTGTATTACTATAAAATATATTATCTTATCTATAAATGTATTATCTATTTCAAGGCTCCAGAAAAAAATATACCTACATACTACAAAAAACAATCCTGTAGTTATTTATTTTTCCTGTGCCCACCCTATCATTATTGATATATGTATACCTATGCTCTTGTGCTTGTTTATCAATATTATGTTAATGTAATTCAAATCACAACGACAAATATGAATATATTAGCTTAACAGTGTAATAAATAAATTAAATACGCTTACACTCATAGCCCCACATTAGGTATTATATAAACCTGTGTCGTGGATGCCGTTATACAGATACAACACATACACGTACACCAAGACCCGAAACAAATATCTATAGGCCATACAAATATTTGTCCCGGTGCGGGGATCGAACCCGCAACCCTTCGAATCAAACGGTCGTCTCACACCGCTGGACTAACCGGGCCGTCAGTGTCATAATAAACACGTAACAAATATACTTAAACATTAATTATAATAATAATTACCGCGCACTTCGAAGCGCTTCCGGCCATGGGAATACCCGAATGATAGATATGTACCTATAGTGTGCAAAAAAACAGAGCCCGAACGCTTTATTTGTGCCGGTTACAGGGAAAAACAATAATATAAATCCACACTAGAAAACCAAAAACACATTTTTTAAGTTTTCAGTAATAACCTTCCAAATGTACTTCTTTCTTACAACGAAGTACCTAATTGGTTAGCGGTGCTTGTTTAAAATTATTTTCAGTTTTGTCAACATTTTACGAAAAAAAAAACAACAGTAGAAAAAAAACACATAAAAATCACGTTCGTTTACTTGTTTCTTTTACACTCTGTATAAGTTATACTTAAGTTATATAATATTGTCCTACTCAATTAACTTAGGCCTGAGTCACAAAGTGGGACATTACCTGTCTACATAACTTTAGGGGTATTATTTTAGACAAGGCCACAAATTATGAACAAGGTACTCGTATTTTCGCATGAAAATATGTTTAGATTCTAGTGAAATATTTTAAAGAGCTTGGCATTTTAACGTAAGTACCACAAATTCCATATTTTTGGTTCTTACGTTAAATTTTATTACACTTGATTTCTGAACAATTCAAAATAGTTTAGATGCACAGTTTACGGCTCCTTTCATTCTGCAGCGTGTCGCCGGTCGCGTACGCGCGCGACTACGTACCACTCCATTAACGGGTAGCCGTACTGACGACTGTTCTGCTGTAATATAACCCTAATACCACTGGTATTTACTGATGGTAGAGCTCCAGTGACGGAGCTCGCGGGCGAAGGCACCACCGCATTACCTAATATACTTGCCGCTAAATGGTAATGTTCAGCACTACCGTGTTCCGGTCAGGACGTAATATACGGCCCTGTAATTTCCGGCGCAGAGGCATAACACCTTAAGCCTCAGGAGTGGTAACGCATCTGTATTTTGACCTTGGTCTTTGTGTGGGTGTCTATAGGCTGCAGTCATCATTTAACATCAATGTGAACTGCATGCTTGTTTGCCACTTCCATTACATAAAAAAAATACCTCCAATCCTCACATTATAACAGAACTTGTCTTTAATAGCCTTTGCTTGTATAATTAAAAAAAACATTATTAAAATATACGTTTACACTCACGGCTTTAGATACTATTACTTACTGGGGCAGAAGCAATATCAGCTGTGATGCAGCTTCTGCTTCTTGCATTGCTTTCAAAGGCAACGACTCTATCTTACTACCATAGTTAGCTACTGATTTTAGTACATGGAGTGTATTTGAGTTGATTATTTATAAAAAAAACATTATTTATGAACAAAAGCAATTTATTGGAAAAATCTTTATTATTATACATATATTTTGTAATAATAAGCACATTTAACGCGATATTTACAGCATGGTTCAGCAATTTAGTAGATCTAAACTTTTGTTACATTATAATATGTATCTATTATGTACCTACTCAGAATTACCTATATACTTATATTATTGTCGCAAAAGCCAGTATAACGGTATCTGATGGGAGTAATCATATCTTAGGTATTTATGTAGGTATATACTGCTTTACAGATATTTCACAAAAATAAAAATAACTAACAATAGTTCTTCTTTACTTTTCTATCCGTTATTCCTTCTTTCTTTTACTTTAGTGTAAATATCATGAACCGTACTCGCAGCACTGAGGGCACCATATCCTTTTTTCTGAAAACAAAAAATAACCATAATTATTTTACTAATTATAAAGCACTCCAATTGTATTGTTAATTAATAGGTAATTATGACCTCATTACAAAGAGCTTTATTATTTTGTCAAAAAAAAACATTTGATTTTCCCAAAAAAATAGGTGATACATACATTTATTGACCAGTGTTTATTTGTGGAGCAAGCGTAGAGCAAACCTTTCGAAATTATTTTTATGTCATTGACATATTCCAGACACCGAATAGACAACCGAGAGTACTATTCCTTCGAAATTGAAAAAAAATCTACCAATTTTTGTTTCTTTCATCTGATAATGCGCAAAATGCAATAATGTATTGATAGAGTTCTAGTGAAGGATCTCAAGGGCGTAGGCATCACCGCGTTACCTAATCTATCTGCCACCAAATTGTAGTGTTCAGCGCTCTCGTATTCCGGTAAGATGGTGGTATTGCCCCGTAATAACTATCAGAGCGATTTAACAACTGAGGTCTCAGGGGTGGCAACGCATTCATTTTGACCTCCGGTTTTTATGTAGATCTATAGGCTGCAGTCATCACTTGCGAGAAGAGTCACACTGCGAGAAGAACTCCCCCCAGATCTTGACCTGCAACGGCCGATCTGGGGATCACTCAACCGACTCCGCACTCAGGTAGGGCGTTGCAGACAAAACTTGTGCAACTGGGGTTTCATCTCTCCGCCTATGGAGGGGTGTGACTATGGAGCCATAGCTCAAACCATGGAACACATACTCCAATGTCCGCTTTGCCCCAGCTCTTGCACTTTGGAAAATCTAAAAACTGCAAACGACGCAGCAATAATAGTGTCGAAATATTGGGCCGATAAAATTTAAGTCGAGCTGCTGACACGAGAAGAAGAAGAAGAAGTCATCACTTAACATCCATATGAACTGCATGCTTATTTGCTACCTCCGTTACATAAGAAAATACAAGTAAATATAATTTTAGTATACTTACAATAATTTTGCCGCCTTTCCTGATTGCGTTTGAATTTATTTTGGGTGCTGCCTCGCTGTTTCCAGCGAACAAAGCGACTACCGCCAGAATCAGTAAGATGAGGTTGACTAGTTTCATGTTTAGATTATGTTATTTAAAATCTTTTCAACCACACTGCTGTTCAGGTGTGATAGAAATGATGTGTCCAACTTACTCGCATCCAGTATTTATGAGACAAAAAAATATAGGTTTTCCGCTTCAATCGCCTCACGACACTACAACATCATACTGTTGGGGAAACCACCTTATTAAAAAGCTATTGAAATACATACGCTTATCTAACCTGTACGTGCTGAACATGCATAAACAAGTCTTTGTTTAAGTTTTGGGTTTATAGGACTTTGTCGACACATTTTATAAGAAAATTTCCTTCTTATAGCACTTTAGTGCCATTTCTTCGTAAGTATAATATTTAATCTCGATGGATTCAACGGCTTGGAGTAACAACAGTCTCTCTTGGAGAATCAAGGTTATACATACATTATATCGTGTATTTTCAAAACGTATCACACACGAAGTACACGATTAGTTGTGCGCTGCCTCTCGGACATCCTATCTCCTTACACTCCCTCGTTTGGGCGCCTCATATTACACTACACTCGAAGTGGTTCCCCTAACTTAAAAACACGGGCTACTGGCACCACTCCAGTCCGCGTTGCTCTACGGTGCCTTCCTGTGTGACTCACTATCGACAGTCTGAAACTCGGAACGCGAATGTAATTATGTATGTATATGTTATAGGCAGAATTTATTTTACGTAGATATGCACCACACGGAGAAAAATATTTCTATAAGTATCCTATGTACCTTAGCACGTAGCAATAAAACAAATTAGCACAAGTTTTAGTGCAAATGAAACGTACGTACCTGATTAATTAGACACCTGTTTATCAACAAGTGGATAAATTCAATTAAATTCACTCTAAGAAACATTACAAACTATATTATTTTGGATTTTGCACCCATCTACCTAGTTTAGTAGGTAGTCCTCATACCTACGCCTACACTGACGCTTTCAAATGCTAAAATTCAATCTAAATATTGACATAGGGGCCGTTGTGTTTCGTTGTGATGCTAAATGCTTATTTGTGGTGATTTGCCATAATCGCCACGCTTGGCATGCGGGTTGGCGATCCCAAACAGCTCAAAAATAACAGGGCGCCGGGTGATGACGGAATCACTGCTGAACTCCTGAAAGCGGGCGGAAGGCCAGTATTAGATGATCTTCAGTTAATGTTTAATTCTGTCATATCCGAGGGCAAAACGCCACAGACGTGGCACAGAAGGGTGGTGGTACTGTTCTTAAAAAAGGTGACAATACCCTTCTTAAGAACTATAGCCCCATCGCAATTCTAAGTCACGTCTATAAGCTGTTTTCGAGAGTGATTACGAACCGTCTATCTCGCAGACACGACGACTTCCAGCCTCCCGAACAAGCCGGGTTCCGTAAAGGTTTTATAGCACCATAGACGCGCTGCGGCAGGTTATACAGAAGACAGAAGAGTATAACCAGCCCCTATGTCTAGCGTTTGGGGACTATGAGAAAGCCTTCGATTCGGTCGAGATTTGGACTGTGCTACAGTCACTCCAGAGGTGCCAAGTCGACTACTGATACATCGAGGTGCTAAGGAGCTTGTACGAAAACGCTACTATGTCGGTTCGCCTTCAGGACCAGAGCTCGAAACCTATCCAACTGCAGCGAGGTGTGAGACAGGGAGATGTCATATCTCCGAAACTGTTCACCGCTGCATTGGATTCAAGCTTATGGACTGGAACGGACTCGGCATCAACATTAACGGCGAGTACATCTCCCACCTCCGATTTGCGGATGATATCGTAGTCATGGCTGAGACCCTGGAAGACCTTGGCACAATGCTCAATGGCCTCAGTAGGGCCTCCCAACGAGTGGGCCTTAAAATGAACATGGACAAGACGAAGATCATGTCGAATGTCCTCGTTACGCCCACTCCTGTTATGGTACTACACTCGAAGTTGTTGACGATTATGTATACCTGGGACAAACGGTCCAGTTAAGTAGGTCCAACTTCGAGAAAGAGGTCAATCGCCGAATCCAACTCGGATGGGCAGCGTTCGGGAAGCTGCGTTATATCTTCTCGTCCAATTTACCGCAGTGTCTGAAGAAGAAGGTCTTTGGCCAATGTGTGTTGCCAGTGATGACATACGGAACTGAAACGTGGTCGCTCACTATGGGCCTCATAAGAAGGCTCAAGGTCACTCAGAGAGCAATGGAGAGGGCTATGCTCGGAGTTTCTCTGCGAGATCGAATCAGAAATCCGCATGAGAACCAAAAAACCGACATAGCCCACCGAATACCGAAACTGAAGTGGCAGTGGGCAGGGCACATAGCTCGCAGAACTGACGGCCGTTGGGGCCGAAGAGTTCGTACCGGAAGACGAAGCGTAGGCAGGCCCCTCACGAGGTGACCGACGACCTGGTGAAGGTCGCGGGCAATCGATGGATGAGGGCGGCCCAGGACCGTTCGTTGTGGCATTCTTTGGGGGAGGCCTTTGTTCAGCAGTGGATGTCTTTCGGCTGAAATGATGATGATGATTGACATAGGATAAAGCTACCAAAGAATACTCATAACCATAGAATACACAATGCTTTTCATTGATCGTTTGTACAGTGAACTTTGGGGTGACTTAACAACTATGACCTTACACATCCACTATAAAAGTTACATCAACAAAGTATTTTATCCGTGACTATTAAACAAAATTGCTGTTTTTTGATGGTATATTAATTGAGTGCAGATGTAGCAAAAACGAATAACCCTATTTGCAGTTTAGAGGCTTTGTTCAAACTTTCATTTTGTAAAATAAATAACTGCCCAAATCGGTATTTGCTTCACAAAATATGATGAGTAATAAAGATTCTTTAAACCGAAAATAAGGTAATGCCGGCTGAGAAGGCTTACTATATTGTAAGGTCTAAGCATCAGAAAACACACAAATGCATTTAGCCGCCTCAACTATGGCGATTGTGCCGACGTATACACTGAAATTAACTGATTGAAATGAGTGGATACTCAACGCGGGAACACTCCGCTTATTCAAAACCAATCAAATAAGTATAAAATACAGACATACACACGTTAAACGCTTAGAGAAAGTTTTAATGTTTTCTATCCAGTTTATGCCAAAGCATCAAGCATGTACTTTATATTCATATATACTTTCAACCACTTTCTAAAACTGAAGTAATTATTAAATTTCTTTCTTTAACCTTTTGAATACCTAGGTGCCAGAGAACCGAATTAAATGTCAACTTGAACACGAGAGAAATGTAACATGTAATGTAACAAATATGTTACATGTTGTGCCTAATAAAGATATTCAAATTTTAGATTAGGTTACAGTGAGCAAAGTATGTAACACTCCGGAAAATAAGGTAGATACTCATTAACATCAGCTACAAACATTCACATCACTCTTAATTTTATTTTGAACCCTTCATTAGAATTTGCATAGGTTCGTATATGTTTTCATCCGTCGTTTGAGTTAGATTAATGATA
Organism: Macrosoma leucophasiata; assembly: GCA_036365455.1. NCBI lineage: Eukaryota > Metazoa > Arthropoda > Insecta > Lepidoptera > Hedylidae > Macrosoma > Macrosoma leucophasiata. Next base: position 11,338,124 of record JAWQUS010000003.1, on the reverse strand, counting down.
CCTCCGTTCAAAAAGGTATATATTATTATAACTATTTTAAATGTGAAAAGAAGAAGAGAAGAAGAAGCAACATTTTTACCATTCGTCGTCGTAGGACGTAGGCTTGTCACCCTAATCGATCCACCGCCAAATAGAAGTGGTGATCACTATCGTGTTCCAGTTAGATGGTAAATGGGAATGTATGGCCGAGTAATTTTTTACAAGGCCTTCACGGCTGGCAACTCGTTTTCACGTCTGTATTCCCTGTAAGAGCAAGCTGTGATGATTATAATCATTCAAGAATACATTTAAATCCAGGAACCGCCAGAGTAACATTTTATCCTTGCCATTAAATAGGTTTGACTACTGACATGTTTAGTCGGGACGTGACTATTACTAGTGGAGGAAAATTCTTCCGCTAGTGCAGTAAGTCAACCTAATAATGTCGGTTAACTCATTCCAACGGGGTGGTATTAAATACAACAACGAGGAGTGGGCAGCAACATCCCGCGATAAAACTACCGCCAATATGATGCACCTGCCCAGCGTTGCGATTGTTCCACAACAGTATTATGCGTCATTAACCACAATACTGTTGTGGGTTACTTTGGCGAAAGCTTTTATCCAGCAGTGGACGTTTTCCGGATCCGGAGATCGAACCCGATATCTCAGTTTAGCAGTAGTGATCCTCTGTTACCATCCAATGAAATAATTTTAAAAAAACGTAAATTCACGCCTGTAATCCCCGAAGGGGTAGGCAGAGATAAATGTATGCATTGAAGCATACATGTAAACACCCACGATTCGCCGGTTACGGTTTTGGCCCATGTAACAGGTGGCGAGCCTGTTGCCATCGCCGGGCACATTACTAAACTCCGAGATACTGGGAAACTTCCAGAAAATTTAATAATCCCAATAGAACCAGAGATAAAGAATTTTAAACCGTTATCTCTGATAGATCCCGACCCGGGAATCGAACCCAGGACCTCCAGCGTAGTAGTTGTGGCCTGCTACCACTAGGCTACTGAGGCAGTTAAAGAAAAGAGATAATTAACAAGAAAAGTAAGTAAGTTAAAATAAAACAAGTATATTCCATCACAAAAAAAATCGTATTATGAAATTATTGAAACAAGGGTGTGACAGACAAGCCCTTCGAAGACAGGATTGGGTATCTCTGTAAAAACTTACACACGGACAAAGTATGAAGTTCTTCCATTTACTTATATTTAATTTAACTATCCTTTGTCACTTGTCCTATCCGCACCTGAACCACTTACCATAAGTAGCTACGTTTCATATTACATTTTATCTATTTCTCGAAGAAGTTTTATTTCGATGATCAGAGCTGACAACAATGAATAAATAAATACACTTTCTACTAACTTATTTTTTCTAGCAGCATTTAATGCGGACTCATTGATCAACGAATAATTAGGATTTCTTCACCTTATCAAGGATTTAAAACACAGAGCAACACGGGCCACCGGCCGGGCCGTCCCGAGGGGAGCAGCCATAGCGTTTATTACCGATGCAAAACAGTCTAGTCATTTTTTGCGAGTGGGGAGGGAATTCGTGTGACACACTACAAAAATCGTCTATTAAGTACTACGAAACTCACACCTTGACTTTAACAAAATACATTTAATAAACAATTTCACGCACACATTTAAGCATCTCGGCCCACTTGGGCTTGTACTTTGACAGAGAGAAAAGCCTGTATATGGCTACTTCCCTCCACACCGCCGCGGCCGGTGGCCCGTGTTGCTCTATGATTTAAAACAAATAAATTTCACACCTCAACTCTAGCATGTAGTAATTTATTACAAATTTACTTTAACACCATTTAACCTAAAGTCACCGGTAGCTCTTGAACAGACAAACGACCAGTCAATACTTTATCTACTTCTTTAGTTCAAGAAGTTTCAAAGTTGCGTCGTCGTTCGCGAATGTAAGGAGAAGGGATGAAGATTGTAAAGACACAACACAGTCACCCGCTGGTCATTTTTATCTCGACGCTACATTAAGAATTATTTTATTGTGTAACTTATTGAAACTTTAATGCACGGTCTTGCGAATTTTGGCACAGATAGACTTTTACACCCATATTCTAAACCGTTACTCGAAACATTGCTTGACTTAACACTCAGCTTAAGATACTTTATGAAGACACCTCGAAATCCATATTCTTAGTTGTATTTTGACAGTGACTCATGTGTACAGATTATCATATAGATAATTCACAAAGTCTTAAAAATCCATTCTTATAGAAAAATATGGTATTTAATTATGTTTTCAGACAGTTCCGACACGAAAAACTTATTGAGCGCAAGAATATGGCGTTAATGGAAATACCTACTCCATGAAACTTCAAGGTAGGTCGTGAGGTACCTTAGAGTTTGACAATTGCTTTCTCACCTCAAACGTAGGCAGAATGTCGAGTTGACGTTATTAGTTACAACTAAGAATACGTAAGGTTGAGAGTAAGGTTGAGTTAAGGTCGAGATTACGACTTAGAATATGGGAGTTAGAGACGTTTATTAGTTTAAACGTCTCTAACTCCCATATTCTAAGTTTTACAACAATTGATAATAATAATAATGGCCATTATACGTCCCACTGCTGGGCACGAGTCTCTCCCCTTTTTTGGGGGGAGGCCTGGAGCTTACTCCACCACGCTGCTCCAATGCGGATTGGTGGAGATACGGGTTAGTGACCAACCCGCTGCCGGATTTTTTCAAACCCGATAGCAACCGGGACCGACGGCTTAACGTGCCCTCCGAAGCACGGAAACGCGCATTTTTAATTTGCCACTAGCGGTCACCCATCACACACCCGACCGCGCCCGTAACGCTTAACCGAGTAGATCGCTTACGATCTACACCAGCCGCGGGGCCATGCGCGCTTCATACAATATAATACAACGACTGCATACCTATAATACACGAAGGCTCTAGAAGTGATGGCCCCATCGCCCTCAAGTAGAGAAGAATTCTTCCGCAAGTGCAGTCAATCAACCGAAAAATGGCGGTCTAACCATTACGACAGGACGATAGTAAAAATAACAACGCGGGATGGGCAAAAGCGTCCCGCGATAAATCTACAGCCACTGCGATCGCCAAACCGCCTGCCAAGCGTGGTGATTAGAGATATGGCATATCGGAAATTCATTTATTCATTTAGGGTGACAGGCACCTCTTATGACACGTCAAAAACAAATAAAATAAATTAAAGTAAATAACAATTGCTAAAGTACATGTCAATTTACAAGCTAAAATATATATATATATATACTTAGTCAAGAATATCACTAAGATAAAACTAAATATAATATACTAATGTAAGTAAATATAGTGATATATTTACTTACTTACTTTACTTATTTACTGATATCTTCGTAATATCTCATTTCCCCTTTTACAAAACTGATAACAAATAGTAAAGAGAAAAGAAAAAGAATCATTCTTTCATTGTCATTCACCGGTAAGTCTTTGTCCATTGGACTTACAGATGTAGTGATATAATACACAATCTTTTAATAGGTTACAGATAAAAAGGGTCCAAAATTATAGGTTTGTATATGGTACTGAGTAACGGGTGCGCCATCAAGTACCGAGTAACGACACGTTACTCACGAATGTATTCCGTTACTCGTATTTTCGTAGTTCGGGTGCAACTGTTTCAGTTCGCGCAAATATATTTTTAAACAATAAATACAAATCAAATAATAAATCCATTACAAGATACCTATTTCTAAAATTCTTACCTTAGCCCATACAAATTAATTTTGACGTGACAACGTCTTAAATTAGGTTGCGGCTCGGAGTCACTCATGAAAAAGTGTAACGCCCGGTAACGTAACGATGAGTCACCGAACGAGAGAGAGGCCTGCCGGACCGGCGAATGCCTTTCTACCGAGAAAAAGACGTTGTCACGTAATTTTTTTTAAATAAAGTGAAAATAACACAAATAGGCAGATATAGGTAGGTATGTAGGTAACAGAAAATGTAAAAATATGTTTTCTATAAATACGAATAGTGCGATGCCGTGATATCATGCCATTCGCGTACGCAATACGAGAATACGACTCGAGGCGTTGCTTTATGTTATGTTATGAGGTATCAAAAGTAACGAGTAACGTAACGATACGATAGTAACGTGTATTTTTTAATAACGAATAGCGGTACCCTTTTTTATTTAATGGAAGTGGCAAACAAGCATGCAGTTCACATCGATATTAAGTGATGACTGCAGCCTATAGACACCCACACAGAGACCAAGGTCAAAATACAGATGCGTTACCACTCCTGAGGCCTATGGTGTTATGCTTCTGTGCCGGAAATTACAAGCCCGTATGTACCACCTGACTGGAACACGATTGTCCTGAACACTACCATTTAGAATCAAGCATATTAGGTAAAGCGGTGTTGCCTACGCCCGCGAGCTCCGTCACTGGAGCTCTACCACCAGTAAAAGTTTTTTTCGTTACCTCTATATAGAAATGCGTCCGGTAGGGTAGCCAATTTTTCCCATTCTCCATAGGCCCGATCTACTTAAATGAATTCTGCTGCATATGTTTATGATACCTATAGTTTTTATTTTATGACATCTTTACATTAAATAAGCCCAGAATTGTTTTTTTATGGAATGACGTAGGCGACACGTCTCGAGACGGTACTAGTCTACTTTACCGGGCAATCGGTGAGGGGAAACGGCTCACAGCCTAAATAAATTCATCAGATCAAATTTTCAGTGGGAAATAAATCACAGCTAAATCAAAGACGGACTTCCAAAAAACCGAAACAGATCATAAATCTTCCTGTTCTAATATAGTGTCATGAATAAATAAATTAATGAAAACCCTATACGTGCTTAATTTGTGGAAGACTTTGTACCTGACGTGAATAGCTAATGTTAGAAGCACGTGCTAAGAGGAAGCTCACACGGTTTAACACACTGGAATTTTATACTACTTACAAATTTTATGTTACTCACCTGCCTGCGCAATGAGGTAAATAACGCGTACTTACATACTTCGCGCACTACGGTAGCTTTATACGACACTAGCTGACCCGGCAAACTTCGTATTGCATGTGTCAAAGGTTTGATAGATACGGACTATTTGTATGGAAAATGAAATAGTGTTTTTTTTCCTATTTCCTTTCAATTCCTTCATATTTTTTTTACTTCTAAACCTTCCCTAAACTGCCAAAAATCATTCAAAGCCAAAATTTGCCAAATTGCTCCCGCCGTTCTCGAGTTTTAGCGAGACTAACGAACAGCAATTGATTTTTATATATATAGATTGACAATCAAACATGTTCTTTCATATATATGTACCTACAGTTTCCAACAAGAAATATTGCACATCGACCTTAGGATGAAGACTTCGGCTTATTTCGGATCTGCAGAGCGTTAAATCTATCGCACCTAACCTTTGTGACTTTGTCGATCATTTTGATCAAATTTTGCTTGCCCAGTACCGAACTATCGGACATGCTAAGTCGAAATCTCGTAAAATCTATTTCTTGAAGACAAAAAAAACAAAATGGAATGAATATTTATCGAAATCATATCAGTCATTTCTGGGGAAGAGCCGTCCATGGATCCATTTATTATTCAGAAATAATAAAAATATCAATTACTTGTAATAAGAAGAAACTGTATCACGCTTTCATTTCCTTTTATTTAAAACTAGCTGTGCCCACGACTTAGTCCCGCGTGGATACTGAACAATAATTTTATTAAATTCTACGCGGACGAAGTCGCGGGCACAGCTAGATCTCAATTAAATACGTTTATTTAAACCGCATTCAACTCTGTTTAAACGTTTTGAAGCAGTGCTTGATGTAAATTTTCAATCGACCGTAACTTCTTTTCCCGTAACCGATTTTGACGAAACAATTTTTGAAATCGCGTTCAAATCCGTTACGTAGTTTCGAAGCTATAACGAACCAGACAGACAGATAGACAGGAAAAATATTTAATGTACAGACACTCCATTTTTTACTGTCTTATTATATGTAAGTAATAGTGAGTATACCGAGTATATACCTGTAGATATTCCGTACTTACTCGTTGTTTTACTTTGTTCTTTAATTTATGTTTTCTCGTGAGATCTACGGGATAGTGTTTGATGCCACTAAAGTTGGATATTAGATTGGAATCGGGCAAAGCAAACCCACACGACCGAAGTCAGTGACGGTTGTTAGTATAAAATGAACTCGAATTATCTAGCATAGAATTTCGAATAAATACAACTCACCCTAATAATATTGCGATTTCAAATATTCGCATGACTTTTGTTAATTAAATTTAATTAATTAACTTCCCTCGCCCTTCTGCTTAGCGTTAATTTCCTGAACGGGTTCTTTTTCTGACAAACAGGGTGGAAAATTTAACAATGTTTCTAAGATTACTTTTTATTAAGTATTCAAACTTGATAAAATTAAGGGCCATTAATTTTGTTTTATCTCATACAAACTTTAACTGTCCCACTGCTAGGCAAAATCCTCCCCCAAATTTTTACGTGTAAGTATATTTACTAAGATGACATAATTACACGCAAAAAGTAATCTAAACTAATATTATGAAGAGGTAATATTTTTTTGTTTGTTTGTTTGCAATGAATAGGCTCAATAACTACTGGACCGATTAAAAAAAATCTTTCACTATTCGAAAGCTACATTATCCACGGGTAACATAGGCTATACTTAATTTTGAAAAAAATAGGGTTCCGTAAGATATTTGGGTTTTTCAGACACATGGTGTAAAAAATCAACTAGAAAAGTTACTTATTTTGCGTACGCTGCCTAAACTATAAAAGATATCGAGGAATATCTTCTACAGTTTAATTTCACTATTCGAAAGCTACATTATCCACGGGTAACATAGGCTATATTTTATTTTGGAAAAATAGGGTTCCGTAAGATATTTGGGTTTTTCAGACACAAGGTGTAAAAAATCAACTAGAAAAGTTACTTATTTTGCGTACGCTGCCTAAACTATAAAATATATCGAGGAATATCTTCTACAGTTTAATTTCACTATTCGAAAGCTACATTATCCACGGGTAACATAGGCTATATTTTATTTTGGAAAAATAGGGTTCCGTAAGATATTTGGGTTTTTCAGACACAAGGTGTAAAAAATCAACCAGAAAAGTTTCTTATTTTGCGTACGCTGCTTAAACTATAAAAGATATCGAGGCAGACTTTAGGCTATATCTATGTATAATCATCACGCTAAGACGAATAGGAGAGGCTAGGCAACATTGCACTGCGCGAAGCCGGGGCGGGCCGCTAGTTCAAGTATAAGTATGTGATATGTAGTTCATAACGAGTAACTTTTTTAATTCTACTCTTAAAACGTACGTAGTGAGCCGCAGTGCGCATGAGTGCTCGCCAAAAATATAGTATAAAATAAAGCACAGTCGGAACAACAACCATTCCATTCATTCATTTCGAACTACTCGTTCGTACAAAGGAAGCACCACGATGAAATTCTTAAACATATTCCTATTGGTGTTGGTAGCGTTATCGGTAATGATGGGCGGCGCCCAAGCAGGCAAGGGCAGCGCTATCAAGAAAGGCGGCAAGATTATTGTGAGTATTAAAAATGGTATCATGGTATTGATCACAAAAGTACTAGACTGGACCAATACTGGACATTCCTCTTGATAGCATGGACGTGAAAACGTCATACAAAATATCTGTCAAATCAATTTAAAAACGGAACCGGCTTTTTGTTCCCTTTTTACTCTTTATATTGACCTCATTATATAATAGGTATATATTACTCAGAATGTATTGTATAATAAAAACATTGGTACCTTATAATTTTTATGCTAGGAGCTTAGATTAAATTTTTCTCATTTATCATAATACGAGTACATAATAATAAAATAATAATGGCAACCCATTATACGTCCCACTGCTGGGCACGAGTCTCTCCCCTTTTTTGGGGGGAGGCCTAGAGCTTACTCCACCACGCTGCTCTCAGGCGGGTTGGTGGAGCGTACATTTATTTTTCACAAATACTATCAGTCTCAAATAGAAAATCGTATTACCTACATTTTTATTTCCACGTTAGTTATGTTTGCAAAAGTTATAAAAAATTGAAATATGCTATATATTTTTATATTTTTCTTGTGTCTTATATTGTCTAGACACGTACCTAATTGTAGTAGTAAGTAATCTTATGAACGATTTTTTAAATATTTTTTTCTTTTTTTTCGCAGAAAAAAGGTTTGGGGGTCGTCGGCGCAGTGGGAACCGGCCACGAGATATACGAGCACGTAAAAAACAGAGGCTGAAAAATATTGATAAAATATCTATACAATGTACTAGATAACCTGCATACAAAAAAATAGTTGTCCTGTAATTTTAATCTAGTGTATATAAATTAAATAAGTTAAGTTTGTTGTATTTACTGCTTTTATTGTCGTTCTAATCTCAGAAGTTCCACTTAAAAGTTACCCTAAAAAGATGTCTTAAAGTCATCGAAACTACGTTTACTGATGACTTAACGAGCTGTGAAACATCCTTCCGCAACTTTATCTTCACAATAGTTTACATCACACAGAAAAATGTTTTGTAGGAACCGTGGCCTCATGTCACCATGGTGTTGGCATCCAGGTCCTGTTGCGCTATCATCCTTGCTTGCTTGCTTCCTTGCGTGATTACTTGCTTGCTAGCTAGCTTCCTGCTTGCTATCTTGCGTGATTACTTGCTTGTGCAAGTAATCAGGCAAGATAGCAAGCAGGAAGCAAATGTAGCTAAATAGCAAGATAGCAATGTGGCATAGTAGCCGGGTATAAAAGTAGAAAGATAGGAAGCGAGCCAGGTAGCAATCTAGCTAGTTAGCCAGCTAGCAAGGTAGCTAAGCAGCAAGCTAGCAAGATAGCAATGTAGCATAGTAGCCAGATAGCAAAGTAGCAAAACAGCAATCTACTGTCATAGAATATCTTGCTACTTTGCTACCTGGCTAGCAAAACAGCAATCTACTGTCATAGAATATTTTGCTACTTTGCTACCTGGCTAGCAAAACAGCAATCAACTGTCATAGAATATCTTGCTACTTTGCTACCTGCCTAGCTAAACAGCAATCTACTGTCACAGAATATCTTGCTACTTTGCTACAAAAGCTAGCAAGCTAAAAAGGTTACAATGTCACAAAGTAGCAAGCAAGCAAGATAGCAAGGTAGCATAGAAGTCAAGTAGAAAAGTTGCAAGATATTCTATTTTAGTGGAATGCTATTTTGCTACTTTGCTATCTGGCTACAATGCTTTCTTGCTAGCTTGTTACTTTGATACATTGCTATCTTGCTACTTTGATACATTGCTACTTTGATAGCTTCCTGTTTGCTTGCATGCTTGCTTGCTAGCTAAGTAGCAGTGTAGCAAAGTAGTAAGCTAGCATGACAGCAATGTAGCATAGTAACCCGACAGTAATGTAGCAAAATGACAAGCGAGCCAGGTAGCATTCTAGCTAGTTCTAGCTAGCTAGTTAGCCAGCTAGCAACTTAGCTAAGTAGCAAGCTAGCAAAATAGCAATATGGCGCAGTAGCCAGATAGCAAAGTAACAAGGTAGCAATCTTCTATCTTAGAATATCTTGCTACTTTGCTACCTGGCTACTAAGCTACCTTACTACTTAGCTACATTGATACCTAATAAGCTTCGTGCTACCTTGTTAACAAGTTGCCTGCCTGCTAGCTAAGCTAACACGCAAGTTAGCAAGTTAGCAATCCAGCAATGTAGCAATGTAGCAATGTAACAAAGTGGTAAGGTAGCTATGTATCAAAGTTTCAAGCTAGGAAGATAGCAAGGCAGCATAGTAGCCAGATAGTAAGGAAGCAAAATAGAAACTTAGCCAGATAGCATTCTAAAACCCAGTTAGTAAGATAAAACTAGTAAGATATTCTATGACAGGAGATTTTTGATTTTGCTACCTCGCTATCTTATCTTGCTATATTAGACTGCTACTTTGATACATTGCCATATTGCTAATTTGATAGCTTGCTGCTTGTAAGCATGCTTGCTTGCTGCTTGCTAGCTTGCTATCTTACTAGCTTGCTAACTCGCTAGCTCTTCTTTCCTACTTTGCTAGCTGGCTAATATGCTATTTTGCTGAATTAGCAAGAAATCACGCAAGCTATTGGGCAAGCAAACAAGCTAACAAGATAGCAAGGTAGCAAGCTAGCAAGTTATCAAAAAAGATATGTAGCAAAAAAGGAAGGTAGCATAGTAGCCATGTAGCAAAGTAGTAGGCAACGTAGTTATCTTGATAGTTTGTTTGCTTGCTGCTTGCTGCAAACTACCTTGCTAGGCAGCAATGTAGCAAAGCTGCAATAGCAAAGTAGCAAGATAGCTAGGTAGCATAGTAGCCAAGTAGCAATTTAGCAAGCAAGTCAGGTAGCAGTCTAGAAAGTGAGCCAGCTAGCAAGTTACCAATGAAGCTAGCTACCAAGCTAATAAGATAGGAAGCTAACAAGCATCTTAGCAAGCATGTTAGCAAGCAGCAAGCAAGAAACCTACCAAGCTAGTAAGGTAGCAATATATCAAAGTAGCAAGGTAGCAAAGTATCAAAGTAGCAAGATAGCAAGATAGCAAGCAGAAATGCTAGCTAGTAGGCAAGCAAACAAGCTAGCAAGGTAGAGAGCTAGCAATGTAGCAAAATAGCAAGCGAGCAAGCAAAGAAGAAAGTCATTCTATGAAAGTAGATTGCTATTTCGCTACTTTGTTATCTGGCTACTATGCTACCTTGCTATATTGCTTCTTAGCCACCGTGTTAGCTTGATAACTATCTAGAATGCAACCTGGCACGCTTGCTTTATTGCTACCTGGCTACTATGCTACCTTGCTGTCTTGCTACATTGCTACCTTATTAACTTGCTAACTTGCTAGAATGCTACCTAGTTTGCTTGCTATCTTGCTACTTGGCTACTAAACTACCTTGCTATTTAGCTACTTTGCTACATTGCTACACAGCAAGCTAGCTAGGAGCAAGCTAGCAATCGGCAAGCAAGCAAGCAATCACGCAAGCTAGCAGGAGCTACCTTTCTAGCTGGCTCACTTGCTAGAATGCTACCTGACTCGCTTGCTATGTTGCTATATTGTTACCTGGCAACTATGCTACCATGCTATTTTGCTAGCTTGCTCATTTGCTTCATTGCTAACTTGCAAGCTTGCTATCTTGCTAGCTAGTTAGCTCCCTAGCTTGCTACTTTGCTACCTTGCTAGCGTGCTATCTGGCTAGCTTGCTTTCTTGCTACCTTACTAGTTTGCTGCAACAACAAAAGGTGGCGGTTTATGTTTTAAATAGTTTAATTTATACTAATATCACACCGCGGACACTCCGCCAAAATTACATACAAACGCTTATTTGGTCTCTATTACACAGACATCAATCAGTGACGTGTATTTACACGTGCACCTGTGTGTGCGTAGCACGTACAAAATACCAACCGTCGCCCATAAGAGGGGAGGAGGTTGGGTGATGCGGGGAAATTGGGCGGGACGTCGAAGTGTCCATTCTATACGCAGTATTATTACATATTATCTGCTAATATGCTAATATTCGAAAGCTGAAGAGTTTGTTTGTTTGCTTGCTTGTTTGCTTGCATGCATGCTTGCTTGCGTGACTTCTCAGCAGTAGTAGTAGTTAACATAGAATAATAAAGCGTGGTTAATAGACAGAAAGCCTTTATATCCATGTCAATTTTAGCAAGTGCCACTGGAATATTATCAATCTCCAAATCACTTGCTCCCCGTTACCGAACCGAACCCGGGACTTAAGCATAGCAGTTGTGGCCGGCTACTAACCAATACGTCGAAAAATAACATGAATAATATATAACGGGAAACCACTGGCCAGATAGGCACTTTATTTGTCGAAAAGTGATTGTGTATGACTCGAATATCTAATGTAAGGTTCACGTGCTTGAAGGTAGCTCACACGGAATTCCATACCAACAATTTTGCATCACTTAGCTTCCCTACGCAATGAGGTAAATAGTAGGTACCCACTCTACGCACTACGGTAGGGTAATGATTCATGAAGAAGGTTTATGTACATAATTTATATTTTTTTGTGTAAATTGATTGGATACTAACAATAAATGTTGGAGGTGTCGGAAAAAAATCAAGCTAAGACAAATTTTGTCTGTCTGTCTGTCTGTCTGTTTGTTCAAGCATCACACAAAATCTACCGGTCCGATTACGATGGAACTTGGTATAATTATACTTTAACGTTTGGCGCACAACAGTGGGTTAAATTTTTATCCCGGAAAAATGTATGTTTGTCTGTGTGTTTGTGCACGCTTATTTCAGAAATGGATTATCCAATTTTCAGTTTTCACTAATATATTATTATTGTTATACGTTTCACTTAACATTTACTGTTTCTTTCATGTCAATCGGTTCAGAAATAAAAAAGTTACGACAATTTAAAGAATCATATCGAATATTTTAAAACTATTCTGAATCTATCTTCTTTCTTTTTTAGGTTTCCGTATCTAAAAGGTAAAAACAGACCCTATTACTCATCCTCCGCTGTCTGCCTGTCTGTCCATCCATCCGTCTGTGTCACCAGGCTGTATCTTATAAACAGTGATAGCTAGAAAGCTAAATTTTCACAAAGTATGTATTTCTGTTACCGCTATAGCGACAAAATTAAATACTAAAGATAAGAAATATGAAAATATTTAGGGGTCCAAGGGTTCCTCGTTCGATTCTCAGCAAGAAAAGTGCTTCCAGACCGTGAAGGTATTGCCAGTCAGTGATAGTGTAGATTAGTACCTGACCCCCTGGTTTGCTAGTTAGCTAGTACGTAGTGGAGTAAGCTAGTGAATAAGTTAGCATAGAAAATTATTGAAGAACCCAAATTATACAATCCATTTGGAAATTGATGCAGACTTGAGGTTTCATTTTGGTGCAAACCAATCCCCCAGCCAGTGTCCCCTACAAGTGTTTGGTCCCCTACAAGGTTACAATAAACGTGTTTTTTATTTCGTATAGTTTTTGCTCGATATCAATAACGGTAGCAAAAGACACTTAAAATTTTCACAGAATTTTTAGGTGTTATGTTTATTTATTTATTTAACTTTATTGCAAACACAGAAATGTTGTACAAAAGGCGGACTTAATGCTACTAAAAGGCATTGTCTACCAGTCAACCTTTGGGTAAATAGAAAACAATGAAATAAAATAAAAATAATTATAAAATAAGGAAATAACCTACGAATAAATATTACAGTATATAAAATATATATCTATACATATAATATACATAAATAAATACATAATATACAAACATACATATTATAAATATAAATCGATATGATTGAGAAGAAAACGGCAAATAATATAATGATAGCAAGAAGAGATATTATGATTGTCTATGATGATGTTTTTAAATAAAAGTTTAAAGTTATGTTGTATATTTCCTTCCTTTTTCTCTTCTGTCGGCTCTTACGGAGTGCTTATATTATGCATAGATCTATCTTTGATCTTTACAAATTGACTGAAACTTTACAAAAGTATGTAATGATTTTCTAAAAAAAATATATTATGCATAGAAGTTTAAAATGGGGTTTTCGAAAATACGGTCCAGCATAGGATGGATGCGCGTTTAAACACATAATTAGAAAATCGCAATCCTAGCAGCCTATGTGCTTTTATTCCCGATGGCCATACGTCTAATATCGTGTACAGAGAAGCATTACTGCAAAACAGTTTTTTTTCAGCTACCGAAAAGTGTTTATGATCCAAAATTAACGAAAGTCCCAAAGCCACTATTCCACGCAAACAAAGTTGCGGGCACAGCTAGTCTATAATAAGACAGTAAATATCGAAGGTCTGTACGTTACCGACCTGGGGATCGAAAACAGCATAGTAGTAATTTAGTAGTAGCAGTGTTCTGCGACTATGATTTAAATTAATATCTTAGAAAGATATTAATTTTCTTTCTAAGATATTAATTTTAATCATAGTGTTGTCGCAAAAATAGCGCGCATGAAAATAAATTTAATCGAAACTGTCTCAGTACTATCTGTTGAAGACCACTGCTACTACTATGCTGGTTTCGATCGCCAGGTCGGGGTGTCAGTGCCAGTGTTTTCCAGTACGACTCTTGTAGATTAGTACTTAATGTGCTCGAAGGTGGCACACATAAAGCAACTCGGCCCACCGGCCGCAGCGGACCGGATAAGAGAAGCCATAGCGTTATTTACCGATACAAAACAGTCTGTCATTTTTGCGGGAGGAAATACACATAAAAATACACAAAAACACACTACAAAAATCGTCTATTACTATGAAACTCATACCTTGACTTGAACATAATACATAAACAATTTCACGCACACACTTAATAAACATCTGAGCGACAAGCGTAGGTACACTTGTACTTGTACTTTGGACAGAGGGGAAATCTTGCATATGACTACTCCCCTCCGGTCCACCGGCCGGTGTCCCGTGTTGCTCTATGGTGGCACAGAACGTAAAAAAATAAATAAGGTACATAGTAATAGAAAAAGAATAAAATTTTACAAAAAATAACGCCCCACAGTGTGAGTTGAGGCTCGAATAAAGTTAGGCAGGTATAAAATAAGGCACAGTAGAATCACTGATCATTCCATTCATTGTTTCGAACGGCAGCAAGTTCTAGTTCAGATTGTGTAAAACAAAAATTCATTAAGTAGATACAATGAAATTCCTAAACTTGTTCCTGATGGTATTGGCAGCTCTATCACTGATGCTGGGCGGCGCCCAAGCTGGCAAAGGCAGCGCTATAAGGAAGGGCGGCAAGATTATTGTGAGTGTCATACGCGCATACGCTTATACATGTATTTAATTGTAACTTTTTTCAAGCATACATTTCGCATAGATATTAAGTGATGACTGTGGCCTATAAACATCTTCACCAAAGGTGAATTATGCAGATGTTTTGCCACCCCTAAAGCCTTCGTTGTTATGTGTCTGTGATAGTTAGTACGGGGTCATACATTACCATTTATGTAATCGAGAAACATTGTGTGAACAATTGTATTTCATAAGTAGTCAACGACAGACAAAATTTAACCGGCCACAGATATACTGTAACTAGTGTAATACATGTAACGAATTTAAAAGAAAAATATCACGGCGGCAAATAAACTCAACAACTTTACGAGTGAGTATTGGCGGGAAGCTTGAAGGATGCGTGTGGTGCTCTTATTTTATTTCATTTTCTTGGTGTATTTTTGAGTTATCTATACTTACAATAAAACTGTAGAAGTGTAAATTCTGTACATTGAAAATATTGAAAAAATAAATACCAGGGGATGTTACTAGATCGATACCGAACACAAATATGTGATTAGATTTTTTTTTGTCTGTCTGTCTGTCTGTTTGTTCAAGCATCACACAAAATCTACCGGTCCGATAACAATGAAACTTGGTATGATTATACTTTAACCTTTGGCGCACAACACTGGGTACTTTTTATTCCGAAAAAATGTCTGTTTGTCTATGTGTTTGTGCACCCTAATTTCAGAAACGCCTTATTCGATTTGCTGTTTTCACTAATATATTGTGGTAAATTTCACTTAACATTTAGTGTTTGTTTCATGTGAATCGGTTTAGAAATAAAAAAGTTATGTCAATTTAAAGAATCATATCGAATATTTTTAAGCTATTCTGTATCTTAGTTTTATCTTTTAGGGGATTTCGTACCTAAAAGTTAAAAACGGACCCTACGGATTACTAATCCTCCGCTGTCTGTCTGTCTGTCCGTCCGTCTGTCTGTCACCAGCCTGTATCTCATAAATAGTGTAATATATTTTCACAAATTATGTATTTCTGATACCGCTATAAAGACAAAATTAATTACTAAAAATAAAATATGAAAATTTCAGGGGGTCCAAGGGGGCATACAATACACGTGTTTTTTTTTCATAAATAATTTTTCATATTTTTTTTATAAATATACAAAAACCATAACATATTATCTTGTAAACCTCTAAAACATTCTAGAGCTTTTTTACAGTTTTTTAGATATTTGGGGGGCCCAGCGGAATAAAAATGGGTATATTGAAACCTTATTGGTAATGAAATCTTCTATTTTCTCAAGATAATAATAATATGCCAAAACTGTTCAACAACGAACTTTTTTTACAAATCAATAAGTATTCTATAATTATTGCCATGCCACATGATTCTTTCCCCATACAGGTAGTGATGCATCATACTAAAACAGCTTTATAATATAGTTTTTACGTTACAGAAAGGAGGACTGGGCGCCCTAGGAGCAGTCGGAACCGGGCATGAAATATACGAGCACGTAAAAAACAGAGGATGAAAAACATAGATTAAGAATTGTAGTAATAAGAAAGACATTGATGGTACTTGTAATTATGTGTAAATAAAATATTTTCTGCTTTTTACCGTCGCACTTTTATTCATTGTTATATTCAATACTGTAAGCTGCATCGACGATAGGATAGGGTTACCACCTCTTAGTTGTCTAAACCCGGGAGAAAAAAAATAATTCATTATCATAACTTCTTATTTTACACATAATGATGGTATTTGTATATGAAAGTTAGGGTACAGCAACTCAAGAGCAGTTAACTTATCTGACTCTAGACTTTTTATAATAAAAAATATATATCTAGTGAGTTTTGAACTATAGTTTTAATTATCTTATGAATTTTAATCAGTGACAAATTAATTAAACAACATAGGTACAAGTTCTAAACTAATTATATTTAAAAGCATACACCTATGTCTCAACAACCATTTACTCAATTCAGAATCTTGAACATGTAAGCAGGTAAATGAGGCTTCCAACGTTTTCCCGCGCTAACATAAAAAATTACATATCTTCCGTGATTTTGTAACCTAACCTTACGGTCTCAATGTCTTTAAAAAACCTCTTCAAAGATAAAGTCCACTGAACAGCACTGGTGATAGAGGTCCAGTGTTGGTGTTCGAGAGCGTAGGGGCCTGCGGCCCACCGCATTACTTAATCTATCTACCGCCACATAGTAGTTTTCAGCACTATCGTGTTCCGGTAACATGGTGATGTATGGGGCCCCGTAATAACTATCTCAGAGACAACAATTTAGATCTCAGGAATGGCTACGCATCTGCATTTCCATAAAACCAAGAATAATGGATTCTCCCAGCCGTCTTACTGTAATTCTTGAAAACTTTGTACTTTAATATGTACATCATAAATAAGTAGGTACCGACTGAATTAGTAGTGTTTGCCACCTTCGTTACACAAACAAAAGTTTTAAAAAATGTATCCCCAATTGAGTGAGTTTGAAACGGATGGACTGGATTTCAAGTTTATTTTTTATCTCTTTGCAATGGAGTCATCTATATAATAATATATATTTATAAATCAATTACTGTTCGTTAGTCTCGCTAAAACTCGGGAACGGCTGGACCGATTTGGCTAATTTGGCTGATTTTCGAAAGTCCAAAGGGGGTTTAAAAATATGAAGAAATTGAAGGGAAACAGTAAATAATCTTGGGAAAGGCTGGACCGATCTTGACGAGACTTTCAATAACTGATGTAATAAGGAGTAACTTAGGCTACTTTTATACTAGCTGCGCCGACGACTTCGTCCGGGTAGATACTGAACAATCATAAATTCTCACGCGGGCGAAGTCGCGGGCACAGCTAGTTAAAAATAAAAGAAGGATTATATTGCGATGATAAGTACCTACGTTCAGATATATTAGAATCAGAAGTTAGTAGGTAGGTACTTGTCTTCGGCTGCCGCCTCCTTGTTACAATGTATGTGCATAATTAATTAGTGTGGATGTCGGCAACCATAAAACCAAGAATAATGGGTTCTGCCAGCCGTCTTACTGTAATTCTTGAAAACTTTGTACTTTAATATGTACAGCATAAATAAGTAGGTACCGACTGAATTAGTAAGTAGGTACTGAAGTACAACAAAACGTGATCGTTTTGTTGTACTATTGTACATTCCAAGAAGTCAGTACTGAGCGACTCGGACTTGCGAATATACCTACCTCAATAAAAGAAGATAACCTATTATATACATATATTGGATAAAAAGGGAACTTAGCTGAAGGCCGGCAATATTGCAGTTTTATCCTGGTTGGACTGGACATGGAACAGATAATTTTGAAGAGGGTTTGCTTGAACGGATCCACCATTGTGAGTACGGTGATCATACCTACAACCATAATCGAGGTTAATGTTTCTTGTAAAATAGACTGTTGCCGTAAACATTAGTCTCGTTGATAGATTAAAAATTAGTGATTTGCAACAAAAAGCGATATTTTTTTATTTGACATATAGAAAGCCAGAGGTACGTAGTCGTCTATCATCCATTTAATCAACAATATATCCTCCCTTAGATAAATATTTAGAATTCATATCTGTGATCCTCGCAGATCCGACGTTATATGTGTATTTTCGTCTTCTACGTAAATATTTCCGAAGTAACAAAATAAACAAAAGTGTTTCCTCATAGGGAATATATTAAGTCGGTAAGTCTTCTTTACGATTCTATTAGGTACCTACTTAAAAAATAACATAGGTAAAGAATGTTTTTTCCGAAAAAGTTTGCCATAATTAACTTAGTATTTGTAGTCCCATAGCATGGGAAACCCATTGGTATTAATCATCATCGTACGATGTCATGTGAAGCCAGGGTCGCTAGAAATCATTATAACTATTAGGTACCTACTATCTACTACGAAGTAATAGTCCAGTTACAAATGACTTATATAGATGAAGTGTAAAATTTTGAATTAATTTTCATTTCGGTAGATAGGTACCTGTACTTACCCACTAATTAAATTCCAACTGCACTGTTTGAAACTCTACCACAAGTATTGCTGTAATTTTTAATTGCGAGGTACGAATTTAAAAGTCAGAATTAAAATGCTGGGATTTTTTTTATTTCGAATCTTATTTGCAATATTTTATTAAATCCGTTTTGTATCAAGCACACGAAAAGCGAATCTATCTGTACATAATAAATAGGTAAATACAATGTCACGTATATATTTTTTTTCATTATACTGTATTACTCTGTAACTACGGAACCCTACACTGCGCGTGGCGCACTTGACCGGTTTTTAGCTTAATAATCTCATACCTAAATCTCCACGAGTTTTGTATTTTACTAATAGCTATTTTAGTCATTATATTCTTAATCACTAAATAAACTTATAAAGTATCAGAAAAGTCAATTTTTGAAGTTACCTACGTGTTTGCTTCAGGTATTTTTTTAATAGAGAGATTCTTTGAAGTCCTAAATTATTTTACAGTTTACATTAAGTGAGTGTAAATAGATAAATTAGGTGAGTGTAATAGAAACACGATAAACTGTGTAGGTATATTAGAAACATGATCACAAAAACAGAGATTTCTATGTAAGTAGATGCGCTGCTCAGAGTGGATCTCCGTGTCGGAAATTACAGGGCCATAGGCACATTACCACCTGTCCGGAACATGATTGTGCTCAACACTACTATAAAGCAGCAAGTACCTACTTAGATTAGATAGTGCTGCGGTGCCAACGCCTTCGAACACCGTCACTGAAACTTTACCCCAAGTAGAGAGTTAAGTAAGGATTAAACTCTCACCATGTCCTCATGCTCCGACTGTAATAGACAGAGCAAACACTGTGCAAGTGAAAAACAGGAAGCAAAAATGGCAGGCGCTCGAACACGGTAAGGATGATAATAATTAATAACGTAAAGTAACTTCACGCCTGTAATCCACGAAGGGGTAGGCAGAGGTAAATGCATGCATTGAAGCATACATGCAAACACCCACGATTCGCCGGTTACGTTTTGACCCATGTAACAGGTGGCGAGCCTGTTGCCATCTCCGGGCACATTACCAAACTCCGAGGTACTGGGAAACTTCCAGAAAATGGAAAAATCCGAATAAAACCAGAGATAAAGGATTTTAAACCGTTATCTCTGATAGTCCCCGACCCGGAAATCGAACCCAGGACCTCCAGCGTAGTAGTAGTGGCCTGCTACCACTAGGCTACTGGGGCAGTTTAATAATAATTAATAAATTATTAATCTATACTAATATTATAAGGCTGAAGAGTTTGTTTGTTTGTTTGAACGCGCTAATCTCACTCGACTATTACTCGTAAAGTTGTTGAGTTCTAAGTACAATTACCACCGTTGAGCTGGCAGAGTAAAGGGGACTTGAATCTAACAAAAAATTGCACATCAAGGCTAAATATTTCAAAAATGGATCCTTTAATCGATAAATGGATTTCTAAAGCCCCAAAATATTTGTTTAAGTCCTAGGTATCCAACAATACTCCACACGATAGGATTATCATGAAAAAAATATAATTCCACTTACTGTAGGGGAGGTAGCGTAAAAAATGTTTTTCAAGATGTTATTACACGACTTCCTCCGCATAGAAAGTCTCTGAGCATAGCTGCGGATGCGGACAGACTGGTGGACAGTTCCTTGTAGGCTACACAACCTAAAAAGGCCTGGTAAATGAATTATTCATTCGGATAACATTTACATTCTGTGAGGGACACGTAAAAGTGAGATCTTCAAATATAAATGGTGCCTCGCTTAAAAATATCGCGCGAAATATCTAAGAAATTCATGGGTGTACCTGTATATCAATGGGTGTACCACCTGAATTTCTTAGATGTCTCTAAGCTGCTAGCTTCAATGGAAAACGAAAACGTAAAATTAAATAAAATCGCCATCCATTGACTGTATTAACGTTTGCTGCTTTATTCATATTTATTAAATATTACTTGTAAGTAAATTATCTTATTAGGTTGGGGAAAAAGTTTCTTCGCATTTTTTAAGATAATTCAAAACATTTTTTAATATAGTTTATATGAATGTATCTTCACGCCAGGTCCCTAACGGGGTAGGCAGAGAGTGTAGAGCGCCAGATATCCCGGTTCAGACAAACCTCTCGTGCCTCGTCTACCTTCATCATTCTCTTCATACATGCACGCCGATTCCTAAGACTTTTGACCCCACCATCAGACAGAATTCGACCTATTTGGTCATGGTAGGTCAGCCTTGGTCTTCCTGGGCCTCTGCAACCATCCACATTCGCATTGTATATCTGTTTAGTCATTCGCTCATTCGACATTCTTTCTATATGCCCGAACCATCGGAGCATGCCTTTTTTCATTTTTACACCGATACTATCATTCACACAAAGTCTCTTTCTTACATCTTCATTACGAACGCGATCGGTGAGTGATACACCGCAGATCTTGCGCAAGGATCTCATCTCGACCGCGTTCAACTTACTTTCATGCTCTTTCCTGCATACCCAGCTCTCGCTTCCATATAAAAGCGTTGGAGTAAGTACAGCATTATGTACGGCTAGTCGAGCCCGCTGGCTGAGATGTTTAGATTCTAGTAGCTTACCCAACGCTCCATTCACGCAATTCCCAGCAAGCACTCTTCTTTCTATGTCAGTGGTGTACCTACCATCCTTGCTAAAAGCACATCCAAGATATACAATTTCATCAACCTGTTCTAACACTGCATCATCTACTACTACCCTTGCATTTGTTCTCTGTTCATCTCTTTCAAATACTAATACTTTAGTTTTTAGTATATAGTTTATATAAATTTTTACTAAAGTATGTATATAACATTTTATTCGATAACCTTTTGCCATCTTGTTGGTAGGGACATGATCCCATTGCTATAAAAATTTTGGGACTTCTCATCAAAATACCGCGACAAGTGGATTTGGCAGTCCTCTCGTGATGTTAACCTAACATTGCATAAAGAATTCTGAAGAGACCGAAACAGGTGGAAATCTGAAGGTGCAAGGTCAGGACTATACGGCGGATGCATTAACAGCTCCCAGCCAAACTCTCTTAATTTTTGCTGAGTGGCTATAGATGTGTGAGGTCTAGCGTTATCATGATGAAACACCACACCCCTTCTGTTGATCAATTCCGGCCGCTTTCTCTCAACTTCTTGCTTTAATCTCATCAGTTGTTCGCAGTAGAGTTCAGAATCGATAGTCCTGCCTGGTGGTAATAGCTCATAATAAATAATGCCCTTCCAATCCCACCACTCACACAACATCACCTTATTGCGAGTTAACCCGGGTTTCGCCACAGTCTGTGAAGCCTGACCGGCCTTTGACCACGACCTTTTTCGCACGTTCTTGTCGTACGTGATCCACATTTCATCACCAGTTATCTGCTTCTTCAAAAATTATTCGGTTTCATTACGTCGTAATAAAGAATCACAAATGAGTACACGGTTCATTAGGTTTCTTTCAGTGAGCTCGTGAGGTACCCAAATATCAAGCTTTTTTTGTACCCAGCTTTTTTCAAATGCGCCAAAACTGTTTTGTGATCAATTCTCAGTTCTTCAGCTACGTCGTAACTACTGATATGTCGAACTTGCTCCACTTTTTCAAAAATGGCATCCATTTTATTCGTAATAGGGCGGGCGACCAGAGCGAGGTGCATCTTTGACATCAAAATTTCCAGATTGAAAACGCTTAAACCAAATTTGTGCTACTCTCACAGACACTGCACTAGGTTCATAAACATCGCAAATTTTTTCCGCGTCTTGCGTTGTATTTTTACCTTTTTTGTAGTAAAATTTTAAAATGTATCGAATTTCTTCATTAGATTCATTCATCTTGACAGTACGAAAAACAAATGAAAATAACACATTTGCCTAATTTGAATTTGGAATTATGTTCTTTAAAATTTTAACTTTCAATGATACCAAAACCAGCCAGATACAAATACTACAACCAAAGAGATTTTATTACAAGTTCATACATACGAGTACTATAATGCGAAAAGACTTTTTCCCCAACCTATTATTTATCTAAGTAGTAGGTACCTACTATCTACTTAATAGACACCTGTTTGTAGTTAACCACTGAAACCATTAGAAATACCATGAATATCTTTAACATAAATCAGCCGAAACACAATTAGTTAACTCAATGTGACTACAATATCCATATGGTTAATCAAAAATACATTGGATTCACAAAGATGATGCAAGACACGACGCGCTTTGCCACAGTAAAACCGGACTAAAGCTAAAACAGCTTACCTTATTCTGTCTCTCGTTTTAACACCCAGACTTTTATATTTCTATGTCTTTGTTCCACATTTCTACATGCATTGCTAAACTGCTCGAATAATTTCGTTCAATTCAGATTCGGTGTTCAGACTGTTCAGTGACCGTGAGTGATACGATTTCTGCTGTCAGGTCCACACTGTGTCTGTATACTTTTGAAATACAGTAATATTGTACGCGGTACTTATCACATAAAAGTACAGAATTGTGCGAGCAACCAATGTAAAAGTGAGAATATTGATTGCATTAGTATAATTTACAACAGTATCTGTAGTACAGCCGTTGCCGGTTCGTGTTAACATTAAAACGTGTCGCTGAATTCCAAAAACAAAATACCTATAATCATACCGGTTCTAAAGAAACATTTATCAAGGTGAGATTATACTTAATAAAAATTTAAACGTCTGTTTTTCAGTATAAACTATTATTTTTTAATACAAAGGGAATAATTGTTATGGTAATCTAGGGACGCTTATCAATTGTAGGCACTTGCTTGTCATAGTTGTCACTAACAATAAGTGCTTTTATAGACGCGTATCGAATTTCAACAAAGTGCTAGCATACATTTTGGATCGCTATTATTGAGTAGGTATCTAATTGACCTAATTTATGTAGGTAGATAGGTACATATTTGATTTAAGAAAATCAGTGTGATGGATATTACCATTTTAAACTTATCTTTCCTTATGCTTACCTATAGTCGTATAGGTACCTGTTAATTTTACTAGTGGTAGAGCTCCAGTGATGGAGCTCGCGGGCGTAGGCACTACCGAATTACCTAATATACTTGCCGCTAAATGGTAGTGTTCAGCACTATCGTGTTCCGGTCAGGTGGCACCTAATGTAAGGCCCTGTAATTTCCGGCACAGAGGCATAACACCTTAGGCCTCAGGAGTGGTAACGCATCTGCATTTTGACCTTGGTCTTTGTGTGGGTGTCTATAGGCTGCAGTCATCACTTAGCATCAATGTGAACTGCATGCTTGTTTGCCACATCAATTACATAAAAAAGAGACACAGAACCCACATAAAATTGCAAAGAAACCTAAAATTAAGTAGGTAGTACATATCTTAAACGTGTGATTTTTTTATTTTCAGCTCCAGCATACAATGTGTGGCATATGGGCAACATTTGGAGTGGACGGTGGCCTAAGTCCGACGTGTATCAAATGCTTTTCTGCTATTGCTCACCGCGGACCCGATGCCTGGCGAATAGAACAAGATGCTCGAGAGCCGCTCACAGTCTTTGGTTTTCAACGACTAGCTATTGTTGATGGCCTCCACGGCATGCAACCGATGCGTCTCCATTTGTATCCTCGTATGACGCTCATCTGCAACGGTGAGATCTACAACTGCAAAAGACTACGCGATCAATACGATTTCCCGTATGAAACCAACTGTGACGTAGAAGCTATTATTCACGCATACCAAAACTTTGGAATTGGTGATGCAGTAAGGAAACTTGATGGAGTTTTTGCATTTTGTTTAATTGATGGCGAAAAGAGAAAAATGTATATAGCACGAGATCCATACGGAGTTCGCCCTCTTTTTAGATTTCACGATAAAGAAAACGATGTTCTAGCGATATGTTCCGAGGCCAAAGGTTTGATTGGACTAAAACAAAAAGCTAGTGAAAATTCAATTCTGGAACAATTCCCACCAGGACATGTTCAGGTTTGGGATATGCTGGAAGGAGGAAAAGTGAAATTGAACACTACTGAACAATTCTATAAACCTGGGATCGCACCACATTTTAAGCCCTTTATATCCGAGGAAGAAATATCAAAACTGAATGTCTACGAAAAAACTGCATATTTGCTAGAAGCAGCTTGCCATAAAAGATTAATGTCTGATAGAAGAATTGGTTGTCTTTTGAGTGGAGGACTAGATTCTTCATTGATTACTGCGTTAGTAGTCAAATTAGCTAAAAAATATGAACTACCATATAAAATACAGACATTTGCTATAGGAATGGGAGATTCGCCTGATTTGGCCGCAGCTCGAGTTGTCGCTGATCATCTAGGCACAGAGCATCATGAAGTAAAATTTGATGAAAACGATGTCAGACAAGCATTAGATAACGTAATTTATCATTTAGAATCTTTCGACATTACAACTATACGAGCTAGTTTACCGATGTATCTTCTTTCCAAGTACATTAAAGAAAACACGGATACTACAGTGGTGTTCAGTGGAGAAGGTGCTGACGAAGTAGCTCAAGGATATATTTACTTTAGAGATGCTCCTTCGGAATCAGCTGGGCATGAAGAAAGCATACGATTACTTTCTGATATTTACCTTTATGATGGACTAAGGGCTGATCGGACTACAAGTGCGTTCTCTTTAGAACTACGTGTACCATTTTTAGATATCCAATTTACCAATCATTATCTAAGTATAGAGGCAAAACTACGCCAGCCACAAAATGGTGTGGAAAAACATTTATTGAGAACTAGTTTCGCCAATAGTGGTTTATTACCCGATTCTATATTATGGCGACATAAAGAGGCATTTAGCGACGGTGTAGCATCTCAAAAGAAATCTTTATTTACTACAATAGCAGAAATAATTGACGAACGATTAAAAGATGATAGTGTAGTTTACTCTGGTGTTCAACCTTCTACATCAGAATCGAAATATTACCGATATGTATTTGAGAAATCTTTCCCAGGTCAACAAAATTTCACGCCATACTATTGGATGCCGAAATGGGTGCAAGTGTCCGATCCATCAGCCAGATTTATAAAACATTACGCAGCTACGTAATTTAATGCTTGTATAATAAATAGAACATTTATTAAGGAATATTCTTTATTTCTCTATATAGATTGAATATTTGGAAAATATTCCCTTTTTAATATTTATACGAGAGATCCAAGACTACGCCTTGTATATTTATTTTAAAATGGTGGTCTTATAGAATCAATAAAATTTTCCAAACAAAGACAATTTACGTGCTTTAGAGAATCATGCGGTGTAATATCTTGTTGATAATCAGCGAATCTTACTCTCTCGTTATTAATTTTTCGACTTGGTATGCTTACTTTACTTGTATAATCAGTAATCAAATCCGAAACACTTAGATCAGAATAATTGGATATTGGTATATTTGCAAGGGAAGTTGATTTTTCCGTATATATAATAGATTGCCCCACAGAATGATCTGTACAAAATATTTCAGACTTTGTCTCTGATTCTTCATCTTTTAATATCTTCGTTTCTCTTGCGGCTAAGAAGTTTAATATAACCAAGCAACTGGGACAAAACATTTCTTTAGCAAGAGATGTCTCAATATCTTTATGAGATTTCATTGTATCATTATAATATGTAACTGTTAAACTTGGCGTGGCCTGTACGAATCGATCATGGAAACGAGATTCTACTTGTAAATTAATATCTTTATGTTTACACTTTGTCTTGGATTGGTGCTTTCTCTTATTTTCTTCACAAGTTCGACAACTACAGGAAAGAGTGGCTAATTGTTTTTTAAGCAAACGGAGCTCTACAGGTTCATTTTTGTGGCTGTTGTCTTGAACATCTTTCTGCAACATCTTATTTATTTTTTAGAGGTATTTGAAGCTATTTTATATATTATGCTAAAAGATACATATTTATTTGTTTCCCATTTTCAGACTTTTATTTTAAATAAGTAGGGCTTATTTATTACCCATTATCTAGAAATGACACTCACTTAGTTTCGATAAAGCAGGATTTTATTTGAAGAAAACATTTTTACGGATCCAAAAATGTACTTTGAAACCAATTTGAAACCATTTGAAACTTTGAAGTATTTTTATTCTGTCACTATGCTTCGTCTAGAAATGTTACGTTTTCATGAAACAATAAGTAGTTTTCTTGTACCGGAGAAGGAGGAGGCAATCTAGTTCCTTAATGTTTTTTTTTAGGTAGTAGCATCAACGTGCATCGACGCATCGATGATAGAACCAAAGCTGTGTTGTGTCGTCGATGGACACCACAAATAGATATCCATGACCACTGACAACATGCTCTTACGTAGTATTTGTATCATAGATATATTATCTATGCCTATCCGACCCATGAAAACTGTCATAAAATGACTGTAATAAATATTCATCCCAAAGATCTCTTTGTCTACAATTAGCTCTTATCATACATTACTGTATTCATTTACTTACCCACAAAATCATTACAATCAAATTCGAAGACCAATATTTCCAGTAAGTAAATACAAAGATAATTAATTTGTTATCCTTGGTTTAATTTCATTATTTATTAATAAGTTTACCTATATGTTTGTATGTGATTATTATCATGATCAAGGGGGTAGTTCATTAATTACATTAGGTAGATATGCATGAGGCGTTTTTAGCGAATCAACTTCCCCCGAGGGAGCCCCTTTGGTAAGAGGGTGAGATATCGTGAGATTTATTTCAATCTCGTCTCCCATCCCCTGTTTAAAAATATTTTGTAAATGTATGCGTGTACGTCAATGATAACATATAACATCATTGGTGTACGTAGTGTAAATGCGTCATTCAAGACAGATTTTTTTTTCCAATATTCATAGGGTATGTTTTTAGTATTATAGCTAAAAGACAATTATCAACATTTCTGCATTATATAGATACGCGACCAAATAGCAGCATTGTGAACGAGAAAACATGAGTCATTAAACTATTTTTACTATGAAAAGAGGCGAAGGCTCCAAAAGAAAGACATCCCCACCCAGACACGCAAAATCTAAAGTATGTAAATGTTGTAGGTAGTAGGTACCTATATTTTGTTTTAATTAGTAAAATAGATGTCTGTAGTATCGATAGACCTTTATTTTATCATCATCGTTTCAAGCGAAAGACATCCACTGCTGAACACGGAACACATGGACAAATGCTTGACCTAAATATACAAGCCACAACCATTGATATACAAAAAACCCACAACGAACGGTCAAGGACCGGTTCAACCAGCGATTACGCGCCACCTTCACCAGGTCGTTGGTCCTATCGAGACTGACCTGTCCACGCTTCGCCTCCGTCTCATTCGAAGCATTGCTCTCTGCGTGACTTTCATTCTTATGAGGCGCATAGTGAGCAACCACGTTTCAGTTTCACTCACTGGTCAAAGACCTTCATCTTGACATACCTTCTGGCGTGAATGTTGCTCAATCCTGTCGGATACGGCGATACCCTCTTTCACGAAGTACCTACCTACGAGTACCTACCTGATAGTAGTACCTACAACCGGGTAGTATATTCAACCACAATAGGACTTAGGAGTGGGTATAACATGGAATTTAACATGACTTTTTTTATGTACGGAAGGTGGCAAACAAGCTTGCAGCTCACATTGATGTTAAGTGATGACTGCCACCTATAGACGTCTACAGAAAAACCAGAGGTCAAAATGCAGACGCAATGCCACGCCTGAGACACACCGCGGACACTCCGCCAAAATTCCATACAAACGCTTATTTTGGTCTCTATTACACAGACATCAATCAGTGACGTGTATTTACACGTGCACCTGTGTGCGTAGCACGTAGAAAATACCAACCGTCGCCCATAAGAGGGGAGGAGGTTGGGACGTCGAAGTGTCAGTTTTATACGTAGTATTATTACATATTCTCTGCCTGAGATCTAAGTTGCTATGTCTCTGTGATAGTTATTACGGAACCATCTAATAGGTTGGGGAAAAAGTCTTTTCGCATTATAGTATGTATGAACTTGATAATAAAATCTCTTTGGCTGTAGCATTTGTATCTGGCTGGTTTTGGTATTATTGAAAGTTAAAATTTTTAAGAACATAATTCTAAATTCAAATAGGGCAAATGTGTGATTTTCATTTGTTTTTCGTACTGTCAAGATGAGTGAATCTAATGAAGAAATTCGATACATTTTAAAATTTTACTACAAACAAGGTAAAAATGCAACGCAAGCCGCGAAAAAAAATTGCGATATTTATGGATCTAGTGCAGTGTCTGTGAGAGTAGCACAAATTTGGTTTAAGCGTTTTCAATCCGGAAATTTTGATGTCAAGGATCGCCCTATTACGGATAAAATGGATGCCATTTTTGAAAAAGTGGAGCAAGATCGACATATCAGTAGTTACGACGTAGTTGAAGAACTGAGAATTGATCACAAAATAGTTTTGGCGCATTTGAACAAAGCTCGGTACAAAAAAAAGCTCGGTATTTGGGTACCTCACGAGCTCACTGAAAGAAACCTAATGAACCGTGTACTCATTTGTGATTCTTTATTACGACGTAATGAAACCGAATCATTTTTGAAGAGGCTGATAACTGGTGATGAAAAGTTGATCACGTACGACAAGAACGTGCGAAAAAGGTCGTGGTCAAAGGCCGGTCAGGCTTCACAGACTGTGGCGAAACCCGGGTTAACTCGCAATAAGGTGATGTTGTGTGTGTGGTGGGATTGGAAGGGCATTATTCATTATGAGCTATTACCACCAGGCAGGACTATCGATTCTGAACTCTACTGCGAACAACTGATGAGATTAAAGCAAGAAGTTGAGAGAAAGCGGCCGGAATTGATCAACAGAAGGGGTGTGGTGTTTCATCATGATAACGCTAGACCTCACACATCTATAGCCACTCAGCAAAAATTAAGAGAGTGGCTGGGAGGTGTTAATGCATCCGCCGTATAGTCCTGACCTTGCACCTTCAGATTTCCACCTGTTTCGGTCTCTTCAGAATTCTTTATGCAATGTTAGGTTAACATCACGAGAGGACTGCCAAATCCACTTGTCGCGGTATTTTGATGAGAAGTCCCAAAATTTTTATAGCAATGGGATCATGTCCCTACCTACAAGATGGCAAAAGGTTATCGAACAAAATGGTACATACATACTTTAGTTAAATTTAAATAAACTGTATTAAAAAATGTTTTGAATTATCTTAAAATATGCGAAGAAACTTTTTCCCCAACCTAATATTACCATCTAACCGGAACACGATAGTGCTGAATACTGCTGAACACTACCATTTAGCGGCAGATATAAGAGGTAATGCGGTGTTGCCTACGCCCGCGAGCTCCGTCACTAGAGTTCGACCACCAGAAAAACCAACTGTAACCACGAGGAACAAATAATTTCAACCCTAATACTCGTACCTAGGCGAATTAAACGTATCCGTTGTTTTCAGCCCTTCTGTGATTGCAATGACTGCTTATGCAAAAAATGTCCAGATATCTTGGAAAAGTTATCAATACCAACGGGCTCGAGTCGCCTTGGAACGAAGACTAATAAACCCGTCAAAGGAAGGAAATCTGAAGTGAAATTAAAATTAGAACAAGACATACAAAAACATAGTTTATTAGACATTATTAAAAACGATGCGGATTGTGCTTGCGAAACAGTAGCGCATGCTGTAGAATCTCATGTACACATGAATCTTGGCACGGGCTTAACAGAGAAACGTCAAGTAAATAGGTCTTCTGAGGCAGAACTGAATAAATGAAAACACCGTGTTTCATTTTTAAATTTTGATATAATACAATACATTGTAATATAGGTAACTACATGGTATGTGGCAAAAAGATTGATTAGCAAAAAATGTAAAACAAAATGCAACATAATTGTACAGGATTTACACCCACAGCCCACAAAATATACCTGTAGCACCTGGCATATTTAAAAATATTTACTGGAATTAAATGTTCATTTAACTTTTGGCTGTTTATCATTAAATTCAATGTGTCGGAAAAGATTTATCTTTTGCTATTCTGAATTACAACCCAGTGAGATTTGTTATGCTTGTAGTAGTTTAATCGAGTAATGTATTCAATTCGTTTCGCTCAGGCTGCGTTTTTTCAACTTTTTTAAATTTCTCGCACACGTAATTCCAATATTTTGCCCTAATTTTATCATATTTGGTTGCTAACGCTACACAGAGTTCTATCGCTCTATCGCCATTATGAAAACAATTGGTTTCGCCTTTTTTAATAGCCTCATCGCACACGTCTATCAAAAATGCTAATAAAAACGGTGACCGACATTTGTTCTTATACAAATCTTCACAGAAATTTGTAACTACAGCGTTACCATTCAAACCGCGTTTGTCGTGTAGTAAAACACCTCTCAAATAATTCCATGCGCTCTCGTTATTTTTAACAAACTTAATCTTTTCCATAGTATAACATATTTCTTTCTGTACGTTGAGATCCGACCATCCTAAATAATTGTTCATGACGAAATATCGTTGATTCCATGCTGAATTGTTACGGACATCATCCAAGATCAAATTGTCTACAAACGCCATTTCCTTGTCGAATAACCTGCGAACAAAATGAGAATTTCACTATTATTATGTCGTCGACCACATATAGGTACATACAAGACAGTGGGCATATCGTAAACCTGTATTAAGACTGAGACTTTTGCGCTCGGCGATTACTAGGTGCAGTAGACTACTTACCTAAAATAACAATAATATACGCGCTTACTCAGTGGCGTTCTAATAGATATACGATGAAGGATATAATTAGTATCAACCTATGTTTAGGGACACTTTACGAAGAGGTAGGCAGAGGTGCTTGCACAATAGTACCTACACATATAATCACACAATATCTATAATCTTACCCATGTATTTCATTCTAACGATTCACCAATTATGAGGAACTGGGTATATTCTATATGAATATCGAAGAGAAAACATTTATATGTACCTATTATTGTAACGAATAGACCGATTTTATTCACCAATTGAATCCTAAATTTATAAATTAGGTATCACCTGAGTAACATACGGCTAAATACTCAAACGTTACTTAAATCTAACTGGGACTTAAAAGTCTTCTGTCTTTATAAAACACGTTCAAACGATAGAGATAGCGCACATTAGAGGGTTGCTTAAAATTGAGTGGCGTTTGAGTATTCGGCCAATAGACTACTTTTATCCATTAACTCACGGAATCGGAATCAACGCGGAGGATGCAACCACGGTTAAGTTTTTGAGACAAAATTTTATAGCACCACTTTGTTAACGTCATTAATATGTATATTCCCTCCTCCTAGTACTAATTCTGTGAACTAAGTTGCGAACAGACGGACGCACGGACGGACGTATGTAGGTACATGGCGAAGCAATAAGGTTTTTTTGTAGCCTACTTAATACTAAAGGCCCATTACAACTGTAAGATATTATTTTTTATAACAAATAGTTATATGGCGAAACTATAAGGGTTTTTTGTAGATTGCGCACATATTAACCAGTAACCACCCTAAGCACATATTAAAACTATAATATAAGCTACAAGTAGAATCTTATAGGTAAGTCGTATTAATCGTATTTATTTAAACTTTCTTGCACAAATTGGTACATGTGGCGGACTTAATGCTAAAAAGCATTATCTTCAAGTCAACCTTTGGGAAGTGGTGAGAATTTAACTGAGGTGCAGTGAGAGACCAAGAAGAATAACAAAGTGAAATTAAAAAAAATACTAACATCAAATTTTCATATAAATTCATACAAGTATTTTATTATACATGTTATACATAAAATGGTAGGCTCCTACTTACATACGAGACTAGCATTTTTTTTTTAAATTTATAACCCTTAATTTTCTACCACCAACCCCCATTTCTTCATAGCGGTATTAGAATCTCCACTTTTAATCAATTAGGCGATACGTTCGTCGGGACAGTTACTTACTATAGTAAAATTTACTACTAACAGGACTTCAGTAGCAAATAGGTACAAACATAATCTGATTCTAATCTCCGCTAAATAGCAACACTACTATTTAGCGTACTGGATTTAGAATGTACTGGAGTACATACGCATAATTTCTGAGTACCAATTGACTAAAATGACATTAATTGCTTACTTATCTTCTTACCAACTGAACTAATTACTTCATTTAAAAAAAATACTTACAAACAAAGCAGTAGCAGTATTCAGACAAGTAAATATTATAACGAAGCAGAAAAATATGTTACACATTTCATGGTCAGTTATCTTAACGGATCAAAAATAACCTTGACTATTATTACATGTACTTAAGTATAAAATGAGAGCCTAAAGTATAAATTACCAACCAACGAATTTAATTTAAGGAGCGATTCCATTTTTAAATTAATTTGACAGTTATTTAATGTGAGACGTTTCCATGTCATCTGTCTTGTTACTGTGAAAATGTGGCAAATTTACTTCTTAAACTGGAACCGTACTACCAAAAGGCATGTCCTGTCTAGTACTTTAGTACATATAGGTCAATGCTTGAACAGGTGGTACAGCTCCAGTGACGGAGCTCGCTGGCGTAGGCACCACCGCATTACCTAAGATACTTGCCGCTAAATGGTAGTGTTCAGCACTATCGTGTCCCGGTCAGGTGGTTATGTACGGCCCTGTAATTTCCGGCACAGAGGCATAACACCTTCGGCCTCAGGAATGGTAACACATCTGCATTTTGACCTCGGCCTTTGTGGGTGTCTATAGCCTGCAGTGACCACTTAACATCAATGTGAACTGCATGCTTGTTTGCCACTGCCATTACAAAAAATTGCTAGAAACCAGTTTAAATTACACTCTAACAAAGGGTGCAGACACCATCACATTACCTCATCTATTGCCGCAATGCGTAATGAGTGAGTACAGCATGAAACAACTCCTTTATAAACAAATGCGATATTTCTTACCCAAAGGTTTTGACAGCCCACTGCCTATGTTGCCAAGCATGATAATTTTTAGGATCTTGTAAAAGAGCATCTCCAGTCAAATCTAGTTCTAAGGATGGGTCTTGAAGCCATTCTACAAGAACTCTTCTATGATGCCACACCTGTAATGTGCATTAACAAAATACATCCTGGATTGTAAAGTAACATTCATACTTTACAATCCATACAAATATTAATTAATGGCATTATTTTTTCATATTTTAATTATTAGATAAATTGGTTAATGGAATTCAATTTGACACTATCATATTTGCACAAGATAACTTCAATTTAAATTTTCATCTGCCTCAATAGTTTAGTGTTAGCAGGCCTCTACTGTTACACTGGAGTCCTGAGTTGGATCCCCAGGCCGTGGGATATCAGAGATAAAAGGGTATTATCCTTTAATTTTGGTATATTTTTTCTATTATCTGGATGTTTTCCAGTGTCACCCTCGGAGTTTGGTAATGTGTCCAAAGATGTAAATAGACCGGCGAACCGTCGGTGTTTCCCTGTATGCTATATGCTCTGTCTACCCCTTCGGGGAATACAGATGTGAAGTTACGTGGAAATTTGATATTCAGTTAAATCACTGAAGTCTTACATACAAAATGTTAAAAAATTTACTTTGATTGTTATCATTTACTTTCAGCAAATATATTGATTAAATGATCAAACTTCTTAATTTTATATAATTTTTAAACGATAGAATTTAAATTCATTAATATCATACTCCAATATATTAAGTACTTACTTAAAACTCTTAAGAGGACTAGTAAGTTTAATTCTCCTGAATATACCTACTTAATAAAATAGAAATAGAAATAGAAAATATTTTTATTTCGAATAGATCTTTACAGATACTTTCAAAACGTCAATAAATCATTAACTACCTAGAGCAAATAACCATTAGTAAAAGCAAAATCATATATTAATAGTAAATTAAAATTATAATTTAAACTAAGTACTTGGTTAAAACATAATAATCATAAAAATTTTCAATTCCTTCAATTATAATAAATGAAGAAAAAGAAAAACTTATTCGTCAAGATCAATGTTATTCACTTAGCAAAGTTCCAAGTGCAGTCACTACTGAGAAGAACTCCGCTACCCAACAAACTCAGTAAGAGCTCTTTTAAATGAGAGCTTAAATCTAGTACAGATTATCATGAAAAATCAAATAATGTGAACGTCCATAGCATAGATGCAAATAAAAGCTCTATTAGTTAAATAAATACCTGATAATTTTTTGGAGATGACTTTATTACAGATTCCACATAGTCCAGTTCAGATCTTAAATCTGATCCCAAAGCCTGTAGTAGGTCTCTCCTGAAAGTATAATTTAATACATCAAAATAAAGCTGAGGTCTGTGCTACATATTATATCAGCATACAATAGATAATGACCACATATTCATCATATTCATCATCATCATCATATCAGCTGAAAAATGTCAACTGCTGGACCAAAGTCTCCTCATAAGGAGGATACTAAACTTATGCCATAATCGCCACGTTTGGCATGTGGATTGGCTATTGCAGTGGTAGTTTTATCGCAGGATGCTACTGCCCATTTTGCCTTATTGCATTTACTACATTGTTCGGTTGACTGTCGTCACGTATTGACAGCAGGATATATTATATCCTCATAAATATAATATGAGATATAACAAAAGCACCACACTGTTGAATATTTTGATAATAACAAATCATTACATTCACTCACCTGTACTGCCACACAGTGTAATTGGCAGGATTAAGTTCAACAGCATCTTTGGTCAATTGCAAAGCCCGTTCAGATTTCTCATTGTTTAGTAGAACAGCTCTAAAATAATCATAGACATCTTCAACTGAAAATTTCAAATGAAATATATCAAATTATGAACACTTTAAAAATTGTCATACCTACATAAAGTATTTTATAACACATAGAAGTTTATTTAAAATTTAAATAAATTGAAAGAAAAATCTTGCTTTCTTTAAATTGTAATTCTTCTTGAGGATCGAGTGAATATTTAAGTCCGCTCGTAAAAAAGAAGAGTAAGTCAATTGTCATATTTTTCTCATGAGCTGACAGGTTAAGAGTATAAGTTATAATTAACAAACTGTATCCATTGGTTAGCATTATATAAGATTATAAATTGTACATTACAAGCCTCATTCTAATTTTTGCTTAAACTTTTTAAGCGAAAACTTTAATTTTTGTAGCATTAAATTTGCACTAAATGAGCATTTTATTTGTAAAAAATTGTTAGTGATTTTGCCCAATTGGACTTTCCAACTTCAATTACGTATAAACAAAATATAATATATTTGTTATGCTTATACAGTAGCTTAGTATCAAATTTGTTATGCAGACATAATAAATAAAATAACAAAGAAACAAGTTCTTATCATCAAGGTCTCAGTTGTACAACTACAATTGGGCACACAAGAAAGTTAACAACCTCAACTTGAACAGGTTATAAAATTATATTACATTGATTTATTTGTGCTAGAAGAATGCTAAACAAGCAAGCCATAGTAGATAATAAGTGAGCACTAGTTTTTATTTCCATAGAAAAACTAGTCTTAGATGCACTTATGTTAAGATAACTGTATGGTATGGTGATGATGTAACTGGAAAACTGTATTGTTAAACACTATCTTTAACGGCAGATGAATTAGATTACACAGCGGTTATACTCTTGAAATCCCTTACTGCTCTGCCACCATGTTGAGATGTATCAGCTACATTTTCTAAGTATCATTATTACTAACAACCTAATATGGTATAAGCAAACATACATTTTTCAGAGTGTGCTATAACAACTACTGGGTTAGGACCGTCATTTTCTGGTACAGGAGTCACGTCGCTCCAGTCTGGTCTTTCCTTATAAAATATCCACGAATCATAACTATCACCACTGTCGGACATCTCCACAGTTTTGATTCAAAGTGAATACTGAATAGTACTGATATAAACTTCGGAAAATCTAAACGCACACAGTACTCAAAGTAAACAGGAGCTACTTTATCAGTAAGACGTGCGGCAATAAATGTAGGGTTTATCTCGTATCTTTAATTAAACACAGGTAATTTTATTTATTGCGGTAACATACTTGGCAACTTGGCAAGCAATTTGGAATACAAAATACAAGTACGAAAACGAAGAAAAGGACTTTTGTAAAGTTGACGTAAAATGTCAATTGACTCATCATTATGGGTACATTCCGCTTAACGTCTACAACGCCCTCGACTGCTGAAGTCTGTTAAAGTAGCCATTCCACGAACAATAAAAAAAAAACTTGCGTCGCCGGCTATAAATTACTTTAAAAAACTTTTGTACACTAAAATAGCAATGTAGTAAGTAGCAGTCCTTTGCGAGAACACATTCACATAGTCATAATCGTTACAGTCGACTAACGGAACGTAACAAATTTTATACGTCAGAATGTGTCACATGTCGCTGTGACATATATAAGACGTTTCATAAACTAAAGTTTGGGAGTTTGGGCGGGAACCTTGAAAGAGGCGTATGGTGCTCTTATTTTATTTCATTTTCTTGGTGTATTTTTAAGTTATATTGAATAAAGTTGGTGGCATTTTGTTTGATATAGGTTTATTACAGTGCCTGTGTATAGTGAAATAACAGTGCGAAAACACGACCTTTCAGGTTGCCTCCAAAACTTCATTGTAAATGTTCTGGTAAAGTAGCCATCGCTTTACTCGAATAACTTGACTGTAACTCACTTGACTGACATATTATACTTGATAACTTATATACTTGATACTTACCTATTA
This sequence comes from Macrosoma leucophasiata, assembly GCA_036365455.1. Taxonomy (NCBI): domain Eukaryota; kingdom Metazoa; phylum Arthropoda; class Insecta; order Lepidoptera; family Hedylidae; genus Macrosoma; species Macrosoma leucophasiata. The sequence goes on along the minus strand of JAWQUS010000003.1, from coordinate 11,300,600 downwards.
TACTAACTTTGACGCTGCTTAAATTAATACGAAATATCGTTTTACTTGACACTGGCAATATGCGTAATAGCGATGCCATAATAATAAAAAAAAAAAACTAAAATAGCGTTCAAGATAAAATAAATCAAATTAAATGCTTGTGTTTTACCACAGTTTAAGAAAATAGACACCTTATAATTAAAACGTTCTTAGGCAAGTAGTCAAATTAATTAATAATAATATAATGAATACCTACTCAATCAATAATATAATAATCGTCATCATTTAATATCACCTAATCTCTTAAAACTTAACACCGATCACACAATACTCATTACATTACACCAGTGGCGAACTTAGGTCATCAGAGGCCCGGGGTAGCATTAGGAGGCCCAATGCTGGCGTTACCGCCATTGATACTTCGGGCAAGAATAATGTAAAAGTTAAATTGAGGAGCAGACAAAAACATGCTAGCAAAAAAACGACATTTCACTCTGTGGGGTCTAAAATACTTTAAAAACTTGGTGTAAGTAAAACTTTCATGATTCAAAACTCAGTCGACCTGTGTGGAGGCCCAGTCCCAACCTCTTCGGTAAACAACGCTTTCGAGGCAAAAGTCAGGGTAAGGAATATCTGCCGATGTATGGCAGGTACGCACATGCAACTTGAAGGAAAGGAGCTTCAATCTCTCCCTGTTCCTCCCCCTCACCTATTCCTCCTCAGTACGTAGATCGCTGACGACCTTCTCTGTCATGAGATGGGTCATCGTTTTCTCGTATATAGGTACGTGAATGATACCTAAAGGGGTAAGGTTCCGCAGGTTCGACAGCTTTGAGTTGAGGACCTGCTCATTCGGTACCTCGAAGGTTTCGATTTCGACGACGACGAGCGACGTTTCCGATTCAACCAGGGTGAAAAGTCCCAATAGCACTTACTCCCCTATCTGGAGATTAAACCCGGGACCCGAGTGGACCTTACCTTAATAGTGGCTACATACTTACTGAGGCAGTTTTTATCTAGTTTTCTTAGGTGTACCTATTAAACGTTGCTTTGATGAATCTTGGTACAAATCGTATAGCTCTGGAAATTGACCTCTAACAAAGGACTAAGTATTATTTTATTATTAGGTATTTTATATCATTATTTTATTTATTGCATTTTTTCACAATAACACGTGCGAGTGAAATATTTCTTAAAAAGATGGAAAGAAAAATAAGCAGAGAATATCCGAAGGCGATGAATTGAAATGTGAAAAAAAAACGACAGTTAGCAGACTAGGTAAGTACATTGTTCAAGTTTTAGTGATCTCATTCTGTGGTTATGTGGTAATGGACTTCAGTAGCTCAGTCGCAAGGGCGAGTTGAGTGGTGATTCCAGCAGGCGCGGGTTCATGTCCGGCCTCAATACAATTCAGATTTATTTTCTTTAACTAAAGAAAAGAAAAAAATAAAAAGATAATATTTAAAAAATCTTTTTTTTATTTAACATAAATTAAATAAATATTATTATGCTACTATAAGGTAATAAATAAGGAGGAATCTTTGAGCTCATTTACAACATAATTAAATAATTAAACTAAGATCGTTGCATTTTTTCCTTTACCAGGCGTAGGCGAGTCCGAGTCCATTAGTGTATGTCATGTGGGAGACAGCAGGGGCTGCTGAGTATGCCACTCCAAGAAGGCCTCCAGCAACCTGAAAACGCATTGGTAGTTACTTATTTTATTAGATTTTAAGTCCTTAGAAATATTATTATATAAAATTTCCAACATAAATCTACTAAGCAAGTAATACATAAATACTTATGAAGGAAATCTTCTTCTAGAAGAGCTTCTAACTTTAGGTACTCGGTAGGTACTATTTATAATTATAATAGTGGAACACATTTTTACACAGGTACCTACATATACTTAAAATAATCTGGACTTTCCGTGTAAGAATTATAGTCTATTTTGCTAAGTACAAAAATGCGGAAAATATATTTAATATTATTGAAATCATCTATAGATAGCTACGTTTATCTGTTCTTGAGGATTTTCCTCTCGTCTTTTCCGTCCTTTTCTTTTGGGGCGACAGTCGGTTGATCTATCGAAGATAGTTCTAGCTGCGTTGTGTCGTCGATGATCGAAGACTATTGACGGGTTGTGACAAGCGATGTTAAGTAATAGTAGAAACACACGTCAAGATTTGGTACGGAGCGGACCGCGGATTTTGTACACTCCGAACCAAATCTGATCATGTGTGCAGGAGTCCGGTGGACATAATTATTATTAATGAAGTCCGATGCGGTCCGCTCGGGCGGTTTTTTTCGGCGGATTCGGTCCGCCGTACCGAATCCGGTCGTGTGTTACTACTTTTGCTTAGGTCTTAGGTATTACTTTTCTGTAGGTACGGGCTTTTCTTCTACTAAATTATTAATGTCATCTGATTCGGATTATGTATTTCCATTTTCGTCGAGGCGGAGTGAAACAAGAGAATATTCAAAAAGCCAAATTAAACCTTGATAACATTTCCCATCCGCCATAAATTAATAGGAATATCAAGCTGCCTGAAATTGCGGAGCCTCTTGACTGGTTTGGAAGTCCTACCCCGCTACCAGGGACTATCTGCCTCTAACACGTCGAGAGCGTGTTCAGGACGTCAGGGAATGTTCTGTGGGCGCGCGAAGGAAAGAAGAGATTGGTTAGAGTGAATTTACCTTAGCAACAGGAGCAGCAAGGGGTGCAGCAACACCGACGTGGGACACGTAAGGTGCAGCCAGACCGGAGTAGGCAGGCGCTACAGCGACGCCCGGGTTGCTGACGCGGATGTCAGACTTGCGCACGCTGGAGAATGGGGTATCGATGGCCTTTGAGTATGTGGATACCTGTGAATTGTCAATTTTACTGTTGATATGCTGACGACTCTTAGGTACGCTTGTGTCCTCCAAAATTATTGAAAATAAATTATTAAAAAAAAACTATAAATACCTGGCCAAGGTTGAAAGGTGAACGCAATATGTTGGAGTGTTGTGAAGCTATAGCTGGTTGGGCAGGGTAGTTATTGTACCCGTTCCATCCACCGTAGGCCCCATAGCCTCCATAGCCCCCATAGCCCCCATAACCGCCATAACCGCCATATGCGTAGGGAGACCCGTATACGCCCACCGGAGAGAGTAACCCTCCAGCTTGAACCGCTGCCACGACGCACGCTAATAATAGAACCTAAAAATCATATTAAATAAGTTATAATATTGTAGTAAGTATGTCTAAAGTAATAAGTACTTACACCTTTCACTGTCCTGCCTGGCAGACCTGCGGTAGTCCAGTAAATGACACCCCACATTTGCTTCCCAGTCATAATAAAGCATTCAAAAATTTTCATTAAGAAATAAAAATGAATATTCTATGAGGTTTAATTAAATGCTAAATAAAAAAAGTTATAGAAATTTTGTTGAGCAAAAGTGGTTTTATTTATAATACTTAAGTGTTGTTTTTTTAACACGACTGAAAGGCACAAGTGAAGTATCAGGTTTGTTTCTCTATGGTTGCAGGAATATAAGGCAGGATTATGATTGGTTACCCTAACAGCCTGGACGTCCTAACCATCCCCAGTGTTATGAAAGTCAAGTTCCCTTTCTCTATCGAATCGGTGTTAAAATTAAATACTTGATAAAATCTCTGTTGCAGTTGGCTTGGTAAGGCTGCCCCCCCCCCCCTCCCCCTCCCACCAATTGTAATCAAAAATACTGGATCCACCGCAGTCGAACAGTCATAAATTATGGTGGTATGACTGTGTAATTCATTAGATAGGTTTAATGAAGTAGGTATGACTCATTTATGTATACCAGCACAGCGCGCGTTTTCAAAGTGTATTAGGTACACGAATCACGAGGGTTTACCAAGTTTCCTTGAATCAGTTTCTATTTCTTATAATACCACATATTTCGACGATACTTACAATTTACACAAATTCAATTAAAATTACCAATCTCCGAAGATAACAACCCATTTTCGTTATCATCGAGTTTAATCCCGGCAGTAAATTAATGAAGTAATTTTAAGGTCCCAGCAATCACTTATCGACTAGGTAGTTCTATTTTTTAGGTATTTGGTTATTATTAGTTCTTTACGTGTATCTGTGACATAATTATTACATGTGTTTGACGACGCGGTTGTTGACCAGCGGTGTGTGACGCTGACGACCGCTTGATTCGAGGGTAGCGATTTCCATTCCCGCACCGGGACAAATATTTGTACCTACCTATGGCCTACAGATATTTGCTTCGGGTCTGTGTGTATTGTTTATATATCGATTCTGTGATTGTGTGTGTACAATACATACAAATACTATACATACACAAACTCGCACCTACGACCAGTGGTGGATTTACCAGCAGGCGGAGTAGGCTGGAGCCTAGGGCGGCAAATTTTAAGGGGCGGCAGAATTAGTTCATATTTTTTTTATTTCTATTTACAAAATTACTGTTAAAATTATCAAGGCTCAGACCATAGTTCCCAATGATTCTAACCATAGAAAAAAAGTTGCTTACATCACCTTCCGGATTATGAAGCATAAAACATAAAGTTGAAATTTTATTGATAGAAAATATACCTAATTGATATGATTGTAAATTACGATATCAAAATATAGGGGCGGCAAATTTGTAAGTCCGCCACTGCCTACGACACAGTTTTATAGCTAGTGGGGCTGTGAGTAGCTACTGAAATAATATAGGTAATATTTAGTAGGTTATAGGTTCCTATTTCGTTCGAATATTTAACATAATTAATATAAAATAAAAAGAAGTAGCTTTCATTTATACACAATAAGGTCAATAAGATGGCAATAACTAAGATACAATATTAAATTAACAACGTTTAAAAAGCCCTTACCTTTATAAACATTTTGCGTGTTTAACCCTTCAAACTCGGGTGCAATATGGTATAATACAAAATCCTTTAAGCTTTTATAGTAAGTTCAACACATATATCAGTGCATAGGGTGCGTGAGTAGGTATGTGTGATAACATGTTTCTAAGATATAATATATGAGATCATTCATTGTATGCGAGCGTATTGCGTTCATGGAGGTCTAGAAAAACCGAACGCAGGTGTGTACCATATCTACTATCTAAGCAAGGACAATGCATTCGGTTCAGAGTAGAATTGATTTGATTGAAAAGCATGAATAATACAATACTATTGTCATTACGAGAATTAGGGAACTTGAGTTATTAAGTCTCATTAAAATAAATCTTTGATTTATTACTGCCTTCATAAGTGGGTACTAACGAAGGCACATAAAATAAATCTGCATGATCTGGATCTGGATGACTTGCAAAAGTCGCAAAGTTTGAACAAAAAATAATCAGTTAATATGTACCTACCTAAGTAGAAACTGTTCGATTGAAAAACATGATAGGTAAATATGTAGTATTAAATCGGTAACAATTTCTAAATTGCCAGATTAAGAATTGTTATTTATGTATCTTCACACCAAGTCCCTTGCTTGGTAGGCAGAGAGTATGTGCCTGCCTATGTTTATTCGTAGGTGGTAGGAACGCCTATAAAAATACATAAGATTTATACCGGAATCAGTAAGTAGGTACCTACCCAGGGCTTATAAATTGATTCAAGATATGTGTTCTATTCATTGATACTATGTGTACAATTATGTCCTACTTGTTTAGGTACGGAACTTCATACCTGTAATCCTCGAAGGGGTAGGCAGAGGCAAATGCATGCATTCAAACATACACACCTAGTACCTACATGCAATCACCCACGATTCGCCGATTATGTTTTGTCCCATTTAACAGGTGACGAGCCTATTGATATATCCAGGCACATTACCAAACTTCGAGGTACTTGGAAACTTCCACAAATTGGATAAGCCCCAATGCAACCAGAGGTAAAGTATTTTACACCGTTATCTCCGATATCCCCCGATCTAGGAATCGAACCCAGTACCCCAACGTTGTAGTAGTTACCTGCTACCACTAGGCTACTGAGGCAGTTAAAATTATGTAAGTATATCATCACACATACCTAATTATAAATTAATAATAATAATTACGCGGGTAAATTTCTCATTTCATCCGAGTTTTAGATTTTAAACTAGGTTAACGGCCAAATACTCAAACGTCACTTAAATCTAAGTGGGACTTAAAAGTCTTCTGTCTTTAAAAAACACGTTCAAACTATAGAGATAGCGCACATTTGAGGGTTGCTTAAAATTGAGTGATGTTTGAGTATTCGGCCTATAAGAGTACTTAAGAGTAAGCGAGAGACCTTTGCGATCCCCGATTTATTAGGTACAGACCTACGAGTTGAAGTCATATAGCAACGCGGCCCACCGGTCGTGGCGGACCGGAGGGGCGTAGCCATAGCGTGTAGGTAGGTATTACCGAATTTACGATGCAAAACAGTCTGTCATTTTTTGGGGGGGAAATGCGAGAGACACACACGCACACTACAAAAATCGTCTATTACTACGAACATTACTCACACCTTGACTTTAACAAAATACAGAAACAATTTCACGCACACATTTAAACATCTAGGCGACAGATATAAGCCATTTGGGCTTGTACTTTGACAGAGGGGAAAGCCTGCATATGGCTACTCCCCTTCGGTGTTGCTCTATCAGTTGAAGTAAACTATTGCCATCCAGGATCGAACCACCTCCACATCTACGTTCAATTAAAACCTTAGGGGTAGGACTATAATAATTTATTTAGGTACATATTTCTTCCTACAAGCATTTAATTAGGTATTTAGAAAAAATAGAAGTTATGTCAACTGCCGTAGGTCCTTTCTCTTAACTTCTTTTATCTCTGCCCAGGAGAAGTTAAGTAAAGAGATATTAAATATACCTACTTATTTAATTATCTCAGTCTAACTGTATAATTAAACTACTTAATAGGGAGTTTAGTTTTGGTTCGTTTTTATTTTTATGAACACGTTCTTGTCTACCTACTTACAGCCTTAACTGGACAACAACTTATTAATCATGATCTCTCTCCGGTTTGTTAATTATCCATAAATCGCCTTCTAAGATCTAGACACGTAAAATACCTATACCCAAGTACCTAAAACTATTCGATAATAGCAGCACTCCGCTAAAATAATCACTTACATATTGAATTCCTTCTAATTAAGTACTACTTAGGTACCTACTATGTGATTTGAAGGATTTTCCTTAAAAAATCTATAATTAATTACCTATAGGCATTATCTATGTACGGCAAAAAAATCTCCTGCTTATTAAAATGTAACTTCTGTCTAATAACACAAAGGCATTTGATTGTGTGCCCATTGGATATCATTGCTTATAGGTACCTAGCATAATAATATTCTTATACCTATTTTCAACTGGAAATGAATATTCCATAGAATGTCGAAAACTGTGTACGAAGGTGGTTAATCTGTTGCGTACAATGTTTTTTATAGACCATATACCTAATATGTCCATTGCCGCCTTAGAATAATTTAGCGCACCACTCATACCTCACATAGAGAGAACAACACGGCCAGAGAATATGTAATGACACGTGGCGTGGTGGCCCGTGTTGCTCTATGACTCTATGCCTCTAAAAGAGTGGGCCAAGTTTGTATTTTATTCCTTCCCTTATACCTATGCGAGATAAAAATAGTTTTATTTCAATGAGTGTAGCTCGCGAAAACCTAAGAATATATCTCAAAGGTACCTACTCGTATTTGCATTCTCAAATTGAATTTTTAACGGTCAATGTAAGCGCAAACATGGTAGTTAGCATAACGAATTAACACGCTCCGGTGATTCGGACATTGGACCTATTTACTTACTTGAAAAAAAACTTATGATTCGAATAATGGATACCTAAAAATGCGATGGTACCCAGGGTCGGACTGGGCCGGAAAGGGTCAGCGGGTTCGATCCCCGCACCGGGACAAAATATTTGTATAGCCTACAGATATTTGTTTCGGGTCTGGGTGTTTGTGTATATGTTGTATATGCACAACGGCACCCACGACACAGGTTTATACCTACTGTGGGGCTGTGAGTGTAAAGAGTATTTAAAATTCTTGATTTATTTTTTAAATCTTGAATAATGTTTCTAAGCAAGGCGCAAGCCCCCCAAGCGATACCTGTGGGGGACCCGAGAAGATTGGGGCCCAGCTGGGAAACAGCCACTCGACTATATAACCAGTCCGAAGATGTTGGTATCTTATCTAAGTTTTGCGTTTTAGTTATGATCCAATTTGATCAAAGAAAACTGAAAAAAATAATGCATGTGTACATGTTCCTATGAAATAAAATAAGTAAGTAAGTAGGTATTCACTTAGGTAAGTAGATATTGCATTTTGGTGGTTAGTGTGCGGTCTGCGGTCTATGAATATCGCCTATGTATTGCTCTGATATTAAATCTAGAGGTATTCTGTTATTTTTAATTTTACACTTTTTAGTGTTGCAATTGTCTAGTTATTCTGATTTTTGAAATCGGGTTTTGTAAAATGTTTTTCAATTTTAGTATAGTAGTGTAGTATTTATAAATGTCGATAAGTTTCAATTTGTTCCCTGAAGCAACAGATGGTTTTTAAAAATCCTAAAGTACCATAAAGGGTCCGAGAACAAAACAATCAATTGTCATATTTTTCTGGTGGCCTGAGGGACCATACCTACATCTCGTTTTGAACGGGGCAGTCCCGGTTTCGTGCACCCCAAATCTTTTGGAACGCGAAATTGACCAATGAATCATTATGTCGAATTAAGAAAGTTACTAGTAGTAAACCGGATTTTAATCATTCTAAACCAGACCGCACACGCGCAGAACCGGATCTAAACCATTCTCGAACTCACTTGAATACACACAAAAACAAGTAGGTATCAAAATAATAAAGTCTATCGATTATTAGTGTCTCGTTATTGTGTTAGAGTTACTTTCTATTGGGTCTTCTCTCTTCTAAAATCTCATCCAGTATAGCCGGGTGTTAGAAATCGTCTTCGCCATTTGGTTCAATAACCCTTTATAAAAATTCGAAAATATCCTTATTGCAGTGGCAACAAAAGTGGACACGTTATGCGTGCCATGCCTTGTAACCGTGCTTCCTAAATTATGTCTATAACGTATTAGTAACATGCAATAGGTATTATAACTAGACTGGAATTCATTAGAGGGATATAAAGTAGGTAGGTACTTACATAGTTAGGTATAAGAAATTAGTTTAGAGACCTTGTTATAGATCGAACACCGGTGACCTTTGTTAGTAGGATTTGTATCTGTAAGTGTTTTAGAAATGAATTAAGTTAACCTACATAAGCCGAGTAATACCAAAAGTATTAATAATCATTTTCATCAATTCAACTAATCGACAAACAGCGCCGACTATCGGGCTGACTACTTTGTATGCTACTTATCTATATCGATACTTATAATAAAACTGTAGCAGTGTAAATTCTGTACATTAAAAATATTGAATAAATAAATTAAATACCAGGGGATGTTACTAGATCGATACCGAACACAAATACGTGATTAGAAATTTTTTTGTCTGTCTGTCTGTTTGTTCAAGCATCACATAAAAACTAATGTTCCGATTACAATGAAACTTGGTATGATTATATTTTAACATTTGGCGCACAACACTGGGTTCTTTTTATCCCCGAAAAATGTCTGTTTGTCTGTGTGTTTGTGCGAACTAATTTCAGAAACGGCTTATTCGATCTGCGGTTTTCACTAATATATTGTGGTAAGTTTCACTTAATATTAAGTGTTTGCTTCATGTTAATCGATTCAGAAATAATAAAGTTATATTTATTTAAAGAATAGTATCAAATATTTTTAAGCTATTCTGTATCTTAGTTCTATCTTTTAGGGGGTTTCGTACCTAAAAGGTAAAAACGGACCCTAGCGATTACTAATCCACCGCTGTCTGCCTGTCTGTCTGTCCGTCCGTCCGTATGTCTGTCACCAGGCTGTATCTCATAAATAGTGATAGCTAGAAAGCTAACATTTTCAAATATTATGTATTTCTGTTAACGCTATAAAGACAAAATTAATTATCCAAAATAAGAAAATGAAAATGTTAACGGGTCCAAGGGGGCATACAATAAAGTTGATTTTTTTTTCGTATATTTTTTGCTCAATAAAAAGCAAGTAGACGCTTACAATTTTCACAGAATTTTTAGGTCTTATGTTGTACATTACCCTCCATAATAAATCTATATCTATACATCTATAGGTACAATTGATTGAAATTGGAGTGTCTGTTTGTAATATTATTGAATTAATTTATTACTCCTAACGTAAAACAGGTTGAAACCAATGTTAAGATAAATGAGGAAGTATTGGAGATCGTAGAGTCCACTGTATTTCTGGGCATTACCGTGGATGCTAAATTGCAATGGGGTCCCCATATTGCCAAATTAGCTAGTAGACTTAGCTCGGCAGCATTTGCTGTGAAAAAGATTAGACTATTATCAGACGTCGAGACGGCTCGCCTTGTTTATTTTAGTTATTTTCACAGTATAATGTCCTATGGCATTTTGCTATGGGGAAATTCGTCAACGTCAACACTATTTTTGTACTGCAAAAGAGAGCTGTCCGGGCTATCTACGGGTTGAGTCCGAGGGTATCTCTTAGAGATAAATTTAAAGAAATAAATATTCTGACTGTAGCTTTGCAATACATTTATGAAAATGTATTATATGTCCGTAAAAACATTAATGAGTTTCCTACAATAGGTAACAATCACAGTATAAATACTAGGAACAAATACAAATTGTCCATGCATGCAACGCGGCTGAATAGGGTCAGTAATTCTTTAAGAGGTCAATGAATACGGTTCTTTAATCAAATCCCCAAAAACGTTCAAAGTCTATCGATCAATAAATTTAAGAAAGTAATGAAAGAACGTTTATATAAATGTAATTACTATAAGACCTGTGATTATCTTAATGATAATACGTCTTGGGATTATAGCGATCGCTGCCAGGCTATTTCATGATACTGTGATTTCGTGTATTCAGTAATTAGTATCTACTATTGTTAAGGGTTGAATAATGTGAATACCCTGGCTGAAAATGAATTCCATCTTTTATTTTGCCGTATGCATATCCGGAACAGTCATGCACGCTTAAATGTCTTTGCCTTTGGCGGCGTCGTGTTGCTCACTTCCCTCTAAAACGGTCGAGGAGGGCAATGGCTGTCACATGCGTCATACTCGTGAACGGGTGCTGTTGGTGTGGACTGGTCTGTTCTGGTTTGCAGGGGCTACATCACATTTAGTAGATAGCAGTTTATTTGCATCTATGCTATGGACATTGACATTATTTGATTTTTCACGATAATCTGTACTAGATTTAAGCTCTCATTTAAAAGAGCTCTTACTGAGTTTGTTGGGTAGCGGAGTTCTTCTCAGTAGTGACTGCACTTGGAACTCTGCTAAGTGAATAACATTGATCTTGACGAATAAGTTTTTCTTTTTCTTCATTTATTATCATTAAAGGAATTGAAAAAAATTATGATTATTACGTTTTAACCAAATAGTTTAAATTTTAATTTTTAATTTACTATTAATATATGATTTTGCTTTTACTAATGGTTATTTGCTCTAGGTAGTTTATGATTTAATGACGTTTTGAAAGTATCTGTAAAGATCTATTCGAAATAAAAATATTTTCTATTTCTATTTTCTATTTCTATTAAAATAACCGCTTTTAACTAATTGCATATGTACCTATGTACCTATACACGGTACATATACCAAAACAACGATTTTGGCGGGACTTTCACTGGCAGATAGCTGATGTAATAAGAAGTAACTTAGGCTACTTTTATACTAGTTGCGCCCACGACTTCGTCCGGGTAGATACTGAACAATCATATCTCACGTGGACGAAGTCGCGGGCACAGCTAGTTTCTCAATAAAATGTATAGGTAGGTAGGGATATGGGGTAATGGCACACGGATGGATTTCGGATTCATACTTTGCAGTATATTTGCAGGTTTTCCCTGCCCACCACGAGAAATTATTATTTGGCACTAGCTGACCAAACTTTGTATTGCCTCATAATGAAATAATGTGTCAAAGGTTTGATGGTTTTTACTATTTCCCTTCAATTTCTTCATAGGGATTTACTATTTTCTTACCTTTTAAACCTTCCCTGGACTTCCAAAAATCATTCAAACCCAAAATTAGCCAAATCGGTCCAGCCGTTCTCGAGTTTTAGCGAGACTAACGAACAGCAATTGATTTTTATATAATTTTTTTTTTAGATTTCTTACTCTTGACTTTATAGGAATTATTGTAATGTACTGGTGGAAGAGTTCCAGTGTAGGAGCTAGAGGGCCTAGGCACCACCGAATTTCCTAATCTATCTGCCGCCAAATGGCAGTGTTCAGCACTATCGTGTTCCGGATAAGATGGTTAGATGGTAATGTACCTACGGCCCCGTAATAACTAATCACAGAGGCATATCTAACTAAGGTCTCAGGGGTGGCTCCTGGCAATCTGCATTTTGACCTCTAGTCTTTATGTCGGTGTCTATAGGTTGCAGTCATCACTTAACATCAATGTGAACTGCATGCTTGTTTGCCACCTTTATTACATTAAAAAATGTACTTTATTTTACAGAAGATAGCATATTCTTATTATTCACCTTTGCCGCCTATTAACGCCTGATTCATACCAACTAGCACGTGTGCGCTACATTGATAAGGGCGCGGCCTATCTCGTTTGCCGCATTATTCAGTAGGTACGTGACCTAAACTCGTCCGCCTCTCGCTAGATGTAGGGTGAACCGATAAAGAAGCGAATTTTGTTTGGCGATTCTTATCATGTCATCTCACTCTATTGTTTTTGTCATCTTTTACTATAAGTACACGTAGACATGGACGTCACCAGGAAGTCACTCTCCAAACAGATGCGGCGAAAGGCGTGGGCGGTGTGGGCCATTGCTCACGGCCTCGCGGTGTAAAGGGCCTCGCAACACTGGACTTACTGACAGGCTCGAACATCTGATCCTGCGCAGATACATTGGGATTGCGCGTCTGTGCGTGTTGTACCGTCTCTACAATGATGAGTGCTCTGCTGAACTATTTGACATGTTGCCACCGTCTCTTTTCCTACACCGTACTACCCGCCGAATAGAGAAGTTCCACAGTTTCTCACCGACTGGACACCTGGCAGTGCTCAGCGGTGCGGTTTTCACGTTCATTCTTGACCAGAACGTGTAAATTGTGAAACGAACTTCCGTCTGAGATTTTCCCTAGGTGCTACAAAAATGGCGTCAAAAGAGTCCTTCAGGGCTGGTAGCGCGTTGATAACTCCCCTGGTGTTGCAAATGTTCATAGGCAACGGTGACCACTTTTCAACAGGTGGCCCGTTTGCTTGTCTGTCAACCTTCAGACAAAAATAAAAACACCCTCCCCCCATTCATAAACCCCGCTTTCAATTTCCAGAAACTTAGCCGAGGGCTACGTAAAATATATCTAGCCCATGTTAAGATTAATTCTCGCGCCGCCACTGTCTCCAAAGAATATAATATAAGAGTTTTTTGCGAATGTGTAGAGATCATAGACCAACAGCGACACCATAGCTCAAAGCTCCCATATGGGAATTCGGTCTGGCGCCTTAGCGACTCTCCAGGAGGCGGAATCGCGTGAGTGTACATAGAGAAGAGTTTTGAGTTGTGGAGGAAGAAATAAATCTCAACGTAAAACCAAAGAGCGTCTGCGAAAAACTAACGCTATTTGGTGTCGTATAAATCAACCAAGTCCGTTAGAGATTAAAGTCTTATTTATGATAGCTAGTTGCAGAGAAAACCTTAGAACTGCACACGATACAGCAATGGCAGCAGATAATGATTCAGGAATTGATGTAGCGAATGATGCAGCATGTGCTTTAGCAAAATATTGGGCCGATAAAATGTAAATCGAGCCGCTGACTCAGCTTGACTCGAGATGAAGTCCTATTCATAGCATATTTAACTGACATCTGCCATATATTTGCCAACTTTGGTTCTCTAACTAGATCGTACCTAGAATGGCGAATCAATTTTCTCCTGACGACCTAGTTAGTCCAGGGGTGTGAGACGACCGTTTGATTCGAAGGGTCACGGGTTCGATCCCCGCACCGGGACTAATATTTGTATGGCCTACAGATATTTGTTTCGGGTCTGGGTGTTTGTGTATGTGTTGTGTTGTGTACAACGGCACCCACGACACAGGTTTATACCTAGTGTGGGGCTGTGAGTGTAAGCGTATTTTTTTGTACATATGATAATGTTTTATTCTTAAATTGTTTTCGATATTACTGTAATGATGATATCATTAACATAATGTATAAACTATAAACAAAATGTACTCGTATAATGTAGAACGGATAAACATCCCCACCAATTCCCACCATACATAATTCTGGTGTGACGGTAACGGTTACGTTAGTAAGCTAACCTTTGATATACAAAAATTGTATATCAATGAAGCTAACGTAATGTTTTCCTTATTGTAGGTAGTCTACTATTGTATACATATAGGTGAGACGAGAGATTATGTAAAAATATTGTAATAGTTTCTGCTTAACTTTTTTACAGTTTGAGTTTGGTAAGTGGAGTTTATGATATTCGATTAGGTATACATGTAACTTAAAACATTAGTTAGTCATGGTAAAGTGTCAATGCTATAGATGAAAGAATTATTAAAACCGGAGTAGTAATTTTTGAGCTACTTCGAAGCAATTATGCAAACATACAAAAGAAATGTTCTCTCTTTATATGTAGGGTAAAAGCCGGATAGTTGCCCCAGCTTCCAATGCACCATGTTAGAGATGTTTCTGGCACCAGTTTTTTTTGCACATATAAGCCCTTCTCCTAAAAGCTTCAATACCAAATAAACTGTAAAAAAATGCACGGGTTTTTTCTGTGTGAGCAAAACATCTTCCGCCCCGACACCTAGACTAGCCTCAAAATTATTATGGTGAGGATTAAGCATCGATTATTTTTTTCACATGGTCTTTTATTTCACGTTACTTTTGTTTCTGTAGATCACTGCTTAGACATTTATTTTAAAATACTTCTTATTTACTTTTCGTTCACAAAAGATAACTATCCGTTTCGAAAAGGATAGTTGCCTCTTCTATTTTTGCGGCTAGTTGCCCTGCCCTATACATATTTCCATGACTAGATTTTTTTGGGAATGTCATAAGTGTTATGGGAGAAGAAAACATCTCGCAAATTTTATATGGATACCAGGAACTAGTGGCTTTCGAAAAACTTTATAATAAAGAAGAATATTAAACCCCAGTATCAAAATAAACGTCATCGAAAATTTTGTAGCAATCTGCTGGTGATTGACACAGAGATTTTAGTTATGTTTATTTCCCATCGTAAAATCTCAATAGTTATAAATATAACTACGTTACGAAAAACCGACTTCAAAACTGAAAAGTAAAAAATAATAAAGATTTAATTGTAATTATATACTACCTATTAACAATATGTGCTATTTACTAATAGGTTTGAAGTCGGTGCCAAGTCTTATACAAATAATAATATTTTAATCACTTAAATATGAATACGGGCAAATTAACACACTGAACAAAACGTAACCGGCGAATCGTGGGTGTTTGCATGTATGCTTGAATTCATGCATTTACCTCTGCCTACCCCTTCGGGGATTACAGGCGTGAAGTTACGCTTTAATATAATGAAATGCCTACTTTAGTGATTTTGGCTTGGCACCGACTTATCACCGACTATCCACAAGGAGTAAATATGCTGTGTTGTGTCTTCGATGAGTAAATGTGTCATTGTCACTTGTTGTCATCTTGTTGTCATGCGCATTAGGACTATCTAGGACGTCAGTGGATTCAACGCACTGTATGACAACTTGCCGTCTATTCTTATTCCTTTAGTCTGAGGTGAAAGTAAGTAAAAACTGCTCATAAAATAAAAACTGATGGGCCTATCTGAATCAAATTTTTATGGGACCAATTCGAAACTATTCCGCATCAAACAAAAAAAGAATTACGTACATCGGTCCAGAAATCTCGGTGAAATTCGCGTACATACATAAAAAATATGTATATATATATATATATATATATATATACATATTTTTTATGTGTATATATATATATATATATACCGGCCGAATTGAGAACCTTCTCGTTTTTTGAACTCGGTTAAAAAGGAATTGATACTGACATAAGTTGTCTATTCTTAAAAAAATCATCTATCTCAGGCAAGTATCCTCCAGAGGTTTTTGTAAGGTAAGGCTTTTATCCGCTATGGTTGGCAACTATCCGTTTTTTCAAAGGTCTACTAAAACTGGATAGACAGAACAATTATAGAAATTTTGTTTAAAAAAAATTTTTTTCAGAAAGACTAAAGACTAATGTTTTAATTGACATACCTAAATCTTTTTTTATTCCTACTTTATTTTTTCTAATTGAACGTTTTCAAAGAGTGTGACAACTACCCGCCTTTTACCGATAGGTACAATCGTAGATGCTATCTATCCTTTAATTTCAAGATTTGTCTCTTTATTGATATGGTTTATACCAGATTTGGTAACACAACCTATCATCGATATTAGTTATATAATTCATTATAAGGTTATTCGTATTGGATTAGAATGGTGATAGGTATATCTAGATATCTACCGATTCTCGACCCATACGTCGAAATAACCTAGATTGGTAGATGAAAATAAATCAATAGAGTCAATAAAATCGTCGACGTCTTATAATAGTTGTTAATAGCTAACAATCATTTATGATTAAGATCAATGAAATAGCAACAGTAAATTAAAGTGTTTTTCTTGTCTTATAAGTTCGATGCATAAAAATATTGTTCCTTATATAGGTATTTTCTTTCTTAATCTTACATAATAATGGCAACCCATTAGGTATACGTCCCACTGCTGGGCACGAGTCTCTCCACTCTTTGGAGGGAGGCCTGGAGCTTACTCCACCACGCTGCTCCAATGCGGATTGGTGGAGATACGGGTTAGTGGCCAACCCGCTGTCGGATTTTTTCAAACCACTTAATTTGCCACTAGCGGTCACCCATCACACACCCGACCGCGGCCGTAATGCTTAACCGAGTAGATCGCTTACGACAGCAGCCGCGGAGCCATGCGCTCTTCTCTTAAATCTCTTAATCTTACTTATTTCCAACTTATATAGTTTCCTGCCTCAAATAACTTATTGATAGTAGTAGTACGTAGTATTATTACATTTATCTGGTAGTAGGTAGTGCCTACAAAAACATGTGTAGGTATGTCTTGGACGTCAAAAGTCAAAATAGGCTGAAATCGTTGTCTTCAACTTCGACATCATCGTAATTTATTTTTCGCTTTCTTCATTTAGAAAAAAAATATTTTTTTAGTGTCTGGGGTCAAGTAGGATGGGTGGCGTATTTCTTATATGCACGCGTTGTCATGCTAAAGCAGCACACTTTTACACAAATGGAAAGAAAACGGAACCCTTAATTTACATTCGTCATGTCTGTCTGTTAACTGCCTCGGTAGTCTAATGGTGGCAGGCCACTACTACTACGCTGGTGTCGTGGGACTATCAGAGATAACGTTGTAAAATTCTCTATCTCTGGTTCTATGGGGATTTTTCCATTTTCTGCAAGTTTCTCAGTTACTCGGAGTTTGGAGATGTGTTCGAATATGCCTTTGCCTGCTGTCTTTATTAAAAAAGGGCACTGCACGGTTGACCAGGAGGTAAGTGCCTATGTAATAAGTATACGTCTAGGTAATAGGTATAACAATGGGTATTATTTTCAAAATACGTCTATGCTAACTCCACAAATTATTATATGTGGTAAAAGCGACAATGGACAAGTAGGACAAATAAGTCACCAAGCATAACGGTTTCTAGAGACATTTAATTAGATCCGTTATACCGCCCTCGTGCAGTAAGCCATGTGCATCACATTCTGTTAGTATCCATAATTCATTCAACAGTTCATACATATATTAACTAGTTACAACAGTTTAGTAAACAATATGCAATTCACAAAACACAGCGTCTTCTACATTTTCTACAGTTCTTTCATCTTGATAAGTGGTGAATGGTATTCGGCTTCGGTTATTGAAAATGGAATCGCTCGATTTGTTCCAAAAAATGGTTATTTTGCACCACAAATACTTCCAATAAAAAATGGCAACGTTCCTAAAAATACTCGAAGTGAAATAAATGAAAAAAATGAGTGGACACCCAGTATCGTTAGTGAACCTGTCTTTCCAAATCTCCACAAAGAAACGGGACAATCCAATAAAACGTCACCATTCGAAACAGTGTCAGGGCGTAAAAATATAAATATTAATAATACGATAACTATAGAAAATACTGTTAAAACAGTTCGCCCAAAACGGAGGATTGTTCGCCGAAAATGTCCAGTAACGAAACGCAAACAGCGCAAGTCGAAACAGAATAAAAGTAGATTTTTAGAAGTGTTTGAAGTGGTGGAGTTTGATCATGTGAGCTGCACTTCCAGCAGTGGCCTGGAAGGTACCTGTCTTCCTGAATATGACTGTCAGGGGGTCGGTGGCTCAACTATGGGTTCTTGCGCTGATGGATACGGAACTTGTTGCGTCAGTAAGTACACGAATTTATTTTATTCTGTCGAACAGTGACTCAATAAGAAAGGAAGATACACCTACCACGGAGAGTAGGTATACAAAAAGTTTTAAGCTAATATCATGAGAGGATATAACTTTTTTTAAAACATGCTGAAAGGAAATTATGCTATTGAGACAGAAATCTAATCTAATAATATACTATATCTAATCTAAGAACCTATTAGAACTGCTATGTTACGTATTAAAGCTATATTCAAGGAAACATTTAAAAGGTGTAGGTAGATCGAATAGTTTTAGTCTTCTCGAAGAGTCGCTGATGTTCTTACAGTAAAATTGTCACGTTACCAAATAGCAATTTCGTTTTACAGTCGAATTTAAATGTGATGCACGGTCTTCAGCAGCTGCTGGTTGGTTTACCAATCCTGGATTTCCTTCGCCGAGTACCGAGAGACTATCTTGTACCCTAACATTGGATAAAGCTTCTGAAGACATAAAACAAATTCGATTGGATTTCCTGAGCTTTGAGGTTCAACATTTATTTTTTCTTTATTTAAAAAATGACTTACTTACAGTTTTTTAGACCAAAGATATGCAAAACGAGAAAGTAGCACACATTGATAAGTAAACTAATGCAGTTTAAAAGCCATGTTCATAAGAAGCATGTGTCTCAATCCAGATGAGTAACGCTGCAGTAAGTAGATAAAGAAGGAGTGAAAATTAAATCTACCAAACAGTTCGTGGGCTGAAATCTACATATTATATACCTACGTACCTACCTAATACCTGATATTTAGGTACATTGTTAGGTGCATTAACAAAAAGGTGCAAGCCATGAGAGTGTAAGTTTTTAAATTTGTATGATCCATTCTGGACTGAGGAACAGACTATTACTTACTTTCGTATAAAACGAATTACCTACCTAAGTGTTAAGTGTATCCATAGCGTATACTGTGTAGACGCTGTAGACTTATTACTCACTCGTTGGACGACATAGTCCACCTAAATCAGGCTTAAGTCTTCAATCTGATTCTGAATCTAATTAATTCAATAAATAAATGGTAGACAGATACGTAGACACCTATAAATTGCAACGGTGGTCTGTATCAGCTACGTAGCAGCCATGTGTATTCGATAAATATTTTAAAATTAAATGACCTCGTTACTAAGCATTATCTGAAGCGGCAAGAATGCCTGTCTTTACAAATATGTTTTCCCTATTTTATAATAATATCTAATACCTACCTACTTACTAAAATAACTTTTGCAAAATCACAGATTTTACCGCCAACCGCAGGGACGTGTGAACAAGATCAGTTTGTTATATCGGGACAAAATGTAAATAACAGAATACCGATTTTATGCGGAATAAACACGGGTCAGCACGGTAAGTGATACCTAGATTACCACTAAAAATATAAAATTGTAATTTCCGTTATTTCTTTGGCGGTCCATACCGCCGGTAATTTATTATCAGACTTTTTTTATTTAAGAAGTGGCAAACAAGCATACAGTTTACATTGATGGTAAGTAAGCCTATAAACATCAACATGAGGCAAGAGATTTCAATGTAAATGCGTTGAAACTCCTGGGGTTCTAAGGTACCTATTATGCCTCTGTGCCGATAATTACAGGGCCATAAATTACCACCTGACCGGAACACGATAGTGCTGAACGCTATCATTTAGCGGCAAGTAGATTAGGTAATGAATGCGGTGGTGCCTACGTCCGCGAGTTCCGTCTCTGGAGCTCTACCACCAGTAAAATCTTCGTCTGATAGTAGGTAAAATAGGCACCTAATTAATTTTAGGACTTAGGTACTGATATGATTCTTATTTCAATACCCAAATACCTAAACGATTCGTTTTACTTGTAGGTACTAAGCAGATATTATCTATTCTGTGGTTATAGGTATGTAGGTAGTGAAGTTCTTCTATCTACTAACAATTAATTTCGGCAAGCATGCAGATTGTTGATAATATTTTCATAAGATCATAAGTATCTAATTAATTTGCTTATAGCTTATAGGACGGAAGTCGTTAGTGTCGTTACGTACAGATTTTTTAATAGGTAGGTATGTAATATCCATAGTAGGTACATAGTTATAAATTATTTATAAATAGTGGAAGTGATTGTCTTTTCATGTGGCACCACAGAATACCTAATAGTACATACACCACATACCTACATAGTACACAAGACCACACTCATGATCCGCTAGAACAGAATTACTAAAGCTACTATCGAAGAAATGTCCGATAGGTCACGTCGGTGCCTTATTTGTGTAGTATCAAATGTTTATTTGCAATGATTTTGGATGATCGGCAACTTCTTCGAAACATTTTAAAATTAGGTAAGTACGGTTTAAGGTATACGTAGTACGGTAAGGTATATCTACGCCTACTTCCTATGTAATTCCTAAAAAGGTAAATTTGTCTATATTTAATGTAAATATTTTGTCACGAAAATAGGTATGTACTTCATTGTTGTAAATATTTCACTAGGTATCTGCGTCATCGCCTGCCTAACTACTTAGGTAGGTATCCACTTGATGTTTTCCTTGTAAAAAATACACATTAAGGCTTCCTGTACACGATGCCCGAGCCGACTCGGTGCCAGATCGCAACACATAGGTACCTACTATGTATTCAGATTAAAATCGCATTGCCGCCGTGCTGCATCAGTTTTCAAAGTAGGTAGGTACTTCAAAGTAGATCCTTGATCACAGACCGTCACCTTACCGCAGTATAGTGTCTGGTTTCGGCATTCTAGCTAATCATACATAGCACAACACAAGTATACACCTACTACATAAAGTTCCTACCTACATAAATTGCATATAAATGTCTACCTACATACTCTCTAACAAATAACACAAATCATTAAATCTCTTTTAAATACGATAAAAATTATTAACGGCGTAGGTACCTGTTAACTACATACCTACATATATAATACTAATACAATGCTATGTTAATGTAAGTAATACTAATAGATAGGTACATTTATTATATCAATACATAATTAAACATTAGAAGCCAGTCTATAACTCTGTTGAAAATAAAAACTATACGTTCATGCTAAGAATACTAATAAACCGAATCGTGACAGTGTGTCGTGAGCGTGTGACCTACCTACCTATAAAGATTTTATGACTGTTGTTGTGTGTTATTTAAATAAATCATAATAAACTCCAGTTTCGTCACTTAAAAGCGCTAACCTACTGTTCACATTGATACTAAGCGTGGGTTGCACCAAGATATTTGTTAAAGTTAAAGTTACTGTAACATTTCACATCCTTCTCTAACTTTAACAGCTGTTAAATGCGTCTCAACGAGTTCGAATAAACTTGTTGAGACTAGCATTTTATTTTGGATAGACTTTTGTTAAGTCTCATTTTCCTTTGTATTGTCTGTTTATCAGATGAGTGACCATAAAATAAATTACCTACTTAATTCTAATTAATTTTGGAATAATATATTGCCTATATTAAAAATGTCTCTAATCGATTCTGAACTAACTAATTTCAGGGTGTGCGTTTATCCTGTTACACGTTGTATAGGGGCCCTAAATTTATGACCGTTACATTTTTCAGTTTACATCGAAGTTGGAAATGTCGATGGTCCGTTTCTTTTTTCCATTCAGACGATTGCCGAAGAAACTAGATTATTCGCAGTAAAGGTACCTATGCAGTTTTCTATTTTGAAAATTAATCAATACAAATGCCCATGCCTAACTAAGTAGCCATGCAAATTGCTACTTAGGTAGGTACTTATTTTTCGTTTGCATAAAAATTGTTCAAATACTTATCCGAAACTGTTCTAGACTAGAGGTTCTCAAGGCAATATTCTATTTATTATTACCTATATACCTACCTATCAGTACCTAGATATTTTTTAAAACAAATCGGTTTAAATGCCTTTGACTACGTTACGTAGACAAAGGCATTTAAACCACGTGGTGGCTACCTGCCTACCTACATACGAGAGCTAGCTAGGACCCGTGTGTGAATATGAGGAGTAGGTACTAGTAGGATACTAACCTCCAATCAAAACGATTCAAACAAAGGACCTTCATTAAGTATAGGTACTTCAGTAAATTATGGATCCATTACCACAATATTTAAATTATATCATACGTAGCTACTATGTAGGTATATACTTATGCACTTTATCACCAATAATCTTCACAGATGTCACAACTCACCGCAACTGACGATTTGGCTGCTCCGACTGGATGCCTTCAGTATTTCAAAGAGCCTCAGGGCTATTTAGAATCATTTAACTACCGGGACCAGTCTGAGGTTACCATTGCCAGGACACCAGGATATTTAGTAAGATACAAACGATGTACCTACTAGTTAATAACCTATCGTTTTAAGAGTTCCTCTAAAGAAATAAAGGAATCCTTTAATAGGATTAGGTACTTTGTTCTCCGTCTGTCAAGACTCTAGACTTTTTATCTCAGGAGTGCGTGGAGGGTATTCAATTGAAATCGATATCAAATATTCAGTTTGAAATCTCTAGGAGCTCCGAATATAAACATGTAAGTCAACTTAATAAAAAGTTACGACCGTTTATGTGCATACGTATACGTATGTACCTACATTTGTGACAACCATAAACCTTAAAATCGTGATATTTAGTATTTCGCACGAAATAATATCAAACACAAAGCAGTAAAGGAAACAATTTTAGCTAACTATGTACCTATCTACTTACATCAGAAAAAAACTTAGTATTCTCTTTAGTGGTAATCACCAATTTGAAGGTTGTTTCTGCCAAAGTCTGGTGGTTGAGGAGGTTCAGTGCTTTTCTGTGCATATCTGACTGGTATTCAGATGAGTATCTACTCGGTAGATTACCTACAGTTTTTAGCTTAAATAATTATTCAACGTTCACTGACTACCGAAAACAAAAGACAAGGACGGTCACAATAGTCAGAGATTAGTAGAAAAACTAAAATCTTATTTGTAGTTAGGTGACCGTGACGTCATTAATATATTCGATGTACGAGGACAACAACATCGACCGTATTTCTAACCGACTTCAAAATAAAAAAGGAGGTTGTCAATTTCACATGTAGATCTATATAGGTAGGTAGGTATGTATGGGATATAATTTTATCTGCACTATACAGTCCTCCAGCACTCGGAACAATAATAGTTGTTCCTAGCTCTATCATAATCCGTCTGTTGTTACAATGTTCCGACTCGGAAGAGGAGGGAGAGCAATTAGTGGCGAAGTTTCTTACTGACAAACCGAATTCCACGCGGGTGGAACCGCGGGCACAGCTTGTATTTGGGTAAAGTCCGGTAAAGATGTTTTGATTAACAGAGGACAAAAATAGACAACGCTGCGTCAAAAGTCGGTATTATTTTAAAACTAGCTGTGTCCGCAACTTTGTTTGCGTGGAATAGTGGCTTTGGGCAGCGCTTTTGGATATACATTTTGGTTAATCATAAGTGGATCATAAACACTTTTGGGTACCTATTTTGCAGTAATGCTTCTCCAGTAATGCATGCCCATCGGAGAAAAGCACACAGGCTGCTAGGATTGCGAAAAATTGCTAATTATGTGTTTAAACGCGCATCCATCCTATGCTGAACCGTATTTTCGAAAAGGCCATTTTAAACTTCAATACATAATATTTTTTTATACAAAATTATTATAAACTTTTATAAAGTTTCAGTCAATTAGCACTGTTACAACTAACAGAGAATGAAAGATAAAATATAGATCTCTGCATAATATAAGCACTCCGTAAGAGCCGACAGAAGAGAAAAATTGAATATCAACGCTGTGCATTTTTACCCACTAATGCCACCAACACCACCACCACCATCGTCACCACCACCACAACCACAATCGCCATCAGACAGACGGACGGACGGACGGACAGACAGACAGCGGAGGATTAGTAATCCGTAGGGTCCGTTTTTACCTTTTGGGTACGTAACCCCCTAAAAGATAATAAAAATAGATACAGAATAGTTTAAAAATATTCGATATAATTCTTTAAAGTGTCGTAACTTTTTATTTTTGAATCGATTGACATGAAACAAACACTGAATGTTAAGTGAAACTTACCACAACATATTAGTGAAAACTGTAAATCGGATAAGCCATTTCTGAAATTAGCGTGCACAAACACACAGACAAACATACATTTTCCCGGGATAAAAAGTACCCAGTGTTGTGCGCCAAAAGTTAAATAATAATTATACCAAGTTTCATCGTAATCGGACCGGTAGATTTTGTGTGATGCTTGAACAAGCAGACAGACAGAAATTTTTTCTAATCACATATTTGTGTTCGGTATCGATCTAGTAACATCCCCTGGTATTTATTTCTTCAATATTTTTCATGTACAGAATTTACACTTCTACAGTTTTATTATAAGTATAGATTTAATTAATTTTGTTACTTTTCCTTTCAGAACAATCTCAACTACGCCATTTGCATAAAACGGGAACCAAATTCTTGTAGTATCACTTACACCAACTCTGGAGACATGCAACTAGTGAATTATGACACCGGTGAGATTCACTACCCACCTACTCATACGATTATACCTACCTTAAGCGAAAAGTTCAATGTGAAATGAGCTCTATCACCAGTAACGTCTCGTCTCAACTCAGGTGTTCCAGCATCTCTTTAAATCGGCAAATCTTATTCTTGAAATCCCTTCTCACCGTACTGGTTTCATCTCGAACTCCTTCGCTGTTACAGCGATTAAACTCTGGAATATGCTACCTATTGACATCAAAAAAGCTCCGAGTAAATTTGCTTTTAAACGTAAGCTTCGTAACTTCTTTCTGAATTCTTCTGACCTTCCATATTGCTTATAGCATGAATATGACGCGTTGGTATTAATTATGACACTTAAACAGCTGATTAATGAAATACTTGTACTTCATATTTATTTATCAATATATTTTTATAATATTGTATGTTTATATTTGTGTAATATGTATGTATATTACATTTATTTATCTATGATGTATGTATGTCTATATAGTATATTATTTACATTGTATACAATTTTTCATAAGTATCTATTTCAAATACTCGTATTATTTATAGCATTCTCACCTGTCAGCACTAGTTAAATTTTCAACACTACCCAAAGGTTGACTGGTCGATAATGCCTTGTAGTAGCATTAAGTCCGCCTTATGTACCTTTTCTATGTGCATAGAAGTTAAATAAATAAATAAATCCTATACATGTACGTCAGGAAGTAACATATTATTAGGTAGTTAATATGGGAATAATTACCTGAATATTTCGGTGCCATAATTAAGTTTACATGCAGTGTAGTGCCAATATGATTAACAATCCCTACTTTAGTCACTTATTCATAGTCTCTCTCGAAGAACACTCCAGGCAGAGAATATCTACCTACTCCAGGTTTCTCAACTTTCTGATTCGTTAATTACCATATTTATCTGCCACATGACACACACATGCCACATGAACAAACGAGTAAAAATAAACGTTATATTTCTTTCAAGTCAAACGTTACATGATCCAACTAATACCTACTTCCACAACGCTCTAACGTAGGTATATTATGTAATTGAAGTATTTTTATGCAGTTATACCTACTATTCATTCAATTTCATCGTATGTAGGTACCTATGCTTTGATCGGCGTGCATGTATGAAGAGAATGATGAATGTAGGAGAACGGGAGGTGTGTCATGACCGGGATATCTGGCGTTCGGGTTTTTTGTATAGGCATCAATGCGTTCAACAGTCTAAGCCTACCGCGTGAGAGACTTGGCGTGAAGATACATATATACATGCATACTTTTAGTAACAACAAATTTGAGATTTAAATTTTTATAGAGCAGACACTTTATTTAGGTTTTCGTATTAATATTAATCATCATGTTTTAGATGGACTGCCAGTAATACCTCCGAGACAGGCCGGAGTGGAAATTTTCAACTGCCCAAGCGATTGGTTACTGATATCAGCTGTACGACTCTGTGGCGAGCGACTCAATGATGGTTCTGTTCTACAGGATTTTTCAATAGATGCACCCGTTACAGGTAAGCATGCAACCACAGACTATCAGGCGGGGGATCTGTGCAACCACTGTGCCACAGTACAAATATGGTCAGTGTGGAAACTACGTAGAAAACTTTGAAACGTCACACTCACACAAACATGCGCATCGACGAGGACTCTAAGCGGTTCTCGCGGTACTGCAGACGCTGCAGTACTGAGTCACTTGCTACATCGAGCGTCGATGCGCATGTTTTTGATAGTCTGCCGTTTCGAACGTTTTGTACGTCGTTTCCATACTGTTCATATTTTTACTGTGACTGTGCAACCAACATTGGTTGTGTCCATTTTTTATTAGTCTATGTATAGTAGATG
Organism: Macrosoma leucophasiata; assembly: GCA_036365455.1. Taxonomy (NCBI): domain Eukaryota; kingdom Metazoa; phylum Arthropoda; class Insecta; order Lepidoptera; family Hedylidae; genus Macrosoma; species Macrosoma leucophasiata. The sequence goes on along the minus strand of JAWQUS010000003.1, from coordinate 11,273,681 downwards.
ATATAGATTAGCTGTCTCCGTAGTCTAGTGATAGTAGGCCATTGATACACTGGGGTCCTTGGTTCGATCCTTGGGTTGAGGGATAAATGCTGTTGCGATTTTTAAATTGTACGGAAATTTCTTAGTCAGAGCTTGGTAAAGCTAGAATCAGTCAATAGGCTAGCCACCTATTACAGCCACACGGGATAAAACATCAATCACAGGTGATTGTATTGTTCATCTTTACCTACATGTTTACCCTTCGGCGAATGACATTACGTTTGAGAATTCTTGCTGGATCATCATGATTCCAGCCGAAACACGTCCACTGCTAGAGAAAAGCTTGCCCCAAAAAATGCCAATAGTTGTGTAAGATAATACGCTTGGCATGCAGATTGGCGATCGTAGTAGCGATAGTTTTGACGCAGGACACTGCCGCCCATCCTACGTTATTTTTTTTTTTAATGTAATGGTAGTGGCAAACAAGCATGCAGTTCACATTGATGTTAAGTGATGACTGTAGCCTATAGACATCCACACAAAGACAAAGGTCAAAATGCAGATACGTTACCACTCCTGAGACCTAAGGTGTTATGCTTCTGTGCCGGAAATTACCACCTGACCGGAACACGATAGTGCTGAACACTATCATTTAGCGGCAAGTATATTAGGTAATGCGTTGGTGCCTACGCCCGCGAGCTCCGTCACTGGGGCTCTACCACCAGTAACCTTACATACTACCGCCCGATTGCAGTCGATCCACCTAACAATGGCGCAAGGCGCAATTGATCGGTTAACTGACTGCACTAGCCGAAGAATTCTCATCCACTAGTGGGCGGAGGGGTTATCACGACCCGACGTCAAAATTTAGTTCATTCATATTAAAGTTTTATACCTACCTACTTAAATTTTAAAGAAATATTTGTTTTAGTTATAGTTATTATTAGTTTAATTTGTCTTCAATTATTACAGACGATGGCGCAGGACCTTTGACAATATGGTTCAGAACAGACAGCGTGTACAGTGGCAGAGGGTTTAAACTCTTCTATCAGCAGAACACTTGCACTACAAATTCTTATCAATGATAGAGCTTGGGAGCAGTGGCGGACTAAGGTCATCAGGAGCCCAGAGAGGCATTTGGCATTTGGAGAACTAGAAAAATTTGTGGGCTCGGAGCCCACGCACATGTTGGGGCCCCCGTATGATTGATACGGTAGATAGATTCTAGAATACAAATCAAGAAGAACGCGCGAGCAAAAAACCACGAAATTTCTCTTCGTAAGCTTTACAAATCTTTCATGATTCCCACCCCAGCGACCAGTCGATCTTTGGAGGCCCCAAGACCCTAAAATCACCATCATCCACAACACATATTACACACACATTATTCACAATTTTGAACAAAAAGGTCCTGAGATATACATAGGTAAATAGGTAATTTATGCAATATTTTGAACAATAAGTAGGTAAGTAGACAGATGATTTGTAAAAGTGAAAGTTTAGCCATCTCAAACTTTGATTCAGACTTTAACAAAACTTTTGGAATGTACTCTGAATCATACAAGGAAAACCTGCAAGATGATTTTTAACAGTGACTTGCAAAAATTTTATACCGAACCCCACAGACTGACCATTGATGACATCGGCCAAAATAACGAATAACTGACGGATAAAGAGGCTGCTTGTAACAAGGGATACTGGATTCTATTTTCATAGCATTTAAGTGCATATTTAAAACTTGCCGTTAGTAAAAGAGAGTATTCTCTTGAAACCTATTAAGTATTTTTATATTATTATTAAGTATTTTTGGACCATTATTTATTTGATTTTGTTACTTTGACATATTAATCAACGTATCAGTTGTTATTCGCTTTAATTTTTAATTTTGTATTTTCGCATTGCCTATCACAAGCAATTTCTATTATTTCCAAGTGATTAACTAAATTTTTGAGTTTGAGTTTTACAAATTATAACAATATTAACCTTTGTGTTTGCAGTATGGATGTTACAATATATAATATATTATATGTATCGTCTCGACAAGTCCCTTACATAGCAGAGAGTGTAGAGCACCAAATATCCCAGTCATGACACACCTCCCGTGCTTCTTCTACATTCATCATTCCCTCATGCATGCATGTCGATTCCTAAGACTTTTGACCCCACCATCAGACAATACTCAACCTATTTGGTCATGCTAGGTCAGACTTGGTCTTCCTGAGCCTCTGCACCTGTTAAATTTTTATTATATAAGTTTACAAACATTATGTTATGTAGATAGGAAGTGTTTCCTCAATTCTTTGTATGGAGCGGAATTTTATTGGTTTATAAAATTAAAAATGTGCAATAATATAAAATTATTTCTTTGAGTTTCATTTATCTATCATCAAATCATCAAAATTCAAAGATCCAATAATAGTTGTATATCTATAATATGCATAGTATGCATAGATTTAGGTATTAAATAATAATCTATAATCAAGAGGTAGATTGATGATGGTTTTACTTGACTGTCAGATTTTGAAATTAATACTTACACTAAATATTGAAACCAATTTTATTATAAAAATATTGCACAAAAAAAAATATCTTCTATCAAAACTTATTTTTCTTTTTGAGTTTCCATTTGTTTACGCTCCTTTAATCCATCTTTCACAATTCTATGGAATGACAGTAGAATGAAGACCATTATTGCTCTTAAGAATCCCATTGAGAAGATTTGCAGTATCACTTGGCAAGGACTCTCGATGGAACCACAGTACAATATAGATAACAGCTCTCCACTTGAACCAAATACCGAATAAGATCTTCCATTCTGTAACAACCCAGTTTCAAATTAATGATTCTGTTATTAGCCTGAGGGGCCTGAGCAACATTAAATGCATAAATGTAAAAAAAATTGAAAAAAAGAAAAAATGGAAGGAAAAATTTGACTACAGGCAGGAATCTAACTTGCGACCTCAGGATAACTAGTCCAACTGCTTAACCACTAAGCTACCAAAGTTCCACACCAATGCGTAAAATTTTGCCTTATTGATTTTTAACTGATTTAGGGTCAGTGAAAGTCAAATTTTTCTATCCATTTAATTTCTAAAGTTTTTTAAACAACACATGCGAGTGTGTTGTTGCGAAAAATAAAATATTACAAATATAAAAACTTGTACAAAGTACAAGTTATAGTGATAACTAAAGATAACATTGTTTCCTTTTTGCCATGTATCAGAACCATACCATTAATGTTTTATTCATATACATATATCTAGCAAAGCTATTAAGTTTTATATAGTTTCCTTATAGATTTTATTGAGCTGCGCCTAAGGAAATGAAACTACCACAACAAACAAATTTTGATATGGTAAGTCTGTGGTAACTAATATTACCCACTCATAAAAAAACTACCTCTCTTTACATTGAGGAAATTACTTATAATATACAAGACATTTCAAATTGTAAACCAAACTTACCAATGCATCACTAAGCATTTTCTTCCCGACAGTAACAGGGTCATGTAAGCCACCTGATCCAGATATAAGCTTTGTTTCCTTTGGTTTTGTGAGCTGCTCTGTATGGAATCCAGGGGTGTCTGTGTCAGGTGGGAATGCTATGGTGACCCTAACTCTGGTGCCAATCACTTCCATGAGCACTGACTCTGCTAGACCTCTCACAGCCCATTTGCCAGCACTATATGCACTGTATCCATAAATTCCTAAAAAAAAAGATGATAATATAATTAGGTATGTAGATAATTCAAGAACAGAGACCACAGTTCATAATTGAATGTTTACTAGTGATCCAGTAGGTGTAAGTATAATAAAAATACTGAATAAGTGCAAGTCAGACTTGTGCTTTTGTAAAAAATATGTCCGATAAAGGAGTCCCCCTTAAATATTTTATCATATTGTTTTTAGTTTTTGTTATTATAGCTGCAATAGAGTTTAAAAATTCATTAAAAAATGTTACTCACCTAACAAGGCAGCTTCAGTGGAAACAAATACAATCAGCCCTTCATTTCGCTCTTTCATACCTCGCAACACATATTTAGTTGGATAAGCTGTACCAAAATAATTCAAATCTATTAACTGTTTTATATCTTCTACTTTCATTGTCTCAAACTGTCCACATATACATACACCAGCACAGTTTATTAGCATGAATATTGGGGCTACATCTCTTTCGAGGGTTGATAGACATTTCTCAATAGCTTCATAGCCCGCTGTAAGGTCTAATGCTGAATATTGTATCTTCTGCCCATTCTGTATCGGACACTGGTTGTTTATTTCTGTTAATGCTAATGTTAATTTGTTAACATCACGGCCAATAATCGTTACATGTGCGCCCAGCTTAGCTGCCTCTATTGCCGCTGCCTTACCGATACCGCTCGATCCACCGGTTATCACTACGTGCTTATTCTTCAAGTCTGTATAAACTATTTTCTTATCTAAGGACAATTTCAGTATCAGATATATAAATAATACTAAAGCTAATAATACTGACATGCCAATAAGTAACACCATTTTAGATATCTATGTGATTAATCTTGCGGAAAGAACGTACGATGAATTCTCTAACTAATTCTCATTTGAATTCAAATACGAATAATAAACCCACGCAGAAACAACATCGAAAAAATCTAGGCAAATGAAAACTGACATGACAACATGACATGACAACATTGACAACTGACATTTTTTTTTTAAATAATTTATTCATGACCATAGATATAGAGTCTTTCAGTCGTATACTTATTGAATTTCAAATTTCTTTAAATTAATGAATATCCATATGGAAGATGACGATGATTAAATGCTTCCATGAGGAATATGATGAGATGATGGGATGGCTCCAGTAAAGCGATGGGGACTTTACTAGGAGTATTTGCGAAGTTTTGGAGGCAATACGAAAAATCACTTTTCACTTCATAATATCACTTTCATATACTCGTGAACATTATCGAATGCTTTATGATAAAAATCCCACCATTTTTACGCATAAAAACGCGACTTTACACAAATTTCGAAAATAATATCACGCAGCGACACAGCTCTTTTCCGCGTTCCCGCCAAAATTCACAACTGACAAGAGAAGTAGGGTTGCCAATGCTAATATTTCATATTCCCCAAAAGTGTAACTCGTAGATTGTTTAGAATAGGTATAAACAGCGCGCTAGGCGAGCGAGAGTGCCACGGTAGTGGTCGACGTAGCCCCAGAGCCGAACTCTTGTTTAATAAATAAAATATTAGTTAATAAACATTTTTTGTCATGTAAAAATTTATTACTGGCATAATTAAAATATTTAATTAATCCGATTACTAGCAGATTAGCCTTTCTATTAAGAAATAATTACTGGAATAACAACAACCTAACTTAACCATTTTTTTTTGTAGGAGATTATACAGTAGTTACTCGTAAGTCTTTTGTTACCTACTACGTGACACTGGCAGAATAGACGTTGCCATTATGTTCAGAAAAAAATAATTGTTTCCTTGATAAGTCTCTCTTAAGACGTTATCATGTAAAATTATCGTCCGTAAACCAAGTTGGGAATTTTTTTTTCTAGTATTATTATGACTTAAGCGTAGGTAATGGGTTAATCGTAATACTACCTTTTTTAATCTATTCCTTGTGGCCATTAAGTCGTTAACGGTTTCGGTCTTTACATAGTTGACAACATTTCATATTTTTAACCTAATTGTTTTATTACATTATTCAAAAGTTAATCCAAAACTAGGGGACCCGAGTTTAACCATTTTTTGAAATTTTGTATATTTTATTCATAATTTCTACATTGAAAGTTAGTGTATTCTAAAAAGACGTATGCGCCATATTACGTCACACATATGGTGGAATGGCGATAGAACCATTGCCTTGTGCCGTGACCCTTTAAAAAAATTGGAGATGTCATTGTTTTGACGTTGTCAGCTTGTCAAACTCGATGTAGGGCTGTGATCTTATTATTTAAAAAATATCAATACCAGTGTTCGAAATATCGAAAATTTATCGATATATCAATATAATTTTAAAAAATTCTTTGACCCTGCTTGTCGTCGATTAATCACTTCCTTGATCCAACTACAAATAAAAAATATCAATATTATATCAACAGCCTGAGGGCTAAGTCGTTGTTTAAAACTTTAAAACTTGTTTTTATTTTAATAAATAAGTTCGTAACAACTTTTCATAGACTTCGTAGTAGGGATGGCGATTCTTTCTGAAATAAATCAATGTTCGAATCGAAGTGTCCAAAATCTATCCACGATTAAATCGACATTGAAAAAATCTATCTTCGATTACGGATCTATTTTTGATTTGGGATAGGTATGTAATACTAAATTACAAGGAAAACATACGACCAAAAAAAGCAACTGAACAGTGTTCAATGCTGGTATAATGCTTCCTATACTCACGTTTAAACGTTAAATCTTATGATCTGAATTAATCAAAAAGATCGATCTTCGATTTTCCATACTATACGTATCGATTCACTAGATCAATCCAGTACTGTGGATTGATATAAATAAATTATTATAATTATTTAAATAAGAATCGATTTTTGGTTCCTATGGATCGCCTCTCCGATTAATCGATCTCAGGTCTCGGATCACCAACCCTACTTCCTAGTTTTATACTTTGACATTGACGTATCCGTATCAATTTGACACATCTTGCCACAGAGTATGTAACAATAATGTTTTCATCTAAAGATAGGCAATGGTAACTACTTCATTCCACCATATAAGTGACGTCATCACGTGTCTTTCCGTTTTATTTTTTTTTCACAGAAATTAAGAAATAAAAAAATACAAAAAATATATATTTGAACTCAGAAAAGAGAAATGAAGAAACGGTATTTTTCTTTTAGGGTCGTGTCAAATTTGAAATGTTGTCAGTTAAGTGTAATAGTTAAATCACTCGACCGATGCGTTTGAAAACGGCAGTATTAATAGTAGTTTAATGATGGAATAGAATACGAAATCAACTCTACAAACGAACGTAAATTTCACTGCCGTAAACTTCTGACAAAAAAAATTGCTATAGTCCCCACAAACCAACAACATTACATCGTAACTGTTGCTATCTTGTAATAGCCCAAAAACAAGATGTATCTTTTTATTTGAACGTTCATCGAGGCAAGGCGAGTTGTCAAAATCCCCGCACAATTGCTCCATCTAAAATCTCCAATAAAAGCCGCTCAGCTTAAAATTCCCTGCAATTTGAGGAATTCCCCACTAATTGGCAACCCTGGAAACAAGGAAAAAAAGTCAGGATTTGGCGGGAACCTTGAAAGAGGCGTATGGTGCTCTTATTTTATTTCATTTACTTGGTGTATTTTAAAATTATGTTGAATAAAGTCAGTGGCATTTTGTTTGATATAGGTTTATTACAGTGACCGTGTAAAGTGAAATAGAATGAAAATGAAATAGAAAACACGACTTTTCAGGTTACCTCCAAAACTTCATTGTAAGTGTTCTGGTAAAGTAGCCATCGCTTTACTCGAATAACTTGACTGACATATTATACTTGATAACATATATACTTGATACATACTTACATATTATACTTGATGACTATATTATAATAACTTTTACACTGCTTAAATAAATACGAAATATCGTTTTACTTGACACTGGCAATATGCGTAATAGCGATGCCATAAATAACAAAAAAAAAACAATTGGAGTTTGGGGGTTTTGGCGGGAACCTTGAAAGAGGCGTGTAGTGTTCATTATTTCGTTTTCTTGGTGTACCTGACTGTGACTTACTTGACTGATTAATAAATAATTAACTGACGGACTGATTAACTTTAACGCTGCTTTTATACGAATACTAAATATCGTTTTTACTTCTTGATGCATTTTTGAGATAAATTCACTATATTAAATAAAGTTGGTGGCATTTTGTTCGTTAAAAATTACAGTGCCCGTGCATAGTAAAATACCTAGAATAACCGTGCTAAAACACGGTTTTCAAGTTGCCTCCAAATAATAATAATAATAATAATAATAATAAGAGCGGGGGCAGAGCAGCTTGTGGCGAGCTGTTGGTGAGTAGCGACACCACCCCCTACCATCATCTCGAGTTCCTCCGAGAGAACTGGGCTCCGCCTCGTCCGCCACACAGAGGTACGGCCGGACAGAGCATCAGGTCTCTCACCTCTGGCTTGCCTTCATTGGCCGGTCAGAGTGGGGCGCTAGAGGTATGGCATTTGCAGAAATTTAGATAATAGGCTGTTGTCTAAATTTCTGAAAGAGCCATACACTCGGGGGTGGAAGTGTCTAAAGGCATAATAGCGGGGAAGCCCGCTCCGAGCTCGAGATTACTCGCTCGTGATGGTGAAACCGGGGCCACACCTCTCGACACCCCCAGCCTCTCTCAACAGTGTTGCCCCCTGTCGACCATCGGGTTGGCTGTTTGGGGGGCCCACCAAGGAGAGGCGAGTCACCACCTGCCTAAAGTAGGATTCGATAATGTGAGATGTTGAATATAGGCAGGTGCCGGATCTCACTCCATAGGCCCAGCCAGCTAGTCCCCCCAGTTCACCCACATAGCCCAAAGTTTGGCAAATCACTTTTCATTACAATAGTCCCATTATATTCTGCGGGGTCTGTCTGTGTCTGTATTAACTATTGATGCAGTCAGAGAGAGGTCCCGCCGAATATAACCCATTACAAAGTAGATCAAAATTCTCGAAAGGGCCTCTACGTGTTGGACCCCCCATGTCCCCGCGCAAGCCTGACAAAGGTCCGGGGTTCAAATTGGACCCCGTGCTGACGAGAGACATAATAATAATAACCTGGCAACCCTCTTACGAAAAAGTCACATTCCAATCTGCTCCGATTTTATATAATTTTATTTTGCACTCAGAGTTCATATTTCTTCAGATAACAGTAATCAGTTACATTATAAATAAAAAATAAGTGCAGTGAACGATAATTTTGAGCATAACAAACTCTATATAATTCCAAAAATTGTAATGAAAAAATTTGATGACAGACAGTGCAGTGATGACAAATACTAACAATAAATTAATCATAAAATATATACAAAATGCAGTGGAAATTAATATAAAACGTTACCCAATAGCAACCAATACTAAAATCATGGAATGATAACAAGGGCCAGAGCCAGAAATGCACAAGCAGCACACCCACCACCACCGGACTCGTCGCTGAGCTCCGCCTCGCAGCCGCCGGACGCCGCCCCTATCGCGAGCGTGTCACCGGCCGCTGTAGTTGCGTCGAGCTCCAGCGACGAGTACTTCTCCCCGGCGCCGTCACCACCACCTGCACGTCGTCGAGTGAGACCCCGGCCGCCGTCCTGCTTGGGACCTCGGCGCCAACCGGCTCCGAATAGGGTCCCCGCTGTCGGTGGTAATGTGCCGCGCATGAAATGGACATCGCTAATAAACGAAAACGTCATGCGCGCATATTTTGGGGCTACAGAGGGAGGAACTAACCTTACTGCGTATCGTAGTCGTATGCTGCTTCTGTTCCAGGCTCTTGAACCAACAATCAACGTGTCAACCCAACGGCTGTCGGATCAGGTGCGTGTCATTCAGCGCGGTCACATGCTGGATGACAATGTGCTTGATCGGCTACGCACTGAGATGCAGGGTTACCGCTCAACTCCTGCCCCACCACCTCCCACGGTACCGACGCAGCGAAGTGACATCGCGAATGCGCCTCAACACGGTGACGGGGGGGAAGCGGACCAGGTAACCACAGTAAGTACCCAATACATTGAACAGCTGAGGAGCGCCTTGGAGCATGCTCTTCGTGAATATCGGTCCACCTTGCCCGCGGACAGGCCACGTTTGCCCCGGTTGCCTATGCATAGACGGAATGTGGCGCTGGTGTGCGCTCTGAATTCACTGTTACCAGAGTACTTCGATGACACCGAAGATCTCGGCGATACTCACTCGGTTCTGTACTGTGCGGCTACTGCGGCGTGCCGTGTAGCCCGCGTCAAGTTCCCAAAATCTGATGCAGTTGCACGGCCAAGACCCGCCGTACCAGCCTGGCAGTGCCGGATTGAGCGGCGTATCGCTGGGACCAGAGCGCTCATTGGCAAGCTACTCTGCTTCAGGATGGGCAATACACGCCCCCGAGTGATGCGCTTTGTGAGGATAGCATTCTCAGGAACGGGAATCAGCCCTCAAAATTATTCAGCTCACCTCACAGAGCGCATCGACTTCCTGAAGCAGAAAGTTTACGCATGGGCAAACCGGATAAAACGCTTTAAAGAACGTGTGGGCCGGTATCAATTGAACAGCATGTTTCAAAGCGACCAAAGGAGAGTCTATAGAATGTGGGAGCGGTCTGATTCGCAAATGGTTGACCCGAGCCGACCGGATGATGACGCCATGCTAGCGTTCTGGCGCAACATCTGGTCGGAACCGGTCTCTCATTCCGAGGACGGTTGGATACGGGATGTCGAGGGAGCATGCGAATCTATTCAAGAAATGGATAACATCCTTATTACTGAAGAAGACGTAGCCAATGCAGCTCGTCCGATGCCGAATTGGAAATCTCCGGGACCGGATGGGCTGCATAATTTCTGGCTGAAATGGCTGAGAAGTTCGCATGCTCGCTTGGCGACCCAGTTCCAATTGTCTCTGGAGTCAGGAACGCTCCCATCATTTCTTACAACTGGTGTGACTCACCTGCTCCATAAATCAGGTAGTACCGCGGAACCTAAGAACTACAGACCTATTACGTGCCTCCCAACGGTATATAAACTCCTTACATCCATTCTGAGAGTGAAAATAACTAAACACATTGAAGATTTTTCCATCTTGTCTGTCTCTCAGAATGGATGTAGGAGCAGGTCCCGCGGTACTAAGGAGCTACTCCTCATTGACATGGCAATTAGCCAGCAGGTTCGCCGCTACCGAAAGAGTCTTTCGACTTGCTGGATAGACTACAAGAAGGCCTACGACTCTGTACCGCATACATGGCTCATGAGGGTTCTGGAGTTGTATAAAGTAAATACAACTCTACGTGCTTTCTTGGGCTCATGTATGACGCAATGGAGCACGGTCCTTCACTATCCAGGATCTCGGCAGCCCCTGGCGGTCGGTGAACCTGTGAGAATTACCAGGGGTATTTTCCAGGGCGATAGTCTGAGCCCCCTATGGTTTTGCCTGGCCTTGAACCCTCTTAGCACGTTGTTAGAGGCTTCGGGGCTTGGCTATCGGCTGCGCAGAGACGGTCGGATGATATCTCACCTGTTGTATATGGATGACCTGAAATTATTCGGATCCAGTAATTCGCAACTGACAGAGCTACTAGAGGTTACTGAAAACTTTAGTAACTCTATCAGGATGGAATTCGGAATCGAAAAATGTGCAGTAATGCATGTACGACAAGGGCAGATAATGGAATCTGAGGGAACAAATCTCCCAGGTTCTATTTCGTTCCGAACCCTCTCTGCCGCCGAGAGCTATAAGTACTTGGGTATGTCGGAGGCCTTAGGTATACGCGAGGGCGACATGAGGCAATCGTTGAGGGAACGTTTCTTTGGTCGCCTGACAAAAGTACTGAAAAGTCTTTTGTCGGGTGGTAATAAGGTCCGCGCCTTCAACGGTTGGGTCATGCCGGTCTTGATGTACTCCTTCGGCATACTCAAGTGGACTCAGACCGACCTGGATGCTCTTGACAGGCGAGTCCGCTCTTTGCTGACGGCATACCGAATGCATCACCCGCGGTCGTCGGTCATGAGACTGTACATCCCGCGGAGGTGTGGCGGTCGAGGTTTCCTTAGCGCCAAGACCCTACACAACCGTGAGGTCTGCAGCCTCAGAGAATATTTCCTGGCTGCCGACGGGGATATGCATAAGGATATGGTGGCGGTCGACAGTGGACTCACCACTCTCTCTTTGGCTAAACAGAACTGGCGCAAACCTGAGGTACTCATGACCAGCGACCGCAGGAGTGTGTGGCAGGGCAAGGAGCTACATGGACGTTTTTACCGGGCCCTACACGGGCCTGACGTAGACACTTTAGCATCCGTGGCCTGGCTACGATTCGGTGACCTATTTGGGGAAACCGAAGGTTTTGTTTGTGCAATAATGGACGAAGTGGTAATGACCAACAACTACCGGAAGTTTATCCTGAAGGATGGCACGGTCGACATATGTCGGGCATGCCACCGACCGGGTGAATCAATCAGGCATATTGTGTCCGGCTGTTCTAGTCTTGCCAACGGCGAATATCTGCACAGACACAACCAAGTGGCCAGGATTATCCATCAGCAACTTGCCTTGCGATACAGTCTTGTGGCCGTGGAGGTGCCATACTACAGGTATGTGCCCGACCCAGTTCTGGAAAACGACCATGCCACAATGTATTGGGACCGGTCTATCATCACTGACAGGACTATTGTAGCCAATAAGCCTGATATAGTGGTGATAGACCGCTCGGAGCGCCGCGCAATGATTATCGATGTCACCGTCCCTCATGATGGGAATCTCGTGAAGGCCGAGAAAGACAAGGAACTTAAATATCTTGATCTGGCTCACGAGATTGTCGCCATGTGGGACGTAGATTCGGCCATCATTGTGCCGATAGTCGTTACGGTCAACGGACTTATAGCAAAGAGCCTCGACCAACACCTCAAGAGGCTCAAACTAGGAAGTTGGGTCAAGGGTCTGATGCAGAAGGCGGTACTCCTCGGCACGGCACGTATAGTGAGGAGGTTCCTGTCTCTGTGACCCTAATCATCGACGGCTTGGACCCTGTTCCCGCTGCCGGTGGCACACTATTTTTTATTTTTTTATATATATTTGTGCTTTGTTAATATTATTTTTTGTTATATTTAATTAAGTTACTTATATATGTAAAAAAATAATTAATATGGATTATTAATAAATGAGTGATATAATAATAATAATAAAGCCTTTATTCGCTGACCATAGTTTTACAGTTATTACTTATTTCTAACATACAATAAAAGAATATAATAAAATAAAACTTAATTGAAATTTATCAGCAACCAGTTTGTTGGTCAGGTTGTCCTTTGACATAGGCCTCCCCCTTTGTCTTCCACTCATCTCTCTTCCGAGCTAATCTTCTCCATCCTTTCGGTAGGTCATCCTCCCATCTTTTAATTTGACGCCCTTTTAGCCGTTTCCCATTTCTAGGGTACCACTCCATCACATCCTTTGTCCATTTCTCTTTGTTGGTTCTCATGATGTGACCAGTCCAGTTCCATTTGAGTTTTCTTATTTTTTGTAAGACGTCGTTCACCTTTGTTCTTTTCCTTATTTTTGAGGTCGTCCATTTGTCTCTTAGCCTTATGCTTAGCATACTTCGTTCCATATTACGTTGGCAAACTGCTAGTTTTTGGTTGTTTTTGCTCGTAGAAGGCCAAGTTTGACACCCATAAGTGAGACACGGTAGAATGCATATATTGTAGAGCTTATTTTTCACAGACATTGGCATTTTATCATTTTTAAATATCTCTTTAAATGACCAATAGCGTTTCCAAGTGTTGCTTATTCTTCTATCGATTTCTTTAGAGTATTGATCTTTAACTGATATCAACTGTCCTAAATATAGGTATTCCTCTACATATTCGATTACCTCTTTTCTTATTTTGATGGTTTCTTTTAATGCATTCGTCATCACTTTAGTCTTTGTTGGATTCATAGACAGCCCCGCTTTCCTGCTTTCATAATCTAATTGTTTTAACATAGTTCGCAGTACATCTGGTTTTTCAGCGAATATCACGATGTCGTCAGCGAATCTTAGGTGATTTAGCCTTACTCCATTTATATTTATTCCAAGATCCTCCCAGTCTATATTTCTGAATATATTTTCTAACACAGCTGTAAAAAGTTTTGGAGAAAGTGGATCGCCTTGCCTAACACCTCGCTGGATACTAAATTCTTCTCCTTTTTGTTCGAGTTGTACCGTTGCTGTAGTATTTTTATATATTTCTTTTATAATTCTTATGTGTTTTTTGTGTACGCCCTGCTTTTCCAGCGTGTTCCAGATATAGAGATGATTTAGGGAATCAAAAGCCTTTCTGTAATCAACGAATGCCATGTACCAGTGTTGACCATGTTCGTTGAGTTTTTCGATGACTTGTTTGACAACCTGAATGTGATCAATGGTAGAATAGTCCGCGCGGAATCCTGCTTGTTCTCGAGGTTGATTCTCTTCCAGCTGTTTTGTTACTCGGCCGAGTATTACTTTTGAGAACACTTTGTAAAGATTCGACATTAGACATATCGGTCTGTAGTTATTTATTTCGTTTTTATCTCCTTTTTTGTGTAGTAGTACGATAGTGGACTTCGTTCATTGAGTTGGTATTTGTTCACTCGACATTATTTCGTTAAATAAGCGTGTTATATGTCTCGATGTTGCAGTAAGTGATTCCTTTAAAAGTTCGTTTGAGATTTGGTCGTCTCCAGGTGCCTTGCCGCTCTTTTGTGTTTTGATAGCTCTTATGATTTCAGTCTCTAATATGCAAGGTGTTTCTTCTTCGTCTGTGTCCTTATCTGTCTCTACTGCTCTTGTTTTTTCTGACTCAGTGTATAAACTTTTATAGAATTCTGTCGCTACTTTGGATATTTGTGATCGTTTTGTCGCCAGTTTATCGCCTTTCTTTTTGTTAGTTTTCATGTTGGGTATCCATTGTGTATATTCTCTTAGCTGTTTTAGACCTTTCTTAATTCCTCCTGTATTTTCTATTTGCTTCCTCAAGAAGTTTAGTCTCTCTGTTTTTTTGTGTTTCCGTATTGATGTTTGAATTTTCTTGCTAATATTTGCGATGTTTTTGTGGTTGTCTTTTCGTTGCTCTAGCATTTTGTTCCTCTCATCCATTAGCTTAAGTGTTTCTTCTCCTAATTTATTTTCCTTTCCATTTTTGATGTTTGTTTTTAGTATGTTTTTCAGTTCTGTCTCCAGAAAGTCATACTTTTCTTGTAGTGTTTTATACGTATCGCCTTTGTCTAATGTGTTTTTTAAATCATATAAAATGTGTTGTGGTATTGGTGTTGTTATTGTCTTATTTTTAGTTGAGGGTATTATGTGTCTTCTTGATTTACCATTTGTGTATTGTATAACTCCTCTTAACATCCTATGATCTGTACTGAAGTTTAGCTTGTTCACTACATCGACAACCTTTTGTTGCCTCCAAAACTTCATTGTAAATCATGTAAATGATCTGGTGAAGTAGCCATCGCTTTACTCGAATGACTGACTGATGCTGTGCTGTGATTTATTGGTCTGTGGCTGTGATCATAACATTGAGCTAAATACATGGAGGAGAAATACCTACAGAATTGGCGTGATTGCCTACAAAAATTTGGGCGATAACAATGGCCGCCTATCTAGGTTGTTTTCGATAATTATCTTCTAATACATGAGCGGTTAATATCGATATTTTATCAACACGAATTCTTATTCTTTTAAAAGTATGTATTCTTAGTCTTATTAAAATCGACTCACTAAATTAGAGGTGCTCCTTCATTGCGATTCCGTTGAAAACCAGTCACTCGGCATGTCAAGCGAGACTGAGCGATCCCTCTAAGTCTCCAGCTCCTGAACCTCCGGAACAGTCATCGGACGGCAGTGATTCCTCGAGTGAGAGTATCTGCAGGACCAACCTGGAGTGTCCTCAACAGCACTGGCTCCTTAGATGTATCTGGCTTCAATAAGAATCATAGGTTGCTGGCGAATGCTATGAAATCTGATGACATATCACAGATCCTGGGTTATTTGTTTGTGTATAGCTGACTAACCCAAAGATTAAATGTCATTTCTTCGTTGAACTTGATGTGTAGAACTCACTTGGTAGAGCTTCGTAATTTACCGATTGTAGTTGACTCGTACATTTAAGTGATGCAGGATAAATTCAATCTTCGTGACGTTGTTAAAATAACTAAGAGTGCTTCAAAAATTTCTGTGAGTGCGCGCTGCTACGAAAATATTTGAGTTGCCCATGTAGAATTCCAGAAAGTAATTTCACAGTGTGCTGCTTTCTTCCCAGCAAGTACAGGATATACGCAGCATGTGACATGGCGCCGGTACGTTAATGATCCGCGTTGTATCTCAAGATGACAAAAAAAAATCACGTCTGGTAAAAAAATCATCATCGGAGGTCACCAGTTTGGCGGTCTAGAGTAGTTGCCAATGTGAAGGTTATTGCCTGTTCAGGTTGTAGGAGATGAGAATGAAGAAGAAAGAGAAGTCCATTGTTGGTGATCACCATAAAATTCGGAATTTACAGGGTTACATTTTTACGGGTACTTTAGGCAGGGTTGAGGTGCGTGTGCGCGGCACTAGGGTTACGGGTCCGGGACAACTGACGACGCAACGCTAAGCTAAGCTTGCGGCGTTTATACTATAATAGTTAATATTGTGACGCTACATATAACTACTGTTTCTATAGTAGAATGTGCCTTCTCCATGTGTATTAACTCTGTGGATCATACAGGCAAACGGATAAGGGCGTATAAAGTAACCCCCTTATTCCCCCATAAACGTATTTTAGCTAAAGTGTTGCTAATCTCTGCTTTGTCTCTTTCTATCCTGCTCATTTGACAATGCAACTGACAAAGACAAAGCATTCTATAGCTAAAACGTATCTAATGTACGCTTATGAATAAGGGGGTTAGTCTTTTACAAAACAAAAGACAAAAAAAAAAAATAAAAAAAAATAAAATAAACAAAAAAAAACATAAAACAAAGAAATGGGTTAAAAAGCTAAAAAAAAAAAAAAAAGGAGAAAAAACAAAACAAAAAAAAAAAAAACTGTATGAAGCCTCCTTCAGCGAGTTCCTCTGCGTGCCAGCATCTCCAGTTAAAGACCACGCCCCCGACGTCTCGGGGGCAGATAGGCCCGGGGAAGGAGGACATTCCTCGACCCCCGAACCATCCCCCCCCCTTTTGTTGCGCTTCACGCGCGGAGGGAGGGATGATGAATAAACAGTCCAAAAGATCTTAATTTGGCTGAGCATACCCAATACAATAAGCTGACAACTGACATCTGACAACATGACAGGCAATTTGTCATGTGTCAGTTTTGTCACAGGCAAGTCAAATTGTGCGAATTGATTATAAAAAATCTATTAGGTATTGAACAATATTCATTAATATAAACAATTCATGTATGTATTAGAATAGTTATATACATTCTTAGATTATTGCGATAAAACTTTAAAAGATTGTGATAATGAATCTCGAAACCAATAGGCTGAGTACCTTTAGAAACTGGCCTGCATCTGCTCAAGTAGATCCTATAAGAATAGCGAAGGCTGGGTTTTTCTACACCGGGCAAGGAACAGAAGTGCAGTGTTTTAGTTGCGGCGGCAAGATCTCAAGTTGGAACTATGGTGATCAGGTTATGGGGAGACATCGTACTCTGGATCCTAACTGTTTGTTTGTCGTCAACCCACTCATAAGCGGGAATGTGCCTTTGGTGTTGGGTCAAGAGTGTACCTCTGTCGAGCAACCATCAGTTCAGTCTTCGGATAATGGATCACAGAGTAGAGATTCTCCTCAAGATTATGGGTTAACGGAAGAAGATGAAATGTATAAGAGTGATGCATTGAGATTATTATCATTCATAAACTGGGAGGTAAATAATAATGTTTCTTATACTGTCAAATGTACAATTACAAATTTTGTTATACGATGAAATCAGCTTCAGAAATAATTATTGGCCATGTTAAAACTTTTTAATGTATTTCCTTGTTTTGGCAAGTACAATTTTTTATTTTTGGACATACTTAATACTGTTTCCTGTAAGTCAAACTACATGCTTTTCAAAATTCACATGCTAGGATCCGTCTGTGTCTCGAGAGGCATTGGTAACGGCAGGATTCTACCATGCGGGTGAAGGTCGTCTTCGGTGTGCGTGGTGTGGAGGGGAACTGGCACCATTTAGAAGCCTCGGTTCATTAGGGCCACCCCTTGAAGTTCATAGAATGTGAGTGCTTGCATTGATTTTTTACTTGTTTTTTTTTATGAGAAAATGGTGTGTGGATCATATTGATGGTTATAGAGATACTGCAGCATATAGGCAATGTTAAAGTTAGAAACAACCTTACAGATGTTATTAATATTATAAATAATATTGTGAATAACTGCAGTCAGAAGAAAAATTTAAGACTAAAATTGAATTCCTATTATTCAGGCCTTACCTTAACCTCTAACATAATCCCCCTTATTCATAAACATATATTAGATACGTTTTAGGTATAGAATGCTTTGTCCTTGTCAGGTGCATTGTCAAATGTGCAGGATAGAAAAAGACAAAGGAGAGATTAGCAACACTTTAGCTAAAATATGTTAATGAATAAGGGGGATAGTCTATAACAGAAAAGATGATTCATTTAAATTCTAGATATTGAAATCCAGTCATTTGCATACAATTGTATAAAATCTTGTGTTTTGTATTGAAAAGCATTATGTGATTATTTAGAAGGAAAACCCTAATTATTCTGAAATATATTAAGTCATAATTCCTTGTTATTTAAGAAAGTACTCTATAAAGAAAATGTTCGAAGGATTCAAAGTCTCTCAACATGTATTACAGGCTGAAGCACTCGCCGATTTCCTGGTAAAGTAGACTGGTGCCCTCTTGAGATGTGCCGCCTACATGAGGCAATTAAAAAAAGAAACACATGTATTAGATATTTCATATTTTTTGACATTAAAATTTCATCAATTAGATCTATGGATCAGTAGCCATATTATGTATCTCAATTTACATCATTTTGCTAGCCACTTTGCAGTATATTGCTGTTTTGATGTGAAATGATAATTACCATCATTTTGTGTTACCACCGATGTTACATACAACTATGCAACAGTGTCCTCTCAATTTCATCATTCACTTTCAAACATACAAACAACATGTTCACATTTGTATATTATAACTATTAATCAAAGTAAACACGGACTTTATGAATCTTTATTTATATCTTATCAGAAGGTAATATGTTTAAGACAAAATGCACCCAACTCATCTGTTTATAGTCTGTAATTACTGATTGCAAGATAAAACCAGAAAAAAAAAATGTTTAAGCTCACTGTGTAGACAGGAGCATCCATAATTCGCCAGATAAATTTGATGAGTCCCATATAAAAAGACAAAGGTCTGTTTATATTCATTGCACATGTTTCCAATCCTAAGAATTTTCTAATTCTATATATTTACAATTATTAATTAAAAGGTGTCAGTCAAACGAACAATGGCGGTCAAACCATTCCAATGGGGTGGTAGTAACTGTCTGTAATAACGCAAGCAGGGCAGCAGCATCCTGCGTTAAAACATCGCCGCTGCGATCGCTAATCCGCATACCAAACATGGCGATTATGGCATATCTCGCTTTTGGGGAAGATTTGGTCCAGAAAAAGCAGCAGTTTGGTCCAGTAATGACCTCTTTTAGCTGAAATTATGAAGATATATAATTAGACATATAATTTAGAACACTTAAGTCAATTCTAAAAGTTTTGATAGAAAATAGTACATAATATTGAAAAAAAAGAAAATATTATGACAAGAAAAAATGGAAAGAAACATTTGACTTTGGGCAGGACACTAACCTGGGTGCTTTGGAACATCATCCCAGACATTTTACCCCTAAGTTTATTAAGCCTCACATCCGACTTTGATTACAACAAAGTATTCAAAGTCAAAGAAAAACATGTAAGGAAAATTGAAGTATGACTTTAATGAAGAACATTGATTACAGGTATTTCCCCCGATGCGCTCACGCGGCCGCTTTGGAAGCCGAGCGGAGGTCAAACGATCAGTCGCCGCTTTCCTCGACCCCCTCCTACACCCCGCCCCTGCAGTCTCCGGCCGTCAGAGAGGCTGATAGCAATCCACAATCGTAAGATACATTTGTATGAGAATTGGCTTGAAGAAGTATTAGACATTAAAATTAGTTAGGTACTTATTTATTGATGTATTAAAAATCATTCAAATAGATGTTAATAAATAATGTGATTTTACCCTTTTTAATTTTGTTTTAACCATTGTCAATGATCACTTTTGTATTTAAGATTTAATAAAATGTGCGATTGAGTTATAATATTAAAGAAAGAAAACCTGTAATCATCACTAACTTAGTGTGTGGTTTAAGAAATAACGAATGACATACATAATATATTTCTGAAATACAGCCGTGCCCTGTTATTTGTAATAAAAAAGATTTAAGCAAGGTACGCTTAAAATTGTCAAAACTCGTACTTTTCTGACAGTTCTGAGCATACTTTGCTCAAAATAAAGTCGTAGTGCGGTCTGTGAATCTCACCTTTAGACCTCTTTAATCCGGCCGTGTCGCAAGATCTACTCTGATGTATGGTCTATAAAATACCTCCAAACCAAAAAAATAATTTCAGATCTGGCGCAGAACACAACGCTCGTGTAGTAGCGGCGGGGGGTACTTGGAAGTCTCTGGGCGTGGTTGGTGGTGGCGCGAAACACCCCAGCAAAGCCTCACTTTCCGCCCGCCTCGCTACCTTCGAGCGCTGGCCTGCGGATAGACCACAAGCGCCGAGGACTTTGGCTGATGCTGGATTCTTCTATACTGGTGTTGACGATCAGGTGTGAATGTATTTTTTTTATGTAACAAAGGTAGCAAACAATAGTGCAGTTTACATGGCTGTTAAAGTGATGACTACAGCCTACACAAAAATCGGAGGTCAAAATGCAAATGCGTTGCCACCTCTGAGACCTTAATTGTTATATAACAAAGGTATATCTCTGTGATAATTATTACGGAGCCATACATTATCATCTAACTGGAACACGATAGTGGTGAACACTACTATTTGGCTGTAGATAGATTAAGGTAATGCGGTGGTGCCTATGCATCTTTATACATCTAGATTAATCCTTTTTGGTCCAGGTGCGATGTTTCTACTGCGACGGTGGGCTCGGCAAGTGGGAGGCGGACGACGCGCCGTGGACGGAGCACGCGCGGTGGTTCCCGCACTGCGGCTACGTCATGCTGTTCAAGGGCCAGGAGTTCATTGATGAGAGCAGAAAACATTCTTCTGTACAACGGACCGTTAGTAGCTATTTCTGTATTAAATTTAGGTTGTTTTTTTGATCTACAGCAGCCGCCGCCGGGCCATGCGCGCTTTACTATACTACTACTACAGTATTTACTTCATGTTAATATTTAACAGTAATGACGGAATAAAAAAAAAGGTGTCATTCATTAAGAATAGAAAGGTGCTGCGTTATTCGTTTTAGTCATTTTTTGTAATGACAAGGTATAACAATTTACATAAATTAATTCATCCTTGTGTTTGTGCCATAAAATGTGTCCAACCCATTTACCCAGATGCGTAAAATTGGTTTTTGGGTTGAACGCATTTAAAAACGGTAGAAGAAATAAATCCCCAGATTTCCGCATTTATAATTAACTAGCAGAGGGATTTCACTCGCAAATCCACAATTAACTTAATATTTCAATCTATACCTACAACGTCAAATTTAAATTTCATATTAATATCAACCTATTAATTTCATTTGTTTTAGATATTAAGTGATATTACGATAATTAATGTGACGCACACGCAATACTCTGCGAATAATAATCCATAGGAATGTAGCTCTCATACAATCATAGCATCGATTTTAGTTTCGTTTACGCAAACAAACCAGTTGCAATCATAACAAACACTCACACCAACATAAACAATGCTTGCATTCGATTGATCGTGACAAGGCAAGGCATCGTGCAATAGCCAGACGCGATGCGGTGTGTCCTTTTAATGCCCCACCGACGGTGTGTCTATTTACATGCAACTATTTTTTGGCTTAGTTACACTGCTACCTTTTACATCCTTATTCTATATCCTAGTTGATCTTATTGCGGTTAGCGACAAGTTATCAAATCACAGTGTTGGTGAATAATTATAGGTAATAATTCTATGATTGTTCTTATGCATATTAAATTTTGTATATTTTAAATTTATTTTTAAATTTTCAGTTCTCTGCAGATAGAGGTTTGAGTTCGAGAATGCGTAATTCGGGTGTTAATTTCCCAATAACGGAAAGCCAGGTAATAATATATTATATTTGCATTATATATTCAAAACACTGGAAATCGAAACTTGGTCTAATAGAATTTGGATTAAATATTAAATACAAACTAACTCACTTAAAGGACTTAAATAAAACTATGATTTTATTTTATTTCTAGGTTGAATCATGCATGGAAAGTAATATAACATTAGCTGCATTGGGCGCGGGACTAGACGCGGCGCGAGTACGCCGAGCCATTGTGAGACGCCTGCGAGCTACAGGTGTGTAAATAACTGCTACTTACTGGTGGTAGAGTTCCTGTGTAGGAGCTCGATGGCCCACCGCGTATTTATTATATATATATATATATATATTTTAACTCATTGACATAAAACAAATTTTTGGATTTATCTCAGACTAGCGGCCCGCCCCAGCTTCATTTGTTACAATAAATGTGATAAATGAAGAACCGTTCTGCTGATTTTGTGCAAACTTCACATACATCATCTAATAAATAGTTCGAACAAAGCCTAAACATTTGGTTTATATAGGCGAGCCCGTTCTTGTTGAGTTATAAAATTACCACGAAAAGGGCATTGATTTTTATATGTATAGATAGCTGACCCAGCAAACTTCGCTTTGCCTCACAATGAAATAATTTGTCAAAGGTTTGATAGATACGAACTATTTGTATGGAAAATTAAATTGTGGTTTTTACTATTTCCCTATATTATAGATATAAGCACAATATTCAGTGCTACATAGGTGTAAAAGTGCAATGTGTACTTATCCCTTGGTAAGTACACATACACAAGTGGACATTGCACGTACATGCGCACTTCAGCTACGCTCAATCAACATCGCGACGCGACGCGGAGAAGCGCTTAGTTATTTTTACGATACCCAAATTTTTAAACTCGCTATATCTTTTGAATGTAGTGTCCGATTAAAATAATTTAAACAGCAATGTTAAGGTATTGAACTGCTGATAAATAAAAAATAAGTTATTTAGATAAGTATAAATACCATGGTATGAATATCGACATCTTATTTTCGTTGCCGATTTAAACAGTTTGTTAAACTATAAAAGTTTTTATACTGGCGCAACTATAATACTTAGATATACCCTACCGCGGACTTTTCTGGACATAATAATGTGGTCTACAAAATCGTAGTACATTATTTTGCTCCATCATCAATAGTTATTGCAGCGCACGCGATTACGACGACGGTATTTCAATAGTGATTTTTATCGACGGTGGTTTATGTTATTAAAGTTTTCGCAAGGATCCCTAATTTAAAAAAAATAAAATATAGCCTATGTTACTTTGGAAAGATGTACATTCATAAAGGTGAAAGAATTTTTAAAATCGGTCCAGGAGTTCTTGAGCCTATTCCAAACAAACAAAAAAATATTACCTCTTTATAATATTCGTTTAGATAATAATAAATTAAACTAAATAATCATTTTTATTTAAATTGTAATGTAGTTTGTGACTTTCGTTACATTTAAACACAATTTAAATATGTATTTTTAGTATCGACAATGAACTGTCCATGATCTCTAATTTATAACATTATTTAAAAGTGAAGTAAATGATATTCAAAATGATGTTTAATTCATTTTTAATTCACACTCATTTTATAGTTACAGGCTATTGACACATTTATGTATATCGAAATAGTGTTTTATTTTTCTTTGCAATCATATATCATATACATATTTTCATTGCTAATATTTGGCTTGTTATGTTAGATAGGTAAAAAATATCTTAGTTCGTACGAGGGTGGCTCCAAAAGTTCGTGGCCCAAACTACAAGGAGACATGACATCTTTTTAAATTTACCGTCATTTGTTAGTATGTCTTCTATTGATTTATTGTGCGCAGTTTCATTTCGATACTGCACAATATAAATTTTCTGTGATTATTTGTTTGAAGCATTCTGACGCGATTTTCAATAATGGAGAAAATTTAACATCGTGCAGTCATTAAGTACCTCAATAAAAAAGGCCTGTCACCAAAAGACATCCATCAAGATGGTGGGCACTTTGGGGGAGTCTGCTCCATCGTATTCCAGTGTCAAGAAGTGGGTAGCTGAGTTTAAGCGCGGTCGTGAGAGCATTGAAGATGATCCTAGGAGTGGACGGCCTACAACCTCTACTACGAAAGAAAACATCAATAAAATTTGTGATCTCGTACTGGGTGATCGACGTTTGACCATCGGTAAGATAGCTGAGACAACAGACATTAGTTATGGCCGGGTGCAACACATAATAACGAAAGAATTGAGATTCCATAAGGTTTCTGCTCGCTGGGTCCCGAGGTTGCTTTCCTAAAATATAGTGTAGAATTTTATAACAAGATCCCAGCCGGGATTGCTGAACTCGCCGATGGTAAATTCAAAGCATTAATTAAACGCACTCTATGTAAAAAGGCTTACTATAAACTCGAGGACTATCTCAAGGATAGAAATGTTTGGCTAAATGCTGATCTAGCTCCACAAAGGTGTTAAATGTAATAATCAAAGTGTAATGTTGATATTATATTGTTAATTTTAAGCTTGTTTAAATTATGGAAAATTGTAAAAATATGCCTAAGAGATATTTTTAAAAGAGCCGACGGAGTTTTTTCCGGCAAGTTTTTCTCAGATCATATTGGCCTTTGGAACTTTGCCGGTGAATGACAAAGAATGACTCTTTTTCTTTTCTTTTTACTCTTTGTTATAAGTTTGTAAAGGGGAAAAGAGACATTCTACTGATATACTTTTTACATTAGTTTATGACATTTAGTTTTATCTTAGTGATATTCTTGACTTTACATATATTTTTTATCTTGTTTGACATGTATATCAATTGTTATTCGCTTTAATTTATTTTGTTTGTTTTTGACGTGTCATAAGAAGTGCCTGTCACCCTAAATGAATAAATGAGTTTCTGATTCTGATTCTGATTCTGCTTTCAGCTGAACAAAAACGAGTTCGATTCACAATTTCGCGAGACTGTTTGGAACTTTTTGAGACTGATCCCGAGGACTTTTTGTCTAGATTTGTTACCATGGATGAAAGCTGGGTTCACCACCATATTCCTGAATCAAAGCAACAATCCAAACAGTGGAAAAGATCTGACTCACCTACACCGAAAAAGGCTAAAGTCGTTTTGTCGACTAACAAAGTCATGGCTTCTGTTTTTTGGGATGCGAAGGGCATTATTTTTGTAGATTATTTACCGAAAGGTCAAACTATTAATTCTAGTTATTATTGTAACCTTTTACGAAGACTACGAGAAGAAATAAAAGAAAAAAGGCCGGGAATGTTGCGTAAGAAAGTTTTGTTCCATCAAGACAATGCACGTGTTCACACTTCGGTTGAAACAATGTCTGTAATCCATGATTGTGGCTACGGATTGCTGCCCCGCCCCACCCACCTTATTCGTCGGATTTAGCCCCCTCAGATTATCATTTATTTCCAAATTTAAAAAACATTTGGGTGGCTCGAAATTTTCGACCAAAGATGAGGTGATAGTCGCAGTAAACGAGTATTTCGCCGACCTTCCGGAATCTTTTTTTTTTCGAGGGGATAAACAAGTTGCAGTTCAGGTGGAAAAAGTGTGTTGAGCTAGATGGAGACTATGTCGAAAAATAAAAATAAAATTAGACCCACTTTTCTTTCATTTTCTTGATCGGGCTTCGAACTTTTGGATCCACCCTCGTATTATGATATCACATATCAATAAAGATTAAATTTTTCTTCGACTGTTTCAAAAACCAATAATGTTTTTTTAAGGTATACCATTTAGTTCGTCGGAGGCGCTAATCGATGCTGTCCTTGATGAGCAATTGAACGAAGAAGCGTGGAGTGTGTCGCCACACAGCCAGCGTCTGGCTAGAGATATACTCGCTGAAACTTTACGAGATTTTGCTCCACAATCAGGGTATGCACACAAAAATATTCTCAAAATAATTTTATTTTAATCTACATTAATACAGACTATGTAATAAAAAAATAAAAAAACGGGGTCTATCGGATAGGAATTAATTATGTAGGTCATACTTAATTCCTACCCGATAGACTCCGTTTTTTTTATGTAAAGAAGGTAGCAAATAAGCATGCAGCTCACATTAATGTTAAGTGATGGCTACAGCCTATAGGCTGCACATAAACTAGAGAGGTAAAATGCAGATGCGTTGGCACCCCTGAGACCTAAGTTGCTTTTGTCTCTGTGATTGTTATTACGGAGCCATCTGTGATTGCTATTACGGAGCCATACATTATCGTCTAACCGCAATACGATAGTGCTGAACACCACTATTTGGCGACAGATGCGGCAGAATAATGCGGCAATACATTCGCCGTCGAACTCCTGCACTGGAAATCTCACCAGTAAAAATGTGGATTGTGATGTCCTTTAAAATTAATGCTGTATCAGTAGTCGGGCGTGCAATTATGCTATAACATATTGAAAGAAAGAAACCATCCATGCACACTCCAACAGCACATGCTGAACATCCTCTAAAACCCCACAGACATCACAGTCAGCAGTGTCTGATTTATTATTCGGTTGACGCGCTAATCTCATGGACGAGGTACTGACTTGAATTGATACATGATATTTGTGTTAGATAGCCCATTTATTGAGGAAGGCTACAGACTATTATATTATAAACATGCTATGACGAATGTAAGTGGAGCATCAATTAAAATATTGTATTTACGGAAGAAAATGTTTTTCACGCGGACAAAGTCGGGGTTATAGCTGCAATTATAAGTTCGAAATTCTATTTTCCCGGATTTTCATATAGTTCAATGATAAGAGTACATCGTGAGTTGTACACATTCATTCTGTATGTACCTATCGTTAGAATGAAACCGTAAACTGTTATTGAAAATAATGCTGAACACCGCCTGTTGCATTATTATGTGGCGTAATAGAAAACGTTTTAGCCTACGTACATCAAAATTAACTTACGAAAGAATTAATGTGAATGTAATGAATTCCACTGTATTTAGATTCTTTTACCATCAACATGATATGTTTTTTGCATATAGTAAAAGCACAGTCTAAAGAAAACGAACATGTTAATTACCTACAGTCATCCAACGAACGTGTAATGTCAGAGCAATCGTGCGGGGCGCGCGACTTGAGGGACGGAGGGGGCATGTCAATAGGCTCGCCGCGTGTTACATGGGCCAAAACGTGACCGGCGAATCGAGGATGTATGCATAAATCCGATTTACCTCTCCCTACCCCTTAGGGGATTACAGGCGTCATGTTTTTAGGATTTTTATATATATTCAACGTAAACTGACGCGTTACAAACAACGTAAATAAAAACCAAAAACGTGACAACCTTAATGAATTAGCGTTTTTATGGGTGAAGGCGGCATATTGCAAAAAATCAAAGGCGATGAACTACTGTATGTACTTATACTGTGGTAAAAGCATCTTTTGTTTCTATATTCATGGTGTTCATTAAACAATTTTACGTCAAACATATTTATAAGATAGGAAGAATAGATGGTATTATTAAAATGTAAATTATAACTATTACAGACTTATAACATCGAATTTAGTCGAAAGGCCCGAGAGTCAATCATCTCAGTCCGACAGCCGTTCCCCGTCGCCAGCACCAAGTGAAACGCCCGTCCCTAGTCAAGTCTTACAAACAGACAAACCTACAGTACAAACAGTGCAATCGGATGGAGTTGAAAACACTCAGCCAGAGCCTTGTCAATCGCCTAAGAAACAACTCACGTTAGAAGAAGAGAATAGACAGTTAAAAGAGGCAAGATTATGTAAAGTGTGTATGGATAATGAGGTAAGAGTTTTTTTAATGAAAAGATTATGTTACTAAGGTGACATGTTGCATGCAGTTCACATTGATGTTAAGTGATGACTGCAGCTTATAAACACCCACACAAAGACTAGAGGTCAAAATACAGATGCGTTACCACTTCTGAGGCCTAAGGTAGTGTGCCTTTGTGCCGGAAATTACAGGGCCGTACATTACCTCTGACCGGAACACGATAGTGCTGAACACTACAATTTAGCGGCAAGTATATTAGGTAATGCGGTGGTGCCTACGCTCGCGAGCTCCGTCACTGGAGCTCTACCACCAGTGAATAATGTACCGATTTTAATAATAAAATTATAACATAAATATATTTTTCATTAGTTGGCCCGGCAAGCTTCGTATTGCCTCACAATGAAATAATGTGTCAAAGGTTTGATTGATATGGACTATTTGTATGGGAAAATGAAATTGTGGTTTTTACTATTTCCCTTCAATTTCTTCATATTTTCTTACTTTTTAAACTTTCCCTGGACTTCCAAAAATCATTCAAAACCAAAATTAGCCAAATCGGTCCAGCCGTTCTCGACGTTTTAGCGCGACTAACGAACAGCAATTGATTTATATATATATATATATAGATTTCCAAGTCACTTTCGGATAATACTCTATTATTAATTGTACACATTCAGGTGAGCGTGGTGTTCCTGCCGTGCGGGCACCTGGTGTCGTGCGCGGGCTGCGGCGCCGCGCTGGCCGCCTGCCCGCTGTGCCGCGCGCCCGTGCGGGCCCTCGTGCGCGCCTACCTCGCCTGACTGCGCCCCGCACCCCCCGCACCCCGCGCACC
Source organism: Macrosoma leucophasiata (assembly GCA_036365455.1). Lineage (NCBI taxonomy): Eukaryota > Metazoa > Arthropoda > Insecta > Lepidoptera > Hedylidae > Macrosoma > Macrosoma leucophasiata. The sequence continues at coordinate 11,245,074 of JAWQUS010000003.1, read as the reverse complement.
CCGCATCCCGCGCACCCCGCATCCCGCTGCCACCAGACTCCAGCTGCACCTCGTAAGTCCCCGCCACCGTTCACACACATAAGATTGGCCGCATACACATGTTTCCCTTGTCAAACTTTAACTCAAATAATTGTTTTCAAACTGGCGACCCGCTCCGACTTCGCGCGGTTGCAATGTAAATTGTTACTGGCAATTTGATTTCAATCATCAATTCCTACCGATCCAACTTACGTACGGCACTGGACCGTTCTGTCAAGTGCTAGAAAAGTTAATGTGGTTGTTAAATTATCTTAAAACCGCGTAACTGTCTATTAGCCGTTCTCGAGTTTTATGCTTAGCAGCGATTCATTTTTGTTTATATAGATTGGTCTACAAGGACAATTTTGCATTATCGTTTTACAAGCTACTTATAGTGAATGGCTTATAATAAATATTATTATTCAAAAGATATTAATAAGAATAAAAAGAAAAATTTATTCATCGTAAACTTAGCAGAATTCAGGCACTACTGAGAAGAACTACGCTACCAAACAAACTCAGTGTTGCTCTTTATGTCAAAATTTTTAGATATATTACAGATAGGAATTAAAGTAGAATACAAATAATTTGAACATCCATGGCATATGCATAATATATTAATTAAAAACTAAACACTGAGAATACCGTGATATCACCCGTATACCACAACAGACCAGTCAGGTTTCCTGATCAGGAAAGTTCTACTCTCCACCACATCCAATATATGGGGTACAACTATGAAAACTTAAGATCACACATAATAATAATACAGACACCCTAACTCAAATTACTTACTCACCTTGCATCCCGATATTGTACAGTAGGTAGCGAGGACTTTTATCAAGTCATCCATAATCATACTTACTCCTCTTGTAAGCAAATACAAAGGAAGGGGAAAAACAAAAACCTAAACCCATTTGTATTGTTTGAACTATTGTGTCTGCCTGCGGCTCACAGAATGCTATAACAATTAATTAGGTACTAATATTTAAAAATAGGTGTTGACGGATATATATTATTTTTCAGGACAGTAAGCTGGCATTCCATCCACGAGGACCTACGATATGTTCAATATGTGCATTAGTTATTCCTATCTAGTTAATATAGTTATTTAATTTTAGCTGTTATGATATGAACACTCCTATCTGGGGATAGGCATTAAAGTAAGTTTAGCGAATTTTTACCGATAATAGGGATGTTGACTAGTTATAAAAATACTTTTACTATTTATCATGTCACATGGCAAATGCAAAGAAAGGAACAAAAGCTATGAAAACTGGAATATAATCGTATGAGAAAGAAGATTTTATTAGATTTAAAATTAAATTTATTGACGAAAATGTTTTATATTATCTTGATTTCACAATGAAATACATAGATATTTTACTATATTATGACGTCATAATGTCCTGCAATTTATAATTTATTGCATGGTTACCCAGCTCACAACGATTCAAAATCGTTGTATCCTAAAAACGATCAGTTAGAAGATATTTTGTTTTAACAACTAAGATATATATACATATGTTATAAAATTGTCAACAGTCCTTTTATCGGATAGGAAAAAAAACACATGAAAAGATCTTTGTATTATTAACAATGAAAGGATTAGGTAATTCTTCTGTTAAAGCTTTATTCCTCATCCTTCTGTTTTAGCTAGGCCTAAAGAAGTGTTATTTGTGTGTAAAAAAATTGTAAGTATAGTTTTTTAAGGAGCGAAATATATTGATAGAAGACATTAATATATTTGACGCAATAATAAGGTAGTATTGTAATGTAATGGAAACCAGTGATGAGGGATTTGACGTTACATGCATTGAATGCATAATCGACTAATCTTCCAAATTGAATGTTTAAATTATTTTAGTCTACAAGATTAAGCTTTCGCTGGCTGTATTTAAAATTAATATTTGATCGAAAATAAATTAAGACTTATACTGGGTGACTGGTGAATCATGAGACATTTTAAAGTGTAGGTATATAATTATAATGAAGCGTGTATGGCCCCGCGGCTGGTGTAGATCGTAAGCGATCTACTCGGTTAAGCGATACGGGCACGGTCGGGGATGTGACGGATGACCGCTAGTGGCAAATTAAAATGCGCGTTTCCGTGCTTCGACCGACGGCTTAACGTGCCCTACGTTAAGGCGTCGGTCCCGGTTGTTATCGATAGATGGCAGTCGTTAATCCTTGTCGGAAGCAACGTTAAGTGGTTTGGTTTGAATAATCGGAATATCCGATTACGGGTTGGCCACTAACCCGTATCTCCACCAATCCGCATTGGAGCAGCGTGATGAAGTAAACTCCAGGCCTGCCTCCAAAAAGAGGAGAGACTCGTGCCCAGCTGTGGGACGTTTCAAGGGTTGCCATTATTTATTTATTTGAAATTTATTTATTTGAAACATAATAAGAAACATACTTATAAACAGACAGTACGATGACAACAGCATTAGACTATGTCGCAGTCATCAAAATTATCATTATTTATTATTATTATGTATAATAATCACTAAGGATCATAATAATATGTCTTATGTATAAAAAAGTTGTTAGAAAAAAATACTAATTAATCCGTCAAGACACGAGCGACCGTCGGCGGCTAGTGAACGATTGAAATGAATGTAATATTTTTCTCGCGACCTGACGGGTTGACATTGAAATCCTTAATGTCACCAGAGAATATGTAATAATACTATGTATAGAATGGACACTTCGACATCCCGCCCGATTTCCCCGCCTCACCCAACCTCCTCCCCTCTTATGGGAGACGTTTCGTATTCTCTACGTGCTACGCACACAGGTGCACGTGTAAATACACGTCACTGATTGAAGTCTGTGTAATAGAGACCAAATTAAGCGTTTGTATGGAATTTTGGCGGAGTGTCCGCGGTATTATATCACGTCACATTGTGAATGACTTTTTTACCCAGGCGACCGTAGTGGATGCGTGGCGTTTTTATACGTCGACAATACCATTTCTCGATACGTGCCGCCTACATGCATACCAAAAAAAACAAAAAATAGTATTGAGCAACCTGTAGCAGTAGTAGTTTATGTCCCAAGATTCACCAGATAGGTATTATAGTCGAAATTTAATCTGAAATGTACATAAACTTAATTTTAAAGAAAGTTGATACGTTTACTTTTTTCTTACGATTCGTAAGAAATTTCTTTGAAACCAAAGGTGAAAAGTATTTAAATTATCATATATCATATTTGGGTAACAAGTGGACATTTCAAGGTACCATCAAAGAAATTTTCGGTGATCTCTGAACCATTGCAAATTAGACTTTATTGCTACACAAATAAGGTACATTATTTACCGGACATTTCTTAGATGATACCTACATAGGTTATTTTAATATTGGGCGCTTATGTTAACTTTCAACTTTTGTACACAGTAATTGACAAACTGATCAAATTCCGTTAAATACAAAAAGATACGATAAAGTTTTTTTAAGATATACCTCATGGTTGACTATAATAATTATTTATATTATAACAAAAAAAATTCTTACCTGTTAAAATCTTATTTTTCATGCTTTTATGGTGGATACCAACAGTTACCTCATATTACGCCTTTAGCTTAACGTTTTACAATCAAAGAAATAATGTTACAATGATCAAGAACTGCTTACTTTTACCACTCTAAACCTTTTAAGTCCTGTTTCAAATTGTATGAAATAAAATAAAACATTCGAATTTAATTTTAGCGATCTTTATTTAGTTTTTGTTATGTGATAATAATTTAGTGTGTCTTTAAATTACTTTGTAGTCAATATTGTGGGTTCGAGTAGTCAATTTTTTTTTTTTAGATTCCGTCAATTTATAGAATCATGTTTTTATTCGTTTTTAGTCGTTGACATTGACAGTATCGGTACCCAATCAGTGCGAACCGTATGTAATGGTGTTTCCAAACTATTTTACATTTGTTTTTAAGCTATTGCGTATAATAAATATTTTAAAAAATGCCTTCTGTGTATGTAACTTTATTGTTTTGTTCGAATATTGTCTTAATAGTTTTACGCGAACGTATCTTCACTTTAGGAATAATTCCTGTAGGTACTACATATTTACTATAACGTGGTCAATTCTTGAAAAAATAATGTTTGGTATTATGAAGTAATATCGATTTAATTTTTCGACGATAGTACTTCGATTGATAATGTAATTATTATTGTATAGTTTTATCTCAACTTTTGTGATTTTATTAATTTAGACTACGATTCTTAAGTACCTACCTACTGTATTATTTTTATTAGAGTGGATATATAAATCAATACAGATTGAACTTATTCTATTTAATAAATTATAATTTATTTATCAAATTATAAACTTCATCTTAAACGTAAGATATCAATCCACTGATTTTAAATCTTTATAAAAATGTAAAGACGTTTGTAAGTCTCGCTAAAACTCGGGAACGGCTAGACCGATTTGCATAATTTTAGTTTTGAAAAATTCGTAGAAGTGTAAGGAAAGTTTATTCAAATCTGAAGTAATCGTAAAGAAAATAGTAAAAACAAAAAAACATATTGTCAAATCATTGTAAATTTAAGTTCGCCTTGTCAGCTAGTTATAGTACTTATTAAAGTTAAATATGCGAGCCATGTGGTAAAATTGCCCAAATCATGAAATGATCGAAAATTTCATGATATTTTGAGCTTTTCATGCATTCGCTGTTCGTTCCCCAAATTATGATGTGCCGCCACGACAGACTGGTGGATTTAGACCAAACGAGCGAATGTTACTTACTATACAACCTGCTACTGCCATGCTACCCTACAACGTCAAATTCTGTAGTTCGTTAAGATGGTGTAAACAGACAAAGCATTGTTTCGTTGTTTTATCTCTTCCAATCGGCGTGCATATATGAAGAAAATTATGAATGTAGAAGAAGCATGGGAGGTGTGGCGGGGCCGGGATATCTGGCGCTCCACACTCGGTCAGAACTCTTTTTTATAAATGATGAAAACAAATCTTTGTTTACACTTTAAGATTAATAACGATCTCGCTGTAGTTCTATGTTCGTTTGGTTTAAAGTTTAAACCAAGAGTGAATGTGGCAATTACGCTTGGTTGATATGAATGGACAGAATAAAATTATACTATGTTCTTAAGGATTTAAAGATCAAACTTATCGTGACGAAAAATGTTCATAATATAGTTTCGACGTTGTCTTCGTCTTCAGCGATTTTATTTATTCTGTAGTGATAAACCATTGACAAATTAATATGAACTCACACATGTCATTGTTTTGTATTACACTTGCCTTAAATGTATCTGGGTTAATATTACTAATGGTTTTGAATTTAATACAATCGAGGGCTATTGCTAGTGCTCTATGTGCTGCTGTTACCTATTTCTGAGTTTTTACCCATTTCTGGTACATTCTGTGCGATTTCTAACTTTAACATGGGCGCGAACGGTGATGGTGTATACGGTTAATCAGACAAATTTATGTTTTTTTTTATACCTTGGATTTTTTAGGGTATATTAGAGTGGGCTCTGTCCACCTTGACCCTCTAACTTTGCTCGTGGATAGTATTGCAATAGAAGCTTTAAAATGATTAAAAGTCGATTAGATTGCGACTATATCAAAACTATCTAACAAGAATGAATATTTTGAACAGGAAAATGATAACTAAAGTCGTTTGTAGAAAATGTGTAGTAATTCTAATCAGTCATATCCTGGATGTAGTTCCCGTATCCGTCATGAATCAATATCTAAGTCATTCAAGTCAGACAATTTTAATGTAAGCACCTCTACGAACGACCTTATAAGGGTATGCTGTAAATACTGCCGTGCAGCTATTAGTATACTAATGAATATTGTTATGTTGTTAGTAAGACGGTGATGTAGTTCATAGAAATATAAGGATATCACAATTATGAAAATGTATCATACAAAGATTATTAACGTATTTGACGTGTTTTATTTCATTTAAACTTTTTTTATGTCGGGAAATTATCGTATTGTGTTAAATTTTAATGAAAGATAAGTAAATTAAGTGAAGATTTTAAAAGAAAATTGTAGAAAAATTTTAAGAAAAAAATTCCCGCGACTACTGGGACCTCTAGTCCCGTTGCTCTCCCAATTGTGCTACCGAAGTCCACACCGCAGTGGAATTTTTCTTCAAGTTTATTGCATTGCCCTAATAAACTTGAAGGAAACCTAAGGTGACGGTATCGGCGACATTTATTGCTAACAATGCTAGTTAGGCAAGTTGCATTTTTCTTTGCATTTTAGTATAAAATATATCACTGGCATGTGTTATTGCGAAATTAAATAAAATACAACGAATTACGACATTACTTGGGGCTGAGATCGAACATGCGACCTAAATCCACCGTGTTAAGTTAACAATCCAAAATCATAAATTAGAGTAGGTACATACTACATTTATATCTTAAAATGTAAAATATCGAGTTTATTAAAATAAAATTTAGCACGATTATCGAAGTAAGAAAATTATTAATATGCATAAATCAAACGACTTCAAAATTGAAGTCATTAAGTTTTAAGCGCTTTGTGTGGCAATGCTTCTTAGATCAAAGGCGTCAAAGGCTTAGTTTTTTTAGTGCAAAGGTGAATTGCGTGATGACTTGGACTGGTGGAGAATGCGTAATATCACCATCAATAGTGTTATACGAAGGGATATTATTATTGAAAGAGCTTAATAAGTAGAAACTTATAAATCGCTCACAAAATCTGATTTAGTTTTAGGTAGAATGTTTTCAACTCAAAATTGAATGATTTTGTGAAAAAGAAGTGTTTTTTGGTAGTGATGCTGTAAATTTTAAGTCTGACTGAACATTTTAGTTGAATAAAACACGAAATGGTGTGCCCATTTCGTGTGATTTCAATTAGTAATATAAATTACATACATTTTCTACCTTTTCTGAATATAAGTTATAATTATTCGTACCTGTTATACGAAGGTACTACGACAATCGAGTGAATATCTTAGTCTACTGCTGTAGAACATGCTTGTTATGAATGTGAAAGTTTTAAGGCTAGGTTTTCATACGCAAATACTAATGAAGCTTTTTGAATAAATCTTTCCAGCGATATACCAGTATCAGAATATCAATCTTGATCAACAAAACTGTCTGCCCAGTCATTTAAAAGTTTAGTATGCTGATATCTGACAAATATTCGTGCTATCGAAATACACTAAATACAGTAGCGGTCTTGGTAATGCGAGTTCAGGCGGTCATCTCCCCCTCCACAACAAGTTGAAATTGATACAAGAAATGTATAAAAATCACACTTAAGCAGATCATGACACCTTCCAATAACTCTTCAACCGATGACCCTTCGAAATCTGTTTAGGACCACGTCTGCCGATGTAGCATGTCCCAGAATCAAAGCGAAATGTGTGGTCACTAACAACGTAGAGTTTCGGCGCCGCGTCCGCCGTCTGGACGAGAATAGACGTCCCGTGCGCCACCAGAAATAGCGCAGACGCCAAACGACACAACATTTTTGGAACTATATTAATATGCGAATGGCGTGTTGTACACGGAAAAGCTAGACGGAGTATGCGCGTGCATTGACATTCAATTTTCATTCATGAAGACATAAAAACGCTACTACTACTAATTTACGCTAAAGTGTAGTCAGAAGCGTATGTCACGCGAATTTTCAATACACCTACTTACATAAGCTAGGGAATCTAAATGTACCGACCTCAACAATAAATATTGCACATCGAGCCTAGGAAGGAGACTTCGGCTTATTTCGGGTCTGTAGAGCGTTATCTCTTTCGCACCGTAGGTACCTATTTGACGTTTGTCGACCAGTGTGCAACAGAGATAACGCTCTACGAAGTCGAAACGAGCCGATCGTCTCTTTCGCAGGCTCAATGTGCAATATTAATTGTTGAGTAGGTACTGTACTTACCTATTGTTTTCTTGAATTCCTATAAAAATACGAATATGCTGTGGATATAGCTACTACCTCTGTTACATTTCTAAACTGCGAGAATGTCACTGATATGAAATATTGAACAAACGTTCGAGCCATAGTGGCCAGTGGAAGGAGGATCATAGGTAAGTTTTGAACTAAAACTTGTATGGATATCTTAATGGTAGTAGGCCACTACTGCCTCCTAAGGTCCTCCTCGGGTAGGACAGTAAGAACAGAACAGAAGTGATATTCGGATTTACCAAGGGAACCAATGCGCAATTGCAGCCTATCACGTTCTTCATGTAGATACCCTTCATTCGGCATTAAATATGCCTAGGCTGGAAAAAAAATACCGACGGGTAAGTTTGAAAAGACCTAAGGTTTGAAGTTTATGACAGCAGATAGGTACAGTAGTCAAAAGGTCCATCTATGTATTCGTTGCTTGACTTGAACATTCAAGTAAACCTACGTTTCTTCCCCAAAGCTTTGTCAATATCATTTTTTTAAATGATGGTGTCTTCATTGCTATACTTCGTATTGCTGGCCCTAAAAGAAAAATTAAACTTATTTTGCTTCCGAAACTTTCGTGTAAAGGGATTTAAAAGGTAGTCCTCGTCACCGTATTCGCTCTACAAAGTCTCTTAATTCAAAGCACAAAAACTAAAATCATAAGTAGATATTATCAAATCATTAGTCTCCGGAGATTTTGGTGGATATCCATTGGCTACAGAAGACAAGTACAAATCATGAATGTGAACTAAATTCTGCTTTCCACATTATTCACATAACAATACTGTCGCATATCGATTTTAGGAATCGCGGGTGGAATGATAACCGTTTGTTATCAACACCGTTATGGTTTCAGTTGCTATCGCTTTGACCATATCAGTGAAATGGTTTCCGGTTGCACATTTGGGCCATATATAACTTGCTAGCAATAGCATTTAGTGCATCGTATTTCCTTTCCATACGCGAGCCCGCCTGCGGGCTCAAACACAAGGTGATTTACGTAAACAAGATATTCCACATCTTAAGTACTTAGAACTCTAACACTTAAGGGGTTTGGTTGCTCCAAAATATTTGTTAAAATAAATGTAAAATATTACATCCTTCTCTAATTTTAACAAATTTGGTACAGTTAGAGGAGGATGTAAATTGTTACATTAACTTTAAAATTAAATATTATTGATGCAACCGAACCTAAGTAGAGTAGGTAAGTAAACACTACATTCTCTCAAACAGTAGCGGATGCTGGGATAAGCAGAGGGTTTGTTGAGAACCTAACTAAATAAAATAAGGAATCGAAAACTTTAATGATATTCTAACTGTAATATTTTTTTAGTCTGATTTCAATGTTTTAAGTGAGTAAGTAAGTAGTAGTACAATCAGTTTTACCTACATTTATTTAATGTATGTATATTGTGAATAACTAGGTACCTACGTACCTAGTTATTCACAATAGGTAATTTTTAATATCTTTTCGAAAGAGTTTATGTCATTTGGGTGAGCCCTCTCAAACGCTCGCTTTCAACAATTTTCAAGTGATTGTTTTAGACTTGATTACTTTGATGCCATGGGCGTAGCCACAGTGGGGCAGAGTGGGCGCTTGCCCCACCCTGAATCTTATCTGTAAGGTATCTAATAAAAAAAAGTTAAAAAACTTATTCATCTAGGCCAGTGATTCCCAAAGTGGTCTATATCGACCCCTGGGGGTCTATGACAACCTAACAGGGGTCTACGTCAGCGAAAAAAGAATTAGGGGATCTATGAAATGAAAATGGGGGTTCACGATAATGGATCTCAACACATACACTGATAATACCTATTTACTTACATCATAATAGGTTGGGGAAAAAGTCTTTTCGCATTATAGTATGTATGAACTTGTAATAAAATCTCTTTGGCTGTAGTATTTGTATCTGGCTGGTTTTGGTATCATTGAAAGTTAAAATTTTAAAGAACATAATTCCAAATTCAAATTAGGCAAATGTGTGATTGTCATTTGTTTTTCGTACTGTCAAGATATGTGAATCTAATGAAGAAATTCGATACATTTTAAAATTTTACTACAAAAAAGGTAAAAATGCAACGCAAGCCGCGAAAAAAATTTGCGATGTTTATGGACCTAGTGCAGTGTCTGTGAGAGTAGCACAAATTTGGTTTAAGCGTTTTCAATCCGGAAATTTTGATGTCAAAGATGCACCTCGCTCTGGTCGCCCTATTACAAATAAAATGGATGCCATTTTTGAAAAAGTGGAGCAAGATCGACATATCAGTAGTTACGACGTAGCTGAAGAACTGAGAATTGATCACAAAACAGTTTTGGCGCATTTGAAAAAAGCTGGGTACAAAAAAAGCTCGATATTTGGGTACCTCACGAGCTCACTGAAAGAAACCTAATGAACCGTCGTATACTCACTTGTGATTCTTTATTACGACGTAATGAAACCGAATCATTTTTGAAGAAGCTGATAACTGGTGATGAAAAGTGGATCACGTACGACAAGAACGTGCGAAAAAGCTCGTTGTCAAAGGCCGGTCAGGCTTCACAGACTGTGGTTAACTCGCAATAAGGTGATGTTGTGTGTGTGGTGGGAGTGGAATCGGTTCAGAAATAAAAAAGTTATGTCAATTTAAAGAATAGTATCGTATATATTATATCGTAGTAGTAGTATTTAAGCTATTCTGTATCTTAGTTCTATCTTTTAGGGAGTTTCGAACCTAAATAAAAACGGACCCTACGGATAACTAATCCTCCGCTGTCTGTCTGTCTGTCCGTCCGTCCGTCCGTCCGTCCGTCCGTCCGTCCGTCCGTCTGTCTGTCACCAGGCTGTATCTCATAAATAGTGATAGCTAGAAAGCTAACATTTTCACAAATTATTTATTTCTGTTACCGCTGTAATGTAGACGCTTAAATTATTTTCACAAAATTTTTAGGTCTTATGTTGTAATATAGCTTCCATAATAAATCTATATACATACAAATAAATAAAGTTAGAGTGTCTGTTTGTATTATTAAAGTAACCGCTTTTTATTAAACGCATATGTAGGTATGTATACACGGTAGGTACATACACCAAAACAACATTTTTTACAATTTTTGTCTGTCTGTCTGTCTGTTTGGCGGGGCTAATCTTGGGCACGGCTTGACTGATTTTGACGGGACTTTCACTGGCAGGTAGCTGATGTGATAAGGAGTAACTTAGGCTACTTTTATTTCCATACATCCATACATACATACATACCTACATACAAATAAGAAGAATTGGAGTGTCTTCGACTTTGACGGGACTTTCACTGGCAGATAGCTGATGTGATAAGGAGTAACTTAGGCTACTTTTATCTCCATACAACCATACATACATACCTACATACAAATAAACAGAATTAGTGTGTCTCCGATTTTGACGGGTCATTCACTGGCAGATAGCTGATGTGATAAGGAGTAACTTGAGCTACTTTTATCTCCATACAACCATACATACATACATAACTACATACAAATACATAGAATTTGAGTGTCTCCGATTTTGACGGGACTTTCACTGGCAGATAGCTGATGTATTAAGGAGTAACTTACGCTACTTTTGTACTAGCTGCGCCCACGACTTCGTCCGGGTAGATACTGAACAATCATATTTTTTCTCACGTATACGAAGTCGCGGGCACAGCTAGTACGATAATAAATATATGTCATTGTTTATTTACTATACCTGAAAGTACTACCTATCTATAGATAGACATAAACCTTTAAATTTACTTATTAACAAATTGGCATACCTACGCCCGTGGCCCAAATGGCTGAAGTCAGATATACATTTTTGGACGGTAGATTTCGTGGTGTAGGTACCTACTTAGGTGAGCATTAAGAAAGTGTTTTGGGTAATTCGAATTCCGTGATTCGAATTATACATAAAGATACAGGGTGCTATGAGGTGTGGGTGTAACCTTTTTGTATGAAAAAATTTACTGGGTTAAGACCGCGGGTATAGTTTACTAGTTACATATTATATTAGACTGCTGCTCAACACTGAGCCCCTGGCTGGCCACGCCAATGTTTGATGCACTTCTTGCTTATGTGATTTGATGCCCACATCATTGTCGTTTACCATAAAATCATGTTATTTTTGTGAATGGTTAAACCTAATATGGAAAAAAAAACAAGGGGCCTGGATTAATTTTGAATTAAATAGGTATATTGCTTTTTCGTTAATTGCTTACTCCAATTTACGCAAAATATATCTCACAAAGACTAGTAGGTGGTCTACGCTATCTCATTTGGTAGCCAGTTGTGGCATAGCTCAAATAGCTTCGCCATTCGGAATGCGATTTAGTAGGTATGTATAGGTATTACCGTATCTAACCGGAATATGATAGCGTTGCAGACTGCAGATAGATTAGGTTAGTTACACAGCCGCGGCGTAGGCACCACCGACTCTTAAATCTGTCTGCCGCAAAATAGTCACGTTCAGCGCTATCGCATTCCGGTTAAGGGATAAATGTACGATATTTTTTAACGCACAAGCCGAAAAGTGGTAACCCATCTACATTTATTAAGAGTTTTAGATTTCAAGTCAATAATGTTTGTACTTAGGTTCTAGTAGAACCTATGATATGAGTAGGTTACTACTTAATTTACAATCGGTGTGAACTGTCTGAAGCTAGCACGGAATAGATAAATAAAGCTATTCTGTGGAAGCTAGTTTACCATTCTAATTAGGTAGGAACAATATAATAGGTAATTCTATGGTAGGAACATAGAAAAAAACGTACCTATAGGTATTCTTCATTTATTTCATCTTTAAGGTATTCTTGATTACGCTTTTTACAGAATCGTCATACCTACCTATGTACTTATTTTGGTTTTGTAAAAATATATTTGTTTATCTCTAAGTAGGAAATGTCCATTCATTCTTTTAAACTGCTGTAGGCAGGGTTACCGAAGAGTACCTACCTACTGAGTAGGTTACCTATTTATTTATGATAATCTTATGCATAAAGAGACTTATCAGTTTGATGAATGTATAACAGGGGCATTTATCGCGATGGAAGGGTCGTAGTTCTCGGAGATCCGGTCCTTAAGAAAGATAAGAGTCGTTCAAAGTCCTACTTTACAAGACTGTTAGTAAATTATCTACAGTAAGACCTAGAATTTTAGTGACTAAAGTCTGTATAACAGCAGTGCTAATTGTAATTTTACATTTTTAATCATGTAATTGTTAGGCGAGAGTGGCGAGACTAGGTTGGAACATAATTGGAATACCTAATGGTTGTTGGATGTAGGTTTACCTGACTGTCTATATACCTATTTACGAAGTAAATATATAAAGATTTACTAGAAGTAGTAAAAAAATAGTAGAACAATTCTTCAAATTTGTAAAGAACATTAAGAAACTACAGCTTTTGTAGGTATGTGTACCTAAGCCCTCAGTTCTCACACGTGAAAATAGAATATGCCTATATTTTATGTAGCTTACACAGATTTAGTAGAAAATTTGTAAAGATTATAGATTATTTTAAAAAATACGTGTCGAACTCACGTTCACAGGGTTTCTACATTAACAAAATTGTCCATGTCATCATAAATACCATAGACTTCTTATAGGTTTTCCTATAATGGGAAAGAGCTATTTTAGTAGTCCCTTTACTACACATTACTACACCTACCGAATACCGAATTTTATCTAAATCGGTCCATTTTACACGGTTTTTAAACAGCCGTGACAGATTTATATGTATATAATAATATGATAATACGTATACGTAATACGTATACGTATACGTATTAACATTTAGCGACTCGTAGATAATGGCTACTCCCCTCCGGTGTTGCTCTATGCCGGTGAAGTAGACTAATAGTGCCGTCTCGAAACGTGCCGCCTATACATGAGTCCATAAAAAAAAACATCTGATTATATTTAGACAAATTGGTCAATACACAATGGCCATGCATACTGAGTATTTTATACTAATAATCATTCGGTATCTGATTCTATCCGTTTCTCATAAATATATTAGCGATAGATTATTGTATGTTTCACAAGTGCATTGATTACATAAGGACGTCGTAATCACTGACTCATTCTGAATCAACAGTTTTCCTGAAAATCAATCCTATACCTACTTCGCACTACCAATCCTCCGAACAAGAAATTGGCCTTTTTAAAACACTACTCTGGAATCTTTGGTAACCTGAGTCTTGTGAATACCTATATCACTATCTTTGTTGGGTATATAGGTACTTACGTGCCGTACATTTGTTTTTTTTTTGCTATTAACATTATGTAAGTACCTAATCTGTAATTCAGTTACGCTACTCGGATATTAACCTCAAACGACCGAAGTCAGTTAGAAGATGGTTTGCGGTTCTTTCTTGCTTTTCGGATTCCATTCACTAGAGGTCGCTACTTACAGGGCCCGGCGTTAAATGTCTGCAGTTTGGAAACATTGTATATCCATAGTTTATACATAATACATCTAATCGCTGGTGAGCGGTGACTCAGTGCGAAGGTGGAATTAATTAAAGATTGTTGCCGCCTGCATAGACGCAACGTCCTTGCAAGGCTGCATTGGGCTGATCACGTGTGCTTGCGCCTCCTTGCCTCTCGCATTCTTTAATAAACTACACCACAAAATAGCCAATTAGTTAAAATTAAAGTATTTAGTATAATACGTATATTTTAGATACATTTGTATGTGCCTGCCTACGAGATATGCATATTATTATCCTTCTTTTGATGGTTTAATTTACCTTATTGCACCTAAGTACCTAGTTGTAAAATGTATGGTTTGTTTAAGGATATCTAAGGATATCTACATGCATATTAAACATTGAATTTCTAGTTATTATAGCTACACCTACACATATCTATCTATATTTTACGTCAGTCGCATATTTTACGTTGTTCTTACGTTTTCGCGAGATACATTAATTGAAATAAAAATATTTTTAAGGATTGATCGTGTGCTGTATGATACAGGTTTCAGAGGGCACGAGGCATTTGTGAGAATTACCATATAAAGGGAGAACTGAAGCACCTACACCAGGTGCTACGTAACAAGCTCCGCGTACCACCTGCCCGGTGCCCGTCAGAGAAACCACGTGAATCTGCGTACAGTAAACAACTTACAACTAGCTATAAGTAGTACTATATCCTGAAGTGCAGATAAAATCAGAACATATTTAAAAATAACTCAATTAAAACAGTTTCCAAACATAGTGGACTCTCATCTATTGGCCGAACGAAGAGAGCTATAAATTATAATAGAGAAGATGAATGGCGATTATAACCATTACATGATCCTGTATTTTGTAAAATTAAAGGCCAACTGCACCACCTCAAGATACTTTAAGTCAGTTTTGCGTAATTCCTGAATGCTACGCCAGCTGTTTTGATGCCAACGAAATTGATGGAGGTACTGCATATAATTTTTAAATGCTGTCAGACAAATGTCACCTTACATAACATATTATTTACTATCTACTATCTTATCCCATTCGTTGGCTGAAGGTAGACTTCCTGTTAAGCTGTCTTCTCTATCTAAAAGATACTTATTTCGCACTAAGATTGTGTTACACAACTTATAATATCATCCAATGTGAAAGGGCTCTTGCGTAAGTTCTGCTATCTTACTTACAAAACGAATAGTCCTTCGCGCCGGATATTTGTAAAGAGAATATAAGTTGGTACCTACTTACCTAATTTATAAGTTTATTTAACTAACGCTATATAGTTGATTTACCTACTAAGTTACCTATTCCATGGTGGATATTTGATTCATTTTCGTGATTAAAGTTTACATAAACGGTAATCCCATTCGAAGGGCAAGCTGCCGTCCGCCCACCGGTAAGGAACTTGACAATTATAGAGACGAAGTGGGCGCATGGCGAATCAACGGCGCCGAGGCAACCATAACAGTCTTTGAATTAAGAATAAAGACGTTCTAAAGTTCTAACACACGATTTATGTACGAAGCGTGAAATGGTTACAAACTAAACTTCTATTTGATCATATCCCTAAATGTAGAGTCGTGATTCCCCTAAACCCGGTGTTATTGAAGCCGATCTAATTTCCATAATTCAAAATACGCCTTCCATTTATCTAAATGCCCCAGGCTACATAACTCATATTACAAATAAATTCTTGGTTGGTAATACTGCAGCTTAGCTCTAAAGGCGGTGGCGCCATCTGCCTTGTAGAATTTAGTATTAAAATTAATGCGTGGGCGCCTTATGCATGAGTCATAGGCACTCCTTAACCCGCGCGCCGCTGCCGCCTCGCCCGCAATATAACTTGGTAGGTAGTTAGTTACACAAGCCATTCATCCGTTTATGGTTTATGGAAGGGATACATGAATAAACTATTAAAACCGCCACTTTAGGGCGACATTCGACAGAAAAAATTCAAAAAGTATTAGCTTGGTCATCTCATTTGAAATGTCTCTAAGTCTATAGGTATACTCAATAGATAAAAGTAGGTACTTATACACTTGATGTCTCGACTTTTATTGCTTTCCACATTCGTTATTGGCAAGTGCACCTAGGTAAAAGTTATCAATAAAGCAGTCACCAGAGGTAACAATTTTACTAGTGATAGAGCTCCAGTGACGGAGCCGCTGCCGCGGACTGCCGCTAAATGGCAGCATTCAGCACTATCGTGTTCCGTTACAGTTTTAAAGTGATTTATCGCCCCGCAATTTCAGTAGCGGAAAAATGATCTAGGCCTATTAACGGAGGGCAACGCATATAAATTTTAAGACTCGTTTTCGGGTAGATGTCTCTTGGCTGCAGCATTTATATTACCCTTCATGTGAACTGCATGTTTGTTTGCCTGCACCGTCCAATAAAGAACACTGCCGGCTGCAAATGCTTTTTAGAAGAATTATGTCATTGTCACGATGCACATTCTGAATAAGTTTTGATATTCGAAGGATCATGTTTTGCTATTCAACAACATGCTATAGTCAAATACAATGTACCTATATCTTTGCTTTAATACCTATATTAGGTCATTGCTCATATAAATGAGCAATGGTTGATAACAACCTTGCAATCTGACCAAGTATATTATCGTATTTTGTAATTTGTCTCGTTGTCAAAACTCAAAATGTTTCTTTATAATTTAGGATTTCAACAATCATTATGATAATTATGTCAGAAATTAATAACTAGGTATGTTAAACTAAGGTGAATAACAATAGATACGTGATAGATACCTACACATGTCATGACTGTTTACAACTGTAAAAATTAATAATCAAGAATGTCACTGAGAATAATATAGATATATATATATATATATATATGCACAATTTGCGGCGCGAGCGCCAAAGATACGAGGTGGCAAAGTGAAAATTCAAAAAGACCATGTCGAAATCTATAAAATCACCAATTTTCAAAACTTTTTTGAGCACCAAATGACTGTAGGTACTAAACTGACTTTTGTTGCTAATTAGAAGATCCGTGAATGATGATTTGGGCAAAACGTTATCTATAATACCTAGTAAAGTAATATCACTTCACGTTAGGGTATCGGAAACCTTATACCTACCTATAGTAATTTCTCGAACCCCCTTTGAATTGATTTGAATGGTACCTTGAAATAAACTTTTCTTGTCTTTTTACGACCTATGCTTTATCAAAATTATGGAAATATCGAGTGATAGGTATATCGGTGAATTCGCGACTTATCAGTATTAAATACACCGAAATCAATGATACCTACTAATTATTCGACACATTGATAAGTTTTGAATTTTGTGACAAACCATATGAACGTATCTACTACCACCTATTACCTATAGGTACTTTTGTTTTACATAAGCTAATAAATTTTGTTGACATACGTAATATTATGATAACCAAAAAATATTACATTAATAACAAAAACGATAAAATACAATCACGACTATAAACTAGAGTAAGATCCCAGGGCCCCCAGACTTTATCTACTTATTTTCTCCTAGCCAAGCTAGGGAGTAGGTATGCACATACTCTAAACACATATAGGAGTAGGTATCTATTGCGTAAAATTCGTTACTTCAAAAATAAGCAAGTCTCAGACTAACATTTAATATGCTCAATTGTTTATCTCATGAGATGGATTTAAATCTACACATGCTTCGTGAGCCCAATCCTCACATATTTTGTACTAGCTGACCGCCCCAACTTCGCGCGGGTGCAATGTTACCTACCCTCTACTATTCGTCTTAGCGTGGTGTTATATAGCCTAAAGCCTTCCTCCATAAATGGGCTATCTAACACTGAAAGAATTTTTCAAATCGGACGAGTAGTTCCTGAGATGAGCGCGTTCAAACAAACAAACAAACTCTTCAGCTTTATAATATTAGTATAGATTCGATCCAATCCTCATTGAATGTTTCACCGCAAATAATGCATTCTGTAATTTCTGTCTCCTCATGTTGCGAATCTAGCTGAGATGCAACCTTCTTCACTTTTACTCCTACTTTTATGTTTCTCTTAACCTTTACCACAGCTTTTGAGGTCTTTGGCCTTTACAAAGTAGTGGTACCTACCTATATTACTTGTAAAACCTTCAAGATCTGAGGTTTTTTATTCTGAAGTTAATCAATCCCATCGAATTAAATCACTTTCTCACTAGGTACGTAGATGACTCGACTTGATACAATTTTCAATGGAATATATTTGAAAAAGATGTAAGTAGGTAGGTATGTCCAACAATATTCGTACATAAATCGGGAGGCGTCCTCAAATCATATCATATAATATATTATTATTATAATTATATGACATCAGCCATTGTTGGTGGAACAATGTACGGTCGGCGCACGCGCAAGCGAAGTCACGCGCTGATTCACACACACGGGATATTCCACGATTTCCACGTAGACTTGCGCATTGTAGCTCGTGACCAGGAACGCTCAGTTTAGTGTGGTTTAGTTCTCAATTCCGTACCGCACTAGTTCGCTCTATTAGTTCCACAACTCCTGTGCTGAACCAGAACACAGAAACAGTACTTAAATTCGCTCCTTTTAGTTTTGCTTTTGTACGACTTTCTTCTATACTTTCTTTATATACCTGCATTGTACCTTGTAGTAGGTAGGTAAAAATGTTAGTATTTAAGTCAATGATTTGTTTTCTATGTTACAGTTCAATGTACTTAAACCTGTAAAGATTCAAATTTCGTCCATTCTAAGTGAATTCTCAAGAGTTTCTAGTCACTCTTCTTTCTTTTTCTATCTAGTTAGCAATTGACAATTCAACTGACAGAGGCTAAGTATAAAATATATATAGTGATACATATTCCCCATACTTTAAATAGTTATTAATTTTGGACGTATCATAAGCGACTGTTCTTAACCTAAATGTATAACAAACATTTTGACTTTTGATATCTCGTCGTAATCTACGTTTATGAATACGTATTTATTAAATACCTAAATAAATATCTCATCGAACCACCGGATTAAGAAGTGATAGATTTCGGAAGTCTGAGATCTAGTTCGTAAAAAGGAATCTAAGTACAAGGAACTAGTTCGTTGACGAACTACGTAAGCAAAACTAATTCCAAATTCCAAGTCCTGTCGATCGTGGAGTAGCTGCGTTTTAAGTACCTACTGCCTAGTCACGACTTTCCTCCTTATTAACATAAACGCATGATTTATGGTTCGCTCTTGAGAAATCAATCGAAATTCGAAATAGCCTAGTCATGAGTCAAAATTAATCCGTGCTAGGTATTCTGATTCAAGATTGACTCTACCTACAACACGTTCCTCATAGAGTGGTTATAACAAAAGCTAGTACCTACCTCACATGATTTTAATTAGGCAGAATATGTTATACTTTTATGTTCTTTTATGTGATTCATGCTTGTATGAAATACCTAAGTTCTATCTAAGTTCACCCGATTCCTTAAAATATCGTATACCTACGACGTAAATAGGACGTGTACAGTCGACAACGAACGTACACTACGTTTCACAGTGTCATAAAAAAAAGAGAAATTTAAATCAAAGTGCAACATCATTGAACTTACCCATTACATAGCTAACTACTTTGTTAACTTGGTAGTTTAAATGTTCCTTAAATCTACATTTTCAAAACTACGAGGAAAGTTTTAGCCTTTATAAAATATAAATAATTGAATTTCCTCATTCAGTTCTCTGGAATTGTAAAGGCCAGATGATGATCACATGAGTACGGCCTTCTTAATACATGTGGATTTATTCGTTGTCAAAAACGACGCGACGAGAGGATGTGACCTTAATGTAGCCATTGAACCATGATGTCATACTAAAAAAAACCGCGAAGCTGTGACTACAAGTCTTACAGATAAGTCATGTTAAAAACAAACCGAATGAACAGAAGGTATAGCTCATTCAGTTCGTTTTTATTTCTCAGAAGGCAGCAGTATCTACTAATACCTGCCTACCTTCAATTAATGTTCTGTAGATATTAAAAAACGATTAATATTTGTTCTACTTTATTGGATTTTTACATATCTTCAAAAAGGATCTATAATATATGTATAATAATAATGTATGTAGCCTATAGTCGTTTCAATAAAAAGTAAAAATCTAATTGCAGATGTACTTCTGAGATCTTTTGCTTTAATGTCAAAAACTTCAGAGGTATATGTACACAACTAATATCAGAAAATGATAGTTGAACATTACCATTTGGCAGCAGCCAGATTAGGCGATGCGGTGGAACTTTCCTAGCGATTTTGACCTTTTTCATAGAAACATTACCACCAATAGGTTTACACAACGGAACATGTAATAGGCGGAGTCGAGCCTAGTAATAATTATTCTGGCATACAGTTTGTTTCAAATCGGGTCTAAATTTTATCAATTGGTAAAATGTGTTCATGTTGAGTAGAGTTTTGTAGAGCGCCAAATATTTTTTCCTGGCAAATACCCTTTACTTTTTCTATATTTCTTAGATCTTTCACTTTAAAGTCTCCAATACAATACAAAGCTGATCTATTTTCTTGTTACAAGTTACTAATAGGTATACAACAGTCACGTGATAGGCAAGAGTCGTACTTAAGTGGAGTGTTTTTGTGGAGTGCCCAATATCTTTCTCATGGCAAATCTCCCGTAGTCAGTCCTTCTATATTCCTTAGAGCCCCCTTTTCATACATCTATACTAATAGACATCAGACAGTAGGTACATTTGATAGGCGAGATTCATAGTTTGAACTCTCGCCTGATTTGTACCAATTTTAAAAATAAGTCCAAGTTTTGGTAGAGTTGTCTTCAGTGCCAAATATCTTTCTCCTGGCAAATCTCTCGTAGTTCGTCTTATTTCACAGGTCTATCCCTACATTAATGCAGAAACACGTCGATTTTAAAGTCTCGATGACAATACATATAAGTAGCTGACCTATTCGGTTAGGTAAGTAAGTTAGTCTTGGTTCTTTCTTAGTTCTCTCTGTCCCTGCTGCCACCTAAATTTGTATTGCTCATTTTCCTCGTGACTCTCTTTTATATTTATTGGTGATGGCAAACAAGCACGTAATTCGCATTGATGGTAAGTAAATAGTGCTAGACATAGGCTATAGATATCTACACTTAGGTTACTAGTCATCCCTGAGGTCAAAGCCAAAATAGCTGAGGCAACACAGCCAAGCCTGTTTTGCCTCAGCTTTTTTTTTATTTCAGCAGGGCTATAAAATCTTGATGTCACTATGCACGAAACCTCATGTTTACGCATCCGTTTATCCTTCAGTGCTAGCCACGGAAGTTGATTATTTTCATTTTCAATCGAACTCGTATCAAATTATAATAAACGTTCACAGTAGTTATTGCTTATATGAGAATTTAAAAGTTCTGTTATCCTGTTCGTTTTTATCTTGACGAGTGTGTTGTATTTATATATATTAGTAATCGATGTTTAGTTTCTCATTCAAACTACAAGTATCTTTATGGTTATCAGTCTCATTCTCAGAAATTCTATGATTAATAGAATGTATTGCCTCATCATCATCTTAAAAGTCACGGAAAAAGTATACCTACTAGCCAGTGTTTCTGCTTATCTAAATGATTCGTGTTTCTTCGCCTTTTAAAAGTTTGTTTTGTTACAGAACTTGGTGTCTTACGTGCTTACGTGACCAATTTGCCTGAACGTAGTGGTATGTGGGATTAACTGAGTGCCTAGTGCGAGATCTCCGAGATTTTATGCGAATTCGATCGCGTAAGAGTAAACGCAGATTTTTATGGAATTGAAGGAGCGTCATCTAGCGGTGAATAGATGACGCTCCTTCAATTCCATGCGATCGAATTCGCATAAAATAGCAAAAATAAAAGGCACTCTGCACACTAATTTCAATGGTGTGTATTGCATGTTCAAGGAATATTAAACTGGGCAACATTGCAAAATAGGGATTAGGATTGCGTCTGAAAGAGATGGGTGTTTTGAAGTAGTTTGCTTAAATTTTCTTTTTTAAATATCACAACGACGACACTGAAAGCGAGTTTCAATGTTGGCCTGATGAAAGCAAACTTCTGCCACCTTTTTCTCCTTTCAATTTCATATACCTAATCGCCTTCATCGCAGCGACTTGTAACTAATTACCTGGTCGCATTTTAGTTTTGCGCCTACAGACACTAAAACTGAACCACCAGTAACGCCAATATTTGTTTTTCTAAGCATTCCCATACCGGTCCAGTCCAGTACTGATCCATCGTGGCACGGTACGGTATTGGAGCGGGCTGGGAACTGTCACTGATAATCAGCTGTAAGTGGTCGCTGCCTGTCACTAGGTCACTAGTCTTCTGAGTATGTAATGATAATATTGATCATATTACCTGCATAAATACATGGGCAGACAGACACAACTCATTAAATTAGATTAAACTATATACCTGATATTCCTTATAATATATGGTTTTCCAAGGCGCAATAAGTGTAATTATCCTTAGGAAATTCCAGATTGATATAATATTTAGTACTTAATGCATACGCATGGGCGTATTGCACAATAGGTTATTCATAAACCACATGTAGGTATGTGTTTGATGATGTAATATTCAAATACGAGTCATTTATTTGTGTGATTGTTCATTGAGCAAGCGAGTTAGTCAAGTAAGTAGTTTGCAACGCTTCCGCAACGCCGGCATCGGTGTTGTAACCAGAGTCTCGATTGAGCACAATAGTCTGCTTTCACTAGAATTAGGTACGAAATCAGAACGCTATAAACAAGAACATCATTATCTGAGTGCATGTGCACATAGAAATGTTAGTCATAGTTATTAAAAAGACTGTCTTAAAAACAACGGTCAGTCAACGAATTGTCAACGCGGTACGTACAATATCAAACACTTGTTCGATTCCATGCGCACGATAGGTATATTTCTAGGTATGAACTAGCACCCCGCCCGACTTAATTATCACCAAACTTTATTTTGGTGATAATTAAGTGAAATTAATGATAGTTACAGTTAGCTAGGTTCATCTTCGAGAAAGAATTCAGTTGGGTAGCGTTTGGGAAACTACCTACGATGTACCTTCACGCTATGTGTCTCAAGACGAAGTTTCTTGACCAAAGTGTGTTTCAGTAATGACATACGGAACTGAAATATGGTCGCTCAGTATGGGATTCATAAGAATGTCAAGAATGATCAAGGCCATGCAAAGAACAATAGAGACAGCTATGCTCGAAGTTTCCCTGCGGAATCAATCAGAAATAAGGGATGCGCATGATACCTTAAATAGCCGACATAGCCCACCGAATAGCGAAACTCAATGCGCAGGGCTCATACCTCGAAGAAACGACGGCTGTTGGGGTAGATGAGTTCTCGAGAGGCGATCGCGTATTATATCGTAAGTACGACATAGACATGCCTCCCGCAAAGTGGACCGACGACTTGGTGAAGGTAATCAATCGCTGGACGAGGGTGGCCCAGGGTTGCGACCGCCTATCGACATTGTTGTCGTAGTTGTCATTGCTGTCAAATTTTCAAGTCGATTTTTCTTTAACTAAATAACAATAATCGAAATAATCTACCATTATCGCTTGTTTCTCACCTACGAAAGCAAGAAAAACAATCAGATTATCACTACTTCTTTTAAAGGTAGCTACAAATCGACATAAATATTTGTCAGCAATGCATTGACGACAGCAATGTCGATAGGCGGTCGGATCGTTTGTTGTAGCAATCTTTGGGGGAGGCACTTCATAGGACATCTTTAACTCCAGTAAACTCCTTAAAGTAAAAATTATGTCTGAATATGTCTCTTTGTGTTTTTTCCGTGACTCTGTGTCTCTACCTCTGCCTCTGCCTTTGTATCTCTGTGTATCTCTTTCTTTGTTTCTGTCTCCGTATGATATTTGAAGTACACCGAACAGTACCGTATGTCGCGTTAAGGTTTTTCGTTAGATAGATATCTTCTGTATATTGAAATGTTTTGTTTTTTCCATTAGTTTCACAAGCCACGTTAATATATTTATCCCCCTACTTCAAAAATATACTTGAATTATCTTTTTATTATTTTTTTTTTTTTCTGTAATAAAAGTGGCAAACAAGCATGCAGTTCACATTCATGTTAAGTGAAGACTGCAGCCTATAGACACCCACACAATGACCAGAGGTCAAAATGCAGATGCGCTGCCACTCCTGAGGCATTAGGTGTTATGCCTCTGTGCCGGAAATTACAGGGCCGTACATTACCACCTGACCGGAACACGAAGTGCTGAACACTACCATTTAGCGGCAAGTATATTAGGTAATGCGGTGGTGCCTACGCCCGCGAGCTCCGTCACTGGAGCTCTACCACCAGTAAAGTTTTATGCGTTACTATCATCGATGAAAACAAAATATCTCATCGATTAGGATCTGGAGAATACATTTCAATCAATATGACGACTTACCTATTACCTAATTGGGTACATTTTATATAATGTTAAATTGCACCCTCCACAATTCTGTTCCACATTCAATGCCTAGTGGCATTAGGTTCGTTTAATGCATCGAGCATTGAAGAATTAATAAACAATTAAATAAATTGTTATTTATTAACACAAAAAGTCTCCATCCTAATGGATGAGCTATTGTTTTTATCAATCACTAGCTGAACTGGCAAACTTCGTATTGCCTCAGAATTAAATAACGTGTCAAAGGTTTGATAGATATGGACTTTTTGTATGGGAAAATGAAAATGTGTTTTTTACTATTTCAGAATTTCTTCATATTTTCTTACCTTTTAAACCTTCCCTGGACTTCCAAAAATCATTCAAAACCAAAATTAGCCAAATTGATCCAGCCGTTCTCGAGTTTTAGCGAGACTAACGAACAGCAATTGATTTTTATATATATGGATAAGTAAAACAAGCACCAAAATGTTGAAAGAACAGTCTACATTTTCATTCACACGCAAAAATAGAACGCATCCGTAAAACAATTTGACGAATAATCTATTCCAATCGAGGTTTCTCCTTGTTATTTGTGTCCGTTCGTCAACAACGTGCTTTATCCTCGTGTACCCTGAGTAATATCATTAAGAATTTCAAAGCACTCCGAGTACAGCATGTCGTTTTATTCTGACCAAACGGAGTATAGTCACTGGCGCCAGTGACGCGCCTTGCGACTATCTGCAATAATAACAGATACCATTTTTACTTGTCATATGGCATGGATGACTAATGATGTTTATAATTTGTTTGTTCTCGTTGCATGTTTGATCGCTCTCCATAAATTATAATATGACGGTTGAACTTGAAAAATTCCACTGTTCTTTTGTGGAGGAATAGTTTAGCAAGTATGTGATTATGTCATTACCTGGAAGTTCCCCGTAGTTTATGGAAAATAACATATTGAGGCAAAACTTGTCCTAATCGATTATGCAATAAGAATGGTGGATGAAAATACTAAAAATACTATAATGACAGATATAAGAATGACAAAATAGATACTTACATGTACCTGCAATGCAAATGTCCGACAGTACCAAAATACTATGCATCCTTTTTAAATTATTTAATTATTCAGCGATTCTTAAGAAAAATATATTTAAGGACAGCTAGATGTTAAAGCGCTTATTTATCAACGTGAAACGTGGAATCATTAAAGCATAAGTAAAAATCAGTTAAAATTAACTTTTATTTTTCCAATTAACAGGTCAGTGCTAATACAAAGACATGTGAGACTGGTATGACAGGGATGAATGATTCTCATGGCAGCATGAATGGGTCGGATGTTGTGTCAATGACGTCTTTAGACCAGCTAATTGGTGTGGTGCCGTGGCTAAGTAATTATCACTAGCACGTACTAAATCCTGTCGCTTTTCACTTACCCGGACCGCTTGGATAGTTTCTATAATAAGTATTGTATATAATTTAATTTCATAAGTCTGAGTAGTACACACTATGTAGTTCAATACGGAAAAGCAACAATACAATAGATCACATTAGAATGAAAATTATGCTAATTGAACTTAAATAGAAAATTGTCTACCGTTGTGTTTTTGGATTTGTTGAGCACATGGTCACAGTATAGACTGTGTTCCATCCGTAGGTATAGATAATTATTATATATTTTTTTGTGAATTTACCTTATTGACACCAGCAAGCCTTTGTGAGCAAATGTTCAAATTAAAACCCAAGTCAAGTAGTTATCAGGATTAGTTAGCAGGATCACGCTACTACCTAAACTGCGGTCTGAGAGCCTATTTATTCTAATAGAATGGATATGGATAATCTAAGGCTATCTGAAGAAACGCGTTTTAACAACTAAAACAAACAATAGTGTTAACACACATTTGTTTATATCGTGCTATTGCTAATAACTAAAGCTAATATTTCACGCAAGGTTTAGGCCTTGCTAATGGTATAACGTTTATTTTTATCTAAAAATCGAGTTGTTTTCGTCGAAGTCCATACTTACGGAGTGTTGTAATATTCTAGTGCTCACTGCAAGTGCAGCCGAATGTTTGGGAAGTAAATAAAGCACGAATGTAGAGACAAGTAATCTCGACTGAAGAGTGTTTGTTCATTGTCCCGGTGGGTGGTTAATCTCAACTCACAGGTGTACAAGTCAACTAGCTTCGGATCGGAATGTCGACAGTCAACCTTAGTTTCGGTTTATTTTGAGAGGCAAACTCATAAGGCAAGGGACTTCGTGAACTCGTTCATGTCCAATTTATTTCCTATTCGTGCTTGTATAAATAAATAAAATAGATTTGAAATTAATGAATGTTCGCTGGAGTAGGTCTATTTGTTTATTGACGTTCAAGATGTGAACCCGTTTTTATGTAATTATGGTGCAAACAAACGTATTATAAGTAGTTCACATGGATGGCAAGTGAACACTATAGACATCTACACAAAAATCGAAGATCAAACTGCAAATCCAAGTAAAATCACTAGGAGGTAAACTCCTAGTGATTTTACTTGTTTTGTCTCGTGATAGTTATTACGGAGCCACACATCATCATCTAACTGGAACACGACAATGCTGAACAGTCCGAACACTACCACATATAAATTAGGTAATGCAGTGGTGTGTATGCCCTTGTGTACCGGCTAGCCATCGCTAGCCGTACCGTAGTGATAGGTCTGAGTTGATGTATTGATTTTGTAAATGAAACTGTTCTTTGCAAATTAATTCAATAGTTTTTTCATGAAAGAGTGATAAACTTACCTACATTTAGTTACATTTTACATTCAAGGTCTAATTAATTAAGCTAATTAACGTTGAAATACAAAAAAAATCAAGGAAAAAGCTAAAACTATCCCGGTTTTCCCGCTCAACAGCAGGAAAACGAATGCATATAAACAGTTGATATTGAGTGTGCTAAAAGCATAAACGCGTAACGGCGTGCCTGTTATGCCTAGCTGTTATCGTCGTCAGCACTCTGACGGTGGTGTTTACATACGTTAATAATTCACGTTATTTAGGCCGTGACGAGCTACAACCGTTGACAGTAAATAAATACCATAGGGCTGCACTGCTTGGATCACAGTGAGCCATATGAACATAAACCCTTTTTTCACTTATTGCATTCCTTGGAGGAAAACGAGTTTAGTATGCTATATATTTTACTTCCGAGCAAGCGCGGTCCTAGATAACGATTCATCATCAGGGACTGGGGGAAGAGGTTATGACATGCACAAGAGTGATTTTCATACTTTATTCTACTGTTATACTATACTGTAACCCCTCAAAATCAGACCTTATGCCTGATATTGGAGGAGTTATGACTCCTAGACCGCCTCTCCTTCTAGACCGCTACTGTTTCCTAGATGTGTCAAAGCAGCTTTGTCTTTCGCAATGTTTTAGGGGAATGTCTTGATAAATTGAAACAGTTTGACTGAGATTGAAACTCTATTAAGTGAATGACATAGGAACTAGGTGCCCAACGAACGCAAGGATTTTGTTAAAAAAGAACTTGCATAAAACTGCAGAAGACAACAATATTACGTGCAATATTCATTAAGATTTTATCCGGCTGTTCTATGGGTGACCCAGATCAAAAGTAGGCCGGCACTAAGCTCTTCGCGACTTTGTTTTATCCATTGCCTTATATGAGTGATCAATGAGTCGCTCACTACAAATAATGTTGTTGTTAAAAGAATTCAAGAGATAACCGATAATTTAGTGTCGTCATCGGGTCATCGCTATTAACTATTTGAAATAATATTATGATTGCGTGGTATGAGACCTATATGAGGCACATGGCAGTCTATCTCATCTCCTATTGCAAACTTATTTTTTTTATTTTTTGAGTACCTTTCTTCACGACCGTTTTTTTAGAGATAGGAGGAAAATATACATAGGTTAGGTTTTTTTATGTTGTTGATATCTGTTTATTTCAGAATCAGAATCAGAATCAGAAACTCATTTATTCATTTAGGGTGACAGGCACCTCTTATGACACGTCAAAAACAAACAAAATAAATTAAAGCGAATAACAATTGATATACATGTCAAACAAGATAAAAAATATATGTAAAGTCAAGAATATCACTAAGATAAAACTAAATGTCATAAACTAATGTAAAAAGTATATCAGTAAAATGTCTCTTTTCCCCTTTACAAACTGATAACAAAGAGTAAAAAGAAAAGAAAAAGAGTCATTCTTTGTCATTCACCGGCAAAGTTCCAAAGGCCAATATGATCTGAGAAAAACTTGCCGGAAAAAACTCAGTCGGCTCTTTTAAAAATATCTCTTAGGCATATTTTTACAATTTTCCATAGTTTAAACAAGCTTAAAATTAACAATATAATATCAACATTACACTTTGATTATTACATTTAACACCTTTGTGGAGCTAGATCAGCATTTAGCCAAACATTTCTATCCTTGAGATAGTCCTCGAGTTTATAGTAAGCCTTTTTACATAGAGTGCGTTTAATTAATGCTTTGAATTTACCATCGGTGAGTTCAGCAATCCCGGCTGGGATCTTGTTATAAAATTCTACACTATATTTTAGGAAAGATGTATTAGTTTTCGTCAGTCGAAAACTTGGCAGAGACAACTTGTTCTTATTCCTCGTATTATAACTATGCCTATCGGAGATTTTATCAAACAGATGTAGATTTTTCCTCGCGAAAAGTATATTTTCATAGATGTAATGGCAAGGGACTGTCATTATATTTATTTCTTTAAATAGTTCTTTCAAAGAATCACGACTACGTAAGTTATACATTGCTCTAATGGCCCTCTTTTGTAATACAAAAATTGATTGTATGTCAGCCGCTCGACCCCACAATAAAATACCATAGGACATGACACTGTGAAAATAGCTAAAATAAACAAGTCTTGCAGTGTCTATATCAGTTAATTGCCTAATTTTTCGAACAGCATAAGCTGCGGCACTCAGACGTTTCGCTAACTGCCTAATGATATCGTCATCAAGCATATTACCAAACTCGGAGTGCCAATGAGAATCTTCTGTATCTAATGAGAAGAATCCTAGTGAACTGAGGCCGTAGGTATCCCTTAAGTCCGGATTTGATGAACACCATGCAGTACATTACCGTTTACATAGAGTTTTCAACTGCGTTACCACCTAATTCAGTCACCAGGCCGTCTAATGATCAAATCGGAGACGTCAAGCGCAGAATTAGTAGCCTGCTGCCAAAGAATATACCTACTAACAATCAGTAATATTACATACCTACTGCTACCACAGAGGCAGGTAAGTATAAGTAGATAAAAAAGATGGATATTGCCTTCGCATTTGGACTGGACAATGTGGTGATAATTGGCCCAACTATTCAATTTAGCATCTATTGTAAATATTTGGGCGTACCTCTTTGCGCTCGGCAATTCCAATAAAAAATCGTCTAATAAAATCCGGTCAAGTGCGTCTCGAGACACGCGCAATGTAAAGTCCCGTTCCAAGTATATGAAATACGTACTAACTTTACGAGTACGTAAAAAGTACGACTACTCGTAAAGTTAGTAAAAATAAAATATATTTCACAAGCATGTGTTAATGCGAAATAATATAAAACAATTATTAAGGGTAAAAGCGACTTCTTTACGATATTCAATAAACTGAAAAGTCTATTAAATCGGTTGCCTAACTAGCATAGTTGGTAATAGATGGCGCTGCTGCTACCATAAAGCAATGCAATAGATGTGAAGGAAAGATTTGACAAATCGGGCAGGGCTTCAGTAGCTCAATTGGAAGAGCGGCTGGACTAGATTCCCAGTAGGTCGCGAGTTCGAGTCGCGCCTGAAGTCAATTTTTTTTTTTTTTTTTATGTAACCGAAGTGGCAAACAAGCATGCAGATCACATTGATGTTAAGTGATGACTGCAGCCTATAGATACTTACACAAAGACCAAGGTCAAAATGCAGATGCGTTACCACTCCTGAGGCCTAAGGTATTACGCCTCTGTGCCGGAAATTACAGGGCCGTACATTACCACCTGACCGGAACACGACAGTGCTAAACACTACCATTTAGCGGCAAGTATATTAGGTAATGCGGTGGTGCCTACGCCCGCGAGCTCCGTCACTGGAGCTCTACCACCAGTAAAAAGTTTCTTTCCATTTTCCTTTAAAAATAAAAGTTAGTTGAGTATACCTACTTAGCCGATGATAGTTTTTCTTTTAAATTCGTTAAGTATACATACCTATTTAGGTTATCAGCATTTTTTTCATAATTAAATATAGGTACCACCATTAGGCTGCTGAAGGGATGGAGATACTTAACTGTAGCAAAAAGTTTTTAAATTTTTAAACAATTTTAAATAATTCACAAATTCACGTGAAAAAAAATAGAACCCATGTTACCCCAATTTAAAGGAGCCCCAAAAAAAATTGTTTAAGATCTTATTGCACTTCTCAGTAGATTAGGTAATGCGGTGGTGCTTACGCCCGCTACCTCCGTTACTGGAGCTCTACCACCAGCTTTCTAGTACCTACTAAGGGTGAAATTCACAGACCACACTACGACTTTACTTTCAGCAAAGTACGCTTAGAACTGTCAAAACTGTCATACTTTACTGACAGTTCTAAGAATACATTGCTCAAAGTAAAGCCGTACTGCGGTCTGTGAATCCGCGCTTAGCTGCGGACAGACGGACGGACATGGTGAATCTATAATGTTCCTTGACTTCCTTGTACGCCATGGAACCCTAAAAACTGGGGTTCTTGTTATAAAAACATTTAAAAATTTTGCAATATTAATTGTTAGGCCATAATACATATTTCGATTTGTGAAACACGAGAACATTGTGTCTGTTTACCGACTCCCGCCATATGGTTCACAAACCACCTGGCATCACCAGTTTCCAGATACATATTACATTACTGTTTACATTTTATCGCTTATGATGCAAAATTCGAAAGTTGACGATAATGTCGAGTTGACGAATAACCCATATTAACATTAAAAATCGTTTTAATATAAATATAGTAGCTAGTAGCAGCTAAGTATAGGTACTTAATAGTTTATTACAGTTTCATCTAAGTAGAAGTTTTGTACCTTTCTTCAAAATTACCTGGACGAAACAATTTAGAGACAAGAATGCAATTTTTTATCAAATGATTACATATCCTGATATGATTATCAGTCTTACAAGCGTACTAATTTGCTAATTTTCAGACGAGGCGAGCTAAAAAGGTGGCTTACTTGGCGAGAGATTTTTAGTACCTATATAATTCGAATAGAAGTATATCTATTCTTGGTGGTATCGTATAAGTAGAACTAGTAGAAGTAACATAACATTGCACCCGTGCGAAGTCAGAACGGGTTGCTTGTCAACCTATAGTTATATGCAATTGAAAATAAAACTTATATTGCACAATATAAAGTCTACTTTAATGTTCGAATCAGTTAAATTTCCTGCAAGACCTTTATTGAACTGGCTATGACTAGGGTTATACAGAATTGCATAGGAAATTAATTTCATTCATTTAAAAGGCTCTAATGCCTTAAACTCATTTGCTAAAAGTGGCCGCACTAGTTGCAAATAAAAATTGGATAAAAAAAAACTCTTTGAACTTTATGATATATTATAAAAAGTCAGCCAGATCAAGAAGATTTTTATCTTTTTTCATATATGTTTAGTGTCATATATGTATATTTTTAGTGTAAGTAAGAAGATATGCAGGTTCTTGTTAATTACTTTCCTAATGAACAGGAACCTGCAAAACTCAATTCAGAGTAGGTAAGGTACGATACGAATTGTATGTTGATGTGAAATATGTCATAATATACCTACATAAACAAAAAATTGGTGTAGAAAACGAAAAAATTCAGACGAGATTATTTGGTCAATAGAAGTTGTGTTGGAAATTCAACTTTCTTCTTCATACTTTCGGACATGCACGACAATTACAAAAACTTGAAAGTATGCACCTGCGTATCGGGATCGATCGTTGATCAATTTCATGAACAAAAATAAGATTTTGACAGTTTATAAAACATTGTTCAATTTGCGCAGCCCTAACTAACGAAGCAATATATACGATTGTTGACTACGCACTTCCGTCAGCAACTGTGCATATCCGGTGCGCGCGCGCCGCTCCAGTGATAAACAAAGGGTCAAAGGAGCTTCCGCCGCTCAGACAGTACCCACACATTGCTTTGACATTCCATTTTTGAATCACACCTCGTATAAATATAGTTGAATTTAGTTTACTTCATATGAACTTATTTTTATCTAATGTCAAAATTTTATCAAGTTTAACTTTAAGTATTACTAGTATTATAACTAGGTATATTTGAAGACGTCCACTAGATATTTTACATTTATAGTTTTAACTAAGTATAAAATTAAAAAAATATCTAACCTTACCTACGTACCTAAGTATAGGTACGTTTCAAAGGCTAGGCTTTTAACGCATGCCGCAATGAACGTTTGAGGGACGGTATGTATATATACATAATTAACCAATTTATTGCAAATCTCCAGAGACATAAAACTAAACTTTCAATTAATGTAGGTAGATTAGATATGTAGAAATACCCCACAACGCAAGGCATTTGGTTTATTTTGATAATTTACTTTATAAAATAGTTAATCTAAGAAATAAAAAATATAAAATTATTGCTTTGTCTTGTTTTTGTGTATTTGTATACATGATCTACTTTTCTCATATAACCTCATGAGTTAGCAACCCTGCGTAAACGCTCGATAGATCATGAATGAACACAATGTTGGCATTACTAGTTTATGAATAATGTTGTGCTTTATTTTTTATGAATAAGCATATTACATACCACCATTTCACGGAAAATTATTAACTACATCCATACGAATCACAATATGTGTACATATACAGATGTAGTGATGTGATTAGGGTTGTCAAAGGCTAGGATTCTATTTAATATTTTGTTTCTTTACCAATACCGCTATGTCAAAAAACATTCATATAATATTCACATGTATTTCATACTATTTCATGATGAATGAAACGGTTAATTGATAGTTTTATACCTACCAATAGGTACCACATTATGCGGCCATTGGTCAGTAGGGCCTACTGAATAGTATAATTTACACAGTGGTAAGTGGGTAGGTAGTGGTAATAAGTAATATATAGGTACCTACGTGTACACTTTTACTTTCGAGCTCTACCATTCCTCACAGAAGGTAGAGTGACATGGAAAAATTGGAACACGAGCTGACACAGGTAAACAATGGATAGGTAGATACGTATTTTATTATTTAACGTTTTAAATATAAATATTGCTTTGCTTGTAACATTTTTGTGAGCATGATAGGTACCTACTCGGCCCACGGCATTGCATCACGCAAATATGAACAATTAAACACAGGTCGGTCATTGAACTGTACTAACAATGCTAGTTGCCGTGGATCTTTGTTCTTAATGAATGCTTTTAAATGAAATCACCTACAAAAAATACCTCGAAATAAAAGAATACGGATTTTTATTGGGGTAAGTAAGACCATCAGTGATTCTAAATGAAAATTATTATGATAACATTTTTTTTTTTGAGTAACTGTGTACAGTAAAGTCATGAATGTTTTTGTGAATTTTGACCTCGACCTTGTCCTCTCAACGGAAGTAAAATAAGCGGCCACTGTGACGATTCATACTTAATGTAGGTACCTGCCTACACCTCACAGGGAACGATGACACAAAAGGTAGAGACAGAACAGAACGAACAGAACAATTGCCCTCATACAAATCATAATGTATATGAGGGCAATTGTTTAAATAGGTAGGTATCTCATTTTTTATTTATTAAAAATGTAAATGAACTTGTATGGATTGCGCATGTACAAAAGGACCATATTCTACACTCCTAACATATATAATGAAAAAAAATAGCTCGACAATCATATTTGTTTACACATTGATGAATGCCACCCATTTCATTAAAAATAAACACGAGATACTTGAACCAACCCTGGCATCAGATACAATTAAAAATATGGTCGTATATTTTGGGTATGGCAGATAAGACAAGGTTACAGGTCATAGTTATCTACCTATTAAATTGTTCATTCACAACTTCTTGGTAAAATTCATCACAATTACACAAATGTATAGTAATTGTAGGTATTATGTTTTGAAGTTTCAAAGTACCTACTATAAAAAGTAACGAAATATTCATACCACCTATATCTCTATCTATAATTATATAAAAATAAATTCCTGTTCGTTAATCTCACTAAAACTCGAGAACGGCTTTACCGATCTGGCTAATTTTGGTTTTGAGTGATTTTTGGAAGTCCAGGCAAGATTTGAAAGGTAAAAAAATGTAAAGAAACTGAAGGGAAATAGCAAAATCCACAATTTCCTTTTTGACATACAAAAAGTCATAACTATATCAAACCTTTGACACATTATTTCATTCTGAGGCAATACGAAGCTTGCCGGGTCAGCTAGTATCGTAATAAATAAAATCGACTTATAAAGACTGCAATGCACCACTTTGATAGAGCCGACATTTAATTGTTACATAGATTACTTTAACTTTCAGCTCACAAAGAGATGAGCCGATAATCGTTCTCATGTCCGTCAGGTCATCACTCAGAATAGATGAAAGCCTAGCCGACTATGAATGAAGCTATTTGAAAGCAGCCGCTTATGTGACAAATGAGGGCAGTTCATTGTTGCATTGGTTTTGTAATATGTATTTACCATATCGTGAGAATGGCTGACCTCTGAGCCTTTGACCAAAGTATGGACTATGTATGTATAATATCTATACATACTGAACTCAATACATGACGCAATCCAAATATTTAAATCTTTGGAGAAACAATTTTTTTTTTTTAAATTAACCATTAGGGTCAAGTTATACCTTATGTTTATGTATGTATCTTCACGCCAGGCCCCTTACGGGGTAGGCAGAGAGTGTGGAGCGCTAGATATCCCGGTCCTAACATATTCTCCCGTGCTTCAAAAGTCAACAAGTTTATTTATCGCAATCGCTTATGGTATGTTACGGCATTAATATATATTTTAATAATAAGTATCTGTTATCTTCTTCTACATTCATCATTCTCTTTATACATGCACGCCTATTCCTAAAACTTTTGACTCCACCCTGAGACAACAATGTTAATTGTTTTCTGCAATTGTTTTCAACAATATTAATTCAAAACATTCCAAAATTTACTGAATTCACTTTATCTACATTCGAGTATATAGATCAAACAATACCTAAATGATATCTACTTATTTATTCTACTTGGACTTCGACCTAAGCAAAAGTAGTATCTGATAGTAGGTACCTACCTACTAAGTATCGAACATGGACACGATCGTATGACTCTACAAACTCTACATCTATAACATTTTTATGACGCAGACAGCAAATGCTTTAAAACTGCGACTGGTTTTAGATTTCATGGCAAACCTTTATTGCTAACTGCTTTAATAACCTAGAAACATGTTAAGTCTGTATATAAATATAGATACAAAGTAACTTTAAGATAAATATGATAGATGCCTATATGACTGAGAATCATATATCTACATTCCTTTCCGATCGGTCGATCGATGCTTGAGACTATAGGCTTAATAGTAGCGCCTCAACCATCAGATAAAAGTCGAAAGTAAGAGAAACCAGGATGAAACATTGAATATTTTTTAATCTCACAAATCTGCTAAACGAGTCTGAAAGCGTTTTTCATGCTTGGCTACTTAACTGGAAAAGTGGAGATAAAGAGACCCAGAGGCCGTATCCCCAAAAGGTGGTCAGATCATACAACGCAGGAGATGGAATACCATTTAGTGATACAAAACACCAAACAACGGACCGAAATCGATGGAGACAGCTGGTTGACAAAGTCATTAGGAGCTACAATCCTCAACTGAGATACTACTAGAGAGAGGTAAATAAAATTAACCATTTTAGGCACTAGGTACCCACTGTGGCATGTTACTGAGATGTGGGTGTTTCATCGATAAAATGTATAATTGGAACTATAGTACCTACTTCAGTTACAAAGTTACGAAGCAGCGACCTGAACCAGATATACCTACCGTCAAATAATGCAACAATTTTTTTTTTCATCCTAAAACGAAGAATATTTATAAAGATACGCAATAAGTGGTATTTTAACTGTTTTTATAAATTATTATCATAAATGTGCCACTTGTTTGGCCAACAATAAACTAATTCTTGGAAGACATCATATAATTATATAAAGCGGCATTTCACAAATTCAAAATTCCGGAAACCAAAGGCGTGGTCAATCAATCAAGAGTCTTCGTAATCGACGTGCGTGTAGAAAAAGGCACGGAAGAGATAAAAGTAAAAGATGCACGGGAGGTGTGTAAAAAACAGAGATTTCGTGCTCCACACACTCTGTTTACTCCGTGAGTACATGTACAGTATACAAAACTTAGGTACATGCCACTGAGTGAAGTTGGCTGTGTTATCCTTGTGCCAGTCTCTTTGCTTGCAACAACAATATAGACAAGAAAGAAGTTCAATGTTGGTCTAATGAAAGTGAACTACTGCTACGTTTTCCTCTTTGCGTATCTCTTCTATACCCTAGAATTGCCTTCTTTGCAGCGACTTGTTGCGCAGTTTTGCGCGTGATAATGTATTAAATTATGTATGATGTGTTATTGCCTACATCCTCAAGTTCTGTCACTCTGATCTCTATCACCAGTGAATTTATGGCGTCTTCTTGCGTGTGAATTGCATGAGCTTTATCTGGGGGAACGGTAGTGACCCGCCAAGAGGAGCCAAGCGAAGCGCAAGGGCACTACCTACTTTTTCTCGATTATAGTTTCTTCAGACCTGATTTAGCAATAACTGCAGATATTATGCAGAACTTTAAACAAAGATGGTGAAACTCGTCGAGAAACAGTTCCAATTTCCAATATCAATACAATACGTCAACATATTATTATATTTATCATTATTGCCCTACGATAAGACAAGACCTCTCACTTGATTAAGTATATTAATATGTATGTACCTACTTAACATCGTCTGAATATATTAATTGCATTTAGATAGAGTATATTTTGAATTATATTTATTAGCATTAACTTGAATCCTTCGTCCCTCCCATTTCATCCAGGGCTAGCAATGCGACCTACTACCTAGACCTCTATTAGCTATTATCCCTTAAGTCCTGTTCAATCCTGGAAAGGGGCATAGTTATTGATTTTTTATTTGACAATGGCAATCCTTATTGGTAACGTGCCTTATTAACTTACGCGTTTTATGTAAGAAAGGTGGCAAACTAGCTCACATTGATGTTAAGTGATGACCGCAGCCTATAGACATCTTAACAAAACCAAAGGTTAATATGCAGATACCCCACCCCTAAGACCTTAGGTGTTATGTCTCTGTGTGATTATTACGGGGCCAAAACTCTATAGGTACTTTCCAAGTAAACAAGATATTATTGTTTAAAACAACAATTGTTCACTACTTAATGCTGCACTTTTATTTAAATCAGTCAACACCAGTGATATTAATTGTGATTTTACTAAAGCAAATATTGTTTTGATGATGTATTCAAATATTAAGATCCGTGTTAATGAAAATGTAATGATCATATTTGTTAAAGTATTTAATACAACTAGCGATATGTCGCGTCTTGGTACGTTGTATGTACATATACTCAGACAAATCCTTTTTTTTTTTATGTAATGGAAGTGGTAAACAAGCTTTTACTAAACAATAATTATTAATTGAAGTTATATTTAAACAGGATTGCAGTCCACATACGTGATATATGTACTCCATAGAGTAACTGCCTCACTAGTCT
Source organism: Macrosoma leucophasiata (assembly GCA_036365455.1). NCBI lineage: Eukaryota > Metazoa > Arthropoda > Insecta > Lepidoptera > Hedylidae > Macrosoma > Macrosoma leucophasiata. Next base: position 11,206,490 of record JAWQUS010000003.1, on the reverse strand, counting down.
CGTTGTACCAGGCTCTAGGTATTGCTACGATGATTTTCTGGATTTGCTAACCAAGACATGCTATGTGGATTTTGCCATTTGTCTGGATGTTTTCCATTGTCATTTTGCAATTGCATATATTTACCTATGCCTATACCTTCAGAGACTATTCTCTGAAGGTATAGGCCTCTCTATAGAGGCTCCACTTCATTATACATATAGTTATGTCAACCGAAACTCAATGGCGTTAGACTCTACCATGTAGTGTCTATGTGGTGTCTGCTTTGAAACTCGTCTATATATATGAAACAAAATTACCTCCAAAAACATTAGAAGAATAAGAATGTCACTTATAATGAAACGCCAATGTACCAACACCGTCAGATTTTTGGCAGGGTTCTAGTAAACTTTAGAATGTAACGATATAATATATATATATAATTTGCCTGCCTAAGAACTAAAAACAGCATAGGTGTTCCATGTGGCCTTTTCGACTTAAATTTAGTTTTATGATAGACATCGACATTAAAACTTGTTCCTTTACTGTGTCATGGAGAGCAAAGTCATTAAGGAATTATATTTGTAAATATAAAAGATTCGAAGTCGGTATCAATATTGGTACTAGGCTTGATACCTATTTGTGTGCATAGTTAACCTATTACGTTTTAAGACAATAATCTCCTGACGACTTGGACTCATAAAGTTGTATCTATTTATATATCTTTATTATTACCAGGCGGAGAATTCGTAAAAATATTTATTTGACGGCTTTTTCAGGCAGGAATAAAAAATGAACAAGCAAATCAAATAGTATAAACAGTGGTTTAATTTACAACGTAGAAGTATGTAACTTCAAATAGCATAGGTATTTACAATTTATCACCAAACGAAATAATCTATTTTAATTTTATATCAAACTAGCTGTGCCCGCGACTTCGTCCACGTGACAAAAAATATGATTGCTCAGTATCTACCCGGACTAAGTCGTGGGCGCAGCTAGTATAAAAGTAGCCTATGTTACTCCTTATTACATCAGCTTGCCAGTGAAAGTCCCGTCAAAATCGGAGACACTCAAATTCTATTTATTTGTATGTAGATATGTTTGTATGTATGGTTGTATGGAGATAAAAGTAGCCTAAGTTACTCCTTATCACATCAGCTCCCTACCCGTGGAAGTCCCGTCAAAGTCGAATACACTCCAATTCTACTTATTTGTATGTAGTAGGTATGTAATGTACGTATGGATGTATGGAGATAAAAGTAGCCCAAGTTACTCCTTATTACATCAGCTATCTGCCAGTGAAAGTCCCGTCAAAATCGGTCCAGCCGTTCCCAAGATTAGTCCCGCCAAACAGACAGACAGACAAAAATTGTACAAAATGATGTTTTGGTATATGTACCGTGTATACAAACATTTGCATTTAGTAAAATGTGGTTATTATAATATTACAAACAGACACTCCAATTTTATTTATCTGTATAGATATACCTAGATGTATAGATGTAAAGATTTATTATGGAAGCTAATATACAACATAACCTAAAAATTCTGTGAAAATGTTAAGCGTGTACGTATTACTATCGAGCAAAAAATATACGAAAAAAAAATACACGTTTATTGTATGCCTCCTTGGACCCTTAACATTTTCTTATTTTTTGTAATTAATTTTGTCTTTAAAGCGGTATCAGAAATACATAATTTGTGAAAATATTAGCTTTCTAAGTAATAATATTTATGAGACACAGGCTGGTTACAGACAGACGGACGGACGGACAGACAGACAGACAGACAGCGGGGGATTAGTAATGCGTAGTGTCCGTTTTTACCTTTTAGGTACGAAACCCCCTAAAAGATAGAACTTTTTATTTCTGAACCGATTCACATGAAACAAACACTCAATGTTAAGTGAAACTTACCACAATATATTAGTGAAAACCGCAAATCGAATAAGTTGTTTCTGATATTAGCGTGCACAAACACACAGACAAACATACATTTTTTCGGGATATAAAGTACCCAGTGTTGTGCGCCAAAGGTTAAAGTATAATCATACCAAGTTTCATTGTAATCGGACCGGTAGTTTTTCTGTGATGCTTGAACAAACAGACAGACAGACAGACAGACAAAAAATTTTCTAATCACATATTTGTGTTCGGTATCGATCTAGTAACATCCCCATGTATTTATTTTTTCAATATTTATAATGTACAGAATTTACACTTCTACAGTTTTATTATAAGTATAGATTAATTGAAGCCACCTGTTTGGGGCCAGCTCTTTTCATCGTAGAAAGTTAGTGATGTACGATTCGTAGCACATGGCGTCCTAAATTTAGTTAATCGCTTCCTGTTTAGAACTAACGTGAGCACTCAAAGTTCGCTTAACTAGGTAAGCGTAATTAAACCTTGTTAAAATGTTTCAGCTTCTGAGTTAGCTCGTCGCAGGCTGTTTTGATGTTCCGATTTCTTTCACTTTTGGAAAGCGCATACCCACAGATTTGGTAGATCCAATTGAATATTCGAAGTTGACTTGCCGACTTTCTCTTCGAGCCAAATTTTAATGAGTTTCATCAGAAGATGTTGTGATCAATACTTGAAATGATTTTGATGATTAACATAATGCAATACCCATTCATCTAAAAATTTGGCGATTGGCCAAACTTCTCAATTTTCTTTTAATGCGTACATACCTATACTGTTGAAAGTACATCTATAAATAATAAAGTTGTAGAATGTATATGTGTGACCTGTTCCAATTTTTTACCCGACTGCGGAACGCGGAGGAAAGTAATGTAGGTACGAGTATATGAGGTCTCGGTCGTAGGCACTACCTAATCTTCCTGCCGCTAAATTGTAGGTATTGTTCACCGCTATCTGGTAGTAATGTGCGGCCCGTACCTAATTTCTGCCACGAGGGCGTAGGCGTCAAGAGTGGCAGGGCATTCCAATTGAAATCTCTGGTTTTCATGTAGATTTTTATACACAGTACTTACTTACCATAAATGTGAACTGTATGCCTATTTGTACCTTCATGACATAAAACAACTCATGAATCTGAGCATGCATGTCGCGTTGTTCTGAAAATGTATAGCCCATAGCTTCGCCAACGGCTTTAATAGGTCCTACGCGGAAGATTCTGCGGTCCCGGAGTGGTGCTTAAATTACGTCATGAAGGACATATCATCATATCTTTTCAGATCTTAGTAATCCATATCCAAAGCTCCTCGTTCAATAACAACGTCTTCCCAAAGCTGAAAACCTTGTCACTGAATAATGGGAACATACGCCCCCATCCTTCCAGTTCCCACACAGAGAGCATACCCATAGGCTTGATCCTGCAATTGTTTTGCCTGCACGAGCCGGGAAGCCCCCGGGCGAGATCCGATAACGGTGATTTGTTCTGCGACCCGTTTGGTTAATCATAGAGTATGGCTATTCCCCTTACTAACTGAAAGGCATTCGGAAAAAATATATATGAACATAATTTGTCATCTCGAAGTATCAATCTCGAACCACGAGCGAATTGAGTTACGACAAAGGAGATGTTGCGAGCTCGGCTCTGGTTCGTACACATCCTCAAAAAATGGGTAAATTAGAGAAGAATCCGACAAAAATACAATTAATTTATTCAAGAATATATTTTAGAGTTACAACCACATTTAATTCAAACGATTTTATTATTTTCAACTATGTTCAACATGGCGGCGATACAGCCGACGCTTGGGATCAATCGTTTTCGATAGTATTTAGAAAATATTACTTTTTCTCCAAGTAATATATAATCAAAAAACAATAAAATAACGAAAATTTCAAAATGACGTCGCCCGCCATGTTCGCCATGTTGGTTTTGAGTTGCAATTCTATCTGCAAATAATGTTTTGTAACTGCAAACAAGGCTAAATAAGTGAAAATATGCAGTAAAAAAAGATTTTACATTGATTTTGGCTGTTTAATGATATTGTGTACAATACATGGCCGGAGGTCCATACATTTTTGCAACATCTCCTTTATGACCAATTACCTAAAGTAAAATTTACAATTTACTCAGTTAAGTTTATATCCGAACCATTAAATAGTCTAGACTCGTTACAATAGCTTCTTCAAGCGTGTAAAAGGGCTTGTCGTTTACACGCAGCAAAACATTTCACAGACAAGTTACTATCGATCCAGAACTTTTACGACGATGAACTTTGTAATGTTATTTGTACCATGTCTGCGTTTCTAGTTTCTAGGCATTAAAAAAGAAGACTCGTTGGAATTTGTCATGTAACGTTGTATTAAAATACAAAATATTGATTATGCAGCCGATTGTGTGCGATATGAAGTAAATCATGAATTTTACAAAGGAACTGGAATTTGTAACTGTAGGTTTCTGGCGTGTTTGTGGTTGTGTGTCAGGGTTTAATGTACAAACCACTTAACTCCGTTTAAAACGAATACCTACTATCGCGAAATAAATATCAGCCACTCAACATAGTAAATAATATGTAAATACTTGAAGATTCCGAAGAGTTGGTACTTTCAAAGTTGTCCTCTTGTGCCTGTTCTGATTCATTCGTGACAGCAACACTTATTTATATCTGTATTCTGTATATTTGCAATTGTATACGCAACTACTCTCTAATAGATAATTTTGAATGTTATCTTTAAACTAGGTACTATGATTATCGACTATGTGAGATATGCCTTCGATGTTATTTAATTAGATACGTAGCGAATGTTAGCGGTCAATTTATTTCGTCCCGGTTTCTGGCAAGAAATAATAACTCTCCTGGACTCTCGGATCCCTGTCCACTCCGCGTTCTACGTGGCCAAGTTTTCTTTCTTTCATCCCCGACTTTGTCCATCATAATTAATTGCAGCAACTCGTACCTGGTTGAGACCAGGTATGAGTTGCTGTAGTTGCACATGTCTAAAATAGGTAGGAAACTTTTCATTGTTTGACAATCTGTAAAAGCTCGCAATTTTGTTTTACACGTCGAAGAATCACCCATTTGAATTCAATATTTACATGTTGTTTTATTCCACTTTGAATATCATTTTTGATGGATGTTTCAAGGAAAAAATCCATAGGGAGGTATATATATATCCAGAAGGGTATACGGCAGACATTATTCTTGACATTAAATTAAAAGCTGAACTATATAAGGCATACAAGAGCCAACCAACTCAAAAGAAGACTACAAGAAATTCTCTGAATGTAGGGCTGAAATTAAGACCGCTCTGGCGCTAGCTTATGATCAATATCAAGATCGCATTCAGGCTATATTTGCGAATGATCCAAAGTAATTATGGGGACATAATATATTAGGTCGTGCCCCGGGCTCGCACTAACTTGTGGAATGAGGCTCCCCTTACTAGGGCGCTAAAGACCTTAAATGAGGTAGATGAAAGACGGATATATTCTTTTGTTCTTTGTGTGAATTCACAAAAGTTGCCTTGTGTGTGATATCATACCTGTATTATTAATAGTTGATAGGCAATTTCATTTTAATACACAGAGCACTGCACTATCGCATTGAATTTTATCTGTAAAAATATTTGTAAGGGTATTAATATTAAATACAATAAAAAAATATATGTTTTCTATATATATAAAAATCAATTGCTGTTCGTTAGTCTCCCTAAAACTCGAGAACGGCTTGACCGATTTGGCTAATTTTGGTTTTGAATGATTTTTGAAAGTCCAGGGAAGGTTTAAAAGGAAAGAAAATATGAAGGAATTGAAGGGAAATACCACAATTTCATTTTCCCATACAAATAGTCCGTATCTATCAAACCTTTGACACATGATTTCATTCTGAGGCAATACGAAGTTTCAGCTGGGTCAGCTAGTTGGTAATATTTTTCTAAAATATAGGAAATTGATCGGCATGCATTTTAAAAACAAAATGACAGTAAAAATATCAGTAGGTAACGATAAGCTCTTACATTGACCTCCGTTTTATTTACAAACAGAGATATTCATCATTTCAACGTAATTCCAAACAATGTTTTTGTATTCCTCGAAAAAACAATTTGGTACTAAAACGATTAGTTTTCTTTAGACTGTGATACGAATATGTAGGTACCTAATATAAGAGCTCAGACTTTGGTCTCTTTATAATTGAGCGATGAACTGTATATCATCGACCACACAACACAGCTGGTTCTATCGTCGATGCTGTACCTATATGTAATCACAAAATAATTTGGCTTTATAAAAAAAATTAAATTCAACTTGAAACTTGTCGAGTGAAAAATTTATAGGATTATTCATTGCTGGTAACAAAACTAGGTTCCTATGAAACTTCACAAAACTTTACCTGCCAGTTAGTTTATTCAACTGAATCTGCGGGTGATCAAGGTACAAATTCCAAATCTTAGGTTAGGTACAGAACAAAAGGTAGATGGAGCATGTACAGGAGTGAGGCTACTATAGGATATTTGTGCACCTGATAATATCTAATTAGACAGACTTTATACACATAATAGGTTGGGGAAAAAGTCTTTTCGCATTATAGTATGCATGAACTTGTAATAAAATCTCTTTAGCTGTAGTATTTGTATCTGGCTGGTTTTGGTATCATTGAAAGTTAAAATTTTAAAGAACATAATAGGTTGGGGAAAAAGTCTGTTCGCATTATAGTATGTATGAACTTGTAATAAAATCTCTTTGGCTGTAGTATTTGTATCTGGCTGGTTTTGGTATCATTGAAAGTTAAAATTTTAAAGAACATAATTCCAAATTCAAATTAGGCAAATGTGTGATTTTCATTTGTTTTTCGTACTGTCAAGATAAGTGAATCTAATGAAGAAATTCGATACATTTTAAAATTTTACTACAAAAAAGGTAAAAATGCAACGCAAGCCGCGAAAAAAATTTGCGATGTTTATGGACCTAGTGCAGTGTCTGTGAGAGTAGCACAAATTTGGTTTAAGCGTTTTCAATCCGGAAATTTTGATGTCAAAGATGCACCTCGCTCTGGTCGCCCTATTACAAATAAAATGGATGCCATTTTTGAAAAAGTGGAGCAAGATCGACATATCAGTAGTTACGACGTAGCTGAAGAACTGAGAATTGATCACAAAACAGTTTTGGCGCATTTGAAAAAAGCTGGGTACAAAAAAAACTCGATATTTGGGTACCTCACGAGCTCACTGAAAGAAACCTAATGAACCGTCGTATACTCATTTGTGATTCTTTATTACGACGTAATGAAACCGAATCATTTTTGAAGAAGCTGATAACTGGTGATGAAAAGTGGATCACGTACGACAAGAACGTGCGAAAAAGCTCGTTGTCAAAGGCCGGTCAGGCTTCACAGACTGTGGCGAAACCCGGGTTAACTCGTAATAAGGTGATATTGTGTGTGTGGTGGGATTGGAAGGGCATTATTCATTATGAGCTATTACCACCAGGCAGGACTATCGATTCTGAACTCTACTGCGAACAACTGATGAGATTAAAGCAAGAAGTTGAGAGAAAGCGGCCGGAATTGATCAACTGAAGGGGTGTGGTGTTTCATCATGATAACGCTAGACCTCACACATCTATAGCCACTCAGCAAAAATTAAGAGAGTTTGGCTGGGAGGTGTTAATGCATCCGCCGTATAGTCCTGACCTTGCGCCTTCAGATTTCCATCTGTTTCGGTCTCTTCAGAATTCTTTATGCAATGTTAGGGTAACATCACGAGAGGACTGCCAAATCCACTTGTCGCGGTATTTTGATGAGGAGTCCCAAAATTTTTATAGCAATGGGATCATGTCCCTACCTACAAGATGGCAAAAGGTTATCGAACAAAATGGTACATACATACTTTAGTTAAATTTAAATAAACTATATTAAAAAATGTTTTGAATTATCTTAAAAAATGCGAAGAAACTTTTTCCCCAACCTATTAATTCCAAATTCAAATCAGGCAAATGTGTGATTTTCATTTGTTTTTCGTACTGTCAAGATGAGTGAATCTAATGAAGAAATTCGATACATTTTAAAATTTTACTATAAAAAAGGTAAAAATGCAACGTAAGCCGCGAAAAAACTTTGCGATGTTTATGGACCTAGTGCAGTGTGTACAAAGGAGATGTTGCGAGCTCGGCTCTGGTACGTACAGTACCTGAAAAAATGGGTAAATTAAAGAAGAATCCGAAAAAAATACAATTATTTTATTCAAGAATATATTTTAGAGTTACAACCACATTTACATCAAAAGATTTTATAATTTTCAATATGAATATTAGTGGAATTTGTCAAAATGACATCGCCCGCCATATTCGCCATTTTGGTTTTGAGTTGCAATTCTAACTGCAAATAATGTTTTGTAACTGCAAACAAAGCTAAATAAGTGAATATATGCAGTAAAAAACGTTTTTATATTGATTTTGCTTGTTAATGATATTGTGTACAATACATGGCCGGAGGTCCATACATTTTTGCAACATCTCCTTTGGTTTAAGCGTTTTCGATCCGGAAATTTTGATGTCAAAGATGCACCTCGCTCTGGTCGCCCTATTAAGGATTAAATGGATGCCATTTTTGAAAAAGTGGAGCAAGATCGACATTTCAGTAGTTACGACGTAGCCGAAGAACTGAGAATTGATCCCAAAACAGTTTTGACGCATTTGAAAAAAGCTGGGTACAAAAAAAAGCTCGATATTTGGGTACCTCACGAGCTCACTGAAAGAAACCTAATGAACCGTGTACTCATTTGTGATTCTTTGTCACGACGTTATGAAACCGAATCATTTTTGAAGAAGCTGATAACTGGTGATGAAAAGTGGATCACGTACGACAAGAACGTGCGAAAAAGGTCGTGGTCAAAGGCCGGTCAGGCTTCACAGACTGTGGCGAAACCCGGGTTAACTCGCAATAAGGTGATGTTGTGTGTGTGGTGGGATTGGAAGGGCATTATTCATTATGAGCTATTACCACCAGGCAGGACTATCGATTCTGAACTCTACTGCGAACAACTGATGAGATTAAAGCAAGAAGTTGAGAGAAAGCGGCCGGAATTGATCAACAGAAGGGGTGTGGTGTTTCATCATGATAACGCTAGACCTCACACATCTATAGCCACTCAGCAAAAATAAACTTTTTCCCCAACCTTATATACAAGCGCATCTGTATATATGCATTAGGTTTTGTGTTCCAAGTCAGTTTTCAAAAATAACAAGGACTTGGTCCATTATTTAATTTGAGATACATCTAATCGATTCAACTGCGCATCAGTGAGAATTTTAGAGGTCGGATGCAGTTGATCTTATTGGAAATCCATCACTGCTGGTAGTTAATAGATTTCAACAAGAGATATTGGTTACTAATAGTGCCAAGAAAGCTTTCCAAGTAGGAAACAAATAATCCTCTTCAATCCAAAACCTTTGATATTACCTAACGCCGAATATTTAGAACTATAGTATTCCAATAAAACGGTAATTCAAGGCTCCGTAATATATGTCACGGGCGGGGCAAAACAACTTTTAATTTAGTGGAGTAGAAACGTGAAACGCATCTGCATGTTGACCTTTGGTTTACGGTTTACGCATAGAAGTCCTTAGGCTGCTTATTTGCTACTTTCATTTAATAATCGTGGTTAATCAGGTTTAAGTTAGTAGGTCCCGATATTTACCATGACGGTGCGATAGGAAAGTTCTTTTACCTACCTATAAAAAAAACCTCATAACACTCATGTTCATGATAGGTAATACGTGTGAATTTGGTCCTTGCTCTTATTACACTAGGCTTACTCACCTGTTTTGTCTGTTTCCTTCTTACCAATAACATGTCAATATTTGTGACGTTATCTACAAAACGATACAATTCCGAAAACAACCTTTGTTATCAAAGTTATTATGATCGGCGCCAGATACTGGCGTCGGTGCAAAGAATGTTTTATCACGCTCAAACTGAGATATTGATAAGACGTCACAATGTCTTTTGATAAAGTCTTTATATTCTTAATCGATTTATACATTTAAAGAAATTCATTTAAAAAAAATCGTTGTTCGTAGTTTCGTCAGTCAGACTTCGAGAGTCAAGCCTGCTCACTCTGTGCTACGGATACGGATGATTAAAAAATTTCAATTTGAAATTTTCAAAGCAATGCTAGCTAATTGTACATTAAATTGTATTTATAAAATGTGTACTTTGGGATACCTAAGTCATCCGAGATATTAAATGGTAGAGGTACTGAGTAGTACTACCAATTTTCATTAGGAATAAATTCAAACATTTACCTACTGCCTACATTTCCAAAAATGAAAAAAAAAAACTTTTCTAGTTGCTCATAGTTTCGAGACTTTTATGAATTCTTTTTATATCGGGCTTACCTACTGAGACAAGGAGGCATAGCTATCACATTACATTTAATTATGAGACGATGATGTAATCCGCAATTCCTGGTCAATCATACATTCATACATTTCATAAAATAAATGGTAGGTATCAAGTGAGTTAAATTATTCAAAGAAAAACTTTCTGCTTCTTAATCATTAGATAAGGTGGAGACTATACTGAAATGCCTTTTATGATTATCTAGAAACAAAATAATTACCTATATTCAAATCAGTAAATTTTTACTGTTTTGAAATTTCAATCCCCGTAATATATTCACCATAACCTACCTGATGTAGGTACCTGCCTATTACGTTCACTTATGCAATTGTTTCAGTCTCACATACCGTGGTCTAATAAATATTTAAGTCTTTCTATGAATCTAGAATCTAGGTATCTACAATAATATATTAATACATAACTCTAGGTCGAGTTTCCGAAATGTGCACGTTCACAGAAAACTAACTTCATGATTATTATAGGTAGGTACCTATTAGTCAAAGTTTTACCACGCCAAATCTTTACATGGTTATTGGCGGGTAAATATATTTCAATGCTATATATGTATTTAACGTAAGTAAATAAGTTATCGATAGAATTTCCATAGAATCAGATGTTGACATCGCCTTGCAAACTTGTTGTTTATAAATAACTCTGACAACTCGCGTATCTACGGGTACATTACGTGCATGCATGTGCAGATCAGCTGTCACGAATTATCTTCGGCGTGCCATTCATCTTGGGAACGATGGTAGTACCTACCCTACGTTTTATCAAATCATCGTTCCTGTTGACATCTCGTTAATTTATGACTTTCCCATTTTGTCAAACTTAAATAGCTTTAAAACTAAATATTTTAGGATATAGGTATTATTATTTAAATGCGAAATAAAAAAAAAACTAATTTAAAACTCATTAAGCCCGTGAACACATTAACAGCAACCACAAGTTGATTTAGATTCACAAAAATCAAAAGTATGTCCATGTCCATGTTTGGGTCACTGATTTGTAAAAGCATTAGGTATGTGTAGGTAGGTATCTCCTTCATACCGAATTTCAACTTAATCCGAGCCTCAGTAGTTAAACTTATCTACTAGTTTTGAAGACAGACAGACAGATGCAGACGCACGCGTGCTTCCATATAAAATGGATCTGTTTTTATCTTTCGAGGTACGGAACTCTAAAAACGAATGGATTTTTAAAGGTAATTAATTAATAGGTACTTACGCTCAATTTGTTTACCTGTAGGTATATTTAAATTGTTTATGATTGGTTGGGCTATAAATATTGGAATGGCTTATAACGTATTTTTTTTTGTTAAGGTTTATTTGATAATCGACAATTGCAGTAATAAAAACATACATCAACTAAACATGTTTATTAATAATATATGAGTCATCCATCATGATGCTTACAACTTCAATGTACCTACCTACTTGACAAAGTTGTTTAAAGTACAGTTGCTACTAAAGGTAAATACAATACAGTATTTACTATTTAACTACCGACATAATATTGAAAGTTTTCAAACAGAATTGAATCAAGAATACGAAACAACTACAACTTACAAATATCAAAAACAAAAATCCTTTCAAACATATATTTACTTTTACCATTAACAAAAATAACACCGGTCAGTAAAAAACAGGGCCCGTACTATGCGAGTCAATGTAAGAACTGCAAAAATTGTATTATTTAGTTTGAGTTCGCAATAAAAGGTCATAGTACACCCGCAGGTTCCAGTTCAGTGACGCGTATTCAATGGCAGTGTTCCCATTAGTTGCACGGTTCCCACTGGTATCGCTTACGGTTTTTTACTGCCTGTGAGTGGTGCGGTCCGGTATGCGGGGGGTCCCGCTATCGACCGCACCGCACTGCGCTCACTCCCTACCGCAATTTCAACTGCGAAGGTTGTGTATAGCCGTTTTGATTGGTCATCAAAATGACGCAAATCAGACTAGACCCAGAACTACTAATTTCACTCATTGAAAACAGACCAGTAATATGGGATAAGACATTGGCATCCTACAAAGACAAAAATCTACGTGCTGCCGCATGGCGCGATATTTGTACCGCTCTGAAAGAAGACTTTGAGGACATGGAAGAAGAAGAAAAGGAACATTTTTGTAAGTTCTTATTGAAATTCTATTTCCAAAAAATTTCCTTTTCAGAAAAGCGATGGATTGTACTTCAGCTCCTGAACGTCGTCTTCGGATGGCTGTCTGTCTTCTCCGCCTAACCTTTCGAACATAATAGCTTACCGTAGTTGAGATGAGACCTGAACTGCCTGGTGTAAAAAACGGGGTTTATATAAGCGACTTATATTACAGAAAATAAAAAGAAGAGACGTATTTGTCAAAAAGGCAATAAAACTAAGTAAAACCTCGGACAAAGGAGATGTTGTGAGCTCGGCTCTGGTTCGTACATGTCCTCAAAAAATAAGTAAATTAAAGAATAATCCGAAAAAAATACAATTAATTTATTCAAGAATATATTTTAGAGTTACAACCACATTTAATTCTAACGATTTTATCATTTTCAACCATGTTCAACATGGTGGCGATACAGCCGAAGCTTGCGATAGTACATAATATGTAAATAAAACAAAACTAATGCTATCCGTATCTTACTAGTGCATCACATAATAATATAAGGTTGGGGAAAAAGTCTTTTCGCATTATAGTATGTATGAACTTGTAATAAAATCTCTTTGGCTGTAGTATTTGTACCTGGCTGGTTTTGGCATCATTGAAAGTTAAAATTTTAAAGAACATAATTCCAAATTCAAATTAGGCAAATGTGTGATTTTCATTTGTTTTTCGTACTGTCAAGATGAGTGAATCTAATGAAGAAATTCGATACATTTTAAAATTTTACTACAAAAAAGGTAAAAATGCAACGCAAGCCGCGAAAAAAATTTGCGATGTTTATGGACCTCGCTCTGATCGCCCTATTACGGATAAAATGGATGCCATTTTTGAAAAAGTGGAGCAAGATCGACATATCAGTAGTTACGACGCAGCTGAAGAACTGAGAATTGATCACAAAACAGTTTTGGCGCATTTGAAAAAAGCTGGGTACAAAAAAAAGCTCGATATTTGGGTACCTCATGAGCTCACTGAAAGAAACCTAATGAACCGTGTACTCATTTGTGATTCTTTATTACGACGTAATGAAACCGAATCATTTTTGAAGAAGCTGATAACTGGTGATGAAAAGTGGATCACGTACGACAAGAACGTGCGAAAAAGGTCGTGGTCAAAGGCCGGTCAGGCTTCACAGACTGTGGCGAAACCCGGGTTAACTCGCAATAAGGTGATGTTGTGTGTGCGGTGGGATTGGAAGGGCATTATTCATTATGAGCTATTACCACCAGGCAGGACTATCGATTCTGAACTCTACTGCGAACAACTGATGAGATTAAAGCAAGAAGTTGAGAGAAAGCGGCCGGAATTGATCAACAGAAGCGGTGTGGGGTTACATCATGATAACGCTAGACTTCACACATCTATAGCCACTCAGCAAAAATTAAGAGAGTTTGGCTGGGAGGTGTTAATGCATCCGCCGTATAGTCCTGACCTTGCACCTTCAGATTTCCACCTGTTTCGGTCTCTTCAGAATTCTTTATGCAATGTTAGGTTTACATCACGAGAGGACTGCCAAATCCACTTGTCGCGGTATTTTGATGAGAAGTCCCAAAATTTTTATAGCAATGGGATCATGTCCCTCCCTACAAGATGGCAAAATGTTATCGAACAAAATGGTATATTATACTTATGATACTTTAGTTAAATTTAAATAAACTATATTACTAAATGTTTTGAATTATCTTGAAAAATGCGAAGAAACTTTTTCCCCAACCTATAAAAAAACGATGTATCAAATCGATCAATTTAAAGAAGTTCCGATGATTTTTTTAAAATTGGAAATCGATTAGTTTAATATCAACACATAAAATCGAATTCGATATTATTTATAAAATGTATCTCTTTCTCCAAGTACAATTTATTCAAAAAAACAATTTAATGAATGTCAAAATGACATCGCCCGCCATATTCGCCATGTTGGTTTTGAGTTGCAATTCGAAGTGCAAATAATGTTTTGTAACTGCAAACAAAGCTAAATAAGTGAAAATATGCAGTAAAAAAACGTTTTTATATTGATTGTGCCTGTTAATGATATTGTGTGCAATACATGGCCGGAGGTCCATACATTTTTGCAACATCTCCTTTGTTTGCCAGGTGAAAAAAAAATTGCGGCCACGGGTGCGTGCGACCGCTCATCGAAATTTCTATCAACGTTGTTAAATGCTGTATATTTTTTAATGTAATTTGTACCTCCTATTAAAGCAATAGTGATTATCTGACTGATGTTCTTGTCTTTCGTAGATAATAAATAAGTGATAATCTCACTTATAATTTGCTTATTCATTACATATTCACTTGCTAGCTACAAATGATAGCTATAATCTAATTATACATTTCGAGAGAGTATATAACTGATATATAAGATAAATGTCACAAGATTTAGGCCCCAGAATTGCTAATAAACATAGATTTGATGATATAGACTTATAAAAAGATGAAGCGACATTGGCTTCATCTTTTTATAAGCCTTACCTGAAAGAGTCGAAAAATTGTATATCATTCTTTTCTATGAGGATCTTAATATTAAAATGTAGATGGAATTGACGTAAATCCTTATTTAATATTATTATGTATCACTTTTCAGTAAAGACAGTCGTTAAGAAATGGACCCAAGTTAGAGATAGCTGGATAAGGAGTTTAAGTCCAAGAAAAAACGCCAAGAAATCTCGATCTGCTGTGGTGATTGCGAAAAAATACTGTTATCACAACCAGCTATTGTTTTTGAAAAAAGTTATAAACCATGTTGAAACTCATGACACTACAAATGATGATATTCAACAAGAAAATACAGATAGCGAACAGGGTGAAACAGAAACTTATGACCAAACTTCTATTCAAAATGGACAAAGTGAAGAACAAAGTGAAGGTTCTTTTGTAATTGACAGTTCAAGAAAAGAAAATCCTACAAGTGCTAAACGATTTAAGAGATCAAAACAGAGGTTTAATAAAATGGAACCAAACATTATGCCATATATTTATAAATATATGAATTACCAGATAAAAAATCAAAGCAATTTGCTGAATGAAGATCGTAACGTATTATTTTTCAAAAGCGTACTTCCAACAGTCGCTTTACTTAACGATGATCAAATATTACAATTTCAAGGAGGTGTTATAAATTTAATACAAAATATAAAAAGTAGTAATTATAATGTATGATTTACTTATTAATACCAATTCACAGATTCAAATAAATTACCAGATTTCAACTCCACCCTTTTGATTATATGTACACTTACATGTGCGCATAAGTACTTACCTACGCAAACGCTGATCACGGGAAAATCCATCACGGACAGCTATCATCAAGACGAGCAAACGGCGGATAGCAGTTAGTGTCTACTCTAAAACAGTAAATCCGACTCGCCCGCCTTCAGCGACTTCGGGGTTACGGGAACCGTGTCACATTACACCCGCGACCCTACCAGTACACTTTGAATGACCTTACTTTAACTTTCCTTAACCTACCATTATCAAATATAAATACTTTGGTATTCAGTTAGTAAAACTGTGGTTTATTCTTATACCTACGAAAAATATGCGGGTATTGGTATTTTTCTTTTAGGAGAACTTAAGCTCTTACTTACTTTTACATCGTTTTAAATTTCCTTCATCTTTTCAATGATCTTTTCTTTAATTAATGATATTTTGACCAATATTACTTTCACTTTGTTTTGTTTTTCAATTCATGCCATTCCGAAATTTACCAGTATCAGAATTAAATGTACCAAAAATCTTCCGTTCTTATCACAGTCAGCCGTTTAGTGTCTACGGTTTTTTACTGGATCTCACTAAAACTGATGTATTCGCTGCACCAGTTTTAGTAAGATCCAGTTAAATACCGATTTTCAGAACCAGATTGGGCTGGGCAGTATGAAGGGAACCTAAGAATAATAATAATAATAATAATGGCAACCCATTATACGTCCCACTGCTGGGCACGAGTCTCTCCCCTTTTTGGGGGGAGGCCTGGAGCTTACTCCACCACGCTGCTCCAATGCGGATTGGTGGAGGTGGGTGGGTTAGTGGCCAACCCACTGTCGGATGTTTTCAAACCGCCCATTAGGCCTCCGACAAGGTTTAACGACTGCTATCCATCGATAGCAACCGGGACCGACGGCTTAACGTGCCCTCCGAAGCACGGAAACGCGCATTTAATTTGCCACTAGCGGTCACCCATCACACTACCCGACCGCGCCTGTAGTGCTTAACCGAGCAGATCGCTTACGATCTACACCAGCCGCTGGGCCATGCGCGCTTCAACCTAAGAATGGTTTACATCAATTAAGATCAGTTCATTGAGAGTGAGTCAGATAGCTCATTGAAAGCTGCGGGCAAAGGGCGAGGGGCGAGGAGTGAGCGGCGTCGCGAGCTATTCGATGCAAATCGCCATTATTTCATTAGACTAATGCCTCACGTCCGGTGAGACCCGTGTCGCCTTCGCGTGCCTCATTCCTTGCACGTTGTAAACAATTCGCTGATACTATTAGGTACATTGGTAGCAATCATTGACAGCAGCCTTTATTGCAGCGTTCGTTTTATTTTATCCTCGTGTGAAACAGGAAACAATTTTATTGTATTATCTTACCTTACGACGTTACAATTTTATTGCGAAAACCACTCACAAGTGTATTCATCTCTTCAAGACATAAACAAAATGATGAACAACCAAAGCGAGCTTAGAGCTAGAGCTGTGAATTATATTATAAAAAATATACAAATATGTTGAAATAATATAGAGCTGCCTACAAATGTATATAACGACAGAAAAGAGAAAACAAATAAAAATATTTTATACATATACAAAATACATATTAATAGAATAAACTTAACTTATTGCGCAAGCAGTGGCCATAAGTAAGAAATGTATAGAAGTAGGTTTAGGTAAAATAGAGAAGAGTTCATTCAAAGAGCTGATTGATCCCAAGCATAGATACAATGTCGACATGTATCTAATTTTGTTTCAGACAGCTTTATAGTTAAAATACACTTAATATATAAAATACCTACGATAGGATAGTCCTTTTCTATTCTCTAATACAAGACCTGTGTAGTCTATAGACCGGAATATCCTATCGTCCGGGGGTGTTTTAGGATTCATTTTTACAAAGTACAGCATCTCTTTCATAGCATCGCAATTCAGTTGATAAGAGCTGATAAAAGATAAAGTTATCTACCCATTTACTATTCCTGATCGCTGTTACATTGTAAGTTGCTAATGATACTAACTCAATCAAAATAAGAAATTCCTTGAAGTATCCGTTATCTTTAATTCATTTAAAACGAATTAAAATCACTTTAACCTTTTATATCAACAAAGAAGTTTTGACCGTGAACGAGTTCCGAGCACATGTTAAATACTTATAAGTACCTGTACCTACCTACCTCTTTAGTAGATACCTATGCTTCGTCTTTTAATATTAAAAGTTCACGTGCTGATATCCCTGAAAAGTTAGTAATGTATGATTAATGCTTACAACTGATTTCCTTGTTATACGAGTACCTACTTATAGGATCATAGAAAGAAGTGAGGTGAATCTATCTTGAGTATCTTGTAATAATGTTAAGTATCTTGTATAAATAAAAAAAACACTTAGCTAGTTTTTTGCATGCAATTAGTAATAAAAAAATAATCGTTTGCCTACTTCCTCATAGAAGTTTCTAATAGATTAAACTATTTTTATAGCCGATTTCGTCACGATGTCACAGCTTGTAGAACTCGTATTAGGTAGGTATAAAGTGAGTAACGCTTTAAAATAAGTACTTACAGTTTTATTTTATTTATTTATTTACTTATGGCTATGGTCGGTTACCTGTTTGCTATATTTGTCATCATCGTGCCAACTGCACACACATGTTTTAAATATTTGGCAAATATAGGCGATATATATAAGTATATAAGATGTTTCCAAATAAATCGCACACTGGTTATATTCAGGGATATATTGATATTTTTAAATTTTACGTTTAAGAGAGCATGTTTATGTTATCCACGTTTTGTTGATCCTAACTTAGTCCCAAAATGTATCGACATGTTTAATTTTAAATGTTTTGGCAATAATTTATTTTCCTGTAAAAGGGTTATTCCTCCGTCCAAACAAAGCCTGGCCTGAGTCAGCGTAGCTGAGTAAATATTTTTATTTCGGTCCTGTTCTTCGCTCTTTGTTTTGCAAATGACTCGTAGCACAACTGCCATGAGTATGTTTATGCTGAAGGCGCCTCTTGAGCCAACCCATATGTGGTACTTTAGTTATCGACGTTCAGATCAACATTACAATAATATTTCATAATTAAAATAGCCGTTTCAAAGCCACAGATTCGAAAAATTTGACATATTTTTTCCAGAGGACGTTACTTACGGTTATCCGTTTAAGCGGACCTTAAACGGATAGCCGTAAATGTGTGAAGCTTATTATAATAAATTGTTCTTGACTCATATTGCGGTCTATATCTTACTGTCTAATTAGAATAATTAAGAATTTTTCTATTTGCAGCCATCAAATTCCTCAACTATTTACAGTTGGAACTTAGGAGTTTTATATCTCAATGGTCGATGATCCACGCCTGAAATGTTACCAAAAAGAGTTGATGTTTCTTTCACACAAACCTGGTCGTAGGTTTGTGTGAAAATTTTGTTTGGTTTAGTTAGTAGATATTTGTCGTGATTTTTTTCTAGTTTTACCATCCATTGAGATAAAACGGATAAATAGGTTACAATTGTTGTTGACGAAAAACTTTCGCAGGTATTGCTTTGCCAAATATATGTAGGGAGAACAACAAAGGAAAAAATTGAATTACTCACGAGACCCCAAGAATTGCGTGGTTTCCATATAATGTCCCGGCAGTCCCGGCTACACGTCTCTGTCTTACCTGCGCAGTTGGGCTGCGTAGCCCCGTTGTGCAGTCATGCTGACAAAATATAATGGACCTAAATGGACTTCGCGAACTACAGCCTAGCCGTCCATCGTTCACTGGCCTGCGCAAACTGACTTGGGCAGGCAAAACTGAGTTGGTTAGGTCATCACATTTGTCTCTCCATAAATATGTTAACTTTTGGAATACGTAAATAATACATATGCGCACACTGTTCGCCTACCTATAGGAAAACTATAAATAAAAGAATAGTTTTCACGTGTGCCACACACCAAAATAGACGCAGAAAACAACTTAAGTCCTTCGTAAATTATTTCCATTTCAACGTGCGTTGTAGGCATTTCAAAAAGAAGCATTTTTCTCTGCTCTTCGTATTTTTCGATACGTTTATTTCCTATTATTTATATTTAGATACCTATACTTATTCCCTGTCATACATTTTCATGAAAAGAATAACGAAATATTAGTGGTATCTAATACTATACAATTATTGTACCTACCTATTATTATTATTTAAATTAAAAATTATGTTATTAAAACTTAAATAAATAAATATTCATAAGTAGTAGAGAATGACCAGCATACGGTCATTATCTACTACTTATTAAAATTAAGAATTTGTTTTAGCTAAGGTATATTAAACAAATGCACATAACTGCAACAAATAATTATCAATATTAGATAAGTAGTTAAAGTCCAAACATACTTCTTTTTTGTCTTAGGTCTCTTACATAGATGCCTTTTTGTGTCAAGAGTTTTGTTTTAAATTTTAGGCTACCTACTATATATTATAATAATATTGTCTTGAACCTTCAAGAATATAAGAATATTTTCCCTTTTTTTGAAGCTCTAGCATAGGTAGCGTCAATTGTTTTTGAGTGATATAGAAAATGCTGCTACAACTAGATGTAACTTCTGCATTTGGCTTTCATATTATCTATCGTCATGAAAAGTTTTTCCTAAGGTTGGTACAGAAAATGCAACCAAAACTAAACACAGCAAAATTTATGAATATGTTTTAAAGCAAAATGGAAAAAAATAAAATGTATTTCACAAGCATGTGTTAATGCGAAATAATATAAAACAATTATTAAGGGTAAGTCAAATTTTTCTTTCCATTTTTCTTTAAAATATATTTCACAAGCATGTGTTAATGCAAAATAATATAAAACAAAAATTTAAGAATTTAAGAAATCTTTGCTTCATTATTAGTTGAGATTCCTTTCACAATTAGCTGGTCATCATTCATTAGCTTGATGAGCTTCAATGTTGGTATTTTATTGCCTATCTTGTTTGTTGCTACAAATCAGAGTTGCAAGTAGGTATGATATTAGTATAGCCTGCTGTTATATTACCAAACATATTATCTTACCTAAAAACTACAACAAATAAGATTTTCTATTATAAACCGCACTTCAATTAGTCCATAGTTTGGAAGTTACGATATTGACACACGACGACACAGTTAAACTTATAACATTACTCTTTTTTCGTTATGAGTCGAAATCTGTTGATCTAGTGTTACTTTATATAATACAAGAACTGCTAACATTGGCCTAAAACCGCCTAAAAATGTCCATGCATCGTATCGATATCATTTTAATAGTGTTGGAGGCACTGCAAGCAACTCTAACACATAAGAAGATGGGCATTCCTGTATACTGTATTGATGCAATTCAGGTCTGGTTTCAAAGGAAAGAAACTTCCTTTGCATACTAAGCAGGTGCAAAATGCAAATGCTGTATCCTCATTAAAATAAAAATCCCGGCTGTGGCAATTACCAGAACGCGTTCAAAACATTTTACCTTTTGGTTTAACGAGAAAAGTAAACGGAGCTCGACCCAATTTAATCATTGGTAAAACAGGCCATATGTATGAAGTATTTGTGGATCGAAGACCACTCGGGGATGACGCACAAGTGTTTACCACCACCGAGAGCATAAATAAAGCATTGCAGACAAAGCAGGGTTATCGTAGTAGCATTACTCAGCGGTCAATGTACTAGTTGGCTATGTTGACATCTCACTTGTATGCAATAGTAAATTGATAACGTTCCTATTGTTCTGGTATATCAAAGGTTCTAACTACGTTATCGTTGTTTTGTTTCAAGGAACGCTTATCAAATAATTATGTTACTTAACTGATAAAACTTTCTACCTATTTTGCTAAATACGGAAAATTCCTGAAGTCCTTTATCTTTAAAAGAACGGAGGCAAACGATTATCTGCGATAAGCTTATTTCAATACTTGTCTTTCTCAAAAATTGGGTACGCTTTGTAACAAAACGTAACCGGCGAGTCGTGGGTGTTTGCATGATGCTTGAATGCTTGCATTTACCTCTGCCTACCCCTTCGGGGATTACAGGCGTGAAGTAATGTTTGGTTATGCTTTGTACTTCTCGCATGGTAAGCAGAGTATAATTATTGCGAACGTACTTCAACTGGAACATAAATCGTAATAATAATATTGTTTTGTCAGCACAAATTAATGTCGTGTGTCACGGACCTCGGGTTTGCTGATGCCTGAGACGGGAAATAAATTACTGTCACTTTATTTATCTTAAGAGCGCTCGAGCGTAATTTCATTAAATAAAGATGGTTCTTCAGTAAATAGATCACATGATTCCTTATTTACTTATTTGAACACAAAAATGTAGGTACCTCTAAAATAATTTTTTCTTCAATTCAACACCTTGAAAGTTCTTCAATAAATTGCCACTTCGTCGTAAAACGTAGCACTGATATCTTAAGCAAAGCCTCCTGAAAACAACTTAAGTGGTATACTAGATTGACCGATGAAAGCTACTTTGAAATTAATGATTCAGAATTGTAGAATACAAATGATTTCTATTTGAAATGGAGAGGGTTTATCGACTGCAATAAACTTGGGTATTTCAAGTACCTAGCTACAGTAAGTACATTAATACTTGAGGTTGGCTCACGCTAAGTTTATTCCAATTCGATTGGCCGCATTTTAACACGCACAGCACAATTTGAAACCGTTACTATTTTGCGCAAATACGTAAACAATAGCATTGGTGTTTATATAAGAAAACCTATTTCATGCAAACTTTGTTTTATGAGCTGCATTACCTTTGGAAACCGCAAATGTATGGAGCGATGAAGGATTATAATAACGTTACTTTGGTTCGATGGTGATGATGAAAATAAACATCTATGTATAAAGTATTTAGTTTAAACTTAACTACTAGCTTTTTGAAGGATCTAGATTTGTGACTAAATGCTAAAATATTTGACCGTTGCACCGTTATACGGCAACGCGGCAGAGCTTGTTCCGTGAGACACTACTCTAGATGGTCGGCGGCATCTTTGAGCATTGACCCGTAAAAGGCATGGAACACCAACGAACTTCGTACTGAATTGCAATGACAATAATTTACAACATCTCCAGTGACAATAAGAAAGTTTTGGAACTGAAATAAAAATAACAAACGGAGAACTTGCTTTTATTAAATCAGATAATTTAAAGCCTCAATGGTTACTTGTTATGGTAAACATAACCTCCAGGGTTGTCCAGGCAATGTAAATCTAAACTATTTGCAATTCCGATATCTGAAAATATTGTTTTTCATATATTAAACAGAAACTCGTAGGTATCTCGTATCTATTACAAATACTGCAGTAAAACCAAATACATTTCAAATGTCGCAAAGCAAATGGATACCAGTGTCATTTATGTAGACAAGGATGAGTCGATTCATTCTCTACTTTGGTACAAGTGAGGAGAGCAATGAGGATTTATGATAGCAGTCGAAATTCACTAAACGCCTTAGAAACAATGACGGAATAAAAGAATGTCAAACATACTCAGTACCTACTAAGTATAAATCGTATGAAGAAATAAACAGTAAGAAAGACGAAACATTTCCAAACTCCGAAGCATATTTTTAAGAATATAATGTAAGCATGTCGTGTATCAATCAAGGCAGTGCCGGATTAGCCATATAGCAGGAGGCAGCAAATGCTACGGACCCCGCGCCTGTGCCCAAAAGCACCGACTTTATCCGGCACTGAATCAAGGCACTTGAGTGTTGGTACAAAAATTAGGGTTATCTAAATACTTAAATTATATCTTTATACCTTCCAGAATATATTATTGGAACTCTATTTAGTTTGTATGCTTATCCCATAAAAGCCTTTCCGAAATTTTGTTTGCCATAGATTTGGCTTATCTGCAATTTTACTATCAATTTATCGAATTTATATCATCGAACAATCTTTGATAGATTGGAGATCAAGCTACGAGTACCTCACAGCTATTTAAAGTTTCGATAATGGAATTCGATATCCCGAATACGATCCTCTGTCACTCGTGGCGTACGACAGAGTATCAGCAGTGCGGCCACATTCCTTCGCGATCGTCCTCGCCTTAAACGGGCGTATGTCGCCAGTTGCCACAAGTGGCATCGCCTCTGCACTGGGAATATTGCGACCGAGCGTTTCACACACACCCATTATGGCCACGTCAGCTTTTTTGACAGGATTAGATATAATGGAATTCCTAAGCCATCTTCTAATGAAGTGGCACGCTTGATGGACAGATAGCATCCGATCTATAATTTCTACCATTTAATGAACGTATGAAATACGTCTTAGCGGCACATGTTCACCTATTGTAGTGTCGGGCGGACGGGCGACTGGCGAGGTTATAGTAAGCAGTTATTCCCAAGCATGGAGTTGGATACCGTTACCTGCCTCGAAATGGGACCATCCGCTCTATCGGTCTACAACTTCAACAATCAATATCAAACCCATCGATTTTAAAGCATGAAACAACTTACTTTTAGTCTTCATAAACAACATTGTAAATACTTAACTGCACTTATAAAAAGCAGCTTACTTAGTGTCCAATGGTACAACCTTTCTGATTTAATTAGTAATGTTTATCCGCTTGAAAGTAGCTCATAAAGTCATAAGGCAGAATCAGCTGGTAAAACTGGAAATGTATTTCCTCGTAGTGTTTTAAAAAGGCTTTGGGAGTCAATGTCCTGAAGTATTTATGTTTTATCAGTTAATCACGAACTTTAATATGTTTTCCACATAATAATATAATCTTATAATGCGAGGATAGAATAAATATAGGCTACTAATATAGACTGGTCATTAACAGGTAAGTACCTAATTAAATTTCATCTAGCAAGCTGCTCAGTCACGGAACATGGAACAATGACATGTGATGAGTGACAAATAATGACGATACTTGATCGTGTTAGCATAAACTTATCTACCGTATATCACTTTGTAATATACAACAACTCTGTACGAGTGTATTTCACTGAACTCCTCCTTGGTTCTGTTTGTTCTTGAATTAGTTTCTGGTTTGATTTGCAATTGGACTCAGTTCATGGTAGTAGTAGTAGAGTTCATGGCATATTTTCATAGTGGATAGATCATCCTTTAGAAGGAAAATGTCAATGTTTACATATTTGCCATAGTATACAATCACCAATTGATTTTTACGTGTCCTATGTATGTAGCATTACCTACCTTGAGGAGCATCCAGTACGCGCTGTTTAGAGACACAAATAAATAGCGTGGTTGGTAATAATACCAATAATAAAATCTGATTGAGCAAGTCACCCTTGAACGTTACCAAAGCGTTCACACTAAACTATTATTCCAATTTCTCAATCTAGCACGCATCTGCGGCCCAGTTGTCGTTTTTTAAAAATAATTCTTACAAAAACATTGAATTACATATGAATGGAAACTGGATTGAATATATTAATACGTAATTCGGTACGGGCCCTATATTAGGGCGGCGCATAATAGGTAGCAAAATCTGTGAATAATAACCATTATGTGGAACCTGCCCCCTTTAATTATACAACTAGAGCCAAACTTGTTTCAACATGAACTAGTCAGATACATTTTTAATATGATCTTCATTCTGTCATCTCGTTGCAGGCACCTAACTCTAATGTTAAACCGTGATCTAGCTGGTATGTGAACAATTTACCTTTCTAATTTAGTCAACGACTCGTTATCTATACTTGTTAGCTAATAATTAACTATAAATTCTAAGTAATGAGACCTATATTTACAAATTCGAAAAAAGATAAACATTCAAAGTAAATTTCGACAAGTCAACCTTGAAAACATTTTGAAATACCTACGCTTATTTCGGTACTCACATAACATCACCACAGTACAAATACGAACAGTATGGAAACTTCGTACAAAACGAAACGTCACACTCACACAAACATGCGCATCGACGAGGACTCTAAGCGGTTCTCGCGGTGCTGCAGTACTGAGTCACTCGCTACATCGAGCGTCGATGCGCATGTTTGTGTTCGTGTGCTGTTTCGATCGTTTTGTACGTAGTTTCCATACTGTTCATATTTGTACTGTGACATCACATCGTCTAATAAACATCGTCAATACCTACAGCTGGATCTGAAACTAAAAATTAATTGAGAAAATATTTTTGTTTTCATCCCTACTTCCCTACTATCCCTACTAATATTATAAATGCGAAAGTAACTCTGTCTGTCTGTCTGTCTGTTACCTTTTCACGTCCAAACGACTGAACCGATTTTAATGAAATTTGGTACAGATATAGAGCTGACTTTGAGAAAGAACATAGGCTTCTTTTCGACATCCACGCGGGTGAAGCCACGGGCAACAGCTAGTAAGTATATATAATTCTGCATTTGGTCAATAATGAGAATTGGTGATCTCATGTGGCGCCCCGTCATGTCCCTAAGTAGTCATGCGACCAAAATAACCACAGCCGTAGCCGGTCTCTTGCACCTCCCGAATTGGAACTGTGTGGGTGGAATATAGGCCAATTTCAAAACGATTAAAATCGATTAAGCAAAACAGACCGACATGTCATCAGCCACGTGTTTACACTGACCACCGTTCAACCCAACTGACGAACGTGTCCAAACTGAATTCAGAAAAGGAACGTCCTGTTTAAGTAGCTGTCTATGACTAATATATAGCGTTTTTACGAGTTTTCGTCTAGCTATTGTAGATACAAAGTACAAAAGCGTAAGTTCGTCGATAGTTTATGGTGATAGATTCAAAGAACGGTGGAATGTTCTGGCTTTAACGTAGTTTGGTACACTAAATTACGTTGAACTCGACGGATTGATCGAAAGCGTACCTTCGAATATTTTCGCCACTTGTCGCGTGTCTTTGCCTTTCTGGAGCATTCGTGGAGTTGACACAAAGTGTGACATTCACAGATCGCTCTACAAATTTTTCTTTCAGCAAAGTACGCTTAGAACTGTCAGAACTCATACTTTAGTGGCAGTCCTAAGCATACTTTGCTGAAAGTAGAGTCGTAGTCTGGTCTGTGAACCTCACCCTGAGACCTTTTATTTTATATGTCATGCAAAGTATAACGCGAACCTTTTATTTTAATATTCTAAGTTATTTCTCAAAAGAGATATGTTAGACGTCCATGTTTGGATCACTGATATTCTTATGTGTACAAAGTACAATAACAATAACAAATATGTACAATAATTGTTTATTTGGAAAATATCAAAGTTTTACAAAAATGTCTTAATTTTTACTTAAAATGTGACAAATTGGGACTATCCAAATAAAGGATATTTTCGAAGTCAAATCTAAATCAACAAGAATATAATATTGGCCAAGTGATGTCTAAAGGGACCCTAAGTAACTCAATCGGCCTAGTAGTTTTGTAGTAAATTGCCTGTAACTGACGGTCATTAATTTTTCGAGACCTACCTACCTACGCAACCCTGAAACTAGACAAACGGAACAAAAAGGCGATAATTGCATAGTCGTCCATTCAATTTCTAGGCCAACGACCGCTGCGAAGCGATGTGTAAACTTTCGCAAAGATTTTTGGCACGGCTTGAGAACTATTCAGTTTACAGTACCGTTAGTTCCTTAATTTTTTGAGAAGCTTATGTTACAAAATTAGTAAAGGCTCCGTTAAATAATACGTTTGCTTCGTCATAGCAACATTATTTTTTTCGACTGTCGTGATTTATAACTGGTCAGTGATCTATACAGTCATACAATAAAATCGTAGGAAAGTTAAAACTGTAGGAACGTTGAATATATTTTTTTCAAAGAATACTTGGGGTTTGATCTACAATCGATATCGAAGACAAAAATATCGTTTTTAAGATTTTTTGTCTGTTTGTCTGTTTGTCTGTATGTATGTCCGGGCTAAACTCAAGAAGTACTGCATGGATTTACTTCAAATTTAGCATGAATATTACGAACAGGTCGGGTCAACATATAGGCTACATAATATATTATCACGCTACCTATGGGGGAGGAGCTGTGAATATTTAAAATCTTAGGAAATTAATGGTAGGGAAATTGGTATGGGACTTGCCACAATTTTTATGGTTTCGCATGCCTTACAGTATAACAGTATAAAAATTGGTATACAGACTCATGATTAGAAATAATAATTATCTGTTTAGGTGAAGTGGACAGAATTCCCCTCTGAAGTGGTAAAATGGAGGGGTATTGTTTGTATGGAATTGAAGTTAAAAGTAGGGGACTTGAAAAGTGACGTCCAAGTCTTTCTTCTTTTGTTAGGAATAAAAATACGTGCTTCAGTATTTTGTCAAAATCGACCCTAAACTTTTGATTTGGGGCTTAAATTAAATAAGTACTAAGAGATTTTTAAAGCTATAGTGAACGTATACGTGAACTTGATTAGGACATTTCCACGGGATCGTAAAATTTAAATTATTTAGGTATAAAACGAAAAGTACGACAAACACGCGGGCGAAGCCGCGGGCAACAGCCAGTACTTAATATCATATTTAAGTAGTGGCTGTTGTAGTGTAACTGTGGTTGGTAGGTTGTACATGTATTCTACAAATTATTATATATGATCAGTATGTATATGTTTACATAACTTGCGGTGAGTATATCAAATTGTGTAATAAGTGTAATATTGATAATTAGGGCTGTATGTAACGTTTATAACTTTAATACCTTATGTAGTGAACATTTATTTAAAAAATGATAGCTTACGTACCTACTGTGGCTCTGAAAGTTTCACCTAAGGTTTTTTTGCGACTGCCATGTAGATAGTCCATCAGTCCAGTCTAGATTTAAGCAGCACTTCTCCCTTCCACAACAAGACTGGTTCCAGGACAGTACGTGTGGAACTCTCAACATGACATGACGGCACGTTTTGAGCAAAATGTCAGACAACCCATCCAACGGTATAGAAGAGGAAGGAAGGCTTCGCCATTCAACAAACATGGTTCCATGGATCGTTAGGAAACATGTTGGTAAATTTATAGTACCTTTTAAATCTCTTGAGGGCATATACTCTTGTCTATGGCAAGGCACATTTCCCTGGAACGAGATTCACAGACCGCATTGCTTTTCTTTGAATTAGATTCGAACTTTTAATACATAAGTACTTAATTTGTTTCACTTCACATAAGCGTCATAAGCTTATGACAAACGTGTTTTTGTATGGCCCTGTAATCCTGTAATTTTGACCTTGGTCTTTGTGTGGGTCTCTATAGGCTGCAGTCATCACTTAACACCAATGTGAACTGCATGCTTCTTTGCCACTTCCATTACATAAAAAAGCTTATTTACTAAGAAAAGTAAGATACTTTACTTTTTAGTAACATTGAATTAGTAATAGTGAAACTAAACATTTTTATTCAGAACTAAACTTTCATTCAAAGTAAAGTCCTCGTGCGGTCTGTGAATAACCACGATTAATTAGAGTAATTATTAACTTAAATTATTTTTTCTTGACAACCCTATCGAGTTGAGTAAAAATAGGTCATCGGCAAGGGGTAAAGTTACAATTTGCCTGTTGCTACAACACCGGCGCCGGGCCGGCTACAATCGGTATTTATTCTGATAACTGATAACAATGTAAGTACTTAATAAAATATATGTTCAGTTAGATTTTATTACTTTTTTGCTACAGCACATGCTAGTGAAATTAATAAGGTTTTGTGTATATATAAATAAAAGAAAGAAGAAAAAAAATGGGCTAGTGACACAGTGGTCGTGTGCTTATGCCCCGCCCGAAGCCAAAAACATTTCATTCCATTTTTCTATAAATAACTTCAGTTACAAACGAATCAAAAAATATAAACTGTAGATAGTAAATACTTGTAATTTTGTATGGTATGAAGGTGGCAAAAAAAAATATTTTTCGTCATACCTACGAGGGGGTCCATAGATCTTTGAAAATAGGCGAGCTCGGCTCGCATTTCATGATCAGTGAATCAGTGAGTGAGTCAGTCAGTGAGTCAGTGACCAAATTATGGGTTTTTGGACATCTATAAAATCTGAAGTATGACAGCTACAATATTCAAAATTTGCATGTTTCATTATTGTACTTGTGGTATCATATCTTGAATTTAAAGTAGCTAGCATTATCCAAACCAAAGTTACGAGCGTTCAAAAATACGACGAAACGTTTCGAGAAAAGGTAGATAGTGCCCTTGCGCTTCGCTTGGCTCGTCTTGGTGGGGGACACTACCGTGCCCCCAGATATAGCCCGCACTGTCAATAATGTATCAGATCTCATGTAGATCCAAGTTTCTAACTCTACACGTTATTCTAACTACCCAAACTCTTCGTCTTAATCAGAATACATAGCTTGGCTGTTTCGTATCGACCAAAACTATTGTATAAAATAGTTATGAACATTGGATTAATTTTTAGCCTCGCGCCCGCTTATGCGACGATTTTTTACTAGTTCCGATTGATGGTAGGACGCAGCAAGAAATATTGCACATCGAGCCTACGATAGAGACAATCGGCTAGTGTCGACTTCGTAGAGCGTTATCTCTGCTGCACACTGCCTACGTAAGCACTGGTAGTCCAGTTTTGGTCAAAATTTAATCAAAATAGTCGACAAACGTCACATAGTTACGGTGCGTAAGATAACGCTCTACAGACCCGAAATAAGTCAGTCTCCTTCCTAAAGTCGTTGTGCAGTATTTCTTGTTTGGATACTCTAAGTATTATAATATTTAACAATTTATATTAACTTAATATTAACAATGTTTTGATATAACATGTTGAAAAGAGGAGGCCATATGGTCCTTACGTCAAAAAGTTATCAGAACTCATGTAGAGCCAAAATCCTAATTCTACACGCCCTAACTCTACAAGTCGTAACATTCCAAACTCTACGCCTTAGTCCAGCGTAACTTGACCGTTACGGTACTATAAAAACTATTATGTGAATGTATGCATCTTCACGTCAAGTTCCTTACGCAGTAGGCAGAGCGTGTGGAGCGCCAGATATGCGGCAAAACTATTGTACCTATAACAAAGAAGTAATAAATATCCACTGTTTTTTTTTACCTTACGTTCGTGTAACGGAAGCTTAAATTTGTACATAGATATATATATATATATATAAAAGTTTGAAACGCAGATGCCCCCCCCCCTCCCTCCGCGCCCTGAGGCTTAAGTTCTTTTGCCTCTGTGGTAGTGCAGTGCATACTTTACCATGCAACCAGAACACGATATTGAATACCATTTGACGGCAGATAGATTAAATAATGCGATGCTCGAGCTCAGATAATGAAGCCTACTTATAAAGTTTGACAGTTCTGGTCTAGTGGAAGATTGAACAGACTCGCCACGAGGTGAACCTGTCGGTGTTTGTTCCAATTGTGTATTTCATCTTCACTCTGGTTTACGAACAACCTGTTTGCCATGTAGTATCGATAATACCTTTCTTTCGCACATTCGAAACCGATTTTAAGTGTGCTAAGGATACTGAATTTAAAGTAGCTTATCGCATCACTGATGTGGGCGCTGGTCACACTGACTCATCAAATGACGTTATTCTAATGTTTTAAGCCGAGCGGGGTCAGCCAACTTACCTATACCTGCTCACCTTCTGCACAAAGTAGTTCAGGTTGACCAGTTGGTCCAGTGGTGTGTGACGATCGATTGATCCGAGGGTTACGGGTTGGATCCCCCACACTGAAACAAGTATTTGTATGGACTAAATAATAATGTACCTATTTGTTCGGGTGTATGTTTCGTGTTGTGTACGTACAACGGCTCCCACGACACAGGTTTATACATATAAAGTGTGGGGCAAAAATGACGACAAAATGAAAAGGGCGTCTTTAAGTATTACACTGAAGAATTCTGGTATTCTCGGAGAGCTTTGCCGGCCTTCACCTACTCAAAGAAGGAAGTTCCTTTTGTAGGCAGATGTCAGTGACGCATTTAAGGATAGCGAAGACAAAATCTTTCAATATCTTTCAGTAACACAATGATTAAGTAATATAAAGATTTTATAGAAAAAAAAGGGGAAAAAATTACTTCGGATGGGACTTGAACCATTGGATTCACTAATCCGCAGCCGCTCTACATACCTACTTGAGCTGCTAAAGTTTTTCTTTACATTTTCTATTAAATCTTATAAGTACTTCGCTCGCACGTACCTATTATTGCTAAAAATACTATAAAATGTAAAAAAGACTTCATGAATAATGTACCTTTTAACTGTTTATAACATTCAATAATTTACCAGACTCAGAACGTCCGTTAACATAAAAATATAATAAGTACCTACCTACCTACTCAGTTACACTTATGCAATTTCTGTGAGTGTAAGCGTATTTTATTTTATTTTATTTTTATTTAATTAAATTATATCATAAAAAAGTCACTGAAATTATAACATAAACTAGGTAAATATAACTTTGTCCATGTCCTATTTGTGGACTTGATACACGAAGGAAATCTTGTTCAGAACTGGCTTTGTTAATATTTCCTGTTATTATTAAATCTCCAGTCACCCATAACTACGCGCCATGGGAACGGATAGGCCTTTGCAGTCGAGGGAAAATAATTTATTTTCACTTTTACATTATCTTTAATGTTTTTGCATATAATTAAGATATCGTTTTTTGTATATTTCCATTTTAAATAGCTGCCCTATTTTAAATAATGCTAA
Organism: Macrosoma leucophasiata; assembly: GCA_036365455.1. Classification (NCBI taxonomy): domain Eukaryota; kingdom Metazoa; phylum Arthropoda; class Insecta; order Lepidoptera; family Hedylidae; genus Macrosoma; species Macrosoma leucophasiata. Next base: position 11,174,242 of record JAWQUS010000003.1, on the reverse strand, counting down.
GAATCTTACCTAGGTACCTAATTGTGTGTTGTCTAAAGCTCCGGCTAAAATCTATTCTTGAATATAAATATTTGTGTCTACGTATTACTTTTTCGACTAAAATAGCCTACTACTACTTAACGGAAATGAAGAATAAGTCTGTTTGTAAGTAGATATTTATTGTTTAAATTAATTAAAAAAAATTAAAACTATGCAAATACTTATTACCTAACGTAATGTAAATGACAAAGACGATCACTTTTTTTTTAAGTGAAATTTCTTTAGCGGCGTTATGCACCGTTGTGATAGGTAAAATATGTTAAACTCGCGTCAGGACACGTGACCTGGACCAGGATTCGTAAGTACCTGTTTGTTTGATTAAAATTACAATCTGCTAATCAAATAACAATGGCAACAATGGAATGTAGGTTCTATCCCTGTAGGGAGGAAAATTGGCAAACGTACAAAATATAATTATTTTCGAGCCTGGGTATTTCTATGTGTCATGCACATGTCCTATGTGTAGATCACTATGTTATTCTTTATATTTTGGACGAGTAAGTCCTTAGCGTTTAAGAACTTATTTTTGATAAAATTTATTGAAGCAAATAGAATTAATAAGTATGTATGTATGTATCTTCACGCCAGGTCCCTAACGGGGTAGGCAGAGAGTGTAGAGTGCCAGACATCCCGGTTCTGACAAACCTCTCGTGCCTCGTCTACCTTCATCATTCTCTTCATACATGCACGCCGATTCCTAAGACTTTTGACCCCACCATCAGACAGAACTCGACCTATTTGGTCATGGTAGGTCAGCCTGGGTCTTCCTGGGCCTCTGCAACCATCCACATTCGCATTGTATATCTGTTTAGTCATTCGCTCATTCGACATTCTTTCTATATGCCCGAACCATCGGAGCATGCCTTTTTTCATTTTTACACCGATACTATCATTCACACAAAGTCTCTTTCTTACATCTTCAATTAATAAGTAATTAAATAAATTCGAATATATATTACATGACGATGGTGAACAAATTATAGTAGCTAGGTAATATTATATTTTTAATTGCACCTGAAAACAAAGAAGACAACACTGACAAACGATGCGATAAATAGTTTTCACGTAACTATCCAAGGTAATCAGGGGTCCTTGTTTCCGACAGAGGCAGCCAATCGACCGAGCGGGACAAAAACTGGCCGATCGTCAGACCAGCGGGGACCAAAAAGCGGACACATTCCATTGTTGATTGGAAACGAGTCGCAGCCGCACCGCAATGGGAAAACTCGCAGACTGAAACTGACAAAGGCAAACGAATATAAATAATAATTATGGAGTAGGCTTATGTGTTCTTTATAGAAAACCGAGATAATAACATATTCAGAACTGTATTCAATCGATTATGTGCTATCAGTTGTGTTAATCAAAAAAAAATCTGTAAATAGGTACCTACTATATTCAATTTCAGTTTCTTGGAGAAATTGAAGAAATTGAAAAATTTCCAAACTTGTTGAGTTTGTGAAAACTTCGATCTATATTTTATTACTAATACTAAGTAATATGAATTAGTACCTATTGATCTCTATTATTATATGCTACTAGGTAACTTGACAATAGGATGTATTGTCATAAGTAAGAGCTACCTTTTCTTTCTTCTATTTGGTTCTGTCCTGTGTAGATACGTACTATCTTTATCTTTATGAAATGCTTCCATCTCGTGATCTGGTTTTTAGTTTACTACGATATACGATTTTAGTTTACACTTTGCTTAATTAATTATGTGTTTTTACTTGTGTATGTGGAATTGCTTTTTGTTAATATTGGCGATGTATAGTTACATAATAATAGTGTCTGCTAAATAGGTACTCTATCAATAAATAAAGTTTGAAATTATCGGTTAGTCGAATTTGAAAAATCATGGGTTAGTGGTAATTGGCCAGGAGGAACTGGCCATAACTCATGCAAACGATCAGATAGTGAAACTTTTAAAATACAATTTATTCTTTCTTAATCAGGATTGCTACGTTGTGAGTATTCGCCAGGAGAGTTAATTTGAATACTTTTTCGCAAATGTCGCCGAAAACTTAAAAATAATTTAACTGGCGAGTGACCCTGCCAATTTCCCCTAATAGTATGGAACACCGTTTCCTATTTGAAAATGTAATTTTCTTTTATTCTGAACTCAAAAAAACTGTGTACACATTGTCAACCTCTGCCAAAAACTCTCTCCTGAATAAACATGCAATTGCACATACTTAGGTCTTACTTGAAAGTAAAATTTTCAGAGTATGTAGGTACCTTTCTTCTTAATTTAACAGCGACAGCATACCTACCAAATTATTGATAATATAAAATGTTTATAAATTTAAAAAACATAACGGTCTTATCCACAGTTAGTGTGTTGCATCGACACAGTGCGGGGCGTAATGCGGTGCAATCACCGAGCGTTCCCGTGAGAACGCGACCGATACCAGTCTGCCAGTCTCTGCGCCCGCGCACCCAGCCAAGCCACATGCCATCTCAAAAAGGTCAAACACCGGGGTTTTTTTTTGCGAAATGACTATAATTTTCATTTTAAATTGTACGTACCATACTGTTTCGTTGCAAGATCGCAGAATCATGAGATACCTACGTACCTAAGGCAATTCTGTTATACCCGCAAAAAGTAGTAAAAGTAATGTATGCACCTACCTACTTATTTTTAACTTTTTGCTTTTTACTAAATCCAAATTCAAAAGTCAACTCAATTGAAACGCAGTCTTATTTGAACATGTCCGTTGAAGATAGTTAGTTAGAGGGTCTAGTCTATTGTCATCAATAAAAAAATATTGTCATCAATATGTCATTACTCTTTTTTCTATATTATAAATCAAACAAACGGACCACCTGACAAAGAGTGGTTACAGTAGGTTTCGGAAATTTTAATTTTTACATTTCGGAAATTTGGCAGCGCACGCTTATGTTCTTGCTGTCGACTGCGCGTTGAATTGAATCCAAATACCCGAATTCAACTTTACATTATCATTACAACATGATAATTAATTATTCGGATAAATATGACGTACACATGTTCTACATTAGTAGAACCTAAGTAAGAATTGATGGAAAAATAATGAGAATTCCACTCTGTAATTGCTGATCACGTGATCACACAATTAGGTGGCGATGGCGACCCGTTACCTAAAAATACCTAGAATGTAATAGAGTTTGGGTTTTTTTTAGGTAATTAACTAATACAAGTTTAATGAGTCCGAGCGTGTTATGTTAATTTAGGGCGAGTCGTTGTCCCTTAATAGCCTGAAGGACGGACGGTCCAACATTCCACTGCAACGGGAAAGGTCTTAAGGTGTCTGAAATTACAGTCCTCGTGCAGTAATTAATAGCGACAGTAAAAAATAGGCATATCTACTTGGCATTACAAAATTGTGACTTACTATTGTAACACATAATTATAGCAATACATTGAAAGTAGTTTATTACCGCAACACGTCGCATTTTATCAAACTTTGAGGGTTCAGTATATGTAATAAATACTATCAACAAAGAACCAACGTTGAATATTTCTTCTGAAATACTTTCCGTATTTCACACTCTATTATTGTAGAGTTGTTATCTTATACAAAAAAACAAGTCATTTTAACGAACACATAGGTAGTGTGCGAAAGAAATAACGCTTTAGAGAACCGAATTAGCCGAAATCTCTTTCCTAATATCGATGTGCAATATTTCTTGGCGAGGACATAATAAAAGTTGGGAGAGAACTTGGTAGAGTCTTATTCGATATCAAGTGTTATTCAGTCAATAGATGTATCTCCCTTTTCCCTACTCGTGGGATGAAAACTGTAAGATCGATATGTTATAGAACTTAGATATACATTACACAATGTAATGAAACTTTCTTCGTTATGATGTACCGCACAATTAGAGTGTTGTAAATTCACACGCTATTTTCTTAGTAGTTCCCAGTATCTTTGCCGTGTGAAAATTCAAAACAATGTGTTCTGACTATTCTCAAAGAAACAGTTCATTGAAGACGAAGATCAAAATACCATAAACGGTTGATCTTCCGCGTCCCTCTAACAAAGTTCTTTGTGGCAAACAAAAGGGATGTGTAAACGTTATGTTGAAGCTCTTTCTTCGCTGGTCGCTCCGTTCACATACTGCATCCATTGAGGTCCCTTCACACGGTCAAATACGACAAAAAATAATACAAAAACCGTTACGCTCCCGAAAAAAGTTCCCATAACTCTTGAATGTCGCTCATTGATAAATATGTGTGATGCTCGCTTGTGTGTTTTGATAATGAATGTAACCAGATCCTGCACACACAAACCTAACGTTATGAAATAATGATGAGAATTCATTAAACTCATCAAATTGAAATACTATGTCATGTCATGAATATACAACCTATTATATATACATTAACGTACATCTACATATTGTAGGTAGATAAAAACATTTGAAATTATTACCTACTTATAGTATTTAATAGTATTTATGTTAAACCTTTTGTATAACTCCCCTTCTTCACTAGGTAGGCCTTCCTATCCAATAATTTTTACTATATACCTATTTACATTAAAATAGGTATATAGTAAAAATTATTGGAACTACACTAACTTGATGGTAATGTTTTTGATAATTAAAGAATGGAATCCCCAATAGGTGGTACCTATCTACTTATTAACAGCAGTAATTGTATTTAGGTTGCAATTGCAGCAACCATCATTGTGATGGATGGTACGACTAGTAAAGTATTGGAATTCTCCGATATTCCTATCATCAATATGTTATTATTGAAAAAGTATAAGAATTAATGTGTACTGATATTAGTCGCGATAAAGACGGCACACATGGGTCACAAATGCTCGTGGGACCGCTTAAAGGAGCCAACATATTCTGTGAATGAGCCACATTATTTACAAAAACATGGGACGGGCGGCGGCTTCAAGTTATATTCTCACGGAAAAAAATCTGAAAAAATAATTGTTCTTTCAAAATTAGAATCCCTATTTCGTGGAAGTTGTTCGCCTCTTTGAAACTTAATATTGTAGATAATGACGCAGATGCTAGACGCTCTATATCTTAGCTGCTAGAGTCGCTGTGTTCACCTGAAATACTTGAAAAATTTAAGATTCCTAAAATATCTAACATTTTAATAGCGAATGTCCCTTGGTTATCCTGTGTGGAATGTGAGTGAGAGCGTCGGCACAGGAGGATGCATTAAGCTATCATGGCATCAACGCGCTCGTCTGGCCGGCATTCTTGGCCCGGGTCCGGTGTCCGGCTCAGGAATGTCTGTAGCCAGCAACCCGAGACGGAAGAAGCAGCGGCGGAAGCGGTTCATGGAATCGATCTAGTATGCTCCAGAACATCCCAACAGACAAGTCACGCAGTGTAACTTGGATCTTAATTATACAGAGCTATGGTTAACATTCGTGTTAGCGATATAATTTAGTTAAGCCGAAGTAACGTTAACGAAATTGTATACCGCTTTGTAAAATAACATAATTAGTAATATAAGATCAATGGATATTACAACTTCAATAGTCAGCGTTAAGGTTTGAAATGGAATGAACTTGATGTTGATTTGTTGTCTTATGTTCGCGAATATTCCGTGCCGCGGCGCGCAACCGTCTCGCTCCAGTGTGCCGCACATCCTGCCTTATACAAAGGGTATTTTTCCAAGTGTTACACTAATCTTAGTATCTTGCAAAATTGTAACCTTATCAGTTGAACTATCGGCACTAATATGTAAGTAGGTACTTACTTGAAAAAGTTTTCGCTACATGTGCGACAGAGGAAAGCGAGGAAGGATCATTATGAATTATATTTTTTCTGTTGGTAGAGTTCTAATGAGCTCGTTGGTGTAGGCACAACCGTGTTACCTAATCTATCTGGTACCATCAAATAGTAGTGTTCAGCACTAGCAGCCCAACTACGAACAAAACTTGGTTTTACATGCATGGCAACGCATCAACATTTTGACCTGTGAATTTCGTATAGTTTTTTAGATGTCTTTAAGCTGCAATATGTTTACTTTGTAGGTCACTTCGTGGACGGAAGCAGGCAAAAGCTAAGAATAAGGTAAGGTAAGCTCAAAATTTAAATGTATTTGTTATTCTCATACACTCTCAAAACAAATTTAACACATCCTAAAGCACCGTTTTCCAGAACACGGTAAAGCTTAAGGCATATTTATTTTGCCAGCGAACTTTTTCCTGTTTCATTGTGAAACATGCGACCTCCCTCAGAGAAAGCAGAAGTACTTAGGTTCTTGCGGATATTTTCACGCCACTTTATTTTGAAATACCCCAATGCCGTCACAAATTGTTCGGTCGATTGTTGATTATACAAACGAGCGGGTCCCGCATGCTCGACGGTCTCAATTGTAAACTGTTATTGGAAATCAATTGACACCGGCTCAATTGACTCAACGAGTTCAGTGAATGACGTTCGTAGATAAACATTACGCACAGTACCAATGGTTATAGCGACGGCGAGCTTGGACTTGAAATTCTTCGTTGGACATTTAATTTTATTGAGCTAGTTAACATTCGACTTTCTATCGTTGAATTGATTGACTTTTACATAATTAGCTGAAGAAAGCGGTTGGGGTGTAAGTGGCGCCTTACCATCCTGGTGCCGCAGCCAACCTTACCTGCACGTGGTGCACCCTGCCGACCAGCAAACAAGGCTCGGGCCACTGGTTCTACATGGTTGCTGGGTCGGTACTACCAGCGTAATCCCTCCTAGTGTCCTGCTTGGTGGTAAGGTCCCTTGGGTCCTGCCTGGCTAGCTACCACCCTCAGGTCGTAATCTGCCGCCAAACGTCTTCGGGCGTGTTCTGGCTTCCGAGCCTGAGAGCCAGTCCCCCCTCCCCACCCCCTATCCTCTTCCTCGTTCCTATCCTTGATGTGCACCGTATTATCCGCCCCCGGGGCCGGTATGTGTAAGGACATCTTGCGCTCAGGGGCGCAACATGTTGGCCCGGGGGCCAGGGAGAGCCGATGAAACGGTAACGGTCCGCTGCCGCCCGCCGGTCAGTAGGGGACCCGAACCCAGGCCTCTCTATTAAACTCTGGCCTGGGAGGCTGTCGTGCCGGAGTAAGAGACCGGAGTGGGCCCGGCGCCTGTGCACGGGGGGGATCAGGGGTCAGCAAATTGCACCACCTCTGTGTGCAGATGGTCTGATGCACCTGCAACTTTGCCCCTCGGGCGGTCGATACGGTACACATCATTATTTCCCTTATCCGACGCTGTTAGGAAGTTTAAAAAAAAATGGTCAAAAAGAAAAAAAAGAGTAGTAACGCAACGGACGCCCCTCCCACATTTACTGTGGACATGTGCATCATCAGGGGTTTACATACCAACCTTAACGCCGTTCACCACCACTTTGAAACGGCTAAGCCGGCCCTACTCTTTCTGACGGAGACACAAATATCCTCTCCACTTGACACAGCGTACCTTACTTACCCCGGCTATACTCTGGAGAACACTTTCGTTCGCCGCGCCGGGGTATGTCTGTATGTCTGAGAGGATGTCTGTTGTCGCCGTCTTGACCATTTTGAAGACAAGGACCTGTCGCTATTGTGGGCACGCGTGGATTACCGTGGATCTACCCGAATATACGCGTGCGTGTACAGGTCCTATAGCGGAGACGGGGAGACAGCTCGCTTATTCGAGCACATCCGACAGGTGGTCGACACAGTGCTTGTGCAGTATCCTTCTGCGGAGTTGGTGATTCTTGGTGACTTTAACGCACACCATACGGAGTGGTTGAGTTCCCGGATCACGGACTTCGCTGGAAGATCTGCACACGATTTCGCGTTGGCTAATGGACTCTCACAAGTTGTAACCGGGTTTACCCGGATACCAGATGTCGAGGGTCACACTGCCTCTTTGCTGGATGTTCTGCTGACCTCACATCCTGCCAACTATCAGGTGGTGGTCGAGGCTCCCTTAGGATCCTCGGACCACTGTCCGGTACGCACAAAAACCTCATTGTCGGTTCGAGCGCCGCTGCGGCCCTCGGCAACTCGACAAGTGTGGCATTACAGGTCGGCAGACTGGGATGGACTGAGGGAGTTCCTGGCGTCCTACCCATGGAGGCAGCTTTGTTTCTCGTCGGAATGCTGTAACCGATGTGATACACCAGGGAATGGAATGTTACATTCCGTACTCTGTGGTATCCATTGGCGGACAGTACCAGCCCTGGTTCGATAAGTCCTGTGCTGTGGCTTCTAGTCACAAGCAGGAGGCTTACAGAACCTGGACTGCGGCTCACGCTTGTAAGAATCCTAATGCCTTCGGCCTTAAGAGAGCACTCAACGCTGCATCCAGGTCCACCAAGCGGCGCATGGCCAAAGCGAAGTCCAAGCACATCGGTAGAGTTGGCGGGAAACTAATGAGGCACCCTCCCGGGAGCCGTGCCTATTGGTCTCTTGCCAAAGCTATCGAAGGGAATTTTTGTCGGTCATCTTTCCCACCACTGCGTAAAATTAACGATAGCCTGGCCCACACGGCAAAAGAGAAAGCTGGGCAACCTCTTTGCCTCACATGGGTACTTTGCATGACATGGGTATCACAGCGCCTACCATTCCGCGCTGTGAAAGCTCTATGCCTGACGTCAAATTCACTCAGAAGAACGTCAGGCGAGCTCTTTTATCCCTTGACGTCAAGAAGTCGAGTGGGCCGGACTCCGTCCCTGCGGTGGTGTTGAAGATGTGCGCTCCCGAGCTGACCCCCGTTCTGACGCGCCTGTTCTCGCTTTCCTACGATCAAAGAACCGTACCGTCTGCGTGGAAGACCGCCCTCGTGCACCCGATACCCAAAAAAGGGGATCGCAGTGACCCGGCCAATTATAGGCCCATAGCAATAACCTCCCTACTCTGTAAAGTCATGGAGCGTGTGATCAATACTCAACTGCTGCATTATCTAGAAGATCATCAGCTGATCAGTGACCGCCAATATGGATTTCGTCATGGCAGATCTGCTGGTGATCTTCTAGTATATCTCACGCACCATTGGTCCCACGCCTTGGACAAGAGTGGGGAGGTATTGGCTGTAAGCCTGGACATTGCTAAGGCCTTTGACCGGGTCTGGCACAGGACACTCCTCGCGAAACTTCCATCCTACGGTCTACCCGAGTGGCTATGCAGCTGGACAGCCAGCTTTCTGTCTGAGCGTTATATACAAGTCTTAGTTGACGGTCAGCGCTCAGACAGACTACCTATCAACGCTGGTGTGCCGCAAGGCTCTGTGTTATCTCCCACGCTCTTTCTTCTGCATATCAATGAAATATTGGAGCAAAACTCCAATTTTCATTGCTATGCCGATGATAGTACGGGAGATGCACACTACACTAGCCGTGCAAATGCCTCTCGGACACTTATCGAGGAAAGCAGGACTAGACTTGTGTCTGAAATCGAGCACTCTCTAGAGCGGGTCTCGGATTGGGGTCGACTTAATTTAGTACAGTTTAACCCCTCGAAGACACAAGTCTGCGCGTTCACCGCTAAAAAAACCCCATTCATTGTAGCACCACAGTTCCAGGGCATTCCGCTCGCCGTTGATAAGAGTATCGATATCCTGGGCGTTGACATATCGAACGAAGTGCAATTCGGGAGTCACATTGAGTGTAAGACCAAGTTGGCATCCAAAAAGTTGGGGGTGCTTAACAAAGCGAGGCAGTATTTCACATCGGGGCAGCTACTACAGCTTTATAAGGCCCAAGTGCGGCCCCATCTGGAATACTGCTCTCATTTGTGGGCGGGAGCCCCCAAATACCAGCTTGGTCCACTTGACTCCCTACAAAAACGCGCCGTTCGTATTGTTAACGATCCAGGACTTACCGACAGACTCGAACACCGTCTCTACAATGGTGAGTGCTCTGCTGAACTGTTTGACATGGTGCCACCGTCTCTTTTCCTACACCGTACTACCCGCCGAAGAGAGAAGTTCCACCAACACCGACTGGCTCAACGGTGCGGTTTTCACGTTCGTTCCTGCCCAGAACGTGTAAATTGTGGAACGAACTTCCCTCTGAGGTGTTCCCTAGGTGCTACAATATGGGGATCTTCAAAAATGGCGTCAAAAGAGTCCTTCAGGGCTGGTAGCGCGTTGGCAACTCCCCTGGTGTTGCAAATGTTCATAGGTGACGGTGACCACTTTCCATCAGGTGGCCCGTTTGCTTGTCTGTCAATCTTCAGACATAAAAAAAAGCGCACTATATTTTACTAAAGGGTTAGAAAATGTCGATTTGCCTTCATATAAAAAATCTTTGATGAATTGTGAGTATGAGGTTTACGATTTTTTTTATGTCCTTAATACTACACGCCAGTAAAGCTCAACGTACCTCATTAACACAAGACTTTTGGGCTACCTTTCAAGAGAAATAGAATCGGAATTCTATATATATATACTGAGTGAAAAAATACTGATACTGGTACATTGAGAAGATAGTTCAAGTAGTTTAATCCACTCTGTCCATTTTACGTTGTCAATTTTTGCGAGGCATTTTCATTGTGAGATGACTAAATGGATGGAAAAAGATGATTCCGGAACGGTAGGAATGGGCGATTCTATCTGAGAACTTTAAGACCGAAGACGGCGTACGACAAGGATGTGTTTTGTCGCCCTTATTCTTCAACGTCTATGCAGAGTATATATGGGCATTGTCTTAGGGGATTGAGGCAAAGATATATTCGTTAGGGAACGTGTAATAAATAACCTCAGGTCGAAGATGACTCGACTCATCTTGCGCATTTTTTATTTTTTTTTTATGTAATGGAAGTGGTAAGCAAGCATGCAGTTCACATTGATGTTCAGTGATGACTGCAGCCTAAAGACACCCACACAAAGACCAAGGTCAAAATGCAGATGCGTTACCACTCCTGAGGCCTAAGGTCTTATGCCTCTGTGCCGGAAATTACAGGGCCGTACATTACCACCTGACCGGAACACGATAGTGTTGAACACTACCATTTAGCGGCAAGTATATTAGGTAATGCGGTGGTGCCTACGCCCGCGAGCTCCGTCACTGGAGCTCTACCACCAGTAAAAATCTATACAATAGCAATAGAGAGGATATATAATGTTTTTTGACTTGTCTTGAAACCATCAGCCTTAACTTCGGACTTACGTTCAATCGCCACAAGACGAAGATAGTTCAAGATAGTGAATAGTAGGACGGGCTAAACTAAGTGGAACTTGAGTGGAACTATGGGATAAAATCATAGAGCAACTCGGCCCACCGGACGAGGCGGACCGGTGGGGCCATAGCGTTTATTACCGATGCAAAACAGTCTGTCATTTTTTGCGGGGGGAAATACGTATGACACACACTTACACTACAAAAATCGTCTGTTACTACGAAACTCACCTTGACTTTAACAAAATACATAAACAATTTCACGGACACATTTTAATATCTGGGCGACAGGCATAGGACCATTTGGTCTTGTACTTTGACAGAGGGGAAAGCCTGCATATGGCTACTACCCCCCGGTCCGCCGTGGTTGCTCTATGGATAAAATATATGATGAAATAATATTTAATATCTTCTCGAGTTCTTCCGATAGAAGTGGATTGCGCCTCGTTCACCGTACTAGACTACACTAGACTACAGACCGAGCATCAGCATATGTATATCACCTGGATGCTAATTGAATATTGCAGCCCATAGACATCTATACAAAAACCAGAAATCGAAATGCAGATACGTTGCCATACCACTCCTGAGGCTTAAGTTGTTTTACCTGAGTGACATAAATTACGAAGCCATACATAAATGAACCTACCTAATGTCAATCATTGGACACATTTCTTAATTGCAGAAACTCACTCACTCGCATAGGTGCCTACAACTAGATGGACTGAATCTGCCATGCCATGCCTAGAATTAATGGGCTAATGAGGTAGGTACTACTTATATTTTTGGTGATTATACCCGGATGCTTTTGCTCGCAATTAGTGATCTAATAACCATTAAACAGCAATAAGTAAATCAAATAATCAAAGGTAAAACGAAGTTAAATTAACATGGCAATCTCTCTAAATGGAAGCAGTATTCCTACAAATAGAATTCAGACAAACACTTTAAAAGGCGGCGCAATACGTTACTCATTGTCGAAGATTATTGCTAGTGGAGTGAAAGTGAGGTCACGACGCTTTCTATCCGCGACGCTTGCCGACGAATGCCTTGCGAAAGCTGCTACCATCCAACCTAGCAAGTTTTCTCTAAATGAAAAGTTGTTCCTATACACTTGGAAAAACAAACTCGTAATCTATAGAGCTACGACGGACTTCAAACATCGTACTTGGTTACTTAAAAATGTTTAAATTTTGTCATAGTAATCTTCGTGGAAAATTAATATTCATCTTTTTCTTTTTCATATTATCTTTATGCTCTTTAGCACCTCCCATATACGTAACGTTTTACAGTATGAGTGATTGTGAGGAAAATACCATGGGCCACTTCTATACATTTGTATTAAATACCTCCTCAAAATACAACGAAATCAATATGCTTTTACCACCGAATGTTTGAATACTGGGTATGTATACAATTTGCTGTAGGTACCTACTTTTAGGGATTAGACAGGAATTAAAAATAATGATAAAATATTGTTAGCTTTTTTATGCAAGGAAGGTGGCAAAGAAGCATGCAACTCACATTGATGTTAAGTAATGACTTCAGCCTATAGACATCTACACAAAAACCAAAGGTCATAATTCAGATGCGTTACCACCCCCGATTAAAGGGGACATTATCATCTAACCGGAACACAGTAGTGCTGAACACTACCATTTCGCAGCAAATAGATTAGGTATTTCCATCCATTTCACTGGATGGAAATAATGAAATCGCACAAAGCCGATAGAAATGGAATTTTATAAAGAAGACCTGCATCAAAATGATTGAAAATGGCTAAGAAGAAGATTAGGTAATGAGGTGGAGCCTACGCCCCCGAGTTCCTGTACTGGAACGCTATCACCAGTAGTTTTTGCATTTGCACTTCTTGTACAATGAAGCTGCGGAAAAAATATTAAAATGAATAGTCTTCTTTCAGAGTACCATCAGTGTTTTAATTTTCCGAGAGACAATAGGGCTGTATCATATTATTGTGGTGTGAAACCATTCTTTGGTTTTCTGAAGGCGTACAACACAATGTCCATTGTGCAACTCCCGCGCACAAGCGATGTGAAACGAGATCCTTGCACGTCCATGCCTAATGCGTATGCGCATCTACGCCTACACTCGCCAACAGAACAACAGAAGTGACATCAGAAATGTATTGACATCATCTGTATTAATAAAATTGTGTCAATAATGAAATATCTGAAATACCTAATTCATGAATAAATAATGGCCAATTAGACAGGTAATGATGGCAACATACCGTTTATAACATTTTGTGACTCTGTCCATCTATTTGTTTTTTTGTCAGAGCAGCAATGCCGATTATATTAATTGCATGTCCACTTATTTTTTTTTATGTAATGAAGGTGGCGAGCAAGCATGCGAACTGCATGCTTGCTTGATGACACAAAGACCATGGATCAAAATGTAGATGCGTTGCCAACCCTGAGACTATAGTTAACTGTTATGTCTCTGTTATAGTTATTACGGGGCCATACATTACCATCTAACCGGAACACGATAGTGCTGAACACTACCACTTAGCAGCAGATCGATTAGGTAATGCGGTGGTGCCTACGCCCTAAAGCTTTTACACTAAAACTCTACCGCCAGTATAAGGATATTAAATTTTTCTCAATAATATAAATTCTTCGGTGAAATTATTAATTATTTCTATTATTAATTATTTTTGCTAGCTTCATTATTACTGTTTCGGAGTTAATTTCAATGAAATATAAAAATGCATTTCGTAATCAAGAATTCCAAAGTTAAATTTCATTGGTAAAGTATATATTACATAAGTTGAGTTGCTTTAAATAAATAAATAAATTAATAATAATAACCTCCTTGATTAAGTATTAACAGACCACGACGAGGAATATTATAAAATATGACACTGGGTTTTCCAAATGAGAATATACCAACCTGAGAAGATAAAATACCTAATTAAATTACATTTCTGAAGTCTAAAAATGTGCCTAAAAGATCTCAACTCAAATTCCATAACATAATGTATTAATCTAATATGTATATACACTTCTACAGACTTCTACTTTACCTTTCGGAGAAATAGGGGCTTAGCATATTTTAACATGGATACTTGCCTAATAAATACCTACTTCAAGAAAAACACCGTTAGTTTATTAGTAAGTAATTTATTTTTCCAAACGATTTACTTGCCTTGAATACAATAACAGCTCGTCTTACGTAGGTAAACTAGTTTGTTATGTAGACCTCATGACGTTATTCCTATCCAAATAGGGAACTGCTTGGGTGGATAAGCACATAGTTCCTACCTACATATAGGTACCTACTTACCTAATAAATCCGAGCTAGCTTGCGTACACGCTAATATCTTATTAAAGGAATCCTACTTCAATTTGATGTGCATAAGTAGGTACATAGTATGTTCTTAGGTTTTCACGAGCTACACTCATTGAAATAAAACGTTTATTTAATTTCAATGAGTAAACAAGTATTAAACGTTTTTATAAAAAAGTTTATTTATAGAATTAAACAGTTTTATTTCAATAAGTAGGTACATGTGATAGTGTTCCATAAAGATTCGCAGGACCCTGTTGACCTTTCCACAGAACATTCAAATTATAGAAAACCTTGCCCAACCCCTAACATTAACTAATCTAACCTAATTAGTAAGATGGAGAACTGCTGAAAGATGTTGATTGAAACGAGTGTTTCTGTGCCACGAATTCTTAAATACCTAGTTATCCACTACTAGGAATATAGAAATATTGAATATCCCATTGTTTTCATAGTAATTAAGGAGTAAACACTTACATCTCAAGGTAATATGATCCGTTCTTTGTCTCTCTCTCTTTGGGAGTCAACAAACGCGACTGTTTTTGTCTTCAGATTCTCATTAGATTCTAACTACACAATTCTTGGCAATGATTTGTGAATGTAATATACTTTGATGTACATTGGTTTGTATTTTATTACAATAATCTTTCTCACTGCTACAACAGTACCTATGGATTGGCCATAGGCAATGTTCACATTCTGCAGCTGTTCAAATTGATCGGTCGAAATGACGTCACCCCTTCAAATTTGGCAATGCCAGGCGCTCGACCTCTAACATGTTTGTTGAGTTGGCATCGTGACTACTTATACCGACAAAACTGCGCAACTGGAACCAGAAAATAAGACGCAAGACATGTTTTTTTATCACAAGCTTGTTATTCCGTTTTATTTCACTTAAGTATAAAAGAGTTACCTAAACGCTAATGCTAATTCGTATACAAAAAACATCAAGGCTGGGTGGGTTCCCAAATTCAAACTAAGTAGGTACCTATATCCCATTCTTTGAACTGACTGCGTATTTGATTTCCTTGTATTAATATAACTGCAAATGGTGGAAAAAAAAGGATTTTTTTATTCTTTCTAATACGAGTAGTAGAGCAGAAAAGGAAGTAGAGCACGTGTAGAGCACCGATGTATCTATTGAAAACTTTAATTCTAAACGGACGAACCATGACGATATTCTCGATGATGATACAGTACAGTAGGTACCTACGTGAAATCCGCATTTTATGAATTGGAAGGAATTAAACAATAAGTTGAGATTGTTGGTATCTACAAGTCCATAGTCTACCTACTTACTTACTTAATTTTGTAGCACTGATTTCTCTATATTAATGTTTTCGGCACGAAGCTTGTCTTGGAATACACTACTCCAAAGTTTCAAATAATAAAAAGACTAAGCCTGGGTTGCACCACGATATTTGTTAAAGTTAAAGTTATTGTAACATTTCATATCCTTCTCTAACTAAATGAAATCTGTCTGTCTATTATACCTATAATAATAAATATAATAAATATAATGACGTATATGTGTATTCTGATGTTGACAAGCAGTCCTGGTGTTCAGTGCGCCATGAATATAAAATTGAAGTAAGAATAACCTTGCACATCGTTATATCACTGAGGTCTATCCGAGCTCTGTCAAAGAGTTTCATCATTTATATGAGTGAAGGTCACTCTTGTATTGCGAGTGTTGCGACACGCTACAGCCATAACAATCAATCGTACTTCTGCCACTACTTACGTGGGAAAATCATTGTTATAGTTAGTACTTGAACGATTGAGGTCACTGTGTACCTATGAGTCCTATAGCAGGTTATCCTACTATGGGATTTAAAATGAGCATTGATAACTATTTATAATCTATTTATTCCCTTTTTTGAACATTAATACGAACTTTGAAGAAGACAGAAATAAAATTTCAGTGCAGTATTTCAATACCAATACTAGTCGAAGGTACTGCGATAGTCTTAGGTTGTACCTACTTAATTGGCGACGAATTTTTTCTCCGTTCGAATCTGTCTTGGACAGTACGACGAGTATTTATGGCTATACCTAAAACGATCGCAGTTTTAACTTTAACTAAGTAGGTACACAATTTTTTTCCTTCCTGAAATTTTCTTTTAATTCTGGTAATTTACTGGCACTAGCGTCAATGACTGCGCAGCCTATAGACGTCTACACAAAAACCAGTGCTACCACAAGTAGGTCAAAGCCAGTGCTACCACCCCTGAGACCTAAGTTATTATATGGTTATACATCACCATCTAACCGGAACAGATAGATTGGCGGCAGATAGATTAGGTAATGCTGTGGTGCCTACGTTCTAGAGTTCCTACACTGAAACCCTACCACCAATTTATGGATAAAAGGATAAATCAGGGATGGTCAGGATCCAGAGATATATATCTATCTACGCATGCAGATAATTGTTGTTTTCCTAAAATATTGACAATTAGGTATCACGTCACGTTACGACAAAGCAATAATGTTCTGCATAGTGGCCATCGAATTGATGTGAGCATTTTCAACCTTGTTACATGTTGCCCTGAGCAATTCCGAATTAGACTTTCTAAACTAATATTATAAAGAGGTAATATTTTTTTGTTTGTTTGTTTTGAATAGGCTCAATAACTTCTGGACTGATTTTAAAAATTCTTTCACTATTCGAAAGCTACATTATCCACGGGTAATATAGGCTATATTTTATTTTGGAAAAAATAGGGTTCCGTAAGATATTTGGGTTTTTCAGACACAAGGTGTAAAAATCAACTAGAAAAGTTACTTATTTTGCGTACGCTGCCTAAACTATAAAAGAAATCGAGGAAGACCTTAGGCTATATCTATGTATAATCATCACGCTAAGACGAATAGGAGAGGACCGCGCGAAGCCGGGGCGGGCCGCTAGTAAGCGAATAAAGCAATCCTTAGCTTAGTGCATTACGTAGGGGGCACCAGAGACAGATAAGAAAGATTGGGGAGTATCCCTTTTTTGCGTATCAAGCAGAAAACTTGGATACGGGCACCAGGGTTGCCAACATTTCCAGCATAACCGGACCGGAATGAAAAAGTTTTTTTTTGAGGTTGATTTGTTCCCCAGGTTTTGGGTTATACCTACTTTGTACAGTGGCAATATTTTTAAACATTTTTCCTTATCTACCCTCTCTTTTGGAACTTTATGTATCGAGTTTTTCTAAGTGTTTAAAAAGGTAGTTTACTGTCAACAAACCCCTGAAGATGATCGTGTGATCGAAACCGGTTGGGCAAAATGATTAAATAGTATTAAATAAATTCTAGTGGAACCCCATTTAGCCCCGCCCGCCCGCCTGCCGCGCCCCTCGCGTCGTGCCATTCAGCTTCAGTCACTGAAGTTCAATCTGCGCTGCGGCAGTCGTGCTCGTGGTACTTCACGCCGCGCGTCACGTTCATAATACTCGCTGACTGAACAAATTGAATCCGGTCGAAAGTAAGCGACCTGACCCCAACAATTCCTGTAAAACCCAACAGTCCGGTCGAAAACCGGACAGTTGGCAACCCTGGGCACCACAGGTGTAGATTGATTAGGGCATCAAGGAGCCTTACTCCGACACTGATACTCAGGTTTGATTATCATCGGATTTTGTCTAATTGGAAAGCTTCCTCAAGTCTGAGTTAGAAAATTATCCCCGAAGTAACAAACTCCGGGTGTCCAAAGTTGCTTACTCCTTATTCTTCTCTGTCTTCTCTTCCTTTGACAATTAGACTGAAAAAACACGAGTGACTATAATTTCTTCCTTATTATCCTTGAGTCAAATTTGCCGCGATTTTATGGAGGTATACGTTATATTTAGGTATATGAAGTTTATACTGAAAATCTGTACGTATTTTAAAATAGTGCGAGTTTTTTTAGATTTAATCTGGTTGTTGATTTAAGTAGGTACCTACAACGAAGAGAATGATAAAGAATAAAAATACGGTAATTAAGTAGATATGTTAAATGGTACCTATCTACTGAAAATGAATACGTCTGGTGGCTCAAGAGTAACGATAAATATTTAAGTTTCTTCTACTCGTATTCAGTATAATAAAATACCTACATCGCTATATTCAAGGGCATCGCCAGCCGACGATACAGAGAGGGGCAATTTGGCTATAGGGGGAGCATTTTGATACCTGTACTTATGGCACATATCAGTCTTTGCTGTATATTAGGTACACCATATTCTATCTCTAGAGAGGGGCAGCTGCCCTCCCCAGCCACCCCCTGGCGACACCCATGGCTATATTCGATTTTGTTATGTTGAATGATCTACTTATACTATAATAGATAGTTATGTTACTTTAAATATAAAGACTGACATAAACAAAGGTTTCGCATAAACAATAACTAAAAAGATGAGTTTTTGTGACGATGAGATGCGGGCTTTGTGGTCACGGCGCACATACATAACCTACTTATTAGACTCCACCAAGAGAATAATAAGCCATTAAAACTCAACTCATAAAATCCTTTTCACGTAAGAACCACGATTGCCATCTTGCAACATGAGGGATACAAATATACCTACATAGATGCATAAACATAAAGAAAGATTACTATCGACTCTATTAAAATGATTAGGAGCTATTTTTCAGAGTTGAATATAATTAATAAATGGTAGGTACCTATGTAATATCGTCTACTGTCTCTTACGAAAAGTTTGTAAACCATTAACATTTATTTTAATTATCAATTAATACTTAACCAGCATTCACATAGTTAATTTGAAACTGCATATAGAAACCTGTTCTATAGAAATCTTAAGCATCTGGCTGCTCAGGGCTGTGCCCGTTCACATCCGCGTTAGTCTATCGAGATTGCCTCTGAGTAGGGAAGGGATTAGATCGGCGTTGAGTCAGCATCGTGCCCCAAATTCCAAGCAACACCATCCGCACGACTGTTCAATGGAATACCGACTGAGCTCCGTTAGACATAAATACCGGATTGGTCTGCATCAATGGCACCAAAGAGCCGTTGTTTCATGGTTCCATCGTCTATGCAACGTTTAATGTCTAGCAGATGCTTTATAGATGTTACTAGTGAAATTAGTTCAGCATTCTATACCTACTGTCCATGTTGTAATATATTTCAGTGCTGCAGTCTGGTAATATTGTTGCTTTGTCTCATTTAAACCACTGAATTTTAACTACACGTTTGCAGACAGTAAGTAAACACTTTTTTACTAGGTATTGAACATTATTTCGATTACACAATGCTACGCAGTAGGTACCTACATGTTGCTGACCAAAGACATTTTCATAAAAATAATGGTTTAATTAAGTAAATAAATAATTACCTCAACTGTCAAATGTTCTCATTTCTAAAGCTATAGATCCGTTCAATTTTTATCAATTTAAAAGCGATCGTAGCAATCCATTTTCTTCAATGTGTTAAGCTTTTTGTAGATGTCCATCATGTGACTCAAGAATAATCTGTTTTTTGACATCTCAGATTAGAGAATCTGTGATGTCAAAAATATCCATATTCATGCCTTTTTCTGCATCAACAACAGTAGTACATGAACGTACATTTTAGTGTTGTATAAGTTTGTGTCCCTGGGATACGAAGGGCGCCACAGAGTATAATGATCGCTATTATTAGTGAAGCGACCTTCAGAGCTGCCAGCGTCCTGGAATTCCTTCGCTTGTTTCAAGACTCCTATTTTCCAAGAATCGTGATGCACGCAAACATCACGCACATTTTTTACAGTTTGTAATTTTGTATAGCATAGATTGTGTGGTGTATGGGACGATTTGATACTTAACTTAAACAAAAATTATTTGAAAACTTTGCTTGCTAAAACAAACATTGGCAAATAATACAATAAAATTGTTCTTATCATTAATACTGTGATGAGGATGATTTTTTATGAAATATAGGTGCATAATAAAAAAATAACGCATCAATGATACAGCACCATTATTGCAGATATCTATGAACAAAATACTCTTTTCTGTTAACTACCAATTTGAAATAATTTATTGATTACCTTAGACAACAATAAAATAATACTTTCGAGTGTCGAGGTGAATGAGGCACGCTATAAATTCCTTTGCCTTCTTAGCGCCAGCCTACCTGTGGAGTAAAAAAACATTCGGGCTGTAGGGCCGCGTCGGCGCTTTTGAGATAATTTATAAGGCTCTGCCTTTCGTGGAATTTCGAAATCTCGCTGAGATAGCTCCATGCCCAGCTCGCAGCTTCAGGGAATGGAATGTAACGGATTTGGATGGGAAAAAATCGTGTTGTATTGTATTGACGTTCATTGTGATGCGTTTTAGAGGTTTCCAATTTAAAAAAGAATAGATCGATACGAGGCGCGCCGCGGGGCTAATCTCGCGGCTATTACTGTAACGACTGTTTAATGAAACTACACTCAACGTTATAGGTACCTAAGTATTATCAACTATGATGTAAATAGGTATACAAACATATTTATTACCTACGTACTTATACATACCTATTATCTTGGTATAGGTAGGTACTTACTGAGTAGGTAGTAGGTGGTATGTCATCTTGTTTCAGCTGTATTATAAAATTGTTTTTCAAATGAGCAAGCCCGATGACACCTACCTAGTAGATACCTAGGTAGGTATCTACTTACCTAAATCTTATTATTTTATAGGTGACCATTGCTATTTAAGTAGGTACCTATATGAACATCTGGTACCTACTGGAAGGTAGTTATTCGTACGTACCAAGAGCGTTTAAATAACACGTGGACAAATAATGTAGGTAATAGGAAGGTATGTGCATGAATGAATCTTTTTGTAATGTTTATCTACAATTAAACATTGAATAGGTATTACAGATAATCCTGACATCCTAATTCGTCATGCCCCATCCAAGTTGTTTTATATGTTCAGGCAAGTAAGTATATAAGCACGAACAACAAGATTTAAAACTGAATCCCACCGGTCCCGCCCGTCCCAGCTAAGAGCATTTCTTGGAAAAGAGCGCCGCATACCACGACGCCAGTTCCCATTGGACCGCACTTGTATGTAGACAGACTTACTTGAAACTTAAAATTGTGGCACAGTCACGACGTTTATCAATGGCGGTCAAGTACCAAATTCAATGAAATTGTTAAATCTCTTTCAAAATCGCAGTGTTGTTACCACAAAGGGATTGATGAAATGCGATTATTTTGCATGTAAAGTAGGTACCTACTTACTTAGTTCACCGGTAAAAGAGTTACTCAGAATTAATATACAAGTAGGCACTTTGTACATATGAAATGTTTGTAGGTACCTATCCTCCTAATACATCATTACTTGAGAGTCCAAAAAAATTCATTAACGTCGGTACCTATAGACTTTTAGGAATACTTACCGATTTATAACAATTATTAAACATTGCTTGCAGCTCATTAGATCCGTAATATTGGGTAGATAATTAATTAGTGTACCTACTTATTATCAGTATATCAATAGAATTTTAAATTCTATAAAACAAAGAGCATAGATAAGTACCTACCTAGCGATAGTGATTTACAACAATTTAAATAATGTGATTGGTTACTTATGTCAATGTTATGTTCTAATTTACATTAACAAATATCGCTAATGAGTAGCACCAATTACTTGCCAATAAATAAAAATATTTTTAGAGGAAATAATTAATGATTAAACCTTTCATTATGTTCTGAAAGTGAAAAATATGCCACACTTAATATCTATTTGTAAAATTGTAATAAATAAAGAAGACAATAACAAATACCTACATACTTATTTACGGTTGAAAAATTCTGTAAACGTTATAGTATCAATCGACGTTTTTTTGACAAAGGCAAAATAAAAGTGGCAAATAAACATAGCTGTGTTTTACCTTTTAAACATCAAATTACACGTAGTACCTATTCATCTAGTTACATTACATAAATCTATAATAATGATATTTAAAAAAATAACAATTAGTGAAAGAATTTTTAAAATCGGTCCTGTATCTACTTTTTGGGCCAATTAGTTACGAACATACTTACATACAAATCATTCCTCTTATAGGTATTATTAGTATAGATTTGTTACATTTTGATAAATTAAAAATGTGTACCTTCCCATTTATCCATAAAATCATTGACGGATATTTTGCGTGCCTATTTTGGACGTTGCGTGTATTCCTTTGTAATATCTTCAAATTATTGTAATTCTGACTTTTGTTGAAGGCTTTAGGGGATGAGGGCGACAGCTGTGAAGCACGTGGAAGAGCAGCTGTGACGCCCGCGCACGAGCAAGCTGCAAACGCACCTGCGCTTGCGCCGAACCGCCAAACTTTACCTTATTTTTTACCACAACTGTTCTAATAACGTTAGAATGGCATCTGCTCTCAATTACTTATTTCTGTTAGCTAAGAATGATATCTTACGCATCTCTTTGTGCTTACGCAGTGGCTAAATATTTTTCTTCGTATAGGTAAGTTTTACTTTCTATTTACAAAACTAGTAATCCATCTGACTAGGGTTGCCAGGTCGGTAAACCTTATAGCCGGACAGAGCAGCAAGTTTAGCCGGACACTTGGGTAAAAAGAGTGGACAACCGCGCCAGAAGCATTCGGCTGTGCTCGGCGCTCGCTTGTTTGAGAATGTAAAATACCTAACAAAAGCTGGATACCTATCGTTTATTTTGACCGGACTAGGATTCGAAAAGTCAAACTATGTCCGGCTTTAGCCGAACGTCTGGTAACCAGTATTATAGTAGGTACTCTGTGCTGGTAACCCTACACCTGACTGAGTCCGGACGCGTAGACCGCGAAGTACCTACATTTTATATGCTTTTGTGTATCAGTTGGTACCTACTACATAATATAATAAATAACTTAAGTATTTTATGTAACTATACCTACTTATATACCTACTTAGCAACCCATCAAATCTCTTAAATGTTTTATGAGCAAAAGATAATTCCATAACACCTACATATTTTTTTAATTTTGAAGTACCGACCTACCTACCTAAATAAGTATAATATTGATTTTAATTTACCTGTACTTATCCCATCTGTAAAGAAAGGTCATAAATACGTCCAAACTTCGGCCTTCTACAAGAATCAAGTTTATCACTCAACACTTATAATAAGTAGGTAGTTTTTCAGTAGGTAGGTATATCGCAATCAGACAGACAGGGAAAACTACGAGTAGCAAGAACTCTTTGACATAGTAGGTAGATATATTATTAGATATACCTATTTAAAGAAGACCAAGACTGACCTACAATGACCAAATAGGGTCGAGTTCTGTCTGATGGTGGGGTCAAAAGTCTTAGGAATCAGCTTGCATGTATGAAGAGAATTATGAAGATAGACGAGGTACGAGAGGTATGTCAGGACCGGGATATCTGGCGCTCGACACTCTCTGCCTACCCCGTAAGGGACCCGGCGTGAAGATACATACATACCCATTTAAAGCAACTTATCATTCTCCTGGTAATAAGAAATATGTACCTATTTATACGCATTTAGTTGTTACATTGCTAAGTAGGTAGCTAGGTAAGTAACTCGTATTGCTACGTAACGATAGCGATTTGATAATGCGATACTCAGATAAAATAGATACCTAGATACTACAGATAACTAAGGAGATAAGTGTTTAAAGTAAATATATGGCAACATTGTATACCTACTTAGGTACCTATGCTGTGTTAAACACGTTCTTTTTCCTGTTAGATAACCTATTCACCAAGATTTATAAAGTAGTATAAAAATCTATGCTTTCACAGTATGATTATTTAAGGGTCAGTTAAAAACTATTATATAAGGAAAGGTAAAAACAGGAAGAAAGTAGATATCAAACAACCTATCAAAAAGAATCGCTTTGCTACTTACTCGCAAAAACGAACGATACATTCGTTTATTACCTACCTACCTACCTATTTCTAGGAATTTCCTCCGATGCCACGCCATTTTTAATAATTGCTGGTAGGCAGGTTCGTAACTATGTACCTCTGCCCAAATAGGATTGCATTATCTTTAGCATCCCTCAATGATGTGGACTATATAAATAAATTATCCTAGAACAGTAAGTACCTACTTACCTACCCACTCACAATTGGCTAGAAAGCCTATGGCGGTCAAACCATTCCAATGGCGCGGTAGTAAATATGGTAACGGGGGATGGGCAGCAACGTCCGGCTATAAAAGATATAAAATTAGTGGTTACAGCGACCGCTAATCCGCCTGCCAAGCGTGGCGCTCTTAGTATTTTCTCCCCTGAAGATCACTGTTGTGGCTCGTGGTTTTTCTTTTCACACCCTTTGTGGAGGTGAGAAGCCAAGAGTAGAGACGCCACGTTGGTTGTCCATCGCTGGCCGTGAAGATGGCCAGGTCCTTGTGTTGCAGTACTTAGACTGTAGTGAAGTCTTTGGGGAAGTCTTTGCCCAGTAGTGGACGTGTATCCCCCATACACATCCACTGCTGGAGTAGTAAGAAGCCTAGAAACTATGTTTATTCCACCTCCGTGAGAAACGGACAATAAACGATAATGTACCTATTAAATTATGAACTATGCCCTTTTCCATAATAGTAGAGGAGCGAATCTTAAAAGAATTGCAATGGTGATACCAGCGAGGCTGAATTATTGCCACAGTTGGCAGTCATAGTAACTACTCTTATGGTTCGAACTGTCAAAACCCATACATTTCTGACAGCATACTTTACTTTGGGCAAAGTATGCTTAGAACTGTCAGAAATGTATGGGATTTGACAGTTCGAAGCGTACTTTGCTTGAAAGTAAAGTCGTAGTGCGGTCTGTGAATCTCACCATGTGAATCTCGCACTTAGGCTTTGTGCCATCCTTTGTACGGAGACCACAACTCCCCAACAACGTGGTGTTATTATTGGATTTTTTTTTTAAATATATTGAAAATTAACCCCATTAAGGTTATCAGTTCCGTAACACACCTCACATTCATCAGAAAAAAAAACAGAAATCACATACCTACCTACTTATTAAATACTTGATAAATAAAAGGTCATCTATCAAGCCAGCAATATTAAAAGATTACGAAAGATATATCAATTTAAAAAACAAAAAAACCCGACTTATTTAAGTTAAAATTAAATCGGTAGGTACCTACGTAGACTTACACTGAAAATAATAAAACAAGGCAAATAATAGGTAGTCCATCTAGGATTATCTGGTGCATTATTATTTCGACAGACGGGACCCATAGTCGGATGTGTGCTGGCCTAAATGTATGGCATTCCGCAGTCAGGTAAAATAGGACAATGGCGTAGGCCGTAGATCAAAAGACACTTGATATTTACTCATAAAAGAATGAGATGTTTTGGCAATGTTTAGGTATACGGCACATTACGGCATTTTATGTAACAACCTAAACAATTAACGTCACATGGCAGTGATGTAGGCGTATGCATGACTTCGCTAGATCGAGCATCACATCACTCAGTGCATAGCCGCGACAACAGTGACTGTGGATTTATACAAGGTATTTTTTTGCCGTTATCGCGAATAAAATTATAATCTACCTCTATGTAGAGATAGGTATAAACGTCAATTTTATTGTAAATGTCAATCAAAAATGTTTTTGGTGCTTCAGTTTCATTAAGCAGGTACTTAGTTATGCAATTTCCATAATTTTTAAATGAAAACACTAATGTTGATTTTCTAGGAAGTCAAAATTAATAACCACAGAAATGACGCGAATAATTCAAAGCCAGCTCCCCCGTTGGTTCGATTAAATGAAAATAGTTCAATACAAATGGAAAATGAAGTTGCTGAAAATGATGAAAATGTAGCAGGAACTTCTTTTGGTCGTGGTAAGTCCCTTTCCTACAATATACCTAATTATTATTGATTATTGATGTGTTTTTGGAATTAAATTTTAATATTCCTATACGGTCTTATCATATCAATATTTTCATAAGTTACACTTATATATTTGTTACACTATTTATGTATGTAGATAATCCAAAAAATTATAGAGGTCTAATAATATTTAGGCATCTATGTACTGTAAACACACTACACAATCATTCTTATCATTGAGTGACTGAGACAGAAAAACTGAATAGCTTTAAAAATTGGCCAAGTGCGTGTCAGGCCACGTGAGAAGAGTTCCATAATAGATAAAAAATGTATGGCTCTTTTGCCTATATAAAAACGTATAGGTAATTAAGTACTTGTCTTTCTGTTTCTCCATTACCTACCTATTTCCTTAAATATGTAAGTAGGTAATGGAGAAACAAAAAGACTAGTACTTAATTACCTATACGTTTTTATATTATCTAGACTTTTTCAATGTTGTGCTAAACGGGCATTGAGTATGGCTGTGGATATTTGTCGCCTAAAACGTTATACTACCTACCTAATAAAAACTAGTCTACCTATATCTACGAAATTCACACGTGTATAATCTAGAGTCTAGGCTTCTCATCTCACAACATTACTAATTGGGATTGGGATTGAATATAAGCAGATTAACAGTCGAACTCGATTAAATTGCATTGATTATGGCATTATAGGTACCTATAGGTGTAGAAACTGAAACGTTCATTGGCATAAAATAAAACCTTAAAAAAATTAAAAGCACTTTGGGATACTTTTTTTTTTCTTACCGGTCGACTACCTACTCTACCATTTTAGGTTGTACCTACATAATATTATTATTTATATTTGTAGCTGCAAAGTCTGCAAACCAAAAAACTGAAATATCGTTCACAGCGCCACTATGCGATTACATACAGTAAAACAGCCGTAGTAGGTATGTAGCGAGCGTACAGCGTGCAGCATGCAGCATTCGCTTTGCTCGTGCGTGTGCCACGCGGTCCGACGACGCGGTTCGGTCGGTTCTACAGCAGAGGGTTTCTGAACGTCAGACTGTGACGTACCGTGTATCCTATTGGAGTGTTCGGAGCGCCACCCGCTCGACTCCGCCGACAGTTGCGAGTTTCGCGCTCATGGAAAAGCGTTTGTGTAGTTCGTATTACGGTCGGATTTTGTAATTAAAGTGAGAGTGACAATTTAAAAAACTGTTAAAGTTTGAGAGTTGATGTGGTTAAATTCCTTTGTGGATTAAAACTGGATTACAAATGGATTCGATAAGAGGTGAATATTTTTTTCTTACATAACCTATTCATAACATATGTCTTTGATTTATACTGAGCTACGTCATTTTGTATCGACTTCTGAGAGCTGTTTACGTGGGTGATCTAATTTAGTAATTCAACGAATCAATCTTCTTTTCGTCGACAAACAATGAATTTCTGTAAAATGACAGCCGAATTGGTTCTGCATGGCTACCTATAACCAAATTTCCGTCTTCATTTATGCTGTATTCAAACCCAAAGAAATAAGTAATAAATAAAAAATACATTTGGTCTATTATTGTTCATTTACATTTTGTTATTTGATCTCAATTTTTAATTTCATTTTTAATATTAAGCAGTAGGTACACTTTACACTAACTACATCTATTTAAGTGCCAACAAACAGCTGTTCTCTTATCCTATTTGATTTTATAAAGGTACCTATGCAGATACCCATGATTTATGTACATAATTTAATTATGTTATCTTGAATTCATGTAGTTTAGGTTAGTCCGCTGTTATATAAATTACCATTATTTATATTCTGAATAAATATATTTTAGTCCTTTGTTAGTAACAAACAAAAAGAAAATGGAGAACTAATTGCCTTTGATAATACATAAAATATTCTATGTATACCCACATAATGTCCAACCACAACTGGGCAAATGGTGGTGGTACAAAAAATATCATAATAAATTTAATGGTACATACATAAAGATATAAATTTAAGTATTCACTAACTTACATACCTAACTCAGGTAGGAACTCAACAATTGACAAAATTTTATAGACACGTAGCGCCATCTATTTAAATTGCAGGTAACTAATATTATACTGATAAGTCATGATGAAGTGAAGCAATCCAAGCATTGGTTTTCTACGCTGAATATTTACTAAAATAACCTTTATTGTAAAAGTTTTTGGAATTTTGGCCCTGAAATATTTAATGTAAATTTAGAAAAATATTGAAGTATAAAATTTGATGATGAATGCGTTCACTTGCATTCGAATTTAATAACTTTACGTTTTAAGTAATTAAAAGTTTTAATAATAAATTAAATATTATTAAAAATGAATACTAGGTGAGTACCTAGTACTATTTATAAATTAAGTTGTAAATTATTATCATTAGTATATACCTACTTGGAACCACTGTGATTGAATATCATCATGATGATTATTGTTATCTGAATGGGTTTGTATGTTTAAAGTGACATTACTAGGAATCTTTAAGTGGGTGTTTTTCTCTTCACAAAGTACAGAATCTGACAACATTATTTATTATAATTTTCCTTAAATATTTATACTTATTTGTACACAATGTTACTGATAGCATTTTTTGCGAATTAACCGTGACTACAATGACCTTGTCTTTATTCTCTACCCAGTGGTGCCTCAACTAAATGTATAGCTAATATAGCTATGACCTCATATAGTGTTACCTACTGCCTAATCAACTAATGTAATAATTTATTTTGTGTGCTTATTATTTATTGAATGATATACATAATATACTTCAATAAATAATAACCAAGACCAAGTAGGTATCATATATTGAGACAAAGTTTGTATCATATATATGATTCATAGCCACCCTGACAAACCTTAACGCCTAAAACAAATTATCCCATAAAAAGAAACGAAAATAAATATTTGTGAAGAATCATCCTTACCATTTTTTGGATTTAAGAAAAAGACTACAACCAATTCTCATACCTACCAATCACACACAAAGTTTCATAATGATCGGTCAAGCTGTCTTAGAGGAGTTACAAAAACTGTGACACATGAATTTTATATGTATACAATATTCTTGTGTCACAGTTGTTGTATGGTATTAGATATTTGAACCAAGAGTATTCTTTATACCGCTTAATCTAAATTATTTCTTAAAAGTCATATTATTATGATATTGGCCCTGCTAATTGTACGGCATACTTAAACAAAGTTAAAGTTATATACTTGCCGCTAAATGGTAGTGTTCAGCATTATCGTGTTCCGGTCAGGTGGTAATGTATGGCCCTGTAATTACCGGCACAGAGGCATATCACGTTAGGCCTCAGGAGTGGTAACGCATCTGCATTTTGACCTTGGTCTTTGTGTGGGTGTCTATAGGCTGCAGTCATCACTTAACATCAATGTGAACTGCATGCTTGTTTGCCACTTCCATAACATAAAAAAAATATGTATATATTTAGGATTTAAGGAAATTTATTTCAATTAACATTAACATTAGGTAACATTAACAATGTTACCTAAACAATTTGTTGTTTTAATAATTTTATAGCAAGAAGGAATTGGATGGTTCATCATTTTAAAAAGTTTCTGTAAATTGTGCACTAGGTACTTAGTTGACTTTGAAATTGGTTAAGCCAATTTTTAAAGGTTTCTTTTGAAAAACAACTTTTTGATCCAACAACTTTTTGAAGATCTTAATTTTTCTAAACACAACCAAAACAAATTACAACTTATGGACACCATTTTGCTAAATGTCAGACACCTACATAATAAGTGCTGAATGAGTAAGCAAAAGAAGAGTCATTTTGCTAAATGTTAGATGTATTTTTATGACAGTAGTAACTAGTAAGTTGAAGTTTTGGCGGGAACCCTGAAAAAGGCGTATGGTGCTCTTATTTTATTTTCTTGGTGTATTTTTGAGTTATATTAAATAAAAATGGTGGCATTTTGTTTGATGCAGGTTTATCACAGTGCCCGTGTTTAGTGAAATAGAATACCAGTGCGAAAACACGGCCATTCAGGTTGCTTCCAATACTTCATCCTAAATGTTCTTGTAAAGTAGCCATCGCTTTACTCGAATTACTGACTGTAACTCACTTGACTGACTTAATAAATAATTGACTAACTGTCTAATACTAGCTTTTACTCTTAATACGAATACAAAATGATTATCGTTTTACTTAACACTGGGAATAAGCGTAACAGCAATGCCATTACTAAAAAAAAAAACTAGTAAGTCTGATTTGGCCGAAAAGTATGTAATAGCTTAAATGCTTATTAAAGGGCTTAATTAGCCGTAACAAGACAGTAAGCCGTTTCTAATTTTATATTGGTATGTCACAATTTTTGTGAGGCTTTTATTACTTCGGGTACACACACCCAATGTTTACTGTTTACTTTGATAAAATAAGTACTATAGAGGAAGTTTCCAACATTTTTTTTATATTTTTTTTTTTATTTGCCATACAATAAGGCATTGACATAACATTTCTTCGATAGTATCCATAAAATAATCACAACTGCCTACTTGAGGCGAATCTATTTTTGGTAATTGATAGAGATGAGTGATAATCTTAGAGTTCATAAGAGTCCCCACAATGACGTCATAAAATCTTATAAAGTTAAAAATTGCAGCTTTGAAATAAACTTTCTGAAATGGAAAAAAAATCAACTCATATGGGACAAATGTTCTAAAGGATTTCAGATTTTTATCTGGGACACGTAAAGTATTAAGTTCTTTTTGTAGGAGGTAGGTACACCAAACAGTCAATTTACGCAACTAATAACATAGCTACACTAGGTGGCCTAATCGCAGTTGAAGTTATTAAAATTTTTACAAAAATGATCATCGAAATTAGTGGGCCTAAATTAATCCTTCAAGGATCGTACGGCCACCGGCGGCGAGACACAATTGAATTTCAATTGTCATATTTTTCTTGTGTCTGGAGAGATTAAAAAAAAGAAAATAACAGAAAATTGTGCTTAAGCTATATAGATTACAGGAAAATTAGGTATGAGAAGTCTATGATAATAAGGTAACGTAGAAAAAAAATGTACGGAACCCTGTGACCCGAGTCCGGCTCGCACTTGGAAGGATTTTTGTTCATACATTATGTGGAGTGAATGTTAATTTATGAGAAAGAAGGTAGCCCAACAGATAGCCCATGTTATAATTGTTAAATTAAAAAACAATTTGGTTCATTTATAATTTTACCAGTTGGAACTATTGTTTAGTTAGAACTATTATTTAATCATACAGGTCGTCTGGTAACACTAAATTCATAATCCCATTTAAATTAGTATCGCTTTATTTCATGCATTGAAGGTAACCATGCTTTTTTCGTCATACATAGGAACCTATATATAGACCATCTGGCGGATGTTCATTTCCTCTGATATTGTTTCCGGGCGTCCTATAGTATCGTTTATTTTTTCAAGTTTTTATGGTGACGGATAATGTTTGTGTAGGATCAAGGCAGCCGACGTGGACTGAATTCATTCATGAAATCCGTCGTCCATTAATCCCAAGTCTCGGGAGAGTATTAATCGTACATTAATAGAGTAAGTAGCAAGGTTTTAAATCTCATACATTTATTGCACGTTAGCACTGAAATGTAGGGAGACGTATGGGTATGTAGGATAAATAGACCGGCGTCTAGCGTGTAGTGCTGCGTAGGCGCTACAGGCGAGGCATTGGAATTCGAAAGCCGAGCGCCGACCACCCATAGGCATGAGAACATGGCCCCGTCCCCTTCCCCACGCTGCTTACTTCGGCCGCCGGCGCCGCCTCTCGCCGCTCTCTTAAAGCACAATGCTGAATTTCATTTGCTCTTTGCGGCAAGCGCCTTGGACCTTGGATGCGAATCTTTTGTTTTATGTTTTTTAACAACATCGCGTCGGTTTTGTCTGAAACACATGTTGCAAAAGAATCAACGTGAACACCACGTCCTTACCGTCATCCATTGGTATTGAAATATTCAAGCTTCGTAAACTGAGGACATGTTATTTTATCCATGCTTTAAAGACTAATAGGATAGGAGCCTTTCATAACATTTCCAACAAAACTGATTTTTACTTAAAAAAAAAGATTAAAAGACTAACCTACGAAATAGGTGCAAAAATGAAAAGGCATTTTTGTTTGTAAGATCGATGAAGACTGAAATTGGTCAATTACGTCCAAAAAGGTGTCATTGGTAACTCACAAATGAATCCCTGAAGCAGCAGATGGACCCTAAAGGTCAAAAAACAATAAGAAATCAATAGTCGTATTTTTCGTGCTGCCAGAAAGTTTAATCATTGAAATCATTACCTACATAAATATAGAGAAGAGAAAAAAAGTAAGGATATAAAAAACAATCCACTAGTCATTCTGGCTCTCCATATGAAGCATTACTTATTTTTCCAAAAAATGTAAGAATACCTATTTCCTTTTCATGAATGACATGCCTAATCATCTAGGTATACCTTGGAACAAATTTCAAATGTTAATAACGTGGTGTTAATATTGTCTATTGATTCATATGGCGCTTAGTTTTGACAAGAAACTTAATTCCTCCACTTTTACTACTACTAAGTACCGTCCGCATTCCACACCGTCACTTTTTTATTCGGTACTGCTTAGCCCGCCCAGCAGTACTGCCACATTCCATAGGCCCTTTTTTACGCTGTGTGGTCGCGGTTTCCGCTGAAGACGGCAACGTCGCGTCTCAAATATGAATGAAATCCGGTCGGCTGTGAACGGCATGGCAACGTCGCCCCAGACGCCCGCCTGATTGAGAACTACATCTCTCCCGCATCGTCCCTTCGCGCTCTTCGCTTGTTTATAGTATCATACATAGATAAATAAGTATGTGTATATATTTCATGTCGCGGCGATCATACTTAATTTAACATCTGTCAACCGCACGTGATGTTGCATACTCGCCGTATCATTTTAGAAAGCTAAAAAAGTAATGTTCACGTTGGTCATGGTCTGGATAACACTTTGAATGTACTTAGGTATTTAGTTTTAAGAAACAACCAAATTTCGCTTGCCTGCAAAGTTGAATACAATACTACAATGTAGGGGACTACACAGCTGTGCTTGGCACCCCACGAAGTCAAATTCGAACCCTCTCAAAAATACACGCGCATGCGCTGTGGGGTGGTCATTGCAGTACGATATTCACTATGCGACACGAGTAATCAACGATGCTCGAACGTAGTCTAACGTCATTACGGTATTCTGAAAATTACAGAAATCTAATAGCTCAAGTGTTTCTCTCAAAGCAATGTGTGTTCGCAGTGTTACTTGAAACTAGTTGTGCGTGTATCTAAGTCATCAAAATGCCTTTGCTTGTCGATAGCAAACATAGAAACGGTAAATATCGATCGGTGTATATTTCGGCCATTACTCTCTGTCCAATTTCTAGATTATCAAGAGTTTTTATCTTGGCCCGCTGTAGTTTTATCAAAACTGAATTGTACAGTAGATTGAATAGGGTCGTAAAGCATTTAATTTTCCTTCATCTGTTCGTTGGTATCGTAAACAATGATGCTATAATATCATTAATCGTAAACATATTTATAAACATTGCTGTTTTGAGCAGTGCTACTTCTTAAATAGCTATTTTGTTAATCTACACGACGATGCCATTGGCTGTAGTTACTTGAAAATAACAATCTTAGAACTGGGGGTTTTAATTTAGTGTGCCAACGAATGTTAGGTACATAGATATGTGAAGAATAAGAAATTGTAGGCTTCATACTGAAAATTCAAAATTGATCGCGGTCGTTGGGTGCATGCGCACTGAATGCACGCCGGGAGGGCACAGAGCGGGTTGGTGCGGGGGAGGCTGGGAAAGGAATGTCGATGACGCAGCCAGCCGAGTCGGCCGCCATGGCCGCGAACTTGTTGTTATGTGAAACTGTTTTCGAGCACACTTGCTCGTGGCTCTTACCCTCCCATTAAGATGCTTCGTGGGAATTTAAATCGTGTTAAAAGTTCTGATGCTATGATAAACCTAGTGTTCAAACTAGTTTCTTGCATCTTTACTTTTAAAATGATGATGCATCACTTGCCTCTTAAAAAATTACCAATGCAGTATCCTTACGTTTGTTTTTTCTTCTTTTCAGTGGCAGCGAACCCAGCGTCTCCATTAACTACCCAAATGGTAACCCAGCTATTTAAAAGAAGACCAGGTCTCGTGGGTCAACTGGTCTTGCCAACTGGATGCGACCCCAACTCCGGTTCAACTTCTTCGTCGCCAACAGACGTCTCACCTTCGGCCTCTTCCGATAAAACTGACAACCGCGACACTTTCGGCTTTTGCCCTGATACGACGGATATGCGACGCGAAGATGAACGGCTTAAAACATTTGAAAAGTGGCCTGTTCCTTTCTTGTCACCTGAACAACTCGCTAGAAATGGTTTTTACTACCTAGGTCGTGGCGATGAAGTACGCTGTGCATTTTGCAAGGTAGAAATACTGCGGTGGGTCGAAGGTGATGATCCAGCTAAAGACCATCAACGATGGGCCCCACAATGTCCTTTTTTGAAGCGCCATGTTAGTGCTGGCAACGTACCGATGGATTCGTCCGCTAGCGTCGGTCGTGACGAATGTGGCCCTAGAGCACCTCCAAGTACAACAACTCCCGTTCGTATGCCTGGTCCCGTTCACCCCAGATACGCCTCAGAAGCGGCCCGTCTAAGCAGCTTCAAAGATTGGCCGCGTAGCATGCGTCAAAAGCCTGAGGAATTAGCTGAAGCGGGATTCTTCTACACTGGTCAAGGGGATAAGACAAAATGTTTCTATTGTGACGGAGGACTAAAAGATTGGGAGAACGACGACGTCCCATGGGAACAACATGCACGTTGGTTCGATCGTTGTGCCTATGTACAATTAGTGAAAGGACGGGATTATGTGCAGAAAGTTATGGCGGACGCGTGCGCAGAACCCCCTGCCAAGGAGAACAAAGATGCGATAGTTCCCGCGCCCGAAGCTACGGCTACAACAATTTCGAAACCTGAAAAGGAGGAACCAGTGGTTGAAGATACGAAACTGTGCAAGATATGCTACGCCGAAGAACGCAACGTTTGTTTCGTGCCATGCGGTCACGTGGTCGCATGCGCCAAGTGCGCCTTATCGACAGACAAGTGCCCCATGTGCCGAAGGACGTTCCAAAATGCTGTGCGACTGTACTTTTCCTGAAGAGGGTCCTACGATGGGCTCGATGCTAGTCACTTATCCGGCGGCCTTGACGCGTGCTGAAACCACGCCAGATAAAAGACCGCTTTTACTGTGATTTAACATTATATAATTAATATATTTAAAAGATAAAGCGGTGGGGCAACTTTTGAACTCCAGGTGAACCGCAAATGGGAAAGCAGTTAAATGTAGATGTTGAAATGATTTTAAATTATTTATTGTTTAAAAATGTAATGACATCTGTAAATAATCTATTGTAAATATTTTAGCTTATCATTTTGTCCCACCGACAAAAATGAACAGTACATTTTTAAGTCTGACTAATGCAATAAATAGAATATCTATATATTAGTATATGAGGAGAAAACTGAGTATTTCAATGATAATTTTTACGGTTCCTCCGTGCGCGTAATATGAACTTCATTTTTTGTTTTCGTAGCTCATCCTTATGGTTCCTAACTTTCTCCGTACGGTTTCTATCTTTGTAAAATTCCATAATCAAATAAGACATATTGCTAATTTTTATTAAGTGTACCTACAAATTTTATATTATAATTCTATTCAAATATGTGTGTAAAATTGAATAACAATTGTCTTAATTCATATGTCATGTTCATGTTTTATGGTCAAAAAGGAGTAACAGAGTACAAATTTGTGCCACAAAATACAAGGTGAATTACTTTTTGACAACATAACAGATCTGCCTTTGTACACATATAAACCTCTGATCTCATTAATCTATTACTATTCTTATTTCTAGTACTATTATATTACACTTTGTAGTAGCAAACCAAATAAATATGGATACTAAAACAAAAAGACTGCTATAGAATTCAACACTCAAAAATATATCCACTTTTGTGTTAATGAATAAGAGTGATACAACTATATTTATTACTAAATAATACTATTATTTTGTTTGTTGCATTAGTTAAGGATGAAGAATGTTTGATTTTCAATTAATAATTACAATCCGAAAATTAATTATTTGATGTAAACAAAGACCATATACCACCACAATCCATACTGCATAAATAAGTGATTCAAAGTATAGTCAATGCAAGTGGAATGACTTGATGCGTATTGTTCCTGTACATATTTTATTTTGACAATAACGGGCAATGTAAGATTATTAGATTACAGTATGATAAGCACTGAATGATACGGTAATATAAAAAAAACATATTTTCTTGGTTGTAGTAGCAAATAAAAACCATTGAATAATTGGATTGAAACAATATCGAAAATAATCTTTGTTTTACAATATTTACACAATAAATTACATTGCATATTTAATAAATGAGTAAATTGTTATATTACACAAATTGCATTTATGTAATAGTAACAGATGACAAAATTATAATTTAAAAAAATAGGGGGCCAGAATTTGGGAATGTACCTAACGTAAACCAATTCATATCACAAAACATTACTTTTTACATGTGGCATTTAATATTACAATATTGATTATAATTTTAATTTCATTGCACTTAATTCATAAAAATAATGATTCAAATATTTTACTAAAGATCAGATACAATTTCTTTTCGTCATAGGTAATTATTATTTCACACTGTTGATGTTATAAATAAAGATGAAAATGTTAAATGAATCATGCTTTTATTTAGACACCCTTTTAGTTCATATTTGAAAATTATGAGTGTTAGTGGCATAGATTTATTATACTATTTATATCTATGGTTAGTGGTATCAGATTATTTTAATTAAGTGATGTCTGATGGAGCACAGAATACCAAAATTCTGTCAAAGTAACATAATATTACTTCACACACTTATACAAACACACCCACCACTAGCCGATTATTTATTTAAACCTAAATAATTATGTTTGTTGCATCAGTTAAGGATGAAGAATGTTTGATTTTCAATTAATAATTACAATTCGAAAATTAAATATTTGATGTAAACAAAGACCATATACCACCACAATCCATACTGCATAAATAAGTGATTCAAAGTATAGTCAATGCAAGTGGAATGACTTGATGCGTATTGTTCCTGTACATATTTTATTTTGACAATAACAGGCAATGTAAGATTATTAGAATACAATATGATAAGCACTGAATGATACGGTAATATAAAAAGAAATATATTTTCTTGGTTGTAGTAGCAAAAACCATTGAATAATAGGATTGAAATAATGTCGAAAATAATCTATAGATATTTATCAGGTACATATCTCAACATCAGAGGTGCTACTATTAGTAATAGTTAGGAGATCATCTAATTTCTACGTTCTTATGCTGGACTCAAAAGAATAGGATCATGGCAAGATCTGTACAGAAAAAAAAGGCACAAGAACATTTTCCATCTATGTACAGTACACAACAATAAATATTGCACATCGAGCCTACGAAAGAGACGAATCAGCTAGTTTCGACTTCGTAGAGCGTTCTCTCTTCTGCACACTGCCTACGTAAGCAATAATAGTCCGTTATTGGTTAAAACTTGATACAAATGTCACATAAGTCAGGTGCGAAAGAGAACGCTCTGCAAACCCGAAATAAACCGAAGTCTCCTTTCTGAGGTCGATGTGCAATATTTCTTGTTGGATTGTATCTGTGATGTCTATTTTACCTCTCAGGAACAAATACAATTAAACTTTAGTATGGAGGCCTTCCGCTGTTCGTAGGAAAGTAGGAAATACAATTTAAATTCCGATGAGTAAATTTTTAAAACACAATATTTTTCAAAACTGTTACATATAAGGTTGGGGAAAAAGTTTCTTCGCATTTTTAAGATAATTCGAAACATTTTTCAATATAGTTTATTTAAATTTAACTAAAGTATGTATGTACCATTTTGTTCGATAACCTTTTGCCATCTTGTAGGTAGGGACATGATCCCATTGCTATAAAAATCTTGGGACTTCTCATCAAAATACCGCGACAAGTGGATTTGGCAGTCATCTCGTGATGTTAACCTAACATTGCATAAAAAATTCTGAAGAGATCGAAACAGGTGGAAATCTGAAGGTGCAAGGTCAGGACTAAACGGCGGATGCATTAACACCTCCCAGCCAAACTCTCTTAATTTTTGCTGAGTGGCTATAGATGTGTGAGGTCTAGCGTTATCATGATGAAACACCACACCCCTTCTGTTGATCAATTCCGGCCGCTTTCTCTCAACATCTTGCTTTAATCTCATCAGTTGTTCGCAGTAGAGTTCAGAATCGATAGTCCTGCCTGGTGGTAATAGCTCATAATGAATAATGCCCTTCCAATCCCACCACACACACAACATCACCTTATTGCGAGTTAACCCGGGTTTCGCCAGTCTGTGAAGCCTGACCGGCCTTTGACCACGACCTTTTTCGCACGTTCTTGTCGTAGGTACGTGATCCACTTTTCATCACCAGTTATCAGCTTCTTCAAAAATCATTCGGTTTCATTACGTCGTAATAAAGAATCACAAATGAGTACACGGTTCATTAGGTTTCTTTCAGTGAGTTCGTGAGGTAAATATCGAGCTTTTTTTTGTACCCAGCTTTTTTCAAATGCGCCAAAACTGTTTTGTGATCAATTCTCAGTTCTTCAGCTACGTCGTAACTACTGATATGTCGATCTTGCTCCACTTTTTCAGTTTATTCAGTTTATTCATTTATTTCATATAATTAGGCTCCTGGAGAGCACTTTTACATCGTCATTTTTTTTTTAAACTAACCTAGAGTGAATAACCACTAATAATAATATTATATATAATATATAATACAAAAATACATAATAAATTAAATAGACACTGATCAATTTTGTATAATATGGAAAGCATAAATTATTTACAAATTCCTCCATTTCCCCATTCCAAAAGAAACTGAGAAAGAATGAATTTGGTCGTCATAATAAAGGTTATTCACTTGGCAGAATTCCAAGGGCAGTCAATACTGAGAAGAACTCCGCCACTGAAGAAACTCAGTACAGCTCTTTTGAATATAAACTTAAATCTAATACAGTCTGTAAATCCAAAGTACAGGTTTTCGAAATAGCCTGGGAGCGATCGCTTCAATCCCATGGTGCAGTGTCATTAAGGTAATCACATGTTTTATAATAGTTGCACATGTACAAGCGTTTTTTGATAACTTTCTTAAATTTATTAATCGAAAGACTTTGAACATCTTCAGGTATTTTGTTAAAGAAGCGTATACATTGACCTCTAAAAGAATTACTCACCCTATGCAGTCGTGTTGTGTGCACAGACAACTTGTGTTTGTTCCTAGTATTCATATAATCATTAGCTCTACTAGGAAATTCGCTAATATTTTTACGTACATACAGTACATTTTCGTAAATGTATTGCGAAGCTACAGTCAATATATTTATTTCCTTAAATTTATCTCTGAGAGACACTCGCGGACTTAGATAGCACGCCCAGCTCTTTTCTGTAAAACAAAAATGGTGTTGACATCGGCGGCATGCCCC
The DNA here is from genome assembly GCA_036365455.1 of Macrosoma leucophasiata. Lineage (NCBI taxonomy): Eukaryota > Metazoa > Arthropoda > Insecta > Lepidoptera > Hedylidae > Macrosoma > Macrosoma leucophasiata. The sequence goes on along the minus strand of JAWQUS010000003.1, from coordinate 11,134,373 downwards.
CATAGTAAAATTCCATAGGACATAATACTGTGAAAATAGCTAAAATAAACCAATCGAGCCGTCTCAACGTCAGTTAAGGATCGTATCTTTTTTACCGCAAACGCTGCGGAGCTTAGTCTACGGGCTAGATTGGAAATATGAGGACCCCACTGCAATTTTGTTTCCACGGTTAAGCCAAGAAATACCGTGGAGTCTACTAATTCCAATGCTTCCTCGTTTAGTTTCACATTGGTTGCAACCTGTTTAACGTTAGGTGTACAAAATTTAATACATTTTGTCTTTCTACTATTTAACAGTAGGTTGTTAGCACTAAACCAATGTACTATTTTAGAGAGGGCATTGTTTACATCGTCACAAGCTACTTGTTGCCTTTTCATTTTGAATATGAGAGAGGTATCATCTGCAAATAATATCATTTCTTGATTATCGTTAACAATGTATGGCAAGTCATTAATATAAACTAAAAACAGAAATGGACCCAGAATTGAGCCTTGCGGGACCCCCATATCCATCGAAGTGCCAGAAGATCTCGTTCCATTTATATCAACATACATGGTTCTCGAGCTTAAATATGAAGTCATAAGTTCGAGAGCGGTATCTCGAATTCCGTAGTGGTATAATTTTCTGACCAATGTTTCATGCTGGACGCAATCAAATGCTTTGGATAAGTCACAGAATACCCCTAGAGCATCCTGTGATTCTTCCCAAGCTTCAAAAATGTGTTTGACAAGTTCAACACCTGCATCAGTAGTTGAACAACCCTTTGTAAATCCAAATTGTTTTACATGTAAAAGTTTATAACGATTGAAGTGTGAAAGTAATTGATTTAAAATGAGCCTTTCAAAAATTTTACTTAACGTGGGTAGCACAGAAATGGGTCTGAAATTTGTGGGGTCACTTGTACTACCGGATTTGAATAATGGAATAACTTTACTATTTTTCATTAAATCAGGAAACACACCACTTACAATACTGTTGTTAAACATAGTCGCTAAATATGGTGCGATTATGTCTATTACTGAGTGTACAATTTTTACAGATATGCCCCATAAATCACTAGTATTCTTAATTTTAATACATTTAAAAGCATGCATAACATCTGCAGTGCTTACTAACTTAAAATTAAACTTAAATTTACTTTCTTTTACACTATGTAGTAATAACGATTCAGCGACGGTAGGAGAAGAAATAAGGTCTTCGGTGGTAGAAACTGCAATATTGGCAAAGAAAGTTTCGAATGCTGAGGCAACTTCTTTGTCAGTTGAAATAAGTGCGTTGTCAATAATTAAATTAAAATCAGAGTTGCGCTCAGTACATTTTCCAGTTTCGCTATTAATGACATTCCATGTCGCTTTAATTTTATTAGCTGAATTTTTAATTCTATTTTTAATATGTAGTGACTTAGCTATGGCACACACTTTTTTAAATATCTTTGAATACATTTTAACATAATGTTTAAAAGAATTACTATGATTATATGATCTTTCACCATAAAGTTCATACAATCTCTGCCTACTCTTATGTATTCCAACAGTCGCCCATTCATTAAATGACTTATGACTTCTTACATTTTTGGTCTTTTTAGTAAAGATTAGATTGTACTCTTTTGCAATAATGTCAAAAAAGTTACTGTATAATATATTTGGATCAACATGGTACTGTACATATGAAAGTTTTGGCTTAATATTTTCGCTAAATTTCTTAATCCGCTTCGCATTGATAGGAACAAACACTATGTCATTTTTTGAATCTCTTTCAAAAATGGCATCCATTTTATCCGTAATAGGGCGACCACAGCGAGGTGCATCTTTGACATCAAAATTTCCGGATTGAAAACGCTTAAACCAAATTTGTGCTACTCTCACAGACACTGCACTAGGTCCATAAACATCGCAAATTTTTTTCGCGGCTTGCGTTGCATTTTTCCTTTTTTGTAGTAAAATTTTAAAACGTATCGAATTTCTTCATTAGATTCACTCATCTTGACAGTACGAAAAACAAATGAAAATCACACATTTGCCTAATTTGAATTTGGAATTATCTTCTTTAAAATTTTAACTTTCAATGATACCAAAACCAGCCAGATACAAATACTACAGCCAAAGAGATTTTATTACAAGTTCATACATACTATAATGCGAAAAGACTTTTTCCCCAACCTATTATGTTATATATACATAATGTTATCTCTCGAATCGGAGTTAATCTTAAAAACGCATTATAGGTATATGAAATAGAAATGCACTTGTGTCCCTAATGCATACCTAAAAAAACAAAAAGTAGTGTGTTATCAACTGTTTCAAATACAAGACCAACGACTTTAACTGCGTAAAATATTATAGCAAGTTACTTAGTCGTAATTCTGCTTAAATATATAAGTAGGTAGGTATCTTTGTTAGTTGTAGTTGCACTCTTTCGTAAATTATTTGTAATTCGTAGACATAATTTCCGTAACATTTTTTATACTGTCTCGCATTTAATTCCTTTTAATTTACATGGTAATAATTATTGTGAGGAGACAGAACTGAGTTTTTCATAAAAAGTGCTGACAGCGTTTCAATGTTCAAATCTTAATATATATAAATCTCGTGTCACAATGTTTGTCCTCAATGGACTCCTAAACCACTTAACCGATTATAATAAAATTCGCACACCATGTGCAGTTCGATCCAACTTGAGAGATAGGATAGCTTACATTACGCTATGACTAATAGGAGCAGAGCAGCGCGGGCGTAGCCGGGGCGGGCCGCTAGTTATTCTATAACATTGTTAAGTCTGTGTATCCTATACTTATCGGCATTATTTTTAGTGACTCGTGGTATGTCTAGGTAGTGTAATAGGCAATGTTGTAAACCACTTGATTTATGATTCAGTGCTTGGAGAAATTTTACACTTTATGATGTATAATGAGATATCCAAACGTGCACCTATTTCTTATGGTCCAAGAGACAGTGAACCCTCCGAGTAACGTTGGTCCTGTAAGGTTAGAATTTTTTTTGTAGGGATGAATCATAACATGCAGAGTACAAAAACCATCGCCTGGCAAGGATCTACCCTGCACGTCATCAACCCCTATATTTTTGAAAATGTAAACAATTTTTTTTTAAGTTGACGCTGTAGGCTTAATTGAATTTCTATATCTCTTCTAGTATAGTCAAATTTATATGATAGAACAGGGCAACAGGGAGTTTGTCATACAACGGAAACGGAGGTCTGCTATAACCCTAGGTAAGAGTAGTATAGTGTCACCTGGTTCTATTCGCAAGGTTGGTTTCTTTTCCGAATTAAAGCAATAAAGTCTCTTTCCCGCCTTCCTAATATCACGACGAAAGAAAATCGAGTATACCCGCCAAGGCTGGCTAATGAAACATTCATTAATATCTAAAAAATAAATAAAACATCTAGTTTAGACAAGATGTATTTAATGAAAAAATACGTAGAATAATTAACACGTCAGAGATTGAATGTAATTGCTCCTTTTCTGCAACATTTCCTCTTTTAGTTTATTTATTTCATTCATCATTTCTTCATCGGACGTTATTGATTCTTGAATTTGTTTACATTTACGAAGAAATTCGATGATAATTTGTTGATCTTCAGTTGTATCTTGTGATTTCACAGATGATTCTACTTCAAATAAATTTACTTCCAGCTGCGCCTGTTTTGCTTCGGCATACTGAAATTTAAAATGTAAATTATATCAATATTTCGCAGAAGTAAAATACGTAATGGCGACGTCCATGGCATTTTAGAATGATGATTTTATTTTGCAAAATAATATTAAAGGAAATAAAAAAATCTCAATAAATAATATTTTATTTTTGGCTTGGAATATCCTATAACTAAACAATCTTCCGACAATAGCATGCAATCTATGTATCATATTTTTTAAACCATTTATCACCTGTGTAGCGATGAAAGAGTGAAAGATTTAACTTCGCATTTTTATTGTAAAGCATACAAATAAATTTCTTGGACATAAGCCACTCTTACAATAAACAACTCCCCCTCACCTCGATTGTTAAAACGTAGTAAACGCACGTATAGCGTTAACCAGATAAGTATTATTGATTACAGTTGAAGTACTGATTACAAAACTACTTGGCATTCATTACCAATTAATTGTACCATAATATTATGTAGTGGTAAGTGGTAATGTTATTTTATTTATTTTAACATTTGATAAATACTTATATCTTAATATATAAATAGTCTAAACAAAACCTTGTTTGTTCTTCAGATACCTCAACTCTTATTGTGGTTATTAATGTGTTTCATAAGAAATGCCAAACCATATTAATATCATAATTCCTAGAAATAAATATACTTACCGAGTAAATATTTCAAAATATTACTACACCATTAGAATAACGAATTGATTACGTATTCAAGACGAGATTGAAATATTTGTGTAATAATTAAGTACCTATTTAGATGTAATAATATTTACTTGATATAATTTTGTCAAATTCTGACAACAGTCTGAATATCAGTTTGGGGAGTACTCATAAAGAGGTAAGCTAAGGTGAAGAGAAAATAAAGACTGATAAATTGTACAGCTCCCACACTTTTTAAGTAAATAATGCAGTCCAAACACATCTACATAAAAAAAACTCGAAGATCTATGCAATAGGCAATCGGACAGCTATGGAAAATAAATGTAAACTATGAATAGAATGAATGTTTGTGAAATAATACGATGACTCATTAAATATTTTCGTGAAATATTAATGATAAATATTATTAAATTGCAAAATAAAATTTAATAAATTTATTATTTTTTATCTGTGCTCCATGTTGAACGAAACATCAACCACAGGACGTGACGTCATATGTTTGTACAACAAATATTTAACACAAGTGATACTTTGATTTATTGGCTCTTTTTTTGGATATTTTCTACGTTATTTACACGAAAAATAAGTTATACGAAATTCAACAAAATTAATTTGCACTTGGTTTGTCGTATGGAATTAAAAGATTCACTTTGATTTCAAACAGTTAACGTCACATTGTTCAGAGTCTATCGGCACCGTTAACGCGGCATTTTTGAAATTATAAAATGTATGTGTAGTTTCTGGTACTTTAACGTTTAAATAAAAAAAAAAATATTTCTTATGGTTAAATAAACGTATAAAGAATAATTTTAGACACATTCTCAAAAGTTGTCCGATTCCCTATTCCATTGAGAAACAACAGTGGCAACAGACTTAAAATATTTTGCACCTGTCCCGAACATTTTTAGTCCGCACTTTATTACAGGCACACAATAATTAACGCTATAATTTTGCAGTAAATTGATTCTTAGTGCGTTATGTACATTAGTGACTGCTATTCCCCATAATAACTATCACAAAGGCAAAACAACTTACGCCTCAGGGATGGCAACACATCTGCATTTTGATCACCAGTTTTTATTTAGATGTCTATAGGCTGTAGTATTCACTGACCATTAATTTGGACTTAATGCTTGTTTGCCACCATCATTAGTAGTCATCTATACTTATTAGGTTGGGGAAAAAGTTTCTTCGCAATAATTCAAAACATTTTTTAATATAGTTTATTTAAATTTAACTAAAGTATGTATGTACCATTTTGTTCGATAACCTTTTGCCATCTTGTAGGTAGGGACATGATCCCAATGCTATAAAAATTTTGGGACTTCTCATCAAAATAGATAGACAAGTGGATTTGGCAGTCCTCTCGTGATGTTAACCTAACATTGCATAAAGAATTCTGAAGAGACCGAAACAGGTGGAAATCTGAAGGTGCAAGGTCAGGACTATACGGCGGATGCATTAACACCTCCCAGCCAAACTCCCTTAATTTTTGCTGAGTGGCTATAGGTGTGTGAGGTCTAGCGTTATCATGATGAAACACCACACCCCTTCTGTTGATCAATTCCGGCCGCTTTCTCTCAACTTATTGCTTTAATCTCATCAGTTGTTCGCAGTAGAGTTCAGAATCGATAGTCCTGCCTGGTGGTAATAGCTTATAATGAATAATGCCCTTCCAATCCCACCACACACACAACATCACCTTATTGCGAGTTAACCCGGGTTTCGCCACTGTCTGTGAAGCCTGACCGGCCTTTGACCACGACCTTATTCGCACGTTCTTGTCATACGTGATCCACTTTTCATCACCAGTTATCAGCTTCTTCAAAAATGATTCGGTTTCATTACGTCGTAATAAAGAATCACAAATGAGTACACGGTTCATTAGGTTTCTTTCAGTGAGCTCGTGAGGTACCCAAATATCGAGCTTTTTTTTGTTCCCAGCTTTTTTCAAATGCGCCAAAACTGTTTTGTGATCAATTCTCAGTTCTTCAGCTACGTCGTAACTGCTGATATGTCGATCTTGCTCCACTTTTTCAAAAATGGCATCCATTTTATCCGTAATAGGGCGACCAGAGCGAGGTGCATCTTTGACATCAAAATTTCCGTATTGAAAACGCTTAAACCAAATTTGTGCTACTCTCACAGACACTGCACCAGGTCCATAAACATCGCAATTTTTTTTCGCGGCTTGCGTTGCATTTTTACCTTTTTTGTAGTAAAATTTTAAAATGTATCGAATTTCTTCATTCGATTCACTCATCTTGACAGTACGAAAAACAAATGAAAATCACACATTTGCCTAATTTGAATTTGGAATTATGTTCTTTAAAATTTTAACTTTCAATGATACCAAAACCAGCCAGATACAAATACTACAGCCAAAGAGATTTTATTACAAGTTCATACATACTATAATGCGAAAAGACTTTTTCCCCAACCTATTATAATAAAACTGTAGAAGTGTGAATTCTGTACATTAAAAATATAAAAAAAAAGAAATACCAGGGGATGTTATTAGATCGATACCTAACACAAATATGTGATTAGAAAAAAAATTGTCTGTCTGTCTGTCTGTTTGTTCAAGCATCACATAAAAACCACCGGTCCGATTACAATGAAACTTGGTATGATTATATTTTAACCTTTGGCGCACAACACTGGGTACTTTTATATCCCGGAAAAATGTCTGTTTGTCTGTGTGTTTGTGCACGCTAATTTCAGAAACGGCTTATTCGATCTGCGGTTTTCACTTATATATTGTGGTAAGTTTCACTTCACATGTAGTATTTGTTTCATGTGAATCGGTTCAGAAATAAAAAAGTTATATCAATTTAAAAATCGTATCGAACATTTTTAAGCTGTTTTGTATCTTAGTTCTATCTTTTAGGGGTTTCGTACTTAAAAGGTAAAAACGGACCCTACGGATTACTAATCCACCGCTGTCTGTCTGTCTGTCTGTCTGTCACCAGGCTGTATCTCATACATAGTGAAAGCTAGAAAGCTAACATATTCACAAATTATGTATTTCTGTTACCGCTTTATAGACAACAACATTAATTACTAAAAATAAGAAAATGAAAATATTAAGGGGTCCAAGGGAGCATACAATAAAGGTGTTATTTTTCGTATATTTTTTGCTCAATAATAAGTGCAGCAAGTAGACGCTTCAAATTTTCACACAATTTTTAGGTCTTATGTTGTATATTACCTTCCATAATAAATCTATACATCTATACTCTATACAAATAAATAAAATTGGAGTGTCTGTTTGTAATATTAAAATAACCGCTTTTTACTAAATGCATATGTGTGTAACACGGTTTAAATTCCAAAACATTTTTTTTCCAATTTTTGTCTGTCTGTCTGTCTGTCTGTTTGGCGGGGCTAATCTTGGGAACGGCTGGACCGATTTTGACGGGACTTTCACTGCCCGATAGCTGATGTGATAAGGAGTAACTTAGCCTACTTTTATCTCCATACATCCATACATACATACCTACATACAAATAAGTAGAATTCGAGTGTATCCGACATTGACGGGACTTCCACGGGTAGGTAGCTGATGTAATAAGGAGTATGTTAGGCTACTTTTATCTCCATACATCCATACATACATACATACCTACATACAAATAAGTAGAATTTTAGTGTCTCCGATTTCGACGGGATCTTTACTGGCAGATAGCTGATGTAATAAGGAGTAACTTAGGCTACTTTTATACTAACTGCGCCCACGACTTCGTCCGGGTAGATACTGAACAATCCTATTTTTTCTCACGTGGACGAGGTCGCGGGAACAGCTAGTCATTACATAAACATAGATACACCCCTAGCTTATAGAAACGTGTTAAAAATACGCACATAATATAATTTCTGGCATATAACGTGGTTTCTGTACCTAATAAAAAATGCATAAGTATGTATTTATTATATATTATTTTGATCAGATCATCTGAACTGAGCTATTTTCTTTAATAATAATTGCTGTCGACTTAATTACCTCAATGATAGAATCGGGTAAATCAGCTAATTTGGCGACATGAAGTCCTAACGAATGCGTGGCCGGTCCGGGTTCTATCTTGTGCAACAAAAGCAGTTGTTGGTCCACGACGGAAGCTTCCGCGTGAGAGTTGACGATTATACCCGGATGGAGACTGGGCAGGCGAGTGAGCTCGTGGTAATGGGTGGCGAACAAACAGAAGCATTTACTCTCCGTCGCTAGTTTCCTGTGAATGGAATCGTCATTTACTAAATTATTTAGTCAGCAAAATATTTATATTTTTACGAACTAAGACACTATTTTGTTGACGACCCGGTTAGTCCAGCGGTGCGAAACCACCGTTTGATTTGAAAGGTCGCGGGTTCGATCCCCGCACCGGAACAAATATTTGTATCGTCTACAGACATTTGTTTCGGGTCTGGGTGTTTGTGTATGTGTTGTTTGTGTACAACGGCATCCACGACACAGGTTTATATAATACCTAATGTGGAGCGGTGAGTGTAAGCGTATTTTATTTTATTTTTTTTTGTACATCTTCGTCTATTCTTTAACAAGAATTCAAAAGTCCAATTCGTTATGGCATGAACTGAGATTTAGTCTGAGGGCATGAAACAAATGCAACGAAATGTTTTTTTGAAGTAAAAACTTTAGCATCGCTGTGATTTGAAAGTCGATGAAACGAAAAAGAGACAGTAAAAGAGACAAGACATATTTTACTGGTGTTAGAGCTCCAGTGACGGAGCTCACGGGCGTAGGCACCACCGCATTACCTAATATACTTGCCGCTAAATGGTAGTGTTCAGCACTATCGTGTTCCGGTCAGGTGGTAATGTACGGCCCTGTAATTTCCGGCACAGAGGCATGACACCTTAGGCCTCAGGAGTGGTAACGCATCTGCATTTTGAACTCTGGTCCTTATGTGGGTGTCTATAGGCTGCAGTCATCACTTAACATCAATGTGAACTGCATGCTTGTTTGCCACTTTTATTAAATTAAAAAAAAAAAAATTACATATATATGTACTCCCACGTTATATTATATATATATATATATATATATAACGTGGGAGAAAATGAGACATGAAGCATACAGTGTCTCTTATGAAAATTTTTCAAGGTTTCATTTCTACCGCGTGTGAATTACACACATGTTTTTTTAAAGCAGAAAAAGGTAGTAATCTCCGTTATAAGGCAATTTTTATATGGTCTAAGGTACAATAAAAACCCACTCAGCAATAGCCCAAGCTATGCCACAGCCTTCATACGTCGATGTGCCTCGCCCTAATTCATCCACAAGAACCAAAGAATCCGGAGTCGCCGTCTGAAATAGAATTTTCATATTTTTATTATTAGCACAAAGAAAGCTTACCGAAAGAAGTGGAAATAAACAATAGCATTTCTTTATTGTAAAAATTAATCTCCGCAAATAGACGATAGGATAAATTGATATACATTGATCAAGGACTTTGGTAGCTTAGTGGTAACAGCGGCTGGATTGGTTATCCTGAGGTCGCAGGTTCGATTCCTGCCTGAAGTCAAATTTTTCTTTCCATTTTTTCTTTTATTTCTAAATTGATATAGCATCGCTCCTCTCCGGATCAGTGGAAGTCCGTCTAATTCTGCTGAAAGATGGAGTACACCTAGTACTCCAAGCGATAGAGTACTAGGTGTACTCCATCTTTCAGCAGAATTAGACGCAGAATAAGGTTCTTCAACTTTTGTACATGCACGACAGAATATTGTCAAAGATGTCTAAGACAATGTTCAATTATTCAAAACAACTACTAAAAGCTGTATGTATAGCTGTATGAATGCTGCTGACATCATCAATTTTCATTTTTATGTAATGAGGTGGCCAAAAAGAAGCTCATATTAGTGGTCAGTAAATACTGCAGACTATAAAGGTCACAAATATAAAAGTAAAGGTTCCAATACAGATACGTTGCCATTCCTGTTCTTGTTGCAGAAGTGGTTCTAGGAAAAACGGGGTGGGAAAAATTCGTAGAGCTCATAACACTCTCTTAAATCAAAGATAGAAAGCGTAAATATCAATTAAAAGTATCAAACTCATAACAAATCACACTTATGTAAGTGACGAACTCCAATGTTTTTAAAATTGCAACCGATGACCTCCAAAAACTTTTTGTTTAAGAGCGCAAGGTTGTTGAGGTCTAAGAATTTTTCTTCGTGCCAGAACAACAGGTTCGTTTTGTTAATTTCACCAGATAAATCTATAAATTGCGAGTTTTTAATAGCTTATACAATTTCTTTCCACTTTGGACCAGCATATTCCACAGTCGTAGTTTTTTATAGAAGTTTCATTTTATTGTATTTTTTATTTTTTTTTATTTTATTGCATGTATCGTTATCATAAACGTTGACCTTGTGGTACACCGGCTTGGGGTTGTTGCACGATAACCGTTAGATAACTAAACGGGGCAGAGGGCGGTGTAGCGGTCAGCCATAAGTACTTCACGCTGCCTGGATATGATATTTATGCATTAACTGTACATATAGACTACCAAATTGATACGGAACCACACTAGAGGAGCGTGATATATAACTTCACTGTGAAAAATTCACAGTGATCTGAAGTCGTAAGCGATCACTGTGACTTATCGCGAAATAACGTCGTTCCAAGGAACGACCATTGTTATTTGTTCCATCAACGTTCCAGTATGTGGCGTTCTTCAGTCACTCACATCACAAGGAACGAAATGAACGTTACTAACGCCTACGAAATCGAATGCGCTGGCTTGAGTGATTGAGTGTGAAGGAGTTGCATGCAGTTAGTCGGAATACCTTTCATAGTTAACCTATTCATAGAAAAGAAATGTATATTTTGGAAATTATTATGAAAATAAAATGATATTACCTACATAAATACTTAATTAGTTGAATAAAGATTCTCGAATAATTATTATTACTGTACAAACATTTAGGAAATAATTTACAATACATCTTTAGAATTATTTATATAATCATGCTAAAGTAATATCAATACAAATAAATAAAATTGGAGTCTCTGTTTGTAATATAAAAATAACCGCTTTTTATTAAATGCATACGTATGTATACACGGTACATATACCAAAACATTTTTTTTTACAATTTTCGTCTGTCTGTTTGTTCCCGCTAATCTCGGGGACGGCTGAACCAATTTTGACGGGACTTTCACTGGCAGATAGCTAGAGTAACCTAGGCTACTTTTATACTAGCTGCGCCGACTTCGTCTGGGTAGATACTGAACAACCATTAATACTCATACTACATCATTAAAGTCATGTTGCTCGTGTCCCGTTAAAATCGGTCCAGCCGTTACAAAGCGTCCAGCGGGAACAAACAGACAGACAGACAGACAAAAATTGTAAAAAATGTTGTTTTGGTATATGTACCGTGTATATATACATGTGCATTTAGTAAAAAGCGGTTATTTTAATGATACAAACAGACACTCCAATTTTATTTATTTGTATAGATTAGAATTTTAAAATCTCTAACTGAAGTAACGTTAGTACAGAACTTTAGTCAATAGCAGCTTGTAACGTTTGTCACATGAACCATGTTATTTAGATTTGCCTTAACTGTGACGTGCGTGATTGACATGACAAAGTCACGGTGATAAACTGTGACTTTTTAGGAACTGTCACAGCGGTCACTGCGATTCCAAAGTAACGTATTTGCCTACGTCTAAACCACACCGCGGACACTCCGCCAAAATTCCATACAAACGCTTAATTTGGTTTCTATTAGACAGACATCAATCAGTGACGTGTATTTACACGCGCACCTGTGTGCGTAGCTCGTACAAAATACCAACCGTCGCCCATAAGAGGGGAAGGGGTTGAGTGATGCGGGCGAATCGGGCGGGACGTCGAAGTGTCCATTCTATACGTAGTATTATTACATATTCTCTGACGGAACCCAATCTATAAATAGGGAACTCATCTAATAAATATTATCTTCAAATCTATAACAACAAGAGTTGGTAGTAACTAAGTGACGTCTAAACGAACCCAACAAATTGTGAAATGGCAGTAACTTTTAATTCTTTGATAGAGGTAAAAGCAGAGTTAGTGGTAAGATTATTGAATATTACTCCGAAGAGTAAAAAGATGGAAGCGCTAAATGGGAATTTGTTGCAGCATTACACTGGTGACAGAGCTCTAATAGCGGAGCTCGAGGACGTACGTACCACCGCACTAACTGATCTAGTTGCAGCTAAATGCCATTATTCAGCCCTATCGTGTTCCAGTCGTTGCGCATGTCCGAGGTATGGCCACGACGCCGACAGTAGCGAGTAGGAAAAAAACAGCGTGATCTATTAAAGCGGCTTCACAATTTTTGCGGCTCCTAAATGGGCGATTAGAGAACGCATTCATAGTAGAACGCAGGCGAGGTATAGTCAAGGTAGTAAAAGGTAGACGACAGCCAGCGTGCGATTAATAAAAACATGATCTCGCATTATGGTTTGCGGCTCTTAGACAGCCGATAAGAGTACGCAGTCGCAGTACCTATACGGATAAGTGACAGTAGGAATACCGTGTATAATGAAATGAAGGATAACTAAAGCACTTACCGCCAGTATAGCTGCAGCTTCCAGCATTTCTAGCATGAAGGTACTATGTCCACAGCTCTCCCGGTCTGAAGCTCCCAGTCGGGCGCATAGAGAACGCAGGCGAGGTATGGTCGCGGCGGTAGCGGGTATCAGACAGCCAGCGTGCGCTAGTAAAGCGGCTGTCCCGCAAGATCGCATCCAAGTCGACTTGCCACCCATGTTCGCGCCGGTCACTATGTGCATTATACTGGTACCTGTCGACAAAATTCAATATTAATAACTTGTGTATATTTCTGCGTAGTAAATGCTTTTCCCTATTACTTTGTATAGTATCCAACAAGAAATATTGCATATCGAGCCTGCGAAAGAGACAATCGGCTAGCTTCGGCTTTGTAGAGAGTTATCACTGCCTACGTAAGCACTGATAATCAAAACTTGATCAAAATGGTCGACAAACGTCACATAGTTAAGGCACACCGTGGACACTCCCCCAAAATTCCATACAAACGCTTAATTTGGTTTCTATTACACAGACATCAATCAGTGACGTGTATTTACGCGCACCTGTGTGCGTAGCACGTACAAAATACCATCCGTCGCCCATAATAGGGGAAGGGGTTGAGTGATGCGGGGGAATCGGGCGGGACGTCGAAGTGTCCATTCTATACGTAGTATTATTACATATTCTCTGGTTAAGGTGCGAAAGAAATAACGTTCTACAGACCCGAAATAAGCCGAAGTCTCTTTCATAATGTAGATGTACAGTATTTCTTGTTGGATACTGTACGCAATACTTTTATGTTTAAGGTACCATTTGGTAATTAGTAGCGAAGCTCATTGACATTCGTCGGTGACGTTCTCAAACATTCAGAAAACCAATACCACTTATTACTCGAACTTGGTCTTCAGGATAAGCATTTTTAATACACAATAGTTCTATTTACTATCATTAAAAATCCAGGTGATTTTCTATAAACATATATTTATATTTTTCTTATAAACATACCCCTTTTAAAGACTACGTCATTCGGTATATAAGACACTCCTTCTTGTACTTCCAAACAGGGGTGACGGACGTCCTTCAGTACGAACTCATCAAGATTCTCAGTAATAACAGGACGGCAGTATGGCACCGGAGCAGAGGAAGCGGCTACCGAAAACGATACCAGTACATCTAGTCGAGCTACGATGTGCGACAAACAGAACAGGCATTCTGAATAGCCAGCTGAAAAATGAATATAATAATTTTAGTATTTGAAACTTATTTGCATCAAAACCTAATGTGATAACTTTATTATGGGAACTATTAAAGTTGCCACAACAAACGGGTAATGCTCGGAAATAGACGCAGACCGGACTCCCTTAAAATGAAATAGATTTACATTTCCACCGTATATTTCAATTCTGTTATGTTGCCAATGCCATCTAGTGGAGGAGCACACACAAGAATTAGAAGTACCAGAATAAATGCGCGTAATAAAGCCCGGTTTCCATCGTTTGTCGGCCTATTTCTCTACCTGATTATGTATAAAAAAACTTGTATTTAGAACGAGGCCACCTTTTCTAAGTTAGTTGGAACCAGAATGTACGAGTAACAATGAAATAGAAAATTATACAAATTATAAATATTTGCGGTCAAAGACTAGTGGGATAACAGCTGCTTTCAAATACCTATTATGACATAAAAACCTCTATTTTGTAGATAGTACGTAATAGTTTATATACATACAGAGTCAATTAAATGAATTAATCTATCGTTTATTCTCATTCTTTCACTATTTATGAGCTTCTGAACCTTAATCAAGAGGCCATAATCATCATCATCATCATCATTTCAGCCAAAAGACGTCCACTGCTGGACAAAGGCCTCCCCCAGAGAATGCCACAACGAACGGTCCTGGGCCGCCCTCATCCAACGATTGCCCGCGACCTTCACCAGGTCGTCGGTCCACCTCGTGGGGGGCCTGCGCCTACGCTTCGTCTTCCGGTACGCGGTCGCCACTCCAGAACTCTTCTGCCCCAACGGCCGTCAGTTCTGCGAGCTATGTGCCCTGCCCACTGCCACTTGAGTTTCGCTATTCGGTGGGCTATGTCGGTTACTTTGGTCCTCATGCGGATCTCCTCATTTCTGATTCGATCTCGCAGAGTAACTCCGAGCATAGTCCTCTCCATTGCTCTCTGAGTGACCTTGAGCCTTCTTATGAGGCCCATAGTGAGCGACCACGTTTCAGTTCCGTATGTCATCACTGGCAACACACACTGGTCAAAGACCTTCTTCTTCAGACACTGCGGTAAATTGGACGAGAAGATATAACGCAGCTTCCCGAACGCTGCCCATCCGAGTTGGATTCGGCGATTGACCTCTTTCTCGAAGTTGGACCTACCTAACTGGACCGTTTGTCCCAGGTATACGTAATCGTCAACAACTTCGAGTGTAGTACCCTCGACCATAACAGGAGGCCATAATAATATGATATAAATACATCTTGTGATCTTACCCGCAATACCAATGATTTCTGTAACAACTTTGTCCTGTTCCTTTTCATATGTGGCCTTCGTTTGTATGTAGTCCTCTGTTATATTGTCCAAATTATTTGTTTTAAACCTAACACCTCCCTTTACTGCATCTATAATGGTGTACTTTTTGTTGCCTCGCAGTGTCTGTTCTTCTTTCATTGTGACTCTAAAACATAATGGATAATGTAAATACCTAAATAAAAATAACAAGTAAACATTTGTATGCAGATTTATAACGACATTGTAAATACAGATCTATTGCGCAGCGCCTATCTATAATTGGCATGCAATTTGATTATCTGAAATAAAAAATTGTAAATAAGTGAAAACAAACTGGAAGTATAAATACAGATGCATTTACGTGGATGTCCAAATGCAAATACGATGCAGATAGTCTGCCTATGTCAGGAATTGCGCTTACGAACATTGTATTTTAGTGATAGATAAAACAAGATAATCAGCATGCAAGCCTATATCCTCTGATTTTTACACTGCAGACCACTAAGAAAAAATATCCATACCATATTTCGTTGGTGTACAGTTTAAAATTGCGTACAATTTTAGAGCTCATTGAAATTAAGACGATTTTTATTGAAATAAATCAATTTTTACGTATTCATCTTATTGGGTAGATTTCCTGGGACCATGAAAAGCTAAAAAGCACCCGAAACAGGGTTGATTTTAAAAATAATTTTAGTTTAATATACGCTAGACAAATTGGTAAAAATATTTTTATTTCAATGACTATAGCTCAAAAACCTAAGAACACATCTTAATTTTAGAGCTGGTGAAATGCAATGCACAGTGATGTGTAACATAACACAAGCAAGTTAAATGAAGTTGTGAGTACCTAAAATAGAACCCATTTTGTGGATTACTTTCGAGCTTAATTGTTTTGCCTGCATCCAACCCCAAATCCCTAGCTGCCTTGTTAAGTTCCTTCTCGGCTGACGATTGCAGCTGCGCGAGTTGTTCACTCAGGTTTTGCAATTGTTCATCAAATGTTGATTTCACCAAAAAATCACCTGGAATATTATTTTTGCACAGTTAATTTATTATTATTATTACAATATGTAGTGTGCTTAAGAGGGCAGTCTGCGAGCGTGGGAATTTATTTTTGAACGCACACATAGAAGTTTTCTACTCTCACAAATACATCACGCAGTATAGTATACGTACGCTAGGAAGTGACAAGAACTGACATTCTATTCATTATTCTATTACCTACAAAACTTGCAAAAACAGGATCGTGTCAAGTTGCCGGCGTTTGTTTGTTGAAATTCAGTGTTCTAAAATTAAAAATAGAATAATAAATAGAAATGTTTAATGAAATTTTAATTTCAGATGAAGTTAGAAAATATAAAAAAATAATATAAATAACTATGCCATAGGCTTTTATTTCATTTGCTTATCACGCCCTATTTTTTTCAAGACGGTAAAAAAAGTCATCCAGTATATATATATATATATATATATATATATATATATATATATATATATATATATATATATATATATATATATATATATATACTGGATATATATATTTATTTATATACTTATCTATAATATGTTATAATTATAATCATCCAAATTTGTTTCATTTATTATAATGTCATCCTCTACTTTTAACCAGTGTTGCACCTACATCGTTGATTTCTACACAACTCATTGGTTGACTAGTAGAAAACGCCTAGTGGCGTTAAGTCCGCCATATGTATATTTTATGTGCATAAAAGTATAAATAAATACTCAATTTTCCTTTTTTTTTATTGTCATGTAGTCGTCAGAGTACGGCTTTGCAATTGTATCCAATACTCGCGCCCCACCTCATAGCAAGAAAACAATCGACGGACGACGGACGGACGTGCGCTCTCCTTGAACACTGGTTTGGCACTGCTTGATTTTGACGGCCGTGCTCTATTATAAAATGAAAAATGGCCAGCGATTTCTCCATAGAAAAATATATGATATTTAGACGAATATAACTGTTTTTCTGTTCAATTAAACGAAAAAAACGAACGGTGATTGTATTCTTTATACTTTCGTCTCACGATTAAGCCAAGAATATTTTTAAAATATGAATCGGAAATAGTATAAATATTGCCAATAGAAAAGGTCGATTTCGATGTTTTTCATAATGTTTATGATTTTTTTTTAGAAAATTATAACCGATCTCAAAAATCTAACGCGGTGTTATTGTTGGCAGACTTATTGAGCGTCTGAGATATTTTTTGGTGTTGTTAGTATAGCGGATTTCATAATATTTTGCAAACCGTAAACCCCTATTCTCGCGTTTTCAGGAACGGCCCCCTTAACACTATTCATACCACCAAAATATAAATAGTGAAGGCCTGTTACCAACATAGGTTTAATAAATAAAGATGGTTTTCATATTTTACTGGTGGTAGAGCTCCAGTGACGGAGCTCGCGGGCGTAAGCACCACCGTATTACCTAATATACTTGACGCTATGGTAGTGTTCAGCACTATCGTGTTCCGGTTAGGTGGTAATGTACGGCCCTGTAATTTCCAGCACAGAGGCATAACACCTTAGGCCTCAGGAGTGGTAACGCATCTGCATTTTGACCTTGGTCTTTGTGTTAGTGTCTATAGGCTGCAGTCATCACTTAACATCCATGTGAACGGCATGTCTTTTTCCCACCTTCGTTACATAAAATACTGACATTTAGCGTGTTTCTTCTGTGTAAATAAATTGAACAACCTAATAAGAAAAAGGTTGTCAGACAAAAACTAACAAATCAATAATATGTAACACAGTAGTGTCATCTAGTGCAATCTTATGCAACTACAACACATGCATAATATTACACAGCTTCTTTTCTTCAGACGACTGTAATAGTTTAACAAGATGAAATATAGATGTCACATAATTCTTAAACAAGTATAGTCGGCATCACTTAATAAATATTTAAAACTGTTGCAACAATAATATTATTTATGTAAAATCACGGCCCGGAAAATGTTCTTGTAATTAAGCGTTTGAAAGGGGTAAACACTAAAGTTGAACTCATTTTAGTGTTAACCATTACTTTGGGTTAATCTTTATTCTTTTTGACTAAGTTAACCTAAACTAATCGAACTTGGTTTGAGACAGGGTTTTGAGAGGGTTTGTGATGGGATTTTTTAATATTCGATTTCGTTCTCAAAAGTTCAGCCAAAAACCAGTTACCAATATAAGTTGTGAGAAGGTTTATGGGTTAACGCAAATTAATTCAAACTAAAGTGAAAACCTCATAAGAGGTTTAGGCTAATGCATAACAGAATATAAGGGTTTCTGAAAAGTGCTAAAAAAAGGCTTAAAAACCCTTTCAAGGATAAGCGGTTCTGGGCCCTGTGTTAAATACAGTAATTCCATACCTACCACTAAACTTTATTTAGCTAAAAATTCTACAGCACCTCTATCCACAGCTTCCATATCAACAGTTGTCTCAATCATTTGCAGGAATTTTTCCAAGTCTTCATTTAATTCTGAGATTGGTTCGGCCAATGAAGAGTGGACAGTCGAATTTTCGGCCTCTGCTAAGCATTGTAGTAACGAAGGTAGTCGTTTGATCGCCTGGTAAGTGTCAATGTTTTAGTGATAAATTATTTTGGAAGGTCCGAGAGTTTCCTGAGTGTACCTTATGTATAAGCGGAGTAGATAAGGAGCTAATAATCTATATTTTGACTTCAGACAGTTAAATTTGCATGTCCATAAGAGAGAAAAAGATATAGAATAATAAGTACGTAGTGTACTCCACAATTCTCCTCTCTCATTAATAGAAATATATACATACAATGTTTAATTTGTATTGTTTATAGGGTCCGATTGAATAGCAAATAGTGTCTACATAATATTTGTTATTGCTTAAATTTTCGCTTAGTCTAATGTATATTTTGAGATATTAATTAAGGTTAGCAACTTAAATTGAAACATACATCACAAAGCTAAATGTACTTCATACCTGGTAAATACGATAACAATCGTGTAAATTAGCCTTCTTTCGAGTCAACCGCCTGGCCAAAGACTGCAAGTCGGGCATTCGTCTCAAATGGTCATCGTGTAGTTGCAAACGAAGTTGCGAGTTGTTGGCAAGTAACTCTACGATATCGAGACGCTCGTTTATGAGGTTTATGTCTCTAAGTGGCTGTCGTAACCATTGGGCAAGAAGTCTGAAAAAAACATTTTATAAATTAATTGTTGACAAATAAGTCTAATTATTGTGTATATCGCCAAAGTAGTGTTCGGGACTATAGTTTGCCGGCTAGATACCAATATCATCATCATCATGACTTAGCTGAAATTAGTCTACTGCTGAACAAAAGCCTTCATCAAAAATGGCCTACATCAAGAAGGAGAGGAGAGAGGGGAAACATGCCTTAATCGGCACGCTTCGCGAGCGGATCGCAGCGGCGGCAGTTTTATCGCTTCTGCACATACCTATCCTCCCTACCCACCTATCCTATTATTATTATTGGAATGGTTTGACCGCCAATGTTTGAACGACTAACTGCACTTATTCTCGTGGAGTCGGTCGCTATAAATGACATGATGCTATTGTCATCATCATCATCATCATCATCAGCCTATAGACGTCCACTGCTGAACATAGGTCTCCCCCAGAGACTTCCACAATGACCTATTCTGGGCGGTCTGCATCCAACGGCTCCCCGCAACCTTAATTAGGCCGTCGGTCCATCTCGTGGGGGGCCGTCCTGTACTGCGTCTTCCTACACGTGGTAGCCACTCGAGAACCTTTCCTACCCATCGGTTATCGGTTCGTCGAGCGATGTGGCCTGCCCATTGCCACTTCAATGTACTAATACGCCGGGCTATGTCGGTTACTTTAGTTTTTCTACGAATATCTTCGTTCCGGATTCTGTCCCGTAGAGAAACTCCGAGCATAGCCCTCTCCATAGCTCGTTGAGCGACTTTGAGCTTTTTAATAAGACCAACACTAAAAGACCACGTCTCAGAGCCATATATCATCACTGGCAACACACATGCATTAAATACTATTACATTATATTACATTACATTAGATGCTATTGTATTATCCCGCAATAAATACTATCGCAGAGATAAAATAGCTTAGGCCTCAGTAGTAGCACCGCACCTGCATTTTTACCTTTGGTTCTTGTGCAGAAATCTTCAAACTACAGTTACCATTCATATTTTGGTTGCTTACATTATTACATTAAAGCTTTGTATGGGTACTCGTCTGTAAAAATCTTTTAAAATGGGGAAATGGAGGAATTTGTAAATAATTGATTCTTTCCATAAAATACAAATTTTTTTAGTTTCTTTTTAATTTATCATGTGTTTTTGATAATGATTACTGGTTATTCACTCTAGGTTAGTTTAAAAAAATGACTCTCCAGGAGCCTAATTATATGAAATAAATGAATAAAAATAAAAAAATAAAATACAAAAAAAAAGATTGACTGATTCATAAACCCAAAATTAAGTATATAGCGGAGTATTATACTCTAACCGTGAGTTTGCATTGATGAAACATTCACATAAAAACATGTTAAAATGATAGTTTTGAGAGCAGTGCGAACGCACCAACAAGACATTTATCGCAAAACATACTTTATGCGACGAGTTGCGAATCATCATCGTGTTTAATGTTTTTAGTGCAAACTTGGGGCGCACCGCGGACACGCCGACAAAATTCCATACAAACGCTTAATTTGGTTTCTATTACACAGACATCAATCAGTGACGTGTATTTACAGGCGCACCTGTGTGCGTAGCACGTAGTAAATACCAACCGTCGCCCATAAGAGGGGAGAAGGTAGATGCGGGGCAATCGGGCGGGACGTCGAAGTGTCCATTCCATACGTAGGATTATTACATATTAGGATAATAGGATTATTATTCTCTGCTAGGGGTAACTCTAATTGGGAATGTAATATGAAAACCTATATCATTATAAAGCGGTAACCTATATAAACCTTTTTCATGCAAATATCATTGATATTAAGTACATATTTTTATTACTTATTGATAAAAAGTATTATTAAAACAGTCGATGTAATTAATAATGATACATGACCGACTGACCGAGAGTAGAGAACAACACTTTGCGACGGCCTCAAATAAATGGAACTAGGTCATAAACAAGATAATCCTGATTAATATTCTTTACAATTCGCATGAAACATTAAAAAACAACGGCAATCTAATATTTTCCTCAAATTAACAGAGATGTGTACATAATATAATTTAAATTCATGCACATATGCAGGATGTCCCCGAAATCAACGATAAACCGAAAACGGGTGATAGGCCAAGTCATGACAGTTATTAGAAAAATGTGAAAAAATATATATGTCATGTATTTTTCATATTAAAAGGATTTAAAAAAATATCGGAAACACGGACATCCTATGATGATCATTCAAGTCCTAAGACTATAAATATTACTTTTTTGTAATATTTTTTTGTGTATTGTAGTCATGACCAACCCTTCTGTAAATTACAGTTTATAATTACAACATACCTGCCTCGGTTTTCAATAAAATTGTGTATTTTTGCCCAACATTAAATTCCAAAATAATTACTACACCCAACTTTAATCGTCTGTACTTTAAAATGTTTTTATCGTTGATTTCTGGGACAACCCGTATACTTCCACCATTTGACATTTTTCTTCTTTATCATCGTTGTGATTTGAAAGTCGATGAAACGAAAATGCGACAGTGAAAAGAGACAGATAAAGTCTAATTTGCAATGTTTTTGATGAACGGCAACTTTTTCAATAGTAAATTGACTAGTACTTGGATGTCTAAAGTCCAAAGTAAGTGTGTGCAAAACTTAAACGCGTCTGTGAAGTTAGTTACAAGTCGCTGTGAAAAAGGCGATTTTATGGTATAGGAAAGATACGCGAGGGGAAAAATGACAGTTCGCTTTCATAAAGCCATCATTGGAACTCCTATTTCTCATCTGTGTCGTCGTTGCGAGCTAAGAGCACGCAAAGTTTACGCGTTAATATTATATTTTGCGCGTACTGTACCAACCGCTAAATAGACACACAGGCGAGGCTTAAGAATGGTAAACATTAAGTTATCTAGTATTTATGTAGATTTTTCTATTATTTACTTACCGTTTTCCTTGCTGCGTGCGACATCTATCGAGCAAACCAAGCAAACTTCTCGAAGGCGCGTGGTTAGTGTCATTTATCTCCGGGAAAACGTTGAGAGCAGTTAGAGCAGCCGCGTCCAAATGTAGGAAACAATCAGCTTGAATCGTGTTCAGACGAAACCTGCAAAATGAAATTTTCTGTACCTACATGATATTCTATTGTAAATACAATTATTATAAACAACACAATTTAAATATTCAGTTAGGTAATTTCTGTCGCAGAAGTAAAACAACTATAGCCAACATCTGTATTTGCCCCCTGGTTTTTACATGTACTGCAGTATACTTGCTCCTCTTACCCTCCATAGGTATTAACTACGTACTTATTGGCCACCTTTTTACAAAATGAGCCTGATGAACCATGCTGTCGGCCATGGCTGCATGTGCTATTGGTCATATTGTCAATGTCAATAATTAATTAACTTTATATTTAAGCTGTATTGGCATATTTTAATATGTAAAAGGTTTGATCTATTGGTTGATAAAACATGACCTATGAAGATCAATTTGATTAAGATAATATATAAAGCAAGGTAAAAGACACAGTTACTATATATCTTAAGGTTTTAATTCGATACATTAGGAACTAATCAGGTCAACTAAAGACTCTCGGCCCAAATAGTCTTCGAACATACTTTTCTAAGAATAAATGAATAGTCGATTTGTAAGACTTGATTTCAAAGAAAAATCAATTCATGTCGAGGTAAGGTGTATGTGTAACACCTCAATGTATTTCTTTTATATGGCAAAACCACTGTGAGTATGCAACATGACAAAGCACAAACATATGCAATATTATATTGCCATATATTGCAATCATGTGAACGGATTAAGTTATACGGATCTGTTGTGATTATGATTACTATCATCATCGTCAATTTATCACGTTTATAATATCAGGGTTTTTTGATCAAACAGACTGTTTGAAGTAAGAACATAAAAATTGTTTCATAGCGTCAAAAATATATAATCACAGTTTCTTCGATATATTATACATAACAGAAAAACGAGTACCCATCGATTTAAAAACCTTTTTTATAGCTTATAATAAATCATGAAGAAAAAAAAACCTATGCATTAGTCCATGAATAAATCAACGTTTACCTAACTTCATCCTTTTTCGTTTTTCGTCTGTACATAGGACAAAACATAGTAAATCTTCTAAATTTGGTAGTTGTTTTTGCAATATTTAGGATGCAGTAACGTTAAATCAGTTACAATAGTAGGAGAGCCCAAGACGGAATTATTACAGTTTACATTGATGGTAAGTAATAATGCAGCCTATTCGTTGCCACTCCTGAGGCCTAAGGTATTATGCCTCTGTGCCGGAAACCACAGGCCGCGCAATAGCACCTTACCGGAACACGATAGTGCTGAACACTACTATAAGTAGTAGCGGCAAATAGATTAGGTGATGTGGTGGTGCCTACGCCCGCAAGCTCTGTTACTGGGGCTCTACCACCATATATTCTGAGGGAGTAAAATGTGCCCAAATAAGCTCCTATTGTATCCAAATCAGACGATTCGGAAGTGATGTGAAATCGAAGGGATCATATGATTTTTTTTATATATATTTTTTATATATATATTTTATACATATTTTTAATTACGCGCGAGTAACTGCAAAAATCCACACCCCTACTATATTTTTATACGTATGTATGTATGTATGTATCTTCACGCCAGGTCCCTAACGGGGTAGGCAGAGAGTGTAGAGCGCCAGACGCCGATTTTTATACGTACCTGCCAAAATTTGTGCTTTCATTCAATAATGAAGTATACTTAATAGCAGCAGCTAGACTCGTCATAGCAAACTCTTTTTGAGTCTCAAGAAATGTATTAGCATCTTGTTGTTGATTATTCTTAAACTTCAGCAGCCGATTCAGATCCTGTATCAGACCTTCTGTAGAAAATTCACTCTTTTTCAACTTAGTGACTGTCACATTCGCTCTTTCCATCAACTTTTTAAAAGATTTGAACTGAAATAGCAACACATAATTTTTAAGTACAATACGCGCAAAATTAAGTCGTATTCCACCATGAAGTTAGACAAGTCGCTGTGAGGAAGGCAATTTATTGGTATAGAAGGGTACACGAGGAGAAAAAAGGAGTAGTTTCCTTTCATAAGGCCAACATTGAACCTCGCTTTCTTTCTCGCCTGTGTCGTCGTCGCGAGTTAAGGGATTAGCCCAAAGTTTACGCTGCCAACTTTACTCATTGTACGCCCTACTGCATCTGTTCTTGTTGTTTGGTTGACAGGGGGGGAGGGGGGGGGGGGGGGGTAGGACTGACACCACGGCCACATCAGGCATTTATGAATAGGGGTATAATTATCTAGTACTTAGTTTTGAGACAAGGCTGAAGACAAATTATTTGGATTAGGAACTGATATTAACTACTGAGAAGAACTCACATCTACCGCTGTTAATGACAGATACTTTTTCATTGCGTTTTTATATAAATGGTGTCTAACTCAATTCCAGATCAAAACTGGCATCAATCGCTTTATTAAGTGGCATTATGTTGTTGTGTGTTTTTTCTCAAAGAATAATTATTGTATGAAATATAATACATTTTAATTTTCACTCTTATTTGATAATTTATCATATCATGTATAGTTTTATTGCAGATATTTTTGCTCTTTTACATCTTTTTAATAGATATCTAACAGAAATTATTTAATTTAAACAAAGAAAACGATTCTACAGTAATACGGCCTGTCATGTTTATGTAAGAAATAATAAGCAACAACAATAATATAGTGATCCCTATTGATGTCACTATTAATATACAAATAATTTCAAGGAAATAACATACAAAACAATATCCAATTAGTTCAGTACTCACATCGTCGTTATCGCTCTGAACAACTATGCATTCGGAGGGCGCCATTTGAACTGTAATTGTCTCTAATTCAGTCAGAAGGTCATCGTCTGTGAACTCCGACACTGACATCTCGTAATCTGCGCCCGTTACACACGCCACCCCTACTAGGCGACCCTGAAATTTTTAGTTCGTATTTTTAGTAAGTAATACGCACATCTTATTACATATATATTTAGTGTGTGCGTTTTTTACCGTCTATACAATGGCTCTGCTGAACTGTTTGAGCACAGTCACATTTCCTACGACGCACTACCCGAGAGTAGAGAATATGTAATAATACTATGTATAGAATGGACATTTCTGGATGTCTGTGTAATAGAGACCAAATTAAGCGTTTGTATGGAATTTTGCGGAGTGTCCGCAGTGTGCCGAGAGGAGGTTCCACTTAAATAGTAGTATTTGTACGGCCCTGTAATTTTCGACACAGAGGTATAACACCTTAGGTCTCAGGAGTGGCAACGCATCTGCGATTTGACCTCTGGTCTTTGTGTGGGTGTCTGTCATACGCTGCAGTCTTCACTTAACATCAATGTGAACTGCATGCTTGTTTGACGCATGGCAGAGCTCAACGGTTCAACGGTCAGAAACATGTCATAAAATATAGACTACAGGAACATCGTATAGTATCTAGCCAGCAAGAAATATAGCACATCGAGCCTATGAAAGACACAATAGGCTAGTTTCGACTTCGTAGAGCGTTATCTCTGCCGCACACACACTGCCTACGTAAACATTGATAGTCCGGTATTGGTCAAAACTTGATCAAAATGGTCGACAAACGTCACATAGTTGGTTAAAAAAGAGAACGCTCTACAGACCCGAAATATGCCAAAGTCTCTTTCCTCAAATTGATGTGCCATACTTCTTGTTGGATATTTTACCATATTTGTAAACTATTTACACTTGCACGCATACCGTACTTACGTACGCACGCATATGTTACAAAAGATATCTCTCTCAATATCTTGACTGTGCGAGGATCAAAATGAAATAATAGAAAATCAAATGGCGGATTAGGAACGTAATTTATATTTCTCCCTGATCATTGCCTTGATTCGAAACAAGCGGCGATATAATATAATTAACATATTTGTGATACCTTATCACTTGGTCAATTTACTAAACAAATGTATAATATTATGTTAATGCTATCATGGTCAAGTTTAGATAACGAGGATGTTATTATAAATATTACCATTCGAGGAACAATACATGGCATTCGTTTTTATTTTTTCTAGTTTTTTTTCTTAATTGGTGAATTCTCAGTAACTATACTGATTTGGAAATGTGCCCGACAAATAACAACATTTAATCTCATCTAAGAAATATGTTTAACAAAGAGCGATATCGAATTCTTATGATTATAAACATCAGTTTATAAATATTGTATTGCGTCAAATAATTAGAATGTCTACCTTTTATCGTAAGGTGGTAATTTAAAACCCCATCATTACTGACATAGAGTCGTGACAGATTTGTTTAGAGCAGAGGTTCCCAAACTATTTTTTCTCCTTTCAATTTTTTTCTGGTTTCTGTGGACCCCCTTGCTAACATTTATATCACTTTCCCATATATCCCATTTTTATTTATGCATATACATAGACCCCATCGAGTCTCCCATAGACCCCAGGGGGTCTACATAGACCACTTTGGGAATCACTGGTTTAGAGTAATAAAAACAAATAAAAATGCCTCTACACTCACAGCCCCACACTAGGAATAAAACCTTCGACGTGGAGATTTGGCGGGAACGCGGGAAAGAGCTCTGTCGCACATTGTTTTTCGAAACTTGTGTAATATCATGTTTTTGTGTAAAAAGATGGGCTTTTATCATAATGCATTCGATAACGTGCACGGGTGCAGAAAAGTGACATTATGTAGTGAAAAGTGAATTTGCGTGTTGCCTCCAAAACTTCGTAAAAACTCCTAGTAAAGTCCCTATCACTTTACTGGAGCCATCTTCATCTTCCATATAGATATTCATAATCATAAAAAATGAAGATAATAAAAATTACCCATCGGCTGTAAAGGACTTGAATTCATAGCCGTAAAACAAATTATTAAAAAAAAAACCTCCGACGTCGTCGCCAATGTAGTCAAGAAACTCGCCGCTTATCCAAAATCAATCAAATATAGCTTTTATTACCATTACATAAGGTACCCTTATGATCAAGCGGTGTTCCTTGATCCTGATCCTGAAAATCACACATAACAAGCATCCAGGTGCGGTGCGGAGATGGAGCCCGCGACCCTCGGATGAAGTGGTCGACATTCACTGCTGGATCGTCAAACAAGGAATAACAATAATTTACAATGTGTAGATACCAGTATGCACGGACTACAACACTTATTTACTTGCCATCAATGTCAACTGCTTTGTCGAATAATACAATCTTTAAAAATAATAATAGTGTACTTTGTTTTCTTTTTGTATGGTCCGATTTCTACTAAACGACTCTTGAAAATTATTTTGTTTGAAGAGCTAAATACTCTAGGTTCCATATTATCATCAAGTTGGAACCACTTGATGGCATTATAGGGAAATCGATGAAGGGCCATTTAGTGTGTCAGTTGAGTTTTCTTATCTTTTTAACGTAGGTATTTGCATCTGAGAACTATCAATTCATGCTAGCTGAGCTTAACTGGTGGTAGAATTTCAAAGCACCTAATCTATCTGCCTCCAAATGGTAGCGTTCAGCATTATAGTGTTCCGCTTACTATGGCCCCGTAATAACTACCACAGACACTTAATAACTTAGGTCTCAGGGGTGACAACGCATATGCATTTTGACCTCTGGTTTTTGTGAAGATGTCTATAGGCTGCAGTCATGATTTACTGACTGGAAACTAGCTTTCCACCTTCGTGACTTAAAAAAAAACTGATAATGGATGCCCCACTGACGAAGGAAATAATACTGCAATATGTGGACAGAAAATATAAAACACTTTTTAAATTGACGTGGACGCATTTTTCGCGTTTAATTTTCAGTTTTTTAATCATGCTGACTAAAAGTGTTGTTATGTTATCATAATTTCAAATAATAATATGATTAATCAAGTCCAACTCAGAGGGTGAGGAGTCTTGGCAGGAACCTTGAAAGATGCGTGTGGTGCTCTTATTTTATTTCATTTTATTGGCGTATTTTTGAGTTATATCAAATAAAGTTGGTGGCATTTTGTTTGATATAGGCCTATTACAGTGCTCTTGTATAATGAAATAGAATAACAGTGCGAAAACACGTTTTTTCGGGTTGCCTCCAAAACTTCATTGTAAATGTCCTGGTAAAGTAGCCGCTTTACTCGAATTATTGTGACTCTGACTAACGGACTGTAAAATTGACTGACTAACTCTGACTTTTACGTTGCTTAATACGAATACGAAATATCGTTTTACTTGACACTGGCAATATGCATAACAAGCAATGCCATAAATTAAAAAAAAAACTCAGAGGGATTTCCTTTACATTGCAATCATTACCTTGCTAACTGTATCAGTTTTTATATTGACAGCCATCAGACACGGGGAATGATCACTGCTGGCCCCGAGTCCTTCTCCCAACACCTCTTCTAACTGAGAGAGACACCCGGGCGATCCTTTGTACTTGATTACCCATTCACTACCTTTTATCGAACCTTCCGCTACGTATATTTCCACTCTATAACGTCTTACCTGAAATTAATAAGGGATAAATAAGGATGAGAATAATCAGGATAAAAGATCAAAAGTAAATAAGTACTTATTTTAATAAGAATTTACTTTATTGTACATTAAATAAAAACGAAAAACAAGAAAAAAAAGTAGGTAGTACAATAGGCGGATTTATAAAAAGACATATTTACCAACAAAAGTTTTCTTATAAGTATCTCGAAATTTCCTTTGGACAATACTAAGTAATCCAACCGGTTGGGTTCGACACCCATCTTCTTGATATTTGAAATAGACGAGAAGACTTCCCGGGCCGACGTGGTAGCATCCACACCGTGTACAGAGTAATAATCATTGCGGTCGAAAATCCTCACTGTCGTCGGTGGTTTCTGGAAAAAACAATTTAACATTGAATATTTTTTTATGTCATTGGGTGGCAAACAAACATACAGTTCACATTGATGTTAAGTGAATATTGTACTTCAATGTAGATGCGTTGCCACTCATATCATATCTAAGTTGTTATACTTCTGTGGTTCTGAAGTGTGCTTTCAGAAGTTACAGGGCCATAACCACCTGACTGGAATACGATAGCGCTGAACACTACCATTTAGCGGAAAGTAGATTAGGTAATGTGGTGGTACCTAAGCCCCTGAGCTCCGTCACTGGAGCTATACCACCAGTAAATTATTATAATTGCTGTGCAGGACGCTCATGAATAATGTACAGTGTTAGTGATTAAAAAACAGTTTTGATAGTGATCGGCCATACAGTCCTCAATAGTGTACGTTGTCAGCGCGTAGACAACCAATAACAATCGTGTTGTGTAGTCGTCAATAGCATAGTACACAATAGTATACGTTATCGGAACGTAGATAGAGCTTAAGTGACCAATAGCGTTAGAGTATTGTATAACTTCTATTTTTAGATTTTGACTTTGTTATGTAATATTTGTGTAATTTAGAGTATAATTAATAGTTTTGTGTCACTTAAAGCTCGTTTGTGTTTAATATTACTTTGTTTTGTATAATTTAACAGTTTTTTGTGCATAATATTATAGTTTTTTGAATATGTTTACTTTTCTTGACTTCTGTTTGTATCTTTGAACATTTGTAATAGTTTTATGTAAGTTTTATAGTTGAAATATGTTTATGTTTTATGAAAATAAAGATTTTTGATGTCTGTTGTTTCCTTTCGGTAATGATCTGAGATACATAGAGATTTTAATTGGCCAAATAAATCTAATAGCTGATTGGTTGTTCGAACCAACCAATCATAGATAATAAAATTTGTTTGCTTGAAATTTAAATATCTCTTGTGATTGGTTACTTGAACCAACAACCAATCACAGGAGGTTTTCTTAAGCTCGATGACCTTGAGATTTTAGAATAAAAGAAGGGCAGTTTTGTATGGCCGGTACAGTTCGTCGACACAGTTCGTCGACAGCACTCGGAACACTCGGATCACTACCAAAGGAAGAAATCAAGGAAAATAATAGTGAACAGTGAAAAAGCGTTTTATTAGAACATCCAGTAGAGCGTGTCACCCTGGTTCGCTTGCGCTGCTTTGTCCGCCATACGGCGAGCGTCTTCAATCCAGTCAATAGTAAAGTGTCGTGTCTGACATTTTTTGGTCCAGTTCGAGCCGGATAAGAAGAAATTACGCCGTATACGCAGTCAACATGCCAATTACGCGTTCTACTGGAAGAGGACGTGCACAGCCATCTACAGCGGAATCGTCGCCCACTACAGAAGAATCGACGCAGTCTGGTACTACCGAAACTACCAGTTCTACGAACAACACATCAACAGAGGCGACCACGACCACAGCCACGTCCGCATCCGCATCCGCGTCCACGTCGAAAACAACAGAAACGCAACGCAAGAAATCAAGCAACCCGTCAGATCCGAGTACCGCGCCCGGTCCGAGTGCTGTCGAAAGGCGAGCTGTCAATCCGAGTCCCGCTCCCGGCCCGAGTGCTGTCGAGCCGCAAGCAGGCAATCCGAGTGCTGTCAATCCGTATAGTAAAGGTACCGCCGCGAGTGTCGTCAACCCGAAAACCGTCGCTAGTGCCGCCACCGCGAGTACCGTCGTCGCGAGCGCCGTCATCCGGAGCGCCGCCGCCGAACAGACAGCGTCTTCACAAATGAAGAAACAGGGCGTCACGCCACAAATAGAACAGGAGGCAATGAAGAACCTCAACAAGCCAAGATCTAGAAGATCTACGAAGTCATCGAAGTTGGCCAAGGCCAAAGAAAATCTTGCGCGTGTTCAAGTCGAGCTAGCACAAGCGCAGATCGCCGTGATAGAAGCGGAGTCCGACAACGAGGACGACGGCTCCGTGTTTACACAAATAGAACAGCATGATAGAATCGATGCCTGGCTG
Organism: Macrosoma leucophasiata; assembly: GCA_036365455.1. Lineage (NCBI taxonomy): Eukaryota > Metazoa > Arthropoda > Insecta > Lepidoptera > Hedylidae > Macrosoma > Macrosoma leucophasiata. The sequence goes on along the minus strand of JAWQUS010000003.1, from coordinate 11,102,889 downwards.
CAGAACCAGCCACAAGCACCTACGATGTTTGCGATCGAACCCATTCGAAGAATAGAGGCTGAAGAAATTAGAAGATCGCCTATAGAAGCGGAACAACAGCAGTATGGACAGCAACAGCAACAACAGAATTATTATAGAGCTGCGCCATCATTTACTCCGCACCAACAGCCGCCTGCCGGTCCGCAGCCTTCATCAGAGCTCGTGCTACTGGCAGACGCGATCTCTCAATTTGCGAAAACAGCCAACAAACCGAGGGCGATCGAACTACCGATATTCAATGGTGCACATCAAGACTGGCTGTACTTCCGTGCTGCGTATCAAGAGACTGAGAACCTACATACGAAGCTGGAGAATTTAAACAGACTCAGGAGAAACCTGAAAGGAAAAGCGAGAGAAGCTGTGGAAGCACAACTGATAACGAACTCCGATCCATCTATTATCATGGAAACTTTGGAAGCCAGGTTCGGCAGACCAGATGCCATAGCAGCAGCTGAGATAGAAACTCTTCGTGCCCTACCCCGCCTGACGGAATCGCCAAGGGACATCTGCATGTATTCAACGAAGATTTCTAATGTCGTTGCCACTCTGCAAGCTTTCAACTGCATCTACTACCTGTACAATCCAGAGGTCGGCAGATCAATAGTCGAGAAAATGGCTTCAACTCTACGCTTCAAGTTCTACGAGTTCGCAGCGTTACTACCAAGAGAAACTCCTGAACTTATCAAGCTTCAACGGTTCCTCAAGAGAGAAGCTGAGATCTGCGGTCCATACGCGCAGCCAGAAATAGTTACAACGCAGTATCAACAGTCAAGTCAACAATCGAGTCATCTAAATAGACGAAATCATCGAGTTAACACAGTAACAGAGAAACCTATAGTAAAGTGCCCAGTATGTGAAGAAACTGGACATGCCGTCATCAACTGCGATATCTTCAAGAAACAGAATAGTAATGAGAGATGGGATACAGCCAAGAATCATCGACTGTGCTTCAAGTGTCTTCGCTACCGATCGAAAACGCACTTTTGTCAACAGCGTGTCTGCGGTATCGACGGTTGCAAGTACTATCACAATAGAATGCTACACTTCAGAAGGAGTGCCAGCAAGCCAGAAGATGATCACATAGAGAAAACAGAAGCCATCAACTCAGCATGGGTGTCAGCAGGAAGACAGTCATACTTGAAGATCATTCCAGTAACAGCGTCAGGCCCTGATGGCGAAATAGATACTTACGCCTTATTGGACGACGGGTCAACAGTAACGTTAATAGATAACAGCATCGCCGACAAAATAGGAGCGACAGGACCCGTCGAACCACTCCGCATAGAAGCGATCAACTCACTTAAGACAGGAGAATCTGCATCAAGGAGAGTTAGCATCACACTGAGAGGTGTCAATAATAGAAAAGAGTCCATACAAGCGAGAACAGTGAAGAACCTGCATGTCACAGCACAAGAAGTGTCAAGGCGCCGCATCAAGGAGTGTCGACACCTGCGTGGCATCACTAATTTCATCACCTACAGTGAAGCGAAACCTGGAATACTCATCGGTCAAGACAACTGCCACCTACTGTTGTCTACGAAGGTGAAGAAAGGCACTAAGAACCAACCAGTGGCATCACTCACGCCACTGGGCTGGGTCTTGCATGGCAGCCACAGTAACGCGTCGAACAGCGTTGACTTCGTTCACCACCTGACTGAAGAACCGACCGATGAAAATCTGGATGATATGATGAAACAGTACTTCGCCATGGACTCCTTGGGCATCACTCCAAAGAAGCCTCAGTCAGACCCGGAAGAAAAGGCTCTTCGTATTCTACAGCGTAACACAGCACAGAGAGAAGATGGAAAATATGAAACTTCACTTCTATGGAAAACAGAAGAAGCAACTCTGCCTGATAACAAACAGAACTCACTGAAGAGGCTCTACAGTATAGAAAAGAAGCTTGATCGCGACGATGGCCTGAAAAAGAAGTATACAGAACAGATGGAAGCTCTCATCTCCAAAGGTTACGCGGAGCGCGCACCTGAACAGAAAACAGAAAATAGAACCTGGTACTTGCCACATTTCGGCGTGGTGAACCCGATGAAACCAGGCAAGCTGAGAGTTGTCCACGACGCAGCGGCTAAAACAAAAGGAGTCTCCCTCAACGACCTGCTCCTCAAGGGACCTGACCTTCTCCAGTCCTTGCCTGGGGTCGTCATGAGGTTCAGACAGCACTGCATCGCCGTAACAGCTGACATCGGAGAAATGTTCATGCAAGTGAAGTTAAGAACAGAAGACAGAGACGCTCTTCGTTACCTTTGGAGAGGAGATCGAAGAGATGACCGTCCACCAGAAGAATACAGAATGACTTCACTTATTTTCGGCGCATCGAGTTCTCCGGCTACAGCTATCTATGTCAAGAACATCAACGCAGAAAAACATAGAGAAACGCATCCTGAAGCCGTGAAGGCCATAATAGAGAAACACTACGTTGATGATTACTTAGACAGCTTCAAGAACATCGAGGACGCAGTTCGCATCACCACAGAAGTTCGTAATATACAGAAGAAAGCGAACTACGAACTCAAACAGTGGAAATCTAATTCTACTTACCTGCTTGAAGCCATTGGAGAAATAGAATCAACAGACAGCATAGAGTTTCATAGCACAGAAGATAAAATAGAACGAGTACTGGGTCTCGTATGGAAACCGAAGACAGATGAGTTCACCTTCAACTTGAACATGGCTAGAATACCATCGGCACTCATCGAAGGTCAGACACCGACAAAGAGGCAAGCTCTACGGATCGTCATGTCCCTCTTCGACCCACTGGGCTTCGCATCACCAGTCACCATCATAGCCAAGCAGATGCTTCAAGAAGTGTGGCGACGTGGTACATCGTGGGACGACGAGATCGATGAAGACCTCGCGACAGAGTGGAGAGACTGGCTGACACACCTGAAGAGCCTCGCCGACGTCACAATACCGAGGTGCTACGTAGGTTACTCAGATGCTACGACGCTACAGCTACACATCTTTACAGACGCCAGTGAGTCGGCCTACGCAGCAATCTTGTTTTGGCGAACAATAGCACCGAACGGCGAAGTCAACGTGTCACTCGTCATAGCCAAGGCGAAAGTTGCACCTCTGAAGCTTACCTCGATACCACGATTAGAACTGCAGGCCGCAGTACTAGGAGTCCGTCTTGCCGAAGTAATACGAGAACACCAAAGAAAACCAGACTCGAAAACATTTTGGACAGATAGTAGAACAGTGCTTTCCTGGATCAAGACAGGACCTCGTGCCTACAAACCTTATGTAGCACATAGACTCGCCGCCATAGAAGAAACATCAACAGTCAACGAGTGGAGATGGATCCCGAGTAAACAGAATGTAGCTGACGATGCCACCAGAAAGGTGCCACCATCATTTAACAAGCACCACAGATGGTACACGGGTCCAGAATTCCTCCTGGAACCGGAGGACACGTGGCCAGCGGACACTTCAGCTCCAGCGCCGTCAGAACCTCCAGGCAAAGAGGCAGTCCATCTGATAACAGACAGAAACCAACCGAGACTGTCAGAAGCTCTACCAGTGCCCTCTCGCTTCTCTAACTGGGAGAGGTTGCGCTACGCCACAGCACGGGTTCTCCTTTTCATTCAACTCTGCAAACCATCAACAGAAACAGTCAACTACAGCAGAACTGTAAAAAACAAACAGCAAGATCCAGACTGGAGAAAGAAGATGAACAAAACAGTCAAAAAACACATACAAAAGAAGACTGAAACAGAAAAGAAGTTCATCCACGTATCTGCCGAACTTCTCATTCGGGCAGAAGCTCTTCTAATGCGTGCTACACAGGAAGAAACCTTCGGCCAAGAAATAGAAGACATCAGAAAACAGAAAATAGTAAACAAAGATAGTCGTCTTCAACAGCTCAGCACAGAATACACCGAAGGGGCTCTACGTTTACGCAGCCGCATAGAAGCTATAGAGAAAGCTCCAGGAATTAATAGAAGTCCGATGATTTTAGATGGCAATCATCACACAGTAAAGCTATGGATAGAAAACATTCATCGTAAGCTTCACCATGCGGGCGTCGAAGCAACAGTAAACGAGTGTCGTCAACAGTATTGGATTCTACGTGTACGACCGATGACTCGTACGATCGTACGACGCTGCCTTCACTGCAGAATGAAGACACAGATGCCACCGTATCCAAGAACAGGGGACCTACCATCGTGTCGTCTCGCCCATCACCGGCGACCCTTCACCTACACAGGGGTCGACTACTTTCAGTTTCGACTGGCAGATCCCATCAGAAGAGATACGTGGCGATCTTCACCTGCCTCACGACACGCGCCATACATCTAGAAATAGCGGGCTCTCTCAGCGCAAGCTCCGCTATCATGGCCCTACGCAGAATGGTAGCACGCCGAGGCTGCCCGACGGAGATTTGGTCCGACAACGGGACCAACTTGAAGGCCGCTGACAAGGAGCTACGAGAGGCAATAGACAGATCTACGATGGAAGATGCAGCGAAACGGAAGATCTCATGGCGCTTCATACCACCCGGTGCACCCTTCATGGGCGGTGCCTGGGAACGAATGGTGCGATCAGTGAAGACAGCGATGACAGCGACGCTCCATGAAAAGCACCCTACAGAAGAAGTTCTGCACACACTACTAATAGAAGCAGAATATACAGTCAACAGCCGTCCGTTGACCCACGTCTCAGTGAGCGCAGAAGATCCTGAGGCCCTGACTCCCAATCACTTCCTATTGGGAGGTTCAGAATCAGAATCAGAATCAGGCCGGGTCATCGCTACGTTCCCGGGACCTGATGGCATCGTGCGCACCGCAGACATACAGACGAGGACGGGGATACTACGGCGGCCTGTAAGAAGATTCATCATTCTGCCAGTGCGATATGACATCGCGCCTGCACCGGTACCTGATGCTGAGTAGCACGGCGGGAGAAATGTGCAGGACGCTCATGAATAATGTACAGTGTTAGTGATTAAAAAACAGTTTTGATAGTGATCGGCCATACAGTCCTCAATAGTGTACGTTGTCAGCGCGTAGACAACCAATAACAATCGTGTTGTGTAGTCGTCAATAGCATAGTACACAATAGTATACGTTATCGGAACGTAGATAGAGCTTAAGTGACCAATAGCGTTAGAGTATTGTATAACTTCTATTTTTAGATTTTGACTTTGTTATGTAATATTTGTGTAATTTAGAGTATAATTAATAGTTTTGTGTCACTTAAAGCTCGTTTGTGTTTAATATTACTTTGTTTTGTATAATTTAACAGTTTTTTGTGCATAATATTATAGTTTTTTGAATATGTTTACTTTTCTTGACTTCTGTTTGTATCTTTGAACATTTGTAATAGTTTTATGTAAGTTTTATAGTTGAAATATGTTTATGTTTTATGAAAATAAAGATTTTTGATGTCTGTTGTTTCCTTTCGGTAATGATCTGAGATACATAGAGATTAATTGGCCAAATAAATCTAATAGCTGATTGGTTGTTCGAACCAACCAATCATAGATAATAAAATTTGTTTGCTTGAAATTTAAATATCTCTTGTGATTGGTTACTTGAACCAACAACCAATCACAGGAGGTTTTCTTAAGCTCGATGACCTTGAGATTTTAGAATAAAAGAAGGGCAGTTTTGTATGGCCGGTACAGTTCGTCGACACAGTTCGTCGACAGCACTCGGAACACTCGGATCACTACCAAAGGAAGAAATCAGAAGGAAAATAATAGTGAACAGTGAAAAAGCGTTTTATTAGAACATCCAGTAGAGCGTGTCACCCTGGTTCGCTTGCGCTGCTTTGTCCGCCATACGGCGAGCGTCTTCAATCCAGTCAATAGTAAAGTGTCGTGTCTGACAATTGCCATTGATAGCGCAAACGTATGCGCGATTTATTTGCAAAATTCATGTACGTAATTCATTGATATACAAAGGGATTTTTGTATATCAATGAGGTAATTGTACTATTTATTTTTGCAAAAAATCATGCGAGTGCACTTTTAGAAATTAAAGAAAAATCAGAAAGAAACATTTGACTTCGGGCAGGAATGAACCTGCGACCTTAGGATAACCAGTCCAGCCGCTTTACCATTAAGCTTCGGTAACTTAGTGGTAAATCGGCTGGCCCGAAGTCAAATTTTTCTTTCTGTTTTTTCTTTAATATCTTTTATTTTGTGTATGACGAGTTTTAAGTAACATGTTTTTATTTTTTTATAAGTAACATTATTTTGTATGTATAATTTATTTATTTATTTATTTACACTTTCATGCACATATAAAAAAAATTTTATATGAGGCGGACTTAATGCTATATAGCAATCTCTGCCAGTCAACGTTTGGGTCGTTAGGAAAACATAAAAGGTGCTGAGCATATTCAAATAAAAAACAAGGCAACTAAACAATAGGTTAACAATAAATAAATAATAATGAAGTAAAAATGCCATAAAGACAGCTATGTTAATACAAAATTATATACTTATAAGTACTTAAAGGTAGCCTAATACTAATATAGGTAATTATATACAGCTAATTATAATATAAATATATTTAAATATAAATTATACATAACATATATATATACACACACATACACATATACATAATATATACATATATACACAAAATATGAATATATACAATATGTATTAAATGAAATGTGCTACATGAAGATACTTTTAATAAACAAACCAATAACTCAAAGCATCCTCAGGTAATGGTCTCGCAGCTTTCTTTTCAAGTTTATTTTATCGTGAGCCTTTCGGAAGTCCGCGGGCAGTGCGTTCCAAAGTTTTATTGGCGAAATAGTAAATGAGTTTGACATAAAACCTGTTCGGTGAGATGGAATGCTGAGTATTAAATTTTCTGAAGAACGAAGACTAAGATTGTGAGTGTCGCCCAAGATATTAATTTGTGTCTAAGGTATTCAGGAAAACTTGGATCATTAAGTGCAGAAAATAACATACAGATAATTTTGACAGATCTACGCTGCCGAATGGGAAGCCATTTCAGTTTACAGCGATAAGCAGAGATATGATCGAATTTACGTAAATTGAAAATGAATCGTATACAATTATTCAGAATTCGATCCAATTTATTTATAAGTTCTTGAGTTAAATCTGGATAGCAAGCATACATCAGCGTAGTCAATTATGGGGAGCACAAGTGATTGAATTAATAGAGTTTTAGTATTGGATGGCAAAAAGTTTTTGAATCTGTACAGAGACCGCAGCGAAGCTGTAACATTTTTACTCACAGTAGTAACTTGCTTTTTCCAGTTCAGTGTAGAATACATGTGCAGACCCAGATTCTTAACTTCTTTAGAAAAAGGAATAAGCAAGTTATTGTAAACAATCGGCGTAAGTTGGCTAGTATCAATATTGTTAGTAAAGAATGAACTGCCCAAGATGATAGCCTGACATTTGGAGACATTGTTATTAATTCCAAATTTATCTGACCAGTTAAGTATTTGTTGTAAGCTCCGATTAATGTTAGTAATAGCGTTATCCTATTTGTCAGGGTCACCATAAACATAAAGCTGCAGATCGTCAGCATATAAATGGAAAGAGCAGCCAAGAAGTTCAGTTAGGGAGTTAATAAATATAGAAAATAAAAGAGGAGAAGGAATGCCGCCTTGCGGAACGCCAGAAACTAAGTCACACCAATCGGACATTGACATAAACCGCTTGCTTGCGACCGCGAAGGTATGCTGAAAATCAATCCAGTACTAACGATGAGGCGCCTATTTGCTTGAGGAGGGCGATTCAAATATCGTGATCCACAAAGTTAAACGCATTGGAGAAGTCAATTAACACCAACACTGTTAACTGAGAATTCTCCATTGCTGCTGTAATATCCTCAGTTACTTTTAACAAGGCAGTAGTAGTACTGTGAGACGGACGAAAACTTGATTGGTATGTCGATAACAAGTTATTAGCAAAAATATGGTGAGAAAGTTGTTTGTGTACGATCGCTTCTAGTAATTTGGATAGGAAAAGCAAGATTGATATCGGTCTAAAATTGTTTTCACAGCAGGGATTATTAACTTTTGGAAGGGGAATAATGTGAGCTTTCCGCCATATTAGTGGGAATGTCCCTGATTCCAATGAAAAATTAATAATGTGTGTAAGAATAGGGACAGTATGAACGAATATTAAAGAAATCATTGTTCTACTCACATCATCACAGCCTTGGATTTAATAGAACAAAATTTTTTATTCACTTCATCGTTAGAGACCAAAGAAAAAGAAAATGAGTGGGAAATAGGCAAGGAAGTCAGATATTGAATTGTTGAAAGTTGAACATGCTGCACCAAAGTGGAGCTCTTCGCAAAATGATGATTCAACTGATTTAATGAACAATTCGCAGCTGTTAAGTTAAGCTGAGGTTTGCAGAAGCCTAAAGATTTTAAAAACTTCCAAATATCAGCCGAAGAACAGTCAGAAACATTGTCAAAGATGTAGCGGCGTTTGGCTGCTCTCACCATCCGGATGCAGCGGTTGCGAGCCTGCTTATAAAAATCCCAATTTTCTTCGCTACGGTCTCGTTTAAACTTTCTAAAAGCTTTGTTGCGTTTGGACATTGCCATACGTACGATACACCTCTGCTCAGCCAAGGAGCAGGAGATCTTTTCACACATACTTCTTTAAGTGGCGCATGGATGTCGTATAACTTTAAAATATTACGATTAAATAATGAAACTTTGTCATCAATTGTTGGTGCCAGCTCTGTCTCCGACCAGTAATATATAGTCATATATATAATACATTATGGTCGTAAGAAAGTAATATCGCGTTTACGAAATATTCTTAGTAGCATCTTCTGATTGTGTTAAAATATCAACGACAACACTACTAATTAGTTTATGCACTAAAATTTTGTTTTATTACTTATTTATTAAAACGTATTAAGTTAGTTATTAATAAATTATCACGAATACGGGAATGCCAAGAAGAAATTAGTGTGTGCACGAACATTTTTCCTCATATTATTATAAATGGCCTACTTTTCATACGAGAGCAATGTCACGACAATGGCGACAGCATTATCAGAAACAATAAATCGTTCCAGTATGATAAATAAAAGAAGTTTCCAGATACACGCCATATTTTTTGCTGAGATTCTCTCGTCAGCACGGGGTCCAATTTGAACCCCGGACCTTTGTCAGGCTTGCGCGGGGGGACATAGGGGGTCCAACACGTAGAGGCCCTTTCGAGAATTTTGATCTACTTTGTAATGGGTTATATTCGGCGGGACCTCTCTCTGACTACATCAATAGTTAATACAGGCACAGACAGACCCCGCAGAATATAATGGGACTATTGTAATGATAAGTGATTCGCCAAACTTAAGGCTATGTGGGTGAACTGGGGGGACTAGATGCCTGGGCCTATGGAGTGAGATCCGGCACCTGCCTATATTCAACATCTCACATTATCGAATCCTACTTTAGGCAGGTGGTGACTCGCCTCTCCTTGGTGGGCCCCCCAAACAGCCAACCCGATGGTCGACGGGGGGCAACACTGTTGAGAGAGGCTGGGGGTGTCGAGAGGTGTGGCCCCGGTTTCACCATCACGAGCGAGTAATCTGTGACACACAGGCAGACAAACATGAGGAGATCATGTTTGCCCGTCTGTCTGGTTTCGTTTTATTGCCATTTGACTATGGAACCCTGAAATAAGCATTGTATACTCACTTTAATGAAAACAAAAATATTTTCGCAAATGCATATATAAATAAAATAACTAAGTGTTCAAAATTTTACCCTAAACTTAAGCTTAGCGAGAAACAAGTAGAAATTTGAAAATCAGTTAAAAATAAGATATTGCGCAAAAAGAGGTCATATTAAATAATTCATTTAATATAAATAAGGTTATTAACCGCAACTAGGTACATTAAGTTCGGTTGTACCAAAACATTAGTCAAAGTTTTTGTTAATGTAAAATTTTACATCCTTCTCTTGGCTTGAGTTGCACCACGATTTTTGGTTAAAATTATTGTTACATCGCACATCCTTATCTAACTTAAAGAAATCTGTTAAAGTTAGAGGAAGGATGTGAAATGTAACAATAACAAATATTTTGAAGCAACCGAACCTTAGCCTGGGTTGCACCAAGATATTTGTTAAAGTTAAAGTTATTGTAACATCTCACATCCTTCTCTAACTTAAAGAAACGTAACTTCACGCCTGTAATCCCCGTAGGGGTAGGCAGAGGTAAATGCATGCATTCAATCATACATGCAAACACCCACGACTCGCCGGTTACGTTTTGGCCCATGTATCAGGTGGCGAACCTGTTGCCATCTCCGGGCACATTACCACACTCCGGGGTACTGGGAAACTTCCAGAAAATGGAAAAATCACAATAGAAGCAGAGATAAAGGATTTTAAACAGTTATCTCTAATATTCCCCGACCCGGGAATCGAACCCAGGACCTCCAGCGTAATAGTAGTGGCCTGCTACCACTACGCTACTGAGGCAGTTAAAGAAATCTGTTAAAGTTAGAGAAGGATGTGAGATGTTACCATTACTTTAACAAATATCTTAGTGCAACCCAGGCTTAGTGTAGCCATTCAATTAAGCAGTAATTTTTATTAGTAACATTCAGTTACGTATCGAGATAACTACGAATAATAATCTAACGTTAAACGGTTTAAAATACTGTTGTTTAGTGTAAAAGTATTACAGCTAGGTATTAAGTAGCATTTGATCCCCGGTGTGTGACAGCCTACCGACATTTTTATCAGCATTGTAATTTTTTCATGACTTTTAAACCCTCTTCAAAAATGTAGTATTGTACAATACAAGTGTGTGTAATAATAATTGGTCATCTGGGACGGGCCTTTAGTGATTCAGGTGTCATTGCCGTAAATAACTATGTTGTCATTTGATTCGTCAACACAATATTCCTTAAATCTTGTATTTATTGAATTATGTACATTGCATGTTCGTGTTTCTGAGAATATAAGATCAGTAATGAGCGTCAGGGTGGTCAGGGGTTATCATTGTAGTGATATTAAATTAAAGCTCAATAAATTGGCGTTTTCAGTTCAATCATTGTCAGTACGCGAGTGTTCGTTATGTTGTGCAGAATAAGGAGTTATTTTTTTAAATATTGTGTTGTGTCTATATAATTCAGTTGAGTGTAAGTTTATATTGATTAAATTAATTTTATAAAGAACTAGCTGTCCCGGCATACTTCGTATTGCCTCACAATGAAATAATGTGTCAATGGTTTGATAGATACGGACTATTTGTATGGGAAAATGAAATTGTCGTTTTTACCAGTGCCCTTCAATTTCTTCATAATTTCTTACCTTTTAAACATTCCCTGGACTATCAAAAATCATTCAAAACTAAAATTTGCCAAATCGGTCCAGCCGTTCTCGAGTTTTAGCGAGACTAACGAACAGCAATTGATTTTTATATATATAGATAATACAATTTGCGCTTGTATTAAAAAGTTTAAAAATTCCCAACACACTTAGTGGTAAAATAAACATTTTTAAATCTTTACTAGTCAATTTTAGTAAGTACTGTAAAATATTCTACAAAATTAAATATGTTATATGTTATGTAAATTAAACATTTAATATTGTTTAAAATATAGCGATAGTCAGCGACGTCAGACACAATGTCTGATGCAATTTTTATAACAAACGTTTCACATACGACCACAGAAAAGGGGATAGCAAATAAGCTTTAATTCGATATGTCTGTTCGAAGTTTAAACTGCTACCCCTTGTCCATAAATATACGTAGATACAATTTAGCTATTATTAGCTTTGCTTTTGTCAATAGCGTAAGATAAAAACGGGACCTACTAAGTCTCCGCTGTCTGTCCGTTCTTCCGTCTGTCTGTCACCAGGCTGAATCTCATAAACCGTGATAGCTAGAAAGCTGAAATTTTCGCAAATTATGTATGTACCTTTGCCGCTATAACAACAAATACAAATGACTAAAAATAAAAAAAGAATATATTTAGGGTACCTATAATGTATACTTTATCGAGATATAAATTAGGCCGATAAAATATCGACGTGAAGGTCTGGAAATTTCTTCGATAGTGCATATCTGGACTCAGCTAGAGGCTAGAGCTATAATTAGCACTTTTGACATTGAATACATCGTAAAGGTTAAACAGCGATAAGCATATATTATATTATAGTGAATTTATAATATAATTAACAACAAATAATATGCCTTTTCTAATGAATTATTTTTTTCACATTTCAGGAAACAACATCCACGATGAAACTTCTAATCTTGGTGGCCACGTTTACGGCGTTAGCATCTGCTAGACCCGAAACGTACAAAGAAACCGAAGACTTCCAATATTCGCGTAGTTCTTCAGATGATGGACATAAATCTGGATATTATGGGGCTCAAAGAGGTAACATGGGCGGTAACTACGAACGTGCACATAACATGGACTCTTTGGCACAGAACCAAATGAGCGGCCTGATAAGACAAGTAGATGGCGAACTAGGTGAAGGGTCGAACACAAAGACCGGCAGTGTATATACAGCGGCCAACTCAAGGGGTGTATATGGATCGGGCAAATACGACCTAGCTAATTTGAAAGGCCGAAACTTCGGTGAAGGTTTAAATAGTGATTCACAGTCACGATCGTCTACTTACCAAAACGCTGGCTATGGAAATCAATATTCTTCGTCGGACAGATCTGGATATAGAAGCAGCCAATCTCACAACTCCAGATACAATACTGGTTACCAAGCCACAGGAGGAGAGTACGCGCAAACCGACCAATTGCAAGCTGCAGATACATTGCACGCCGCCAACCAATACGAATACGGAAACCAGGCTGCGAGTAATTCAAGACAGCATTCACAATCCACCATTCTCTCACAGACTGAAATCGATCAAAACAATCGTAATTTGCATAGCTCTAGCGGTTATGGTTCAAGTAGTCAAAATCATCTAATAGCTGTGCCAGTGAAAGTCGTTATGAGACCAGGTGGGCGCGTTGCTATACCAATTTCAGCCCAAACATACGATAATTCTAGAAGCACAAACTCTTATGGTATGCGCAGTTCTGAAAATCGTGACACTGAGGAACTTAGCAACATGGGACAAGTCAATCATAACCAGCCGAAATACAACGGGAAGCACTATGAATCTTCATATAGCTATAATAAACATTGGGAAAAACATGATACAATTCCTGTTACAGTGTCATCTGTAGCAACAATTCCAGTTACTGGTAATGGCCAATTATATGACGATGCTCAGTTATTACAATCATCCAAAAATCAATTCCAAAATTCATTTGATTCTAACGTCGATCACTCGAGTAGTATGCAAAGTGCACATAGCGCATCGTCGAGCAGATCCAGACTTAGCGCGGAACAGTCAAATTCAGATGCTCAACAGCAAAGCTTATATAATTATAATGATTATAACTCAGGCGCAGCAGTTACTGCTGATTCAGTGAATCAAATCGATAATATTAATTCTAAGCCTAAAAATTATCAATCTTCATATTCGTATCACAAATCATGGGAACGCCAGGGAGATCCATACGTAATTAAACCAGCAGGTGTTAGCGATGGTCAAACGTCTCAAAGATTGACAGCCGCTTCTGCTTCTAATAATGCAGGTTATTCAACACATCAATACAGCTCCCAGAATAGGCAAGCTCATCAAAGTTATTCTCAAAACGGCGGCGCTATTGATTGCGATTGTGATGAATACGGACGCGTACGTGTTCGTCGTTCTTATCATGACCAGGAAGCACAAGAAGACCTAGGCCAACAATTACAATCGGGTTGGGAAAATATCGAAGACTTAGGACAACATACTCAAAATAAATTAGAAAATTTGGAAGATATGGGCCAACAAGTTCACAGAACCTGGGACAATTTAGAAGATTTGGGTCAACAATCACAAAACAAGTGGGATCAACTGAAAGATTTAGATCAACATCAACAAACACAAAATAAATGGGACAATTTACAAGATTTAGGTCAACAAACTCAGAACCAATGGGGTAATTTACAAGAGTTAGGACAACAAACTCAGAACAACTGGGACAATTTAGGACAGGAAACTCAAGATTTTGCGCAGCAAACACAAAGTGAGTGGGCTTAATCTAAAACATTTAAGCTGGTAAATTAGTAATGGCAAAATTTGTTTCTATCGATCTACAATTATACTATACAAGGTGTAGCCGGAAAGGTTTAACAATATTTCAACAGTCCATGCTTAGCTCTGATGTTTACTTCATCCCCCAAGGTCGTATCCTCCTGAGAATGTAAAATCATCAGTTATTACGAGTCAAACTGTGAATCCAATTGTATGCGTTTCAACCCTGACAACAACAGGTGACAGCATATATCAGTCGAAGGCGCACGCTACGCGTGTGTGCGTTGGTATGAATTGCTGAGATTCTGCTTTTCATACGCACACACCCGTACCGTTCGCCTCACCGTCACCACACACGGTATGTGTGTGTGAAATGCTGAGCGTTTGCATTGACGACTTGTTAGGGTTGTCAAATTACAAAGCAAATAATTTATTTTTAAACTTTAAATGAAAAAAAAAGTTGTGATTTCGTTGTTATTTTTTACGTTAAATGATTTGAAACTTGATATAGATGAACACCTCTCAATATTGTTTGACTTTTCCAGCTACACCTTGTATAATGAAACTTTTTTGTTAAGTTATCTAAAATATATAATATAGACATTATATGATACATAATTGTATAAAAAATAATTTATTTATTCTTCTCTGGTGACTATTTTAATCCTAAATTTAAATTAATACACTTAACTATACAAATAATATGTATATCCTGTATAAAGTTACAATAATTTGCATTTAATAGCTTAATAATTAATATTATTAATGATCTTATAACACTAGATACACTGAAGATATAATAAATCAAACTTTGATTTTTAACTTTAAACCTTAGGCGGCTTAGAACAAGAAACACAAAAAGAGTTAAACTTCAATCAGCAAATACAAAACGGACCGAATAACTATGAGCAAAAGACGCAACATGAAGAAAGTAATAACATGCAATCTGCTGGAGGTCTAGAACAAGAAACACAACAAGAATTGGAAAGCTTTGGCCAACAGCTGCAGCCACATGAGCAAATGTTTAGCATTGGTCAAAATAGTCATCACCTACAACGAAATGATCATACGTTTAGCTTTGGACAAAATAGCCAATCTCACCACCCTGTAAATAGTCAAGAATCGCAAACACAACAAGAATTGGAAAATTTTGGTCAACAGCAACAACACACTGATAATGTGTTTAGCTTTGGACAATACAGTGAATCTTACCATCCTGTAAATACTCAAGAACAGCAAACACAACAAGAATTGGAGAACTTTGGTCAACAACAAACTGATCTTATGTTTAGCTTGGGACAAAATAGCCAATCTAACCCCCCTGTAAATAGGCAAGAACCGCAAACACAACAAGAATTGGAAAATGTTGGCCAACAGCAACAACAAACTGATCATATGTTTAATTTTGGACAAGACAGTGAATCTAACCATCCAGCAAATAGTCAATTTCAGCAATCACAAAAAGAATTGGATCACTTTGGTCAACACTCACTTGAAGTTGGACATTCATACACATTTGAACAACATAATATTCAAAGTCAATCCAAAGAATTAACAGACGATAAAGATAAAATGCCACAACAAGAATTAAATAACTTCGGACAGAAAAGTGAAAATTACAATCCAGATTTACTACCAAACATACAAAATAATAACGACAATATAAATCATAATGTTCATTACACCCATACTTTTGAAAATAACAATTTTCAACATTCTTGGAGCAATACGAACTATTTTAATCAAGATAAAATGAGACATGAACATCAAACAAGCTATAATCATAACCCAGGTTTTGAGTGGCATTCTAATGGGCCTCGAAAACCGAATCAATGGACGATGTATAACCATCAACATCACAGTTACAACTGGAATAGCGATAATTTTACTGATTCTCATAAGTCACAAAATGAATTTAATAACCACAAACCAAATCCATTAGAAAATTTATGGAATAAAATACACAATATTGCAAAAGAACAATTGGAAAATAATGATTCAAATGAAAATGATGAAGATAAAAAGAACAAAGACCATAATACTCAAATACATGAACAAAATGCGCAACACGAAATATTTGAAGTGTATGACATAACACCAACTACAGAAAAATCATTCTTAAACAGAGACAGAACTCCTAAATCAACTAGTTCCATTAATACGACACACAGAACAACAGTCAAATCAACTACATCTTTACAGGACACGTCAAAACCGTCGACTACAATACCAACAGTTACACAGAAAGCTACCCCCACTCAATCCATAGATATTGGAAGAGGAGATATTGGCCCTGAAGACATATCAGATGAAATAATAAACCATGAATCTGGACAAGAGGCAGAAGTTCTTCATTTGGAAACAGATTCAAAATATAAAACGCCTGAACAAATAGAATACTTGAGTTTAAAAGAAGAACCCAAAGTCAACGAAAACATATTGCAAAATCAGAGCAACGAAAGAGAATTCAACAATAATGTAAATATACAGAATTTAAATGATCCAGAAAAAAAAAAATCAGAATCTCAAAAATCAAACGATTGTGAAAATAAGGAGACCTTTATACCGATTATATCACAAACTTCTAGTAACACAGGTTTTGCACCATCATCAAATCTCCACAACAAAGAAGATAAGGACGAAGTAGTCAAAGAGCACATACAACAAGAAAATTTAGAGCAACAAAATGAAAACTATGGCCAGGAATTTGAACGTTGGCATGATCAATCTACGCTAGAGCATTTTGGACAGCTTTCATGGCAAAGGAATGAAACGACATCAAATACAGAACAGAAATTAAGTGTGCTGGGCGTAAATAACCTACAAAAACAAACATCAGATTTACAACATTCAACAACATCCACCTCACCAGAAACAAGTATAAGAAGAAATTATGAAGAAATTAATTATTTTATACCGTTTGAGTCACAACATTCCAGTGATAGAGATATAATATATTCAAATTATCATAACATCAATAACGTGGACCAGAAAGATGAAATACAGAGTATACACCAACAAAACGTGGAACAACAATTTGAAAACTATGGACAGCAGTTAGAAGACTTGCAAACTCAATCTACAAAAGAACATTTTGGAGAACAAACGTCTTTATGGTATCCAAAAGCACTGAAATCAAATACAAACTTCAAACAGCGCCAAGAAACGTACGGGCACAATAAAATGGATTTTGATCAATATTCGACTAACTGGCAGCCAAAACAAGTTACACAAGATAAAGTTGACACAGAACCTTTAGATATGCCAAGTCAATCAGCATTGGAAGACTTTAGCCAACAAGTTTATTCAGTTTATTCATACAAGAAAGAAACAATTCCAGACAAAAAGTCAGATCCTTCGAATAAAGAACTATCAAGAGAATTAATAAGAAATGAACAAACAGTGGAACAAAAGTATGAAAATAATAAAGAACATGGAGTACAAGAATTAGACGAAACAAATATCCAACAGGAAGTTATACCTTTGAATGATAATATACAAACTGAAAAGCCAATGGAAATCGACCATCAATTTCATGATGAAAATTATAAAATACCATTAAATCAAAATAATTTGGAAATTCCAGCACCAGCAGAACCAACCACAGAAAAAACTTTTTGGAACAAAGTAGGCAAGTCATTCACTTCTGCTAAAGACAAAGTATATTCATGGTTTAAGAGTTAGTTGATTGAAGTATTTTCTGTACATATGCCAATTAAATTTACACATTACACGTATTTTAATAATAATGCATGGTTATTTAATAAATTATTACCTAATCCTTTAACTAAGGACAATTAGACTGACTGTTGTAAAAAAGCCTTTTTGGATTTATTTTCTATACAAAAAAGCGAGAAGTACATATTCGGATTAGTGGTTTGGTTGTAAACGAATTACTGACAGACATTTACAATCATAATACTGCTATGGCATGTAATTTCTTCATTATTATGTTATTTATGTCTTAATGGAATGGAAATGCTTACCTATAAAAAATGGAATGATATCATTATGGTACATCATACATTCAGGTTTACTTATAAAATAAGAGCTACATAAAATAGTAGTGATGATCTTTTATGATACATTAGATAGATAGATTTTGGATAAGCATTGAGTGCCCTGACTATACCTACCACCTACCAATAGGTTCAGACTCCATACATTTCAGAAATATTTGCTTTGCATTTATCTTCACTATCAAGCAGTCTTACGGTCAGAAAGCGGGCGCGGCGCGGCGGTACGCGACGTCGATGCGATGTTGAGCATTTGTAAATGTTGTAATTTACTAGATTTTATGGAGCACGTCACACCGACCTATCACGGCGAGCGCTACCGGGCAGGACATATTACAACATTCGCTCGCTGTTTGACCTGACCTCTAAGACGAGATTCGAAAATACTCAGTCTGTACCACCTCGAATTAAAGACAAAAGTCAAACTCTCAATAGGTAATAAGTAGGTGCGTAGATACTAATTTCATTTCGCCTTTGTGTCAAAACTTAGTAGGTAATCATTACTCCTATCTACTTAATAGAATTGTCCTTCATATAGTAAGCTAAGAACTCTGACACGTCTGTGAAACGAAATTAATATTTATCACATTCACTGCTGGCTCCTGAATACCGCGTTAACACTCTGTGTGGGAAATTACATGCATTCGGGTATCGAAATTGCAAAATATTATACAGCCTTCGAATAATAATGTAAAGATATGTAACTAGGCCAAAAAAAATGGTTCCACGTAATGTGGTGTACCGTGGGCGGGGCCTAAATATGATCCACCGCAGCGCATCACGCTACTGGACGTTCGGCGAAATTACCTTGTCGCTACCAATCGAATGCCAACATTGTCTATGTAAAAAGCGTGAATGTTTGTTATAACCATAGTTAGTTTGCATGAATGGAACCAAAATCAAAGCGATTATTTTTTGAGAGATGAGAGTCACACCTATACATTATTATTTGTATTAGCATACAGCTGTGCGGCTTAACAGTGTTAACTTGTAAACACGCGTGGCGTGCTATTTACCCTACGGCAGTGTAGCGTACGCGCTTAACACGCACGGCGCGTGTGAAACCGCACTGGCATAATATAGATTTAATTCAATTGATTACAATACATGCGTGTGCCGCCGTATCTATGTCTTGGATAGGTAATATTTGGCACACACCGTACGTGCACTTCCGGAGCCGTAAATAAGACTCGATTACATGCTAGGAGTGTTTCCAGCTGTGAACGTGTTAAGATCGACTTTCATGTAAAGTAAAGTCTTAATTGCGGTCTGTTAGGGTGAGATTCACAGACCGCACTACGACTTTACTTCCAGCAATGTACGCTTAGAACTGTCAAACAAACCCCATACTTTACTGACAGTTCTAAGCTAAAGTCGTAGTGCGGTCTGTGAATCTCACTATTAGACGCTAAGGCTCCTTTCATTCTGCAGCGTGTCGCCGGTCGCGTGTGACGAGACCGGCGACACGCAGTACAAAAACGCAACCGGCAAGCACGCGGCACAATGAAAGCCACTATGGAGCTTCATACAAATTGCACGGGTCGCGCGCGTACGCGACCGGCGACACGCTGCAGAATGAAAGTAGCCTAAGGACGAGATGTAAGTACTTATCATACACGACCGACGCGTATTATACGGGTATCAGATTCAAACCCCGAGTAGATAGGTACGTCGACGCGTGTGACTAGTCTACTTTGGCTCACTGAAGTGTAAAGATCACGCAAATAATGTGCCTAAACTATGTATCCAAATATTGATATGAGTAGGTACCTCTGGCAGTGACTGGTAAAATTTCACGAAAGCTTGTTGTTTTATCGAATCTGAAATATAAGAAAAATATAAGTAAATTAAATAGGTATTTATTATTCCTAATTCTTTTTAAGACAGTATAAGTAAATGTCTCGAAGATGGATTTTTAATTAAGTTGGCGTATAATTTTTAACAATGATCAAAATAAAGAGTTGATACATCAACAGGTGTTTATTATAGTACTGTCCCGGTGAACTTTTCGTGGCCTAAGCGGTTTAAAAAATTGTTTACAATCTATGCTGAGACCTACCGCGAATAGATATAGGTAGGTTACTTACACAAAAATATCATAAGCATCAGTCAAGCCGTTTCAGAGGAGTTTGGTTACAACATAGAGCAACACCGGAGGGGAGTTGCCATATGCAGGCTTTCCCCTCTGTTAAAGTACAAGCCCAAATGGGCCTATACCAGTCGCCTTGATGTTTAAATGCGTGCGTGAAATTGTTTCTGTATTTTGTTGAAGTCAAGGTGTGAGTTTCGTAGTAATAGACGATTTTTGTAGTGTGCGTGTGTGTCGCGTCGCACGCATTTCCTTCCGCAAAAAACGACAGACTGTTTTGCATCGGTAATAAACGCTATGGCTACTCCTCTCCAGTCCGCCGCGGCCGGTGGTCCGTGTTGCTCTATGGATAACAAACACTGTGACACGAGAATTTTATATATGTAGATACCTACTACTAGCTGACCCGAATCTATAGGTAATTAATAGTAATTATGTCGTGGTCCTATACTACTTGTTCTGGGTAGGTTATATACTGTGGTAGAACTTTAGTGATGGAGCTCCAAGGCGTACGAGCACCACCGCATTTCCCAATTTACATTTCCCTAAATGGTACCTAACGATAATACTATGTAAGCAATGTGGGTGTAAATGTTATTGTAATAATAATTATCACCTCAACGATAATTATAATCAGCACCCCAAGAAGCTATCTGTCTGCCTACCTACCTATATTATTAGCATATTTGCGTGCCTTCGAGCTCTATCATTGAAGCTCTTATACATATCGCTTCCCGGCAAGAAAAGTGTCATACCTAATACAAAATAAGCTGTTTCGAGAAAATGACAATTTAATAGGTAGTTTAATTGTTCATTTAAAAGTCAATAATTTGGAAACTACAGTAGTTTTTTTAATGTAACAAAAAACTATTAAAATGTCATTTTCTCGAAACAGCTATTTTTGTATTATGACACTTTTCTTGCCGGGAGGCGATATTATAATGCGGTGGTGCAAATCGAGCTCCAGTGCGATCTCGAGGTTCAGCGAGCTCTACCACGAATTTCCTAGTAAAGTTATCGATTTTTTTTGTACCTAAAAATAATTTTAATGTTGAAATGGTCTTCTCGTCGGGGCCCGAAGTCATAACCCTATTACGTCCGCCGACGTTAAATACCTACTACAGACGCTCAAAATTAAATCACCTCCTACTCGTCGGCGTATGCGTCCGCCGACGTGTAGAGGAGGTGATTGAACGTCGGCGGACGTATACGCAGATGACGTCTGCAGATGCATCTGTCGACGTGTAGTCAGCGCATTACACAGACATCAATCAGTGAACATTCAAATTATTTTTTAGCTACAAGCAGAAAATATGTAATATTACTACGTACAGAATGGACACTTCGACGTCCCGCCCGATTTGCACACATACACAACCCCTTCCTCTCTTATGGGCGACGGTTGGTATTTTGTACGTGCTACGCACACAGGAGCGCGTGTAAATACACGTCACTGATGGATAGAAACCAAATTAAGCGTTTGTATGGAATTTTGGCGGAGTGTCCGCGGTGTGCTACAAGTGTCCTCACTCTAGAATCAGATACTGAGCTTGGAAATGTGACTCAATAATCTCAATAGGCTTATGTAACAAAAGTAGGAACTCAAAATAATACAGATAATTAGCTTCCAGGCTTGGAAGCTAATTATCTGTATTATTTGTCAACAGGATCACCTCCTGTTACATGGGCCAAAACATAACTGGCAAATTGAGGATGTTTGCATGTAAGCATGTATACTTGAATGAATGCATTTACAAAAAAAAAACTATGAAAACTGTGTTTTTGTATGTAGTTAAAGTTTGCAAAGGAGATGTTGCAAAAATGTATGGACCTCCGGCCATGTATTGTACACAATATCATTAAACAGGCAAAATCAATTTAAAAACGTTTTTTACTGCATATTTTCACTTATTTAGCTTTGTTTGCAGTTACAAAACATTATTTGCAGTTAGAATTGCAACTCAAAACTAACATGGCGAATATGGCGGGCGATGTCATTTTGCCATTTTCATTTTTTAAATTGTATTTTGATTATAGAACTTGGAGAACAAAAGTAATATTTTCTAAATACTATCAAAATCGATTGATCCCAAGTGTCGGCCGTATCGCCGCCATGTTTAACATAGTTGAAAATTATAAAATCGTTCTAATTAAATGTGGTTGTAACTCTAAAATATATTATTGAATAAATTAATTGTATTTTTTTTGGATTCTTCTTTAATTTACCCATTTTTTGAGGACATGTACGAACCAGAGCCGAGCTCGCAACATCTCCTTTATAATAATTAATTATAACTTAATATGAACTCAAAATAATACAGATAATTAGCTTCCAGGCTTGAAATAAAAATCGTCTTTCCTAACAACAGTAGAAGCACTACACACTAAAGTTCAATTTCAAACTTTTTATTCCGGAGAGTTAAAAATATTTTAAGTATCAGGCAATGTTGTTTATTATATAATATTTCCAGCTTCCAAGCCTGGAAACTAATTATCTGTATTATTTTGAGTTCATATTAAGTTATAATTAATTATTACAAATTTGCAAACAAATTTAACTACGTACAAAAACACTTTTTCATAGTTTTTTTTTTACTTATTTGTTATTTTATTTGCAAACCCTAACAAGTGGTCATTGATAACGCTCAGTGGTGCGACCGCCTATTGACATTGCTGTCGTCATTGTCATTGCTGCCAAATTTTAAAGTCAATTTTTTATTTAACTAAATAACAATAACGGAAATAATGTACCATTATCGCTTGTTTATCACCTACTAAAGCGAGAACATCAATCAGATTATCACTACTACTTTTAAAGGAGCTACAAATCGACAAGAAAAATTGACAGCAATGACAATGCCAACAGTAATTTCGATAGGCGGTCGCACCCCAGATTTTCATAATAATAATTATTATGGTAAAACTTGGTTATATGGGCCAAAAGATAGCACGTAGAAAATACCAACCGTCGCCCATAAGAGGGGAGGAGGTTGGGTGATGCAGGGAAATCGGGCCAGATGTTGAAGTGTCCATTCTATATGTAGTATTATTACATATTCTCTGCTATTTACATGCTGCAATAACACTACATACTTAAACCTATTGTGTGTATTGTAAAACATGCATTTAATACAAACACTATGTAAAATTGTTAGGCAGAACATAATTTAAAATATTAAAACATGCACAAGTGCTTATTCCTTCACTTGTTAACTGTTTCCATACATTGTTACATTCAGCGAGCTGTGAGACAAAATGTAAACTTTATAGAGAGTGACTTTGTTTGATGAATAAAAATTTGAAATAACATTTGACCAAACAAACACTAAACTAGTCAACACTAACCAAGATTGTTTAAATTTTATCTCATGTTTAGATCAACGAAATTTAAGAATAAAGAAAGAATATTTTACCTAAATTGAGTGCGTGAATGGGCTGTAGAGAAGACATTATTTAATTTTGTTAAAAATTGTGTGCAACAGATACCAATGAAAATTAATTACATCACATAAAACAATTATAACTTTAATTTCAATGTTTGAGTGTTGCAAAACAAAACAAAGCAATTAATTTACAGCGTTTTGACAAAGAATACACAAAAATACAAATGCATTTTTTGTTATTGAATGCATAGATTATACTTAAAGGCTGAGATGAGATTGAATAGGAAACGTCAAGCGGATGGCGGGCAAAATTCAAGGCTGTGTTCCAAAATGCGCCGCCGTGCATAAATTATGAAAATAAAATTAACTTTACTAATAATTAATTAACAACTGGCTGACATCCTAACGAAAGCTCTACATAGGCCAAGAATGGCTATAAAAACAGAAAATGTAGGGCTAATGTTTAAAAGAGAGGATCTTGAAGGAGTTTGGACTTCAATTTATTTTTGACTAAGTACCTACTTAATCTAAGTTTAAAATAGTACGTCATAGTAATAATATACCATAGATTTATAATAAGTAGATAATAAATCTATGTAATATACTGATAATACAACATTTTTATGATTGTTTTATATTATTTCGCATTAACACATGCTTGTGAAATATATTTTATTTTTAAAGAAAAATGGAAAGAAAAATTTGACTTCAGGCGAGACTCGAACTCGCGACCTACTGGGAATCTAGTCCAGCCGCTCTTCCAATTGAGCTACTGAAGCCCTGCCCGATTTGTCGAATTTTTCCTTCACATCTATTGCATTGCTTTATGGTACCAGTAGCGCCATCTAATTAATTAATTTAATTAATTTTAATTATTAAGGGTAAAAGCGACTTCTTTACGATATTCAATAAACTGAAAAGTCTATTATATCGGTTGCCTAACTAGCATAGTTGGTAATAGATGGCGCTACTGGTACCATAAAGCAATGCAATAGATGTGAAGGAAAAATTCGACAAATCGGGCAGGGCTTCAGTAGCTCAATTGGAAGAGCGGCTGGACTAGATTCCCAGTAGGTCGCGAGTTCGAGTCTCGCCTGAAGTCAAATTTTTCTTTCCATTTTTCTTTAAAAATAAAATAACATTTTTATGTTTTGATAAAAACATTAAATCGGTCTTTCTGAAAACTAATTTATTTATTTTCATCAAACACAAACTTTACAATAGAACGTTCAAATCGTACAATACTTAACTGAAGTTCATAGACGTGCATCCATCCAGTAGGTATACTTGACAACGTTCGAACTTACCATGCGATGTGATTCAGGTGACCATACTTTCAGCTTGTCGGACGAAATCGCATCGCAGCAATTTGAATCGCAAGTTTCTGCGATGCGTCGTCGCATATCATCGCAGTTTTGTGTGGGTGCCCTTAAACAGTAAACAGTAGTAAGCAGTGCTGTCAAATAAAACGGAACGGCTTCGCAGTACATATACTGTACTCTACTAACGTCACCTCTTGCAGTGGCCGCAGTGGATTGAGGAACATAGCCAAATCTGTCAAGAGTGTCAAGTCAAATATGTCAGTGGAGTTTTGGCGGGAACCTTGAAAGAGGCGTGTGGTGCTCTTATTTTATTTAATTTTCTTGGTGTATTTTTAAGTTATATTGAATATAGATTGGTGGCATTTTGTTTGATATAGGTTTATTACAGTGCCCGTGTATAGTGAAATAGAATAACAGTGCAAAAACACGACCTTTCAAGTTGCCTCCAAAACTTCATTGTAAATGTTCTGGTAAAGTAGCCAGAGGCGGCGTAAGGCTGGGGCGATGTGGGCCATCGCCTACGGCCTCGCAGTGCAAAGGACCTCGCGCCTTAGTACCCATCATGGGAAGCCTGGTCCCTACGCTAATAAATCGCGCATTTAGTTTCTTATAAGTTGCTCGATGTCAGAGGGTGTCAGGAGGCCTCGCAAAATTGGACCTTGCCCACGTTAAGTTTGAGTCTCGCGCCGCCACTGAAAGTAGCCATCGCTTTACTCGAATAACTTGACTGCAACTCACTCGACTGACATATTATACTTGATAACTTTCATACTTTATACTTACATATTATACTTGATGGCTATATTATACGAACTTTTACGCTGCTTATATAAATATGAAATATCATTTTACTTGACACTGGCAATATGCATAATAGCGATGCCATCTGATCAGACGTCAGCACGTCCACGTCTAAATAGTCCGGCAGCAGATCCTAGAGCCGGACTGTCCCGACACTATACCGAAGATATCCCGGACGACTAGATGAGATAAGTACTGCTCTCAAACAATTAAAAACAACAGTGCGCCGGGTGATGACGGAATCATTGCTGAACTCCTCAAAGCAGGCGGAAGGCCAGTATTAGAAGCTCTTCAGTCGATGTTCGATTCCGTCATATCCGAGGGCAAAACGCCACAGGCGTGGCACAGAAGTGTGGTGGTGCTGTTCCTTACGAAAGGCGACAATGCCCTTCTAAAAAACTATAGGCTCATCGCACTTTTAATTCACGTCTATAAGCTGTTTTCGAGAGTGATCACGAACCGTCTTAATAGTAGACTCGACGACTTTCAGCCTCCCGAACTTTCCGTAAAGGCTTTAGCACCATAAACCACATTCACACACTGCGGCAGGTTATACAGAACACGGAAGAGTATAACCAGCCCCTATGTCTAACGTTCGTGCACCATGAGAAAGTCTTCGATTCGATTGAGATTTGGGCTGTGCTACAGTCACTCCAGAGGTGCCAAGTTGACTACCGATACATCGAGGTGCTGAGGAGCTTGTATGAAAACGCCACCGTGTCGTGGCGTGGCTTCAGGATCAGAACTCGAAACCAATCCAACTGCAGCGAGGTGTGAGACAGGGAGATGTTATATCTCCGAAACTGTTCACCGCTGCATTGGAAGACGTCTTCAAGCTTCTGAACTGGAAACGACTCGGCATTAACGTTACGGCGAGTACATCTCCCACCACCGATTTGCAGATGATATCGTAGTCATGGCTGAGACCCTGGAAGACCTTGGCACAATGCTCAATGACCTCAGTAGGGCCTCCCACGAGTGGGCGTTATAATGAACATGGACAAGACGAAGATCATGTCCAATGTCTATGTTACACTCACTCCTGTTATGGTCGAGGTTACTACACTCGAAGTTGTTGACGATTATGTATACCTGGGACAAACGGTCCAGTTTTGTCGGTCCAACTTCGAGAAAGAGGTCAATCGCCGAATACAACTCGGTTAGGCAACGTTCAGGAAGCTACGATACATCTTCTCGTCCGACTTACCGCATTGTCTCAAGAAAAAGGTTTTTGACCAATGTGTGTTGCCAGTGATGATGATTTAAATAAAAAACACTTCACTAACAATTGGACATCTTACAGTCATTAAATGTGAAAAATATTATTTTATTTACATTACCTTTTAGTAAGAGTCGGTCTGATAAGGAAAATAATTAAGATATTGATTAAATCTAACAATTGACAACCTGACTTGATGACATTTATTCAAGACCATAGCTATAGAGCTTGTTTATTTGTGTGATTAGGTATTATTTTAAGTTTCTTCCAAATTAGGTGATTCTTATAATTTTGAATTAAAAGGTTCTGAAGATAAGAGTAAACCATAATTTAACAATATGAACATATTTTTTCAACGCCACAAAAATATTCTATGGACTGCCATTGTTGTTGTAGTTGGATGTAAGATGATCCGTCGGGCAAGTGATACGGTTCCGTAGTTTCAAGTTTGCAGTTTCATATCCATCCGGACTATTCCGGACTTACCCATCCCTAATGTTGACATTCTTGGCAGTGTTGCTAAACTATCAATAGTTGCGCTATCGATAGTTGACCTCGAAAAATAGTCGATAGCGCGATAGTACTATCGAGAATATCGCCCTGCTGCAATACTATCGATACTATCGATAGTATCGATAGTATTGTTATAAACAATAGTCAATAAGGTCTATATAGTATCGATACTATCGAAGCTAGTATCGTTACTAACTAGTATCGATACTATCGATAGTATCGATAGTATTGCAGCATGGCGATATTTTCGATAGTACTATCGCGCTATCGACTATTTTTTCGAGGTCACGATAGTTCACAATACTATCGATAGACTATTACTATTGCAAATTGCAACAACACTGATTCTTGGAAAATTTGACAACCGACAAACGCAGCCCGTAGCGCTTGTCGTATTTTTGCTTTGATCGCAGTGAATATTTGGTACTTTTCGCTGTATGTAATATGAAACTGAAATTTCATTGTTCTATTCATTTTTACCTTTCCAACAATATTATTTAAGCAGAATTTGCATAATATGTTGATTTTTAAATCTGCCCTTATTGTGTTAACCTCCACTTATATATTAAGGTATGTAAGTCTTACATGTATTCTTAGAATATTTATATGGATTGTATAGCTGAAATGTATTGAAAATTGTGATTTCGTGTTATTGGAAACGTGAAATAATGATTTAGTGACCGATAAATTATGAGATGACATATTATTACATAAAATTTATGCGGAATGTTGGAATGTTTACTTTTTTACGATTTAGTTTTATACTTTCACTTCACCTAGACAACCTTCACTGTTTTAATGAGTATTCTTTTGCGTTTTTCAGCCTGTGTTTTCAAATAACTAAAGAAACTAAGGCTCTGGATACTGGTCTTGCCTTTTTTTACATTGTTAGTGGCATAATAGGTAAGTAACATTCTAATATAATTATTTTCCTTAATCATTGAATGATGTTTCAGATCTATTTAAATTTTAAATATTTAAGTATAAAAAGGTGGAAGTAGTGTTGACTTGAAATAACAGCTTTTGAAGATTTGATATTCATACACTTGATAGGTACCTATTTTCCTGGTTTCAAATTGGATAGCTTATCATACAGTAGTACTATGGACTTTTGAAATTCGGGGTTCACCTTTACTTATAAATACATACTTGGTTCAAATTACTAATTTTTTTGATCTTATGGATGACATTATAATATGTAAATCAATATTATGTATCTGAACTTTTTGTAAACCAAACACTGACCAAGCGCAGTGAAGAAGATAATGTGTGTGGTTCTGTTAAAAAAAATTACATATTTCAGAATTTGTGGTAAACGGGGTAGCATAAGTCGGGGTATTCCTGTACTTAAAAAATAATTAAACAAACTGGCCTTAACTTAATTTGACTATGGTGGAATGTGATATGATTAAATGTTGTTAGCTAAATTTTCAAAATCTTGATTTATAAATAAATAATAGTTTATAATTATTGTTAATTAATGATAGGTGTTGGTTACTTCATGAGATACTACAGCAGAATGATTATATACAGTACTTTTTAATTTTTTTTTTATTATATCCTGCTAAGCTCTGCAATCTGTTTTTGGAACATTTAGCTGTAATCTTGACCGACACTTGTCTGGATTTGGATATACAGTACTGCTGTTGTAAAAGTCACTTAAAAGTATTTGCTTTTCAAAAATTAAGGAATAGGTATAATCCATGCAATGTATCGTATATATATAGAATAGACATCCCATACATTTTGTCTATGACAATATTTATTTATATTTTATCTACTTTAAATGACAAAGAAAATAGAATTGGAATTTATTGTGTATGTATGTATGTATCTTCACGCCAGGTCCCTAACGGGGTAGGCAGAGAGTGTAGAGCGCCAGACATCCCGGTTCTGACAAACCTCTCGTGCCTCGTCTACCTTCATCATTCTCTTCATACATGCACGCCGATTCCTAAGACTAATACTAATTTATTGTGGTCTGTTGGATATTCAGTAGCAGGCTAAATTGCTGTCTGTTTTATCTTTAATATTTATAGACATAAATATTAAAGATAAAACATTTTTTTTTTCCTATTACTGTCTACCATATAACCCTCATTGCTCATCCTAATTATAATCTCCAGCTCACTCAATACATATAAATATTAATTTAAGTAGGTATGTTTCCATGAATAGGTAAGATTTCAAATAAGTACTTTTGGTTCTTTACTGGTGTTGATAATTATTTAACATGTGATATTTGTGCTAACAATATTTCTTGCAGCTGGCAAAATCCTCTATGACCGATACCAGCAAATTCATGTGCTAGGTTCACTAACAACAAATCCGAATGTGACTTCCTTTGCAAATAAGATTGCATCCTTTTCGGCCTCTTTCCTGTCACTGGGCTTCCTGGTTTACCTGTTTTTATTTTTGTTTAAGGTAAGGAATACTAATTTTCATCGAATCTTCACACACTAATAAAATGTATTATTAGAGTCTTTATAAGATAAATTAGAATAAGATTAGATAAAGACTCTATTAATAAAATATCATCTCTAATAATATTAGCATCCATTCATATCCAATTTTGTATGGAAAAGAAACACGAGTGAAATCGCACTTTATTAACATATATGTTATTGTATAGGTAGGTATATTAATTTGTACTAATTTTATATTCGACTTCATTTAAAAACACCGTTTAATTCGTCCAGTTAGCATTTCGTCCAATGAACAGTTCGTCCTAAAATCCGGACGAACTGCGAAACGACTTATTATAAACGTCAAAATATCGAGTATCTAGGTATCTAGGTAATGACAGTCTTAAAAGAAAGGTCTGGGTCCATTTGAGGTTGGCGCCAATGGGAGGGAACTGCATGATACTCGTTAAATATGAGTGACGAAGAATTGTGGGTCTTTGATAAATTCGGTGAAATACAGACACGATATTACAAACATTTTTTGTATTTACCAATCTCTATCAATACCTACCAAATTCATGATATTCTGAAGTCGAAAATATGTAGGTATATTACGTATAGGTACCTATTTCAATCGACGGTATCGGCTAGTTATTAGTTAATAGGTAGGTGGATTGCTTTACGCTCAATTTACGCAATGTAATCCACAAGACATTTCCAATGGTTTTCATCTGATGAATGTAGCCTTGGAAGTTACTGACCTGAATATAATGTAATTACCTACTTCAGCAACATTACATCACTCAGAATTCTGTACGTTTTGTATCACCTTTTACAGTTTAGCAACAAACAGCTATTACATTCTTTTATGTTACTAGAGTAGCAAATTAGTACGTTCATGGTAAGCGATTACAACCAGACATAATGCAAGAGGTGCTGTTGAAGCTTTAACAATGTCGCTGAATAACACCTTTTAATTGACCATAGTTAATCCATTTCTCATCTAATTTAATAAAACTCTATTAACGGTAGGGTGGACTTATGATACTAATCAACTCATAATTGGATAACGTTACGTATTGACGTATTACAATATGTGTAGATGAGGTAATTAAACAATATTTGTCACTAAATTTAATGAATTACTTAATTAAGGTCCTATGTTCCCTGGATGTGTTTAGTGCGTAGTGGTTTTCCATCTCGATCGCTCTTAATTTTTTTTTAAATTTTTTTTGCAAATTAATTTACAATACGGGTAACTAAATATTACTAATAAACCTTACTTATTTGATAAGGGCTTTAAAAATTGTAATATTTGTTGACGTGATATACCTACTTACCTACCTACTGTCGTTTAAGTAAGTAATAAGTAATACTGGGTGACGGGTAAATCATGAGACATATTAATGAGCATAATATTTCAGGATTATATTATTATAAAACAAATAAAAAATACGTTAATTAAATTACATAATGTACTTATAAATAACGACTACCATTTATTTATGTGCACACGTGACTTTTTTAGCCAGATGCAGGCAGTGGTGGATTTACCAGCAGGCTGAGTAGGCTGGAGCCTAGGGTGGCAAATTTTAAGGGGCGGCAGAATTAGTTCATAATTTTTTTATTTCTATTTACAAAATTACTGTTAAAATTATCAAGGCTCAGACCATAGTTCCCAATGATTCTAACCATTGAAAAAAAGTTGATGTAAGGAGAATAATGAAGCATAAAACATAAAGTTGGAATTTTTATTGATAGAAAATATACCTAATTGATATGATTGTGGACTACGATATCAAAATATAGGGGCGCCAAAAATAATAGCCTACCGGCGGCAAATTTGTAATTCCGCCACTGGATGCAGGTCATCTGGTCCGTTTGCTATTGACACAGGAAAGTAGTCAGTTGAATTTGGTACATTTAATAGCATGTCTTATTAAAAGTAATACGAGGCATTTCTTTTAAGAAGAAAAATCTAATAAGATTCAGAATTTGTTGTTATAAAATATTTTTCAAATTCAAATTGCGTCTATGAAAATAATTTGATGAGTTCTTCTTTAGGTCATCAAAAACGCTTAAGTAATTTTTAATACGAGTAGGTTGTTTAGAAATGAACCTTCACGTTTATTTACAGACAATTTGTTTACAGTCACTTTTTGTATTATACAAACAATTTGTACCATTAATTGGCGTCTTAAAATGCGTAGGTAAGTATATAATATTTATTTGTCTTGATAATTACTTTGAACTTAGTTTCTTTGATAACAAGAACTTCGATGTTACTCGGTGTTCTAGTATATAGGTAAAGCAGAAAGTAATTTATAAGACACACACCAGGTGAAAGTTACGTAATCAGCTAATACTTACATCAAAGCATTTCAAGTTACATTGTAAAGCCTATTATGAACGAGGAAGGTTGCAGTTTTCCATTTATTAGATCGGAACTAGTTAGTTAATCTAAACAATAAAAGGTTCTATTAAGTAGGTACTAGTAGCGTAGCTATGGGAAAGCGGTGTGAGCGGCCAGCTCCGTCATGATCACTGGAGAGGGTGTCACCCGTTTGGAGGTGTCACCCGTTTGGAGGTGACACCCTCTAAGGGTAAAATCTGTTAAGTGAAACATATTACCGATTTATGTAAAATATGCAATGTATGAATGATCCAAATAATCCTTTGAGATCGTACATTTGTTTCTTTATTTGGATAGATGTATAAAACGTGTAATAATAGTACATAGGTACGTGATATTATTTTAATTATGATCTTTATTTAAAAAACAAGAACTAAAGTATTTTTATATTTCGATAATGCTAGGCAAATCGTTCTGCCTCGAGAAAAATACCACTAAAATGACTCCCTGTATGTTTAATTTGCCTATTAACTTATGATAATAACTAGGGTCAATTTATGGTTTCTCTATTTTCAGGTAAGTAACCAATGTCTGACAGCCTTGAATATATTTATATGTGGATTTGGAACTCTGTATATATGGGTGCAGGTTGGTAAAATTATTTTTAGAAAGTGTGTTGTTTTATGCAACGAAGGTGGCAAACAATGCAGTTCACTTATATGTTAAGTGTCGACTGCAGCCTATAGACATCTACATGCGTTGCCACCCCTGAGACCTCAGTAAGTTGTTATGCTCTAGTAGTTATAACGGGGCCATTCATTACCATCTAACGGTAACACGATAGTTCCGTACGCTATCATTTGGGGGCAGATAGATTAGGTAATGCGCTGGTACCTACGCCCTCGAGTCCCTACACTGGAACTCTACCACCAGTAAAAAATTACACTGTCACATGAGTTGCATTTTATTTACTATAAATAATTAAATGATATATTATTATTTCTTTACAGTGCATCATAACAACATATATTTCTACACTATATTATGATAAGAATTTGACAGTGCTGCGGCAATGCCTGGCCAATGTGAGCTTCCTAATTTTAGTTGTGATGGCGATTTTTGGGACTATTACCTCCTTCCTACCTGAAGGTTCGTATAATTTTTATATTGTGAACGTACGATTTTGCTTCTAAAGGAGATGTTGCGAGCTCGGCTCTGGTTCGTACACGACCTCAAAAAATGGGTAAATTAAAGGAGAATCCGAAAAAAATACAATTAATTTATTCAAGAATATATTTTAGAGTTACGACCACATTTCATTCAAACGATTTTATCATTTTCAACTATGTTCAACATGGCAGCGATACAGCCGATGCTTGGGATCAATCAATTTCGACAGTATTTAGAAAATGTTACTTTTTTCTCCAAGTACTATATAATCAAAATACAATTAAAAAAATGAAAATGTCAAAATGACATCGCCCGCCATATTCGCCATGTTGGTTTTGAGTTGCAATTCTAACTGCAAAGAATGTTTTGTAACTGCAAACAAAGCTAAATAAGTGATAATATGCAGTAAAAAACGTTATTATATTGATTTTGCCTGTTTAATGATATTGTGTACAATACATGGCCGGAGGTCCATACATTTTTGCAACATCTCCTTTCTTTTAAGTATAAATAAGGGTTCATGTACTGGGTGACTGGTGAATGATGAGACATATTAAAGGACAATCCTTCAGGATCGATAAAATATCAAAAAGTCAAATTACGTAAATCATTATAAATAACATCAAAATCCGTAATTTGCCGTCAAGTCACGTGACTTTGTAGCGACTTTTAGCCAGACGACCGTAGCGAAGTCAAGTTTTTGTTGGTAAAAATACTTATACTTACCGCCGCATACCGATAATATATTTGTATTGGAAGTGGTAAACAAGCATGCAGTTCACATTGATGTTAAGTTATGACTGCAGTCTATAGACTCCCACACAAATACCAAGGGATGCAGATGCGTTACCACTTCTCAGGCCTAAGGTGTTATGCCTCTGTGGCGGAAATTACAGGGCCGTACATTACCACCTGACCGGATCACGATAGTGCTGAACACTACCATTTAGCGGCAAGTATATTAATAGGTAATGCGGTGATGCCTACGCCCGCGAACTCCGTCACTAGAGCTCTACCACCAGTAAAATAATATGGCGAATAGCGCGCGTATGAGAAAAAAAGGAAAGATTCGTAAAAATCATTTTGGGGATGCTTCCGTAAAAAATGAGGTAGGTTTTACCTATTTTATAACATATTTTACGGGAATCGAGTACTGAGCATTCTGTATTAATATGTCTAATGATTCACCAGTCATCTTGTAGACGAGCGGCTCTTAGTTGACGTCAGCTTTCAACAAAGTGCCACAGGTCAAGTAAGAGCCGCTGGATTGTATAAACCATTACAAATACCCATAGTTATTCTATTTAAAATATAAACACATTCAAAATTATCATATTATATTGTTACAAGGGAGGAGGATAAAATATAACAAAGGAGAATAATAATGTTCTATACATTTCTGGGTCCAGGTTTTAACACTGTGCAAATCATGTCATTTTCAAATGACTATAAAATAAATAATTTGAAATTCGGGCATTTTTTGAATTCATTGCCAGTAATTGAAGTGTATATATATATATATATATATATATATATATAATGATAATATAATATATGATCAAGTCAAAGTTGGGTTAGATTGCTAATTGTTAACTACATTACAAAATGTAATGTGTAATGGGTTAACCAGTAATGATTTTACAGGCCCAAAATTATCCGTCTCCTTAATTTTATTATTTTAATGTACCTAAAACATAGTGCTGGCTGGTAGATTAGAAAATATCGCATTTTATTACTCTCAAATGTAAGCGGATCATTCGCGGCACATTTTATTTTGTCCCCTTGCCATGTTCCCTAGTGGGTTCGCACTGACGATATACCTAATAATATTTTATCGTTAGAGAGATGTTAGGATTGTGTATGTAATATGACTTCGTAACTTTCTTCATCAATTGTCACACGTGGTACGCACGGATACACGTTATTATAAACTGTCTATCGGGCAGAATCAATGACTTCCAGCCTCCCGAACAAGCCGGTTTCCGTAAAGGCTTTAGCACCATATTAGACCACATACACCCGCTGCGATAGGCTATCTAGTTCATGTACGGAAGGAATTAAAAAATGTTATGATACTTGTACTTTAACTTAGTTTTTAATCCACTTTCAATTTACTAATAATATCTGTTTTTACTTTTACTGTTTGTAATAGTTATTTACTCTAGGTAATTTTTGATTTCTAGACATTTTGAAAGTATCTGTATGGATCGATTTGAAATAAAACAATTTTTTCTTTCATTATTGGTATATTAAAAAAATCGTCATTGTAAACTACGGTTGAATATGATAGTCGGATATCGTCAGTTGTGTGGGGCTAGGGCGACAAAGAGGGTAACATTTGGCTCCGTGTAAGGCTTCATTCGCACACATTATCATATATTAACTCACTTTCGTATTTATTGGTTGGGGAAAAAGTTTCTTCGCATTTTTAAAGATAATTCAAAACATTTTTTAATATAGTTTATTTAAATTTAACTAAAGTATGTATGTACCATTTTGTTCGATAACCTTTTGCCATCTTGTAGGTAGGGACATGATCCCATTGCTATAAAATTTTTGGGACTTCTCATCAAAATACTGCGACAAGTGGATTTGGCAGTCCTCTCGTGATGTTAACCTAACATTGCATAAAGAATTCTGAAGAGACCGAAACAGGTGGAAATCTGAAGGTGCAAGGTCAAGACTATACGGCGGATGCATTAACACCTCCCAGCCAAACTCTCTTAATTTTTGCTGAGTGGCTATAGATGTGTGAGGTCTAGCGTTATCATGATGAAACACCACACCCCTTCTGTTGATCAATTCCGGCCGCTTTCTCTCAACTTCTTGCTTTAATCTCATCAGTTGTTCGCAGTAGAGTTCAGAATCGATAGTCCTGGCAGGTGGTAATAGCTCATAATGAATAATGCCCTTCCAATCCCACCGCACACACAACATCACCTTATTGCGAGTTAACCCGAGTTTCGCCACAGTCTGTGAAGCCTGACCGGCCTTTGACCACGACCTTTTTCGCACGTTCTTGTCGTACGTGATCCACTTTTCATCACCAGTTATCAGCTTCTTCAAAAATGATTCGGTTTCATTACGTCGTAATAAAGAATCACAAATGAGTACACGGTTCATTAGGTTTCTTTCAGTGAGCTCGTGAGGTACCCAAATATCGAGCTTTTTTTTGTACCCAGCTTTTTTCAAATGCGCCAAAACTGTTTTGTGATCAATTCTCAGTTCTTCAGCTACGTCGTAACTACTGATATGTCGATCTTGCTCCACTTTTTCAAAAATGGCATCCATTTTATCCGTAATAGGGCGACCAGAGCGAGGTGCATCTTTGACATCAAAATTTCCGGATTGAAAACGCTTAAACCAAATTTGTGCTACTCTCACAGACACTGCACTAGGTCCATAAACATCGCAAATTTTTTTCGCGGCTTGCGTTGCATTCTTACCTTTTTTGTAGTAAAATTTAAAAATGTATCGAATTTCTTCATTAGATTCACTCATCTTGACAGTACGAAAAACAAATGAAAATCACACATTTGCCTAATTTGAATTTGGAATTATGTTCTTTAAAATTTTAACTTTCAATGATACCAAAACCAGCCAGATACAAATACTACAGCCAAAGAGATTTTATTACAAGTTCATACATACTATAATGCGAAAAGACTTTTTCCCCAACCTATTATAATACTAGAGAGCGCCAGAGACGGAGAATTTGTTCATATAGGGGGGTATAACGGTGGAGAATGGAGAAATAAGATACAAAAAATAGGGAGATTTTTTTTTGATCATCCGAACCGGGTGTCACCCTTGTTAGCTACGCCATTGTGTGAATCTCACCATTAGTGAGCACCTACGTCCTAAAAAGAACCTCTTTGCAAAATTGTCTGTTGTGCAGTGTTTTGTCTTGTGCCTGAAGCACACCGCGGACACTCCGCGAAAATACCATACAAACGCTTAATTTGGTCTCTATTACACAGACATCAATCAGTGATCTGTATTTACACATGCACCTGTGTGCGTAGCACGTAGAAAATACCAACCGTCGCCCATAAGAGGGGAGGAGGTTGGATGATGCGGGGAAATCGGGCGGGACGTTGAAGTGTCCATTCTATACGTAGTATTATTACATATTCTCTGCCTGAAGTGACGATGATTACTAATACTCATTCATTTTTTACTTTCTAGGTGGATCTAGTGGCACTTATATATGTGTCGTCGTTACGTCTCTATGTAGTTACTTACTAACTGCATTTTTCTGTATATTCATATTATCATTTGAAAAGGAATATGAATACTTTTCTGAGGTAAGCTATAATATTTACAAGTTGCTTCTTTTATCTCATGGAAGTGGTAAATAAGAATGCATTTACTGGTGGCAGACCTCCAGTGATGGAGGTCGCGGGCGTAGGCACCATCGAACACTGTCGTGTTCTGGTCAGGTGGTACAATACAATACAATATAGGTGGTAGTGTATGGCACTGTAATTTCCAGCTCAGAGCCTTAACACCTTAGGCCTCAGAACTGGCAGCGCATCTGCATTGAAATCTCTGGTTTCATGTAGATGTTTATAGTCTACAGTATTACTTACCATCAACGTAAACTACGAGTATATGCTTGTTTGCCACTTCATGACATAAAAAA
The DNA here is from genome assembly GCA_036365455.1 of Macrosoma leucophasiata. Classification (NCBI taxonomy): domain Eukaryota; kingdom Metazoa; phylum Arthropoda; class Insecta; order Lepidoptera; family Hedylidae; genus Macrosoma; species Macrosoma leucophasiata. The sequence goes on along the minus strand of JAWQUS010000003.1, from coordinate 11,064,842 downwards.
ATGCAAGTCAGCATTTGTAGGCTTTTGCATTTTTCTTCACCATTAAAGAATAGAGAATATAAACAAATTAAAGAAAAATGTGACTTTGGGCGTGATTCGAACTTGCGGCCTCTGGAAAACTAGAAACCCATCCACTTTATAACTAATTTCCGAAGCTCCACTCAGATTGCAGGTTCCAATTCCGCCCGATGTACTTTTTATTATATTTTGGCTTTAATTATGAACATAAAGTAGGACAAGTCGTATATATATAGTATGAATAGTTTTTCTCCGTACCATTATTAGATATACGTAGGGTATACGAGAGGATATTTTCAATAAATCCTTTTTTTTGTATGTTTGTTTTGACACCGCGATTCACAACGATTTTAAGTTCACAAACTTGTCTATAACATCACAATTATGAACATTTCAGGGTCTGAGATCGGAACTGCTACTTGATGACGCCTGTTCTCTTAATAACGGGTCGCTATCAGACGTGGATAGTATATTTGGGACGCAGGAGCTGATTTCGAATTCTATAGTCATAAAGGAAAACATCAGATGCGCCAAGATCTCCTGACCGGCGGCCGTGCCCTCACAGGGCACGGGACCGCAAGAAACTAAACAGATAGTTTCAAATAATCACAATTACGGTAGCTTTGATACGACAAAGCTAAATGCCGCAACTAAATTCGAATTAGATAACGAAAATTTCTCACAAGACGAAAATGATACAAGTGCAGACGATGACAGTGGTATGTCTTCAGGTGAAAATGACGATTCTCTCAAAAGCAGCGCAAAAGTTAACAATAATAAAACTAATGTAAGTTTAAACGTAAGTTCAACTATAGAGGATAAACAGGAATTAAGTATGAAGTGCCTAACTAGTGAAAAACAATGTGCTGTGCGTTGGAATGAGATTCCATGTTGTTCAAGTGATGTTATTGATATGAATGTTAGACACGACGAACGGAAGGCCCGAGCGCACCTCTCCGAGAATTCTGATGAAATAGACAGTTTGATAAAATCTGAATTTATTGTGATAGATCTGAATTGTGACGTCAAAGACGTATGTGACTCGAATAGATACGAAAGGAAGATCGGTGGTACAAATATGTATAACGTTGATTGTGATAATGCAAGCATTCTTAGTGTAGAGTCTAGCCAAAGTGTAGTTCCTGTTGCGAACAACGAAATTGTTAAATCTGAGAATCAGAAGCTGGTCAGTTTGTCGCTCTCTATACTCCTCGCCGCGTTGCTCCAAGCGATGCGCTGTTTTGCCCAGTTCTTAGAAGATATTGTTATTCCTCAACGGTAATAAATATAATTATTGTGTTCTGATAATATTTTTGGTGCAGTATTCGCTAGTTTTAATATCGTCTTATTACAAAATGTCAATATTATATTTAAATACACTCTTGTAATTCATAGTTTTATTTTGGCCTTATCAAATAATTGAATTGCCTCGGTTGTCTAGTGGTAGCAGGCCGCTGCTACTACGCTGGGATGCTGGGTTCAGAAAAGAGATAACGGTGTATAATTAATCTGGTTCAGCTGGGATTTTTCCATTTTACATCAATTTTCCAGTGCCGCGGAGTTTGGTAATGTTACCGGAGATGTCAACAGGCTCGCCACTTGTTACATGGGCAAAAACGTAACCGGCGAATCGAGGTTGTTTGGTGTATCAATGTATCCATTTACCTCTGCTTACAGGGATTCCCTTCGGGGATTACAGGTGTGATGAACTTACTAAGTTACGAAAAAAATAGAACTGATTTTAATAATAAATTATTTAATAAATAATAGAACAATACACAAATGCTACTTTACACACAGATCAAATAAATAATGAGGTTAAATAGGTCGTCTACACTAAACAAATTTATTTGCTATTTATTGTCTCCATAATATTTCACTAGTAGTTTATAAAGATGCCTCGTTGATCACTGTTATCAGTCTATTATTGGTATTATGGCACTTTTTCTTCCATTTGACAGAGTTGCTGTGGTGTTCAGGGGTGAGTTGGTTGTCGTTGATAGTGGACGATTGCGGCGAACTGGAGTTGGCCACTACGATGGACCATCGTCGGCCGCGACGCTCGTTAAGATTAGGCAGTTCTGCTATCAAATTGTTCTCATATTCACTCAGCATCAAATAGTTTTCCACCTGTACATAAGATACACGTTATTTATTATACATAGGTTATATACAGAACTACGTTACCGGTGCTTCTATAACTGCCTCGGTAGCCTAGTGGTAGCAGGCAACTACTACTACGCTGAGGTCCTGGGTTCGATTCCCGGGTAGGGGGTTATCAGAGATAATGGTGTCAATCTCTGGTTCCATTGCAATTTTTCCATTTTCTGTCAATTTCCCAGTACCTCGAAGTTTGGCAATGTGCCCGGAGATGTCAACAGGCTTGCCACCTGTTACATGGGTCGAAACGTAACCAGCGAATCGTGGGTATTTGCATGTATGCTTGAATGCATGCATTTATCTCTACCTACACCTTCGGGGGTTACAGGCGTGGAGTTACGTGAAGTTACGTAACGTTACCATTTCGATAACTCCGGGGTATTACTTTTAGAGAGTGTTACTCGATTTACACATTTGCACATTTTTTTTATAATTGCACAGAATCAACAGATTCTTCGAAAAAAAGCTATTCTCCTTTCAGACAGATATTACAGATAACAATTAATCCAAAGATCACACCAGGAAAAATATTTAGGTTTGTTATTAGATGACAAACTTACGTGGAAACCACATATAGAGTCACTAAGAACAAAATTATCGAAGGTCTTAGGAGCTATTCGTAAAGTAACAAACTGTATTCCCAAAAAAGTTAAAACTATTATCTATAACTCTTTAGTTAAATCTCATATCGAGTATCTGATTGAGGTATGGGGATCAGCAGCACCAACTAATTTACTACCATTACAAATAATACAAAACAAAATAATTAAAGTGTTGTTTCATTATCATTATAGAACACCTACAGACGAACTATATAAAAAAACTAAATTATTTAACATTATACAAATTTTTAAATATAAAACCTGTGTTTTAATAAAAAACATAGTTTCTAATAAAATAAAATCAAATATAAAATTTGTGACAAAACAAAATACACATGGCTTGAGAAATAAACATAAATTAAACACTATTATACCTAGAACAAACTACGGAAAAAAAAGTATTTTATTTGAAGGCGTCCAACTATTCAATAAATTACCCAATGAAATAAAGGAATGTGATAGCGTTGCAATGTTTAAAAACAAACTTAAATTGTGTATTGCCAAATTGTAAATCACTATTTTAGTGCTACATTTTTTTTTTCTTTTCACACACGTTCTCAAAGTCAAACTGTTTATTTATCATTTTGGATTTCAAGCATCACTTATGATATATCAGAAATTAAGAACTAAGTTAAATTAAAGTGAATAACAATAGATATACGTAACGATTTATAACTGTAAAAATTGAGATCAAGAATGTCACTGAAAATAAATTTAGATACACTTATGTATATATAAGTAGAATGTCTCATTTCCTCTTTTACAAACTGATAATAAAGAAGTGAGGAACAGAAGAGAAGGTTGTAATACTAAATAGTTTTATAAGTGCCAGAGGTGTAAACATTATATTCTATTCATTTTTAAGTCTCATTGTAAAAGAACTTATATGTTTGTATGAGATTAAATAAAGATCTTTAAACCTAACAATAGATGATTACGTTACCGCTAGAGCAAAAATAAATATAAAAAATCGTAAATACGCAGGTGATTTTAAATTATATTAAAGATCTATTACACGACACGCGGTAATTCCTTCTATTATGTTCCATGAGCGTTCAGTTTTTTGCCATTTGGCTAACCCAAAACATTCTCAATCAAAATCAATTACCTTATTACAACTAGTGATACAATCACCGCCGCAGTCTAGATCTTCTAGCAGGTGTTCTGGTATGTCTAGATCGAGGTCCAGGCCGCCCTCCTCGCTGATGCAGGTGAGCTCGGGCGGCACGTTGGGCGGCGGCGAGCCGAGGCTGCCGGGCCCTATGCTGTCCAGCAACAGGTCGCGCCCGGCCCTCCCCGGTGCTACTAATTCTGCTCCTAGAACTTCAATATTTCGTTCTATAGATATTTCTATAGTTGCCTTAGCGCAGTGGTTCTTAACCTTTTAGTACTGGGGAACCATTTGACAAAATTTGAGTTATGCCATGGACCACCCAGTTAGTTTATTGATAAAGAATTTTATTGAATAGAAACTATAGAAAGAGTTCACTCTGACACACGCATCGCCGGTGTTCTCTCTTCGCACACATGCGCCTTGAGTCTGTCGGTCGGCCGTGTTAAGCGCTGGGGTGATGTTGCGTCGACTCTTGTCACTTATTTAGGTATTGGCATGGCTTGCGGACCATTTGAGACACTTCCAGGGATCACAAGTTGTCCTCGGACCACCGGTTAAGAATCACTGCCTTAGTGGAACGAGGATATTCCTTGAATGTAGACCAGAGAATCAGTAAGTTCAAGTGACAATTACCAGGTCACATCGCTCGTGGAAGCTATAATCGAGGGGTACGGAAGTTTCCCGAGTAGCACATGGCCTCCCACGAGATGGATCGACGACCTGATCAAGATAACAGGGAGCCGTTGGATGCAAACCGCCCAGAATAAATCGTTGTGGAAGTCTTTGGGGAGGTTCATTTTCAGTAGTGTACATCTATAGGCAGATGATGATGATATGACTATGATGACAGTTGTCAAATGTTACATCAATTTTTAATGTCCTGAAAGTGGCAATCTGCCAGTTACTGTTCAAATCGGTAAGCGAATTGGTACTGTAGGTGGCCAAAATAGTTTGATAATATACACACGTTCTCTATGCAATCTGCTTCAACTAGTAGGCGAAGCAATTGTGAAAACATACACCAATTAGGTGCGTGACAAATGCACCTGATTGTCTATATAGGTACTGTCAATACTGTGGTGACGAGAGAACTATCGATAAAAACCGCTGCGCATTGAGCATGTCGACAAATTTAATTATGGATATTAAAGTTATTAAAATTTACAAAATATTCTTCAAACGTAATATAAAAGTCAATAACTTGTCAAGTGAATTCGAGCAATCCTTTGAGCAACATTCCTAGTTTTCTACGCATCAAAGTAAAAAAAAACTAAGTATAGCAGATTATGCAAGGTGAATAAGCCGGTCCGAAAGATCAAAGATGACGGATAGGGCCGCCGACGGATCGTTACAAATGACTGGACCCCTGTCTTCAGTCGGGTCCTCAAATAATGTATGACGAGATACCTAAAGCTGTGGCAGCACCAGCGGCGGCGCGCGGCTCGCGCTCGCGGCTGTGGCTGCGGCGCGGCGGCACGCAACTCGACTCGCACGTTGCCGTTCCGCCGTTTTCTCTGAAACAATAAACGGACGTTAAGATTATCATTATCATTTTCATCATCAAGAATTTTTCATGTAGTACCTTCGAAGCAATATCCGGTATATCACTGGTGGTAGACTTCCCGTGTGTGAACTCGAGGGCGTAAGAACCACCGCATTACCTTATCTATCTGCCGCCAAATGGTAGGGTTCGCACTATCGTGTTCCGGTTAGTTGGTAGTGTATGGCCCCGTAAAAACTATCACAGAGACATAACAACTAAGGTGAGAGCTACCCCGGAGGGTAGCAACGCATCCGCATTTTGAGCTCTGGTCTTTGTGTGGGTGTCTATAGGCTGCAGTCATCATTTAACATCAATGTAAACTGCATACTTGTTCGCCTCGCCACCTTTATTACATTTGTATGAATAAAGTCGTATCTGCAATGATTTTTGGATCAAACTTCTTTGATGGTATCTATACGTATCTACCTATCTACAGGTTAGGTTAGGTTCTTCAAGATTGTCCGTTTTAAGACAACGACACGATATCATGGGGCTACAAGTTTCACTTCCTAACAAACTCTCACACTGACGTTGTAGTACCACTCCTACTCGTACCGATATCGCCAACCACACGATTGTCATGCCCAGTCTCCACGGAGCTCGTGGGCGTAGGTACCACCTAATCTACTTGTAGTTGTATGGTAGTCTCTTTGTATTATTACATATTTTCTGGTAGTATTCAGCGCTATCGTGTTCCGGACAGGTAATGTACGGTCCTGTCATTTCTGGCAGAGGCATAACACCTTGACATTTGATAGGCAACTTAGTGGATCTATATTCTCTAGCTAGATTATAACTAAGCGTAAAAATTAGGTTTGCAGCATATCTGGATGAACGAAATGATTCTGCAGTGGGATCCTAACCTATTAGTAATGGGCCGAAGTTAGTCTTACACTCGGTTTTCGACAAGTCATGGTTATTTATTTTAATAGACATATTTATAAAAATAACAATAATCACCAATGACTCGTTACTTTGTCAGTTATGCTTTTACAGTCTCATTGACATTCACCGGCCACTTCAAACTCCGAAGGTGCCACTGATGATCAATTAATTTTAATTGTATTTTATCCGATTTGCTATGTATAGTTAGGGTTAAAGATTTGTTATACTTGGTGTGTTTATGTGCGACGCTGCGACGATGCAGGTCTATGCAGAAGAGAGACAGCGAGCCGATGAGGGAACACGTAGAGCTGAAGTAATACCCCGCTTTGCCTCCACATCCCACGTTTATGTACCCTGAAATAGTCATATAATTTGTTCAAATAATTACCTACTTTAATTCTTAGTATTTCATATTCCAAAAAAAATATTAAATTCATTATGTCATCCTCGTACAATGTATGTCTGTCTAAGACTGGAATGATTTATTTAGGCCCTCCTAAAAGAAAGGGTTTTAACTCTTGGTCTTGGTATCAAGTAGGTAAGTATTTAGCTCTAGATACTGTGCCTCAGTAGGCTATAACTTTTTCTACATTAGTCAAGCACAAAACAAAGTGTTGCGGTAGCTCTTTATCTAAAATCTATAATGTCAGGCATAGTAAGAGACGTTCGTTTTCTTTAGACTGTGGTAAGAGTAAGTAACACATTGATATTGAAGCTTCTGATTTGTTTGATCTGGGAAAAATATTTACATATACCTAAAGAAGATGAAAGAAAGAAGAGAAATTTCTCAAAAAAAAAAATCGAAATAATACAAATATAAATAATAAAGAACTTAAAAAGGCTACAAAAATCTATTAAAAATCTATTATTTATTACATAATTTTGAATTGATTTTTGAAAATGGTTAAATTTTAAATTATTTTATATATTACTAGCTGACCCGGAAAACTTTGTATTGCCTCAGAATGAAATAATGTGTCAAAGGTTTGATAGATACAGACTATTTCTAGCGGAAAATAAAATTGTTGTTTTTACTGTTTTCCTGTTTACCTTCAATTTCTTCATATTTTCTTACCTTTTAAACCTTCCCTGGACTTGCAAAAATAATTCAAAACCAAAATTAGCCAAATCGGTCCAGCCGTTCTCGAGTTTTAGCGAGACTAACGAACAGCAGTTGATTTTTATATATTATATATAGATTTATTTTTGTATAAGAAATATGCAACGGTTTTTACACAAAACATCTAGGTACCCATCGAGTTTCAAGTATGTAGTCCTAATAGTTCCATTTTTTGCCGTGTGGATATGGAACCCTAAAAAACTCACCCGATAATGGTACACCAATGGCGATGGGCACAGCCTGCGAGCATTGCACAAAGCCCCAGGTGCGAGCGAAGTTCCGCGAACGCACCCTTTCGTACGTGTACATTTTCAGCGAATAGTGATATCCACCGCAAAATATACCTGAAAATAAGATTTGTTAGTCTCCTCTCAATTGCCAAAGATTCCGCCTAGTTGGTTTTTTTTTTGATAAAATAGGAAAGAAAAGAAACCCAGAAAATTATGTCGTAACTTAAACTTATGCTACCTGTTGTTACTGTCGTCAACAAAAAAGTTGTGTTTTTACGGAACTCCAATACCACAAAATATCCATTGACTGAAAGACTGGAAACCCCTTGATATTGTTTATAAAATCCATTAACAATTCAATCAAAACTATTCTAGAATGTTTTTGTAAATAATTTCGTATATTTTTTAGTTTAGTATTTAAGTCATAAATATTTTTCACAAATTAAATAGGAAAATAGGGTTTAGATTCAACTCCTACATTAATCTTAGTTTTAATCTAATGACTCTACATTGTACAGTAAAAAGTAGATAACTGACGATATATTGTTGCACGTCTTTCGCTACTAAGTTGTGTGCCCGGGATACAAGCCGGATACTAATATACTTATTTTTTATTATATTTTATTGGGAACAACAAACAGTTACATATTGTGTGTTACATAATGAGTAGGTATCAATATCATATTTTGTTATAATAAATATGCAACCAACTACGTCATCCAAAGGTAAGTTACAATGTCTTAAAATGTATGAGAGGTAATCGACAAAGCTAATTTATTTTATGTTTGTGTGATAGCAAGTACTACTGATCTTTTAAATGCAAGTTCAGACAGTGCAAATAGATCAATGTCTACGAAGAATTTATTGTAAAGGTGCATGAGTGTGTGGAGCGGTGCACGCTCTCCAGCGTTGGTGCGGCAAACCGGAAGCGAAAACACCTGGTGAGTACGCACCGCTCACTACTTACATACAATTCGTATGATTGCCGTGCAGCGTTATAGTAGCGCGGTAAGATATTGTCACACAAAACGACACTCCATGCGACACGATATCTAACAAAATAAAACACATACAGCTACGTACCATACACCCAAGCGAACATAACGTATCCCCTGTAGGAACCTTCCACAGCTGTCAACGCCATAGTGGCCAGGCCGCACACGAAAACCGCTGCTTGTGTGAGATATTGCCGGGCGATACGACACTCTGCCGAGTTCTGTCGCACGAGCAGACCGAAGGCCGCACATCCCACTGCCCACGCCAGACCAAGGTAGGCTTGAAGCAATTCTGCTGTATCTCCTAAGCCTGGAGTTTGACAGAAAATCACTATTAGCAGAAAATATGTAATAATACTAGGTACGTATAGAATGGACACTTCGACGTCCCGCCCGATTGCCATGCCTCACCCAACCTCCCCCCCTCTTATGGGCGACGCTTGGTATTTTCTACGTGCTACGCACACAGGTACACGTGTTAATACACGTCACTGATTGATGTCTGTGTAATAGAGACCAAATTAAGCGTTTGTATGGAATTTTGGCGGAGTGTCCGCGGTCTGCTATTAGTCACATATTACTAGTAGTATTCGTAGGAACGCGACGATTCCACCCTCACAAGTAGATGAGATTTTTTCCACTAGTGCAGTCAGTCAAACAAATAGGTAATAGCGATCAAGGCATTACAATTACAATAGGACGGTCCTAAATGAGATAACGCAGTGGGAGCAGCGTCTCACGATAAAACTACTACCAACCCGCATGCGAAGCGTGGTGATTGTGGCATATCTCCCCGGGGAGGCTTTAATCCAGTAAAGAAACTGATACGTGAATGTGTATTTTGTGGTCTACATTTATTGAAATGAACTATTAATTATGATTAAACTATTTTTGCTTGTTTATCTTACTGTATTTTTTATCTACATTGTTTTTTTTATCAAGATACATAGCTTTATGAAATCCTATGCGTTGCACCTATAACATATACATATTAGTAGAACATGCCATACATTCCAAACTTACCTTCCTCCTCAGCGTGGTAGGCCAAATAGAATATCGGCGTGTTTATTCCAAAAGCCGATATCCCCGTGGACATAAGCAGGATCCGCACAGTTTTCGAGCGCAGTGTTGAGAAGTCGAAGAAGGGTTGCCTGTCATCAGACTTGTTCCTGTCTTTCATCTTCCGTTTGATTTTAGTTTGGTTCTTAAGGTGCAAAATGGCACGTCGCTGCGGGTGGTACAGGGAGGCGGACCGGTAGAAGGTGCCGAGTATGAATGTTACGAACACGACTCCCGTTACAGCTTGCAATCCTAGACGCCAGCCAATTGCTCTGGATAATAAATAAACAAATTTTAAAAATTCGTCCATAGTTATAAGTACAAGGTGAGAATATGCATAGGAACAATATACAAGTGTTTAACATGGGTGGGTTTTTAAATCACTACGACTTATTTATTGAACTCCACTAGAGTAGTTGCTCGTTACAGCCTGGCCACGGAACATAAGCAGGAGCGAAAAATCGCGCGGTGCTTCGAGCTTCGAGCAGAAGAAATGTTTGTATGTAGTGTAGATACTAATTATGTATGTATGTATGTATGTATCTTCACGCCAGGTCCCTAACGGGGTAGGCAGAGAGTGTAGAGCGCCAGACATCCCGGTTCTGACAAACCTCTCGTGCCTCGTCTACCTTACTAATTAACTAAAAGAAATGTATGGAATGAAGTCCTCGGTCAGGTCTTCCTTATGTAAAACCGACAGTTCGATCATAGGAGTGCTCAGAACCTGCAACCATCGAATCAAGCGGTCATCAGGTTTGTCACACACCGCTGGACTAACCGGATCGTCAGCTATAATTGAAAATATATTTGAGTGCCAGTAATAATAATCTTCGAACTAAGTTTTGGTATTTAGAGTAAAAAACTAGCTGAACAAAAAAAAAAAAGGACCGAACATTACCTGATTACACCTTTGATAAAGGTGGACATGACAGCTATACCGAGTCCACTGCCGCTGACAATGAATATCTCGACAAGTTCCCGCCGCCTCTTGAAGTACTGCGCCACCATCAGCGTTGAACAGTCTCGAGTTAAGCCTACACCCACACCCACCACAGTCCCTGGAAATTCAAACAAAGAAGTTAAAGAAAAAACGGAAGTTCATTCGCATGTGTTATTGCGAAAACTATATAATAATATTACAATTCATACAAAATTAAATTGATAAATAAACGTTTAGGCACATGTCACTGGTGGTAGAGTTTCAGTATTCAAGTTCGAAGGCGTAGCCAACATGGAATTAATACACCTTACCGACGTATATATTTTTTTAACTTTGCTTAATTATGTTGTTGATGATTGTTTGGAAGAAATTGTACCTTATGCGATAAGACCGCGTTTTGTACTTATTGTTATCTTTTATATTACTCATCTTATTTTCTGGTGTAAAATGAAGTGTAATCTACCTTTTGCTAAAAACTAGGTAGGTACTCTAGCGAAAAAAAAAAGATAGTTTTTTTCATGTTCAGTAAGTATTAAGACCTTGATGTCGCACAGCTTCTAGAAGTAGAAGAAGGAATCACCTGATGATAGATATTTACTTCTTCCTGGACATTGCAACATTAAAACTGAATTGCTACTTTAGGGTGAAGACCCCACAAATTGTGGGTATGTTAAAATGATAAAATTATCCCACAACAAAATAAGACAAGTCCTCAAAGACATGTCTAAGGAAAATACCTGTTTGGAATAGATTAGCAACTGGCGGCGGCTGCGTTTGCGGTGACAACTTTATGTGTACCCCACGCATAGCCTCATTCATCAGGATAAAAAGTAGTCGACATTATACCCATCTGAGTAATAAAATATGTCGAGACATTATTTATATTTCTGTAGTCGTCTTGAATTCACAGACCTTTAGATTGCATATCATTTAAATGAGCCAAATAGGGTCCACGAACAATAAGAAATCTATTGTCTTATTTTTCTGGCAGCCTGAGGGACTGATTGCAAAACAAGATCAGGGAAAACAGTGTGTTGTGGGTCAGGTCGAAAATTGAGAAAGAAGATTCCCAGAGTGCAATGGCGTATTTAGTAAAGCTTGTAGGTACAGTGCTCATCAAGAAATATTGCACATCGAGCATATGAAAGTGGCTATTTTCGACTTTTTAGAGCGTTAACTCGCCTGCACACTGCCTACGTAAGCATTCGTAGTCCGGTATTGGTCAAAATTTTATCTAAATGGTCGACAAACGTCAGATAGGTAAGGTGCGAAAGAGAGAACGCTCTACACACCCGAAATAAGCCGAAGTCTCCTTCCAAAGGTCGATGTAAAATATTTCTTGTTGGATACTGTCCCGTGCTGACAGTTCGTGTAAAGAGGAAAGAGGGGAAGCATCAGCTTGCAGGATATCACCGCTTATCAAAATTCACCGGGGGAACGCATAGAGTCGTAACGTAACATTTGACTTGCAATAAATTACTGTCAATTTGCCTTGATCGTTGTATGTAATGAACTTAGTTTTATAGTAACATTTGTGGCATTTCGTGGGAACCAGATAGAGACGTTGTGTTGTGTGTGTATGTTTATGTAGAACTATTCAGAATTTGCGATGCAATAGGCAATTATTGTAAAGCAGTTTGCAGCAGCACTTTATCCAAAAAAAATTCGGGATTGATTGTTCTCATACATTTCTATTAGCTCGTGGGGGGTTTAAGTGATATGTCCCGGATATCGTTTATGGGTAGATATGTGTAATTGTTTGAAAATATGTATAAGTATTAAGTGTTAAAAATCGCAATCAGTAATATTAAAAGTTACTTATTTATCAAAAATTAAAGAGCTGAAATTACAGTATCAATCAGTATAAAGTAAAACGGTATAAAGCATTTAAATATTGCAAACTAGTAAACTTCCTTTTAAATATAGAACTTTTCTTCGATTTAAAGGAGGTTTACAAGTTCATATCATTATTTGTTCAAACGACTGCAATCGTAGCAAATGGAACAGCTATTGAACACGTAATGCTTCCGTTTTTAAATGCATCGCACTATTTCCTATAGCATAGCAAGCTACGCGATCGACCTACAAAATAACGCCTTATACAAGTAAATTATGTGCCATTATATTTATCGTGAAACTAGATACTAGGTCTCAGTAAACGCTGTTGATTGGCAGACAACATCAATCCTTGTTTTTGTTTGTTTTTACGTTGTTTGCTTTCTTTACCTTCCATATTGGAAACTCCAATGACTCATTTGTTCCTCCTGTTTTGTTCTCAACATATTTATATAGGAAAATAAACAATCTTTTAATACCACAAACAAATGTATGGAAAGGAAATCATTCTATAAGGAATAATAATGTCCAAGCATAATAATAAAAATGATATATTTCGACTATAACACTAAAAAGGGAGGACTTTATTTTAACAGTACTTAGCGATTTCAAGACTGCAGTAATTTATTTTATTTGTGCATATTTCATTTGCATAAAATGCATTCGATGTGTGGTTTTCGGATTTTATCTTTCGAGTTGTGTCTATTGCGGTTTTCGCAACTTTCTGTGTGCGGCGTCAGCGAAAAATGTAGCTAGAAAAGGCCATATCGATAAAATAAAATGTAATGGTGCTATAAAATTTCCTTTGAAGTCGACACCTTAAATAAATTTTACAGTATAAGAAATAGTGAAAACAATGACGGTTAAAGATAAGTTATCATTTAAATTGGTGCTTTTATACGCTCTTACGCTTTGTAAAATTGAGTTTATGTTATTGAATAAGTAATGGTAAGAGGGTTAACTATTAATTCAAGCAATAATGGTAGTGTTTCGGCTAAAAAGCTTTAAAGGCGGGTAGACGAAAGCGAAAACAAACATAACATTTGGCAGGGAGGTATATAGTATTTTATATGTCCGCTGAGAACGGCTTTTGCAACAGAGTCAGACTTAGGAGGTCTAAGGGCTTTCGCAAAACTTTGCATGAAAGCAGGCATTTAACTTTTGACGTGACAACGTCTTAAATTAGCTTGCGGCTCGGAGTCACTCATGAAAAAGTGTAACGCCCGGTAACGTAACGATGAGTCACCGAACGAGAGAGAGGCCTGCCGGACCGGCGAATGCCTTTCTACCGAGAAAAAGACGTTATCACGTAAAATCTTCGCCCGTAAAACCGACTTTACAGGCAACCAGTTTTTACCTACTGTGAACTTAACATTTGGCAGAGAGGTAGTTATTACTTAGGTACTAAGCGCAGGGTTGTATGAAAGTCCTTTTGTATGAAAGTCCCTCTTTTGCTACGAACTTCAAAATTTGGCAGAGAGGTAGTTAGTAGACGATCACTAAGAATGGATTTTACGACAGGGCCGGATTAAAGAAGTTTAATAGGTCCCCCTTCTCATGTTAAGAATAGATCAGTAACAACAGTTCTTCAGTCCGGAACGGAGATTCAGCGAGGCCTGTATGTATCAGGATCGTTCGAACACCCTGGATTAATAGATATTTCCAATATTTATAATATAATCATACAAGTATGTACTGTTTCAAAACATAATGTAAGTACGTAAGCGTTGGGAAATTTCAGGGAAGTCAGATAAGTATGTGATATCTTTTTATATCTCAGTTAATATTTAAAGTGAACGCACATTTATCCGAACCGAATACCGAACGCGCCAAACGAGTCTAACGAAACGAACTAAGTACACTTGCCCGCATCGAATCGTCCGAATCTGGAATGACCCCAGAAATCTTAGACGGATTCGGTTGACGTACAACAGAGCAGTGCGCGAGAACCAATTTTTCAATGGTTAAAAAAATGAGTTATTCTAATTTAATCGAATTAGTAGAACTTAATTAAGAGAAGCTGTATAATCCATCACAATGACGTAGGTAATAAAAATGCGATAGGCGCAAAGTTTATCTTAACGTCGCTCAAACGATTTTTTTGGTTGCTGTGTTATGGCACGGTCGATTCTTTCGGTGTGCGATGCTGCCTAACTTTGATTCGTCCGACGTGCTCGATTCGGAAAAGTGTGCATTTATGGTGCATTCCCTTATCTTTATCGTTCTGTTATTTATCATAAATAATCCCCAAATAGGTAGCTCATATACGTTACGTTACGACTATGATGGCATGGTAACAGAGGCCAAAGATTCAGTTACACATTACAGTTTTTATGGTCGTCTAGAGAAGTTCTTGTAAACACATTCTAAGGGGACTGTGTTATTATTAGGCTTCTTTCATACTTGTCACATATTTCAGGGTATTATGATGTTGAGTCTCATAATATAACTGCATGTATTTGGGTCATTGTCATAACCGCATTAAATTCTGTTACTGGCGGAAATTAAAATGTTAAATACTAATAAGAAAACGCTATATAACATTATAATAAAGATAAATGTTTACTTATTCATAAAGTATTTTTACAAGTACAGATTAAATTAAAATAAACTATTTACAAAACAATTTCGAAGCAAAAGTCCACCTGTTACCGTTCTCCCTCTTTATTCAAATTCTATCACGAAAAAAAAACTATTTAGCAGAGTTAACTTATTAAAATGTTTTCCTTAACTAGACATTTTATTTATTACAATAACTAAATATTAAAAAAAAATCAGTAAATTCAAGACATTTTCTGCATGTTGAAATAATGTTATTAAAATAGACATCTATTCGGTGGATATTATTCATTTCCACAAATTATTTATGAAAAAAAAAATATTGCTGCTCGTAACGTTATTTACAAACGCTGCCAATATTCAGCTGTTCATGTGCAGCGACATTTTACCGTGGGTCAAACATGAAGAAAGTTATTGCTGCTCGTTCAACAAAAGCTGGCTGTGACAAAGTTGAGTGTGTCTTTTCGGTTCCTTCTGTATTTTGGTAAGAAAACCCTTATTAATTCATAACTTTACGTTATTGGTTAGATTTAGAGGTAATTAATCTTTTTATACTTGTAAATAAATTTTACGTAACTACAAAATAATGCATATTATGGAACAATTTCTTACAAAAGTCCATTCGGTGGACATCTTTTTGGTGGAATTTGTGTCCACCAAAAAGACAAATGTCCACCGAATGGATCAAGTAGGTATAACAGTTTTTGTTTTGTGCAACCTGGTTTCGCATGAGGCTTTAAAGCGAAATAGATAATTAACTGCATAATACGTACATTGTGTTCACAAGGCGGCTTGATATATTTTACTCATTTTTTACTTATTGGACGGGTATTGGTTATGTTTAACTTTTCCCAATTTGGGTTGAATGTGCCTTCTGTTTCTTCATTTATACGTGCGTAATTCGTGTTTTACATCAATAATTAATTATTTTGTTTGTGCTTCTTGCTTTGGTTAGGCTTCCTGTTTTGTAATCCACAGAATATAGCTAGAACCAGAAATAAACTGACTGAAGCTGAAAACAAAAGGCGCAAAAGAAGTTTAATATGTGGAAAGCAAGAGAACAACTTAAGAAACACCCAGTAGCATAAGAAGAACAGCGGAAGGAAGATAAGATGCAATATTCGCCCTTTTCGTGGAACTATGCAGGTTCGTCAAGTAACATGGGAATTGTCCCTTTTAACTTGACCATTAATAGCTGCACTTCCTGAGACTAAGCTGCACTACTTGCCATACAGGTGATACGTATCCTCATTACGATTTAAGTTGTATAAGTCTTGACTTTGACCACACAACTTGCACGTTGAGATACCTGCTCCCACGACAGTTCCGAGTTCTATTCCTAGCCTCCTACCGAGTCTACCAAGCTCACTGCCTACCTAGTCCTAAATAGAATCCCACAGTTCAACAGATGCTCCAGGAAAAAGTTGAGTTCGACAATTACTGAGACTCAAATTAATGATTCTGAAACACCAACTTGTTCTAAGTTCCTGCGTGGACTACGAAGTCGAAAACGCATTCGCTTTGCTGATGTTTACTCTGACTGTTTACTTTTCATATTCACCATCTACTTCAAGACCTGAAACACCAACAGAAGTGCACCAGACGCGTTGGCAACATTTTTAGTCATCATCAGAGGATGTAGATATATTGTCCACCAAAAAGACATAGTATTTTGGGTGGACACAGGGATTTATTTTATTTTTACTTTATTTTTAATGAGACCACCAATGTGGTTTTTTATTTGTTCTATTAAGGAAAGTTTATTACATATTACTATCGCAAAAGAATTTAATTATTTTGATTGGTTTATTACCAAATTACAATTTTAGTACATTCGGTAGACACTTGTGTCTTTTCGGTGGACCCTTAAAATCGTTTTTTTGTAGTAACTACTGTAATCTTTTACTTTGATCTCAGACAATAATATATTTTTGTTATAATTGATGTCTTTTATTAAATAAAGGGTAAATTTCTTTGAAAATACACTTTTTTTATTTTTTTTATTTCTCGACCCTGTTTTGACAATGACCCATTTGCAGGAATGATCGAAGCTATGGGGCGATTGTTACTCAGCGAATCTATTAATTACTATTATTATCCAACGGTATTAGAGGAGTCTTTGTTATTATCTTACTTCGGATTGAAGTAAAAAAAAATGACTTGTAAGAATAAGACCGAGGATATTCTTTATTATATAAAGAAATGGATATAGCAGCTCGTTTGATGACCTTAATGTAAATGCATAACTAAAAAATAAACTTAAATGAAGTTGAATTGTCTCTCCTGAAATAAAAATATCAATCATCTATTATAACAGACATGTTCAAGATAATTTATCGGGCACGCAGTGGGGTTGAATATTGGTTGGTATTTTTGACAGCAGATAGCTCTCAGACAATGCGGTGATGTTTGTCCTAGTTTGCGAGAGTTTTAACACTTAACTATTATACCCTATTATCGAACATAGCAACGTTACGACTTTCATTGAGTGAAGAACTTTGAATGTTTAACTCAGCTCTTCTGAAACTGATTAAAGGATCAGATGCAAAGAGTTGGATTGGCGGAACGTCGTAGTGGGCTATATCGATTTAAATGGAAATCCAATTTTCTGCCGGACGCTGTAGCCTTATCCTCGAAGATACGAACTGCTTAGCGCGTACATTTATGCAGTACACAATGCTATTACTGTAGGATACCATTCGAATGTATTGAAATTGAAATAAAATAATATCATTCGCACTTTACCCGTTACTGAGAAAACCCTTTAAATAAAATAATTTTATTTACCGAGTGGCAGTGGTTTTCAAGATTTACATACTCACAAACGTGGTGCTAGTTCCAAGACCTTGGAGAAATAAGAATGTGTGTAACACTCAGACTAAGTAGTATCGTTCTAATTTCATCCGGAACATTCCACTACTCGACAAAAGCCTTACCCTCCCCCAAATGATGCTTCCAACAAACGCTTTTGGGCCCCCCTGATACAGCGATTGCTTACCAAATCTTTTACCAGGTCGTCGCCGGTCCACCTGTATTCCATCTTGGCGGTCACCACTCGAGAACCCTTTTGTCTCAACGGTTGTCTCTAAGATAAAGATTTTTGTGTCGTTGGTTAAAATAGCGCACCTTTTTAATGAGGTTAATCGAACAAGCAGGTATTTGATGGCTACCGTTTAGAACTGTTAGCAGTAAGTAGGTACCTACTCACCATAGAATGGGCACCAGGCAGCGTCTCTCGATAAAATTGCCACCACTGCGATTGTCAACCCGCATGCAATGCTTGCCAATTATGGCAAATTACCCCAAAATTATAAAAATATAATTTTTAATTGCAGCCTTCCTTTTTTTAGCCTCATCGGGAATGTGTATCTACGCTGCATCCTTATAATCCAAACCGTAAAATAGAAGACGAACATTTTTGTATTATTTACTATACTAGCGAC
Organism: Macrosoma leucophasiata; assembly: GCA_036365455.1. Lineage (NCBI taxonomy): Eukaryota > Metazoa > Arthropoda > Insecta > Lepidoptera > Hedylidae > Macrosoma > Macrosoma leucophasiata. The sequence goes on along the minus strand of JAWQUS010000003.1, from coordinate 11,046,338 downwards.
TTGCCCCGGCTTCGCACGGGTAGCATTTATTATAGATATCACAAAAACCCTCTTTCCAAAATTTCAATCCGAAAATCCGTTCACAACTTACTTTATATTATGTAGTGATAGTGAAGTGATAAGTAATAATAATATATTTAATACATAAAGATTATTATTTATTCATGATTAATTTGGTAACATATTAATTTGTGGTATGGTCAATTATCAACAGGTGATGTGATGTTATTTAAGTTATAATTTTAATTTGTCTTCAAGATAAATTTGAGTGCATTTACCACTTATCTTGTCTCGCGACTTTAATGCAACTGTCAATAAGGATCATCAAAGTGCCACGAATATTTATTTCATTTGCAAAGAGCATGCGCGTGTCTATATTATTGAATATCTCCGTATTTACTCAGAAAGCCAATTAACCCACCTTTGATGTGCATTAAAACAAGTCGTGGGTATGAATCTGATGAAATAAATTGAGCTGTCAGAACTTGAGCATTGCATTTTAAGTGAATTAACATTCCAATTGTTTATTTTATGCTAATGCGATTCAGACTGAATTTAATGATCAATACGAAACGTTTTTTTTACTTTTCAGATATATGATTATTGGTACGCATTCAAAAAGAACATTTTTCCATCTACGTCTGAAATTTTAAGATGTTATGGTTTCTTTTAGTCTTCGTGAGTCGTGAGGCTATCTTTATCTTTCTTTTGTGAAATGGGTAGTGTTACTGAGACTAGGAACTTTATCAATGTGGATGTTATGGTTGAATATCTATACAACATGGTCAGAGGTTTACATTCTCAATATAATTTTATAGGTATAAGAATAACAATATCTCGTAAAGTAAATCAAAAACTTGTAAAAAAAGAATAAGTAGGTACCAACTTCAAAAAGCAATAAATTCAAAGAGCAATGTTTGAGGAATGGGTTTTTGAAACCGATATTTATGAAAGATTTTTGTTTTTTTTTTGTGTTAATGTGGATAAGTTACATTAGAATCTGTAGATTATTGTAGAAACTGCTCACGGTTAAGGAGTGCTGTGGCTACATAAATTAAGAAAAGACAGCTAAAACCTTCCATGTCCATACAATTTTTGAGGGTTTCCTTCGATTTCCCCATGATGTCATGTGTCATGATGAGATCGGGGAGCGAGTGCTATTGTATTTTTCCATGATGATGATGGTGATGATCACTTTGTAGGATATAGGCGTGGAGTTATATACTCGTAATTTACATACCGTAGCTGAAGAACAGTTGATGGAATTGCGTAGCGAAGGAGGTGAAGAGGCATCCCAGGGCTGCCACGAGTCCGCCGACTACCGCGGTGACGCGCGTCGACTTCCGCACGCATAGCGCCACCGTCACCGGCGACAGAGCAAGTGCCACCCCTGCTGATAGCGCCCCTAGGCATCCTGGAACAAACCAGTAGCTAAGAATATTTTGTGTAGTTGTATTTATTTGTTATGAACCTAATGTGTTTTAAGTTTTCTGAACTGGGTAAGTACAAAATCGAGCGAGACATATTAAATAACTAATATATTTCACAAGCATGTGTTAATGCGAAATGATATAAAACAAATATTAAATAACTTCACGTACATCATCAACTATCAACTTCACGAAGAAACGTGTGAAAACTTTGTAAAGGAATGTTATAAAACACGAGATTGCAAGATTTCATTCTTTTGAAACTTTTGAAGAAACTGTATATTTTAATTAATTTACAGTTTAATTAGTGCTTATGCAGCTATTTCATCTGGAGAATACTAAGCAGCTTTATTAGCTATATTAATCAAACAGTACCAAATATAGTTCACGAAGGTACCATAAATCTTTCGAACAAAAATCAATTATAGTCTCATTCAACGTAAGTCTGATCGTTGATTTTTTTATCACAACCGTATCAGAGCTTCACAATGTGCAATCGAAATTCAAGATAAAAGGTTGGTATTTTTATTGCGATTTCTTTCATTAAACAAAAGGCTAATCATATTTACACGCACAATCAACGCATTAATACATCATGCGGCACATCTCTGTCGAAGGGGCCAAATTAAGTGGCTATTAAGCGTTAACATTTCTTTAATTGTAGCGTTACTGTGACGATATGCCAAGTATGGCGACCCGTCACGTTTTCTGTGTAACGATGGCAATGGTGATCAGAAAAAACATCTTGATATTTTATTGTTATCCAGTCTCATAAAGATCTGCTCGAGCATTCCGCTTGCCATGTACGGCACTCGATATTGTACAGGGTTACGTGTCGTGTTATCTTGCTTATTCTCTTTAAACATTTATAACCTCATTATCTACGCTTTTCACTCCTTATTTTTACAGTAAAGTTTCAAGGAAGCTTATCTTTGAACTTAGGTGTTAAGATTGCTTTTCGTTTCTTCTTTTTGAGTTTGAGTTTTAATACAATTTTAATTTGACAAAAAAAATTGCTATTCGGAGGACAATGTTGACTACTTTGGTCCTCATGGAGACCTCCTCATTTCTGATTCGATCTCTCAGGGAAACTCCGAGAATAGCTCTCTCTATTACCTTCTGTGTGATCTTGAGCTTTCTTTTGAGACCCACGTTTTAGTTCCGTATGGTATCACTGGCAATACATACCGGTCTTTGTATGTGAGAAGATGATTGGCAGCTTCCCGGCAATCTACGAATGGTAGCAAAAGAGTGTCATGACATTACCGTCATGACATTCGTTACTTTTTAAGGTCCTAATGACTTTCAAAATTTTACTCCGACAGAGGGGCTGATAAGCTTCTATGGACTTGGATCAGGATGAGTTTTGATGTCACCCATAAGATGTAATAAGCAATATAATGATAATGCTTATTACTGATAATATTTATTACAATATAAGTAATATAATGATAATATATTGAATAATATACTGATATAAGCAGCAATATCAATATACATTTGCCTACTTTACATAAAAAACCTCTACAGGTTTTTTTTGTCAAATTAAAATTGTATTAAAACTCAAACTCAAAAATTCATTGAATCACTTGGAAATAATAGAATTTGCTTGTGATAGGTCAAATTACAAATATAAAATTAAAGCGACAACTGATACGTTGATAAATATGTCAAAGTAAACAAAATAAAATAAATAATAGTCCAAAAATACTTAATGATAAAAATAGGTATCAACAGAATATTCCATACTTTCTTTTACAAACGGCAAGATAAGACTAAACAAAAAATATGGGACATTCAATGGTATATTTTTCATATTAACATACATTAATTTAACTTGGCATTTTAAAATGCAATGTTCAAATCATTCAATAACTCATTCAATATCTTGAATAAGTAAATTCTTTTCAATTGCTTAAGCAAAATGTGGCAGTTCGATCGGCTTTGGATTTACAGTCTAGGAGGGTTTACAGTCTATCGCGTTCTTAATTCAATGATAGTTTTCGCAGTTTTATCTTTGGATACAGTTAAGTTTATAATGTCAGCAGAAAAAAGTCCGCTAGACAAAAGCCTCTTCTTCCATAGATTGCTACAACGGTTCTGGGCCATTCACATCCAGATATTACCCGCGATATTAACCAGGTCTGCCGGCCCGGGCTTCATCTTCGAATTAGTTGCCCTTCCCACTGCCACTTTTTGCTATTCGGAGGACAATGTTGACTACTTTGGTCCTCATGGAGACCTCCTCATTTCTGATTCGATCTCTCAGGGAAACTCCGAGAATAGCTCTCTCTATTACCTTCTGTGTGATTTTTGATTTATTTCTAGGTGGTAATACATTTCTTTTTAAATAAGATATACCTAACTTGTGCACCGACAAAAAGTTTGGATCTACGTTACTTAATATTTCGACGCAAATCTAGCGATTTTAAGATTAAGAGCCGTGTTTATATGAAAGTTTTTCGTGGAACATTATTTTGTTTTACAAGCTAGGCTTAATTTTTTTACATTCTTCGCTTCAAATATAATAAGGTTTACGAGTCTAAGATATAAGTCTGTAATAAACAGAAAACGGCAACAGAACAACAGATCGCCTTGATTTACATTGTCGAATAAAAGTATTGAATCAAGACTGAGAGCTTTTATTAGGTACAAGCATAAAATATATCAGGCAAATAATATGAATTGTTGAAACATTTTGTGACCAAGAGCCGTAGAATAAATGTATTGTGAAGAAATAAAACCTACCTCCAAATAAAAAGCATAGAGTCAAACCACATTGCGTAGAGCGCGTAAATGACCAAGGGTTGGCAAGTAAAAACAGACTGGCTCCTAAGTTTTAGAGTACTAATCATTTAATGATATTCTTTGTCTGTGCACACTTAAAAGAATACAATCGTTCAGTCGTGAATGGAGTCGGCTGCGGCGTCTGAAAAACATTGCTATTGAAAAAGTTTAGGGTAACTCGGTAGTTTATCTGGTTCGTCGACATTTAAAGTGGCACCGGAGCCACCATCATCGGTCATACATCTCAGGAATAAATCTGCAGATGCTGTTTAATCTAGCTGCATAGATTGAGGTGATTTTTGTCTTCATTGTGTTTATCTTTTTTGTCACCATTCACATTTAATCAAGTGCGACTAATGAGGCTAATAATATTCAACATCTCTAAAAATAGAAATCATAAATTAAAAATGTTAATAATAATTTTGGTGAAAAAGTCAAGTTTGGTTTCAGAGAAATCTGGTTTGATAATAATATGTAAATATATCATCGAGTTTGTCTCACGGTCATGATACATCAAATCCGGTTATTATGATAATTATTTTGTGGTAGGTTAGTGTTGTTTTGAAGCTTCTAGCTTTTGTTAATATACATTGCGTTTTTTGGAATAGAAATTCCTTATTTACTACCTATAATATATCACATTATTGATTTATATGACTGTACATCATACAGATCGTGAAGATATCTTAAAAATCTGAACGAGTCAATTCAATTGTATTGATTGACAATAGGTACTTACGTGTACCATTTAAAGTATGTATACTTACTATGGTGAATAATTAAAAAATGTGCTACCATTTTTACCAAAAAACGTGCTTACCATCAAACGGCTAAGCTACGCATTTTGCGTGAAATTTGTAAAGTTAGAAAGGTGTAAAGTTTGTGAAGTTAGGGACTGTAGAGTTAGGGTGTGTAGAGTTAGAAACTTAACAGATATGAGATCTGATGACTTTTTGACAGTGCGAGCCATATGGTCTTATTGTGGTAACATTTTACTAGAAATAGTTTTGGTGGGATATTTTATCCAATACTCCATCCAATTTCCATAGTTATCCAGGTACTTTTAGTTGCTATTAAGCGTACATTAATTATTATACTTTTATAGTAATGTGATTCGCTTTCAAACAAACCCCATTTTTCATAATGTCGTCGTTTCATATGGTTCTTAATTAAATCATGTCAGCCACTATTTGATTTGAGGCGAATTACTCTTGCCGAAACATTAGATGGAAAAATAGCTATAACATTGCTAGATGTAAACAATGTTTTAGATTCTTATGAACTTCATCACTTATGTATGTAATGTAACTGTATGTTTCACATAAGATTTTTAATGAATGTATGTTGTAAAAAGGTAATAAAATTAAATTACAACGACATTATAATTAATTTTCGCTCATCGTCCGCTTTGTATACCAGCAAAACGACTTATCGTAAAATTAATGTTCCTCGGTCACTGAAACAGGATATGACAGCACAATTTTCAGCTTCTCGAAATATATTATTATCTGTAAACAAAATATGTGCTTATAATTAGATAATGAACGCACGTGTGTTCTCACGACTTGCTCAAACATTGGTACAATATCCTACAAGAAATATTGCACATCGACCTTAGAAAGAAGAATTCGGCTTATTTCGGGTCTGTATAGCGTTATCTCTTTCGCACCTTACTTATGTGACGTTTGACAACCATTTTGATCATGTTTTGACCAATACCGGAATATCAGTGCTTACGTAGGCAGTGTGCAGTAGAGATAACGCTCTAGGAAGTAGCAACTAACCGATCGTCTTTTTCTTAGGCTCGATGAGTAATATTAATTGTTGAGTACTGTAAAACTTAATTGAAATGAAATGAGATAACGCTAACAAACTGTCTCTGTTTTCAGTAGAGGTAGGCCATTACTTGTATTAGTTGTATAGTCTATTGCTGGTGGCTAGGTACCTATAGAATGGGTTTGCAATGTACAAAACAAAACTATACGATATTAATAAATATATATTCTAATACTAAGGTACTTACCTACTTAAAATTCTCGTGTAGTGTTTGTAACAATACTCCTCCGAAACGGCTGGACCGATCATTACGGAATTTTGTAGGTATAAGAATGTAGTCTGTTTTTGTTGTAAAAGCGATCCCCTCCAAATATTTTTTTTAAATTTTTTTTTAATGTAATGGAGGTGTGCATTCCTCTTTGATGTTAAGTGATGACTGCAGCCTATAGACACCCTTACAAAGACCAAGGTCAATATGTAGATGCGTTACCTCTCCTGTGCCGGAAATTACAAGGCCGTACATTACCATCTGACCGGAACACGATAGTGCTGAACACTTCCATTTAGCGGCAAGTATATTAGGTAATGTGGTGGTGCCTACGCCCGCGAGCTCCGCCACTGGAGCTCTACAACCAGTACACATTTTTTATACCCCTAAGGCGATACGAAGTTCGTCAGGGCAGCTAGATATTTCAATTAAATGTCAAATTACGCTGTCCACTCTGTATATGTCCTAGTTTGTTATAAGAAAAAAATAAGTGACAACGAGGTCACGGGCTCCCCCACGGTATGTCCTGAAGGCGTATCATGTTACTCGGATGACATCGAATAGGTACTATGCAGATACAGCTCTTTTCCTAAAATGTTGGTTATTGTCACGTTGCACGTTCAATCGAATTGATGTTAACTGAGTTAAATGTCGGAGTTATTGTACTTTTGATTTAATTTGGTCAGTTAATTTAGCTGTTGTGACTATAGAAAGAAAGAAAGAAATATTTTTTTATTAGTGCATTCGCGAGGCATGCTTATTATAAGATTAAGACAAACAAATTACTTGACCAATACAAACGGTATCGCAAAGTAGAATGTTACTCATTTCATAATTTTGAATAATTTTGGAAGACAACAGGTATAGTTTTTTAAATAATAAAATTATTAGTTCTTTATATTTACCTTTTGACGTGCGAGAGCACTGGCAGTAAATATGCAAATAATGGTGTTAATATCCCATATATAATTTTCTGAAAATTTTATGTGTATGATTTTTTTTTAATGTAATGGAAGTGGCAAACAAGCATGCAGCTCACATTGATGTTAAGTGATGACTGCAGCTTATAGACCACAAACAAAGACCAAGGTCAAAATGCAGATGCGTTACCACTCCTGAGGACTAAGGTGTTATGCCTCTGTGCCAGAAATTACAGGGCCGTACATTACCACCTGACCGGAACACTATAGTGCGGAACACTACCATTTAACGGCAAGTATATTAGGTAATGCGGTGCCTACGCCCGCGAGCTCCGACACTGCAGCTCTACCACGAGTGAGAAGAAGAAGAGAAATTAAATTTAAACAAAACTTAATCACCAACTTTGTCCTCATAAAATGATTTAAAGATGAAAATAAAGATATAGTCATTAAGTGACTTCTTCGGGAGACAGTTCAGATATTTTTATTTTTAAAGAAATGAAAGAAAAATTTGACTTCAGGCGAGGCTCGAACTCGCGACCTACTGGGAATCTAGTCCAGCCGCTCTTCCAATTGAGCTACTGAAGCCCTGCCCGATTTGTCGAATTTTTCCTTCACATCTATTGCATTGGTTTATGGTACCAGTAGCGCCATCTATTACCAACTATGCTAGTTAGGCAACCGATATAATAGACTTTTCAGTTTATTGAATATCGTAAAGAAGTCGCTTTTACCCTTAATAATTGTTTTATATTATTTCGCATTAACACATGCTTGTGAAATATATTTTTATTTTTAAAGAAATGAAAGAAAAATTTGACTTCAGGCGAGGCTCGAACTCGCGACCTACTGGGAATCTAGTCCAGCCGCTCTTCCAATTGAGCTACTGAAGCCCTGCCCGATTTGTCGAATTTTTCCTTCACATCTATTGCATTGGTTTATGGTACCAGTAGCGCCATCTATTACCAACTATGCTAGTTAGGCAACCGATATAATAGACTTTTCAGTTTATTGAATATCGTAAAGAAGTCGCTTTTACCCTTAATAATTGTTTTATATTATTTCGCATTAACACATGCTTGTGAAATATATTTTTATTTTTAAAGAAATGAAAGAAAAATTTGACTTCAGGCGAGGCTCGAACTCGCGACCTACTGGGAATCTAGTCCAGCCGCTCTTCCAATTGAGCTACTGAAGCCCTGCCCGATTTGTCGAATTTTTCCTTCACATCTATTGCATTGGTTTATGGTACCAGTAGCGCCATCTATTACCAACTATGCTAGTTAGGCAACCGATATAATAGACTTTTCAGTTTATTGAATATCGTAAAGAAGTCGCTTTTACCCTTAATAATTGTTTTATATTATTTCGCATTAACACATGCTTGTGAAATATATTTTTATTTTTAAAGAAATGAAAGAAAAATTTGACTTCAGGCGAGGCTCGAACTCGCGACCTACTGGGAATCTAGTCCAGCCGCTCTTCCAATTGAGCTACTGAAGCCCTGCCCGATTTGTCGAATTTTTCCTTCACATCTATTGCATTGGTTTATGGTACCAGTAGCGCCATCTATTACCAACTATGCTAGTTAGGCAACCGATATAATAGACTTTTCAGTTTATTGAATATCGTAAAGAAGTCGCTTTTACCCTTAATAATTGTTTTATATTATTTCGCATTAACACATGCTTGTGAAATATATTTTTATTTTTAAAGAAATGAAAGAAAAATTTGACTTCAGGCGAGGCTCGAACTCGCGACCTACTGGGAATCTAGTCCAGCCGCTCTTCCAATTGAGCTACTGAAGCCCTGCCCGATTTGTCGAATTTTTCCTTCACATCTATTGCATTGGTTTATGGTACCAGTAGCGCCATCTATTACCAACTATGCTAGTTAGGCAACCGATATAATAGACTTTTCAGTTTATTGAATATCGTAAAGAAGTCGCTTTTACCCTTAATAATTGTTTTATATTATTTCGCATTAACACATGCTTGTGAAATATATTTTTATTTTTAAAGAAATGAAAGAAAAATTTGACTTCAGGCGAGGCTCGAACTCGCGACCTACTGGGAATCTAGTCCAGCCGCTCTTCCAATTGAGCTACTGAAGCCCTGCCCGATTTGTCGAATTTTTCCTTCACATCTATTGCATTGGTTTATGGTACCAGTAGCGCCATCTATTACCAACTATGCTAGTTAGGCAACCGATATAATAGACTTTTCAGTTTATTGAATATCGTAAAGAAGTCGCTTTTACCCTTAATAATTGTTTTATATTATTTCGCATTAACACATGCTTGTGAAATATATTTTTATTTTTAAAGAAATGAAAGAAAAATTTGACTTCAGGCGAGGCTCGAACTCGCGACCTACTGGGAATCTAGTCCAGCCGCTCTTCCAATTGAGCTACTGAAGCCCTGCCCGATTTGTCGAATTTTTCCTTCACATCTATTGCATTGGTTTATGGTACCAGTAGCGCCATCTATTACCAACTATGCTAGTTAGGCAACCGATATAATAGACTTTTCAGTTTATTGAATATCGTAAAGAAGTCGCTTTTACCCTTAATAATTGTTTTATATTATTTCGCATTAACACATGCTTGTGAAATATATTTTTATTTTTAAAGAAATGAAAGAAAAATTTGACTTCAGGCGAGGCTCGAACTCGCGACCTACTGGGAATCTAGTCCAGCCGCTCTTCCAATTGAGCTACTGAAGCCCTGCCCGATTTGTCGAATTTTTCCTTCACATCTATTGCATTGGTTTATGGTACCAGTAGCGCCATCTATTACCAACTATGCTAGTTAGGCAACCGATATAATAGACTTTTCAGTTTATTGAATATCGTAAAGAAGTCGCTTTTACCCTTAATAATTGTTTTATATTATTTCGCATTAACACATGCTTGTGAAATATATTTTTATTTTTAAAGAAATGAAAGAAAAATTTGACTTCAGGCGAGGCTCGAACTCGCGACCTACTGGGAATCTAGTCCAGCCGCTCTTCCAATTGAGCTACTGAAGCCCTGCCCGATTTGTCGAATTTTTCCTTCACATCTATTGCATTGGTTTATGGTACCAGTAGCGCCATCTATTACCAACTATGCTAGTTAGGCAACCGATATAATAGACTTTTCAGTTTATTGAATATCGTAAAGAAGTCGCTTTTACCCTTAATAATTGTTTTATATTATTTCGCATTAACACATGCTTGTGAAATATATTTTTATTTTTAAAGAAATGAAAGAAAAATTTGACTTCAGGCGAGGCTCGAACTCGCGACCTACTGGGAATCTAGTCCAGCCGCTCTTCCAATTGAGCTACTGAAGCCCTGCCCGATTTGTCGAATTTTTCCTTCACATCTATTGCATTGGTTTATGGTACCAGTAGCGCCATCTATTACCAACTATGCTAGTTAGGCAACCGATATAATAGACTTTTCAGTTTATTGAATATCGTAAAGAAGTCGCTTTTACCCTTAATAATTGTTTTATATTATTTCGCATTAACACATGCTTGTGAAATATATTTTTATTTTTAAAGAAATGAAAGAAAAATTTGACTTCAGGCGAGGCTCGAACTCGCGACCTACTGGGAATCTAGTCCAGCCGCTCTTCCAATTGAGCTACTGAAGCCCTGCCCGATTTGTCGAATTTTTCCTTCACATCTATTGCATTGGTTTATGGTACCAGTAGCGCCATCTATTACCAACTATGCTAGTTAGGCAACCGATATAATAGACTTTTCAGTTTATTGAAAATTCAATTTCAAATCGGGCAGGGCTTCAGTAGCTCAATTGGAAGAGCGGCTGGACTAGATTCCCAGTAGGTCGCGAGTTCGAGCCTCGCCTGAAGTCAAATTTTTCTTTCATTTCTTTAAAAATAAAAATATATTTCACAAGCATGTGTTAATGCGAAATAATATAAAACAATTATTAAGGGTAAAAGCGACTTCTTTACGATATTCAATAAACTGAAAAGTCTATTATATCGGTTGCCTAACTAGCATAGTTGGTAATAGATGGCGCTACTGGTACCATAAACCAATGCAATAGATGTGAAGGAAAAATTCGACAAATCGGGCAGGGCTTCAGTAGCTCAATTGGAAGAGCGGCTGGACTAGATTCCCAGTAGGTCGCGAGTTCGAGCCTCGCCTGAAGTCAAATTTTTCTTTCATTTCTTTAAAAATAAAAATATATTTCACAAGCATGTGTTAATGCGAAATAATATAAAACAATTATTAAGGGTAAAAGCGACTTCTTTACGATATTCAATAAACTGAAAAGTCTATTATATCGGTTGCCTAACTAGCATAGTTGGTAATAGATGGCGCTACTGGTACCATAAACCAATGCAATAGATGTGAAGGAAAAATTCGACAAATCGGGCAGGGCTTCAGTAGCTCAATTGGAAGAGCGGCTGGACTAGATTCCCAGTAGGTCGCGAGTTCGAGCCTCGCCTGAAGTCAAATTTTTCTTTCATTTCTTTAAAAATAAAAATATATTTCACAAGCATGTGTTAATGCGAAATAATATAAAACAATTATTAAGGGTAAAAGCGACTTCTTTACGATATTCAATAAACTGAAAAGTCTATTATATCGGTTGCCTAACTAGCATAGTTGGTAATAGATGGCGCTACTGGTACCATAAACCAATGCAATAGATGTGAAGGAAAAATTCGACAAATCGGGCAGGGCTTCAGTAGCTCAATTGGAAGAGCGGCTGGACTAGATTCCCAGTAGGTCGCGAGTTCGAGCCTCGCCTGAAGTCAAATTTTTCTTTCATTTCTTTAAAAATAAAAATATATTTCACAAGCATGTGTTTATGCGAAATAATATAAAACAATTATTAAGGGTAAAAGCGACTTCTTTACGATATTCAATAAACTGAAAAGTCTATTATATCGGTTGCCTAACTAGCATAGTTGGTAATAGATGGCGCTACTGGTACCATAAACCAATGCAATAGATGTGAAGGAAAAATTCGACAAATCGGGCAGGGCTTCAGTAGCTCAATTGGAAGAGCGGCTGGACTAGATTCCCAGTAGGTCGCGAGTTCGAGCCTCGCCTGAAGTCAAATTTTTCTTTCATTTCTTTAAAAATAAAAATATATTTCACAAGCATGTGTTAATGCGAAATAATATAAAACAATTATTAAGGGTAAAAGCGACTTCTTTACGATATTCAATAAACTGAAAAGTCTATTATATCGGTTGCCTAACTAGCATAGTTGGTAATAGATGGCGCTACTGGTACCATAAACCAATGCAATAGATGTGAAGGAAAAATTCGACAAATCGGGCAGGGCTTCAGTAGCTCAATTGGAAGAGCGGCTGGACTAGATTCCCAGTAGGTCGCGAGTTCGAGCCTCGCCTGAAGTCAAATTTTTCTTTCATTTCTTTAAAAATAAAAATATATTTCACAAGCATGTGTTAATGCGAAATAATATAAAACAATTATTAAGGGTAAAAGCGACTTCTTTACGATATTCAATAAACTGAAAAGTCTATTATATCGGTTGCCTAACTAGCATAGTTGGTAATAGATGGCGCTACTGGTACCATAAACCAATGCAATAGATGTGAAGGAAAAATTCGACAAATCGGGCAGGGCTTCAGTAGCTCAATTGGAAGAGCGGCTGGACTAGATTCCCAGTAGGTCGCGAGTTCGAGCCTCGCCTGAAGTCAAATTTTTCTTTCATTTCTTTAAAAATAAAAATATATTTCACAAGCATGTGTTAATGCGAAATAATATAAAACGACAGTTCAGATGAAAGCAAGTAAAGTCAACTGTGGGACTTAAAGTTTATGACAAAGAACACATGGCGTTGACGCCAGTTGCAGTTTACGGAGGTAGTTTAATATTTTTACCACATCTGCAACGAATTTCTCGTTTCATATCTGGTATGTTTGATGTGATAACTTTAATCTTAAAGTTAGCATTCGTCTTAATCCGATATATTGGAATGCGTTAGATGTTGGCCACGATAACTTTTTAATATCTGAATACCCTGTTTGCGTACTCAAAGGGATTTTATCGTTGATTTATCGCTCCCAGCTTGTTATTATGCTCCAATGAGTCGCGTTCTTTTCACAGCCATTGAAGTGACATTATTGATGGGATGAGATCGAGGTGTTAGAAAATAAGTGGTCTATGGATTACAAATTTCCGTGTTGAAGTTTTTATTTTTACTTATACTAGGTACTTTTACCCTAATATCTCGACAGTAATGGTGGTATTACTGTCGAGATATTAGGGTAAAAGTACCTAGTATAAGTAAAAATAAAAACTTCAACACGGAAATTTGTTTTTGATCTTACAAAAAAGGTTGCTTTATAAAAACCATCTTGATTGTTAAAATCGTTCGTTCAAACCGAATGCCACACATTTATGTGTTATTTTCATCCCCACTTACCTATCTATATACCTACGTACACGAGAAATCTTTAGATTGATTTTTTTTAAGTTAAAAACTCAGGCTCGTGGTTTATTTTTTTTTGAAACCGCTCATAGAAGGCATTTCGTAATATTCTCAATGCCTTCCAACTCATTGAATCAAAAGCACTTAAAAAGTAAGTACGTGGTTAAATAAATGCCCACCACCTAGAGATAACTTTACTAAAAGCAGATCATGATGATACAGTACCAAGTAGGAAATAGGAATATATACCTATTGATTATGATACTAATTGTAATAACACTTATTGTATTTATTTTTACAATAAAAAAATTAAAATAAAAATTTAATATTAAGTGGCAAAATATAATAACAACATTATAGCAGGATTAACGTAAATGCAAAATTCGTGAAAAAAATCTTGTGAGAGGTAGCAGAGCTGGCCAATCGCCTAACTGCCAATTATTGACAATCGCTGACGAAGATCCACGGGACGCGAACGATACGACGTGTATTCCAGCCTCGCACATTAATCATCCTAAAGGAAGTTTAATATATTTCGGTTGGGAGACAGGAGTCAAATAAGGTACAAATACCTATATACACATCCACCATAATACCTATGCTATTTGCGTAGCTCTAAATTTTAAAGCTATTAAGAATATGATTTTCGCTTAGGTGTTAATTTAAAAATATTCATGTTAAGTAATTTTTGCTCATTACCGTTTAGTTTCGCTAATATTTATAGTTGATAGCTGTCAGTAAATGATAAAAAATAAATGGTAATTGACACTTTGTAAAATAGAAACTGACACGTAAAATTACATAATATATTTTTTTTAATTATACCACCTCTCCATTTTTTTTAAATTTAAGGTTCATTTTTAATTATAATGCAACGCGTTCAAAAAAAATGTAAAGGGTATCTGCCCCGTACCCTAACCGCCAATCATCGGCAATCGCTCTTAAAGATCGACGGGACGCGAGTGATGCGACGTGTATCACAACCTCGCACATTAATCATCCCAAAGGACGTTTAATATGTTTCGGTTCGGTGACAGGAGTCAGATAAGATATACGCGACCGAAGCGGTTATCATTTGCACATTCACCATAACATGTTTTTCGCTATACTAAGCGAAGCTGATAATTGCAAAAACTTATTAAAAAATCTTAAACTAATTTTCACCCACAACTGTGTATATTTAAGTTGATGCCAGTGAATGATAAACTGTGCTTTTCCTTACTTGTTCCTAGACAGTTTTTGGAAACTAAGACATAAAATTACTTCACTACATTTATGTATTCTGAAAGTAAGATGACAATTTTTAATTTATAACACAATGCGTGCAAAACAAAATGTTGTAAAGTCCAGTCACCCAACTGCCAATAATCGTCAACCGCTCATAAAGATCGACGGGACGCTAGTGATGCGACGTGTATCCCAACCTCGCACATTAATCATCCCAAAGGACGTTTAATATGTTTCGGTTCGGTGACAGGAGTCAGATAAGATATACGCGACCGAAGCGGTTATCATTTGCACGTCCATGATATAGGTACGCCCTTTTGCTTAGCTGTTAATTCTAGAAGCTATTTTAGGAGATTTATGTAAGCCAAATTTTCACTCATAATTGCATATTCTATATTTTAGTTGATAGATGCCACTGAATGACTAAACCGCTAATCCTTATTTCTATGCCTGATCTATGTATGATATATATTTACTATACGTTTTTAAATAAAGTCAAAACAAAAATGTACTTTGCTCATGGAATACACCATTAATTATGTAAAAATTAAAAGCCTACAAAATGTACCACTTAATGGCTTTTATCGGGAGTCAGCATTCGCCTAGTTTGTATTACTGTCTCGACGCTGGAATGGTTTTTGGCTTACGCTGTTTATTTGGGTCATTCAGTTACACCAGCTACTGGTTCAGCTACTATGTCCCTAATATACAATTCTTCTCGTTTGTTACAAGATTATATTTTGTTACATATTATTGCGTTATTTTTCTTATACAAAAGATACAGCAGTTTATTTTTCGTGCTTTAGTGAAACCATCGACGACACAACGCAGCTTCTATCGTCGATGAGTAAAACAAATACGAGTAGGTAAGTACAAAGATTGTACTGTCTATTTTCATCCCAAACGTTAGCAGTACACCCAAGTACTGATGAACCTAAATACCTAAATAATGTGAAAGCAATTTTAGTAGCCACAACTATAAAATGATAATAATTGTTACTGCTCGTCAGATATAAGTGATATCGAAATAAAATCACTCGTAAACGTGTAGCTATACTGGACCGCTTTAATTAATTTTTCTTTATAGTCTTTCTGTTTACGATTATTTTTATTATGAATCAGTCGTAAAAGGAGAAGGAAAATCTATCTGGGGTCATTCCGACTTACTTGCACACTTAAGATCACTAGATAGTTAGCGATCTCAAGTGAATAATTGAAATTTGTTTTTGTACTCACAAAATTACTCAATTAGCTCCATTCATAGTAGGTACTTAATTTTATTTATTATCTTTTATTTACAGCTCGTTTACAACGAATGTTTTATCAATATTTAATATATAATTTTAAAAGACTTTTAATCGATTGGTTCTGATACTAACAATACCAAGTAATGAATATAAAGAGATTAGAAATACTTTTTAGGGCATTTGTGCAC
This sequence comes from Macrosoma leucophasiata, assembly GCA_036365455.1. Taxonomy (NCBI): domain Eukaryota; kingdom Metazoa; phylum Arthropoda; class Insecta; order Lepidoptera; family Hedylidae; genus Macrosoma; species Macrosoma leucophasiata. The sequence continues at coordinate 11,030,071 of JAWQUS010000003.1, read as the reverse complement.
TACAAGGAATTTTACTGTCCGGCATTCCGACTTTTACGGTCCGGTGTGCCACGCCATTAATCTAAATACCTACTAGCTTGTGCACTATACCTAATTCTACTGACCGAAAATTTTTCATTTTTTCCTATCCATCGTTTCTTCATGCCATACCGGATTGTAAAAAATCGGCACAAACGCCCTTAGATTTCGTATTAAACAAGTTGTCAGGAAAAGAGGACTCCAACGCTCACCGCTTTAAAAAAAATTGTATTCCGTTCGTTTAGTGTTCTTCACCACTACTTCTTTAGGCCTTTTATAGGGGACGTTTTAAAAACGCATAGGTTTAATTAAATCTATACTTATAATAAATCTGTAGAAGTGTAAACTCTGTACATTAAAAATATTGAAAAAATAAATACCAAGGGTTGTTATTAGATCGATACCGAACACAAATATGTGATTCGATTTTTTTTTTGTCTGTCTGTCTGTTTGTTCATGCATCACATAAAAACTACCAGTCCGATTACAATGAAACTTGGCACGATTATACTTTAACCTTTGGCGCACAACACTGGGTACGTTTTATCCCGGAAAAATGTCTGTTTGTCTGTGTGTTTGTGCACGCTAATGTCAGAAACGGCTTATTCGATTTGCGGTTTTCACTAATACGTATATTGTGGTAAGTTAACATTTAGTGTTTAATTCATGTGAATCGGTTTAGAACTATAAAAGTTATGTCAATTTAAAGAATCGTATCGAATATTTTTAAGCTATTCTGTATCTTAGTTCTATCTTTTAGGGAGTTTCGTACCTAATAGGTAAAAACGGACCCTACGGATAACTAATCCTCCGCTGTCTGTCTGTCTGTCCGTCCGTCCGTCCGTCTGTCACGAGGCTGTATCTCATAAATGGTGATAGCTAGAAAGCTAACATTTTCACAAATGATGTATTATATTTCTGTTACCGCTATAATGTAGACGCTTAAAATTTTCACAGATTTTTTAGGTCTTATGTTGTATTGTAGCTTCCATAATAAATCTATATACGTACAAATAAATAAAATTGGAGTGTCTGTTTGTAATATAAAAATAACCGCTTTTTACTAAACGCATATGTATATATACACGGTACATATACCAAAACAACATTTTTTACAATTTTTGTCTGTCTATCTGTCTGTTTGGCGGGACTAATCTCGGGAACGGCTAGACCGATTTTGACGGGACTTTCACTGGCAGATAGCTGATGTGATAAGGAGTAACTTAGGCTACTTTTATCTCCATACATCCACACATATAGGTTGGGGAAAAAGTCTTTTCGCATTATAGTATGTATGAACTTGTAATAAAATATCTTTGGCTGTAGTATTTGTATCTGGTTGGTTTTGGTATCATTAAAAGTTAAAATTTTAAAAAACATAATTCCAAATTCAAATTAGGCAAATGTGTGATTTTAATTTGTTTTTCGTATTGTCAAAATGAGTGAATCTAATGAAGAAATTCGATACATTTTAAAATTTTACTACAAAAAAGGTCAAAAGGCAACGCAAGCAGCGAAAAAAATTTGCGATGTTTATGGACCTAGTGCAGTGTCTGTGAGAGTAGCACAAATTTGGTTTAAGCGTTTTCAATCCAGAAATTTTGATGTCATAGATGCACCTCGCTCTGGTCGCCCTATTACGGATAAAATGGATGCCATTTTTGAAAAAGTGGAGCAAGATCGACATATCAGTAGTTACGACAGGTTTGGCGGATTTGAAAAAAGCTGGGTACAAAAAAAAGCTCGATATTTGGGTACCTCACGAGCTCACTGAAAGAAACCTAATGAACCGTGTACTCATTTTAAAAAACATAATTGTGATTCTTTATTACGACGTAATGAAACCGAATCATTTTTGAAGAAGCTGATAACTGGTGATGAAAAGTGGATCACGTACGACAAGAACGTGCGAAAAAGGTCGTGGTCAAAGGCCGGTCAGGCTTCACAGACTGTGGCGAAACCCGGGTTAACTCGCAATAAGGTGATGTTGTGTGTGTGGTGGGATTGGAAGGGCATTATTCATTATGAGCTATTACCACCAGGCAGGACTATCGATTCTGAACTCTACTGGGAACAACTGATGAGATTAAAGCAAGAAGTTGAGAGAAAGCGGCCGGAATTGATCAACAGAAGGGGTGTTGTGTTTCATCATGATAACGCTAGACCTCACACATCTATAGCCACTCAGCAAAAATTAAGAGAGTTTAACTGGGAGGTGTTAATGCATCCGCCGTATAGTCCTGACCTTGCACCTTCAGATTTCCACCTGTTTCGGTCTCTTCAGAATTCTTTATGCAATGTTAGGTTAACATCACGAGAGGACTGCCACATAGGGTTAACATAAACCACATTGTATATATAAAATTTTAAAACTGATCTAACAATAATGGTGGTGGTTTTACTGGTGGTTTTACTGGTGGTAGAGCTCCAGTGACGGAGCTCGCGGGCGTAGGCACCACCGCATTACCTAATATACTTGCCGCTAAATGGTAGTGTTCAGCACTATCGTGTTCCGGTCAGGTGGTAATGTACGGCCCTGTAATTTCCGGCACAGAGGCATAACACCCTTAGGCCTCAGGAGTGGTAACGCATCTGCATTTTGACCTTGGTCTTTGTGTGGGTGTCTATAGGCTGCAGTCATCACTTAACATCAATGTGAACTGCATGCTTGTTTGCCACTTCCATTATATAAAAAAAAAAAAAAAAAAAATGATGAGAAAAGAAAGAAATTTTGAAAAAAAAAAGTGTATATTTAATTCATGTAAATCTTTTCAGATACTTATCAATGGTCAATTATTTTATTTATTACAGGCATATAAACGATGGAAAGACATACTGGAAAAAACTAGACAGTCCCCACAATCAATTCAGACTACCTACAGACAAAAGATCGTTTATAAATATTTAGTCACATTTATGAAAATTACGAGTTAAACCATCAGTTTTTTTTTATAGTATGTTCATAGGTTTTCGCGAGCTACACTTATTAAAATAAAACTAGTTTTCGGATTTATCTCGCGTATATTAAACTAAAATGATTATTTAAAATCGAACCCGTTTTCTTTTAGTTCAGGCACTTTTTGTTAACTCAAAAACAAAACCACTCTTATAAACTAAACACTTGGTATTTGTTCTGTCTGCTATCAGTTTCTACGTTAGGCTTTTACATTAATGCAAAGTGCGTCTCGGTGAACACTTGAGACAGAGTTGTTTTTGCATAATAAATGGACTCAGAGAAAAAACCAAAGGTATTGTAGGTATTTAATAAAGGTATGTTGAAGTATGCTCCAGTTACGATCATGAGGCTGTAGATGAGATGAGATGGATGCAGCGAGGTAAAACTGTCGCTGAGTATCCCTGTTAGTGTGACCCCGCTTGTTTTGTTTTAATATAAGATCAAATTAGAAGATAGGAATATCACAAAAAGAGAGATTCGACCACGATGTTGTAACATAACTTAAGCTGTTGGTCGTAGAGCTGGCTCCATTTTTAATTCACCTTAAGGTAAATGATGGGCTTCTTTTATTATAAAAGATTTTTTTATTCTATTAAATTAGCGATATAACATTAAAATATCATGAATTACATTAAATCACAATTCAATAAAGACAATTAGAATTAAATTAAAAGTAAATGAGAATTAAATTAATCTACCATTTTCTTTTCAAAGTGTAAAGTGTACTTATGTATTTATCAACGACAACTCAAACTATCGGACTGCTGTTATGGTAGAGGCATCCGCTAAAAAAGGATTTTTGAAAATTGCATCCCAAAAGCGGACAATAGGAACTAAGGCGATACGAAGTTCGAGGGAAAAGCTCGAAATATGCATTTAATAAAGATAAGTAAAACTACTCGTATCACAATAGTTTTACTCAAATCGTCCGTGTCCTCTTCCAGTTCAGTGGAAGATTTATTCTTCATGTTTCACATCCTAATATTGCTTTTACGGTTAAAGCTGGTGAAGTTCGGTCGGTCAGATCCTAAGATAATGGTGCTATTAAACAAGATAATCGATTCTTGACGATTTCAGGGAACATTATGTTATATTTATTGACTGTTATCTTTACGAGTGTTGTGGGCTAAGTGTGACCCATTCGGCCGTATTTTCATTCTACTTGAAATAAAATTCCTAGAGTATCACTGCATCACTGAAACGTTGCGAGGGTTCTAGCAATAAAATTACAATTTTGTTAGTGAATTTTATTTACGACAAGCTTCAAGTCTCTTGCGGTTCACGTTTATTTTTATTTTATTGTTTAAGTTGAAGTCATTTCATACGATTCGAATTTACTTATCAATTTGTTTGTTTCATCTTATTAAAATAAGTTATCAGATCTTAACGTCTCTTAAATTGCAGATGTACGTGTTCTAGCATTAATAAATATGATGAAAAAAGTTACAACATGATGCCAAAATTTATAAAACGAAGACTGCTCGTAGCAATATCCCTATAAATCATACCTTTATAAAAGAGCTTGAAAGCGATGTTCAGGGATAACGTTTAATAAGTCTGAGGTTTCAAAAGATTTTGTAAGTTCTAACATTTAGGTACCTACGTAACATACAAAAGCGTTTTATATTTTCACGTTTTATATTTAAAAGTTCAATTATAAAATATTTTATTATAAAATTTCATCTACTTCAATTCCACAAAAATAACTTTTCTACATTTTGATCAATATTGATTGTTATTATTAAAAAAATAATGACCAAACATAATAATATGTAAAAAATTAGCTTATAGAGGATATTAGGATATTTACTTTATACAACACATGTCAAATTCACTTAGTAAATGTAAACATAATATAGTTGATTTTATAACTGGAATCCTCTCAACTATTGAAACTGACAATATTATTTGAGCATCATTCGGTTCACACAGTAATTTACTATCAGAACACCAGGAATGTGTAAAAAATATCGGATTTTTTCGCGTAAAACGTTCTGCGTAATAAGGAATTGAAAAGCCTTATGAATTCACTCGGTTCGTTCGAGTGTATTGACAGGCAAACGTATAAATATTTGAACGTGAGAATTCATGGGACGCACCATCCGGCGAATTGTGTGGATAGAAAAGGGGCGAAGATGTAAATCATTGCCAACTATCTTCATTTGTCTGCTGGTAATCGCGTATGAGTTCTTCAACTTTTCACAAACTCCGTAAATTTGTTTGAATTATCTTCTTGCGGAGATATAAAAACGAATTAAGCTTAAAGATATTGTATTCCGATAACTACGACTACGTTATTGTTCTTTATATCTCAACAACTCTCCAGACAGAATGAAAATCAGATTATTCTTATATATGAATCAAGTACAGAATGTGGACTTAATCCAAAACAAAATCTCGATACATTAACTTTTACAGCATGAAATTATTTGCGTATTGGAGTGATACTTATGAGTTAATCTGTCAATTACAGGCTTCAATATGTTCATGCAAAATAAAGTACCTACTCCCTTAATATGATTACGTGTTTCAGAATTACGGTAGAACCAATCATTTTAATGGAGGTCCTGTGAGTTTCATAATTACGCTGCAGTTTATTATCAATATTTACTTTAGCTTTCGAAAATACTCATAAAATATTATGGTCTGATATGTTGGAGGGCATCCCTCATAAGTGTGTTTTGATCAGGCGCAGGGCCACGAAACCATTAGTTAGAATCTAAAAATAAGATAATGGAACCACCTATATCCTTGGACTGATTCAGCAACGACAGAAAAAGCATGATAATCTTGATATAGATCATGAGCACGAGTAACTGGTCGATCGTAACTGCTCCAAGATGGATTAGTTTTAAGATGTTCACTTGTTTTACTAGTACTACTTACTAAGCAGCGTGTACCGCCAGTGAGTACACCAGTTATGTAGTAACTGTACTTACCAGCTTGCATTCGAACCCCGAAGCCCGAAGCGTCGGTCGATCTCTACGGTGACGACAGCAAATGCTTGAGCTGTCAGTGCCAGCCGCTTTGAGGACGGTGTGGCGGAAGTACATGAGCAACTACTGGGAGTCTAGCTTTGGTCAGTATTATCTAGTTTGAAGTTTTATCGCTGCGAGTGTGAACCGAAAGTGTAAGAATTGGAATAACTTTTCATACCTGCTTGCATTCGAACTTCGGGACCGAAGCGTCGAAGGATCTCTACGGCGAGGACGGCGGATGCCTGGTGCAGGCCGTGAGCGAGCAGTTGGGCGAGAGTGGCCGCGGCGGCGACGCCCCAACCCCAGCCGCCTTCGGGGTAATAATGGCGGGTGAGCGTGAGCAACTGCCGGGGGTCTAGCTTGGCCTGGCGTGCGGGCGCAGGTCCCCCGCTTGCTTCCAGCACCAGCGGCAAGGACCGCGTGCGCAGCAGCGGCGCGCCGCCCGACGACCATGACTCTTCCATCAAAGCGCGCGCGCATTGTGCGCCGACCGCATCACCGTTCTTCGCGCACTCTCCCACTCATGTCCGCTGCATCACGCACTTCTCGTTATCCGTTGACTCTAATTGTTAGGAGGCTCACTGTTCAACTAACTGCGTCATTTATTTCGTATGAATAGAATATTGTAAGGTACTAAATTTCATCGGATTAGATAAAAGCAACTCGAGAACTCAATTATGTGGAATGGATTTTTCTTACAATGATAACTTATATTAACTATTGAAACTGATCATGTATCTTTCCCCACCCACGGTCACAGTAAATACGGCGCAGTTGTCGTCTGGCTATCATTGATAGAAGAAAACTATCGAAATAAAGAGTCTCTATCGAGAGTGATTTGACATATCTATGAGTCCAAATGTAATAACGTCTCGTAAGCGTTTGCCGTCGCGATAGAATCGTGGCAAAGCTCGCGTCTGGCAGCGCTCGCATAAATCTTTTGAACAAACTGTCTCTGCTTTGTACGCACTAAATCTTTACAAACCATTTCACATTAGTCAGATTATTGTTAAAATTCAATCACATTGAGACGGTTTATTCAAATTATATTATAGTTAGTAAGTATTATTTAACGCATAAGTAAAGTAGTGGATTCCGGTATTCCATACGTACCTGTACCTGTCATAAGAGCAGTAAAATTTTGCATGATTAAGTACTAGTAATTTCGAAAAATAGTTCTCGTCTGTTGTAGCGAGTGAATCTGACCATGAAACTGAACACATCAGACCGCTCAAATGAAACCTAGGATGTAAAACTCATCTGAGTGATAAACTTTGGGTAGAAAAGTTACATCAGTCAAGGTAAGTTTAACAAAGACATTTAGCGAACCATGTCCATTGCCAATATTTAATTTTATGGCAAACCGTTTTAAAAATAATTATAAGACTTTCATGAACACTTTAGAGGTTAAATGAAATTAAATCGAAATTAGATATTCAATTTCCGAACAAAAGGACATTGACTAAATTAAGAAAACGAATGATGACTAAGTATGTAAGTTGTAACCATAGAAATTTAATAATGGTTAGATTTCTGAGGTTGTAACGTGTGAATGGAATTGGTAACCGGTTCTAATTATACAATCAATAAGTAGTAGTGTTAGATTGTGGTAGAAAATTGATTCCATAAAGAAGTATTTCGAAATTACCTATTTCGATATTGATTTGCGACATTTTGTCAGAAGGAAGAAATGGCATCTAGCCACTTCTTTCAATTACTTTAAGAACCTAGTAAAGAAAAAAAATCTGTACACGAAAATTAAATTGGTTTCTTAATATTAATATCCGCAAAGGTTCGCAACAACATAAAACTTGCGAACAAAGCCAGTAAAGTCTCTCTCCCAAACTTTATTTACGGCCATTTCGGCTTGTATGGAAAATATTATAATGAGGTTATTCGGCTAAGTAGGAGGGCGAGAAGTTGGCGTTTTGTTGTGAATTTACCGATTGACCAGTAAATTGTGAATGACATACCAATAGAACAATTAAAAGCGTGTGGTTGAACTAATATGTACCTACATATTACAAAAGCTGTATCTACAGACGATATACGAATAGCTGGCAACCACTCTATTCATAAGGCACCACAAGTTGAGTCCAGCAAAATATTGGATTTCGATTTCGTTTCTAATTCGCTTAGAAATTCGTCAGCTAGGTTACATCGTGTTTAAACATACAGTTTATGTCTAATACAGTATTTCGGTTAGTAATTAATGTGTATAGACGGGTTCACACCTAAGTACCTAATGGTTCGGTATACATGCGACAGTATTATAAGTGGCGCGGTGATACTGAAAAAAGCCATTTCCGACTGAAACCAAATGTCCCTGCGAAAGAAAAGATGGTGAATTCTTATGCTTTGCTTAAAGCATTTGAATCCGAGATTCATTCCCACTTTATCTTATCTTATCTTATTGTGGGGCCAGCTGTTACACTGGGACACTTCGACCCATTGGGATCTTTTGTGTTCACCCCCAAGACCCTATATACTTCCATCCATGGTCCCTTTAAATATATCTGAGATATATTTGATGGTGTCCCTGATGTACAGTACCTTATAATCTCCCGGTGTAGGATATGCCACCCCGAGGATCTTCATACGCTTACCAGCAAGGCCATCACATTGGCATAAGAGATGTTCCATTGTCTCCTCGTGCTCACCACAAGCTCTGCACAGTGAATCTTCACCCAGGTGCATCCGCTGTAGGTGCTGCCTCGTGCCGAAATGGCCTGTGAAAACTCCCACAATCATTCGCAAATCTTGCCTATTTAATCGTAGGATGTTCTTATTGTAGATCGTGTCGACCCCTAGAAACCTTTTCGAATGTACCTGTCCCTGGACGTTCGTCCATTCCTTCAGATGTCGTTCTGCGGCATACGCCCTTAAGGCAGTGTATGTGGTGCTTGCTGAAATTCCCACGAATGGCTCAGGACCCACTAGTTTGGTATTGGAACCAAGTCTAGCTAGTTCATCGGCCCTTTCATTGCCCCTGATGCCTTCATGCCCCGGCACCCATATTAGCCTAACTCTGTTGTGCTTACCTAATTTATTAAGGGTTTGCACACCTTCAAGTATCAGCCTCGAGTTAACCCTAAACGATGTCAGGGCTTTCAGAGCTGCCTGGCTATCGCTGAGAATGTAAATGTCTTTCCCGGCTGCACCACTTGACAGACTCTCCTTGGCACATGCCACAATCGCATAAGCCTCTGCTTGGAAAACTGTGGCATATTTACCCATACTTTGACTACACTCGTAGTCACAGCTGTATACTCCAGCCCCTGTACCAGCAGTCATCTTGGATCCATCAGTATACCAGATTACGCTGTTGGATCCAAGAGAGCGCATTCCCCTTTTCCACTCCTCCCTTGTCGGGATGGTGACGTTGTAGTTCCTATGGAATACAAACGTAGTTAGACATTTGTCACTTACCATGTGCAGAACTCTATCAAGCCCAGTGTTGGTCTCGAATCGCGTGTGTTGCAATCTCGGCATGGAGCTGTGCCAATAACCAGCTGTCGCCAGTCTATGGAGTGCTTTCCTAGCTTCGACCTCAACTGTTATGTGAAGTGGTTCAAGTCCCAAAATGATTTCCAAGGCCGCTGTGGGTGTAGTGCGGAAAGCACCAGAAATGGCCATGCATGCCGTTCTCTGTATCTTTCGTAGAAGTTCTCTACATGTCGTCAGTTTGGTTCTTGGCCACCACACTATACTACCATATAACAGAATGGGTCGAACCATTACTGTATACAACCATTTTATTACCTGTGGTTTCAGACCCCAGGTTTTGCCATACGTTGATCTGCACCAGCCAAAAATTCTAAGAGCCTTTTGGGTAATACAGTTAACATGGCCCTTCCACGTGAGCTTTTTATCTAGTGTTACACCTAAATACTTTACCTCTGTGGACCATTCCAGCTCCACATTATAAAGAGTTAGTCTCCTTAGTTCTGTTAGAGCCCTTCGTCTTGTAAACGGTATTATCGTAGTTTTAGACGGGTTGATAGTCAAACTATTGTGTTTACACCAGTGTTCAACCATCATCAGTGCTTTCTGCATTAGAGTTGATACAGTACCCGGAAACTTACCATTGACCATAATGGCCAGGTCGTCCGCATAGCCCACTGTATAAAAAGCACCCTCGTTGAGCTCAACCAAGAGCGAATTTACAACGAGGCTCCACAAAAGCGGTGATAGAACCCCCCCTTGCGGGCACCCTCTCGTTGTTTTCGCCTTTATGGACTCACCCATTACAGTAGAGTTTATTATCCTCCCCTTTAGCATGCATTCGATCCATTTGCAAAGGGTATCATTAATACCATGCTCTGTTGCAGCCCTTCTGATGGATAGGAAGGTGGTGCGATCAAATGCTCCTTCCACATCCAGGAATGCTCCTAGGCATATTTCTTTATTTTCTAGGGCTGCCTCAGCACGACTTACCACATAATGTAGTGCAGTTTCAGTTGACTTACCAGGCTGATAGGCGCACTGAAGTCTCTGCAATGGTTTCTTCTTTAGTGGACCCTCCCGTATGTGTCTATCCACTAATTTTTCCATTGCCTTAAGCAGAAATGATTGAAGACTAATAGGTCTATATGATTTAGCCTCCTCATAGTCTGCCTTACCCGGTTTTGGTATAAATACCACATTTACCTGTCTCCAAGCCTTCGGTATATAACCAAAGGCGATACAAGCCCTGTATAACCTACAAAGATGTTTATTAAGTATAGGCATACCTTGTTGTAGCATTACAGGATAGATTCCATCCGGGCCAGGGGATTTGAATGGCTGGAAGGTTCCCATGGCCCAGGCAATCTTTTTATCGTCTACTACCTTTTTCGCAGTCATCCAGTCATGTTTACGAGTGTGGCACTGCACTTCTTCTGCATGAATCACATCTTCATCATCATGTAGAGCAATAGAGTCCGGAAAGTGTGTGTTTAGCATTATTCATTCCCACTTGAGTTTGGTACTAAATCTAAGCTAGTTAGAACACTATCAGAATGTTCAGTTTTAAGTACAATTTTTCAAGTAGACATCTTATTATTTTTATTATTTCGCGCTCCCTAAGACCTAAATCGTTTTGCTTCTGTTATGGTTATTACGGCTGCATTCATTTTAATCTGACCAACACACAATAGTGCTGAATAACTATGATAGATTAGGTAACACGATGGTATGCCTACGGCCTGAACCTTCGATACTGGTATCCTATCACCAGTGAAAATATTATCTTTTTATACTTAAATTCATATTAAATTTAAAACTGTAGTACAAAATACCAATATGGAAATTTCAACGATGACTCCTACCATTATGCATTGAATAATCGTCATTCTCTTCACAGTAAATAAATTATTTATGAGAGAAGGCTGGACTCTACCCGTGGAATAAAAAGGTGACGACGAAATATTTTGGAGGTGACAATGGCAAACTGATGCTACTCAGAAAGGAAGTGAATAATTTATTCAGTGACTTGATATCTGTATGAATACCAGGCCTAAGTTTATGTAACTCTTAATAACCCTTTTTAAAATACGTATTTCAATTAGATGAATAAGTTTTTCTTTTTCTTCATTTATCATCACGAAGGAATTGAAAAATTTTGTGATTATTATGTTTTAACTACGTAGTTTAAATTCTAATTTTTAATTTATTATTAATGTGTTTTTGCTTTTACTATATGTAATGGTTATTCACTCTAGGTATTTTATGATTTCTTGACGTTTTGAAAGTATCTGGAAAGATCTATTCGAAATAAAAATATCTTCTATTTCTATTTCTATTGATGGAATACGTGATTTTATTATTAATACAAAATAGGTAAGAGATACTAGTAATTCAAGGAACCTGATGAGAGAGACATCATTAGTTGCAGGAAGAGCAATTTTCCAATTTTTAATAAATTTTAATGTTCTAAATAAGAGTCAGACCTAGACCAAATAGGTAATCGGGTAAAGTCCGTAGATGGTTAAATAGTCAGTTCAGTAGAGTGGTCAAAGTTGTGTTGTCAAAGAAATATTTCTACACGATAGGCACCTACTAGATCGGTTATATCGTACAAAATTACTATTGATACGCGTGATTTATTGTGAATCTAATTGAAGTAATTTGAGATCAGTATGTATACACATTATTATGGGGATTTCACCGGCACTTACATAGATACTTTCTTGCAGAATATAGAATAGTTAAAGCTTAAGTAATGTTTTACACACGTTATGTCGTGAATTTATTAGTATTTCGCATGACTCTGTTAATACCAGTAGGTACTCATATAGTAAAACTTGTACCTGCTTGATACATTAACAAAATCTGAATTGAGAGCAATAGTTTAAAGTCGTGACCGAGTGCGACCGAATGATGATCTTTGTGTGTCAAGTGTCGCAACAAATTAGGTGTAAATATCGATACATGTAACCACTAGGTCATGTGATTTGTGTCTTTTTCAAGTAATTATAATAATGCACGTTTTGATAGTACAGTCCGTAACTATAGAATTTGATTACGCTATTATTTTGAAGTACTCATTCAAATGTTGAGTATTTAGGCAATAAGAATATAGGTAAGCTTTGGCGACTTTGACGTACGAAAATTCAGGCACTTTTCTTTATTTAAAATTATGTCGTTGATTTGAAAGAATTTTATGTATTTATTTGTTAGATAAACTTACGGCTATTATAATCAAACATTTCTAATTCAAACGCGTTGATCGATGATGATAGTTGAGATTCGATGTTTTTTTTTTCACGGCTTTTGCTTGACTTAAGTACATATTTTATGGCAGAACGAAATTCGGCGGGTCAGTTAGTACTAAAATAAAAATGGTACATAGCCAATTTCAAGTTTAGGTACACACACAGACCAATTATCCTTCTTTCTTTAGTCGATGGGTACACCGTACACCTCATGCACAATTTTAGTCGTTTGGTACTCCTCGTATACTTACTTATGTCGCATTTAAATTTGCAAGAAATAATTGAAACAGAAAATAAAAACAATTAAATTAGGATAGCATTAAAATACGAATTAATAATAAATAATATCTAACAATATTTATCGCATACAGCGTAGGTAATGTAAAAATAAGCTTATAATAATATTTTTTCACTTACTTCGGTATTAGTTAAAAGATAACTCGCAAAAAATAAGTTTTTATTAACAAAGTTAGCTAGCTACATGTTTTAACAATTCGAATTGATAAAATATGCGTAATCTTCCATATCTTTTATGGAGTGATAAGAAGAAAAAATCCTGTAATATTTTCATGGCCGTAAGTATATTAAATAATATAAAAGCACATCTTCATGTCGTAATTTAGAAAACCTTTTTACTTCGAAATAATCTTTATAAAAGAGTTGCTCAGTAATGTAAGAAGACTTTACTGCTTGAAGACAATGTTCGGTGTAATAACGTAACGTGTCAGATATGACTTAAATGGCGTGGAAACTGTGAAAAGATGGTTGATAGGCCTGACTTGAGATCGTGATTCGTGTGCGACTGCCTCACAGATTTATATCTTTTTAGGACGTGATACTCATATACCTTTGGGTAGGTATGTTTGCAGGATTAGCCATCTTATATCTAGTTCACAATAATTTATTGTAGCATTTGTAGCTCATAATCTAGGTAATTTAACTTGGAATTGCTAGTTGCCTCCGTCTGCTCTTTTAGAGAGACAGGCTTTAACTGTTTTAGTTATATGATCCATAGTCACATTATTGATAAAGACATTTTGATTAAATATGAGAACAGATGATTGGAAGAAATAATGAATGAATAAATTAGTTTTATACCAGTAATTTTTGACTTACCACTACTCATTCTTCTAAGATGTTTTATCTGGTTCTAGTGACCATTCCAATCTATCTACCAACACTTATCTATTCATATACACAATATATCTACATACCAATAGATGAAGAATTCTCGACTAGCGTTAAGAACTGTTGGTTAACCAAGAGGAACAATAGATAATGCAGATTAGGCAAGAGGAAAAAGTATTTCGAATGTTTATTGGCACTATTTGGCGACCTACGCAGAGGATATAGGGTTTTATTTGTATACACCTACCAATATAAGGCAAGAAAAACATATTTTTTGCGATTTACATACGCCCATTACTTTAATTTATTTGCAAAACATATATCTATCCTAATTTTATCATATACCTGCGCTCTTAGCTAGAGTAAGTAATACATCCTTAGCAAATTCACGATTCTAGACCCAGATATGCACACATATTCTAATGGGCGATTGTTTTTGTTTATGTTATTTTATTATTTCGTGACAAATCAGTACCTACTTCCCAATGACATCTTATTCGCAAAGAAAATAAATTCAGTTTCCTTTTTGTACTCTGCAAGGAAAATAGGCTTGGCCGATAAATTAAATCTAAAAGCCGATGTCTTTGACGTTGGACGAAAATGAAAATAAGTTTTTAATATCGCACTGGAACCAAGAGTCGGCCCTCAAAGACCCTTCCCTAATGGTAGTCATACATTTAACGAGTTGGCTTTATTTTTGAACACAAGTCGTGCTGTTGCTGTGTGGGGTAATTATAAATATCCAGGATATTTGACAAGTATAAAATTATTAAAAAAATACATAGTGCGTAACTTGATCACCTATCTCGTAAAGTTGTGGAGTCTACTTACCCCTGATAGATTTTCCTTTTCAATTCGTTATGCGTACATACTATCACTATAAGTTTTCAAATATATATCAGGTTTAGCTGGTAGAGGAGTGTGGGGGGGTGACTCTATCTGATACTTAGTTGAAAAAACTGAACAAATTTATATTCTTACCTAATTATGTTACATCTTTTTGGTACTAACTCTCAACCTTACTCGTAGTTGCGCACAGATGTACGGATGGAAATGGTGGAGAGTTCCTTGTAGTCTACGGCACCCAGAAACATAAATATTGTTTTTAAGCACCTAACTTATTTAATGCTAGTTACATAACTGCGAAATATTTATTTTGAATATATTGGACATCATCTCAATTCATTAATTAATAGTTAAATTAATAATGCGTGTTATTAAATAATTAGGTGCTGTATTTTCTCCCGAATTAATTTATATTCATCTTTAAATTGCCAATTTTCTTTGTTGTCAACACAATTTAATTTAATTATGGGACAAGCAAGACATCCGTTACGTGTGTGGCTACCATAAACGATTTATAATACAGGAGCTTTTATATTTCTGACAGGGTAGCGACCGTCTTCACGCGTTAAGCCTAACAAGTCTTTGCCATGTATCTTTTGTCTTTTTTCCCTGCATAAAAATCGAATTACAAAAGAAACATATATTTTGATCTCAAGAAACATTTCGGTGCATTTTTAGTTTAAAAAAATAACGTAGCAAACTCTACATTAAGACCGGAGTAAGTTACTATGTTAAGACGCTGCCCAGAGCAAATGGCCTTGACTTTTAATGACACACCGCATACTAAAAATACACAAAATAAACTAGGTAATCATTAATAGATCTAAACTCCTTGTCTGTCTGATCATCTTTACACTGTGAGTAAAAAAGAGACCGTACCTTCATACGGCCGAAATAATTATCGTCATTTACGGTCTTTTAAAAATTGAAACGGGTAATGTTTTCGTCATTAAATTATCACTGTACTCGTATTAGAGGTAGTTGCTTGGTCTCGATCTCATTTTAGAAAAGAGTGAGTGTAGAACCTTCCATTCCGTCTATTATTGTATGGAGATATTAACTAGATATACTGGAGAAATTCAAAATAAACACTTGAAAACCCCGACCAAAAGACCACCTCAAATATCCATTCAGGAAGAAAGGCACTTCATTTAGTTCCACCTCTCCGATAAATAGCATGCCGCCAAATTCTCATTTCTGCACGGTGCAGTCAGTTGATATTCAAATTTAAAACTCGAATTAAAGCAGCTCAATCATAATCGCTTGGTTTTTCTTTTTATTTCTATAATATATAATTTTATATGGCATAAACGTTACTTTCTGTAAGAGGCAGTGGAAGATATTTAAAGGCGCTTTGTATGTTAAAAAAAATGATTTTAGAGTATCAACTTTATAATGTTCTAAATAAATAACATATTGTTATATTTTTTAATCACATATTCTTTAAAACGAGAGTAGACAATTATACGTCATTGTACAAACAACATTTTTGTTTTACTAGCACAACAAATGTTTCCCGTTCACAGAGCAATAAACAAATGATTGTTATGGTTCTCTTCAAAACACGTTCATTTATTATACCTACATTTTTTTTGCTTTTCTTACTAGTTCAATACCCTTGCTTCTTGATTTATTTTATTATTTGTTGTCTTTCTCCTATTTTTACTGAACACTTAAAAGTATAATAAAATGATCGTATTTCAGTAATATGCATATTTTCGGAAAACTGAAGTACGGAAAGTATTCAGACGGAATACGGACGGTAATCAGAAATCACTAAAATTTCACGGACATTCGTTTACAAGACCGTGTTTTGATAATCCGGAACTGATGTGTTAAGATTTATATTATATGTTTTAGTCTATATCGGAAAAACATCTTGGGCTTCTCAAACAGCTTTCTCAGAGACCTCATGTTTAGATAGGTAATGTTTCATTGGTTAAAGTATAGAATTAACATCGATACGAACACGCTTATTACTTACATAACATTTTATTGTAATGATAGTAGCAAGCGTGTAGTTCACATCCTAAGACTGGAGCTGAAAGTGCAGTTGCGTTGCGAAAAAAAGGCGAAAATTATTACGGAGACTAAAAGATGGCTCTTTGACATCTTTTTTTAAATTCCATTTCATTCTATTAATTTAAATGTATCATAAGTCATAGCACAGGTGTATTTCATTTCATTAAAATTATAATGTCAATGCACATTAAAATATTGCAGTTATAAAATCGACATTTGAAATTAATTTCACAATTTGTTACTCAGCCCCGATGAGCAGTCGTATTCATCATATAATATATTATGAAGGACATATTACCTAAATATAATATACTCCGTGTTTAAGTAGAGGCCACATGACTACAAGGTTTTATTTTCGAGCGGGTAAAAGCATTGCCATCGACAGTACGCTAGACAACTTATTAGAATATAATAGTACACTAGTTGTGTCCCGCAGTTTCATTCGACTAAAACTTAATAATCTGTCAAATTAAAAATTGCCAACCAAACTGTATTTAGGCACGAGATGAGCGCAAGCGCAATCAAATACCAATATCTACTTACAAATACAGCGAATAGCCTTTCTTAACATTTCATAACGGTAATGCAGTAAGTACCACCACCACAGGCATCACCGCATTCCTAATTTACTTGCCGCTAAATGGTAGTGTTCAGCACTATCGTGTTCAGGTCAGGTGGTAATGTATAGCCCTGTAATTTCCGGCACAGAGGCATAATACCTTAGGCCTCAGGAGTGGTAACGCATCTGCATTTTGACCTTTGTCTTCGCGTGGGTGTCTATAGCTGCAGTCATCACTTAACATCAATGTGAACTGCATGCTTGTTTACCACTTTCATTACATAAAAAAAAAGATTAACTTAACCATGATTATGTCTTTTCTTATCTTTGCTTGAGGAGCTCTGTCGTCACCTTCGTATTTAGGTTCTAGCTCTTCCACCGACGAAACGATCACATGACCTATGTGATTAATAAAAATAATATATTTATATATATATATATATATATATATATATATATAACGCAAAGTTGAGCGACTGGTCCAATAAACATGTCTAATGATGTCATCCTGGTATTAAGGTCACTTTTGAAATGTAATGGTTACTCTTAATTATGTTTCCTGCACTCCATTTTTAAATACGTGTTTGACTTAATTTGTGCAATATTTGATTTTTGTTCAATTATTAAAATTGTGGCTATATTAATTTTGAGTTCGATTTTAAGTTTTATTTAGAACTACTAGTACCAGTACCAACTGCAGTACTTGCAGTAGGTAGAACAATGCATTCAAATTTAAAACAAAATGAAACATTGTACATTAATTACGAGCCACATCAAAGGGTAAAGATACACATGTTAATTCACAAGTAAGAAAAACAGAAACCAAATCTATCGGCACCGCAACATTAAGTAGTAAGACTCGTATGAAGAATAACATATTGATAGTAGAGCTCCGAAGTGAGGGATATCAAATATTATCGAGAGCATTGTCACTTGGGTTTCTGGTTTCTTGACTCATTTTTTTTCTCGAGTTTCGAGAATTCTCGACTACAATTTCTCGAGTTGTCTCGACTCTCGAGTCTTTCGTAAGAAATTGTAAATGAAACTGAAAATAAAACGAAAACCAATGAAAAATCAGTTTTTTTTATTGTAACATACTTTGTACTACAAGTTAGAAATACAAAACGTAAGTAACTTAAATCCTCTACTCTGAATTGATTCTCTTATAAATTCACTTCTTGTGATTCGTCGAACGGTGAGCCCATCTTTTGCAGCTAAACGATACAATTTCGCCGAGTGTCTTGTGGCGTTGCGCAAAGTTTAAGGTTTGTTGAATCATTGGCTTAGATTTCTTTGATTTCGGAGGCTGTTCATCTTCATTATCAGCGGTTGAACTGGTTGAAGCAGCCTGTGACTCAGTTTTCAAAGTTATTTTATAAACGCTTTGCAGGTGTCGGACTAATCCACTTGTATTAAAGCTTTTCACTTATTATTTTTGGGCACTTGCTACATTGTGCCGGCGAAGCCACATACAGGCACGGCACGAGTTTCACCGACCAATCTGAGCAGGAGACTGACTAACTACCAATTAGTCAGTCTCCCGTCTCCCCGGGAGTCCAGTTACTAACTATGCGGCGGCGGCGAGTTACAAAGCGTGCGAGTGAGAAGTCTGCGCGGGTTTGTAGTGCGCGGGTGACGTTTTCATTGACAAAAGCGGCAAAACGGCGAGCCTGACTAATAGCCCTTTCTTCGTGTTCGCCGGAACTCGAGAGTCTCGAGAGTCGGCTATTTATTTCTCGTCTCGAATTGTGACGAAACTCTCGAGTTGTCTCGAGTTCGAGAAGTCTCGAGCAGAGACCCTAATTGTCACCAACCCATCTCCTCATAATATGGTAGTAGAAAGAAAGAAATTCCATAAAATGGTAGTTTACAGCACTACGCATTTTTTACCACACAGATAAAATATATCTAACACAGATAAGTGGGAACTGGTGGCAGCGTATCCAAATTGTAAATTCTATGTGAAAATAAAACAGGGCCCGTACCACGTATTACAGCGATTCATTTTACGCATTGCTAAAAATTTGTTTCATTTGTCTTATATGACAGCGCATGTGAAGAAACAAGACCGAGCTAATAGCGATGCAGTTTAAAATAGGTTAGGATACCACTGCAAAATCATTCTTTCCCAAAAAAAAAATATATATAAAATACTTGCGGCCATATTTTGATAGGCAACCTAGTGGATATATTCTCTAGATTATTAATGTGCGTAAAAATTAGGATTGCAACAAATCTGGATGAACGAAATGATTCTGCAGTGGGATCCTAACCTATAAGGTGATGGTACAGCCACTGTACTGTAATGTGAACCATTCACTTGTTTGTCAATTTTATTACCTAATGCATTAGGTAATAAAAGTGACGAAAATCGATAATACCAGGTAACAATAAAAGTCGCAAGACAATTATTATATTCAGCATATTTCTAAGGAAAGACAATCAAACTATCCCTAAACGTAGTACTTATAGGAAACGCAGTATTTTTCTCGTACAGATTAATTAAAGGAGATGGTCGGTACGACCATTAACGTCACTTTTATTACACACATGTCATTCCCGCAATTACGTAAGAATAGAATACCGTCTTTTGTGCTCTAAATTTCAGCGACCGTATCATCGCAAACGTTTCGATGCAGTTATTATGGTAATTTTACAGACAATGTATTGTCATCTAAGGGAGAGATAGAAATTATACACCTCAAAATGATATCCTATTCAGAAAATGATGCAGATTCGTAATATTTTGGCGAATGCGATGTAATTTCGTATATGGCAGATTAAATTAAAACTGAGTCATAAAAACACTTATTTGTGCCTTCCATCCACAAAGATACCATATTTTGGCGTTTATCATAATTTTGCAAGGACCAAAACTTAAGTGAATACATAAAATGGAGGCAGTTGCGTAATATTCAGCCTTAAAAGGGTGGTCGGTTATGATGTCGAGACAGTTTAGTACTTTTTATTAACACTAAGTGCGGTACAGTTCTTTTTAGGGTTCCGTAGCCTACAAGGAACTTATAGTTTCGATATGTCCGTCCGTCTGTTTACATTTATGCTTGTAGACTGTTTGTAAGTATACGAGTATATTTATTCGGAGAATGTCGGGCAATTTTTTTCCTTCACACCTTTTCTTTTTTTTATATTGTTGGATAGGTCTTTAAATAATATATTGTTATTGTGAGTTTGAGAAAATACTTTCTCGGTCAAGGGAACCGTTTGTGAAATATTATGCTTTACAGTGCGATTGTTTGTTAGATTCAAGTGCCCTCCCCTTCCTTTTCCAGCCAAACAGTGGTATTTGGTAGTGTAAAAAAAATCACGGTTATAAGACATTTTAACGAATTAAAAAGAAAAACTATCACAGATAAGGCTCTACCAAGGTAACGAGTAATAGTCGATCTGCTTATAAAATGTACCTACTTGTAAAAATGAAATGAAATGAAACTTCTTCATTTGACATAGCCCTAAGACATGCCAAAAGTAGTAATATATAAAAGATATAAACTAGGTACAACATTAAAAAAAATAGTAAACAATAAAAAATACTAAACTAAACGTAAATGTATACTTAGTTACACTACGACTTAACAATTGTCTAAGAAATGTCTCACGGCTACACCAAATAGCTTCCAGTTCAGTATTTATCAGTCCATTGGCTGACACTGATTTTCAACTGGAAGCCATTCGGTGACACATGGATTTCCCCTCTAATGAAAGTGGCAGAAACCAATCAGGCAACTATTTGTATTAATCCTATTAATCCTCCTTGAAACGGAACCTCACATTGCGCGTGGTCCGACACGCACTTGCTTGAGGTTTTTTAATACTTATTTCATTACTTTTCCTTATTAAGCGATCTGTTGAAGACGTTTGTTACTGCCACTTTTTAAAATGTTGAGTTTAAGTAGAATATTATTACAGTCATAAATTATTCATTTTTACTGATGGTGGATTTCCATAGTTAACGGACGTAAGAATTATTGCATTACCAATATGCCGTTGTGCATTATCATTTGAAGTGAATGGTTTCGGAATTACTGTCGCTGCGGATAAAATATCAAGTAATGATTTCTCAGTATTAATGAAGCAGCAGATGGGCCCTATAAGGTCCAAGAACAATAAGAAATCAATTGTCATATTTTTCGAGCTGCCTGAGGGTAAAGGGACCTTTAATTTTATTATCACACTGTATAATATACACATATATTTTAATTTATGTAACGTAGGTAGCAAACAAGCATGCAGTTCATATGCATGTTAAGTGATCACTGTAGCCTACACAAAAAACAGAGGTCAATATGTTGTTATATCTTCGTGCTTGTTATTACATAACTACCTAAATGAAACACGACAGTGTCTAACACTACCATTTGGCGGCAGATAGATCAGGTAATGCGGTGGCCTACGCGAGCCTAAGCCTTCAAGCTCTACTGGAACTCTACCACCATAATATTTTGTCTCTGAATTTTCTCTTAACCCTTTCCCTATCCTATTTTAAACTAATTTTGTCACACATTAATAAATTCAGCCAAAAGAAAACATTCAATAAATTAACAATGTAACGTAGATAATATCCATTATAATAGACTATTCAGGTATGTTAATGTGCTGCTACGAATTTGTAACTCATTTTGGTGTCATAAAACTACTGTTTAGTTAATTAATATGGTCGTTCGACAATCATAAATGTCAGTTTTACACGTCGCATAACTCTTTCCGAAGCATTTAACTCTCGTAAAATACATTTGGACTAAGAAAGGGAAGCCCTCTTTTCTTTTATCTTTGCCTAACATTTGTGAGTTATATTCTGTATATGTGTACGGTAGGTATCTATTAATTCACGTCGGATGTGTCTAGTCCACTCTCAGAAATTAATAAATATAGTAAAGTGCATGTTGTAAATGTGCAGTCTACGTTGTCTGTTTCTGAAAATATTTGTCGAGTTTACTTTCTTTTAGAGAATGAAAATCGAAAACGAAATGAAATATCGCATTAATTTAAGTTTAGATTAGAATTTATCATCGGGTACCTAATAGTTAAATTTATCATTTCGATGTAATAATATACCAAATCATCTTAAAAAATAATGTACTACGGATTTATTTTTACTTATCAAGTGCCTGAAATTAAGTTATGTATGTGTCATCGAATAAGTTGCCGGTCATTCGACTTTATCAGCATAATTAAATAAGGTACCAACGTGACTGACCCGTCATTTCTTCGATAATATGGATAATATGGTGAAGTAACTAATTACTTAACTTATGAAGGAGGTCTCGGTTTAGTAACATGAATATTCCTACTACCTATGTATTTTATTCCTATTTAATAAATACGTTTTTCAATCATTAGAATATATACTTACAAATGTACAAAAATACACAAATTTGCACTTATTGGTATTTTCCCGAATGCGTACAAAGTGGCAAATCTACATGCATTTGTGTCTTACAAGTTGGCTTTTTAATATAGGTACCTAATGATAATAGCAAATAAGTATTCGTTCATATGAATGGTAAGTTACAACTACTTATAGACTTCTACCTCAAAAATCGGAGGTCAACATGCAGATACTTCGCTAAGGCTTAATCTGTTTGCATCAGTGATAGTTTTTACAGGAAACATTGTCGTTTTACAGAAACATGATATTGTTTAACACCAACATTTGGCGAAAATAGATTACCGATTATACCTATATCCTTGAACTCCAGTACTGAAACCTTACCACCAGTAAGTACCTACTGATGGTTTTTAAAACACAAACGTGATTCTTCCCGAAGGGAAATCACTATCATTTACTTTCTGACCCGGGAATCGAACCACTGGGAAGCGACCGAAGCAATTTATTTAAAGTCATAAATTATTTATTTAATTTGTCCCTTGTATCAGAAATATTTATTCAGGGATATAAGATTACGTTACGTTATCGAAGAAGAATAAACCTATTTGATACTCGTATAATTCAATCCCAAATTGTGAAATAAGTTCGTGCTGACAGTCGAATTTGCTTAGAAATAAGAATAATGTTTGTCGGAACTTGTCGGTCCCGCTGGAGATAGTTGAACGCTGAATGTTTTGAAAGAGCGTGTGAACCTATGCAGGCGATTGATAAAAAAAATAATATCGTTACAGTTACTGAACCAAAAATTTATATTACAAATTAAAATGAGCTTTAAAAAACATTTTTTCATTCATTCACAACTACCGATCTAAGCATATCCCATTAAAACGGGCTTTATATTAAGGTTTTTTTAATTCTTAAAATTGCAACTCTCATTATTTGCGGGCCTATTTTTTGCGAGAATATACCTATGATATCATATAATTTAGAACGTTCAGTTCTATCACTTTCATTTCCTGATAAAATATTTTACTGATAATTTTATTTGCAGATAAATTTTATTCTAATGGGAATAAAAATGGTAAGTGTAGATGAAAATACGTATTATCTCCAACGGATTTTAAATGTATTGTATTTAAATAATGTTTCATGACAGTGTAACCCGTTAGAGCTGATCGAGTCAATGTCAGCGTCAGGTAATGGGAACTCAATGTGACTCATTGAACGTGAGTTATACCTCTTGCTCTGACTTTAAGTTAATGATAATGGGGCAATAAGGACGTAATATTATATTTGTTAGTTAATGGAAACTGCATCTGACTAACTTGCATGTGTCGTCTTCTGAATTAATGCCTATTGAAGATTTGTTTTGATAGGTATGTAAAATACGAGTAATAGTGATGAGATAAGAACGACATATCATAAAATATTTCATTCTAATTCTTATAAAACGTGATTAACGACGGTGAAGGGATCTTTAATTTGATAAATATAAAATAATACCTAGTGACAGTGAATCCCGTCAGAGCTGATCAAATCAGTGTCGCCGTCAGCTAATGGAAACTGCATTTGATCTATTTGCATGTGTATTGCGTCTACATCGCTTTAATTAATTCTCATTGCAGATTTGCTTTGATGTGGAAGTTCAATAATAATGAGACAAAAACTACACATTTTAATATATATTTATCAATTTTTTTCCTTGTTTTTTTTTTAACAATATTTTTCTCTAAACCTGATGCACGTGTTCTACTACTTCTACATTGCAATTTTGTTTCCTGGTGATATATTCTACATAAAATTTAATTCCAATTCTAATAAATAATGTGATTAGCGTAGACTAGACGACGAACGGGCTTTTAATTCGCAAAATTTAAAATTTAAATAATAATTCGGACCGTGAATCCCGTCAGAGCTGATCAAGTCAGTGTCAGCGTCAGCTAATGGGATCTGTATGTGACCTACTTGCATGTGTTATGCCTCTACATCGTTTCAATGCACGTCTATTGCAAACTTGCTCTGACGTTTAAGTAAAATAATTTATATCTTACGCCTTTATGTAGTCGGTAAATCTATTAAAAATAATGATTTGGCGCGCAGTAAAGACAAGTTGAAGTTATGGATTACGTAGGTAATTTATATGAATGACTAAGAATAAGTTTAATGGTTATTCAGGCTTTTGACTATAAATTAAGATTTGAAAGATTCCAATTCGTTTGTATGTATGGCTGCAGTAAAGACTGCATTTGAGTCTATAATGTTTGATTTTGGAATACCTTTTTATTCTATTTGTGATCACTGATGTCACAGAAACGGTTTTTGATAACTCGGTAGGTAGAGAGCATGTTGCGTATTTTGTTTTTAAAAACTTACTTTGCTGTATGTCGCGATTTACCTACTCATTGCTCTTGTAATATGGACGACTACAAAGTTTATTTAACATTCTTGCTGAGCACGTGAAGTTTAATGATTCCTTTTTATAACAAACTTCATATAATTTTCATAATTGTACAGCCGTATAAGGCACATATTTTTCTTGTCTTACGCCTCAAAACTGCTTTCTCGTCAATTAAATTATTTTAATTTAACTTGCCACTCCAGTTACATTAAGTGATTAATTGAAGCGATTAAAATCAATAACAACACATGTATAATGACACTATGATTATTATTGGTATAAAATCCGTTTTAAAAAAAAATATTTTCTTATAGTTCGTGGAATATGTGTATTTGGGACAGACGATATAATTTATAGGTGCTACCTCTAACGAAGTAGACCGAAGAATGCGTGCTCTTGGAGGAAGTACTGGTCACGTAAAGATATCTTCAAAAGTAACGTTTCAATCCATCTAAAGAAAAGGCTGATGGATAACATCATCCTACCATCCCTGCGGTATGGCTGCCAAACGTGGGCTGTGCCGAGGAAAATAATACAAAAGATACGAAAGCTATATTCCAGAGAGCAGTAAAACGCTCCATGCTAGGACTCAATGATAGAGTTAAAAACGAAAGAAATAAGAGATCAAACAAAAAAAAAATAGATGCGGTAAAGATGCTCTGCAAACTAAAATGGAAATGGGCCGGACATATAGCTCGTACACAAGACCAGAGATGGAGCACAAATATTATTCATTGGTACCGATCGTTATTTACGATCGGTAGGGTGACCAAAGAGAAGATGGAGCGACGACATAGTGGAGGCAGCTGCTACCTGTACCCGGATGGCTCAGGATCGTAGCACATGGCTATGCATGGAGGAGGCCTTTTTTACCAGTTATGGGTGCCCGAATAATACGATATGCTGGTATATATAAATTTTTTAATGTAATTATTTTTGTAATTTTATTTATTAGGGTAAATAAAAGCTATTTTATTTTATTTATAGTTCGTCGAGATATGTGGTCTGATCTCTCAACGGAATTACAAAGATTCAAAGAAGAATAGAAAGAAAGAAAAATGACTTGGTATAGGAACCCTTGGTAAGACATACCTTCTATCTATATGGGAATTATCAAAACTTATGTACCTAATCTTTGCAAATAATGACGACTATGAGCCCATTTTTAGATTGGCGAACAAGCATGCAACATTGATGTTAAGTGATGACTGCAACCTATAAACATCTACACAAAAACCATAGGTACCTATAGTTTTACATAATAATATTTTCTGCAACAAAATGTAGATGCGTTGTCACCCTAGAGACCTTAGGTGTTATGTGCCTATAATGACGCTAAAAGTATTTTTTTGTCAATTGCTCAAAATTCAATTGCACTGTTACATAGTTGGAAAAAAGTCACTTCTACTCAGCCTATTAGTAATTTACTAAGTATGTCTACGGGTACAAACCGTTAATACGAGATCCGGCTGTAAGTTCGCTTAGTTAATCGAGTACGAGAGTTATTAAAAATAAGTTTTTATGAATACTTATAAATAGAAAACTATGATTTAGGTACATTGCCATAAAAAATTGGACGCAGACGCATATTGTAACGTATAGTACGTTATTTTTTTATCTCGGAATAATTTTTTATACAGATTTTTAATAAATGCAGAGTGAGCGTTTATAGTGCTAAACTTTGTAAAGATTTAGCAAATTAAGCTTCACTGAATAGCTGTATTTAAATTAATTAAATACAAGTTGCTTGTATGTGTTATGTAAGAACATCGAACTATTAGTAACAAGTGTCAAAACATCGATAAAAAAATAATAATGAGGTTACAAGAAGCACGGTTTGATTTCTCTAACTAATTTATCTACTTTTTTAGCTGTCACAAATTATTTTATATGACAGCTAAAAAAAGCTGACTATCATTTCATCGCAGGGACGACAGACCGGATATTTTTTTGTCGGTTCCTCATTTGGGAACAAGCTTTAGAAGTTTTTTTTAAATACACAAATATAATGCATCATGAGCACGCAAAAAAGCAAAAATCTTTTTTTATCTCTGTTCTAACAATATATTAAGCCGTGAAAAGTTTGTCAACCAACATATTGATAAGTTTTCGACATTTCGCTGATGTTTCTAGTTTGTATTAAGCGTCAGATAATGCTTAAAGTCAATGCCTTACAAAGTTGCCAAAATATGTTTACAAGTAAAGAAAAAAAAATGGTAATCAGGTAACGTAGCGATGCACCCTCTACACCAGAGGTTCCAAAACTATTTTTTCTTGTAGACCCTTTACAATTTTTTCTGGTTTCTGTGGACTCCTGTCCTTGCTACATTTATATCACATACCCATATTTCCATTATTTATTCACGCTTACGTAGACCCCCATCGAGTCTCCCATGGACCACTTTGGGAATCACTGGTATGATGTAAGTAAATTGGTACTATCAGTGTATGTGTTGAGATCCATCATCGTGGACCCCCAATTTTTTTTTTCGCTGACGCAGACCTTTTTTGAGATTGTCATAGACCACTTTGGGAATCACCCTCGAGATCCGGCATTGGAACTACCAGTAAATTGGTCACAGTGGGGGAACTTTTTGGCACAGTGGCTTTTTGTATGCTTGTTTTGTATAGATGGTCCCTTTAAAAGTACTTTTTTAATATACATTAATGCAGTGTAGCTTGTCGCCGACTTCATACGTATTACATTTATCAATTGGAATATCAAATGAGCACTATCAAGAGATAAATAAAAACATTTTATTAATACAATTCGGTGACTAATCATATTACTGGCTCTTGTACTTGGTGCGATTTATCGACTGCTTACAACAGTTGGTGGTCCTGGTCCTGGTCCTGGTCTCGATTCCGACATGACCTAAATCATTTTACTGAATACATGCTATTAATATTTATGTTGTATTAACGTCTGTGAAGATGACCGTTTTTTAATTAAGCTGAAGGGCAGAATCAAAGCGAATGTAGATAAATGCACCTAAAATCCAACATACTAGATAGATATTCCAGTACGTTAAACTCCGTATTTATTTACGAAAACTAATTCTATTACTCAGACAAATTGCTAGCATGAGCTGCCCCGATCTAATTGATATACTGTGGGCTTTCTGAGCAGACGGTCCGGTGGCCGGTTACGTTCCAAGCTCTGCTCCATCAATCTTGCAGCACTTAAATGTCCAAACTTTCAGGCCGTTGCATTATTCTCTAGTGGACGTTAATGCTTTAATTTCAATTATTGTGATCGCTAATGAGTTCAGAGCTCCGTATTGATAGTAGAAAATATTAAAATATTTTCAATATTTTCTACTATGCTTGACTGTTTCTAACTTTGTACTTATGTCTACAACGTGTAACAGGATTAAATGTACAACCCGAAAATAGTTTGTTCAGAATCGATGACTGAATCGATTTTAGGCATTTTTAATATAAGTAGATAATATTTTATCCCAAAATCAATTAGAATTCAGTAAATTATGGTTACCCATTTGGTGTACGAAAATCTATCTATAGGGACCGTGCGAAGTACTATGGTGGCGAAAAGTAGCAATAATGTGGGACCTGTCATCTCAAAGTAATTTGTTTACACTTGGATATATAATTTTCATAATCACATTTAACCGCCGACAAAATGGTAAACTGCAGTTTTTGTGTTGTAAACTGCAAAAATATCAGTTAGAAATAAGAGTTAATGAAGTAAAGGGAGAAAGAAAGAACGAAAATATGTTTATTTCGAGTAAAATCTTACAACCGTTTTGAATAGACCTTAGAAGTCAATAATAACTTAAAGTGAATAATTACTTATTACGTAAAGTAAAAGTAAAACAGATAATTAAGTAAATTAAAATAGGGATAAAATAAACTTACTATTAGGTAAAAACATTTCAATTCCTTCCTTCCAAAAACTAGATAAGAAGAGAATTAAAAACTTATTCGTCAAAATCAAAATCTATGTTATTCACTTGGCGGAGCTCCAAGTAGTCACTATTGAGAAGAACTCCGCTACCAAAGAAACTCAGTTAAAGCTCTTTTAAATTTTTAACTTATGTCTAATACAGCTATTCATTCAAATCTAGTAATGTAAACGTATATAGCATATGTATTTGTATAAGTAGAAATCAATAACTATCCACCATAATGAAATGTAGCACCGGCAGACTAGAACAGATCAGTCCCCACTATCAGTACCCGTTCATGAGTATGGCGCATGACCATGAGCCACCCGCCGTAGTAAACGCAAGTTTTATCGATTGATTCTCAAGAGCTACTTGGAAAATTGAACAATACAAGAAATGTATAACAAACACGCAATTATATTTCACACTTGTGCTGCATTTTACTTAAATATTACGTCTATTACAACCCAATAAAATTGATTCTGACTTCGAACTGAGATTGTTTATACCTAAAGAAGTTTTGTAAGGTATCAAAATACATGTTTGTCCTAGGATGCCACCTTGAATTATTGATCTCTGTCCTTGTTTTCTTCTCAATTATAGTGTGTGACACTCACAAACCCGGATCCTAAAATAATACTCATTTCGATTTGAACACGACTTTTAATTTATTACTAGCGATACAAGAACAACTCTATATGTTTAAAATTATTGCATGTAACCCATAAAATAGCTATATTGTCTTGTTTTACTGTAACTAAAAATACAACAAAAAATGAACTAAACAAACCCTGACATATATTCGTAATAAAACACACTTTTTGAATAAATTTTACTCAACTCATTTGATTTGAATGATCAAAAACTGTTTCACAACCCTTTCTCCATCCAAGTTAACGTATCAGAGTAATTTTGGAAGAATATTAATAGAGTATTTTCGATTAAAATAATATTTTATCAAAATTTTGCGGTAATATGTCATTATGGTTAGACAAGCAACGGTCCCACAAAGTTGCGGACGCTAGGTGGCGCTGAACTCGTGCACGGTCCTTATACTTTAATATTATAAATCTGAAGAGTTTGTTTGTTTGTTTGCTTGAATGCGCTAATCTTAGGTCCGATTTGAAAAATTATTTTTTTAAAAATTTATCGAGAAAGGCTTTAGGCTACATCTACACCACGCTAAGATGAATAGGAGAGGGTAGGTAACATTGCAATCGCGCTAAGTCGGGGCGGGCCGCTAGTTCAAAATAAAACGCTAGTCTCAACAAGTGCATTAGAACTCGTTGAGTTCTAATGACGTGCACTTTTTTACAATAAATAATTATAATATAAGAAATAAAACAGTGAAAATTAAATAAATTATAAAAAATCAGCATCAATATTTATGGCCTGTAGCCTATAGACATCTACATATTTCTTTGTAAATCTTGAGAACCCCTTACAAACCTTAGGTGTACCTATGCTACTCAGAGTAAAATAAAAAGATACGTCGGAGTCGTATGGTTTAAAAATAATTTTAATACACCAACGCGAGAGACTGATCATATTCATATTATTACTTGATCGTTTTTTTGGCTGTCCAACCAAATATTCTGACAAAACATTTCGCCGAATGTCGACGTTAAATAAAGGCTTTGAAGACTCCAGTCGGCATCCCACTGTGCATCATTGTACCAAGGCATCATTATATTTTCAAGATTTTTATATCCCCATCAAATATCAAGCGATATTTATGAAGTGTAACTGAATATTCAATAATGTAATAAACGTATGTTTGAATTTTATTTATAAACGATTGTAGATAACGAATTGCAAGAGACTCCACTGGCGCCAGTTTTTTCTGACTTGATTTAATATAATCGTCATTACCTCTTTTAGTAACTCATACTTACTAAATCTAGGTACTTACACTTAAAAGTAATCTGATAGAATGTAACCAAAATTAATATTTTTATTTTACTAATTCTCTTAATTTTGTTATAAAAGTTCAAATCATCAATCAGATAATAATAATGCTTATGGGTGAAAAGGGGGTCTAAATACTTAGCCTGAACGGTCCAAAAAAAACTGCCTCAGTAGTCTAGTGGTAGCAGGCCACTACTGCCACGCTGGAGTCCTGGGTTCCATTCGTTAAAGGTGTAAAATTCTTTATCTATGATTCTATTGGAATTTGCTATTTTCTGGAAGTTTCGCAGTACCCCGGAACGAGAAAAATAAAAATGTATAATTTGACAATAAGTTGTCATAGATTTGTGGGACTGGTGGGACTTCACTACTTATGAATTGGCTCAGGAATTTGTATAGTAACGCTGAACAACATTTTCAACTCAACTGATTTACGCTTTTTATGTAAAAAACGCAATAATACTTTCAAGAAAACGGGACCATAGCTACAAAAGTATTTCAAAAACTTAACTCCTGAAATAATGATCAAGAATTATTTGTGTAAGACCAAATTCATATATGTAAATGCAATCATTAAAAACCTTATTTATTGCGAAATACAGATAAATAAAAACACACACCGCCTAAAACCTTTACGATCACGATGAATTCAAGAATATGATACATTTATATGTAAATTAATTTAATCACTGTACTAATTAACTAACTAATTAATCTTTAGAGATTTTCTATAATGTAAAAACATAAATTAATTTAAGATTGCAACTCCATAAAAGGTGGGTACAAATCTTACGATTTAAAAGCTTTTCTATTTCTTCTATAATTTTTTGGTTTATTTTATTAAAAGGTAAGTGTACTAAATATTATTATTATATATTTAGCTATTTTTAACTTAACTACATAAGAAAACAATGACTGGTAGATAGGATTGAACAAAAGATTATTGTTTTAGGAAGACAAGTAAAAAGGTATAGATAAACCTTCATCAATTGTAATTAACTTAAGGTCCCTGTTGCGCTACATATTCAAAGGCAAAAGTTTCTCTCCAACCCGTGTAGGTACCCATTATCTGATACATTATTATGGCCAACATAAAGTTCAGTCACATCAAATCAGAGTTATATGTGGAGACGCTTTGCCAAAACCCAAAGGTTCGGACGTGATCAGAAATGCTCAGAATTGCCTATTCATGATGTCCCCGGCATATGGAGAACTTTTGCTTGAAATTGCAGCGGAGTTTACGAAAAAGTTTTAAGTACTTTTTGAACCGACGCCTAATGGAGGGTCAGTAGTATAGGCATCTATAAATTAATAATAATTTACTGTAATTGACTGTTTCATTCGGAAGTATTCAGAACATATCAATATGAATTATGATTTATACAGTGGAAACATCACTTCATTCTTTAATTTTATAATATTATTTCACCACACAAACATTTTAATAAAATAAGACCACAGCGCAATACTTGCATTGGTTGAATACCTTTTCGCATAGAATATGGTGTGAGAAATAAGTTTTTTCCTGCGGTCGTTACTTGATGTTAGAAAAAGGTAATGTTTATTCGTCTGGTAATTCGACATTCGATAGTTAGCTTAAGATAACTAGATACATTACCAGTTTAAACATAAATGCTCCTTGAATGTGAATTTAGTTACATGCTATACTAAAATTATAAAGTGAGTGCTGGTAGCAAGTGGGTAATAAAATTATCAAAGGCCCTCTTGTAATTTCATCTACTCCGGCTATTACCAAATGGTTCTATTTGAAGATTATATATTTTCTTAAGATTAATACTCTTGTCATGTTCAATTTCGGTTCATCGGTATCCTGGGCGTTGACATATCGAACGAAGTGCAATTCGGGAGTCACATTGAGTGTAAGACCAAGTTGGCATCCAAAAAGTAGTGAAAAAGTAGTAAAGTTATCAAAGCGAGGCAGTATTTCACATCGGGGCAGCTACTACAGCTTTATAAGGCCCAAGTGCGGCCCCATCTGGAATACTGCTCTCATTTGTGGGCTGGGAGCCCCCAAATACCAGCTTGATCCACTTGACTCCCTACAAAAACGCGCCGTTCGTATTGTTAACGATCCAGGACTCTATTTGAAGATTATATATTTTCTTAAGATTATTTACTCTTGTCATGTTCAATTTCGGTTCATCGGTATCCTGGGCGTTGACATATCGAACGAAGTGCAATTCGGGAGTCACATTGACTGTAAGACCAAGTTGGCATCCAAAAAGTTGGGGGTGCTTAACAAAGCGAGGCAGTATTTCACATCGGGGCAGCTACTACAGCTTTATAAGGCCCAAGTGCGGCCCCATCTGGAATACTGCTCTCATTTGTGGGCGGGAGCCCCCAAATACCAGCTTGATCCACTTGACTCCCTACAAAAACGCGCCGTTCGTATTGTTAACGATCCAGGACTTACTGACAGGCTCGAACATCTGAGCCTGCGCAGAGACATTGGGAGTCTGTGCGTGTTGTACCGTCTCTACAATGGTGAGTGCTCTGCTGAACTGTTTGACATGGTACCACAGTCTCTTTTCCTACACCGTACTAGCCGCCGAAGAGAGAAGTTCCACCCACACCGACTGGACATCTGGCAGTGCTCAACGGTGCGGTTTTCACGTTCGTTCCTGCCCAGAATGTGTAAATTGTGGAACGAACTTCTCTCTGAGGTGTTCCCTAGGCGCTACAATATGGGGTTCTTCAAAAATGGCGTCAAAAGAGTCCTTCAGGGCTGGCAGCGCGTTGGCAACTCCCCTGGTGTTGCAAATGTTCATAGGCGACGGTGACCACTTTCCATCAGGTGGCCCGTTTGCTTGTCTGTCAACCTTCAGACATAAAAAAAAAAATTATAAGTATTTTCAGCTTGAATTAAGTTAGTTTCAGATTCTGTTTTGTAAGTATCAATTTGTAGTATTTAATACGCATAACATTGAGTAAGTAGGTACCAATTTTTGTGGTAGAAAGAAACAATAAAAAGATTTGCAGGATCGTACACTTAGTAATATTTTTTGTTAAAAAAATATCTTGTACGATTATTATTGAATGTAAATTACATAAGCATAGGAAATCTTTTGTATGACATATTTTTTGTAAGGAAAGTGGAAGTAAAGTTCTCATTAAAAGTCTGCTTGTGGTGTTCGGACTAAAGCAATAAGAACAGAAATGAAATACCAAACCGAAAACCGACCAAGTGTGTGTCGGGCCTCCGTAGGGTTCAGTTTCCCCGAGTATATTATTAAGTATTTAGGTGGCAAGGGATGTAAAACATTGGGCTATGACTAAATTGTCAATTTTAAGCGTAATATTTCACAAACGCATGACTGGAAAATTGGTTTTTCACAAACTCATGATGTTTTTAAAGACCTATCGATGAAGTACGCGAAAAAAAAAAAAATAATACATCCGTTTTTTATGTGTAGGTATTCGGATGGACATTAAATGGCCTACAGATATTTGTTTCGGGCCTGGGTGTTTGTGTTTGTGTTGTGTGTGTAGTATAAAGGCACCCACTACACAGGTTTAATCCTAGTGTGGAGCTGTGAGTGTAAGTGAGTGTAAGCGTATTTATTTATTGGAAAGAGAAGGCAGAAAGAAAACAAGACAGAGTTACCTATTTGTACAATTTCTGATCATCCAAAATACTATGTAAGTAGGTATTGTTCGTATAAAAATAATCGTGAATACAACAAGCAGCGATATGTAAATTTACAATATACAAAACAATAAACAATTAAAGCATTTGGTAAATGTCTGGTAAACTCAAAAAATAGTAGCACATTATTCTCGTTACCTACATTCGGAATAAACTGTGTTAATTTTGCTAGGTATCCGATAGCATAAACGTATAGAAAATACTTCGCTCGTCAGATAAAAAGCTCTGCTATTGAAGACTTGCGAATGCCTAAATATAGGTACAAAAGAAAATCGTTTTGCGCTTCGAGTTTTCAGTTCGACAAATAATTAAGTTCTTGAACATAAATATGGATCGTTAGCAAATTACGTACCTATCTATTTATTTTAAATATTTTTTGTATATTTTCTTAAACAATTGAAACGTTTTCTTACTTTGTTGTTTTTGTTGTTCTCTCCTTTAAAACCTTTGTTGGATTTCATCGAATATTTCAAAACTAAAATTAGCTATATTGGTCCAGCTGATCTAAAGTTTTAGTGAGACTAACAAACGTCGTGTCATTTATTAAATAAAAAGAAAATTTATACTTACAATTTAACCTAAAGCATCCAGAACAGTAACTAATGATTGTAATTGTACAATATTCAAGTGTAGAATAACCTCTGGCCTACGGAGAGTGACTTATGAACCAGTTTGCGAATAAATCTTTGCTAAACAATTATCTTGCATTATAGGTATGCCATCCGTAGAGTTAGCTTAAAGTGTGTGTTACTTTAGATTAGATTATAACTACATAATTTTACCTAGATAACTTTGTCTTTTTAGATTAACGTAATTACATTGTTTTCTTCGATATAATCCTTTATTTTTAACGATAATGTTTAGCGATTTGGGTATCTAATATGATATAGTCATCATGACTCATAGTTTTTTTAAACACAAAATAGAATATGTGGTGATCAAGTGCGAGATGTCAAAATAAGCGAAGTGAACGGTGAGCCTCCGGGCAATAGGCACACGTGCTCGACTATCGTGATTCTGATAGAAACACGACCGATCAGCCGACTAACGAGCAGACCTCGAGCCATATGTTGCTAACTTACACACCGATCGTAAATAGGACACTTTTCACTTTAGATTTCCACTCTTAAGCCCTTCTGCTACGAGAAATTATGCGAGGAACGAGTCCGGGTTCTTCGAGTCCCGGACTGAAAGTTTCAAGAAACTTTAGCGGGCTCGCGATCGTACGTACGGTACGGCGGCGACACTCAGACGTGCGGACGACGACGGGCGCGACCGCAGCGCCTTCGTGTGGAGCTTACACTGATTTTTTGTCGAAGGCATCGCCGCCTGCTCCACATTCGACGACCGGTGTTAACGCTGTACGCCGAACATTCATTACCCGCTCTGGCGAGACTGTCGCCCGCAAACACTGGTGACTTCGACGCCCGTCACCTCCACTATCTAGCCGGCTTACCCACTTACCTGCCGGTCTACGTGTCCGCTACAATTACGTACTTATGACTATTTCGCAAGTGCGTTTCCTATCAATACATTCGATATTCGCTCTTATTAGTTCCGATACTTGTTTGTTCGCTGGAGAAATTAGCTTATACGTCAAGAGTGCTGTTAATACCGGGCGAATAATCTTGTCCGATAATGTCATTTGAGCGTGTTTGAGACGTGCCGGCTGTTGTAAATATATAAATACGCGTTTTTTGCTCATATTGAGTTTTATCGTAACAGATTTTTTTAAATGGTCCTGTTTTATAACTCAATTACACCATGATAACATAGTGACATAGTGGAAAGTTTGTAGTAGATCTGATTAGTATTTAACTTTCCCATACTAAAACACAAATGGCTTTGAATGAAGCTGCTTCAAATTCGTAATTGATCTTCACTTCGCAGGTTCGTTTCACACCAAGACAGCTGAGTCGATTACGTTGAAATTTGAAACAGATAAGTAGGTACCTACCTATTTTCAATCCTGCGGACGGACGAAAGGACAAAGGGTGCATTTTGGTCCACTAAGAAGAACACGACGGCGCTCTACATCGTGATGATCAGCTGTCGCTTTGCCGTCACTGCTTGGTGTGAGACATTCAAAACCGTAGCCCGGATATGCATCACGCTCAATGAACTCCGGGTCAACCCCGATTGGTCGCAACCCTATGGCTAATTAAAGCTACTAATTTTCCTTCAGCTCTATTATAACTTTAACCTGTAATAAAAGTGTCAATAAAGTTATAAAACCCAAATTGTTTTAGCGGACCATTTTGTAGAAAATTAATTTTATTAGGGGAGATTATGTTTCTGTTTAATAAATCGATGTCTGAATCTTTAATTAAGATTATGATAATTAATTACTAAATCTCATGTCGTAGGGTCGTTTCGCCAGTTCGCCGACCGTCGCCAGTTTTCGACTTTTTCATCGGCTTCTTGGACTAATCGGTACAAAATAGCATTATTAACAAGAATGGGAACTTAACATAAATATTGTGGCACCCCAAATAGTTCCGTTGTACGCACACATAGACAATATGCACGTATGCACACAGAATGCGGCACAAAAAAATTCATAAGTTTATGGTTCGCAACAAACACTAACAACGCGTGCTTTTTTGCAAAAAAAATAGTGACGAGCCGCACAGTGCGTGGTAAGTTTTTTAATGTAATTTTGCGTTTTTTGATTTGTTTCTTATTTGTATTGATAAAGAGTCTTAGTATTTATTAAAAATAAGTCTTACTTATATTTCTTTGGAAAAAATATAAAATTGAATGGTCGGTAACTTAACCAGTTACCGACCATTCAATTTTATATTTTTTCCTCAATTTCGTAAATACCTACTTCTCGACCGTTGCGGTCGAAATCTGTGGTTGCAGAGTCCAGTTATGTTGCCTCTTTTTTTATATATTCTTAAAGAAACTACTGAACCTAATTTTAAAATTGAATCCTATTCATACTAGAATAGTATCAGCCAGTTTTCAACCGGATGATTTCAAATATTTTAAGAATATTGCGTGTCGTAAAAACATCTTGGTCGAAAATGGGGTATGTAATATCTTTATGCCATATTTCGACTACCATAATCGAAATACAGTTTTTAAGTTTAAATTATATCTTTTTGTACAAGAAACACGCCAAATACACATCACACGATGTATTTTGACCCGAAATCTATTTAGCTGATAAAAGGATAAAATAATGTATTTAATATACCCATAATTTTTGGTCGGAATGTGGCTGTGACATACTTGTTTTCGACCTCAGTAATGAATATCGGTAATGATATTGTTGGAAAATAATCTTTAGTACTTCTAAATTTAAACTGTTAACAGTAACCCGTTACCCAAAAAGGGGATCTCAGTGATCCGGCCAATTACAGGTACAAAGGAATAACCTTTCTACACTGCAAAGTCTTGGAGCGTGAGATCAATAAACAAATGCTGCAGTATCAAGAGGATCATCAGCTGATCAGTGACCGCCAATACGGATATCGTCATGGCAGATCTGCTGGTAATCTTCTAGTAGAGAGGCATTGGCTGTAAGCCTGGACATTGTTAAGGCCTTTAACCGGGGCTGGCACAGGGCGCTTCTCGCGAAACTTCCATCCTACGGCCGAGAGGCTATGTAACTGGATAGCCAACACCCTTTCTGTCTGAGCGTTATATACAAGTCTTAGTTGACGGTCAGCGCTCAGACAGACTACCTATCAACGCTGGTGTACCGCAAGGCTCTGTATCTCCCACATTATTTCTTCTGCATATCAATGAAATGTTGGAGCGAAACTCCAATTTTCATTGCTAAGCCGATGATAGTACGGGAGATGCACACTACACTAGCCGTACAAATGCCAGAAATGTTGTGTCAGAAATCGAGCACTCTCTGGAGCGAGTCTCGGATTGAAGTCGATTTAATTTAGTGCAGTTCAACCTCTCGAAGATACAAGTTTGCACGTTCACTGCTAAAAAACCCCATTCATTGTAGCATCACAGTTCCAGGGTACTCTGCTGGACATTGATATGAGTATCGGTATCCTGGGCGTTGGCATATCGAACGAAGTGCAATTCGGGAGTCACGTTGAGTGTAAGACCAAGTTGGCATCCAAAAAGTAGTGAAAAAGTAGTAAAGTTATCAAAGCGAGGCAGTATTTCACATCGGGGCAGCTACTACAGCTACAGCTTTATAAGGCCCAAGTGCGGCCCCATCTGGAATACTGCTCTCATTTGTGGGCGGGAGCCCAAAATACCAGCTTGGTCCACTTGAGTCCCTACAAAGACGCGCTGTTCGTATTGTTAACCAGGATTTACTGACAGGCTCGAACATCTGAGCCTGCGCAGAGACATTGGGAGTCTGTGCGTGTTATACCCTCTCTACAATGGTGAGTGCTCTGTTAAACTGTTCGACATGTTACCACCGTCTCTTTCACTAAACCGGACTACCCACCGAAGAAAGAAGTTTCACCCTCACCGGCTGGACACCTGGCAGTGCTCAACGGTGCGGTTTTCTCGTTCGTTTCTGCCCAGAACGTATAAATTGTGGAACGAACTTCCCTCTGAGGTGTTCTCTCGGTGCTACAATATAGGGTTCTTCACAAATGGCGTCAAAAGTCTTTCAGGGCTGGCAGCGCGTTGGCAACTCTCCTGGTATTGCAAATGTTCATAGGTGACGGTGACCATATGGTTATTGAAATAAAACTATTTTTTACGGATTTATCTCGCGTATATTAAACTAAAATGATTTTTAAAATCAACCCGACGTTTCGGTCGCTTTTCAGCTTCCGTGGTCCCGGGCAGACTGAGGTGACATTTGTCTGACAGAAGTTTGAAAAATTATATGTAGCTACCTCCATCGATTTCGTAAACGCCTTGCGTAGCGTTCAGGATTAACACAATAATTACTTATGGTATCTTGAGGTCTTGCAGACTGCTGCGGCTGGGATTTAATCTTGCTAAGTATGGGATCCCATGATGTTGATAATCGCCATCCATCTTCTCTATTGAAATTTGGGTGTTTTTTAATTTCAATAGCCTCGCGTACCATTCGTGGAATGGGTTTGTGTTCTCTAGCGAGTATTTGAATTTTATCAAACCGGATGTAATGGTTTGGCTTATCCGCTATGTGTTCACAGACTGCAGACCTCCCTGTTCTTCGGTTTTTGACATCAGCAATGTGCTCTTTAACGCGGGTGGATACAGCTCTCTTCGTTTGACCAATATATGAGAGTCCACAATCACAATCTAATTTATAAATGCCAGAATTTTGTAATGGAATATTACTTTTAATGGGTCTTAAATACTGATGAATCTTTTTATATGGTTTGAAAACTGTTTTAATGGAATTCTTTTTTAAAATGTTGCTGATTTTATCTGTGACACCCTTAACGTAAGGTAGTATGGCTGGTTGTCGTTCTACTGTAGGTGGTTTCACGCGGCCTCTGTGACGGACGGGTGGTACATGGAGCTTGTTGTTATGTAGCACCTGGCGTAGGTGCTTCAGCTCCCCCTGAAGATGGTGGTCGTCACAGATGCCTCGTGCTCTCTGAAATAGAGATGAGCCAACGGCAGATAAATGTGCCGGGTGATGGTGTGATTCACCATTAAGGTACCTATCAGTATGGGTAGACTTCCTAAACACAGTGTGACTGAGTGTGTTATTGGTTTTTCTAATTAATAAAGTATCTAAGAAGGCTAATTTATTGTCCTGTTCCAATTCCATAGTGAATTTGATTTTATGGTGTATGGAATTGAGATGTGAAAGAAAAACAGAAACATTATTGCTATCCAATATGGTGAATGTGTCATCTACATATCGTTTATAAATGCGAGGTGTTATGGTTGTAGTGCTCAGGGCTCTCTCCTCAAAGTCCTCCATGAATATATCGGCGACTATGGGAGAAACTGGGGAGCCCATGGCAACTCCGTCTATTTGTAGGTAGAATTCCCCATTCCACATTAGATAGCCAGATGTCAGGCACCATTCAAGTAGTTCTGCATATTGACGGGGCATATTGTGAGCAATTAGCTTTCTTTTAACAATCTCGACACAATCCTTAACCGGTAAACATGTAAATAAGGATTCAACATCGAAGCTGACCATTGTTTCATTTGCTGATAGTTGTAGATGTTTGACTTCAGCAATGAAACTGTACGAGTCTTTGACATACGCTCTAGTTTGTCCCCGCAGTGGTGAAAGTATCTGTGCCACATGTTTTGCCAATTTGTAAGTTGGAGTGTCAATTTGACTAACTATGGGACGAAGGGGAGCGCCAGTCTTATGTATTTTAGGGAGCCCATACAGTTTGGGTGGCTTTGGACAAGCAGGTAAAAGTTTTGGTACGTCAAGATCCAATGAATATGAATATTTATGCAGTAAATCGGTAGTCTTTTTTAATATACTAGAGGTGGGGTCTTTGTTTACCTTTTTATATGTGCTTTCATCCGATAACAGCGATAAGATTTTATCATTGTAGTCTGACGTGTCCATCACAACCGTAGCGTTTCCTTTATCAGCACGGAGGACGATGATGTCTTCTGATCGTCTCAACGTCGTCAGTGACCGGAGTTCTTCACGAGACAGATTAGGTTTTGGTGGCCGGCAGTGTCGTAACGTAGACGATACGTCCTGTCGGATTTCCTCGGCTGTCTCCTTTGGAACTTGATTCCTAATGACGCAGTCCTCGACGTAACTGATAATCTCTTCGTACGGTATCCTCGATGGAGCTGGTGCAAAGTTTAAACCCTTTTCCAGCACCCCAATAGTCGAATCATCCAAAGTTTGTTTTGATAGATTGACAACTGCTTTGACGTTGACATTGACGGATGACTTGTCGTTGTCTATGGGTGTGTTCAGATTTGAATGTTTTTGACCCGTAACCGACTGTTTTTCTAATTTTTCGTATTTACTTATTTGTTTAATTTTAAAGCTAATTGCTCACAATATGCCCCGTCAATATGCAGAACTACTTGAATGGTGCCTGACATCTGGCTATCTAATGTGGAATGGGGAATTCTACCTACAAATAGACGGAGTTGCCATGGGCTCCCCAGTTTCTCCCATAGTCGCCGATATATTCATGGAGGACTTTGAGGAGAGAGCCCTGAGCACTACAACCATAACACCTCGCATTTATAAACGATATGTAGATGACACATTCACCATATTGGATAGCAATAATGTTTCTGTTTTTCTTTCACATCTCAATTCCATACACCATAAAATCAAATTCACTATGGAATTGGAACAGGACAATAAATTAGCCTTCTTAGATACTTTATTAATTAGAAAAACCAATAACACACTCAGTCACACTGTGTTTAGGAAGTCTACCCATACTGATAGGTACCTTAATGGTGAATCACACCATCACCCGGCACATTTATCTGCCGTTGGCTCATCTCTATTTCAGAGAGCACGAGGCATCTGTGACGACCACCATCTTCAGGGGGAGCTGAAGCACCTACGCCAGGTGCTACATAACAACAAGCTCCATGTACCACCCGTCCGTCACAGAGGCCGCGTGAAACCACCTACAGTAGAACGACAACCAGCCATACTACCTTACGTTAAGGGTGTCACAGATAAAATCAGCAACATTTTAAAAAAGAATTCCATTAAAACAGTTTTCAAACCATATAAAAAGATTCATCAGTATTTAAGACCCATTAAAAGTAATATTCCATTACAAAATTCTGGCATTTATAAATTAGATTGTGATTGTGGACTCTCATATATTGGTCAAACGAAGAGAGCTGTATCCACCCGCGTTAAAGAGCACATTGCTGATGTCAAAAACCGAAGAACAGGGAGGTCTGCAGTCTGTGAACACATAGCGGATAAGCCAAACCATTACATCCGGTTTGATAAAATTCAAATACTCGCTAGAGAACACAAACCCATTCCACGAATGGTACGCGAGGCTATTGAAATTAAAAAACACCCAAATTTCAATAGAGAAGATGGATGGCGATTATCAACATCATGGGATCCCATACTTAGCAAGATTAAATCCCAGCCGC
The DNA here is from genome assembly GCA_036365455.1 of Macrosoma leucophasiata. Classification (NCBI taxonomy): domain Eukaryota; kingdom Metazoa; phylum Arthropoda; class Insecta; order Lepidoptera; family Hedylidae; genus Macrosoma; species Macrosoma leucophasiata. Next base: position 10,987,640 of record JAWQUS010000003.1, on the reverse strand, counting down.
AGCAGTCTGCAAGACCTCAAGATACCATAAGTAATTATTGTGTTAATCCTGAACGCTACGCAAGGCGTTTACGAAATCGATGGAGGTAGCTACATATAATTTTTCAAACTTCTGTCAGACAAATGTCACCTCAGTCTGCCCGGGACCACGGAAGCTGAAAAGCGACCGAAACGTCGGGTTGATTTTAAAAATCATTTTAGTTTAATATACGCGAGATAAATCCGTAAAAAATAGTTTTATTTCAATGAGTGTAGCTCGCGAAAACCTAAGAACAGACCATATGGTTGTCTGTCAACTTAATGACAAGAAAAATACAGCAAATTGATGTTTTAACTTTGAGGTAATAGTGCCATTAAAAATTGAACTTCACTTATTACTTGTTAAGGTTAATAAAGCAGGCCATAAAGACTGATATGATAAGAATTAAAGATAATGTTCCTATTTTGTGAAAAATGCAAAAAGTGTGATTTCGGTTTTGTGTAAATCTGTGATTCGAAAATAAATAAATCCAAGATTGACTTAGACGAGGCACGAGAGGTTTGTCAGAACCGGGATGTCTGGCGCTCTACACTCTCTGCCTACCCCGTTAGGGACCTGGCGTGAAGATACATACATACATACATACAAGATTGACTTTAGCTCATCGACGACACTTGTTTTATTTTGCTGTCATAATATTGTATGCTTAATATTTGAACATAGCACGAGTTTTATATTCAAAATATATATAATGCCTCATTTTTTGACATCACACCCAATAGTCAAGAACTGGCGAATTTAAAGTCGGGAACTAGAAATTTCGGTTGAAAACTGGTAAAACGACCCTATATTATATGGTATGGTAAAACTTGTATTTTGTCTAGTATTCAAATTTGTCGGGAACTAGAAATTTTCGGCCTTATTGTTTTTTTTTAATTATTTCTAGGTCCTACTTGAAAACAAAGGATATTAAACGAAAGAAGACTATATTGACTATATGAAATATTTTTCTCAAATTTTTGCTTATAATAATTCTATTTATTTTTTCGTTCTAAATTGGGCAACTCCACTAATCGGTCGATAACTGGCGAAACGACCCTATATTATATGGTATGGTAAAATTTGTATTTTGTCTAGTATTCAAATTTGTATCAATAGGTCATACACTAAGGTATGGAGCGACGAATATTACAAAACGAACAAGGTGAAATTTTCAAGGATTTAAATAATAGATACAAATAGGTATCATAAGTATTTGGTTCTCTTGTATAGAGAGATGTTCTTGGAATGTGAATGACTTCAATTGACTTTAAAACATGGGATTAGAATTTGACGTTTTTGAGTCATCGAATCATATACCTACTTAGTACCTCTGAAGCTGAACACTCACTATTATTTTAACAGAGATATTTATGTGTCTTTACGCCCATGTCTCTTACGGAGTAGGCAGGGACCGTGGAGCGCCCAATACTTCTATCCTTCCTTAATTGAGAGATTTTTTAATTATTTTTTTATGTAATGGTAGTGGCAAACAAGCATGCAGTTCACATTGATGTTAAGTAATGACTGCAGCCTATAGACACCCACACAATGACCAGAGGTCAAAACGCAGATGCGTTGCCACTCCTAAGACCTAAGGTGTTATGCCTCTGTGCCAGAAATAACAGGGCCGTACATTTCCACCTGACCGGAACACGATAGTGCTGAACACTACCATTTAGCGGCAAGTATATTAGGTAATGCGGTGGTGCCTACGCCCGCGAGCTCCATCACTGGAGCTCTACCACCAGTATAAAGATTCTATAAAAGCTCTCGTATCGGAATTATCCATTCGGAAATTGCGAGAGCTTTTAATGATATTTTTAGGGTTCAGTTAAAATATCACCGGGGTGGTAAAAAACTATAAATTTCCAAACACACTAAAATGTAATTCAACTTTTATTAAATCAAACGACTAAATAACAACATGTTTTTCAACCAATTAATACAATTTTGGCAAGTTAACAAATTGAGCTAGTATTTATAAGACAATCCATAGATGATCATCTTATCGCGCAAAAAGTTGTACATGTTGCGACAGAGAGGCGCTGGTGTTTAGAGTGATTTTTAATATCTTAGCAGTTCCTAAACTTGTGGGCATATAGAACACGATAACAATTTATTTAGTGTTATAGTAGGTACCCAACTTAAAAAATTATGTACGTAAAGTACGTGATTGTATATACCTAACTAGTTAATACATGTCAATATGCACCTACATTAATGCTTAATTTCAATCATCAATGTGATATTTGTACCGATACAACAAAGAAGTATTGGCACTTATGAAATAATCTGCCTAATATCACGTAAGTTCTAAGCAGGAATCATGGTTACATAAATAACCATCTCATCGGAACAGAGTTGAATTGGTCTGGTAGAGCTGAATTGGTGTTAAGTAAAGGAAACAAGACTGAAACTCTACCACCAGTTATTTATTGGTTAAACCACACTGACGTGTCTACGGAACCCAAGGCAGCCTATGGAAAGGGCAAACCAAAGTTAGTATCAGTGGAAAATACATATATATTTGCTATCTATTATTATTTACCTGAAGGCATCGGGACGTGACGACCTCATCGTCCTCTATTTGAGGAGAATTCTTCCACTAGTGCGACTGCACTAGATTATACGGTTGACTGACTAATGCACTTACAGGGTAGTGTAATAACTAAAATGTTTGTGTGATTGTGCCGTTTCAACGTTCATACATACTGTTCATATTTGTACTGTGACTGAGGGCCCTGTCGATCGGAGAGTGTAATAAGCGGCAACCCGGCGCGAGGCCACGCCGATCCTTTCTGCCGGACACTGAATACCGTGTCGTGTAAAAACCTTTTAAATAAAACGCGGGGAGGGCAGCACCATCCGTTAATAAAACTCACGCCACTGCGATCGCCAATCCGCTTAGCAAGTGTGGCTATTGTGGCATACTCTCCCTTAATGACGAACAACACAGTTGTGGGCATCTTTGGGGAAGGCTTTGACCAGCAGGGGACGTCTTTCAGCTGGAGTGATTATTTACCAATCTTTCAGGATGGTTAAGGATCATAATAAGCGTACCTAATGTATATGACAATGTTATAATCTACATGATATAATTATGTTATCATAAATCACAGTTAAAGTTATAATTGAGTTCGGTTCCGGGTAAGGACGTTATTTCTCTGGAATCAGAAGATTAACTATATAAAGTTGGTAATGGCGTAGGAGGCGCTCCTTAATTATTACTCTTGAAGTAAAATTAAATTCACGCATTTGTTTGTATTATCATAAAATATCTTTACTCACATATTTTTTTGTCTTAATAACGAGTGTATACTATACTAATAATAACTAAAAAAAAAAAACGTAACTTCACGCTTGTAATCCCTGAAGGGGTAGGCAGAGGTAAATGCATGCATTCAAGCATACATGCAAACACGCACGATTCGCCGGTTACGTTTTGGCCCACGTTTTATTGGCGAGCCTGTTGACATCTCCGGGCACATTACCAAACTTTGAGGTACTGGGATATTTACAGAAAATGGAAAAATCTTAATAGAACCAGAGATAAAGGACTTACCACCATTATCTCTGATAACCCTCTACCCAGAAATCGAACCCAGGACCTCAGCGTGGTAGTAGTGGCCTGCTACCACTAGGCTACCGAGGCAGTTTAAAATAACTAAGTTAAACTAACTAATACCTGTTAAAAATAAAATAAAATAATGTGCATTGTTTTATTTAAAGAAAAATGGAAAGAAAAATTTGACTTCAGGCGAGACTCGAACTCGCGGCCTACTGGGAATCTAGTCCAGCCGCTCTTCCAATTGAGCTACTAAAGTCCTGCCCGATTTGTCAAATCTTTCCTTCACATTTTATTGCATTGCTTTATGGTAGCAGCAGCGCCATCTATTGCCAACTATGCTAGTTAGGCAACCGATATAATAGACTTTGCAGTTTATTGAATATCGTGAAGAAGTCGCTTTTACCCTTAATAATTGTTTTATATTATTTCGCATTAACACATGCTTGTGAAATATATTTTATTTAAAGAAAAATGGAAAGAAAAATTTGACTTCAGGCGAGACTCGAACTCGCGGCCTACTGGGAATCTAGTCCAGCCGCTCTTCCGATTGAGCTACTAAAGTCCTGCCCGATTTGTCAAATCTTTCCTTCACATTTTATTGCATTGCTTTATGGTAGCAGTAGCGCCATCTATTGCCAACTATGCTAGTTAGGCAACCGATATAATAGACTTAGCAGTTTATTGAATATCGTGAAGAAGTCGCTTTTACCCTTAATAATTGTTTTATATTATTTCGCATTAACACATGCTTGTGAAATATATTTTATTTAAAAAAAAATGGAAAGAAAAATTTGACTTCAGGCGAGACTCGAACTCGCGGCCTACTGGGAATAAAATGTGAAGGAAAGATTTGACAAATCGGGCAGGACTTTAGTAGCTCAATTGGAAGAGCGGCTGGACTAGATTCCCAGTAGACCGCGAGTTCGAGTCTCGCCTGAAGTCAAATTTTTCTTTCCATTTTTCTCAATTGGAAGAGCGGCTGGACTAGATTCCCAGTAGGCCGCGAGTTCGAGTCTCGCCTGAAGTCAAATTTTTCTTTCCATTTTTCTTTAAATAAAATATATTTCACAAGCATGTGTTAATGCGAAATAATATAAAACAATTATTAAGGGTAAAAGCGACTTCGTCACGATATTCAATAAACTGCTAAGTCTATTATATCGGTTGCCTAACTAGCATAGTTGGCAATAGATGGCGCTGCTGCTACCATAAAGCAATGCAATAAAATGTGAAGGAAAGATTTGACAAATCGGGCAGGACTTTAGTAGCTCAATTGGAAGAGCGGCTGGACTAGATTCCCAGTAGGCCGCGAGTTCGAGTCTCGCCTGAAGTCAAATTTTTCTTTCCATTTTTCTTTAAATAAAGTATATTTCACAAGCATGTTTTAATGCGAAATAATATAAAACAATTAATGTGCATTGTGTATTATTAGTCATTTGATTCAGTATTCGTCTTGAACATGAAAGCACAACCATATTATAAGCCAAGTAAGTAAGTAAATATTCTTTATTGTACACCAGTAATGTTCAATAAAAACAAAAATAGAAAACAAACAGAAAGTACAATCAGGCGGTCTTATCGCTAAAAGCGATCTCTTCCAGACAACCTGTCGGTGGTAAGAGAAAGGTTAAATTACAGAGGCAGGGTGTACATCAAAGTAAGGACAAACATTGTGAATAAATAAATAAATAGATAGGTACACACATTACATAAATATATAAACCTAATAAAAAACACAAAACTTAGTATTATTGCAATAGGAATGATGCCAAGTAGTAGTAGTAGTAGGTACATAAAATTGACATAATTAGTTTCACTTGTAAACATCTAATTTCATTACGTATGCGTTGATTGCACGGTATCATTTAAATTCGCGATAAGCGCAACTTTTACAAGACTTCATGACCGCAATGCTATTTATATCGACGTGATTCGCACAATTTAGTCTATTAATAAAATATTTTTTAATGATAGTGGGTGTTACAAAATATTTGTACTTAAAATTAAGAACGTCGATAGACTTAGATGTGTGGTTTAGTCCCGGGTTCAATCTCCGGGAAAGGAATTGCTCATATTGGAATTTTTCCCATTTTAGAAACTCAGTATTATGACTTTGGTATTGGGCTCGATGAGTGTCATTTAGAATACACGAGTAAACGTAACTTCACGCCTGTAATCCCCGAAGGGGTAGGCAGAGGTAAATGCATGCATTTAATCATACATGCACACACCCACGACTCGCCGGTTACGTTTTGGCCCATGTAACAGGTGGCGAACCTGTTGCCATCTCCGGGCACATTACCAAACTCCGGGGTACTGGGAAACTTCCAGAAAATGGAAAAATCCCAATAGAAGCAGAGATAGAGGATTTTAGACCGTTATCTCTAATATCCCCCGACCCGGGAATCGAACCCAGGACCTCCAGCGTAATAGTAGTGGCCTGCTACCACTACGCTACTGAGGCAGTTACACGAGTAAATAAGTAAATTTTAATTGGGCTTCTGCACATTTTAAAAATCTATTATATATCTATTATAACTGCCTCGGTAGCCTAGTGGTAGCAGGCCACTACTACTACGCTGAGGTCCTGGGTTCGATTCCCGGGTAGGGGGTTATCAGAGATAATGGTGAAAAAGCCTTTGTCTCTGGTTCTATTGGGATTTTTCCATTTCCTGGAAATTTCCCAATACCTCAAAGTTTGGTAATGTGCCCGGAAATGTCAACAGGCTCGCCACCTGTTACATGGGCCAAAACGTAACCGGCGAATCGTGGGTGTTTGCATGTATGCTTGAATGCATGCATTTACCTCTGCCTACCCCTTCGGGGATTACACGCGTGAAGTTACGTATATCTATTATATCTTTCTATGAGAGATGGAGTAAAAACCGTAAATTAATACTGGAAGTTATGTGAAATTTGATCAGATTTCGTTCTTGTAGATTTTAATTTAAATGTAAATAGTGTAAATATGGATTAATTTATTATAAACCACTAAGATTTGCCAGTCATTACAGGATTTTTTTTTGGGTCTCAAGTAAAAGACTATTTTTTAATTCATTGAGAAATAAATTAATAATTACACAAACCTATTAATAACTACATAAACATAATTTACGTACAAAAATTACAGAACAGAACTAATCACTATATTTCTATATTGTATAAAGTAGGTATTACATACACATTAATACCTAGTATTGTAATTATACAAATTTGTAGTATTTTACGTAGGTATATAAAATATGAACAATTTAAACTAACTCGTTATGTATTATTGCTCTTGCTTGTTTTCAGGAAGAATATCCAGCTTTCCTTGAAAAAAATACAGATCAAACTCGTTTTTATTAAATACTTATCAAAATGTTGAGTTTATTGTAAGATAATTTCTTTGATTTATTTATCTACAGGCACTACAGTTCTAAAGGAGGACATTAGTATGATACGTATAGTTTAACGAAGTGTAATGTAGGTATGGTTTAAAATCACTGCCACAGTGGCTCGTATTCAATTTTTCGAAAAATGGCTCAAACATTTTCATTTTATGCAAAAGCAATAAATGGTAAAATATTTTTGATGAGTGTTTGAATATTCCATAGTATTGTAATCAAACGTGCGCACGCGCAGTTACAATGTTAAATATAAACATTAACTTTAATATACGTATAAGACGACACTGTAATGATTTATATATTTTTAACATTAATCCGTTGGTAATAATGATGTTGTTATGAAGAAGTAAATGTGAGTTATGTCGAACATGCGGCCAATATGTACAGCGATTAATTTCAGAGGGCAATTCCCAAAGCATTCGCGCAAAATATCGATGAAGGTACATTCAAATATTAAAAGGTATTTTTAATTACAATACATATTACGTAAATAAAAAACCGGTCAAGTGCATGTCGGGCCACGCGCAGTGTAGGGTTCCGTAGTCACAGAGTAAAAGATGAAACAAAAAAAAAATTAAAATCGAGTCGATCAAAGTACATTTGATCGACTATTACTCGCAAACTTGCAGGGCCAACTTAAGTGTGATAGTTTTCCTTTTAATTTCGTTATATATAGCTACTATTGCCGTAACGTTTGAATTTCTGACAACAACCGTTTAGTCTGTAGGGGAGGGGGACACTTGAGTCTAACGAAAATTTGCACTTTAAAGCTTAATAAGTCACGAACAATTAACTAAATCGAAAAATGATGTTCGCACACCCATTCTATTTTTTAAAAAACTATCCAACTTTACTACACACTATATGGAAATCGAAAATAAAAAAATATATCTGCGAGTTACATGTAGGCGAGGTTACCCTAAATATATATTTTTTCATGTTTTTATTCTACTACTTTGTCGGCATAATTAAGATGTATACTTGAGCCAAATTTCAAGTCTCTGGTACTTATAGTTTTTGCGCTAAACCGTGGACGGACAGACAGACAGACAGACAGACAGACAGACAGACAGACAGACAGACAGACCGACAGACAGACAGACGGACATGGCGAAACTATAAGGGTTCCTTGTTTACTACGAAACCCTAAAAGCGTAAATACCGCATGCCATAAACAACATGACGCAATACAAATACAATTGGCTTCAATGATTTTTGGAAATGGGAATGTGTTAAGTTTTGCGTCTATATCTATGGAGTTCGTAGTTACGGTGTACTTCGATCGTAATAATCGAGTAATTGTGTGATTATAAGCCGCCTAAATGAAACAGCAGGCGTAGGCATACATTTTAGCCGCGCGCTAGAAAGAGACTTCCTCTCCTACGTCGCGTCGGCGGTCTACTCTCCCTCCGTCTTACGAATTTTCGGTCAGGTCACGTGTCGTGATGCGAGTTTAATATTGTTTGAGTTTAAAATTGTTAAAAAGTGCACAACGCTTCCGGCGTTGCGCTGAAGAAGTTTTCACTTAAATAAAAGGCTATGTTAATTAATTCAAATAGATTTTTAAAAGATAGGCATATATTTTTGTATTTAGTTAGTAGTATCTTACCTATATAATTATTAACAAAGTCGTATGTATGTATCTTCACGCCAGGTCCCTAACGGGGTAGGCAGAGAGTGTAGAGCGCCAGACATCCCGGTTCTGACAAACCTCTCGTGCCTCGTCTACCTTCATCATTCTCTTCATACATTAACAAAGTCGTAATATAGTTTTTCTTTCCCATAACTGTTAACTTTCCCCCTTATTCATAAGCGTACATTAGATACGTTTTAGCTATAGAATGCTTTGTCTTTGTCAGTTGCATTGTCAAATGTGCAGGATAAAAAGAGACAAAGCAGAGATTTTTTTTTTTTTTTATGTAATGGACGTGGTAAACAAGCATGCAATTCACATTGATGTTAAGTGATGACTGCAGCCTATAGACACCTACACAAAGACCAAGGTCAAAATGCAGATGCGTTACCACTCCTGAGGCCTAAGGTCTTATGCCTCTGTGCCGGAAATTACAGGGCCGTACATTACCACCTGACCGGAACACGTTAGTGTTGAACACTACCATTTAGCGGCAAGTATATTAGGTAATGCGGTGGTGCCTACGCCCGCGAGCTCCGTCACTGGAGCTCTACCACCAGATTAACAACACTTTAGCTTAAATACGTTTATGAATAAGGGGGTTTTTTATGTAATTATATTGAAAATATTTTATAATATTAAGAATAAATCCCTCAGCTTTAAGTTTGTCTTCAGATGAACTGAAAAAATGTTTTCGCGTTCTTAACATGCTATGAACAATGTTTTATGTGCCGTCAGCGTCAGATACAATGTTGCTCTTGAAATATTTAGGACGGCTTAATCAATTCCCAATATACACCTGACAGATATTTATGACTTTTTGACATACCTTGTACAGACAATCTGTCAAATTACGATGTTCACTCTTGATAAAAGATAAAATTAAATTTGAGACTGGCTAGGGAAACTAAGTAGGGAAATAGCTACTAGATACTAGTACTATTAATTGGGCAGTAGATATGATACCTACCTACTAAATAATTGTCATACTTCTACTGTTTGGCAGTAGACATGTATATAGTTTGTTACCTGTATTTACATACTCGTAGCTCTACAATTTTATTAAGCTCTCCTTAAAGAAATAATGTTCACATAGGTATTTGTAATTTCATTTTCAAGAGAAATTAGTATTTCTTTAGGTTTTAAAATTTAATTTGGTTTATTCGTCTCATGTTAACGACTAAAATTTTATCGTTAAATAATTTAGCAGTTACATAAATAGAAAAATTAACTGCCTCCTTAGTTTAATGGTTAAGCCGCTACTGTTACGCTGGGGTACAGGGGTAGGTACCTACTGGTTTCGTTGCCTGGGGTCGAGGCTATCAGAGATAAATATATATTATCCTTGGTGCTATTGGGATTTTATAATTAAGTTCTAAAGTTTCCTAGTGCTATCCTCAAAGTTTGGTAATGTGCCCGGAGTTGGTAATATTCTCGCCACCTGGTATGTGGACCGATTGTGAGTACTTGGATGCATACATTTACCTCTGCTTGCAATCCGGTATATTTGGGCTGTAGGCATACTGTATCCGACATAATGCAACTGGAATTTCGCTACGAGTGATCTTTTTTCAGTAATTTCCCAGCGTTGGAAATGTATCCGATAAAGAGTAGACATACGTATGTCAAAAATTGACGATATGCAAATAAGTGACGTCAAATCCCTAACGGGGTAGGTATAGGGCATGTAGGGCGAAATACCCTGGTCCCACCACACCTTCCATCCCTCTTTTACTCTCTTCACACATGTACACCGATTTCGAAGACTCTTTACCCAATCATCAGAAACTACCTATTAGGTCAAGGTATTGGTCTCTTTTCCCGGGCCTTTGCAATCATTTATTCATTTACATCATATTATTATATCATTCGCTTCATATCCGAACTATCGGAACACGGCGTTTTAATTATTACACCGATACTCTCATTCATACAAAGCGTCTTTCTTATATTATTATGTGAACATTTATAATGTAAAATTGTATACAATTCCGGCTATCCTGTCAGGGAAATACGAATATTATGTTATTTGGTTCATTTATTTACCATGTTGAGTAAACTAACAAGCATGCATTTAGACTTTAATGAAGCAGCATTCATGAACGTGGGTCGAGCAACTTGAAATGTTTTCATGTAACAAGTGCGGTATTACAGGTGTGAGTTGTGTCATGTCTTCTAAACATTATCATGTTAATAAGTTGAGCGTTTGTCTTTGCTATGTTTAATATTAGACGGCGAATAAAAAAGATTATGCTACACTTGCTACATTTATATCACATTCCCATATTTCCAAATTTTATACACTCCTACGTAGACCCCTAACGAGTCCCATGGACCCCAGGGGGTCTATATGGACCACTTTGGGAATCACTGGCTTAGGCCCTCGAGTTTTGACGCTGGGACTACCACCAGCAAAATGTATTCTAGTCCAGATTGCTCAAGATATACGTATTCAGGTGTATACACACACCTAGCAGTCTTAACCTTACGGCAAGGTCAATTGCCATTACTTTGTAGGCAAAGAGCGTGGAGCCAGCACGCTCATCTACATATTTTTCACTAGCGGCCCGCCCCGGCTTCGCCCGCGCTACTCTGCTCTTATAAGTCATAGCGTGATGATATATACTCTTATAGCCTTCTACGCCTATAGCCTTCCTCGATAAATGGGCTATCTAACATTGAAAGAACTTTTCAAATCGGACCAGTAGTTCCTGAGATTAGCGCGTTCAAACAAACAAACTATTCAGCTTTATAATATTAGTTTAGATTACGATGATTATTAAAAAATGAATGAGATAATATTTTTCTCACTTTTATATGATTACTTTACCGTCATGAAGGTAAGCATAATGCACCGTTCATATGAATAAATACATATAAAAATGTATTATGATAATAACTAATATATGGTTAATAATAAATAAGTAAGTTTTCGACTGGTATTTATAATGTAATTACTGTCATATAATTAAATAAGATATCAAAGTGCTTTATATCATACTTTCTTTAATGACCACATGAAAAGCGATAGTTAAAAGGTCACTCTGACATTTTGAAAATTAAGACGTATAGATAGAAAGTATCGTGGCAGTTATTAATTGCAAAAATAAACAGACATAAGTGCATTTTTATCACATTTATCATTTAAGTAAGGATTGTATTTTGATTTTTTTTTTTTTTTACAGTTTCAGTACGAATTTTGGAAAATCCTGCTCTTGCATTCCTCAAGGACCTATAGGTATCGGTTAAAAATAAAAAAGGGTAAGCAAAATTTGACGCATCGGTGTGAGACTTCGGTAGCTTAGTGGTAAAGCGGCTGGACTGGTTATCCTGAGGTCGCAGGTTCGATTCCTGCTCGAAGTCAAATTTTTATTTACGTTTTCTCTTTAATTTCTAAAGTTCACTCGCATGTGTTATTGCGAAAAATAAATAGAACAACCTATAAGTATGGCAAATTTCATCTTACTACGACTAGTAGTTTTGGTTGTGCGGTGTCTGACAGTCAATCAGTAAGTCTGTAACGGAAAAGTTATTACCTATGTGTTATTATAATGAAAACAGTAGAAACTTCGATCCTAACAAAACATATTAATCCTCTAAAAATTTTTTGAAGGTACTATTGAGACCGAAACTCTCCTCAGTTCATCAAAAATACTACGATTCGCTTTGAGAGAAGGTAGGCAGTGTCCAGAACGATCCAATTGTAGTTGCATTGTTGCTTCCGTGGCCTGAGGTATGTTTCTGTGATTATGAATAATTGGAAAACTGTAGCATCGTAAAACAAGTAGTACTTTATACCCCTACGCCAATCCTTCTAGAAAACTTCAAAGTTCTTTCTTAACGTTTTTACGACAGTGATAATATTCTATAAGCGGTTTGTTAGTGAAGTTGAACATTGACGTTTTTTTAATACTCGTTAAGCTGACGCGAGCTAGGCGACAGCTGCTAAGTGACCTACCTAAATTTAAATTGCAATGTATGCGAAGCTATCAATATTTTAAAATCTATCGTTCAAATAATTCATGATTTATCTCGTAGTTATTAATGTTTGCTTTCGATAAATGTGTGTGCTGTAATTTATTTGCAATAAGTAACCTGGAACTGGGTACTTTGTCTGGATATTTATTCATGCTAAAGCAAGTTTCCAACCTTTATCCATTATCCACCTGCATTAGTATGTGTAGATAAACATAGTAAAACTTTTTTTTAAAACTATAAAATTAAATTAAATTAAAATTTAACTGATTTTATACATCAAACTTTTAATTTCTTCATGGAAGAAAAAGAAAAATCAATTCGTCATTCGTCATTCATGTTTTTTATGTAAATGTACAACATACCTAATTCTGCTATTTTTCCAATTCTGCGACAAATTGGGTATCCAATTCTGCTAAACTAGTAGAGCAATACTTTAACTGGTAACCCTATACTTGATATTTTTGTGGCTATGTTAACATCTGTATCTACTTAGGGAGGAATTGACAACAGAAGAACTGATTTTTATTTAAAATCATTTAATACGTTTTATATATTTCGTTTAAACTTGGATGGAGCATCCAAATCAAATCATGTAAAAATACAATGTATGTATGAATCACAATGTTTCCTACCATTCAATAAATGAATGCGAATCAATTTGGTTTAACTCATACAGCTATTACAATTACGAGGCTATGATTGATCATTCCGCGTTATTAGAGATGATCGTCAGATTTATTCGGCAAAAATTATTGCAAATCATTTCTCTTTCCATATATTGCCAGTGTACCCAAACTGGATATGGTTACATGGTGATATTCATTCATAGATCAGCTTTGAGATAAATGCGACGTTTTCCTCGTTCACAACACAAACGAAAAATTGTTACGTTTTTGGTGTGATGAATGATGCTTTTGCCGAATTTGGTGGATTTAGCATATCACTAACGGATTGTTTGAAATGAGAAATCTAGAAGTATTGCATTTTTACAAACACCACACCGGCCACGTGCTTTAAATATGTACTTGAAATACATGAGGTCTTCTATTTGATATATTACCTAATAGGTACAGTTTACGAATTTTTTTTAATAAATAACAGATGAAATTCATCAAATATTATATGTCTTTTTTATAAATAACAAGTTAAAATATCTTACATATCCGTCTGGGACACTAATTTAGATATATGTACTGTAAATGGTGGCAAGTGTGTAGTGCATTTTAGAGGTTTCTTCAAATAAAAGATTATTTAATGTCATAGAGCAACACCGGAGGGGAGTAGCCATATGCAGGCTTTCTGTCAAAGTACAAGCCCAAATGGGCCTATACCTGTCGCCTAGATGTTTAAATGTGTGCGTGAAATTGTTTATGTATTTTGTTAAAATCAAGGTGTGAGTTTCGTAGCGAAAGACGATTTATGTAGTGTGCGTGTGTGTCACACACATTTCCCCCCGCGAAAAATGACAGACTGTTTTGCATCGGTAATAAACGCTATGGCTACTCCCCTCCAGTCCACCGCGGCCGGTGGCCCGTGTTGCTCTATGTTTAATATCTATAATGTCGTAGATTTTGCACTGGGTTACAGTAATCTTTAAGAGAAAGAGGACATGGTATTAATGTAAGTGAGCGAATGATGGAAACGATTGAATGATTGACGGGATTAAAGGCTCCTCTGTGGTTGGTTGTCGCCGTCGATGTGATCTCCACGATTCAACGATACAGCATTAGTAAGACTCGCTTCCTCCAATCATACTTAAACTAAGTCCACAGTACCATAGCACCTACCAAATTTAAATCAATCGGTTGAGTAGTTTTGTAGTAAATTGCTTGTGCCAGAGAAACAGACAGACAGAGAACCAGACACACGAGCGATGCTATAAGAGTTCGGATTATTCCTTTGAGATGCATAACTCTAAAAAATGATGTATATTTAAATAATACTATTTCTATAACAGTTTAAGTAAAGATATAAAACTAAGAGGAAGATTTTGTCATAAACTGCACTGCAATGGTATGCATTATTAAAATATGATCTACTTACTATACACAAGAGTTCAAAGAAAGATCGCTCAAAAGTAATTAACCAATCAATGTAAACGAATGAAGACGTTTATTTTAGAAAAAAGTTCAAAATAAACACAAACCATTACATCAATCTCGCAATGGGTCCCAAAGCGGGCAGAGTAATTAAGTCGACGACTAAAAAGGTTATATGAGAAGATAATTTATTCAGACTAGCTCTGTCTTAGCAGGGTCGGCTTGATTGTCAAACATTTTCGGATTAACGCATATTTAATTTCTATATAACTGTAATCATAAATACTGTATGAAAACAATTATATATATATTTTTAAATAAATTGTCTTCTTTGATTAAACAGATTAAATATAGGGTTTTCTAATTTCCCAAGAGATCTGATGTTAAACTAGGTTTATCAGAATGCCAAATTCCTGCAAGCAAACAAAAAAGATGACAACTAGGATTGTAATTAATTACGATTGGAATACGATACTCTTGTTTAATAATTTAGTCGAGCTAACTGTGTCGTATCGTCCACCACTATTTCTTTTCACTCCATGTCAGAAATAAGACTGTGCGATAAGAGATAGAATTGGCTCATTGCAGCTATTGTTTCAGCGAGAACAATGTACCGAATGTTATGTTCCCTTAATTAACTCATGTATAAACATGAAGCTGAGTAACAAGGCTGATACTCGTCAGGACATCGCGTTAAATTTTGGTGCAATAGTGAATTCAGTAGGGACCTATCTCAGTAGGACTACCAACATGTATGAAAAAGAAAGTTATTAAAGTGAAACTAGCTGTGCCCGCAACTTTGTTTGCCAAGTTTCATCGTAATCGGGCCGGTAGATTTTGTGTGATGCTTGAACAAACAGACAGACAGACAGACAGACAAAAAATTTTCGAATCACATATTTGTGTTCGGTATCGATCTAGTAACATCCCCCCATTTTTTCAATATTTTCAATGTACAGAATTTACACTTCTACAGTTTTATTATAAGTATAGATTATGAGGAACCTAGTTATAATTATAAAGTGAACAGCCCTTAAAGAATTGGCAAGTTAAAATATGGCCTATTTATTAAAAAACAATATGCGTGTTGACAGTACCTAATCCCGTGCTTGAGTTATTCGCAACATGTTTATTTTTAACCGAGTTCAAAAAAACGAGAAGGTTCTCAATTCGGCCGGTATATTTTTTTTTTATGTATGTACGTGAATTTCGCCGAGATTTCTGGACCGATTTACGTAATTCTTTTTTTCTTTGATTAATTCAGATAGGCAAATCAGTTTTTATTTTATGAGCATTTTTTTACTTACTTTCACCTCAGACTATAGGAATTAGAATAGACGGCGAGTTGTCATACAGTGCGTTGAATCCACTGACGTCTTAGATAGTCCTAATGCGCATGACAACAAGATGACAACGAGTGACAATGACACATTTACTCATCGACAACACAGCTTATTTACTCCTTCGTGGATAAAATATTTTCATTGTCTTCGTATAGTCGTGTAATAATTTTGTATCGAAAAACCTTAACAATTTAAATGAGGTATATAATTGTCACGAAGCTATAAGTGTCAGATTTTACAAATTAAACAGATGTGAACATTAATCTAATTGGCAATGCAGCAATAAACTAAAAAGTATTAAATAAATATAACTACGTTAAGAAAAACCGACTTCAATACTGAAAAGTAAAAAATAATAAAGATTTAATTGTAATTATAAACTACCTATTATTTATATGTGCTATTTACTTATAGGTTTGAATTCGGTGCCTAGCCAAAATCACTAAAGTAGGCATTTCATTGTATTAAAACGCAACTTCACGCCTGTAATCCCTGAAGGGGTAGGCAGAGGATTACCTCACCTTACCTTATTTAATAAATGCATGAATTCAAGCATACATATGCAAACACCCACGATATGCCAGTTACGTTTTGTTCAGTGTAATAATTTGCTCGTATTCATATTTAAGTGATTAAAATATAATTATTTGCTTAAGGCTTGGCACCGACTTCAAACCTATAAGTAAATAGCATATATAAATAATAGGTAGTTTATAATTACAATTAAATCTTTATTATTTTTTACTTTTCAGTTTTGAAGTCGGTTTTTCTTAACGTAGTTATATTTATTTAAGGTAAACTTTAAATTCAATAAAATAAATATGTTTGATGCAAAAGTTTTTTTATTTTGTTGTTTTATCATAGTCTAGTAAGAACAATTGAAAGATTTTTTGTGAATTAGAATATTTTGAAATTCAAATATTTGAAAGTATTTGAATTTCATATGCCATTATGTACCTACTAATTTAACAGTTCTCAATAAATACCTAATTCATCATTTAGAATGATCGTGTAACTCCTTTTAGATGGGAATAACAAAATTTAAACTGTTTTTGGACTTATCATGTGAGATTTATTAAGTACATAGGTATGTACCCACACAATTTTTATCAGTTCATGTTAATGCCCGTGTAACAAATTACTGTAAGTGATATATCTCTCATCGTTAGTTGCGCAGATCTTGGATGTATTCGAAGTATGCCAAGGGTTAATGTTTACAATCGTGTAAAAGTGTATTTTGTTAACTAATTGAGTATTTAAAATCTTGTGTCCGTGATCATCGATATGCACTCGACCATATTAGTACAGAGGGCAATATAATAAATCACACCTGTCAACAAAATAAAGATGCACTGCAAAGATTTCACTAATAAAAAGTTTAAGGCTGTCACATGCCGCCAATTTTAACATTATTTACGAGGCACAAATTGAACGAGTTGGTAAATTTATCGGCAATTACAAATTATTTCGTTGGAGGTATGGGCCGGTCTTTAGGGATGGCGTGGCGCAGGTCCGTAAGTTGCGATGATGATTAACGATTTTATGGAAACACAGTTTAAAATAAAATATAGTTACATAATTGTAACGAAAATAGCTTTACGAACGAATAAATGCCAGGCACAAAATATCAAATTACAAATTCGTAAAGATAATATTTTTTGAACTATAGTAGTAACAACAACAACAAGGACAACAATATTCTTTATTGTACATTATTAAAAAATACAGTTAAATACAAAATAATATACAATAAAATAATTTACAACTGGCGGCCTTATCGCTTATTAATACAGGAGAAACTTTTATTTTCATTTAAGTATGTATATAATTGAATTAAAACAGTTGTAGAGCATTGATCCAGTAAAAAAAAACTGGTGAAAAAATTGTCACACATCCAAAAATTTGTAAAATGTATTCATTATTTAATTAAGTATATTCTGTACATACTTAATTGAAGTCAAATTAGTTTATGTAACGAAAAAAAATCAATAAGTAGAATTAAACTGTTTAATATTAATAGAAGAGTTCTAATAGTCGAGAAGTCCTAGGATGAAGGACCTTACGTACCGCATTTTCATTTCATTCTGTTCCCAATTTAATCTAAGTTCATCACTTTTATTTTTGTTAAATGAAGATTATATTCACACGATGTACAAATTAATTCAATGGAGGTATAGGTCGGTCTTTAGGTTAAGGCAGCACTTTTTGTGTTTTTAGGATAAAATGGGTGAGAAGGAATAAAAAAATAACACGTACGTTTTAATAACTACAACGTACCTATTATATGAAACAAGGCTACATAAATAATTTTATTCACGTGCAAGCACTCGGTACCAAATTATTTCTCACTGATTCCAAGTCCATATTAGTTCATATTTTCTGTTTGATACCTTGGTATCTAATTATTCACACGATAAATTAATAATCTAACCTCAGAGATGAAAATTTCTTCATAATACGTTTCTATTCTATTCTGTGGTTATGTAAAAAGATTGTGTCACTCATCTCTAACGAAAATATTTGTTGAATTAAGACCGATCGGTACACAATGACATCCTGATGTGGTGGAAACAAATTACTATGCATTATCATAAAATATTTACTTTTTAAAAATACTTCTTGATTTGATTTTTAGAGTTTACCAAAGAGCAATCAAAGCAAACCAAAAATCAAAGCAAAAAAGAAGGTATTCAGCAACTTGAAACCAATTTGCTTGATATACCTACCTGATATTTTCAAAGAAGCTAACCCATTTCTTTTTATTAATACTTAACTATAGGACAAAGAAATCTAACGCCTCTACTTCTAATGGCAAATGCAGAGCAGAGATCAAATCATTTCAATAACATTTAAGTGTCGCAGTAACATTAAAGTTGTAAACGTGATTCACAAAATCTCATGTCTATAATAATAAAGCTGTATTTGTCTCATGCGCGTATGGAATTTAAAATGCTATTTTATACATTATATTATGTAGAAAGCGCGTCTCATTTGATATCGACAGTTAAAAACTTACTGTGGCATAAAACGGTATTACTTTTTTTATGTCGTCATTATTATGGTAAAGGGTAATTTGATTCACATGTATCCTAAGTTTCACGTGAAATTTAAAGCTTACCTGACTCGGAAAATATACAATCTGAGGTTGAGTTGTGCTAGTGCTAAGTATCGAACATTCAACAAAAAGATTAAGAAATTTTGTTAAAATTCTGTCGGGATTTAAAAAATTACAAAATTATTGCGATCCGCATCGCAAACAACTGATAAAATCTTTTCGTATTTTATGTTTTTTTTCCTATTTATTTTCTACATCTCATTTCTCAACTTTAAAAACTAAATAAAAGTTTTTATAGGACAGACGTTACTAACGTAACCAATTACGTAAATCTTCTGCAATAAAGGTATCAATATCATAATACGTTTTATAGTAATACAATATTATTTATGACCAATTAACTACAATACAGTACAGTTATCACCAAAGTGTATATTCAAGTTAAACGCAGAAAATAAAATATTATCACAGCAACACTTCGTTGCAAAGATAAACAGTTTAATTCGTCTCCGTTGTTTTGTTCGAGACAAGTTAAGTGACTTATATTAAAGAGTTTTTTAAAATGCTCGACTGAGTGCAGCGAACGGAAATGGGTGATTAATACCAGGACTCCGCTCTGGTCTTCCGCTGTGAGCAATTTATTTGGGTTTTCAGGACTATTGTTTGCAGACCCTGTCAAAGACTAATGTACTCTGAAAATATCCAGTAGCTTTTCGCTGTTGACCGAATTGTGTGTGTTACAACAAATAACGTCGATTATTTAATCGGTAATACAAATATTTAATATGCTCTAAGTTACAGTGGACAAGGTCAATCTCAAAAAATCTTAAAAAAATAGTCTTCATTATGACATGTCATGTAGGAAATAAGCATATACCTTTTTATTGTACATATGTTGTCATTCCCGAGGACTAAGTTGTACAATCACACACGATAGCGCCACAAACAGCTATTTTCAGCCACGGCTGGGTTGTCTGTTGCAGTGCTCTACCACCAGTATATTTCTAATACTTTTATTAGAAATAGTCGTCAAAATTGCATGATTTTGTAGAATCGATTGTTTGAACGATTAAAACAACCAATTGGCAGATTTTGTGGTTTTTGGTGGCAAGCATTATAAACGTAGGTGCACACACAACATATAGCAAGTACATATTATCATAAAAAAATGGCCGATAATGCATTTTTATTAAGTATAAAAAAATAAACTCATTTTAAAATGATAATCCTTTCAGTAGATAATAGTATACAAATTAAATTAATCTCTTAATTTTCAGATTAAGCTCATTACTTATACAGATCCTTTAATTTTTACCTTAGGTATACTTTATCAAAATATAAATTGTATTTATTATCCTACTTTCTAAGAATTAATAATTCAAACAGATAAGTGTCACACAAAAAGCGTTTTTAATATATAACTATAGTAGACGAAGATGATTACAAAGATGGTAATTTGAGGCAAACAAATTAACAGAATAATAATTAAGTTGGTAGGTTTGGTTGAACCGCCCCAGACTTAGCAGCTTAATATAACCAAATGAAAACTAATTGTATTGCTTATTAAAACCGCCACAAGCCTCCATAACAGCCATCATAAGGCTGAACTTGTTTGTTTTTCCCTGTTTTTTGTTTATTATCTACCTGAGGCAAATAAACGTCCAATATGTCATCCAGTAAATTGATTCCTCTCTGCCCTCCTCCCTGCAATATACTAACTTTAGTAATTTGGTAAGTTGCATGGTGACTTATCGAGAAAAATCCATTACTTTTTCTGCACAAAGCGACAACGCAGAGATTTATGTATGTTTACACATTGCATAAACTCATTTACTGGTAGCAGGGCAGATATGGTGTCGTATTTTTGGGGAGACGTAGATATGAGACGCGCGATGTAATATCGGGTAAGTTATACTTGTCCTCGCGACTTGAGGGCTCCGTAGATTGAATGTGTGGGTAATTACATGGTTATTCAATAAAATGTTCAAGCACAAAGTTTCTTCCGTGATGAATTTAAATTTTGGAAATAATAATTGTGTACTTTCATATGGTTCGTTTCTTGGTTAATCAAATAGGAATTCATCTTATTTCTTGCAGTTTGTAGGACTATTCATCATTATTATGGGGGACGAGTAAAACTGAAGTGCATTGAAATCAGAGATTATCTTCTCTGGTTTCATAATTACATTTTTTTTCAAGCTTTTGGTCAGTAATACCTGATTTCAATAAAAATGGGTCCTAATTTGATTTGTTTCATTGCAAGCAGAAACCCTTTTCGAGATCAAATTTGAGGTGTCGCAATCGTATCAGTGAAGTCAATATATTGACTTTCAACTTCATAGCTCAACAAGCAAGCAAACGCTGAGTTAGAAAGGGGTCTCTCATTGATAATTCGAGGGCACCGTTATTTTGTTTTGACCCGCGTACTCCTAAAACGGCATATGCATCTTTTTCATTCACCCGTGAGGCATCGTCGACGCATATGGATAAAAACGATTAATCTTATTTTGGAATACTCGCGTGCTCAACCGTGAACACGATCAACAGGAGATGGCGTATGTTTTTCGAATTTATCTTTTATGTTTTATTTTAACACGACTTTTGGCACGTCTGATACACTCTGTTTATTTACAGAGAAGGTAATGCATTTATTTGACGTCGTACATGTGAACAATAATACAATTAATACATCGTTAATTAATTCTCTGACTTTCACTTCAGTAAATTTTGACTAGATTAAATCGTTAAAAACTCGTAAGTAGGTATTCAATAACAATTATTTTCAAGTAGTCATACGTTCTTTTCATTACTATCTTACTATTATTTTCAAGGGAAAAACAATAATAAAGCACCATTCGCTTATAAAATATTGAACTGTTGTAATAACTTATTTACTAATCAAACCCGGATATTATTCTTGGAAAAATATGTTGGTTCATTTACTACTAAGTCAAAGACTAAGTAAATGTTCTCTTTCAATAAATGTCCCAATTGTGGAGAAATTCTGAATTCTTTAGCTAGTGCAGTCAGTCTACCGGAATAATCGAACAAGTTAAATTAATAATGAGAGATGGGCAGCCGCGTCCCGTAATTAAATTGCTCCGCTGCGATCGCCAATCCGTATGCCAATCTTGGTGTTATGGCATATTCGTCTTTAATGACGCACAACACTACAGTGGCCATGTTTTGCTTTTGTTCAGTAGTGGACGTCTTTCGACTGATGTGATATCGACATTATGTTTTAGCGTAGTATGGGACGCTGGGCGTCGGGACGCTCGACGTCGGGACGCTGGGCGTCGGGACGTTGGGCGTCGGGACGCTCGACGTCGGGACGCTGGGCGTCGGGACGTTGGGCGTCGGGACGCTGGGCGTCGGGACGCTGGGCTTCGGTACGTTGGGCGTCGGGACGCTGGGCGTCGGGACGCTGGGCTTCGGTACGTTGGGCGTCGGGACGCTGTGCGTCGGGACGCTGGGCGTCGGGACGCTGGGCGTCGGGACGCTGGGCGTCGGGACGCTGGGCGTCGGGACGCTGGGCGTCGGGACGCTGGGCGTCGGGACGCTGGGCGTCGGGACGCTGGGCGTCGGGACGCTGGGCGTCGGGACGCTGGGCGTCGGGACGCTGGGCGTCGGGACGCTGGGCGTCGGGACGCTGGGCGTCGGGACGCTGGGCGTCGCATCAAGTTTCATCGTAATCGGACCGGTAGATTTTGTGTGATGCTTGAACAAACAGACAGACAAAAATTTTTTTAATCACATATTTATGTTTGATCTCGATCTAGTAACATCCCGTGGATTTTTTTTAAAATATTTTTAATGTACAGAATTCACACTTCTACAGTTTTATTATAAGTATAAATAACATACTTTAAAGTTGTAGCATAAAAAACGTTACCACAAATACAGATTTGTAAGTCATCATGTCCATTAATGGCCGTGTCAAGTACTATAATAAAAGCATGTCAGTAAATTTAAAATGCGTGAAGGTGTGATGCGTATCGAGATTGATACCGATCTTTTTTATAGTAACTACCCAACTCCACAGCGTAATATTACATTGTTGTGTTGTTTGATTACAGTTTAAGGATATAACAACCGGTCAAGTGAGTGTCGGGCCACGCGCAGTGTAGGGTTCCGTAGTTACAGAGTAAGAAATGTGATGAAAAAAATAAATTAATGTTTTCGATGGAGTTGTTAGAAATTTTCTAGTTAAATACATTTGGTCGACTATTACTCGCAAACTTGCAGGGCCAACTTAGGTGTGATAGTTTTCATTTTAATTTCGTTATATGTAGCGACTATCGCCGTAACGTTTGAATTTCTAACAACAACCGTTTAGTCTGTAGGGGACACTTGAGTACAGTTAACTAAATCGAAAAATTATATTCGCACACCCATAATATTTTTAAAAGACCTATCCAGCGATACCCCACACTATATGAAAATTGAAAATAAAAAAAATTATCCGCGCGTTACTAGTAGGGGAATACCCTAAAAAAATTTTTTTTCACCTTTTTATTCTACCACTTTGTCGGCGTGATTAAGGTGTATCGTGATTAAGGTCGGGGAAAAAGTTTCTTCGCATTTTTTAAGATAATTCAAAACATTTTTTAATATAGTTTATTTAAATTTAACTAAAGTATGTATGTACCATTTTGTTCGATAACCTTTTGCCATCTTGTAGGGAGGGACATGATCCCATTGCTATAAAAATTTTGGGACTTCTCATCAAAATACCGCGACAAGTGGATTTGGCAGTCCTCTCGTGATGTTAACCTAACATTGCATAAAGAATTCTGAAGAGACCGAAACAGGTGGAAATCTGAAGGTGCAAGGTCAGGACTATACGGCGGATGCATTAACACCTCTCAGCCAAACTCTCTTAATTTTTGCTGAGTGGCCATAGATGTGTGAGGTTTAGCGTTATCATGATGAAACACCACACCCCTTCTGTTGATCAATTCCGGCCGCTTTCTCTCCCAATCAACCTTTGGGTAGTGATAAATATTTTATGTAGTGCAATGAGAAGGGGAAAATAAAAATAAGCTTATAATGTAAGACGGTGAAATAAGATACATATATATATAGATCGGTATAAACTACTTATATATCTATGTATATATTACACATACTTACATAAATACTCATATAAATATATATATATATAAACAAAATAAAATATAGTAGAATAAAATATAACAGATTTATGATTTATTTATCATGGTAAATATCTTCCTTACTAAATTTATTATTTATATTTTTCATTATTCTCACTCGTGGCCATATTTGTTTGAGAATACAACAGTAAAGACGGATGATTGATCGCTTGGGTTCCCGCGAGGCTGTTTATAGCTTTTTGTCACATATCATACGTTGTTTGTCATTGTCGTGTTTGGTTATGTGTAAATTGGGTATTCTGTAAAGATAGTAAAAAAAAAAGTTACACCTGTATTCCTTGAAGGGGAAGGTGGAGGTAAAAAAACACAAGAGATCTTACATTCAACCACCCAGAATTTGCCAGTTACGTTTCCTATCATTATCTATGTGAACCTATACACCAGACACATTACCAAATCTGAAGGTGGAGGAATGGGGAGCTGCCGAAAAATGGAGTAACCCCAATAACGTACTTACGTACTACTAACTTAGTACAGTTCATTGCCAGACAAGGCTGTACCGAAGTGGCAGATACGTTCCCAATTTTGGTATCTATGGTGAGTCCCCGGAGGTCGAAGAGGAACAGTACCACGATGTCCACGCTGTTGGTAGCAATTGTATATATCAACATACCCAACCGTGGACTCGGACTACGTCGTACACTGTACATTGCTTAAGCCAAAATCACGGTTACCTGCACAATTTTTCCATTGCTTCAGGATATGTACCTATATCCTATATCAAAAGCAGTGAGGTCCCGTTTAACGCTATCCTTGAACCGGAGCAATCCTGCACAGGACCTCGGACACGGACGTGTTGCGAAAGCAATTGGTTCCATTCTAGTTTTTATAAGGGATATTTATTACATTGGGAAGACAGATTGCCACATTTCAAGGATACAGAATTTTTCTCGCTCTTTATCCAGTCGTACCGATGATAGAGATATGATTAAGATAACGCACGAGAAAACTGTTAAGTTTTGTTACATGCAGAAAGTCTCGCATGATTTTTCTGCTCTTGATTGCGGTCTTTTTATTCGTTTATGAACATGAAGAATAAACGTAACTTCACGCCTGTAATCCCCGAAGGGGTAGGCAGAGGTAAATGCATGCATTCAAGCATACATGCAAACACCCACGATTCGCCGGTTACGTTTTTGGCCCATGTAACAGGTGGCGAGCCTGTTGACATCTCCGGGCACATTACCAAACTTTGAGGTACTGGGAAATTTCCAGAAAATGGAAAAATCCCAATAGAACCAAAGACAAAGGCTTTTTCACCATTATCTCTGATAACCCCCTACCCGGGAATCGAACCCAGGACCTCAGCGTAGTAGTAGTGGCCTGCTACCACTAGGCTACCGAGGCAGTTAAAGAAGAATAAAAATTAGCATATATAAACGTAAGCATATTGCAAGTTCTAATATATCGGAGCTCCTCTGCCGACGAAGCTATCAGGTATCGTACAAAGCAAGACAACGATATTTTACTACAATATTACACAATATTTTATATATATAAACAATATTTTACGGGTGATAAAGCTCCAGTGACGGAGCTCGCGGGCGTAGGCACTACCGCATCACCTTATATACTTGCCGCTAAATGGTAGTGTTCAGCACTATCGTGTTCCGGTCAGGTGGTAATGTACGGCCCTGTAATTTCCGGCACAGAGGCATAACACCTTAGGCCTCAGGAGTGGTAACGCATCTGCATTTTGACCTTGGTCTTTGGGCTGCAGTCATCACTTAACATCAATGTGAACTGCATGCTTGTTTACCACTTCCATTAAATAAAAAATAAGAATAAAAAACTTCGTCCATATCCGTTAGTGAATATAGATCTACGAAATGTTAAAAAAGACCGCAGTAATAAAATATTGATCATAATCATGAATCACAGACGCTTTATATTAGTGAAAAAGATTCAATTTAACCACACAACCAATAAACACATGTCAAATGTGTAGTTATGATTATCGTCCATTATCTACTAAAACATACCTACCGTTTAACCATCGTGATAGTTTGACAGGCAGTTCGAAATTAATTTATAAATCTCTTGAGTGATAGCGATTTCGACATTCGTTTGAGATGTTCAGTAGTCAAAACCCATTAAGTCATTATCATGTCTTATCTGTAGTACTCGAGCTCACCTCAATGCTTTTAATGTTACCGTTTTTTTGTTTACTTTTTTTACTTGTAGTGGACAGTTAGGTATGGTTTTTATGGCTTGCTTTGCTCCCTTTTGATAATAAGGTGAGATATGGTGGCGATAACCGTACCGTTGGATCGGTTAAACATTTATCAGATGGTTTTGGGGGTCCGTACTTTATTTTAGTAAGGTCGTTTTACCACAAGTTTACGTGTTATATTATAACAACAGCAATTTAGACTCAAGATGTTTTTTACAACACGGACAAAATGAGGAATATTTTTTTTTGTTATGTTCATCTTTAAACAACACGCAACATAACGAAAACTAAATTTTCTTTAGATAATAATGGATCTGTTAATAAAGATTAAATTAAATATACATTCGTTTTTTAATAAATATTTTTTAACAGCACAAGATCATTTTAAAATACGATTTTCTATATTTAACACTGCTGTACAAAGTTGAACATCTGTAAATAGTTGCAATTTCTTTACTAATGAAGGCGCTGAAGGCAAGTCTCAGTGATAAGAGCCGTAAGAAAACACTCGTTATCGTATTTCACAACAACTTTTCTTATTAAAACTTTGTATTTAAAATCGAGAGTTAAGCACGGCCAAGTGGATGCAATTTCGAAATTTTATTCTTCGATGCATTCATTGAAATGAACACTTTACTGCTGTTTAGCTGCTTCTCATTTGTAAAGAGAAGAAGGAAGGTTGTTGTGAATGTTGCTGAATTATTTAAATATAAGAGAGAAACTTCTGTGACTTGGGGGCACTGCAGCGCCCTCTCCAAAACGAGCTAATCGAAGCGCTCAGGCACTACGTACCTTTTCTATAAACGTTTAATTTTTTTTTAATTCAACATAACTTAAGCTTGGATTATTGGTACCGGACAAGCAAAATTATGTAAGTTTAATGTACTTTTATTTTATTGTATGTATTTAATATACAAAGTTGCCATTGAATAAAAACATCTACAACTTTTAACTTTTACCCTCCAACTTCTTAAATTAGGGGATGGAAGTTTGTATGAAACTTCTTGTAATCCTAGAGGTTTTCAGAACTTTTGGGAAATCACCGACCTATATTTTGGAGATTGAAAGTTTGTTGGAGTTTGTATAGGTACATAGAATACCATAGAATACCATACAAACTTAATTGGAGATAGAGAACTGAAAGTTATTCAATAACACATACATAAGTAATCTTATTATATAGTTTAAACTATATGTAACAGGATTAAAAAAAACTAATCATTAGTAACTTACAATAAAATTATTTAAAAAAATCATTAAACTCGGCTGCTTAAACCGAAAGGAATAAAACAAGGCAAGTAGTCCAACTAGGGCAGTAACATGGGTTTCAACAAGAAACCATTGTATATACCTATTGACCACTATTTTGTTTTTGTTGACGAGCTCCAGACCCATCGATTTATATAAGTATGATGAAAATCGGCCCAAGTGTTCAGGCTCTAGAACAGAGGTTCTCAAATTATTATTTTTTGTAGACCCCTTTCAATTTTTTTCTGGTTTCCGTGGATCCCCTCCTTGCTAAATTTCTATCACATTCCTATATTTCCAACGCCTAAGTAGACTCCCATCGAGTCCCATGGACCCCAGGGGGTCTATATGGACCACTTTGGGAATCACTGCTCTATAACATACACATTATTATATTGACTGATGAACACATAACCCTCCTCCGCGTTCCGCAACAGGGTAAAAAAGAAATGAAAACCCACCAAAAAGTTGCCAAACACTATAGACTCTACATCTTGACAAAAAAATGACTCTACCCTCTAGAGTTTGTAGAGTCAGTTTTAAATATACTGGGTGACTTTTTTTACCGTCTTGAAAAAAATAGGGCGTGATAAGCAAATGAAATAAAACCCTATGGCATAGTTATTTATATTATTTTTTTATATTTTCTAACTTCATCTGAAATTAAAAAAGTAAAAAACTTAACCTTAATAGATTTCTTTACCTACAAAACTTGCAAAAACAGGATCGTGTCAAGTTGCCGGCGTTTGTTTGTTGAAATTCAGTGTTCTAAAATTAAAAATAGAAAAATGAATAGAAATGTTTAATGAAATTTTAATTTCAGATGAAGTTAGAAAATATAAAAAAATAATATAAATAACTATGCCATAGGCTTTTATTTCATTTGCTTATCACACCCTATTTTTTTCAAGACGGTAAAAAAACGTCATCCAGTATATAATATAATAAAAAAAAAATTTAATGACTTGGAAATAATTTAATTTGCTTGTGATAGGCCAAAACTCTTCAAATTAGAACCTA
Source organism: Macrosoma leucophasiata (assembly GCA_036365455.1). Taxonomy (NCBI): domain Eukaryota; kingdom Metazoa; phylum Arthropoda; class Insecta; order Lepidoptera; family Hedylidae; genus Macrosoma; species Macrosoma leucophasiata. The sequence continues at coordinate 10,958,999 of JAWQUS010000003.1, read as the reverse complement.
GGCTCTACATGAGATCTGAGAACTTTTTAAAAGTGCTTGCCATGTGGTCTCGTCTTGGTAACGTTTTACATGAAAATGTTTTTGGTAGGTTTATGTTACCTGTTCATAAGTTGGTAGTTTCTGAAATCGTATCTGCTGCTTGATACTGTTCAATAATATATGCCACGGAGTCTGTAAATAACTTTAGGTTTTTGTACATTTCCATAAGTTACTTCTGTATTACTTACCACCGGTGTGATCTACGTGTTACTTTGTGCTTATATGTGAGCATACAATATAAAAACGCAATCCATTAGAATCTACCGAAGCCTAAAGGAAATTAGGGTCACTAGTCCATTGGGCTGCTTATCCGTGCTTGCTTCGATTCTGATACTTTAACCTCAATAAATATTAAGTTCACATTTAAATATCTTATCAAAACATAATTTATACTCTTAATGATTATTTTATAATTGTAATGACGAAAATGTTATTTAATTATAATGTTTAAAGCGGTTTTAATTGCAAGGTAATTAAGGAAGGTACAGAAGAACTTTTTGTAGCTCAGGAATTTTGTAAGTAGGTGCTAAATATGACGCCAACGGCAAGGGATTGACTAATGTTTTTGTGAACGGTAATTGTTATTCGTAAGCGATAAACATTCCGAAAAGATGGGTCATTAATTTATAATTGGTAAGTCACCGGCCAATGAGTCTGATATTTCGCTTCGTTAGGTTGAATTTATTTCCACATATTATTGAAATTGAGATCGGCTGTTACACGGTTTACAGTACACTATATATGTATTTAGTTTTATGTATTCGGCTGGTTGACGCGTAATTTTATAATTTGAGAATAGCGTTCCGTGAATGGTTCTTTGGTAGTTGTTTTAATTAGCTAATGCAACTTTTAATTTTTTTGATTATAGTTATTTATTATATTATTTCGCATTAACACATGCTTGTGAAATATATTTATATTAAAGAAAAATGGAAAGAAAAATTTGACTTCAGGCGAGACTCGAACTCGCGGCCACTGGGAATCTTTTTGATTATATTTCTTCTCCATGTAACTATATCAGATTTTAGATATATATAACTAGTTTTGTCCTAAAGTGTTTTGAAAATAATTTTCCTGAAGTTTGTCATGCAATTTATTCAAAACAGGTTAATTTTATGTTATTAAAAAGCTGAAATAAAATTGTAAGAGTCATTTTACTTTAACCGTATTGAATATTAAATAGTACCTTTATTACTTTCATCAAGAACTCCGATAGACCTCAGGAAATTTCGTCATTTTCTTTCCAAGGGAAATTAACTATAAACTTGTAAGAAACATCTACAGATATTATGAAGATTTCGGTAGAGATTTATGTATAATTCAATTAAGTATGATAGCTGGATGCTATGACACAAATAAAAAGTGGTTATGCCGGAAATTACAGGGCTGTACATTACCACTAGAGCGGAACAGAATAGCGCTGAATACTACCATTTAGCGGCAAGTAGATTAGGTAATGCGGCCTGATGCCTACGCCCGCGAGCTCTATCTCTGCAGCTCTACCATCAGTGGTTCAATGTGTTTCAATTTAAATGGTTCAATATTATTATTAGCTGTTGCCAATAAAGTCATGCTGGATGATAGAGTTTAGCAATTTTAAGAAATAGCGTTTGTAGAGAAAACAAGTGATTTAAAATCAAGTATCTATAATAATAATAAAGTGTATTATTTTACATTAGTACGCCCATGATACACACTAACCTCAGACATTATAAAAACAGACAAAACACAACAATAAAACTATAAAAATAATATTATAGTATATTACGTACACAATCAGCCTTACATTCTTGTACTCGTTTAGTCATAAAAACAATAAGCTCGTATTACTTAGGCAGAATAACAACATAAAATCAAAGAGGGGCTGATGCCACTATGGGCGTTCATTTCGACGTGAAATAGAATTCCTCCCGTAGTGCCATTAGGGCAAGCTACATACATTACGCAAATATCTTTCAGGGTATCTTATTGTGAGGGAATGAAAGGATAACCGATAGCCCCAAAATAAAGTTCAATGATCCCATCATGCCTACGTCTTGTAGACAAATTGCCTTTTTCCATGTTATAAACGTATTTATAGAGGTGACATAAAGATTTAAGATCACAGGAAACACTATGGTGCTGTTTGCGTCTTCATAGAGATTTTCAGTTTAGCTCGGGGGCACTAAAAGAAATTATTGGCTGAAGGATTTTGGGCGAGTTCCAACCGTAATTTATATATTGTTTCACACATCAAGTAAAATATGTGACAAAAAATATTTTGCAAGTATAATCGTAGGTAATGATAGGTTCAGTTATGGAGCTATAGGGCGTAGGTAGTAGCGCATTACTTAATTTGCCTGCTGTTAAATGGTAGTGTTAAACGCTAATTTAAGTTAAGAAGGGATGCGGTATGAACCGGCACAGATGCGCTTTCATGACGTACATTAATACGTATTAATATTAATTGACGACAGACAGAAACGAATAACGGTACTGGACACGTACGTATACTATTATCACTACTTACTTACTATAGGGATCCTTGCTTTTAAGATTTTCGATTGTACTAATTCTATTGCCTTTGTAACAGCACTAGTAATAAATTTGGATTGCAAAAGAGCCTTACCGTGGGCATTTATTCACATTACATCTAAGAGCAAATCTATTCCTGCGAATCATTACTACCTATATGATACTAATATGATAATGATATTTATTTATTTATATGAAAAAAAGTCTTTATGCGTCAAGAATAGATATTCTTTTTTCATAAAGTCTCTCACAAAGCGCAGCTCTTTTTAGTAAGTGCAAAGTTTACATAAGACATTAGTGATGAATAGAAATAAATATATGCCACGTCTTAAATATTGCGTGTAAAAGCTCTTTAATGTGCCATGGATCATTAATTTTCATGAAACCCTGAACTCACGCCTAATTCATCTACGCCGTTTGAAATTACGCTTCAAATTTTAGGCCAATTAAGTAAGGAACAGCCTAAATATACTTAAGCGTTAATCTTTTTAACCTCACCTTCAAGCTCGTAGCGTCGTAGCATTAGTTAAGATCTATTTTCACTACTTATATACACAATGTGATGCTTTTCTATCAGTTGGGTATCATAGAAAAACCCTTTCCTGAAATATACACTTTCAAATAGGTACATATAAGACTAACATTATTAGGACATTTTTGGATTTTGTGTGGTTGGAATAACCAACCTATTGGAATGGTTTGACCGCCATTGTTCGGTTGACTGACTATACTTGTGGAAGGAAGGAACTTCCTTCTACTGGAAGAATTATCTTCCAGTAGAAGAAAGTTCTCTTCCACTGGTGGGTGGTAGGGTCGTCACGTCCCCACGGCAAAGCCTGCAAAGTTTTGCTACAATAAATGTTCTTCATGAATTCGCCAATTTGTTTTTAGATGCATGAATAGGCAACTACGGAATCCCCAAACTACAGGCTTATTTCATTTAAACTGCTTGTAATATATCATCGACTTTAAACTGAAAGATAAAGCTCTATCAGACAATACCTATGAAGATAAAAAAAGTACGAACGAGCCCTTCTCTCAGAAAACATTGTGCCTTTCTCGAATCTCGTTTCTGTCCCAGACAACTGACAAGTTATTGATGAATTGTGATGCTAGTGAGATACAAGTTTTTAGAGAAGAGATTCAATTATCACTACTTACTTATTTGCATTTGATATTGATTTAAATACGCTTATCGGAGTTTAAAACATATCATGTGTTATAATAAAAAATATTTTTTATTGTTTTGATATTCTTTTGATCTTCTTTTTGGACGATATCAGCTGCGAATCTTTTTCTGTATCGTGCTAATTCAAGTATACCTACACAATTTTTTCACACACCCAAATACATACAACCATTGAGCTGGTAGATACACAATATTCTTAAAGGCCTATCCAATGACACTCCTCACTATAACGTAGGCGAGAAAACAAATAGCATCCCCACTTCGCGGTCAGGGGCGGTTTTTATTTACCACTTTAATGGCGTGCCTATAATAGTTAGTGAGTAGGTACATTCATGCCAAATAACAGCTTGCCAGTAGTATAAACATCGATACTAAGCTGTGGATAGACAAATGGATACGTCTAAACGGTTAAAAACTATAAAGGTTCTTGTAGGCTATAGAATCCTAAAATTCAAAATTACATTTTCAAGAATTACTTGCTATAACATTTAAATCACTATCGTTACAACCAGTTAACGTAACTGGCTCTGTGCAATAAAATATATAAGTATGAATAAAAAACTACTGAACCGTACAAGTGGCCCTACAAGAATAATCCATAATATTCCGTTGCGACTTAAACAGGTGAAGGAGCAGTAAAATAAACCGCATTTGTCATTATACTTAATGAGTGCTGATCGTGTCGAGATCTAGACTTATTTATGGGGTCAAACGCTATCAACATCTCTTGCTGTGTATTGTTGTGTTTTATTATTCGCAGACACTTTTTTATTCCAATGATGACGAAGATTTAAGGGAATTATGTGATTCACCTTAACACGCTTTTGTATTTTATTTCATCAGAGTTTTGTTTTGTTAATATTTTATTAAACAAAATACCCAAATGGGTATGCGATTCAATGATCCAATATAATATACCTACCTTAATACTTATTGCGTTACGTATAAGTGAATGATACTTTAGCAAAATCATTTAATTTTCCTATAATTACTGGTGGCAACTTTAATAAAATTAAATAAAAAACTGTTTATGACAAATCTAAAAATTGGGTACCAAAAATATTTTTATAAAATAGTGTTGCCCGTGTCTATTTAACAAACAACTATAACAACTCCGAACGTGGTCAAAGCGAAATAAAAGAGTTTGGTGAAATAAAAAAAAACCGGACAAGTGCGAGTTCAACTCGCGCTTATTTTCGAAAATATTACAGATTTAAAATGCAGGAACATAGCGGTTACGGTGGTACCGGAAGGAAGGGTTATATTATTAAGAATTTTCAATTTAATTTGAATACTCAAACTTCTTATAGGTTTTCCAGTAATCTATAGGCAAAGAACTATTTTCCACATTTTTTTCAAAATTTTAATTTCAGTAGTTTCGGAGAATGGTCAATTTTCGTCGTTTTTCTTAAACAACTTCAAATCTGTTTATGCAAAATTTATAAAAAAAATATATCTGAGATGCTGACAACAACCTCTTTCATTTGATATGTCAAACGAAACAGTTTACGATTTTTTTTTCTGATTTACCCCCCGAATGTGGCCCCCCTGCTTAAAATGTATTATTTTACTTGACGTGTTCATCTTTGGGTCACCAATTTACATATTATATTCATCAAATTTCAACTCAATCGGTCGAGTAGTTTCGGAGAAAATTGACTGTGACAGACGGACAGACAAACAGACAGACAGACGCACGAGTGATCCTATAAGGGTTCCTTTTTTCCATTTAAGGCACGGAACCCTAAAAAGGAAAAATGCAAAATACAATGACAAAATACTTTTTTATGTTATGAAGTGGCAAACAAGCATACAGATTACATTGATGGTAAGTAATACTGTAGCCTATAAACATCTAGGTACATGAAACCAGAGATTTCAATGTAAGTAGATGCGTTGCCACTCCTGAGGCCTAAGGAATTATATCTATTTGCCGGAAATTACATGGCCGTATATTACCATCTGACTGGGAAACGATAGTGCTGAACACTACCATTTAGCGGCAATTTAATAAGGTAATGTGGTGTAAGTTTCTTCACTGCAGCTCTATCACAAGTAAAGACTACTAACTTAATGTATAATAAAGAAATTGCCTAACTTCATAGGTTTTCCTATAATCTATAGGCATACAATCATCAGCTATACCCTTTTGGGATGATATACTATTTGTAGCATATGTACTACCCAGTAATGTAACGGTACATACGCAACAAGAACTTTAGTCCAATAAGTACTTAGTTCGTTTGGCGTATCAATCCAAAACAAGTAGATTACAGAGAAGTTGATATTACATTACTTAACGTTAATTTTCATCACATTATTTTTATTGATTCTTTGCGTAGGTTGGATGTTACAAATAATGGTAGTTCAACCACACCAAATCAATGTCATGACTGTTGTTATTGAGTAACGTTTTGTATATGTAAATTTAACTCGATACCCACGCCAACGCCCGGGTAAAGTTATTCTATTACAGACAACACAGTTGTTTTTCTTTCTAATGATTACGAAATATACATTCGATTTTTTTTATGTTTTCCTGAAATATTTTGATACGTAACACAATGTAATCCAAGCAAATCTTTTGCTAGAATTGAAACGGCTTCAATCTTTTAAACGAAAAGCGTTACGAAAAAAGGACTCCAATTTAAGGCAGTCTATGTTAAGTCTCAAGCGTATCATTTTCCCAATATAGTTGGCGCTTGGTCAGATAAAAATGGTGGGATCAGCAGTCGTTCACAGTGGCCCGACATACAATGATTCAGACATAATGGCAAAAAGAAAACGCCCATTTGCCGGCGTGTGGTAAAGTGGCGCTACAACAAATTATGCTAAAAGAAGCGCACATATCCAAACGGCTCGTTATCTCGCTGACGATACAAAAACTGGTAAGAAAATGTATTAAAAACGCGAGGGCGGTCGTCGCCCCACCACGCGAGCGCCCGTCTCGCGTCTTTGATAAATAACCGCCCAAATAATAAATCAGGATGCGGCAACTCGAATATTTCGGCCCGCATTGAAAATCTTTGCTCGACTGACCAAGTGCAGGGTTGAGTGCGCGTGTCGCGACAGGAAACCTAAACGGTAGTTTTTGTCGTTCCTTTATGGGCTTTGTTTCCTTGTTTGCGTGGCGGGAGGGGATGTGGTGAGAGGTTTCGAATAGGGTTAGTTGTTTCGGATCTGTATATGGATACCGGTTTCGGTTACGGATATGAAATTAATTAGAACTAGGTGTTGGCCGCGGCTACGCCCGCGTGGATGTCGTTTTATAAATAACTAAGTAGCCTATGTTCTTTCTCAAACTCAGCTCTATCTCTGTACCAAATTTCCTTAAAATCGATCCAGTCGTTTGGACGTGAAAAGGTATCAGACGGACAGATAGACAGACAGACTGACAGAGTAACTTTCGCATTTATAATATTAAAGTAGAGATTAGCCGTTAATTGCCAATAGTTTCGGATACGATTCGATTTAGAAGAAATGGTTGAATAACTCTACTCGTATGTCTCATGATTTGCATCTAAAATTTGATATTTTACCTGCATTCTTTGGTCATTAAACCAGACTTAGAACCCATTTTACTTATACGCAAGTAAATATTATCTACCATAAGAGCAGGTACGCACTTCGTCTGTTAAAAAAACTGTGATGAAACGTATTTGGACTACGCTATCATTCTAATATATCCGAAACTTTTATTTACGTATCGATAAATGTTTCGGGTATCCAGTGATTTCGGCTACGATTACGGAGCTCCTTAACATCCCTAGTTTCTTGCTCCTCAACCGCGGTCCCGCTCGTGTTGGGGACAAATTCGAACAAACATTGTTTACGAGGTTTTGAATTATCTACTCTGCTTTATTTACTGTCAATATTATTGTTTTACTAGTTTTAAGAGTAAAAGTTGTTAGGTAGGAAGGTATCACCAGATCAAAAAAATAATTCTAAAGTTGTCACAGTGGTAGGGTACAAGAAGGTATAATAGATACATTGATTAATTGTCTATTAGACTATACAGTAAAGAATAGAATCGGATTTAAAAAAATCAGAAAGGACATTAATGAAAAAAGTGGTCCGTTTTCAAAAAAAAAGTTTGAGGGCCACTGGTCTGCAGCATGCAGTATTTAATTATTCAATACGGTATCCTCGGTTTTTTTTAGTTTTTTTTTCGCATCGCATTTCATTATTAAAAAAAACTGAATGAGGTTGATACTAACTTTTTGATAGGTCGTTGAGGTTAAATACATACGCCGCTCCGTTATGACCGTAACGAGGTTTTATAATTCTGATGACCTGTTAAGTTGTCGAATCCCGTTATGAATTAATTTGCTTTTATTCGTAATCGAAGTCTATTTGGTCTATGGCTAGGCCAAGACCCCCTGCAAGTGGTTTTTTACTCACTTACATATTATTTATCAGTCTAGAATCTAGATCATAGTTCGTTGGATACATTTACGAGCACCGAGTCGGTTCTTAAGAAACCGACTGGCTCTTTTTGGCAGAAGCTGTAGTACAGTTATAACTAAGTTTATTATTATTTAATTACTGGTGTAAATCTTTTATGTCATTAGTGTGCAAGTATGTGAAATTGCAAACAAGCATGTGTTGCGAGCTTGGCCTTTTATAGTGGACTGTATTTTATTTAGGCTGGTTGATTCCAAACAAACAACACTTCGGACAGTATACTTTGTTTTACATATGGTTGATTAAACAATAATATCACGTTAAAGTATTTAGTAACGGAGCACCGTGTACTCACGTCGCTAGCAAATCCAAGAAGCGAGAGAAAACCAACTTAGTGTTGCTAGCGACAGCATGTAGCCTAGAGCCACAAAAAATCACTTGTGGCAGTACGAATTTCAGTCCATAAGGACACGTCAAATAAGAATAATGCGGTAGAGCCCTCGAGCAACCTTGGAACTATACGCCCAGTGAAATGTAGACGCGTAGCTATTGAAAATTTGCTGTGTAGTTTATTTGGAACCCAATAACCCATCCAAGTTTCTTTTGAAGAGATTTAAAATAAATACTTATTTCAAACATATACCTGCTATTCTAGTTTTTCTTCTTACAGAACAACTATTTCTGAACTAAATATTTCAGTAGCAGTGCAACCGAGCAGTTAACCCCATAGATAACAAACACAAATCTTATCTATCGCAAGTATGCGCAAGGTAATAGTTTTCATGTTTTAATTGTACCACTAAAATTTACATCTGCATAGTCGTGGCGGTCGTTAGCCACGCTGCATTTGTACAAAGAGTTCGTTCTATTCACTACGTTGCTTATACGAATTCATGATCTGCATTTACTATTTTAAAAGTCTTTGATTTCATCGACATCGCCGAAGTTTTATGATTTTGATTACAGCTTCAATGAACAGCTGCAGAAATTTTGAAATTTTGTAAATAAGTTATATATCAGAACCTTGATTTTTTTTGTTACATAACCGTTATTTGGTAATGAATTTAACATTGTAGTGATTCACAAATCTTACCGATGGTAAAGCCTTTGTAATATTTGGCGAAACGGTGACACATATTTTGGGATCCCTAAGTATTAGCAAAATAGAAATACGTATGTTTTCTTATAGTATAACGTAAATATCTATAGTTATTTGGTCATGAATTTAACATTCTAGTGATTCACAAATCTTACCGATGGTAAAGCCTTTGTAATATTCGGCGAAACGGTGACACATATTTTGATAGAAATACGTATGTTTTCTTATACTGTGGTATTACGCTTTTAAAATTTTAAACATCTGCGTAAGTACAATGACTGTACAATAATATAATTATGTTCTGACATAATTAGATAATTTACCATACTACACTACCATCTTGCAAATCGTTAGCATACAGTCACAAAGCTTATACCGGCAAATATATTACCTAACGTCCAGTCGGATTAAATTATTTCTTTTTTTCAGCGGAATATGATTTTTTTTACGGCGATACCGCCACCTATAGAAAAGCTTGTTGCTATTTCGGAAAAATGGAAGCGCACAGGTTGTTGTGAATGTCAAAATATATGGAATAGGGAAATATCTATAATTTTCTTTTTTCTATTTATACTCGGGGTTATTGTAATAAATTTAAAGACAAAACTTTATAAGTCTATAAAAACAAGTTTCAATAGTTATTGCCTTATTTTGGTTGTATATTTTTTCGGTGCAAAGTTTTGAGATAGCCTCTGTCGTTATCTAATGGCATTCCATCTGAGTGATGGTATTAGTTGTAGTTAAGTTGTGATTAATGTTCTCTCTGATAGCGATATGTCGATAAGCACGCTACTCATTGATTGAGGTTAACATTTTTTGCAATTTTAACTAGGTTGCATTCTGGTCGGTGGTTTGATTATAAATTACGGACATGTATTTATGAATAGATATTGTTTATTGTAATTTGTATGGTAATGCATGGCTTTATGTCTTTTTATATCGATGATGGGAGTCTTTTTTATGTAACGGAGGCGGAAAACAAGCATACACACACATTGATGCTAAATGATGACTGCAGCCTATACCTACTTACAGAAAGTGCAGAGAGACCTTAGATTTTAGATGTTATGTCTCTGTGATAGTTATTGACGTGACGTTTAGCGTCACGAAGCAAAGCGCTCCGACGTCGGGGCGCCGAGCGTCCTCGTTGGGACGTTTGGCGTCGGGACGCTTGACTTCAGGACGCTCGGCGTCGGGACGCTACGAGTCGGGGCGCTCGGCGTCGGGGTGCTCGGCGTCGAGGCTCTCGGCGTCGGGTCGCTCGGCGGAAAGACGCACGGCGTCGGGACGCTAGGCGTCGGGACGCTAGGCGTCGGGACGCTAGGCGTCGGGACGCTAGGCATCGGGACGCTAGGCGTCGAAACGCTAAGCGTCGGGACGCTAGGCGTCGGGGCGCTAGGTGTCGGGATGCTAGGTGTCGGGATGCTAGGCGTCGGTACGCTAGGCGTCGGGACGCCAGGCGTCGGGACGTTGAGCGTCGGGACTATAGGTGTCGGGATGCTAGGCGTCGGTACGCTAGGCGTCGGGACGTAAGGCATTAGAGGTTCGGCGTCGCGACTCTTGGCGTCGGGACGCGGGGCGTCGGGAAGCTCGGCGTCGTGACGCTCGGCGTCGTGACGCTCAGCGTCGAGACGCTCGGCGTCGGGGCGCTCGGCGTCGGGGCGCTCGGTGTCGGGGCTCTCGGCGTCGGGACGCTCGGCGGAAAGACGCACGGCGTCGGGATGCTAGGCGTCGGGACGCTAGGCGTCGGGCCGCTCATCGTCGGGGCGTTCGGCATCGGGGCTCTCGGCGTCGGGACACTAGGCGTCGGGAAGCTCGGCGTCGTGACGCTCGGCGTCGTAACGCTCAGCGTCGAGACGCTCGGCGTCGGGGCGCTCGGCGTCGGGGCGCTCGGTGTTGGGGCTCTCGGCGTCGGGACGCTCGGCGGAAAGACGCACGGGGTCGGGATGCTAGGCGTCGGGACGCTAGGCGTCGGGACGCTAGGCGTCGGGATGCTCGGCGTCGGGACGCTCGGCGTCGGGACGCTCGGCGTCGGGGTGCTCGGCGTCGAGGCTCTCGGCGTAAAGACGCACGGCGTTAGGACGCTAGGCGTCGCGATGCTAGGCGTCGGGATGCTCGGCGTCGGGGCGCTCGGCGTCGGGGCGCTCGGTGTCGGGGCTCTTGGCGTCGGGACGCTCGGCGTTGGAAGCTAGGCGTCGGGACGCTAGGCGTCGGGATGCTAGGCGTCGGGACGCTAGGAATCGGGACACTAGGCGTCGGGACGCTAGATGTCGGGACGTTCGGCGTAGGGACGCTCGGCATCGGGGCTCTCGGCGTCGGGAGGCTTGGCGTCGGGACGCTAGGCGTCGGGACGCTAGGCGTCAGGACGCTAGGCGTCGGCACGCTAGGCGACGGGACGCTCGTGGTCATATGGTCATATCAATAAGCAGCAACTCTTTAGTACCGCGGGACCCACTCCTACATACATTCTGAGAGGTTGACATAATGGAATTGTCATTTATGTGTTTATTAATTTTTGCCAGCCACCTCGGAGTCAGGTCGCTCCCACCTTCTGTATACCCATTTTTGATCCTTTTGGAACATGCGGTTTCCGTTGTATCGATCTTGGCGTTCTCTATATCGACGTGTTGGGTTTGCCCATGCATATACTTTTTGTTTCAAGTAATCGATTCGCTCTGTGACACGGGCAGTATAGTTTTGGGGACTGCTATCAGTTCCCGAAAATACCCGTTTCACAAAGCGCATCACCCGTGGGCGCGTGTTACCCGCCTTGAAGCTAATTAATTTGCCAATGAGTACCCTGGTCTTGGTGATACGTTGCTCTATTCTGCTCTGCCAGGCTGGTACGGCGGGCCTCGGCCGCGTATCTGTGTCAGTGTTCGGGAATTTAACACCAGCTACGCGGCACACCGCTACAGCCGCACAGTACAGAACAGAGTGAGCAGCACCGAGATATTCGATTATTTCAATTATTATTAAGACGTGCTCTTAACGAGTTTTAATAAACTTGTTGAGACTAGCATTTTATTATGGATAGACGTTACTCTTATTTTTGTTTGTATTGACTGTTCACCAAATGGGTAACCATAATTTCCTAAATTGTAATTAATTTTGGGAAAAAATATTACATATATCAAAAATACCTGAAATCGATTTGGTTTTCGATCCTGAACAAACTAGTTCCGGTTGTACATTTAATCCTGTTACCCGTTGAATATCTACATAATAATGAATACCTACCTACTTATAACCTGCAATAATATTTTTTAAACATCGATTATTTGCCGTTAATGTTGCGTAAGCTACCTAGAACAAGTTTGCTTTACACAATTTACTTGAAAAATAGGTTTACTCACATTAATGCCAAATCTGCTTCTATGATACTATATTTTTATCTTTCCCTATTTAAGTAATCTTAAAATAAAGTAAGTAAAAATTAAATAAATAATAAACGTTGAAACTACCGGATCGTATCAGAATGTTTGTGACTGTGTTTATTTCCTTCGTGGTATGTTGCTTTGTAAGAAGCGTATAGTGCCATCTCTTAGCCGTCATCGAAACAAGTGCAAGCTTTTATGTGTAGCCCGAGACGCCGGCGTAGCGTTGTTGTTTCAGCTCGTAGCTACCAAAAGCTCGCAACCGCTACGAGCTTTTAACTATCACGTTCTATAAAAAGATGGCGCTGTTTACACTTTCAGTTTATTAACACCACAGAGTACATACATACTGAAATAGAGAAAAATTTTTGATATCAAAGAAGGCAACAGCTCACTTACGCCGTCTGGCGAATTTGGTGTTTCATTTTGGAACTACAACCTAGGGTCAATAGCCCGTGCGTTGCTATTCACTGCTATTCCATTATAAACAGTATTTTGGGCCGCATTCTGCATATCTATCTGTGACGTGTATTCCATACATCTCAACTCGATGGAAAAATCACAGAAAACGCTTATAAAACACTCTTTTTAAGCAATATTACATACGACGCAATTGCAGCATGACATGTATGTACCACGTCTGACAACATTATGAACATGAACTCTATGAACAATATTGGAACAAATATGCGCGCCATCTGTTGTTACGTGTTAGTAACGTTCACTTGCCCTTACATTGTTAGGATTGCCATCGCATTAGTACTAAGTTTATACACCCTGATTAACACCTAACAATAACAACTAAGGAATACTGAGGGTTAGGTATTAATTAATGAGGCCTACCTAAATACTATACAAGACAATCATATTTTTTTGACTCGAAGCTAAACCGCCGAAAATAGAAACTGAAAAGATAATAAAATTAAAGGTATTGATGTAGGTAAGTACCTACCTTCGTAATTTTGAGTCGGCGCCATACTGACTTGTATGTAATGAATAACACTAGTTCGTAATGAAAAGACTAGTAAAATTTGTTGCGTAAGGTCACGGACGTGCTATAAAGTATCCTATGGCAAGGGATACATTACATTAGCGGCGATCATTGGCGCGGGGAAGCGACATGCATCGCAACTTTGTGCTTTGCTAACTTGTTCGGCACCGACTTAATATTTTTTTTTATGTAATGGAAGTGGCAAACAAGCGTGCAGTTCACATTGATGTTAAGTGTTGACTGCAGCCTATAGACACCCACACAAAGACCAAGGTCAAAATGCAGATGCGTGCCACTCCTGAGGCCTAAGGTGTTATGCCTCTGTGATGGTAGTTAATTTAATTTACATCAATACAATAGCTTTCATTTATTTCAATCTTTTGAGTTTCTTTTTTCTGCATTATTTTGTTCAAAAAGTAATTATTTTTTTGGGTTTGGTTGAGGTTGCTGCTGTAAATCACTAAAGAGTTCCCTCGGCTGTCTTTCATTTCCATAGTGAGACCCGCAGCAACAACGAAATCTTCACAACTGTCAGGAATTTAGTTGCTACCCATACTTAACGATGTCAACATCAATACATAGGTATATTATTTGACTCTCAATCGAATGAACATAAAATACTTGATTGTTAAGTGCCAACCGCGTTTGATCGGTTTTACTTGGGCTTTGTCTTTATAGGAGCAAACGAGATCTCATTGTCGAGCCTACGATATCCATCTGTGTAAACATTTTTTTTTTTAAGAAAGTCGATTTTTGTACAATTGTATTTCACTATATTTAAGTACTAGCGGCCCGCCCCGGCTTCGCGCGGTTGCAATGTTACCTACCTTCTCCTATTCATCTTAGCGTGATATTATATAGCCTAAAGCCTTCCTCGATAAATGCGCTATCTAACACCGAAATAATTTTTCAAATCGGACCCGTAGTTCCTGAGGTTAGCGCGTTAAGGCAAACAAACAAACAAACTCTTCAGCTTTATAATATTAGTATAGATAAAAGTATTAGTATAAATAGGTACAGTACTATTAAATACTTAATTTAAGAACTTTGCCATGGTCGATCTCTAATAACGTATGCATTTAACATTTAGCACAGATTTTCGTTCAAAGCTTTTAGTCCGTTGAAGTAAATTCACTAATGGAAAGGCTTGAAAACAGGCTAATGAATTATATAATATGGTACCTACCGGAGCAGTCGTTTGTTCAGTTTCTATCGGTTCACTTTTAAAGGGGTTCCCTACGTCACTGCGAAATACGTTTCATCGAAAAATCATTGGCCGACAACTATACATCGAAAATTTCATTGAGCGATGCTTTATTTCGCCGAAAATTTATAAATTGAAGTTTCGTTTGCCCGATGCTATGTTTCATCGAAAATTTTATTTCGAAGCTTTTTTGATCGAGGTCTTGTTTCAGCGAAAACTATGGAATCCTCGATACTTCTTTGGTAGATGTTCTTTTTCTGTTCTTATCTTTTCTTATCTCTCCGTTAGATATTTGGGGTTTTTCGGACACAAGATGTAAAAAATCAACCAGAAAAGTTACTTATTTTGCGTACGCTGCCTAAACTATAAAAGATCGAGGAAGGCTTTAGGCTATATCTATAATCATCACGCTAAGACGAATAGGAGAGGGTAGGTAACATTGCACTCGCGCGAAGCCGGGGCGGGCCGCTAGTTATATAGATAGTAGATAGGTATTAAGGAAATTGATTCGTACCGGCGACAGTATCTAGTCCTTTAGAATTTCTTTTAAAAAATCGTATTTTTTTAAACTAAGAAGTCGAATAAGTTATTCTTAAAAACCAAGCATACATTCGAGGAAACAAATTTGTAGTAAAAAAAACTTCGATCAAATAAGCATCGACGAAACAAGGTATCGGTGAATCGTTTTCGATCAAACGTACATCGAGCAATGAAGCTTCGGCGAAATAAAACATCGCTCAATGAAGTCTTCGATGTATAGTTGTCGGCCAATGATTTTTCGATGAAACGTATTTCGCAGTAACGTAGGGAACCCCTTTTAAAGTAACGCAACGCCTCCAAATAATTTATTAAAACAGTTCGTTGCTCGCAAATCTGAAGACCTCTATATGTTTTCGTTTCACTAAGCAAATTAAGCCTTTTCCAAGAAATTGAACGGAAAATTTGAGCTGCAGATAAAAACGGATCCCAGATTGGGAGCCGTAAAATAGAATTTAAGCGCTGTTTAATGGAATTGAAGCATTTGCGAATTTTGGAAGACGTATTATGTAGAAAAGATTGCTTGATAAATACAATTTGTGAACAAGAGCTTGTGACACACACTCGAACATAGTACCTGCATGTGATGGAAATGAATCTGTTTTTGTCTGGTTTCTCTCATTTTAAATTCCATCAATTTTCTCTATTTTCATCACTCGTCACAAAGGAATTCAAAAAGAGTTTAATTTATAGCTGCAAATATAGCACGTGACATTTGTTGAATAAAATTTACTGTCGATATGACAAAAAAGTTTAACTGGAGACCGAGAAACTTTTTACTGGTGGTAGAGCTCCACTGACGGAGCTCGCCGGTGTAGGCACCACCGCATTATCTAATACACTTGCCGCTAAATGGTAGCGTTCAGCACTATCGTGTTCTGGTCAGGTGGTAATGTACGACCCTGTAATTTCCGGCACAGAGGTATAACACCTTAGGCCTCAGGAGTGGTAACGCATCTGCATTTTGATATTGGTCTTTGTGTAAGTGTCTATAGGCTGCAGTCATCACTTAACATCAATGTGAATTGCATGCTTGTTTGCCACTTCCATAACATAAAAAAAACAATAAAGAATAAATAAAATTATGAAACATAACACTCCTTGAATCAGAAAAGTAGAGAATAGACATGCGTTTTATTGACAAACCATCAAGAAAGTATTAAAAAAATACATACAAATTCATAGGAACGTATGACTTTGCGTCATATGATTTTGTAGCAACTTAAATAATATTTTTACGGTTTAGTAATGAAGAAAAAGATTTGATTGTTTCAAAAACAAATCATGGCGATTGAAATATTGAAAATCGGTAATTTCTAAGATAAATCTACAACAGAAATATGAAATAAAGATATTATTACCTTCATCGGAGTAAAATAAACAAAGCGTGCTCCTCCTACGCTCTAATCGACAAATCTCTCGATCATGCTGTGAGTTCTTGTCCCGTGACCGCTTCTTTCCGCTATTTGATGAGTTAGTGTGTGGGATATACATTTTTGAGATAATTTGCTAAGGGCACCGTTACGTTCAGCCCCGTATTCTTCGTGTTTGTGTTACAATTTCCCAAATAAATAGGAAAACTAAAATACTATTAATGAACTTCAATTTTACCATTTATTTTATAACACAATGCATATAAGACAAGAGTGATGAATATAAAATAATAGAAAATAATAAACGAGCAAATTATTTGCGTAACGAAGGAAATGGAAAGAACAAAAATATATATTAAGGCGCTTTATATGGTGTGAAAATACATAGGTATAGACAAAAACAATAAAGAGACAGGTACCTTAGTACTTGTCATATAAAATAGATCATTATTGATAAAAAGTACCCAACGATTTTGGTATTCAAAAGAGTTAAGAAGACTAAAAATGAAAGAGAAAATTCAATAATAAAAACAAAGTTTAACAAAATATTTGCATTTATTTTGCATCTACTTATTGTTTGTTGTCTTGATAAATTGAGAGATCGCTATTCAAAGTATCTGCCGCAGGCTTTACGTAGGCGGGATATTAATTCACTTTTAAATAGGTGCCTAGTCAAATAGAACAATGGCTGTCACGAACGTCATAGTCTCGAAAGTGCTGGTGAAACTATTCTCCTGCATAATTAAGATAAAACACTTTATAAAATTAACCCCAGTAAGAATTTGGGTAGTTAACTGGTTGAAATAGGTATTTCAATAATATTTCAAATCATCTAGTGTTGCCGTATGTTTTACCGTGCATCTGTGAGAAGACTATCTAAAGGACCTACTCTAAGCGTAAATCATGACAATTAGCATGCGATCCCACCTATTGAAGTTTGTTAAGTACCTACATAGCGTATAAAGTACGTTCAAAACGTGTGATGAAACATAAACAGTAATTAAGTTCAGCGGTAGTTAACTTAATTTTAATAATTCAAGGGTTCAGGTAATTAATATATTTCGCACATAAGGCTGAAAATATTCTCAGGACGTAGGTAAGCCGCAGCCATTAAACAACAATTTTTCACTGGTGGTAGAGCTCCAGTGACGGAGCTCGCGGGCGTAGGCACCACCGCATTACCTAATATACTTGCCGCTAAATGGTAGTGTTCAGCACTATCGTGTTCCGGTCAGGTGGTAATGTACGGCCCTGTAATTTCCGGCACAGAGGCATAACACCTTAGGCCTCAGGAGTGGTAACGCATCTGCATTTTGACCTTGGTCTCTGTGTGGGTGTCTATAGGCTGCAGTCATCACTTAACATCAATGTGAACTGCATGCTTGTTTGCCACTTCTATTACTTAAAAAAAAAAAAAAAAAAAAAAACATACACGTGAATTCAGAAATTAAAATAAAAAAAAAGTTTCGGGCAGGAATACATTGTTGATGTCAAAAACCGACAAACCTCGAAGTTTTCAGGCTGATCACAGTAAAAGATAATGTTAATCCTACCAAAAATATTTCCATGTAAAATGTTCCCAAGACAAGACCATACTGTCAAAAAGTTATGATCTTTTGTAGAGCCAAGTTTCTTACTCTATACGGCCTAACTTTATAAACTCTACGCCTTAGTCAAAATGTCCTTGCCCTTCGCTTGGCTCGTCTTGGCGGGGGAGGACACTCCCATGCCTCCAGATTTACGGGAAAATTATTAAACATCTAAATTTTAATAATGAAGATCGATGGTGTTTTACCTTATCATAAAATACTTAGTAAAATTAAAACCTTGGGCAAAATCTTTTTTCTGTTATCAAAGTCAAGTGAATATTCCATAAGCTACCAAGAGTTGGGATCTTCACAATGTACTCAATGAAGATGCGTTGCCACTAAAGTTTGATTTGTTTAGCCTTACTACCAGAAACCACAGAGTTTGTACAGTGGTACCACATAAGCGGAACTTAATAGCTGTGAGAACCATTTGGCCGAAGAAACAATAAGTAGGTAGAGCGTATGTGGAACTCTATCTTTCACTGGTGGTAGAGCTCCAGTGACGGAGCTCCCGGGCGTAGGCACTACCGCATTACCTTATATACTTGCCGCTAAATGGGAGTGTTCAGCACTATCGTATTCCGGTTAGGTGGTAATGTACGGCCCTGTAATTTCCGGCACAGATGCATAATACCTAAGGCCTCAGGAATGGTAACGCATCTGCATTTTAACCCTGGTCTTTGTTTGGGTGTCTATAGGCTGCAGTCATCACTTAACATCAATGTGAACTGCATGCTTGTTTGCCACTTTCATTACATAAAAAAGATCTACACTAATCTTGTAAAGCTAAAGCGTTTGTTTGCTTGATTGATTGTTTGGCTGAATGCACTAATAACAGTCAGGGACTTCAAATTGAAATATATTTATAGAATGAAATATATAGATAGTTATTTATCTGAGGTTTATAGTATTTACAAGATCACGCTACGACCAATAAGAGCAGAGTATAAAAAAGTTGGAAACACTAGCAAAAATGTTTCCTACGCGGACGATGACTATCGTACACGCTACGACTACGGCACATCTAGTCGCTAGTAAATTGATAAGGGTTACAGGTTAGCTGTTGAAGTGCAAGTGAGCAAGTGATGCAGGGCAGCCGCATTATGTCCAACTCAATACTTCATACTTGTTTATCTGTCACGCTTTCGTGAATTATTGGAGAACAAGTTGAAGACTCGATTTTCCATGGCAGAAAATACTACTAGCATATTTCTCCCACTGAAGTGAAAAAATGCATTCATGTTTGTATGCAAACAGTCATGACTCCCTTCTTCTTCTTCTCGTGTTGATGACTCCCTGATTATGTGTTTTTGGGTCTCGCATTTTTTTCAGGTCAAGTAATAGTGTCATACTACTGTCTATACCGAGATATTTATAACTGTAGATTTCTAATATTTTGGGGCATCGACTGAGTGAGTATAGACCGGGACAAAGATAATGTATTATCCTTTTTCTCTGACCGGAGTCACAGTTTATCTCAGCGGTCAAAAAAACCCAACGATCCCAATTTTATGATCTAGAATCCGTAGACATTCCAAAAGAAATAAGGTATTATCGGAAATTTATAAAATCGCTACAAGCTATCATTTGGGAGGCTGGCATGCGTCGTAAAACGACATATCCAAAGGTCGACTGCGAGAGGACACTTCTATCAGGTGTAAAACGGTCAACGGCTCAAGGTTACTTGCTCTTGGGAGTTGTGATGTAACTGGCCTGTAAAGAGTATTTATGAGGGCGAAATTCCCTGTGGTCCTTGGACTGGCATTCGGCTTAAGTCACGAAGGTCAGTAAAGAGGCAAGGCTGTCGTTTAAGTGTAGGATTAGGCATTGTAAGACTTGTTACGTAAAATTACATGACGGATTGAACTTGCATTGTTAATAAATGTTACGATATAAATACTGTTGTGGTAATTTAATTGAGTTAATATGATAGTGTCTTTCTAACATGCTTATTTTACTATGCTTATGTAACTATGTGGAAATAAATATTGAACACAACAAGAACATTTCGTAGCAATAAAAAGACAATTCTATTTAAAGCAACATCACGTGAAGTGAAAAACTTGGACAGAGATACCATACTATATATTTTTGATTTTTTTATATTATGAAAGTGACAAACAAGCATGCAGCTCACATTGATGTTATGTGATGATTGCGGCCTATAGACACTCACAGAAATACCAGAGCTCAAAATGCAGATGCGTTACCACTTCTGAGTCCTAAGGTGTTATGCCTCCTTGCCGGGAATTACATGGCCATACTTTACCACCTGACCGGAACACGATAGTGCTCAACACTACCATTTAGCGGCAAGTATATTAGGTAATGCGGTGGTGCCTACGCCCGCGAGCTCCGTCACTGGAGCTCTACCACCATGCTATAATCGTCAGGTTTGGCATGCGGATTGGCGATTACGTTGTTGCACTAACTGCCGTCCGAAAGGTTCGACCGCCATTGTTCGGTTGACTGACTGCAGGTAGAATTGTCTTTCAGTAGAAGAAAATTCTACCGCCAGTGGGCGGTGGGGTCGTCACGTCTCGACGCAAGGCCACTTTTATATAAATGGTCATAAATATCAGTCAGCTTTCTGTCTGAGCGTTATATACAGGTCTTACAACTACAACAACAACAATACACTTTATTGTACACCAGTAAAGAATACAAAGAAATACACAATAGAGTTACAAAGTATACAAGAGGCGGCCTTATCGCTAGATGAGCGATCTCTACCAGACAACCTTTGGGTAGAGGAAAAGATGTAAAAGAGTAGGTTAGGGGTGTACAGATCAAAATATAGAACAGTAAATACATAATAATAATAATAAAGATTTACACATAAATAGACACAAAACAATATCAATACCATATATCATAAAATATCTACTATAATTAAATAAATACAGGTACTTAATAATATACAGAATAACATAATAATAAATACATACGGTATGGCATTTGCAGAAATTTAGATAATAGGCTGTTGTCTAAATTTCTGCAAGAGCCATACACTCGGGGGTGGAAGTGTCTAAAGGCATAATAGCGGGGAAGCCCGCTCCGAGCTCGAGATTACTCGCTCGTGATGGTGAAACCGGGGCCACACCTCTCGACACCCCCAGCCTCTCTCAACAGTGTTGCCCCCTGTCGACCATCGGGTTGGCTGTTTGGGGGGCCCACCAAGGAGAGGCGAGTCACCACCTGCCTAAAGTAGGATTCGATAATGTGAGATGTTGAATATAGGCAGGTGCCGGATCTCACTCCATAGGCCCAGCCAGCTAGTCCCCCCAGTTCACTCACATAGCCCAAAGTTTGGCAAATCACTTTTCATTACAATAGTCCCATTATATTCTGCGGGGTCTGTCTGTGTCTGTATTAACTATTGATGCAGTCAGAGAGAGGTCCCGCCGAATATAACCCATTACAAAGTAGATCAAAATTCTCGAAAGGGCCTCTACGTGTTGGACCCCCCATGTCCCCGCGCAAGCCTGACAAAGGTCCGGGGTTCAAATTGGACCCCGTGCTGACGAGAGAAATACAATAATAAATACAATAATACATAAAATAATAATAATTCCAAATAAATAAAGCATTATATATGAGTGCATATCTACAAGACTTGACAACAACTTCTAATTTTTTGTGTAGTAAAAACTTTTTAGGCGATTTTTAAACGTCTCAAGAGTTTGAGCTTGTCGAATATTTAAGGGTAAGGAATTCCATAGACGTGTGGCTTCTACAGTAAAGGAGTTGGACACAAAAGATGAACTATGTAAAGGAATTTCAAGAATAAGATTTACGGAAGAGCGAAGGTAGAGAGGATGGGTTAGGCCGAGCCAATGAAAACGTTCTTTAAGATAAGGTGGGGTCTGTGGATGAAATAGTAGACAGTAAAGAAATGAAAGAATATGTGCATTCCTGCGGAGGCGGATTGGTAACCACTTGAGTTGTTCGCGAAATTCTGAAACATGGTCGTATTTTCGTAGACCAAATACGAACCGGATACAAAGATTTTGAAGGCGCTCAAGTTCATTTAGTTGCTCTTGTGTGAGGTCAAGATAGCATATGTCAGCGTAATCTAAAATGGGGAAAAGAATAGATCTAGCTAGCGCAACCTTAGTGGTAGAGGGTCTTAATTGATGGTCAGCGCTCAGATAGACTACCTATCAACGCTGGTGTGCCGCAAGGCTCTGTGCTATCTCCCACGCTTTTTGTTCTGCACATCAATGAAATGTTGCAGCAAAACTCCAATTTTCATTGCTATGCCGATGATAATACGGGCGATGCACACTACACTGGCCGTGCAAATGCCTCTCGGACACTTATCGAGGAAAGTAGGACTAGACTTGTGTCTGAAGTCGAGCACCCTCTGGAGCGGGTCTCAGACTGGGGTCGACTCAACTTAGTGCAGTTCAACCGTTCACCGCTAAAAAAACCCCATTCGTTGTAGCACCACAGTTCCAGGGCACTCCGCTCGCTGTTGGTAAGAGTATAGGTATCCTGGGCGTTGACATATCGAACGAAGTGCAATTTGGGAGTCACATTGAGTGTAAGACCAAGTTAGCATCCAAAAAACTAGGGGTGCTTAACAAAGCGAGGCAGTATTTCACATCGGGGCAGCTGTTACAGCTTTATAAGGCCCAAGTGCGGCCCCATCTGGAATACTGCTCTCATTTGTGGGCCCCCAAATGCCAACTTAGTCCACTCGACTCCCTACAAAGAAGCGCCGTTCGTATTGTTAACGACCCAGGACATACTGACAGGCTCGAACATCTGAGCCTGCGCAGAGACGTTGGGAGTCTATGCGTTTTATACCGTCTCTACAATGGCGAGTGCTCTGCTGAACTGTTCGACATGGTGCCACCGTCTCTTTTCCTACACCGCACTACCCGCCGAAGAGAGAAGTTCCACCCTCACCGACTGGACACTTGGCAATGTTCAACGGTGCGGTTCTCACGTTCGTTTTTGCCCAGAACGTGTAAATTGTGGAATGAACTTCCCTCTGAGGTGTTCCCTCGGTGCCACAATATGGAGTTTTTCAAAAATGGCGTCAAAAGAGTCCTTCAGGGCTGGCAGCGCGTTGGTGCTCCCCTGGTGTTGCAAATGTTCATAGGCGACGGTGACTAATTTCCATCAGGTGGCCCGTCTGCTTGTCTTTCAATCCTTTGACATAAAAAAAAAATAACATTCGCTAAATTCGCAGACGAAAATAAAATTCAATTCTGTACAGAAGCCATCAAGCTCGTGATGAATCTGTATAAATGTAATGCAAAGATGGATGTATTTGTGTCCGAGTGGAAATAAATACGCAACATCCCTAAGTCCGTCATAAATAACGATTCAAAAGCTTAGGCCTTTCAAAGAGGATTACACTCGGGTTATAGCTGCGATCTGAAATTTAATCCTTCTAAAATATTTGCTTAGTATATTACAACAGCTACTGGTGATAGAGCTCCAGTGACAGAGGTGGCAGCCGTAGACACCACCGCATTATCGAATATACTTGCCACTAAATGGTAGTATTCAGCGCAATCGTGTAATGCTCAGGTACTCCTTCGGAAAAAAAAGGCTTGAAGTTACGTTTATTTCCAAATTGACCCCGTTGTTATTATAAAGGCCAAAACAATTCAACAAACGATTCCAATTTTGCTTAACCCAAAGTAATTTTGTGTATTTTTTTAAATAAATATTATATTGGACTACAGTAATCAGTTATTCACTTGCCATCAACACGGACAAGGAACAAGAATATACCGATGTTATTTTTTATGTTAATAACTACAATAATAGGCTATTACTATGTGGAGGAACGGGTGGAAGTGTTCCTCCGACGAAAAGGGAGGATCCTCCGACCAGGCGAGGTGTTAGCGCCTGGCGGGCCGCGGCCCAACGGTTGACGTTGGGAAGTTGTATATATGCCAACTCTTGAGAAATCTTCGTATGTCCGATGTAATTTGACTGCACGCCATCTACCGTACTGGACGAGTACTGTTAGGTTTCATTGTATTCCACTAGTTGGCGCCTTAATGTAGTGGACGCTACAACTACTAGGTTTCAGATCTCAGATTCGATCAGTCTCCGAATGAAATTTAATGATACTGAACAATTTTTTTTAATAATGATGAGGAGTTTTATCTGATTTCCAGCACGAAGTTGAAAATGTGGCCAATTAATTTCTATAGGCTCACCTTGACATTGAATCACATCTTGTACACTCAGAAAAGTCGAAATAAGTAATCGTGAATTAATGCCTGTAGGTAGACATGAATGAATATATTCAATCTCAGCTTATCCTTTCGGCTCACAGGTGTATGTGAAATACTAGAGATCATGAAGTAGTGCGAACACCACCTCAATTCATAAAAAGCTAGTTATTTAACTGATATTATTATGTCACTGAATCTCCTTTGTCAAAATTGTCAATGCTCACCATTCTTGTCTACAATATTTTTAAAAAGGGATTTACAGTTTTCTCATTTAATATTTTCGACCAACCATATAAACGAACGCAATGTTCCAATCGTTGATGACCCAGGACTCACGGATAGGCTCGAACGGCGGAGCCCGCGATGAGATATCACGAGTTTGTGGATGGAACATTCTGTTGATACCTATTTTAATTCTACGAAAACTTTGGATTAAATTAATCTTGAATCTTTACTACTATGTAGGTACCACGTGTCGGAGAGAGATATTCCATCGGCAAAAACCCGTAAAACGTGGAAGTACTCAACGTGGAACTTCCCTCTGAGGTATTTCTTCGGCTCTACAATATGGAGTTAAACAAAAGTGGCTTCTTAAGTGTTCAGGACCAACAGCGTATTTTTCTCTGGTATAACACTCATTTTTCCACTTTTCATTCAGTGGCAACTGGCCGTTTGCTTGTCTGTTAACTTTTTGATAATAATATTCGTATAATAAACTCAACAACTACCACATTTTTGTCTCAACGCAACCAAAGTCAATATACAGATGATAATTAAATAGAATAATTTGAACATATCGTCTACAATAAACCTACATCACGTGAATTTACAATCTTGTTCAAAAGTAATTTCAAGTTGCTCTTTGCTCTTGTCCAAGCTACAGAAAGCTATTGTTTCGTAAAAGTGTACCTACCTACTAATGAATATTGTCTGATTAAAATTAAATGAAAATTTCCCACGTTTTATGTGCAAAAAAATGGTGAAACAGAAATTATACCATATTTTTTTACGTAATAAACAAAATATGTAGTTCACATGTGACTACCGCAGCCCATAGACATGTATACAAAAACCGGAGGTGAATATGCAGTTGCGTTGATAGTTAACCGTTAGATAACCGGAACACAATAATGCTGAGCACTACTATTTGACAGCAGATAGATTACGTAATGCGGTGGTGCCTACGCTACGCCATCGACACGACGATGGCGTAGCGTAGGCACTGGAAATTCATTCTACCACCAGTTTACGATTTAATGAGAATTAGTAATATAACAAGACTTAGCCTGGGTTGCACCACGATATTTGTTAAAGTTAAAGTTATTGTTACATTTCACATCCTGCTCTAACTTTAATAGATTTCTAACAGGATGTGAAATGTTACAATAACGATAACTTTAACATATCTTGGTGGAACCGAGGCTAAGATGACGTAACTGGGAACAAAACAGATGTAGAACTGTGAAAACAACTGTGATAGAAATTAATTGAGACTTTTCGTTTCCGAAAGTTAACGATTGTTATGAGTTTGGCAATTAGAGTTAATTTTGTCATTGATCTATTCAATTACGGTAATTTGTCTTAGTGAACTCACCTATATTTAAGTTTATTTGACTTGTACAGTTTCCAATAAGAAATATTGCACATCGACTACAGGAAGGAGACTTTGGCTTATTTCGGGTTTGTGAAAAAGCGTTATCTCTTTCGCACCTGACTAACATGACATTCGTCTACCAATACCGTAGTATCAGTGCTTACACTGCTTACGTAGGCAGTGTGCAGCAGAGATAACGCTTTACGAAGTCGAAACTAGCCGATTGTCTCTTTCGTAGGCTCGAAATGCAATATTTATTGATGGGTACTGTATGATATTTCATTTCTAATTTCAGTAAGTGGGTATGTAGGTCTATTGAAGTTTTTAAAATAATATGAAAATAAAATAAACTAAATTTTGCTATCCCCCAAGGAAAACAAAATCAGAAGTAAATGAAACACAAGTTGAACAAGTTGCAACCGTAACGGTAGTAATTGTTTACGTCACGTGAACTTACAATCTTGCTCAGAAATCATTAAGAGTTGGCGTGTATTCAAGTTGCTACCATCTCTCTGTAATGTGGAGTCGGTAATTTTTGTGTGTTTATTAAAATTTTATTTCAAGATTTGTATTAAAAATCTAATAATACTTTTGCCTAAACATCGACTTGCAAGACGGTAGAAATAAACCTAACCACTGGAGATGCAACGAATATTTGGTAACCGAATAGTTGTCGAATGTTTATGGCAATAAAAGCTGTATTTGATTAAGCTAAGCGAAAACCGAACTGTACCTGTTCAAATTCAATTTAAAGCCTTTTCTGGTTATTAGTACCTACTTCTCGTAATATATTGCCTTTGGTGATATTTACTCTTAAAAAAACTGTGGTGTTAAGCAAAGGTTATCATAATATACAACATACTCAATATGGGTACTTATAACATACCTAATCGAATCATGGGTGTATGCATATATTTTACCTCTATTAAGCCCTAGGGCGATATAAAAAGGTGAAGGTATATTACAATTTTGGGATCTATAAACGAGCATGGAAAACGGAAACCTCAGGCTGATTCGAAAAAGGCGTTGCTTCGGTTTTCTTTTTTTAAATCTAATCATATAATTTTATTTTATAAGACTTAATTAAAAGATGCAAGAAAGCATCGGGACGTGACGGCGATGGTGGAACTAGACTAGAAGGCGATGGGGTCATCGCCTTCTAGTGGAGGAGAATTCTTCCGCTAGTGCAATCAGCCAACCGAACAAAATTGGTCAAACTATTCTAACAGGGCGGTAGTTAATATATTAACGCGGGATGGGCAGCAGCGTTCCGCGATAAAAATGTCGTCACTGTGATCGCCAATGCCAAGCGTGACGAATTTGGCATATTTTTCCCTAGTGACCCGCTTTACTGTTCTGGGCGTCCTTGCGGAAGGCTTTGTCCAGCAGTGGACGTGTTTCGGCTGACGTGATGATGTTGAAAAAGATGGCAACTTGTGCTATCTAAATATTTCGTGTTAGTTTTAGACATAACTTCTTAATAATTAAAAAGATTTCGGATACAATGGATTTTGGGCAAGATATTTTTTTTTTGTATTTTCATTGTGATTTTCAATTTAATTACATCTTTTTTAAATACTTGATAACGCTGAAAAACATAGTAGGTACCTACCTGATTTAAATTCAAAGAGACTGGCTACTCAGGCAAGGAAAAAATTGGTATAGATTATGACTATTTTTTCTGCAGGAGGACCCTGCATAATTGAGGGTTGGTCGTTTTGTGAACTGGATATTTCGTTATTTGGAAAGTCCAATACGTATTGTACATTTTGATAATTGGATATTCTGCGAATTGGACATATTGCGGACGCTGGTCTTTTCGTCGAATTGACGTTCCGCACCTAAACCACAACAATGTGTATAAAATTGTCTAAACACATATTAATCCTAATTTAATTAACAATTTGATGATTTACCTCATTATGTCAATTGAAGTCGGTAATATTTCTTTTAAGAAAAATATCTCTAGTTTTCTTTTCAATTCAAATGAATTCATAGTGCTTTTCATCACAATTTATCTTGCAGGGAAAAGATGACAAACATCCACACAGATTTAATTTACCAATGAATACTATTATGAACATGCCTTTTGGATTGGAAACTCAAGTATAATAATATGGTTCTAAAATTAAATTGTATATGTAAAGAAAAAGGCAAAACAAGTATAAATATTACATTAAAATACGGTTGTAGAAGGTGTTTAAAGACTGTTAGGTATATTTGGTGCTCCACGTTTCCGTTATACCACGTGAGGACTAAGCGTACAGAGATATATATATAAGATACATACATAAAAATTTAAACTAGTTTTGGCTTAGGCTACAGTATTCACTTACCATCACCATGTCAAAACTCAAACTCAAAAATTTATTTAATCACTTGTAAATAATAGAATATGCTTGTGATAGGTCAAATTACAACTGAATATAAACTGAAATACAAGTGAACTGTATCGCACCGCACCTTCACCTTACGCCGTTTCTGTGTTTGTAAATGACGCCTTAGGTACGTGAAAAGCATAAATAACCTGAAACCTCTGTGAAAACAATACTGGAAGTATTTGTGTACTTTAGAAATAATAATTTGATAAACAGAAGGGTATTTGTCAATACGAGTATCAATGCTTATCACTCCATTTGATCTGATTCCGTGAAATGGTTACGGATTTTAACAATATGCATAGCTTCTGAGGTCTAAGTTGTTTTGCCTCTGTGATGGTTACTACGGGGCCATTCTTAACCGTTTGGCGGCTGATTAGTTAATGCGGTGGTGCCTACGTCCTAAAGCTCTGACACTGAAACTCTACCACCTACATGTACCTCCCCTTTCGTAGAAATAAATCCTGTATAATATTACGTGAACGGTACAAAGAGTCTGACACAAAAAAGCTTATTCGTGTGAAAATGATACTGGAGGTATTCGCGTATTTTGAGAATAATTTGTGAATAATACAAGGGTATTTTTGTCAATACAAGTATCGATGTTTATCATTCCATTTGATTTGATTCGGGGGAACGTTTACAGATTCTCTTCGTGTTCGTTTAAGGACGTTTAAATAAATGTAATCTGAAGCGATAGCTGATAAATGCCCATTTATATTTGCCGCATCACGTGCCATTACCAAATATTAGAGCAGTGAGTTAATCGTTCTACGACCATCCATCAACGTAGACCAGTCATCGGACGCTTACAGATTATACAACGTGCCTCCCTCAATAGCTACTGAACGACAGATATAATTCACTAATAAATATATTTACACTCGATTAAATACAACAGTATAACAAAGTTTGGAATTACGGACGTATACTTTGTATTGTCTATTATTTAAAACAAAACTTCAACACGTAATTTGCGAACTCATTTAAATCAATAAAGGTAATTTAGAGTTTCCATTCTACATTCGCTATTGTTTTATTCATTTTCTGTACCATGAGGCTGTAGTGTTGTGGTATTGTTAGGAAGTGTGTAAAATAATGTCATGCAAAATTGAGAATATACGCGCTAGAGATTCTGTGTACATTTTCTTATAGAAATAAGTGTTTTAGTAGCTTGCAGGGCCGGACTGAACCGGAAAAGCCCGGTTGGCTTAGTGGCTACTCAGATGCTCGGGGGCGGGATCGTAGGGCTTAAAACGAGGCTTGCGGCGGGGATTCCCGAGTAAGAGGGACAGGTTACGTCTTTCAAAACGTAACCATCGAATCGTGGATATTTGCATGTATGCTTGAATGCATGCGTGCTTTGCCTACAACTTCGGGGAATAAGGGCGTGAAGTTGAAGCCTACCTGCTGTATTTTAATGATTTAACATAATAAATAGGAGGGACAAGGAGGCAAGCGTATAATTACAAGGTAATGAGGTTTTAAATTGGGATCGTTAGGAAAACATAATTATGATAATGTTTTACATACTTACGTAATAATATGACCAAAACGTATTTATTATTTAATTTATGGTCGGCAAATATTATATTGAGGTTGTAGAGCAATACGGATATTTTATGTGTGTAGGTAGATTGTTATGGTAATACTTACAGTATGCGATTGTACGAGTTATGATAATATCCATAATAAGAGATCATACCGCGAGCAACTAATTCTTATCATACTACGAGTATTCATCATCATTACTGCATCTGAAACATGTCCTCTACGTTCGGAGCGAATGGCTGTAACAGACGAACAGACAGACTGAGACAGAAGTACGAGTGACCTTGTTAGGTTTCCTTGTTTTTTTGAGTCACGGAACGCTAATAAAAATACAACAATCTAAAAGAAATTTCAATTTGTATTATTATGACTGTAGGTTCTCATTTTGGATTGGAATCTTTACAATAATTTATCGTCAATAAATGAGGTATATTTAATGGCCGGTCGTATACAAAATATCTGCTGACAATGATATGATATCATGTATCAAAGGAGTTTGCTTATATAGGAAAGGGTTTTGGGGTTTAGCTTAGTTTTGCAAATATTCAACACGCTAAGTCTCATGGGGTGGAAGCTCTTAATGTTCGGAGTTAACTTCAAACAGCCATCTCATATGATAAATGTACGCATGCTCTAATTCACTCCTAAATTCTAAATCAATCAAGCGATAGTTTAATACCGGGCTCTAGATTTTAACCAGGAACATACCAAATGATGTATTAAAATTTTATTTTTGCAATAAACAGAAAAGGCTTAACTTGACACTATATTCATGCAATTCACGTTACACACATTCTACTCGTTCCTCCACACGGCGTGAATTTACAGTAGGTACAGGATGGCAGTCGCGGACGTATTCGACTGAATCCGACCAAGATACCGTGTCGGTGAGAAGTGCTTATGTTTTTATGTAATAAAAGTGGCAAACAAGCGTGCTGATAATGACAGCAGCCTATAGACAGTGGTCAAAATGCAGATGCGCTGCCACTCCTGAGGCATGCCTCTGTGCCGGAAATTACAGGGCCGTACATTACCACCTGACCGGAACACGATAGTGCTGAACACTACCATTTAGCGGAAAGTATATAAGGTAATGCGGTGGTGCCTATGCCCGCGAGCTCCGTCACTGGAGAGCTCCGGTGTTTACCTGGTGGTAGAGCTACCACCAGGTAAACACCGGAGCTCTACCACCAGGTAAGACAATTTGCAAGATTAGATAAGGCAATTTGTATGTACTAGTTATACTAAGTACGAATTATTATTATGCTCTGTATGTCTGTTGTGTCGTAATAACGCCAAATAACTTTCTATACTAGAAATGGTTTAACTGGTAGAGAACGCTCTTAGCGCTAAGCCATTTGTAACAATATTGTATGTGTATTGTGACAATAAAGACTTAATAAATAAATGCGGTGGTGCATACGCTCGCGATCTACGTCACTGGAGCTCTACCAACATTCTGAATATATTTTTATAAAAGTAAAAGGTACTTGTTCTAAATTATTTGAGGGTTCATTTGAAATGCAGAATATGTACAGAGGCATAGATTACCAAATAACAAGTTTCTAGAGCAAGTGAAACGATGCCAGTTAGCTTTCAGAGGCAGTAATAGCGAAGTAGTTGCTTGAAATCCAAAAGTTTACGCTCTCGAGTTAAACTGCAAAGTCTTGAGTTAGTGTGCCAATAAAATGAATTGAACAAGAATTTTCCAAAATAGTAATAAACTCCTGCTTGGTCCATTGGCCACTAGTGCTCGGTTCTTGTTCAAAGAGATTTCCAAACGGTTGGTCGATACTTCTCGTGGCCTATTTATTACAAGAAAACCTATAATTATGAAACTTATGGTATGTAAGGTAACATACTGGTCTTCACACACGTCATTCAAGTCATTCAGGTCCATGTCCAGGAACCCTGTGCAGGCGAGTCCAACTCGCAGTTGGGCGGTTTCGATTATTCTTACACAATTCACAACATAGTAAATAAAAAAGTCGCTCTCCACCTCTCTCTATCTGTTTCAAAGCTTTCTTCTTTCTTCTTTTATTAATCTAATAATTAAATAATTTCTTCTTTTATTTAATAATGATTTCATACAGCTTGTATAAAAATTATTTATTTTACATTCACAAGTTACACGTAAAGAAAGCAGAACTTAATTTACCACGTAGGTACATGTTCATAAAATACACCTTAAACATACATTGTATACATAACCAGGACAAAATGAAAAGAAAGAAAGGGTCCAATAATTGCTTTTCACGTCGGAAACATACCAAACGTTAAAAAATGCGAGTGAAGTCACTGACATCAAACATTGCAGGACAAATAGATATTCAAATTATGTATAAATTCCGGAATAACGGAACAGCTCAATCATAATTCATAAATACATAATTTATGCGGTTAAGTGTTCCCATACAATGAAATATGGCTGAGACGCTTTTGTATTATTTTCCGTCGTTATATATGAGCTAACAGTTTCGGTCCATTACTAGGTCATTGTTTCATTCCTAAATTCATTGGTAGTAGATGTCTAGTGCCAGAACTCTTGTGCGTAGGCAGTGTTAAGCTGGACGTAGCCGGTGGAAATGTACTGATCTATAATTTCTCAATCTTCACTTATAACTCGCAGTAGAGCTTCTGCGACAGAACTCGAGGGCGTAGGTACCATCGCAATACCTAATTTATTTGCTGCTAAATGATAGTGTTCAGCGCTATCGTCTTTCAGACAGGCAGTAATGCCGCAGCCCATTAAAGTTCAGGTTAAAGCCGGAGGTTTCAAGATAGTTGCCACTCCTGCCTAATTCCCGATATAGAAATGTTATAGCACTGATCACGGCGATCTGTGTGTTTATAGCTAAAGCCTCAGGCGGCAGTATTCACTCACTGTCAATATGGACATGGTGTTGATTGACAAACAAGCTTGTTTGTCAATTCTAACAAGCTTTAATCACGTTATAATTAGAAAAGGTCTCAGAAGTAACTCTATTGAATAGATTAAAACTCTAGTTTTTATGCATAGGTACGTTTTTTTTATTTAGTTCTATTTCGATACCAGGCACGGTTCTAAAAATGTTGAATGTAAGTTGCTTTTCAATAAGGTGTTAATAATTAGGGTCTCACCATTTGACGGAAGGATTCCTTCTAATTTAGAATTATAATCACGATTTTTAACTTTGCTAAGTTTAATTTAGTCACTTTATCGACCAACGATTAAAATTGTCATACAATAATACTTTTTCCTTATATGTTTTTCTTTAATCATACTAGAAGTCGTTATTTATAACTCAATGAATCCTCTGCGTGGAAAGATTATACTTTAAATTAGTAGGTACCTAGATAGGTATCTTTTTTACGTTCAATTAAAATGTAATAAAATTAAAACATATTTGCCATTAGACGGTTAAAATATACCTAATTATCATTCCATTTTGGTAACATAAACACATTCGCACATTTAGCAGCAATTAAACAGCTTGAAATACAGTGGCGATGGCGTTTTACAAACAGTGTTATAATGCTCTTCCAAATGAATTTCGTGTGTGTTCGAGCAGGTACAGACTATAGACCACCCGACTGTCGGTAGTATAAAAGTCGGTCCACACAGATCCGAATATATCATGAGATGTGTTACGTTAAAGGCACCAAAAGTGTTGTATGTACCCATTGAGTTTATAGTGATAGGGATTATGACTAGGTATGAATTCACTACTTTGTATCATATCACATGAAAGCGACTTGCAAATGGGATATAAAAATACAAAAAATATGAAAATTCGGATTGAATCGTATCAGATAGATGAACTTAAAAGTGACGAAAATATGTGAACGAAAAATGTAACTTTAAATCAAAACATAATTTCACTTTTCATTCTGTATACGACTTTAATATGAAATGTTTTTACAAAATAGCAGTATTGACGACGATTTTTTTAAAGTGTTGTTTCCACATATCGACGACACAATACAGTTTCATGTTTCCATAGGTACGATTCGATAATAGAGCGTCATTATAGATGAGCCGTTTTGAGTCGTTTCACAACTCGCAACGTTTTGATCTCGCAATCGTTATATCTTTAAAATTATAAGCTATTGGGTAGACGTTTCAAAGACAAAATTTATTTAT
The DNA here is from genome assembly GCA_036365455.1 of Macrosoma leucophasiata. Taxonomy (NCBI): domain Eukaryota; kingdom Metazoa; phylum Arthropoda; class Insecta; order Lepidoptera; family Hedylidae; genus Macrosoma; species Macrosoma leucophasiata. Next base: position 10,924,834 of record JAWQUS010000003.1, on the reverse strand, counting down.
TTTTCCTATAGTACTTTTTGAAATTACAATAAGAAAACTAGTCACCATTCCTATTTATACGTAGAAATTTGTAGATTTATACGTACCTACTCATATTACAATGCATAGGTCCTGAAACGTAGGTACATGCCTTTCATTTCCTAATTCGAAGACTGAAAATTTTCTTCACATAAAAATCAAATACATCTTATTTTCCAATTCAGAATTTGCGAGAAATCCTAATTAAAACTCTTAAACATCAGCAGTTAAGATTCAAAATCTAGATAGATCACGAATTCATAGCTATACCAACTACATGCTGGTGTACCCGAAGGCGAACTATTGTCTAGCCACTGAACGGTATCTCTGCCAAGTTCCTTATTCCGCGTGGAGCTATGTAGATCGACCATTAGACATTACCTATCTCGTTCCGGATTCAAAACGAGTTGGCTCCAGCCGCACATTATCATGCTCCTTCCATGAACATCAAGTAATAACCTCGCGTAACTATATTAAAAGTCGGTCAACTATGGTTATACTTCCAACATGATTTGCATTGAAGACGTTGACTGACAAAGTTTGTCAGATATTGAGGACAACAGAAACAACAAGATTTAACCAATAGACGTGTGTAATTCTTTACTGTTCTGATTCACTGTTCCGAAACATTTCGATGTTCCGAAAGATTGGAACACCAACAAAATTTCAAATGCATCATTTAGAACATTTGGAACTCGAACATTATTGCTCTCTGTTTAGCGCGTTCATGTCGCTTGAGTGATTGAGTATGACCGTATGACCGCAACCAAGACACTTGACATTTGAAACATTTGAATCTGAATCAGCTAGCGAAGCGAGAGAGCGAGATAACAATACAATATTAAGCAAGTGAGAGTGGGATACCAAATGAGATGATATTTTGTTACATATTCCGTTGAGCCTATACAGTATCTTATGCACGTAATAATAACAATTATGGCGTTTGTATATTATTTGTATGTATTGTATGTATTTTGATTGTATTGTATTGTATTGAATAATTTAAGAGCGTTTTTCGTTTGCATTATTTTGCTTTTATGAGCCGAGTTGTTTGTTTTGGACTTTCGCCACAGTAGATCTTTGACGCAATGTTCCAAATGTTCGAAATGATATAAACAAAGATTCGGAACAGTGTAGTTTTTCAGATGCTAATGTTCCAATCACAAAAGTGAGACGTTTCTCCCACGCCTACTTCTCTTCTACCTTCTTTCTACCCAACAAGAAAAATTACACATCGGCCTTAAGAAGGAGACTTCGGCTTATTTCGGGTGTGTAAAGCATTACCTCTTTTGCACCTTACGTACCTATATAACATTTGTCGATTTTTTTGTCATTTTGATCAAGTTTAGACTAATACCGGACTGTCAGTGCTTACGTAAGCAGTGTGTAGCAGAGATAACAGAGATAAAGATAAGTCGAAACTAGCCGATTGTCCCTTTCGTAGGCTTGATATGCAACTTTTCTTGCTGGGTAGTTACCTACCCCCTTTTATTTATATGTTTAATTGGTTTTATTGTAATTTTTGTTAAATAAAAATAAACAAGCAGATCAAATTGAAATTATTAACGTCTTTACTGCGTGCCACCTGTTGATATTGACATAAAATCCAGGGGCCTTAATACATATTCACTGGTACTCCTGGAAAACCGAGTTCTGCATAGCACTGTAATTAACATCGAGCTCAGCCACTGGAGCCCAATCAAAAGTTATCACCGCTACCATTTCTGCCGAAAAAATCCACTGTTGGACAAAACCTTCAAAGGGAGGGAAAATGCCATAATCGCCACGCTTGGCTGCCAAAGGGATTCAGCACTATCATAACCCGGTTAGATGGTAACACATGTCTTCGGAATTACTGTCCCAGAGGCAAAACATCTTAGGCCTCAAAGTGGCAACGCGTAGGTAATACTTTTGACCTCTGGGTTATTCGGTAACATTCCATATAAACCGCACGTTTTGCATCAAAACGTGCGGTTTTCATCAATGAGCTATATAATATCATTGGATGCAATTATATTTTGTAGCTTGAATCTGACAAAACACAAAATGAGTTGGACAGATTGTACAAAAATAGTGTCAAAATGATAAGGTATGTGATATCTAATGTTGTTCGATACTATTTAAAGTGTTTGAAAATTAATAAGTTCACCAAAATATTATATATCTATAATGACAAGAATCTCAAAAGTAGGTGTAGTTCTTGATGACTCTACGAAAAATGTTTGGTTCTCAAAAATGTTCACAAAATGTGTGACAGGTCTTGATTAACTACAATAACAAAGGTAAGATTGTATTATACTGCTTCTTACTTAGATTAAGTACCTATAGACGTAGCCATGTTCGCCATATGCTTTGTGGAAGTGAGACAGTTATATACAAAGAACATAAGAAAGTTGAAATAGAGCATCGTATCTTTTGTCCCTTACGGCGTGCCGGTTTTTGCTTGGCGAACTTCGTAAAGTTAGCCAAACAAATATCTGTCATCACAATTGCTGTAATAGATAACCTATCGTATACGCATTTATTTATTGTTTTCGACGTATATCGGCGATTATTAATAAGTTTTTGGGTATTTATGAGAAAAAGACTCAATTATTTAAGTGATTAGTGTATAAGGTGTGCAGTAAAATAGGAGGTTGCAGTATTTTAGCCTGTATAAACCGTACAGAAACGAGGCCTTTAAACGACATCACTTTTCATTCGTAAGTAAACAGATATTATTAAATAATGTATGTCTATTGAACAAAATACACAGAATCAGAATCAGAATCAGAAACTCATTTATTCATTTAGGGTGACAGGCACCTCTTATGACACGTCAAAAACAAACAAAATAAATTAAAGCGAATAACAATTGATATACATGTCAAACAAGATAAAAAATATATGTAAAGTCAAGAATATCACTAAGATAAAAGTAAATGTCATAAACTAATGTAAAAAGTATATCAGTAAAATGTCTCTTTTCCCCTTTACAAACTGATAACAAAGAGTAAAAAGAAAAGAAAAAGAGTCATTCTTTGTCATTCACCGGCAAAGTTCCAAAGGCCAATATGATCTGAGAAAAACTTGCCGGAAAAAACTCAGTCGGCTCTTTTAAAAATATCTCTTAGGCATATTTTTACAATTTTCCATAATTTAAACAAGCTTAAAATTAACAATATAATATCAACATTAGGTACACATTGATTATTACATTTAACACCTTTGTGGAGCTAGATCAGCATTTAGCCAAACATTTCTATCCTTGAGATAGTCCTCGAGTTTATAGTAAGCCTTTTTACATAGAGTGCGTTTAATTAATGCTTTGAATTTACCATCGGTGAGTTCAGCAATCCCGGCTGGGATCTTGCTATAAAATTCTACACTATATTTTAGGAAAGATGTATTAGTTTTCGTCAGTCGAAAACTTGGCAGAGACAACTTGTTCTTATTCCTCGTATTATAACTATGCCTATCGGAGATTTTATCAAACAGATGTAGATTTTTCCTCGCGAAAAGTATATTTTCATAGATGTAATGGCAAGGGACTGTCATTATATTTATTTCTTTAAATAGTTCTTTCAAAGAATCACGACTACGTAAGTTATACATCGCTCTAATGGCCCTCTTTTGTAATACAAAAATTGATTGTATGTCAGCCGCTCGACCCCACAATAAAATACCATAGGACATGACACTGTGAAAATAGCTAAAATAAACAAGTCTTGCAGTGTCTATATCAGTTAATTGCCTAATTTTTCGAACAGCATAAGCTGCGGCACTCAGACGTTTCGCTAACTGCCTAAACGTTGAAGCATGTAACTCTTGATTATCAATTCAAAATAAAGCGCATTTCTCATGAAATTCTTGATTTTCATTCAACGAAATCCCACATACTTATTTTGGTGTGTTGCCATAAATTTACTTTTATATTCTCCCTAATTTCGTAGACATATAAAGAATCATGGCAAGTTTTGTACAGAAAAAATGAAAAAAAGTTACACGGTAAAAAACGATTTTTATTCCGGTGATTTAAAAATAATTTACATACCAGAAAATGTTCTTTAGGTTCCCTAGATAATATTTCTAATCCGTTTTACCTTGTACCTTTTTATAACTTTTTTGTACAAATCTATGTATGAAACTTGCCAGGATTCTTTTTGTTCTAACAGTGTTAGAATTGACAATAAGCCATAACGAAATATTAATTCTTTCCAAGATGGTATACATTAAAGAATATCTATATATATAAAACAAAGTCGAGTTTGTTACAACACTTATAACTCAAGATCTGCTGAACCAATTTTCATGGTTTTTGATTTGTTGGATCTTTCTCCACCCCGAATAGCAGAATACATAAAAAAAATAAGAAAAATAGACGAATACTTGAAAAATGCGTTAATTTCCCTAAAAGTTCTTTAGTTTCGGAGCTGTCAATTTTTTTTGTCAAAATCTGTAAGTAATGATTGACATTTATGCATGCTTTCATAAACGATTTAAAATGTATGAATAAAATATTAAGTGTACTGTTTTTTTAAAAAGATTGAAAAGTATTACGCGTGTGTTCAGAAATGTGTCATGAATACTTAATCATTTCAATAAATGCTCATTTGAAACTATTCTCTATCTTCTATCTTTTTTAGGCTTCCGTAACTAAAAGGTAAAAACGTACCCTATTACTAATCCTCCGCTGTCTGTCTGTCTGTCACTAGGCTGTATCTCATATACAGTGTTGGTGTTGGTGGTGACGTTGATAGCGTTGGTGACGTTTGTGGTGGTGGTGGTGGTGGAGGTGGTGATCGTGGTGGTGGTAACGATGGTGGTGATAGTGATGGTAGTGTTGATGACATTAGTGGTTAAAAATGCACAATGTTAATATTCCATTTTTAACATCCGCCATTATGAACCTAAGCACAGACATTACATGTCATTTTTTCTGCCACAGATCTACGGTAGACTCGATCGAAACCTATTACACAATTAAAGATCGTAAAAAATAATTATTCTGAGTCGAGAACATGTATCCGCAAAATTCGTATCTTTTGATAACTCATGAAATAAAATCAATAATTTTATAAATTCAAATGTTAATTGCCCGCCATTATGACGTACACTTTTTTTTTATTTTGATGTATTACCGAAACTGGACAGGCCATGTAATTTTCAAAAATCAATTGCTGTTTGTTACTTTCGCTAAAACTGTTGTGTATTTTTTAATCTTTACTTTCAACCTCAGGATAATCAGTCCAGCCGCTTTACCTCTAAGCTACAGAGGTCCCACACCAATGCGTCAAACTTTGCCTTCCAATTTTGTTATTTTTATTTTTTTTATTTTTAACCGACTGAGGGTGGGTGAGCGACGAGGTTTGTCAGGACCCGGATATCTGGCGCTCTACACTCTCTGCCTACCCCGTTAGGGACCTGGCGTGAAGATACACGGTACCCACTTATCGATGTGAACTTGTTGATCATTGTTTGCCGGTGTATGTTGCTTGCTTTTAATGTTTTAAGGGCTAGCATTAAAAATGGTCGCGACCCTTCTGAACTTAGTATTTCCGTTCATTCCACGGAAGTACTAACATTCCCACATTATAGACACTAACATTATAATTGAATAATGATTTATATTTTGATATTTATAATTTGAATAATAAAGCGATTATCACACTGATACTCTTAGTTTTATTTTACTATTACTTACACGCAAATATTGAGTGCCTTACCCGATACAGCAATCGTTCTGATAAACTATATAAAAGATCGAGAAATAATACCCTGTAGATGATGTTCTAGAGTGCGAGCTGTGAATAATCTAGAACCTAGATTATTCACAGCTCGCAGCATCATAAATGCTAATTCATGGTTACCTATTTCAAATTATGTACATTTTCTCGATATGTTCTTGATCTTTCAACAAAATGTATAGAATGTATAGAATTAATGGTAGATGCACATGTTTTAATTCATCATAATTCAATCAATTCGTTACAATTGAACTAATCTGAATAAAAGTAAAATGCTTAAGAATGTTTAACATAAAAACTTGCCGAGATATAGTAAATGATTAGGAAGAAAATTGGGAAACTTTATTTACTAGCAACACTCATGATTTCATATGGCTGTCTCATGAGCGGCCACACGCTGGCTACATCTATAGGTACTTAATCTAAGGCAGGCTTCTTACAACATAAAGTGTCAGAATAAATATTATCTCAGTAACAGATTCGAAATAATTCTGAAAATGCGTTTAAAATTATTCCTCATTATTGTTGAATCCATCATTGGATGATATTGGAACAACGTAAATGTGAAACTTTTGATCGGCGACTCATCAATCACCGAAATATTACAAATCATTGTTTTAAACTTACTGTTGAAATCCATTCAGCTAAACTTCGCGTCAGATGATAAGAGACGCCTATAGATATTCGTATCAAGGATATAAAAGATTGTATGGGTCAAAGGTTGTTACAACTTCTTGCAAAATAATACCGACTTCGGAAATCAGACTAGTCGCAGCGCTGAAAAGTAAAGCAAAAGAACGATATACGGATTTAGGGTCATAGCTTACTACAGCCACCCGGCACAAGTAAGAGAGTTGCTCTTTTGGTTAATCCAAAAGATCAATTCTCTAACTTTTTATTTACACTTGTTATACCTATTGAAAAGTTGGTAAAGAACGTCCTAAACATTGAATTTAAAAAAATATGTGGTGTGTTTAAGTTAGCACAACATTTACGTTTTCATCATGTCTATATGTCACCTACCTACATATCACACATTTTGATGTCTATTCAATATATATTTCGATATATTGCAGTATATTGCTATATCCTTATAGGCGAACAACCGCCTTTTTGGCTTCGATTAAACTATAATGTACTTAGTAGGTATGTAGATAACAGACTAATTAATAGAGGTTTTACTTATGTATGTATGTATGTCTCTTCACGCCTAACGGGGTAGGCAGAGTAGTATGGAACGCTAGATATCCCAGTCCTGACACACCGTCCGTGCCTCATCTCCATTCATCATTCTCTTCATAGTTCCTAGGTTTCATTTTCTATTTGTAACTAGGGCACTTTAAGTTTCCAAATATAAAAGCTTAGCTTTAGATACTTATGATCTTACTTAAATTACTGCCTGAATAACGAGCAATCAATTCCGCCTCTTTAAAAAAATACGAGTAAGAATATAAACCTTATCATTTTAATATTGATAGTCAGTAAGTATATACTAAATTACTATTATGAACACATTCTCAAAGGTAAAACGTATAAATAAAAGATTTTAAAAAGATAAAAAGTAACGGGACTATACTACATCATAATACACAACTCTCTTCATAAGTCAGTAACTTGTATAGTGTTTAGTTCCAGTTATATACCTAAAATATATTTTCCCTCAATGATCTCATGTACCTTCGAAGGCAAGAAATCGTTTTATCATCGAAGTTAATAGCATCTAAAATAGATTTCATCGTTACATATAAAACCAGTGTACATATTTACTTGAGCAGAATATCGTCTAAAAATATCGTGAAAGCGTGACAGGAGCTTCGACGGTGGCAGATGATATAGCGGGCCAATAATACGTCATAGAGTAAAGGATGGTTTTCAATAAGCCTTCACTTACTTGGGTTAAGATTTTTGGAGTCCATACAATATTAGTGAGTTGTTTATTTGGTACCAACTTCAGATAAGAGTTTTCCGTATTCAAATCATATGTTTTTTATGCTTATGTAGGTATTTTGTTTTCTTTTGTTATTTTATTTGCACGTGAAACCAATATGTATGATTAAGAACCTTTATCATTCTAAAAAGAATTAATCACTCCTTTTAAAAACGGTAAAACCATGAAATAATATTTATACCTATACACTAAATTAACTAAACAAATGCAATCAATAGTAGATGCAAAATATATTAGAGGCGTTTATTTTTTTGTGGGCAATGTCAGCAAACCCCTCTCCCCTCCAAACCATTATGAATCTTACTCACTACTTAAGTTTATACGATTTCTAGGTAGGTAGTTAAGGCTAATAAATCCGTAAAAATAGTTTTATTTCAAGGCTGATAATATTTGTTTTGTGTTTACGTTAACTCATTGGTTAACTTAATAAGTACTTAGATATGTATTTTTGGGTGACAAACACCTTCTTAGTAATTAAAAAGTAAAACTATTAAAGAGGAAATATACTTACCTATCTTCTACACTTTCATACACCGTTCAAAGCGTAGTTATTATGTACCTAATAAGTTAATAATATTACCTGGAATTATACGTGCTAAATGGTTTATTTACCACACAGATTTACCATGTTGCTTATATATAAATGAGTTGTCTACGTATATGCTTCGATTTAAAAGTGTGATTTTCACGAAATTATTTAAGACAAGATATCAAATAAGTATATAAAAGACAAGATTTATTTCAGAAACATTTTTCAAAAGGTGAAAAACGATGTTGCCCACTATAAATGTGAGTAATTTTATCCGAGACTTCTTTATTTGAAATACCTTTCCACAAAAATACGTTACCAGCGAAATCCATTTAGATGCCTCCTTGTCAGCGAAATATATTGTGTCTTCGTTCAAGTAGTATGCTTTGGCAAAAAGGATGATAATAAGATACCCATGTAAATAAAGGCATCCACGTGATAGTGGGTAAAAGCATAAAACTCGCATCAAATTCACCGCGTAGTCGATTTTCCGGGCTGGAAGTGATACGGTGCGTGTGTATCGATAGCTGAATTGACAACCAGGTACGTAAATATTTAAGTAGTCCATTCACATGGAATCTGTTTTATAACGTGTAACTTAATTGCCCCAAAAAACCGTAATCATAACGTAAATTACTAAAAAGACATATTGAACAAGAAAACATTTTGGTCTCTTTACATAACCTCTCCATTTAAGAAATGAGATTATTTTGGAAACTCGCTCCGTATTCATAGAATCTATATGTAAGTGTATATAAAAAAAAATAATCTAATAAATAAATACTTGTCGTGTCTTCCTGAAACATGAAAAATATTCTACTAAAATATCTGCCGATCTGTGCTTAGCTATAGATAGATAACTATCAAACTTCAAGACGTGCCTTCTATTTTTTCATGATTTTATTTTGCAATAATATAGCTGAAATTTTATCGATATTGAGTATTGAGATCGTTGGTATTGGTCATTTTAATAGTTTTTAACAGAAAACGTAACTTCAATTTTGTTTTTTCACCATAAGTATTCAATAGATATTAGGACTTTTTGAGTTTTATTAATGAATGTTTTCAAAGTTCATGTTTTTTGGATTTCGAAAAGGTTTCGCCTTCTATCGCGATTGAATATCACACGTTTTTTTAGAAAACTTCTCTTACACACGATTACTGACCAACCTTTCACTGCAATCAGGTAAATGGTTATAGAGTCTTCCTGAAACGAGGAAAATGTTCGAGATAATTACCACTAAATGGTATCACTTATCAACGCTAAAACATATATTTTTTCCTCTTTTTAAGATGTTTGGTAATTTTTTCATGTTTGCGCACCTTTTCGTTGCCTATACAATACTATACATACATACTAAAGGTTTAAAGTTCGCCTAATATACCTACTTTTCATGTGCATTTAAGTATATTTACATAAACATTTTAATAATATATTTAAATACTTACCTACTTTTTAACCGAGTTCAAGAAACGAGAAGGTGCTCAATTCGACCGGTATATTATTATTATTTTTTTATGAATGTACGCGAATTTCGCCGATATTTCTGGACCGATTTACGTAATTCTTTTGTTTGATGCGGAATAGTTTCGAATTGGTTCCAATAAAATTTAATTCAGATAGGCCCATCAGTTTTTATTTTATGAGCATTTTTTTATTTACTTTCACCTCAGACTAAAGGAATAAGAATAGACGGCGAGTTGTCATACAGTGAATCCACTGACGTCCTAGATAGTCCTAATGAGACAAGATGACAACAAGTGACAATGACACATTTACTCATCGACGACACAACACAGTTTATTTACTCCTCCGTGGATAACATTTTTTCATTGATTTCGTATAGTCGTGGAATAATTTTGTATCGACACACCTAAACAATATAAATTAGGTAGATATCTAATTGTCACGAAGCTAAGAGAGTCAGATTTTATAAATTTAACAGATGTGAATATTAATCTAATTGGCAATGCAGCAACAAACTAAAAAGTATTAAATAAATATAACTACGTTAAGAAAAACCGACTCCAAAACTGAGAAGTAAAAAATAATAAAGATTTAATTGTAATCATATACCTACTACCTATTATTTATATGTGCTATTTACTTAAAGGTTTGAAGTCGGTGCCAAGCCAAAATCGATAAGGTAGGCATTTCATTGTATTAAAACGTAACTTCACGCCTGTAATCCCCGAAGGGGTAGGCAGAGGTAAATGCATGAATTCAAGCATACATGCAAACACCCACGATTCGCCGGTTACGTTTTGTTTAGTGTATTAATTTGCTCGTATTTATAATAGGTTGGGGAAAAAGTCTTTTCGCATTATAGTATGTATGAACTTGTAATAAAATCTCTTTGGCTGTAGTATTTGTATCTGGCTGGTTTTGGTATCATTGAAAGTTAAAATTTTAAAGAACTTAATTCCAAATTCAAATAAGGCAAATGTGCGATTTTCATTTGTTTTTCGTACTGTCAAGATGAGTGAATCTAATGAAGATATTCGATACATTTTAAAATTTTACTACAAAAAAGGTAAAAATGCAACGCAAGCCGCGAAAAAAATTTGCGAAGTTTATGGACCTAGTGCACTGTCTGTGAGAGTAGCACAAATTTGGTTTAAGCGTTTTCAATCCGGAAATTTTGATGTCAAAGATGCACCTCGCTCTGGTCGGATAAAATGGATGCCATTTTTGAAAAAGTGGAGCAAGATCGACATATCAGTAGTTACGACGTAGCTGAAGAACTGAGAATTGATCACAAAACAGTTTTGGCGCATTTGAAAAAAGCTGGGTACAAAAAAAAGCTCGATATTTGGGTACCTCACGAGCTCACTGAAAGAAACCTAATGAACCGTGTACTCATTTGTGATTCTTTATTACGACGTGATGAAACCGAATCATTTTTGAAGATGCTGATAACTGGTGATAAAAAGTGGATCACGTACTACAAGAACGTGCGAAAAAGGTCGTGGTCAAAGGCCGGTCAGGCTTCACAGACTGTGGCGAAACCCGGGTTAACTCGCAATAAGGTGATGTTGTGTGTGTGGTGGGATTGGAAGGGCATTATTCATTATGAGCTATTACCACCAGGCAGGACTATCGATTCTGAACTCTACTGCGAACAACTGATGAGATTAAAGCAAGAAGTTGAGAGAAAGCGGCCGGAATTGGTCAACAGAAGGGGTGTGGTGTTTCATCATGATAACGCTAGACCTCACACATCTATAGCCACTCAGCAAAAATTAAGAGAGTTTGGCTGGGAGGTGTTAATGCATCCGCCGTATAGTCCTGACCTTGCACCTTCAGATTTCCACCTGTTTCGGTCTCTTCAGAATTCTTTATGCAATGTTAGGTTAACATCACGAGAGGACTGCCAAATCCACTTGTCGCGGTATTTTGATGAGAAGTTCCAAAATTTTTATAGCAATGGGATCATGGCCTACAAGATGGCAAAAGGTTATCGAACAAAATGGTACATACATACTTTAGTTAAATTTAAATAAACTATATTAAAAAATGTTTTGAATTATCTTAAAAAATGCGAAGAAACTTTTTCCCCAACCTTATATATAAGTGATTAAAATATAATTATTTGTTTAAGGCTTGGCACCGACTTCAAACCTTTTAGTAAATAGCACATATAAATAATAAGTAGTAGGTATATAATTACAATTAAATCTTTATCATTTTTTACTTTTCAGTTTTGAAGTCGATTTTTCTTAACGTAGTTATATTTATACTCATACTAGCTGGCCCAGCGAACTTTGTATCGCTTTAAAGTAAAGATTTAAAAATACACTACAGTTTTAGCGAAAGTAACAAACAGGAATTGATTTTCGGCATGGCCTGTCCAGTTTCGGTAATACATCAAAATAAAAAGTGTACGTTATAATGGCGGGAATTTGACATTTGAATTTATAAAATTACTAGCGGCCCGCCCCGGCTTCGCCCGCGCTGCTCTGCTCCTATTAGTCATAGTGTAATGTAAGCTATCCTATCTCTCAAGTTGGATCGAACTGCACATGGTGTGCGAATTTTATTATAATCGGTTAGGTGGTTTAGGAGTCCATTGAGGACAAACATTGTGACACGAGATTTATATATATTAAGATTGATTTTAATTTACGAATTATCAAAAGATACGATTTTTGCGGATACATGTTCTCGACTCAGTTTAATTAATTTTTTACGATCTTTAATTGTAAATAGGTTTCGATCGAGACACCACCACTGTCACCGCTACCACCTCCACCACCGCCACCACCACAAACGTCACCAACGCCAACAACGCCACCACCAACACCAACATCACCAAACACCTATGCCACCAATGCCACCAAAATCACCACCACTTCCACCAAAACCAATTCCTCCAAAACTAACAACACCACCAATGTCACCAACGCCACTAATGCCTCCATCGCGACTAAAAACCACCACCACCATCACCACCAACGCCATCAACACCGCCACCAGATTCACCAACAACATCTACGCCAGAAACGACACCAATGACACCAAATCCACTAACGCCACTAACGCAACTAACGCCACCAACGCCACCACCACCACTAACAACACCACCAATTCCACCAAATACCTAAAAATTTGAGGCGTCTACTTGCTACCATTATTATTATCGAGCAAAAAATATATGAAAAAAAAAACACGTTTATTGTATGCCCCCTTGAACCTCTTAATATTTTAATTTTCTTATTTTTTGTACTAATTTTGTCGTTATAGCGGTAGCAAATATACATAATTTGTGAAAATTTTAGCTTTCTAGCTACCTATAACTGTATATGAGATACAGCCTGGTTACAGACAGACGGACGGACGGACAGACAGACAGCGGAGGATTAGTAATAGGGTCCGTTTTTACCTTTTAGTTACGGAAGCCTAAAAAAGATAGAAGATAGAGAATAGTTTCAAATGAGCATTTATTGAAATGATTAAGTATTCATTACACATTTCTGCACGCACGCGTAAACTTTTCAATCTTTAAAAAAAAAAATAATACACATAATAGTTTATTCATACATTTTAAATAGTTTATGAACGCATGCTTAAATGTCAATCATTTTGACAAAAAAAATTGACAGCTCCGAAACTAAAAAAATTTAGGGAAAATAAAACATTTTTCAAGTATTCGTAAATTTTTCTTATTTTTAAGATGTATTCTGCTATTCTGGGCGGAGACAAATCCAACAAATCAAAAACCATGAAAATTGGTTCAGCAGATCTCGAGTTATAAGTGTTGTAACAAACCCGACTTTGTTTTATATATAGATAATTCTGTACCTACAAAAAGCAAATTATTTTTTCTCTAAGCAGTAGTAGTGGCAGTGCATTGAACACGAGACTTCTATTTTTCTATAACGAAGCATTCGAGACAGTGAATCATAATTTGTCATTTTAATTTATGTTCTATTTTTGAAAAAAATAAAGTTTGCTACATTTCGTGATAAAAATTGTAGAGACAAATACAAAAATTCCTTCGTACTTTGCGTTCTAAAATTACATCCGAAAATGTCGTGTTAACCAAAACCAGACAAAGGCGAACATTTGATATGTAGATCCGCAACAATACATCTGTGTCAACAAACCAAATGTAGATTGTACCTACCAGAATAATCCCGAAGGACAATTTTCATACATACATAACAATTTTTGTAAGAAAATTGTGATCCGTCTAACCAAAGTTGTTGTAGATTACTGTGATTACAATACAAATTGAGTTAAACCTCCTCATCCTCAACTTTCTTGCGAAATATATTTTATCTATACTTCTACACAATTAAATAAAATTGGAGTGTCTGTTTGTAGTATAAATAAATAAATAACCTCTATAAATAAATGACCACTTTTTACTAAATGCATATGTACCTACCTGTGTAGGTATACATGGTACATGTATCAAAATATATATATTTTTAAAGTTTTGTCTGTCTGTCGGTTTGTGCCGGTTAATCTCTGGAACGGCTAGACCGATTTTGACGGGACTTTTACTGGTAGACAGCTGATGCAATAAGGAGTATCTGAGGTTTCTTTTATTTAAGAATTAAATTCTACGCGTACGAAGTCGGGGATACAGCTAGTAATCTACCTATACTAATATTAAGGTAAGGTAAGGTTAGGTAAAGTTTGTAACCTTGATTGTTTGTTTGTAGGGACTAATCTTCGGAAATACTGAACCGATCATGAAAATTCTTTCACAATCAGAAAGCTACACTATTCAGGAGTGCTATATATTTTATTATGGTAGTAATGTAGGTAACATTGCACCCGTGCAAAGCCGGGGCGGGCCGCTAGTTATAATATATATAAATAGGATATCTTTGAAATTGTTCAAAGGATAATGTAGGTAAGCTGATTCACATGCATCTTTGAAGCTGAAGAGACACGAATGATCGATTCGTGTCGGTAGCTTCAAATATCCATTAAACTCTGTTGCTATATTGTCCGAAAATTATATTCTAAAAAATATGCATATTTGAATAATACGTGTGGCCTAAATAATTTTGGAATTTTGCCAGGTATGTGATAAGTTTAACGGCTAAAATTTGGAGTCTAGTAAAATGTAAGTTAAAGTCAAGCTTTCAAGAACTCAGACGTAATGTTACATAATAGAACTGCTTCTAGTGTAAAAATGTTTCAATGGATAAAACGAACCATAGAGTAAGTAAACTACTACGTATGAAACGATCAAATAATTTTTCGTCGAAATTTTTAATTTATGTTAAAAGAACAAATTAATCTAAAGATCCTTCGACACATAATAATTTTTTAAAAACCAATACATACTTACATACCATGTTTAATCCATCTTATGTAGATTTTTTTTTATTGATATTTAACAACTGACCTAAATTGTACAATAATATTAATCTTGATTGACAATCGACATTGAAAATCGCCAGAACACGATAGTGCTGAACACTACAGCCACAAAATGTACAGTCACGTGGACAAATTGCAGACCCCTAGATCTGCAATGTGGCCATCGGTTTTGTGCAGATGTCTACAAGATACAGTATGTTATAATAACTGTGTAAAATAAAAACTGTGTCGCTTATGTAAACATTTTAAAAAGTCCGGTGTGTTTATGAATTGTATTTATCTTCAAGAGACTTAAACCTTGCTTAAACCACAATTCTAGCTAACTTGTATTGCAAATATGAAGAAGCTTTTGAATTAAAGCTCTCACAAAAATAAGTAATATGTTAGCAAAGGTAAGGTTAGTCAAGGTAATTGCTCTTTATTTTAACAATGTTAAGCATGTGTAGTTTTCTTAAATTAAAACAGTGAATATTTTTATTTATGACACATACATAATCTAAGAAAAGTCTTTCTTGTAGTTAGAATCCAGTACATTCTTAGTTTTTTTTAATGTAATGAAAGTGGCAAACAAGTATGCACACATTGATATTAAGTGATGACTGCAGCCTTTAGACACCCACACAAACACCAGAGGTCTAAATGCAGATGCGTTACCACTTCTGGGGCCTAAGGTGTTTTGCCTCTGTGCCGGAAATGACAGGGCTGTACAGTAACACCTGACCGGAATACGATAGTGCTGAACACTACCATTTAGCGGCTAGTATATTAGCCGCGAGCTCAATCACTGGAGCTCTATCACCAGTAGCTTCAGTTTTTCTGTCAATAATTAAAAAATAAACAAAACTACGCTTACATTCAAAGCTCCACATTAGGTATTAAATAAACCTATGTCGTGGATGCCGTTGTACACAACAAATACACAAACACCCAGACCCGAAACAAATATTTGTCCCGGTGCCGGGATCGAACCCGCGACCCTTCGAATCAAACGGTGGTTTCACACCGCTGGACTAACCGGCTCGTCATATTATTATGTCAATGGTTGACCTGCAATGATTTAGGACCTAAAAATATAACTGGCGATGCAAAGGTGGAAAAATATGCATGTCAATAGTTGCAGCCCAATTATCATTCACCATCAACAATTTTATCTATACATCTATATAAATAAATAAAATTGGAATCTCTGTTTGTAATATTAAAATAACCGCTTTTCACCAAATGCATATGTATGTATACCAACAACAACATTTTTTACAATTTTTGTCTGTCTGTCTGTCTGTTTGGCGGGGCTAATCTTGGGAACGGCTGGGCCGATTTTGACGGGACTTCCACGTGTAGGTAGCTGATGTAATAAGGAGTAACTTAGGCTACTTTTATCTCCATACACATGTATGTATGTATATGTATGTATGTAGAATAGAATAGAATAGAATAGAATATTCTTTATTGTACACCAATAATTTTTACAAAAATAAAATTAGAAGCATAGCAAATAGGCAATACAACCAGGCGGTCTTATCGCTTAAAGCGATCTCTTCCAAACTACCTGTAGGTGGAAGGAGACTTTTGATTTAGTTAAGACGGTAGGGGTGTACAGGTTACTTAAATAAATAATACGTACAGTAATTAAATAATAAAATAAAAAGTATAAACATATATAGATAAACAACATTGGATAGATATATACATAATAATACAGCAATATTATAGGTCATTAAGAGCAATACTAATTTTTAGCGAGGTAGTACTCATTGAGCTGTTTTTTGAAAGACTCAAGAGTCTGAGCTTGACGAATTTTTAACGGCAAGGTATTCCACAATCGCACTGCCGTAACTGTGAAAGAATTGGAAATAAAGGAAGAGGAGTGTAGAGGTATTTGAAGAAGAAGATTTTCTGTAGATCGGAGGGAGAGGGAATTTGTATGACAAAGGAAATTGAAGCGACTTTTGAGGTAATCGGGGGTACGAGGTAGGAATAGTAGACAGTAAAGAAGAGAGAGAATGTGAGTATTCCTGCGAAGGGATATAGGAAGCCACTTGAGCTCAGCTCGAAATTTAGAAACGTGGTCATATTTGCGCAAGCCAAATATGAACCGTATGCAAAGGTTTTGGAGTCGCTCAAGTTTATTTAGTTGCTCCTGTGTAAGGTCGAGATAAGATATGTCAGCGTAGTCTAATATAGGGAGTAGTATAGATCGAGCAAGCGCAACCTTAGTGGAGGTAGGCAAAAAGTTTTGCAATCGTCTAAGAGAGCCGATCGCTCCGAAGATTTTCCTACTAACTTCGGATATCTGCGGAGTCCAAGTAAGACACCTATCGATGATCACGCCGAGGTCCTTAACTTTATCACAAAAAGGTATTGGCGTACCGTTAAGGATGACTTGAGGTATTGTAGTCCAGTCAATTTTGGACAGCATCCGAGTGTACATACCTACATACAAATAAGTAGAATAGGAGTGTATCCGACTTTGACGGGACTTCCACGGATAGGTAGCTGATGTAATAAGGAGTATCTTAGGCTATTTTTATATCCATACAACCATGCATACCTGCATACATTCTACATACAAATAAATAGAATTTGAGTGTCTTCGATTTTGACGGGACTTTCAGTGGCAGATAGCTGATGTAATAAGGAGTACCTTAGGCTACTTTTATACTAGCTGCGCCCACGACTTCGTCCGGGTAGATACTGAACAATCATATTTTTTCTCACGTGGACAAAGTCGCGGGCACACCTAGTGCTGAATAAAAATAAACCTGATCTATGGGAGCAGGCGACTGATCAGTTTCAGCGCCTCGACTTCATTAGGTTAGATAGAAAGATACCTTCATGATAGGTTTTAGGGTTCCGTAGCCTACAACAATAAGGGTTCCCCTTATAGTTTCGCCATGTCCGTCCGTCTGTCCTTGGACATTATAACGAATTAAACAGGAAAACTAAACAGATTAGTAGGCTCCACAAGTTTACAAGTAATAGTCGCTCTACTTATAAAAAGTACCTACTTACTTGGAAAATGGAACCCTACATTGCGCGTGGTCCGACACGCACTTGCTCGGTTTTTAAAGTTATTAAGTGAGTTGTTCGTGTTAATTATTGACAGGTTACGAGTTATTAAATACTGATGATAGCCGATATACCTATAGAAAAACATATGTGTAAAATTAAGTGGCGTTAATTAAAAGTTTTCTGTCTTTTAAGGAACTTTTTGGGCGCAGCCTCGGCGAAGCGTAATAAATATGCTCCGACATAATTTATATACTATTTATTTAAATGTGAACTAGCCAGCTGATATAAAAAGTTACTGTGCTTCTGAATGTCCACTCATCACGCTATCGGTGTAAGTTCTGTTGATTATGAAAGCATCGTTAAAGTTAGCCATGTGCAAGAAAGATTACTTTAAAGTACCTACTACACTTTTCAAGACCAACTTCTACTTTTTCGATTTCCCCCATCTCTACTATAAATAAAAATGGCGTGTGTGCAATAAAAAACTGAGGATTTTTTATTGACCACATGACGCCAGTTCAATGATCGGCAAAATGATTTACAACAACTCCTTATAAACTTTTAAAATGTTAAAAGATGAACGTTAAAAGTGATTTATTTGAAAAAATCACATCACGTTCTTAATATGGGTAACAGACAGCGTAATATGTCGATATTGAAAATGTGATTTATTTGTTCGATGGATACATACATTATATTATTGTTGAATATTTTTTGCTGATGTTAACACCATGTGCACTCCTCGCACTTTGAGAAGTGTTTGCATTTTTTTAGATTTGGTTACTTAGTGAACGGTTCAAAGGAACGAAACGTTCTGAGTAATATTTCCTTGAGTTCGAATATGGCGTGGGAAAGTTGTTTTAGGCTAGATTCGAAAAGCCAAAATTTGAATTTTAAATAATGGGAATGTTGAATAGGTACGAAGTTACTACTTGTTATCATTTAAAATGAAGACGAGTTATAAATGGGATATAAAGATACAAAAAATATGAGAATTTGAGTCGAATCGTTCAAGATAAAAGAATGACGAAAACTGTGTAAAATAATCGGTGTAGGGATTGATCCCTGAGCTCCCAAATATGAGAAATGAGAAAAACTATGATTTTACTCAAAGTTTACACGGCGAAACACGCCTTCTCTTTACTTCAAGAACAAAGATATTTCTTTAAGCATGATAAATACATTCAATTAATATAAATAAACATTTCACACACTACTTAGCGGTTAGGATACATAATATAAACAATTTATGTTATGTTAATCATTAGGTATATTAATACGTGAAAGAAATATGTTGTACATATCCCTTTTACGGCACTTGTGCGGTCGGAAGAGTATGTTTGACACAGTTTAAGCACAGTAGTGGAAATAATTAGTTTATAAGGAGAAGGAATACCTACAGCAAACTATTTTTTGTATATAAATTACCAACTCATTAAAATTGGAAAAAAAAAAACGTTAAGTAGGTACACACCCTACTTTGCGTTTGACACTCGTCAATAAGTCAAACCATACATAATAGGCTCAGGTATGTGCTGTCAGTGTACCATCCTGTGGTAAAACGGTTTCACAGAACAAATTAGAGATTATAATATATTCAGACTTAGATAGAATTCTTGTGTTGCAGTCGAATTTCAGGCGATCACTATATATTATTAAATTACTCACTCAATTAGCTCACACTTTGGTGAAGTGTTACTGTACCAAAAAGTAAAGATTATCAAACTGGTTCGTTACAACATTAAAATTTATACATAACATCAGTCAACATTAGTCATATCAGGGAACTGGTCGCTTGACTACATGCGCATCGTATGCGGTGATAATAAAAGCTATATTTGATTTATTTTAAACAAGTGTAGTTCGCTTACTGTACAAATACACGACTCGTATAATGATTAAGGGTAGAATTTGTCCGGCGATATCTATTATATATATATTTTTAGAACGTTCTACTTATAATAGGTAGCTACCTATATTTTATATTGGCAATATGGCCGCCACCCTGTTGTACACTCAGATGTGCGACTGCTACGCATCTGTATCAATTAGTGCCGACACGATATGCAAATGTTTATTGCGTCAATGGAGGAACATATTTTAAAAGGTTTAGTATCTTAAAAAATATTTTATTTCGAGTAATTTACATTCAAACTCATCAATTGCAAGATATCAGACAACTTTATTTTTTGTTTCCTACTCAAATACAATTTTTTACTTTTTTTACGAGGACATGTGCCAATGATACTAATATGTTAATGAATTTAATTAACCGTTGATTTTTTTAATAATTTTATTTTTCGACGACCCACTTGGTTCAGCGGTTTGCGATGGGCGCTTGATCCAAGAATAACGGGTCGAACCTGACGACTAATATAACAGTCTTTAGATATTTTGTTTCGCGTGTTTGTGAGTGATGTGAGTAGTGTGTGTATAATGAATTTGGGCGTTCATTTATTTGCCTTTACTTTTAAACTATTTAAAAGTACTCACTTTAACAGGGTTAGTAAATAATTACGTCTAACAGTTAATTTTTCTATTTCATTAAATTTTTTGCAAATCATTATATAATTATGATATCAGGCGCTCCACACTCGCTGCCAACCCCGTTAGGGACTTGGCGTGAAGATACTACATAGGACATACCTACATACCGTATAATTAATTCATTACAACAATCGTTACATACCTATTTAACAATAAATTACTCTGTGCTATAGTGCAATTTATGGATGAAAAAATTTAAGAAAGTAGCCTGGAGTCGTACTTATCTTCACTAGGGTTTCCGTTGTAATTTATATGAAACGGATCCCTAGGTGTGTGTGATGTGTATGGTGGCTTATAGGGTACTGGAAAACATCGGTAGGTAAATCATAGGCAAGCAGGTTCTACTCGTTGCATCTTTCGCGCTGTAAATTTTCTATAATCACAATTATTTTCTTATTCTCGTTTATTTCAATTCTTCACAAAGTACTCTAAAGAAATGGATTCTGTTGTGCCAGATACAAAATATCATAAATTACAAATATTTTGCGATTCACGCAAGCTCTTACGTTTTGTTTTGGTGGGATGATGATATCCGATTAGCCGAGAGTGGGGTGTAAATCAAGACAGACAACATCACGTTTCTACTTAGCTCATACAAACTCTGATATGTTTTATGTGCTCGGTACAGCGACACTTTATTGTCGAGCCAGTTGGTCCAGCGGGTTTGGTCTTCGTGACAAATATTTATATGGCCTACAGATATTGGTTTTCGGTCTGGATGTTTACGTATGTGTTGTGTGAACAACGACCCCACCGCGGACACTCCGCCAAAATTCCATACAAACGCTTAATTTGGTCTCTATTACACAGACATCAATCAGTGACGTGTATTTACACGTGCACCTGCGTGCGTAGCACGTAGAAAATACCAACCGTCGCCCATAAGAGGGGAGGAGATTGGGTGAGGCGGGGAAATCGGGCGGGACGTCTAAGTGTCCATTCTATACGTAGTATTATTACATATTCTCTGCCACGACACAGATTTACACCTAGTGTGGGACTGTGAGTGTAAGCAGATTTATTTTATTTGTTATTTTTGATGCCACCACAATCTCATTGCATTTTATGCCGGAACTAAAATTCGTTGATTGATAGGTCACTCATAAATATAGATATATGCACTGTATTAAAGTCGACGAAAACATTTCGGTCGGTCGGGTTTGTGCATAAAGTTTTGTTCATAAAATTTTAGAATCTTCCTTCCTCTGGATCGAGGTCGATGCACGGCTGATGGTACTGGTACCTAGATAATATACCTCAAGTATTTACGTTTGTTACTTACAAAATTTACAATCCGTTAATAAAAAAAATATTTATGTAAATAAACACTTGTTCAGGTTTAATTTATCTTATTATACGTAACTTCACGCCTGTAATCCCCGAAGGGGTAGGCAGAGGTAAATGCATGCATTCAAGCATACATGCAAACACCCACGATTCGCCGGTTACGTTTTGGCCCATGTAACAGGTGGCGAGCCTGTTGACATCTCCGGGCACATTACCAAACTTTGAGGTACTGGGAAATTTCCAGAAAATGGAAAAATCCCAATAGACCCAGAGATAAAGGCTTTTTCACCATTATGTCTGATAACCCCCTACCCGGGAATCGAACCCAGGACCTCAGCGTAGTAGTAGTGGCCTGCTACCACTAGTATACCGAGGCATCTTATTATAGAAGGAGATATATCTAATTTTGTCATTTTTTAGGGTTTGGTCTGTGTATCTGTCCATCTGTAATAGGCAGTTATTTTCAAAGCTACAGGCTGATTGGGTTTAAATTTGGTAAACATGTGTAAATCAGTGATTTAAACGTGAGAGTACCTATAATGTAAATTAATGTATTTTACACATGGGTTCCAGCTTTATAATGTAGATAGTTCAAAAACCCCCAACAAAGTATTTTGCGTGATATATTTTCTAACAAAAAATCTTGTTGGATATCAAATTAACCAATTTTTTTTTGTCAGATTGGGGCGTCATTTGTCTGAAATAAATAAATAAATATTGTTTGATTAACCTTTGATCATGGTAGGACTCAGTCATAATCTTGGAATCTTAAAGGTGTTTGAAGGTTCAAAGTGGTTAGTTTTTTTTCAATGATTATTGACATCATCAGTAGGAGTGATTAGTAGGAATAATACATAGCTATATATCTTCTCATCTTCACCTTATTATAATTTTAAACCAATACTGTCGTGTAAATTCAGCCAATATCATTAATCTTTGGCATAGATATCTAATAATTATATTTCTATCCAATTACTGCCGAAAACATACTTTACATCTATAATCAACCTAGTTAGTACACCGTGGAGATATTTTATCGAATATTGTGAAGATAATACCTACTTGATTTTATATAAAAGTAACACTATTATATGTATTCTCGACACCGAAAGTGTGAGTTTCGAATAGACTTTAGCAAATAATGAAAATATAAGCCTCCAATTAATTCTACAAAATCTGTCATATTATTATACATTTATAGAAATATATTAAGCATTTTCTTTTACTGAACAGACAAATTATAAGAAACAACGGACAAAAAAGAGAAAATTTTACAAACTATTCAATCGAAATTTTTCTTTTCACTTAAAAAAATTTCCTGTGAAGATTCAATAAGCTTTTCACGCACCAATATTCGTAAATAATCCACAAAAACCTTACACATCAAACGCAACTGTTCCATACGCCAAATCAATAAAATTGTTGATTAATTAATTACTGTAACAAAGGCTTAATACGAGGTCGAGGCCTGAGGCTTCAATGCACCGTCACGCCGATAGCGGCTAACTTAGCTCACTTAAATTACTGAGATAAGAGCCATCTTTTTAGGTCAGTTCCTCCTATTTCATGCTTTGTGGAGCTTATGTTATGCTACAACGTGCCTATCACGGTGTCAGAGCACAATATGTTACACGTATCTGTAACTATAGTAAAGGTTTAACCGTTCGACATTGTTGTAGGAACAATAACCAACATAGGCCTTATATGAATGTGAGACTATCTTTAGTCGGTACCTTTGAATATACTCGTACTTATTGAAGCAAACAAGGTTATAATTAGAGATGCGCCGAATATTCGGTTCGTATTCGGTATTCGGCATATTCGGCATCATTTTCACTATACGTATTCGGCCGAATTATTCGGTATCGATGCCGAATATATTCGGTTCAAATATTTCTATTTTATTGGCTACACGACACGGTATCTACATACTTTACTTCAAGATAAAAAAATCTCATGTTATTTTATAAGTCAAAAAAATCCTATGAAGAATGTGTTGAATTAAGCGAATACAATAAAACCAATAAATTACACTTAGGTAACTGCCTCGGTAGCCTAGTGGTAGCAGGCCACTACTACTACGCTGAGGTCCTGGGTTCGACTCCCGGGTAGGGGGTTATCAGAGATCATTATCTCTGATAACCCCCTACTTGCTTTACACCATTGTGTAAAGTCCTTTATCTCTGCTTCTATTGGGTTTTTCCATTTTCTGGAAATTTCCAAGTACCTCGAAGTTTGGTAATGTGCCCGGAGATGTCAACAGGCTCGCCATCTGTTACATGGGCCAAAACGTAACAGGCAGATCGTGGGTGTTTGCGTGTATGCTTGAATGCATACATTTACCTCTGCCTACCCCTTCGGGGATGACAGGCGTAAAGTAACGTTATATTAAATTTCAAATCAACATTTATTTTGAAACCTCAAATCAACATATTCTTAACCTGTAGCCCTGTAGTTAGGTTACATGCAGTCAACATTTTATTGTAAACCTTAAATCAGCTTTTATTTTTCAACTTTTATATTTAAACATAAATTAAAATCAAGCTATCCCGAGCCATCCCAGTCTACTCTCAGTACTACCACAAAATAAAATACCTTTTTATTTTGTGGGACTGGGTATTTTATTTTGTGGTACTGAAGCGTGTATGGCCCCGCGGCTGGTGTGGATCGCAAGTGATCTGCTCGTTTGAGCGATACGGGCGCGGTCGGATGCGTGATGGGTGTCCGCTAGTGGTAAGTTAAAATGCGCGTTTCCATGCTTCGGAGGGCACGTTAAGCCGTCGGTCCCGGTTGCTATCGATAGATAGCAGTCTTTAAACCTTGTCGGCAACCTTATTCGCGGTTTGAAAATATCCGACAGCGGGTTGGCTACTAACCTTTACCTCCACCAACCCGCATTGGAGCAGCGTGGTGGAGTAAGCTACAGGCCTCCCTTAAAGAAGGGGAGAGACTCGTGCCCAGCAGTGGGACGTGTCCAGGGTTGCCATTATTATTACTATTATTTATGGTACTATCGTCCCCACCGAGCGCATCATGAACGCACACCACACACTGAGGTGCCTTAGAGCTCGCGCGCTTTACCACCGCCGCAAGGCTCGGCTCCGAGGCATGATCGGCCGAGGCACCGTGCGCCCGCACGACCATGATGCACGTCCACACTGACTGTCACTGACCAAGTATTTCGCTCACGAGGCTGCCTCGCCCAAGCATGCGGCCGGTGGAGACGCGACTATTTAGCAAGCAGCGACACGTTTGAACCGCGTTTACGCGGCAAAACAGTGAAATGGTAAACCGAATAATTCGGCCGAATATTCGGTTCGGTATAGGTTAAACCGAATAATATTCGGTATTCGGTTATTCGGTGAAACCACTATTCGGCGCATCACTAGTTATAATGGTTTAAATTCTTGGGTAGTACGCAAATATAATTGTACCTGTAATGAAACTTTTTTTTTTATGTAAAGGAAGTGGCAAACAAGTATGCAGTTCACATTGATGTTAAGTGATGACTGCAGCCTATAGACATCTACACAAAGATCGAGGTCAAAATGCAGATGCGTTACCACTCCTGAGGCCTAAGGTGTTATGCTTCTGTGCCGGAAATTACAGGGCCGTACATTACCACCTGACCGGAACACGATAGTGCTAAACACAACCATTTAGCGGGAAGTATATTAGGTAATGCGGTGGTGCCTACGCCCGCGAGCTCCGTCACTAGAGCTCTACCACCAGTAAATACTACACCATTATTGAGACAGTGACGCCATTACAATAGCATATTTGAAAGATTATGTAAAATTCTTACCGTAAGTGTACAATGGTGGTACGCGATACTTGACAGCGGCCGTGCATGCTATGGCACCGGTGCCGCCGCCCAGCTGCAGGCCGTGCGACAGCACCTGCACCAGCGTGCCAACCACGGTGATCGTCCATCCCCATCCCCCCTCGGGATAGTACCGCCGCGCGAGAGTGAGAGCCGCGCGCGCTCGTAGCGCCGCCGCTGTTTCAGCACCCACTGTCGCACCAGCGCTAGCGCACCTAACACATCATACACTTTAAAATAAAGCCAACAAACCTATGTACTGCGCACATACATGCCAGTACATAAGTCGTTAGCTCAACAAACGCACTAACCGACGGAATTGAGTCACTTCACGAGCAGCCTCGTATCCCACACTTTTTGATCGACCGCGCTCTGCGTACTTGCTCTGCTTGTCCGGGAGATTTGAACGAGACACTCCACACGTACACAACAAGTATTCGGCGCGCAGCCTGGGCGCGGGCCTTGGCTTTGGCACACAACGCTGCCGACAATCGCACTCCGGAGTCCTCCAGGAGAGTAAGCGTTCCAGTAAGGTCCTTCGGCGTGCCGAGTTCGCTTTTCTGTCGGTCGTGTGCCTTTGGCCCACGTCCAGAGGGAATGACGAGCTCCGATCGGCCTCCTGCGACCCGAGCGCAATATGATTATTACCATAAGTAATTTTTCTTTGTGTCTTGCCATTCTTGCGCGCGACGATCGAAATGAAATTATTGGTAATAGGCAGACCATTTTTATCCTTGTACGGTGACTCGTTTTTCGAGGGCAAACCATTCTTTATTTTCTTGACATCGACGTGAAGGGATTTCCAAGTGGCTATAACTTCTTCGCGAGCAGGCGTGTCACTGAAATTTAGGGCAGTGTTGGAGTCCGGTGTTTTTTTCGCCAAAGGTGGCGTGGGCTCAGGGTTTTCAGCGACCGTGTCCCTCAGTCGTGTGGGCAAGCTGTCACACCGGCGAAGCGTCATTGTCATTCAAATTAGGCGGTCGCATTTTTAAACACCGACGCTTTGATGATCCCATTCACGGTTCGCACATATCTCACTGTGTTTTAGATTGTCATCTGAAAGAAAGAGAAAAAAATAATGTATTTAATAAAAACAAAATTTATTAAAGACAAAATGGAATGAAAGGAATTGAAGCTGTGACCTCAGAATAATCTGAGGATCATTAAGGGTGGGTTACAGGAGACCTTAACGATATTTATAAACTGCTAAGTCGGTTGTATAGCTATTATTGAAAATATGACAATTATTTCAAGATATTTCATGATTCTGAAGGGACTATCATCTATAAATTTTCTACGGTTATAAACATTGGATCAAATCCTGTTTAAAGGGTATTCATAGTTCGATTAATTTGGAGGTGATGTAAAATTCTATGAATAATTCATCTTTTCTAATGGTAGGTAATACTAAATGATACTTATGTAAATTGTGTTTAGGGAAGATGTAAGCAGTAATACGTTGAGCCGTAAGATCGAGGGAGATCCAGTAAAGAAAATATTCTGTACGTAGCATAGATAATCTTTACCTTGAACTGATTTATGGTTTTGGTTTTACGGTGTTTGTACAAATAATCCACAGTTTTATGTGTGAGACAATCTCCTTGTTTTGTAACCTCAGAAATGAATGAGAAAATACTGATACATTTACGAACAAAATAACAGAGTATCCAATAAAAAAAAATAATCGGTGTTAGTCGTCATCAGTGTAAGACTCGTAACGAATTATTATAAAGGTAAAAATAGTCGCAATATTAATAGAATAGAAAGAGAAACGGTCAACAAGAAACTCGACTTTAACGAGATAATTTATTTTACACTAGCTGTTCCCGCTACTTCGTCCGCGTGAGAATTTATGATTGTTCAGTATTTATCCAGACGAAGCCTAAGTTACTCCTTATTACATAAGCTATCTGCCAGTGAAAGTCCCGTCAAAATAAGTCGAGCCGTTCCCGAGATTAGCGGGAACAAACAAACAGACAGACAGACAAAAATTGTAAAAAAAAATCTTTTGGTATACGTACCGTGTATACATATGCATTTAGGAAAAAGCTGTTATTTTTATATTACAAACAGACACTCCAATTTTATTTATTTGTATAGATGTATAGATTTAGCTGATTATAATTTTTTGTCGATGTATCCTTTTCTGTGTACAATAAAGAGTACCTACTCATCTTATAAAAAAAATAACAACGCGGGATGGGCAGCAGCATCCCGCGATATAGCTACCCCCACTGCGATCGCCAATCCGCCTGCCAAGCGTGGTGTGGCATATTCTCCCCTAATTATGCACAACACTTTTGTGGGCGTTTTTGGGGAAGGCTGTGTCCAGTAGAAAACGTCTTTCAACTGGAGTGAGGATGACGTGGCTGATCAATAATATGTTTGTTAATGTTTAAGTAACATAAGATCTTAGTAGCCAGTTTTTGCCTGCCTGTTTGCACCATCATAACATTAAAATGGTTTCCGTTCTAGTTGAACAGATAGGCACATATAGTTTCCAAATGGTGGATGCCACTAAAAATTCTCCTTATTCTACGAGTACATACATCTTTCTACTTTCGTATCTGGTGATATTTCCTGGGGCGCAGGTCTAAAAATAGTTACATAATAGTAAAGGAAATTAATAGTTACCTTCCTTAATGTTTAGTACCTAATTCACGTATCTATCTAAATCTGATGTGATGACAATGCAATGCTTACTACAATTCGAACCTCATTTAAACTATATCAGGAATCATGTGATTCCGATCTGATAATGATCAAAGAAAGCTTATTAAGTAAAACCGTTCTGGTAAAACTTTACGCAAGAACACCCCAGAATTATCATGTTTAAAGGTAAATGCATGCGTTCATGAATACTTTAAAACGCCCACCATTTGCTTGGGCGAGCATATTGACATATACAGGCACATTGCAAACGGTAGTATAAAAAATTCAAAAGTCAAAATTAGGTAGCTCCAGAGTTCGAATACATTAAAAAATCATACCAGTAGTAGCTAGGTGCTAGACCTTTGATGCAGTTAAAGTTAAGCACAATGGTAAAGTCAAATTCCATCCAATGCCTTTTTTATATCCACTCACTGGTAGTTACATAAAAAGTTATACACGTTATACATTATAAAATAACACTTCTGCGGCTGTACGGTAAAATTCTAACAATACAGGAACGATATAAGCTCCAGTATTCTCTATTTTATATCCACGTTGAAAGTATTTTATACGTTGAAACTACCTATGAGCATAACCAACCTCTGCAAGCCTGAAAAACACGAGGACATAGCATGTTACACTAGTTGCTGCTAAATAATTCATTCTACGTTATGTTCTGTTTTCATTTTAAACTGAATACAGTCGTATGAAGCTTTGGATGTTTTCTATCAAAGATATTACTAGAAATTTCATAGCATAGTTTTTTATGTTCTGTCTGTCTGTCATTTGTGTATGCTATATTTATTTACAATTCATTAATACTATTACAACATAATGTTACAGAAGAGAAATAGGTATACTTCTTCTCTATATACTTAGATGTACTCGTACTTATTCTCTTCTAGGATTGCTCACTTCCCTTCAAAATGGTCGAGGAGAACAATGGCTGCCACATGCGTTTTACTCGTTAACGGCTGGTCTGTTATGATTTGCGGGTGTTATTTTCTATCACGATATTAAGCTGTGGATGGGTAATTGCGTATGTGTTCGTATGTAAATATTTTATGCCATGGACGTTCACATTATCTTTATACTATTTTAATTTTAATTCTATTTAATAATTTATGTATTCAGTCTACTGCTTTGACAAAAGAGTAACACGCTGAGTTTGTTGGGTATAGGTCGCGCCACGTAAAAAGAACGCTGGAAGAAAGTAGAAGGGATGTGTTCGCGCATCGGTACACTCGCGCACGAAAGTACTAGCCCTATTGGTTTATTTTTGATCTAGCTTTCGCTTGCGGTTTCGTGTATTGGTAGGCAGATTGAAAACTATATAACATAATATAACATAAAATGAAATAAAAACACATGACGCGCAGCTTGACCGCCAGCGTTCTTTTTACGTGGCGCGACCTATAGCGGTGTTCTTCTCAGTAGTGTCGGCACTTGGAACTCGGCTAAATGAATGACTATGACTATGACAAACAATTTTTTATTTTTCTTCTATGAAGGAATTGAAAAAAATTGATGATTTTGGTATATGTACCAAAATCATCAAAATTTTCGGTCACTTAACATCAATGTGAACTGAATGCTTGTTTGCCACTTCCATTACATTTAAAAAAGTGACATATTTATCCACTATTTATTGCTTATACAATAGTTCTCGTAATAGTTGTTCGACAGCTAGTCAAAAACAGAGATCCCAAGACGTGCGTTGCGGCGTGAGCGGTCAAACTTTTTTATAAGCATCATAATAGAATTATGAGCCACACATATCCTAACCTAATCGAAATATGGTACAGCTGAACGCTACTAGATCCACCGCTGGAAATCCAACATAACTCATACTAGTCAAGTATCCCCATGCAAAGGTCTCTTAGGAGTGGCAACAAAGTTATCTCATCTTTGGGTTAAATGTCCAAATTATATTACATGAGGCGCCGTGAAAGATGTATACCTACCATATTCTTATGGAATGTTCACGAAACGAGTCTCAACTTAACACTGACTCTTTTTCTTTTCTTTTTACTCTTTGTTATCAGTTTGTAAAGGGGAAATGAGACATTCTACTGATATACTTTTTACATTAGTTTATTACATTAGCTTTATCTTAGAGATATTCTTGACTTTACATATATTTTTTATCTTGTTAAACATGTATATCAATTGTTATTCACTTTAATTTATTTTGTTTGTTTTTGACGTGTCATAAGAGGTGCCTGTCACCTAAATGAATAAATGAGTTTCTGATTCTGATTCATGTAATATTAGGTTGGGGAAAAAGTTTCTTCGCATTTTTTAATATAGTTTATTTAAATTTAACTAAAGTATGTATGTACCATTTTGTTCGATAACCTTTTGCCATCTTGTAGGTAGGGACATGATCCCATTGCTATAAAAATTTTGGGACTTCTCATCAAAATACCGCGACAAGGGGATTTGGCAGTCCTCTCGTGATGTTAACCTAACATTGCATAAAGAATTCTGAAGAGACCGAAACAGGTGGAAATCTGAAGGTGCAAGGTCAGGACTATACGGCGGATGCATTAACACCTCCCAGCCAAACTCTCTTAATTTTTGCTGAGTGGCTATAGATGTGTGAGGTCTAGCGTTATCATGATGAAACACCACACCCCTTCTGTTGATCAATTCCGGCCGCTTTCTCTCAACTTCTTGCTTTCATCTTATCAGTTCTTTGCAGAAGAGTTCAGAATCGATAGTCCTGCCTGGTGGTAATAGCTCATAATGAATAATGCCCTTCCAATCCCACCACACACACAACATCACCTTATTGCGAGTTAACCCGGGTTTCGCCACAGTCTGTGAAGCCTGACCGGATTTTGACCACGACCTTTTTCGCACGTTCTTGTCGTACGTGATCCACTTTTCATCACCAGTTATCAGCTTCTTCAAAAATGATTCGGTTTCATTACGTCGTAATAAAAAATAGGTTTCTTTCAGTGAGCTTGTGAGGTACCCAAATATCGAGCTTTTTTTTGTACCCAGCTTTTTTCAAATGCGCCAAAACTGTTTTGTGATCAATTCTCAGTTCTTCAGCTACGTCTTAACTACTGATATGTCGATCTTGCTTCACTTTATCAAAAATGGCATCCATTTTATCCGCAATAGGGCGACCAGAGCGAGGTGCATCTTTCACATCAAAATTTCCGGATTGAAAACGCTTAAACCAAATTTGTGCTACTCTTACAGACACTGCACTAGGTCCATAAACATCGCAAATTTTTTTCGCGGCTTGCGTTGCATTTTTACCTTTTTTGTAGTAAAATTTTAAAATGTATCGAATTTCTTCATTAGATTCACTCATCTTGACAGTACGAAAAACAAATGAAAATCACACATTTGCCTAATTTGAATTTGGAATTATGTTCTTTAAAATTTTAACTTTCAATGATACCAAAACCAGCCAGATACAAATACTACAGCCAAAGAGATTTTATTACAAGTTCATACATACTATAATGCGTAAAGACTTTTTCCCCAACCTATTATTATGCCTAGAACGAATCAAAATTGCGGTATTAGTAATACTATCTTATTCATCATATGACTGTCTGAATGCTAAGATTGTATAAATTTATTCTTACAGGCCTTTTCATTATTTATAATTCGAATCGAATCATATACAGGTTTTCGAATTATATCTCGCCAACTTGTGAATATAGGCCAATATATTTTGCAAATTAATTCCGCCCTGGCACCAAATAACCTCAACATATCAATAAAGTAAATTAATGGCAAGAAATACTTTTGTATGTATTACCGCATGCACTTTTGTATACTTTAAAAACAACGTAAAAATCTTTTCTGACAACTTTACGACGAGATATTTCGCGTAAGTGATGTTGTGTTTGCACAAACACAAATACAACTTTTAGCAAGAGATTAAATTGATTGAAATATAGAAGTTTACGAATAAAACGTGATTTTTTACGTGTCGGAGCTTGAACGAAAATATAATTGGACAGTCTGAAGTACAAATGTCCGTGAACCAGACTAGAAGTAACAAATTGGTCGAAGACGAAATATGAGAGCTCTTATTCCTGTGAAGATGCACGAGAACAATATATCAAGACTCTTTGTTATTATCGATTTATATTAAATATTTTTTATAATATAATCCTAGAGCTGTCTCAAATAATTGGTAAAAACATGTAGGTAAATTAATTTCCTTTTTATTTATAAAAGGGACATTTGGTCGAAGTGAAATACTGAAATCAGAAAATAACTGTTTATATAAAAACGAAATTCGACAGGTCAGAAAATCAAGCAGATTCATCAGTTCCTATAAATACAATACATATTTCTCGTTATCTGTGAATGTATATGATGGTATATATAAAAGTCTGGTGGATATTCAGCTGCGCCGACTTAGACTAGTGTACATGTACTCGTAATATTATTTCGATATTACGATTATCTATGTTTCAGTCTAGTGTCTGAAAATACTTTATCAACTTTTAACCCCGAAATCATCTCTTACCAAATTTGCATTTACTCGTAGTATCGCCAACATCTAAGTACATGTGTGAAATCTTTTGATGCGACGTGCTGTATAATATTTGATAAGAGCATATTTGCTATCTTTTATGTTCATTGTATGTAATCAACACGTATTCATATCTATCTTGGTACTTTAAAAAAAAACTTACTTAGAGGTATAACAGATCGAAATCATGGTTTTCTTAACGAAAGAAAAATGAGTTGTGAATTTTCAGAGCGTATTTGATAAATTTACCGCAGAATAACGATATTATAGACTTGTTGTAAGCTTTTGTCTTTGGGGAAGGCTTTGTCCACAGCTGGACAAAGCCTGTCTTTCGGCTAGAGTGATGAATATTATACGTATTACAATAATGGTACTTAATAATTATCATTATTTGTCATAAAATATGTCTAATTAATTATTAATCTTTACTAGCTGACCCGACGAACTTCGTATCGCCTTAAAAAAACAATGTTAGAATATCGAAAAAAAATATTGTTGTGAATCATATTCATCATCAATATACATATTATGTTGGTCGATTCTAAGACCAACCCTAAAGGCACGCAAAATTTCATGAGAATCGGTTCATCAATTTCGGAGGAGTACATACGCTTATTAATATTGTGACACGAAAATTGTATATATTTATAAAGAGATTAACACATATTTACTAGTGATGGTTGTTGTTTACAGATTCTATGAAGTTCCCGAGCAGCTCGATTGTGTAGGCATCACCGCATTACATAATCTATCTACTCTCAAATGGTAGGTAAAGGTGCAATTCCGTGGGTCGCGATCGATCGCGCGGCCGATGACGTCATCGGCCGCGCGCGACTATAGTTGCAGTATGAAAATGTATGGAACCAATTCCGCGGCTCGCGACAGACGCGCGCGGCCAATGACTGACGCGAGCCGCGCGCGGCCGATGACGTCAGAAACGTCATGGATATCATGGTGTAAACATAACGAACCTCTATATTGAAACCATTTTACCACTGGATAGTTACACAGCACATGTAATATGTTTGATATTTTGACAGACAACACCGATTAATAACGAAATTTTCAAGACATAGGTTAAGATCCCACTGCAGAATCATTTTATTCACCCAGATATGCAGCAAACCTAATTTTTACGCAACTTTATAATCTAGAGAATATATATCTACTAGGTTGCCTATCAAAATTTGGTCGCAAGTCAAAAAATTGGTATTTTTAATTGAATTATTTTCTTTAACAGCCAGCAACGCTCATTTGTTGCCGATTGCATTTAGCTCCCGTATACCAAAATAATGAGAAAAAAAAATAGCTTTAATGTGATATGTAAATAATACATGTACATCATGGACGTAAAAAGTAATCGGGGGGGAACGAAAATACGTAGTGCGCAACGGCGTGATTTTTCAGTCTTTATACATATTGCCGTGAGGTGGACAACATTTTATTGAAAAAACATAAAAACATTCTTACACAAAAAAATATAAAAAAATAATTGCGGCCTTTTTTTTATAGGCAACCTAGTGGATAAATATTCTCTAGATTATAAATATGCGTAAAAATAGGTTTGCAGCACATCTGGAAGAACGAAATGATTCTGCAGTGGGATCCTAACCTAACACGGCCGCGCGGCCATCGATCGCGACCCGCGGAATTGCACCTTAAGTGTTAAGCACCATCGTGTTCCGGTTAGATGGTAATCGCAATAATTATCACACACTGATGGTAGAGTTCCAGTGACGGAGCTCGCGGGTGTAGGCACCACCGCATTACCTTACACTTATATTATAAATGTTAATTTGACGTCAGTATTAATTTAATATCGGAAAGATATCAAAAGCTAGCAGATTTTATCTCAGCTACTAAAATGACACAGTTTTACAAAAAACGGTAGTCACCAGTTCGGAAAACTTTCGCTTAAACTTTGCAGGTCAACGATCGTTTGCGCGGTTTTAGGTCGAACACTAAACGCTTTTCAATTGAAGTGAAGTTTTTGCTCATTTTTCCATACCTAGTGAAGAAGGTTTTGAGAGAACATTTTAATCGGCTTAAACTTTCATTCCACTAGATATGTATAATGCTGCAAATTTTAACTTCCTCTTGCTGGTATGCTTGGATAAATTTATGGATTAATGTATAGTTTGTTCGAAGTACAAGAAAAAGCGGCGACTTTAGGCGACTTTAGATTACTTCAATATAAACGTGATAGTAAAAAAAAAATGAACCGGCAGAATTGAGAACCTTCTCGTTTTTTGAACTCAGTTAAAAAGATGACAAATGTCACCTGTCTGCCCGGAACCACGGAAGCTGAAAAGCGACCGAAAGGTCGGGTTGATTTTAAAAATCATTTTAGTTTAATATACGCGAGATAAATCCGTAAAAACAGTTTTATTTCAATGAGTGTAGCTCGCGAAAACTTAAGAACATATCGTGATAAAATCTGGTTGAATTCTGACGAAGAATCCATATCAACTTGCAAAAACGAAAACAATACCTACGATATAAAGATAACATATAGCAATGATGTTATATGTTACTTAAAGTATAATATTATACGTGTTCATTTCAATGTTAATAATGATTAAGGCTGTAGTTGATCCACATCAAGAACAAGTACATACGAAGAAGAGTTTAAGCTATCTCTAATTCTGTTTGTTTGAATGGAGTCAGTTGATTTATATTACTTACCATAGATTATAAGATGAACATTCTTTTCAATGGTTGGTAAAGTTATATAAATAAAAAACTAATAAAAAAAAATAGATATAAGAATTAAGAACTTGAGATAGAAATATTAATTTTATATGATGGATATTTCCCATTAATGACAAAAAAAATGGATTAAGAGATTTATTTTTATTTACGAAATTAATCAGATAAAATACCTGAAAATGGAAAATTCATAAAGCTGACGATAGGTATAGGGTAGTAGGTATTGAATAAAGAAAGTTAAGACTTTCTTAAGTATTTACTATTCAATGCACCCTGTATTAATTAAAAAACAATTGTAAACATAATCTATGTACCTACTAACAGGGAACTAGCCCCTTGACCAGACGGACAAGGGTAGATATTTGATGGCCAGTAAAGCTATATTTGGGAATTTCCATTACATGGCATGTGATATTTTGTGACAACAAGTTCGCTCAAGTTGAAATCCGTACCTACAAATGACAATTGGGACAAAAACCATTATGGCATTTTAGAATATGAAAAAAGGTAATATCTCCAGTAATCCCTGAGAAGTAATCATGAATCTGCACCTAAACCCTTCGTTTTTATGTAAATCTTTATTAGACTGTAATACACAAATTTTAAGGTTGTGTGAATATTGTTGGCGGTACATCCATAACTTTAAAAAACCCTGTTAGCATTTAATAACATTCATTATAGAATAATTACAATTGTTCAGCAGCTATTTTCAGATGGGCACTATTATCAGTGCGAAACGAACAAAATTACAGTATTTACAATAAAAGCGAGGGACGCCGAACTTTTCAGACATCATCTCATTCTACCCGCCATTCATAGACTGTAATTACATGCGCAGATTCTTCTGTTACTTCATTGCTTTGGTAGACAATTGAATTTAATATCCATTATTTTTTGTTATCCCGAGATAATCTTCAGGTTTACTCCTATCAGTATGTATTCGGTAAACGTATTCGACGATTATATGTTTAATGTTTATTAATATTATGTCTGGGCTGTGAGCGCCTGCAGTACCACAATTCTAACCATCTTAGTTGACTTCGGAGAATGTAATGAGTGTATTGCAGACTGCAAATTCTCTTGAAATTAAAGGCTTCATAAGCAAATTATTACGTTAGTTATAAATGTAGTTGTGCTTGACGATTCATTAACCTTTTAAAACCGCATAACATGCTAACATTATCACACTACACAATTACCTCCTCACTGTGACCTGATTAGTGATTCACATTCATTTTACAAAAAGATACGATCGTACGATGCATAGAAAGTCAAATCTGATTTTTAGTTCTAAAGATTTAACAACGTAAAAAGTTGTGCAGATATTTAGATGAAACTTCACACATATAAATGCTTGGATTTAAGAACAAGATTAGCACATAGAGTGGGTTGCTATTTTCTTTATCTCTAAAAGTACTAATAGTACATTCGGACCAAGTACTTATTTCAGTTTTCTTTAAATCAAAATATCTTCCACGCTTAAATTTGTCACGTCTGAGACTAAAGATGACTGAAAGAGACTGAGATTAAAGAATAAGATCACCATATAACTAAGAGCCAACAGTTACAAAAAGCGCAAGTTCTAACATTGGATACTTAGATTGAAGAACTACTGTGAAGCCTACAAAAGTTCTGTACTTGTCACTCTATATCTTTGCTAAAATATCTTTACTAAAAATACCATGTTTC
Source organism: Macrosoma leucophasiata (assembly GCA_036365455.1). Taxonomy (NCBI): domain Eukaryota; kingdom Metazoa; phylum Arthropoda; class Insecta; order Lepidoptera; family Hedylidae; genus Macrosoma; species Macrosoma leucophasiata. The sequence goes on along the minus strand of JAWQUS010000003.1, from coordinate 10,887,543 downwards.
AGAGTAAAAAAAAGATGTACCTACATTTAATACAAAGCAAATAATTTACTCACGTTTTCAAAATTACTCTTGATAAGCATAATTTTATTATTGCACATTTACTTTATGAACTTGCCAATTTTAATTATGAGCGCAGCTTCGTGTGACTTTAATAAAAGATGGCAGATGACAAGGCAATGAGAAATGCTTGACGTGATAATTTTCATACCTGTCAATCAAACTGACGATTCAGATGCCTTAATGCGCGATATCGGTTGACGGAATTGATGACAGGTTGCAGCAACTTGAAGCTCAGTTTTTGTCCATGAAATTGACTCAAGAGATAAAAACGGGAGAATTAACTACCCATAATTATTATCAAACAACAGTGAATACCAACAGTCCGTCTTTAAGTAAATAATAGCATGTATGATTTAAAAGTGTAATAAACATTATCCGATTGCTACTCTGCATTGGAAATTGTTTGTTTTTGCCTCAAAAGTCATTACGTGACAGTTTAATAGGCCTTTCATTTTTTATATCTTTCTTTGCGATTTCCTTTCACTTTGTGGTTTTATGCGCGATCAATCATATTTTGTTTAGTGAAAACAAAAGACTAATGCTAATGAAATCGTAGCTAATTCATCCAGAGAGTGTTGAAGTGATGCTATTTATTATGCCGGCAAAACGAGCTGTTTTCCGCAGTGACATTCCGACTGTGATTAATTTCGATATTCAAATTACATGAAAGTCAGCCAAAAGTTTTTTCCCCATTGTATTAGTTCCTTTATTTCTTTCTATTCCTATACATTCTTGTGGCTAAACAAGTAAAAGTGATAAATTTGATGAGAATTATGATGGTAATAAATTCGCACCTATTTTTCGAACACTCTTGAAGTACTATTTCAGGAAAAGTTAGTTTGTAAAGGCAATAAAAGGTTTTTTTAGTAGTTATTTAATCGGAAACAATAAAGCCTACTACTGAATAGTATAGATTTTCTGATTGTGAAAGAATTTTCATGATCGGTTTTGTATTTCTAAAGATTAGAGGTTCTCAAGTTTTCAGAAAATAAAAAATATTCTATAAGTCTGTTTTACTACATGAAAGAAATAAACCTTGTGTTGCTGAAAAGAAGAAACGACAGTGAAAGTTTATTCTTTCACTTTTAAAACATAAAATAATATAATATTAAAATTTTCATTAATTATGCAATTGTCCATCAACTCGTATTTAAATCTGTCATCTGACATTCTGAATTCGTTTCTTCTTTAAAATCAGACAATTAAAAAGTTAAAAACTATAACCAAACTTCATGGTAAATAAACACACAGAGTGCGAAGAAAGAAATAGTATTTCTTTACATATCGATTTTACTATGTTATTCTAATGTATTAATTGTGTAAATTGTATCAAGATTAATGATTAATCTTAGTTTATATATGTTATAATTAGGAAAAATGTTATTAATCTAATTTAAACTTTTTATTATTTGCGTGAAAAAGTAAGTAACACATACCATACATCTTCAAAAACTGACATTTTTAATTTTTATCAGTAAGCAAGCCTTACTTTTCTTTTTTGTTGATAATTGTATAATTTATTCTCCATTAATTTTTTAAATAAATGTAATTTCGCTCTTCCTTGCCTCAATACTGACCTGTCATCAACTTTTAATCAGTTTGACGTGAGGTTTATCAGAGCTTTTAGAGAGGAGATGAATCGCTCAGCGCTCTTACTGACCTGTGATAATCCACCTTTAGCAGTAGTTAATCTTTGCTGTCCGTAGAACATAGTTTAGTATTTCTCTCATAAAAGTTGATAATTCATAATTTAATTTGATCTTTAGATTACGTAAACATTTTCACCTCGACATCTGCAATTTATATGTTAACCCAGTTATCATTACAAATATCAACCTACAGCAGCTCAATCACCTGACTGAATCGCGTATTAAAGCAATAGGGCTTATATGATTGTCGCTATTGCTTTAAAATTATAAATCAGAGTAACTCATTTATTCAGTAGTAGACGTTTATTCAAACTTGTGATCCGAATATTGCTGAGCATTTTCTTTCGACTTGTTAACTCTTATGGTGAGATTCACAGACCGCACTACGACTTTACTTTGAGCAAAGTATGCTTAGAACTGTCAGAAAGTAAAGTCGTAGTGTGGTCTGTGAATCTCACCATTAGTGTTGTGACGTCCAAGAAATCTTCGTTTTTCAGTTAAAAACACGTAAATATATTAAAAATCCCATACAACGTTTGAGGGTTTCTCTCGATTTCCTAAAGATGCTTCATCAGAACCAAACTTAGTGACAATGGGAACAACTTGTATCCTTCCAAACAACAAAATATCTTACATTTCACCAGAATTAATGGAGAAATTAGTGCACATATAAAAATAAAACACGTATCACACATAGAACCGCCTTTTTTGAAGTCGCTTAAATATAAATAACACTCGTGATACATGAGTATACCAACTAATATTACTTTTTCATAAAAATGCATGAGGCTTAGACAAACACTTAAACTGAGATATTTGTACAAATATATTTTATGCATGGATTCAATACAGCCGCACTTACTGAGTCTAGGGATTTCAGGAGTGGCACCAATTCTGTGAATTAAACTATTGTTTAATTTAATTGGACAAAGAGCCTTACTTGAGCCCTGCGACTATTGACGATGATTTTAGTACAGCGTGGTGTTACTTTGTTCAAGTGAAAGGTTTTCGCTACTATCATCATTATCATATAATGTCTTAATGAAGAATTTCAAGGAGCATTTATCATCCTTTTGTAATTGTATTGCGTAATTTTATCCACCGCACCGTCTGTGGCTGTGGTGCCTGTTTTTATTGAAACTGGAGTAATTAATACATTGTTTAGTTAAGTGTATTTTAATTGACGTTGGGATTAAAAATGGTTTTTGTTGAATTCTACTGTAAGTAGTTAGTAGGGTCACATTTTCAGATGATAAGGGATTACAACCGATTACAAATTTAATGGGAAATATGAGCTACATATAATAGATTATTATTTTTTTTTATATCATTTTTATACTTTCATAACGACCTACCCCAATTTCGCACGGGTAGTGGAACATATTATGCCTACTATTGCCTACATGTTTCGTCTGTTGTAGGTAATGGCATCAAGTAAGACTCGTCATGTTGCGTCGTCAACTATTGGCGAAAACCGCATGATACTCGGTGCAGTAGTTCATGAGATTGTCATGGATAGACTGACAGACTGATGCGGATGAGGACTTGTTTACTGATGTTACTGTTTTATAATAGTAATATTATAATCAACGCTTTCTCATTCTCGTTATATAAATATAATTATATTAAAGGTAATGTACGGAACCCGGTAATTACAAGTATTGACGACGAATTTCTATACCACTCTCCACTGGGAAATATAATATGTAAAATTATGCTACGCTGAGAAAAAAACCTATTCAAATTTTAATTATTTTCATTTCTATTACCATATCTTCCTTTGAATCGCAATTATTGGTCAAATATAAATTGAGAGTGTTTGCCTCGTCTATTAGATAGATAATAAACTTTTTTAATAAAGTGCGTAGGCTTCGAAATTAGAAAGTGTTTTTCGTCTTAATAATATTTTAGTTGGAACATTTTCATAATTTTAGGGATTTGGGTAGCTTTACTACCTTTACAAATGAAAAAGTAAGGCTCCATTTAATGAGGATGGTTTTATTTTGTGGTTTACTCAAAACAGGGTCAAAAATCACTTTATCATATTTATAACATAGCCAAAAGTTATTACGTTGTTCTATTAAAACGGAAAGTTTTGATTCCCTCTCTCTATAAAAAACTGGCCCCTTAATAAAAATAAATACTAAAATAAGCTCTAATTAATTAATAACAAAATCTATAAGCGTTGCACCCCTGAATAAGTTTCATAACATAGAAAATATTTATTTAAAAAAAAGCGAGTCGGGCTCACTGAGCCAGTTTCTTATTAAAAGGTACTAAAAATATAATAATAGGTTGGGGAAAAAGTCTTTTCGCATTATAGTATGTATGAACTTGTAATAAAATCTCTTTGGCTGTAGTATTTGTATCTGGCTGGTTTTGGTATCATTAAAAGTTAAAATTTTAAAGAACATAATTCCAAATTCAAATTAGGCAAATGTGTGATTTTCATTTGTTTTTCGTACTGTCAAGATGAGTGAATCTAATGAAGAAATTCGATACATTTTAAAATTTTACTACAAAAAAGGTAAAAATGCAACGCAAGCCGCGAAAAAAATTTGCGATGTTTATGGACCTAGTGCAGTGTCTGTGAGAGTAGCACAAATTTGGTTTAAGCGTTCTCAATCCGGAAATTTTGATGTCAAAGATACACCTCGCTCTGGTCGCCCTATTGCGGATAAAATGGATGCCATTTTTGAAAAAGTGAAGCAAGATCGACATATCAGTAGTTACGACGTAGCTGAAGAACTGAGAATTGATCACAAAACAGTTTTGGCGCATTTGAAAAAAGCTGGGTACAAAAAAAAGCTCGATATTTGGGTACCTCACGAGCTCACTGAAAGAAACCTAATGAACCGTGTACTCATTTGTGATTCTTTATTACGACGTAATGAAACCGAATCATTTTTGAAGAAGCTGACAACTGGTGATGAAAAGTGGATCACGTACGACAAGAACGTGCGAAAAAGGTCGTGGTCAAAGGCCGGTCAGGCTTCACAGACTGTGGCGAAACCTGGGTTAACTCACAATAAGGTGATGTTGTGTGTGTGGTGGGATTGGAAGGGCATTCATTATGAGCTATTACCACCAGGCAGCAGGACTATCGATTCTGAACTCTACTGCAAACAACTGATAAGATTAAAGCAAGAAGTTGAGAGAAAGCGGCCGGAATTGATCAACAGAAGGGTGTGGTGTTTCATCATGATAACGCTAGACCTCACATATCTATAGCCACTCACCAAAAATTAAGAGAGTTTGGCTGGGAGGTGTTAATGCATCCGTCGTATAGTCCCTACCTACAAGATGGCTAAAGGTTATCGAACAAAATGGTACATACATACTTTAGTTAAATTTAAATAAACTATATTAAAAAATGTTTTGAATTATCTTAAAAAATGCGAAGAAACTTTTTCCCCAATATTATCAACAAATCATAAAATAAATTCAATGCATAGGAGGCTAAAATCCTTTAATGTATTCGTAAACATACTAAAATTAAAGTCGTAGCGCTGGGTGGGATTTGTTATTGGCTATGTTTCTAATTATACCAATAAACAAGACTCGATATCGTGTTTAAAAGCGTTCGTATCTATCTAAATATAGGCAAAGACAAATCAGTTTAGTTTATATGTTATGATGGTGGCAAACAAGCATGCAGTTCACACTGATGGTAAGTGAATATGTACTGCAGCCTATAGACATCTATACAAAATCCGGATCAAAATACCTATAGTTGCTTACCCCTGAGGCTTAACTTGTTTTTTTTATGTCATGAAATGAATAACAAGCAAACGGTTCACATTGATAGTAGTTATACCTACTAAGTGAATTCTGTGGCCTAAAAACATCTAGAGCCAATACAGAGAGAATACACATCCCATGCATTGAATTTATTTTGTGGATTATTTGTTGGATTTGTTGGTATTATTATATTCTTACCCCCTTATTCATAAACGTTCATTAGATACGTTTTAGCTATAGAATGCTTTGTCTTTTTCAGTTGCATTCTCAAATGTGCAGGATAGAAAAAGACAAGGGAGAGATTAGCAACGCTTTAGATAAAATACGTTTATGAATAAGGGGGTTAGTATTTACAAAATAAAAATGCACTTCACACGCTGGGCATGGTTTCGACTACATATAATCGATCGGATTACATAATATTCTCCTTACTTTTTTCTTTGTTGTATCCGACAGCAACTAGTTTTATAAGAAAAATAGTAATTCATTTTTCAAGAGATTGCTAGGACGTAATGTTTTTTTGGTGTTACGTAGGCTTATTAATAAAACAGAGATTAAGCCTGAATAAATGAATGAGCAGCAAAATTATAAAGCTGAAGAGTTTGTTTTTAATCTAAAGAATTTACTAGTTCTAATTAAAAAAATATCTTGTGTTTGTGGTTACCAATAACGAAGCATCAATAAAAATGTTGCAGAAATGGGTGAAAATTCATATGTAAAGCCGGGGAGGGCTCTCTAGTTATATACAGACCTGTAACACAAATGTACCACACTGTGCCACTGAATTAAGCAGTGACTTTCAGCAGTTTTTACTAAATTAAAGTGTGTTATTTATTCATTGAATAAAACCAAGGCGATGGATCGACCAAATGGCGATAACAGCAAATAAAATCTAGGTGCAGTAATATTGCTTCATTTGTAATGTACTTATGTAGTAAATAACGTAATTTATCGGTTGGCGTGGATGGTCTTAATATGGCATGTGGTTATGGATCAATACAGCTTCGATCCATTTAAAATAACTTGCCGTTTTACAGTTAGATCTTTAGATATAATTCGAATAGTAATTTAATTGATTATTTGTTTATAACATGTTTTTGAATTACGTGTTTTTTAATTTTTTTACTCGGAGTAGAGACAGCTCCTCTGAGGTAGCTCAAGGACATTCATAGCAATTAGCACTAACTCGGTATCTATTTATTTTTTGTTTGCTTGTAGGTACCATGATGGATCTCGGTTAATCTTTTTATTTAACATTTATTGTATGATTTGTATGGCAGGATGAAGTTTGCTGGGTCAGCTAGTTCATAATATGAAAAACAAACTAATACCTGGGCTGGGATATATCTTCTTCTTAATATTTATAAATCTCGTGTCACAATGTTTGTCCTCAATGGACTCCTAAACCACTTAACCGATTATAATAAAATTCGCACACCATGTGCAGTTCGATCCAACTTGAGAGATAGGATAGTTTAAATCTCAAATTATAGTCGCAATTTTAATTTATTGCTAATTATTTGTCTGTTATTATTTGACAGTCACAATTATCTGTTAACTCCAAATTATTCTAACAGATGTCGATACCTTTCGACTGGGTTGAGTAAGTAATCAATAGATGGCGCTGCTATGGTAAATCTACAATCATGTCATTTAGCTACATTTAAACAGCTTATTTACCACGTGTTGTTGACGCTATAAATTTGTATTTTGTACCTATTGATTTCTGCTTAATATCAAGTGTAAGAACATTTTAACTAATTGTGTTCAACGTACTTCCCCTTCAAATCTCAATCCAGTGAATTTGTATACCGACATCAACATTTTCGTCTTTGTTCGTAAATAATTTCATTGTACTAAAGGGTTATAGTAGTAGAAAGTCAAATAAGATCACCAATTTTTTTTACAAATACCATCTGTGTGAAAAAGCATAGTGGACTCCGTGACTGATGTTCTCTTATTGTTCCTCTTAGATTGTTTACTATAATGTAATATAACAAAAACTTTAGCCACAGCAACGCGTGGCCGGGTCAGCTAGTATACTTATAGATACCTATATACAGATTAGCAGTTTATACACATGTAGGTACCTATATAAAGAACTGGCCATCACTTTGTATCAAATGCAATTATGTCCATCTATACATGTGATAAGATAATATTTGACCCTGTTTTCAGTACACTACAAAATAATACCACCAAAACCTACGTAATTGAATGGACCTTTTATAGGACAATTTGTAACCGTTGTAAAGCTACTAAAATCCCCAAAATAATTTGGTTAAAATGTTCTAACTTGAATATTATTAAGACGTTTAAACACTTTGTAATTTCGAGGCCGACACACTTTATTAAAAACTTTATTATCTATCTAATAGACAAAGGCAAACACTCTCAATTAACCCTTACATACTTACTACTTGATAAAATATTGTGATCCGAAGGAAAATATGGTAATACCACATTAAAATATCTACAGGTAGATATTTTTCTCGAATTAACATATTTTTGCATATTATATTTCCCAGTAGAGAGTGGTATGCCAATACCTCGTTGATGCTTGTAATTACAAGGCCGTGCATCACCACCTGACCGGAACACGACAGTGCTGAACACTGCCATTTAGCGGCAAGAAGATTATATAATGCGGTGGTGCCTACGTCCGCAAGCTTCGTGGAGTTCTAACACAAATTAAAAACACTTGTAAAAATATAGCCAATTAAAATGTTTTGTTTTAGTAGGTTAGTTATTGCGCTGCCATACATCCATCTTACCGTAGAATAATATAATAATAGTGTTATATGGCTGCCTCGTGAATATATATATGTATCTTCACGCCAGGTCCCTAACGGGGTAGGCAGAGAGTGTAGAGCGCCAGATATCCCGGTTCTGACAAACCTCTCGTGCCTCGTCTACCTTCATCATTCTTTTCATACATGCACGCCGATTCCTAAGACTTTTGACCCCACCATCAGACATAACTTGACCTATTTGGTCATGGTAGGTCAGTCTTGGTCTTCCTGGTCCTCTGCAACCATCCACATTCGCATTGTATATTTGTTTAGTCATTCGCTCATTCGACATTCTTTCTATATGCCCGAACCATCGAAGCATGCCTTTTTTCATTTTTACACCGATACTATCATTCACACAAAGTCTCTTTCTTACATCTTCATTACGAACGCGATCGGTGAGTGATACACCGCAGATCTTGCGCAAAGATCTCATCTCGACCGCGTTCAACTTACTTTCATGCTCTTTCCTGCATACCCAGCTCTCGCTTCCATATAAAAGCGTTGGAGTAAGTACAGCATTATGTACGGCTAGTCGAGCCCGCTGGCTGAGATGTTTAGAATCTAGCAGCTTACCCAACGCTCCATTCACGCAAATCCCAGCAAGCACTCTTCTTTCTATGTCAGTGGTGTACCTGCCATCCTTGCTAAAAGCACATCCAAGATATACAATTTCATCCACCTGTTCTAACACTGCATCATCTACTACTACCCTTGCATTTGTTCTCTGTTCATCTCTTTCAAATACTAATACTCTAGTTTTATCGACATTCAATCTCGAATCGCCTCGTGAATCTGATGAGTTAATGCAGTGGTCCTACACCATCGAGCTCTAACACTGGAACTCTCATCAGCATCATAACTTCAGCCGAAACATGTATATTGCTGGACAAGAGTTGTTCCCCAATGATGCCCACATCCAATGATGTTAGAGTATTTATAAGCTCATTGCCCACATCAGTGTTGTACCGGTTGTGCGTCATTAGGGGATAATATGCTTTAATCGCCAAGTTTGGCCAACTTGGCAATCGCAGTGGCGGCAGTTTTATCGCGGAAAGCTACTGCACATCGGGATGTGTGTCGTTATGGTATTTACTGCCGTCTTATATATATTAATAGCTGACCGGCAAACTTCGTATAGCCTCTGAATTAAATAATTGATAGGTACGGACTATTTGTATGGGGAAATAAAATTGTTGTTTTTATTATTTCCCTTACAATTTCCTCATATTTCCTTACCTTCTAAACCTGCCCTGGACTTCCAAAATTCATTCAAAACCAAAATTAGCCAAATTGGTCCAGTCGTTCTCGAGTTTTAGCGAGACTAACGAACAGCAATTGATTTTTATATCTATATATTTACTGACGCCTATTAGATGGTGGAGTCGTCACGCCCGGAAATAAAGTAGACCTGAGTATTTGATATACATTTCAGCATAATACCTCCACGCGTTTCTGAGAAAATGTGTCTTGACAGATGGACGGACGGACAACAAAGTGATCTTATAAGGGTCCAGTGTGGCCACTTTACTTTGATAAATAAATTTTTCGGTTCAATCAGGAAACAAAGTTGAAGGTCAAGAGAGACAGGATAATTTATGTTCACTCTCGTCTCCAGTAAATTATATCGATAAATTAAACATATAGAAACAGTAGAGAAAAAACGGGCATATTGGCCAAAGGAGAGTTGTGCCAACCATTAGGGTATTTATGAAGATAGCCTTATTTTCCATTAGTCCTCTTTTATGTAGTTGTTGAACAATCGTACTATCAACTACTTATATCCTTTTGACTGTATTGGTGTCGCGGATAAGTAAAGACGTAAAGGGCATAGGTAGTATTAGGTTTGGAAAATCCAAATAAAAAAAAAAAACACCGAAATGTTTGTATGTGCATAACTTTCAAACGAGCGCACCATATTGAATAGGTGTATCTTTTTTTTTTTATTTTCGTTGTTGTTGTTCAGGCGAAGGTTTGCATGAAAAAAAATTTTTTTTTTCTTATGACGAATAAAAAAGTATCAAGGAACAAAAATAATTAATTTTATAAGGGGTTTTATTGACATGAAAACGGATTAACTCATAAAAGGGGATAGATAGTGCCTGCTTTTTTAAATGTATTTATGTGCCGAAAAATACTGAAAAATAGCATATGGCGGTACTAAGTTCATCGGGTCATCTAGTGACAAATAAAAAAGTATCAGGAAAAAAAATAAAACAGAATTATTTTTATTAGAGCTTATATTCTAAAGGAAATGAAAACGGAGTAACTTCCGAAAAGGGGATAGACAGCGCCTGCTTTTTTAAGTGGATTTATGTAGGCGGCTGGTCTTGAGTCGGAATTAGTCTACCTCATCGAGCAATCGAAGTGCGCAAAGGGCTCTCGGCCTAAATTAATTTACACAATTGCCTATGGCAGACCTCTGTAGGTCCGTTCCTTGTCTAGGGCATATGCGATTAGGGGTGTTGCCATTTTCGCTCTAGTCATCGCATCAGTTGGTGACAGCGCCTGCGGTAGAACCGTCAACGTTAGATATTGCTATTATTAATTTTGCTACCGCGATTCACCGTTCTTGTTTAACTTCTCCATGCCTTTCGTATTTGCTTATGAGAAATTATTCCGCAACATAGCGCTACTCTAAGTGTTTTGTAGGCAATATACGTTAAGTTGTGGATTATTACCCTGTCCAGCAAGCAACGATTTCTATATATGCAACCTTTTCACGCTTCGTTGTTTTAGTTCGTTTTTAACACAAAATATCTGCCGTATATTAAGAGACAAGAAAACAAATAAATAAGTTGGTAAAATAAATTAATTTGTAGTTCACGCGAAAAGTAATCAAGAGAAACAGGAACGAAACTGACTAATTGACTAAAGAAATAACAATCACAAATACCCGTCAACTAATTCTGCGTAACAAGAAAATCTCATCAGTGAAGAATTCGTGGCATCTGATTTATCACTAGGAAGACGGTTAGTTCCCCCCGAGTACAAAAGCATGCCACTATTTGGGACGCTGTCCAAACACTTATCAACCTTTTCGAGTTAGTCTTGATTGTTTTTCTACATTGCTACAACTTATATGATTTATTTTAATTAGAACAATAAACACTATCGAGCTTATTTAGAGTCTTATTTTATTCAACATGATGCCGTGGCAAGAAATGATTAACTAAATAATATTTGAGGCAATAATATATTCGCAGGTATGTAAGCGTTATTACTAAATTAATTTATTTTTACGTGATAGTAGAGTTCCAGTGTAGAGACTGGATCAGGACATATTGGAGGCGAACATTAAAAAAAAAAAGGGAATATACAGTATCCAACAAGAAGTATTGTAGGTACATAGATCTTAGGTAGGAGACTTCGGCTTATTTCGGCTCTATAGAGCGTTATCTCTTTCGCACCTTACCTATGTGACGTTTCTCGATAATTTTGATCAAGTTTTTACTAATACCAGACTATCAGATTACGTAGGCAGTGTGTAGTGTAGCAGAGACAACCTTCTAAGAAGTAAAACTAGCCGATTGTCTCTTTTGTAGGCTCGATGTGCAATATATTACGAGATGGCTGTTGCTTCTACTGGATTCTATTTTTTTGTCCTATCACCGAAAAAGGAGAACGTCCAGAATTGATATAGATTAGGTAATGCACTCTTGCCTCTCTCCAATGGAATGCATCCACGTATTGTTATTACACAGTATATTACAGTGAATTTGTCCCCAATACTCCTTTTAATAATGAACTTAAAACGAAATCGGATGATTGGGGAAACATTCCGAAATGGTTTGACAACCGTAACACTTCTTCGAAGTTTGTTACTCAATGGTATCCGAACGTGATTGTGGAAGTTCCTTTGGGACAGAAATTCCTTATAATACCTGTTCGGTCATTGTTACTCTGAAAATACTTTGTTCTTTCTGTAAAAATACACAACCATAGGAAAATCGATTGAACGAATGCGGCTGTTGAATAAAAAATAATCATAAGCTAAAAATAGATGTTTTCATTCATAGAAACCGAAACTCGTGTGAATATGAAATGAACTACCAAATTGTACTCTTGATAGACATATAGATAGATATGTTCTGATTGCGTACCTCAAAAGGGAACAACGGAATCCTTATCTCTTGTGCGTCTGTTTGTCTGTCTGTTCATCTGCCACAGACGGTTTTCTCTAAAAGTACCTACTAAATCGAAAGATGGGGTTTTGGCGGGCACCTTGAAAGAGGCGTGTGGTGCTCTTATTTTATTTCGTTTTCGTGGTGTATTTTTGAGTTGTATTAAATAAAGTTCGTGGCATTTTGTATGATATAGGTTTATTACAGTGCCCGTGTATAGTGAAATAGAGTAACAGTGCCAAAACACGGCTTTTCAGGATGCCTCCAAAACTTCATTGTAAATGTTTTGGTAAAGTAGCCATCGCTTTACTCGAATTACTGACTGTGACTCAGTTGACTGGCATAATAAATAATTAACTGACTGACTGATTAACTTCAACGCTGCTTTTATACGAATACGAAATATCGTTTTACTTGACACTGGCAATATGCGTAATAGCGATGCTATTTTAAATTTTTTAAAAAATCGAAAGAATTGAATTTTCACATACTTAATATACTTACGTCAACCAGCGCCCAAACGTGGACGTGTAACGAAAATAAATATATGAATTTTAAATATAGAGGCTACTTTTAAAATGATGAATTATCTAAAAAGTTTTTTGCTAAATATGTCATATCACAAAATATTCTATTATTTTAGATAGTCAAACAGATTTTTATAAAATATTAAGTATTTTTATATAAATGTTTTGTCATTTAAGAAAATAGGAAATCTAAAACGAAAAATACCATTCCTCCCCTCCACGCTTTCCTTATCTCCGTAACCGAACAATTGTATAAGGCAGTAGGAGAGGCAGGTAGCAAATGCAATGACGTGGGATGGATTACAGCGTCCCATGTTACAGCTACAATTCGTATGCTAAGCGTGGTGATTCTCCCCAAAATTGACCGCAACTCTATTTGTGATGTGAAGGGAAGGCTTTTTTTGCAGTGTAAACGCTTTTAGGCTGAAATCATGAAAATGATAACACTAGCAGATGTATCTGATTACATAAGCAGCGATAGCAAATAATAACAAACCACGTTTACTTCGATATCATGTCATAATTAATATATTATAGTTTTTCTATTATAAACCACGTTGCAGTTGACACAAAGTTCTTCATTTTTATCACTCTCCGACCATACAATAGAAGTTTAATTTCAGTACGAGTATCTGGCTAGTCGCCGCGCTTATTGCACAAGTAAATGCTAAGGGCTATTCTGTACTATTACGGTCAATGGCGGCTATAGACTGAATTTGTGAAGGTTTCCAAAATGTATATACAGGGTTAATTGAAATTAGCGCATCACTTATTGCAGGCAACCTCTCTACATATATCCCATGAAGATTAATTTGTTCCACGACTTTTTAAAATTAATAGTTTTTATAATTAAAGTTTTACTAAATGGTAGTGTTCAGCATAATCGTGTTCCGGTTAGGTGGTAATTTACGGCCCTGTAATTTCCGGCACAGAGGCATAATACCTTAGGCCTCAGGAGTGGTAACGCATGTGCATTTTAACCTTGGTCTGGGTTGTGTGGGTGTCTATAGGCTGCAGTCATCACTTAACATCAATGTGAACTGCATGCTTATTTGCCACTTCCATTAAATAAAAAAAAATAATAGACCAAATTTTTTTGCCTCTGAACTGGCATTTACGCTTAGTGTAGAGACGCACCTTGCCTAAGCAAAATATCGCCGCGAGCAGCGGGACGCGGGTTTGCGAGGTGACGCAGCGGCGGCTATGCTCTTTTTTTTTTTTGGGTTATTTATCAAGATTTTTAAAAAGTCGTAGAACAAATGTTGTTGAGATTTATGCAGAGAGGCTGCTTGCAAAACGTGATGCGCTAATTTAAATTAACCATGTATATTTTTATGAACGTTCGTTTTTATCTTGAACTGATGTCATATAAATGTAAAAATGATTTAATATTTCTTTATGTGAACAAAGAAAGTGAAGATGTCTTTTGTCTTTCACGCTCAATCTGTTATTATGTAGGTATTTTGCATATTCGTGCCATATTTTTTTTATTTTCATACCACATACGACAGGTCACAATGTCAATAATTTTAAGCTACGTTCGGACAAAATTTGTCTTCATTTATAATCACAACTTTCTATTTTAAACAGCAAAATTTATGTTAAAAATATAACAAAGATACCTATACGAAACAGACATGCTAAGAATTCAGTCGGGTAGTTCAATTTAAGAGAGTGACAAGGAAGAAATGCGTGTTGTTGAAGTATTAAGATTATACTCGTAGTAAGGATGTTTGAAGCGTCGCGTCGTCGATCGCCTTCTTGACCGCATTATATTCATAATGCATCTCCAAAGTATGTCACATGCATATATGCATAGAGATTTTTATAGTTTCAGTAGTCTGAAACTTTCTTAACTGAAAATCCACCTTTGTTCAGGGTGGATTTTACGGACGTTTTTAAACGAGTTTAACCCTGAACTCGAGTTTAAAATGAAAAGTTTTAAAGCCAAACGGTATTTGTTATTCACCATTATATGCATGAGATTTAACATAAGTTTGAGTAACAGTTACGTTAACGTGAACTCTGTTACCTTCATAGGTGAAATCCACTTAGCGTGGGTTGCACCAAGATTATTGTAACATTTCACATCTTTCTCTAACTTTAACTGATTTCTTTAAGAGACTTAGGGCGATATTCACAGACCGCACTACGACTTTACTTTTGAGCAAAATACGCTTCGAACTGTCATAACCCATACATTTCTGACAGTTCTAAGCATACTTTGCTCAAAGTAAAGTCGTAGTGCGGTCTGTGAATCTCACCATTAGTGGTGTAGCAACTCCTACCGGTCACTATATGGTATGTTCAGTACCATGATTACTTTTGCGTGAAAATAAGTACCTACAGGGAATATACGAGTCTATATTGTAGGAAATCCGCAAATATAATTTCCACAATATATGAAGGTCGCGAAAACCTGCGAAAACGTTACCTATATGAGTCTATGGCATAAAATATCAGGCATTTAAAGATATTTGATGGTATATTTCACATAGTATAACCTATTTTTAGGGTTTCGTAACTCGAAAGGAAATATCTAAATAATATGTTTTTATTTGTACACTACAGACATACCTATCTGGTGCTCCACACAGTCTGCCTACCCCGTATGAGACTTGGCGTGAAGATACGTACATTACATTGACTGAAGGAAATGAACATAAAAGTATGTATCTCCCTTATGGGGTAGGCTGGCACAACATGAAAATACGTGTACAAAAGTACGAGTAGGTACTTCTACGTGTATGTACGAAACCTAATATCCCTAAAAAAGGTTTACAAATACAAAAAATCGGATATGGCTGGAATCTATACCAATATTATCTATAAGCTGAAGAGGTTGTTTGCTTGAACGCGCTAATCTCAAGAATTACTTACTGGTTGGATTTGAAAAATTCTTTCAATGTTAGATAGCCCATTTATCGAGGAAAGCTACACGCTATATAGTAGGTATCATGCACGCTACGATGAATAGGAGGGGTAGGTAACATTACAACCGCGCGAAGCCGGGGCGAGTCGCTAGTGTGATATAATACTTGAACAATAAAAAATACCTACAATATCATTCCTTTTCTTTACCTTTCCGGAACTAGGTTTATTATAATTCACTTCTTTACCGCGACGAACGATGAGAGGCAGGCAATATGTAACCACTAGAATATCTCCGCCCATAATGTACGATGAAAGTTTACATTTTATTAGGTACTAACTGAGCCCGCGACTTCGCCCGCGTGATTAATGATAATTTATCATTGTTCAGTATATACCCGGACGAAGCCATCGGTGCAGTTCGTATAAAAGTAGCCTAAGTTACTCCTTATTACATCAGCTATCTGCCAGTGAAAGTCCCGTCCAAATCGGTAGAGCCGTTCCCAAGATAAGCCCTGCCAAACAGACAGACAGACAGACAAAAATTGTAAAAAAAAATGTTTTGGTATATGTACCGTGTATACATATGCATACATATGCATTTAGTAAAAAGCGGTTATTTTTATATTACAAATTGACACTCCAATTTTATTTATTTGTTTAGATAGATGTTACATTTTTTTTATACATTTGTATATTTTAACAGGTTTCCTGGCCCATGAATCACATGTGAGTATTTGTATTGTTTAAACTTTTGTATATAAAATGGGACAGGGAATGGGTTAAGTAAGTTGATATATTTGTTATTTTTTGATAGTTGGCTGTTACAATCACTGGTGGTAGAATTCCGTTATCGGAGCTAGAGTACGTAAAGCGGGTTGGCCACTAACCCGTATCTCCACCAACCCGCATTGGAGGAGCAGCGTGATGGAGTAAGCTCAGGGCCTCCCCCCAAAAAGGGGAGAGAGTACGTCTCACTGCTCGTGCCCAGCAGTGAGACGTACAAGGGTTGCCATTATTATAAGTACTGCTAAACTACATATTTCTATATAGATAGACTACAGAGTTCTGTCCACGGAGAATAACTAAGTGAACAAATTGCTCTCTCCCCATTCAATATTTTAGATACATAAAATCGAGTAACTTTTCTTTCATATTCGTAAGGCATACAAAATAACAAACCTCGCGAAAATTTACTTTGAAAAGAGAAAACCGACGCACTTAAGTATTATCTGAGTAGGCTGTACATGAAGCTACTATTATTAAATGACATGTTAAATATATTTTTATAGCTGTTGCCTGCGGCTTCTCCCGCGTAAATGTCGTTAAAAGTAGCCTTTGTTATTTCTCGAAGTCAACTCTAACTCTGTACCAAATTTCATTAAAATCGGTTCAGTCGTTTGGACATAAAAAGGTAACAGACAGACAGACAGAGTTACTTTCGCATTTGTAATATTAGTAGGGATTTAATTAGCACACCTACATGTAAAAACAACAAAATATGGCGGCTGTGTTTCCTTTAAGAGGTAGGCAGAGGTGAAGCAGTTACATTATTTTAAATCATGTATAGGTAAATCATATATATGATGGGACTTCTTCATCTCTATAGGATTTAAAGGAGAAGAATCTTTTGAATTGTGAAATTCAAATTTTCGCCTGACTAGCAAATAAACAATAATATATAATTACAATTAAATCACAAAAATATATTGTAATTTCAAACCTGAACAGTATTCGTGCAAAAATATTCAAGTGGTAAGTTACATGTTTTTGTCAGATGAGAAGATAATGAAAGCAAAACATTAAAACACAATTGATATATTGCGAGTTAAATGCGAGTTTATTTTATTATAAATAATATTTATTATTTATTTAGGTAAACAGATAGGAACTGATCTCAAGTCCAATAAATACAAATTGAACGGACTTAAACTCGATCCAAAGATTTGAGTTTCAAAACATCGTTGCGACCGATCGGTAAACCAAGTAAATTAAAATAACCACAAAGTTTTCCTGACTCTTGATAAATTCCTGTAATTTGTGAGTGAACGTTGGTTTATTATTTAATAGAGCAGGGGCATGGGGACGTCTGTTTGTCTGTGCATATCTTCTGTATTTGGAATGAAGACAATTGGAATTGAGGAACGTACCGAGTTCCACTTTCATAAGACGTGTTTACATAATCATAAATGTATAATAATATGAAGCATCACAATGTAGGTTTATTATCGCATACATGTTAAATTCTTCAATACGTTCAAATAAATATTTCATTTGCCTGTGTACGCTATAAATTTAGTTTCGTGTGGTACAAATATTGCCATCTTAATGAGAAGAGCAATTTGGGCTAATCATTTTTACGGTAATTATATGCAAAATTAATTGTATTGGCATTTTTAAAGGGCACTTTAATTTATGCAATCAGAATAAGATCATTCTGGAAAGTATAAATTATGGTCGGTATAATTGGGCGTTGCACATTAATTGTCTGATCAAGCATTATTCGGTGGTATCAAATCCAACATATTATTCTACGTACTTTTAGTATTGACGTGCATACTTAAAACCTTCATTTTATGCTGTTCTGGTCTCTAATTACATATAGTCATCGATTTAATTGGCTCATTAGTTAACAAGTTAATTGGACTGTCATTGATTTGATACGGTAATTAACTATCATTCACGCAGTAACATTTGCGTGGTAGTATCTATTTATTTATGTAGGTACCTAACTTCTACAGTCTACTATTTTACGGATAATAAGATGAATCTTTTTAATAACCTAAGGTGTGGTTTGATGTCTTCTTCGTACATACTACATATAAAAAATAAGGTTCGGGTGCACCAGAATATTTGTTAACTCATTGTTATTGTAAAATTTTACTAACTTGTTAAAGTTAGAGAAGGATGTAAAATTTTACAATAAATATAATATTTACCTAACAATACCGAACCTAACGAACCAAACCTTAGAGTTAAATGAGGTAACTGGTAATTGTTTGCGTGATGATATAAAGACAAACGGTCTATGTAAGGGATAAAATTAAAAATTACTTAGGAATTTAATTTCGAATAAATAGAACAGAAATTTAATGGCTATGGATCACCGATGCGGCCTGGATACGATAAGTAAGTATTTAGTTGCTTACTTCCGAAATTTGGGACTATGCTTTGTCATGGCACTTGGCTATAGGAAGATAGGTACAAGCCTGACAGACGAGCTTATGGCTGAAGATCGCTGAAGATCGCTGAAGCAAAAAGAGTGTGTTGGGAAAGGACATTTCATTTTGAAAATGGACTTCATCAATTTAATTGCATAAAAATAAATTTTCCAGCAACTATAAAAAACTGTTATAATTTTGACATAAGATAATGTAGCTTTCTGTTACTGAAAGTAACATGGGTAACGATTTTAGATTCTTTCGGTAATCTACAAACAATATCAACCTCTTTAAGGTATAGGTGAAAAGAAAAAACATTTTGCCTTGCAAACTAAGTATTACTCCTAAATATTAGTAATAGGTACTGAAATAAAATGATTTACACAGGTACATAAATTTTATATGAGACGTGAACACCTCGAATTCAGACTGAGGTTGAGCAGAAGCGCAGGGCCAAACCGGTTAAAGTAATTAATTTACTATTTTTAGTTAAAAGTGCGGCGTTACTGAAAACACGTGCTAAAAAAAGATGTAATGTTTGTAAGGTGAAGAAACTCTGTTGTTAAACGTTCAAGTCTTTATAGGTAAAAACACGTTAACTTTTCTACGATTTCACATTTCGTAGTTCGAATCGCACTTGAAATTTCGTAAATACTTCGACTTTTGTTGAAAGCAAAGGCAAAGTTTTATTTTGAACGCTATTTTTCGCATGAGCTCGATGGAACGGTCTTAGCATTCATTGTTTTATTCTCACTGTAGGATGTAGTAAATACTTTTATCTGCAATAATTTAATATTGCACCTGAGTAAGAAATACTAATAAAGGTAGCAAGTTTTTACATTACTGTGTAGAATGAATTGCAGATAAAAGTTTGTTTATAACCATTTGTCTGTCAGTTATAATTATTTTGTGTCAGTTTTTTACTGACGGAGAAGGACTTGTATCGGACCTCAGGGGCGTAGCCTCTAGATAAGTTTAGTTTGATGGTAATGACCCCGTAATTTCTATTACAGAGATAAGCAACTTAGGTGTAATAACTATTGGCCTTTGGAACTCTGCCGGTGAATGACAAAGAATGACCCTTTTTCTTTTCTTTTTACTCTTTGTTATCAGTTTGTAAAGGGGAAATGAGACATTTTACTGATATACTTTTTACATTAGTATATTATATTTAGTTTGATCTTAGTGATATTCTTGACTATACATATGTTTTTTATCTTGTTTGACATGTATATCAATTGTTATTCACTTTAATTTATTTATTATTGATGAAGTAATCATTTACCGTCCATGTAAACTAAATGCTTTTTTGCCATTTAAATTATATTTATAATAGACACTGGCCTTTTTTTACTAAGTGTATTTGGAATTGTAGCATCGAAGTACCGTACATCAGTCCAATTAGTGGCAGATTGATTATGCATACCAAGCGGGGAAGGGGTTTAGTATAATTTGGCACGAACTTAAGGGGCGAGGGAATAACGGGGAAGAGGGATTTCTAGTACAAACTATGCACATCAAACTCATGAACATTAATTTACTTTTCGTTCTTGTGTTTTTTTTTTGGAATTTGTACGTTACCTACTGACCTACTATAGGTTAGAAACATTTTCGTGATATTCTCTAAGCATGGGCTGGTAAAAGTATGGTATGGTATGTAATGGAACTGGTAAACAAGCCCGCAGTTCACATTGATGTTAAATGATGACTGCAGCTTATAGACATCTACACAAAGACCAAGGTCCAAATGCAGATGCGTTACCACTCCTGAGGCCTAAGGTGTTATGTTTCTTTGCCTGAAATTACCGGGCCGTACATTACCAACTGACCGGAATACGATAATGCTGAACACTACCATTAAGCGGCAAGTATATTAGGTAATGCGTTGGTGCACATATGACGTAGCTCTAGTGACGTAGCTTGCGGGCGTAGCCGCAAGCTACGTCACTAGAGCTCTAATACCAGTGAAACCTCTATCGAGCCCAACCAAATCTGATATCAAATTCGTGCTAAACAAAACCCCACCCCCAAGCGGTGTTATACATAAATATCATCACAGAGTCTCATTACTTTATTCGCAATCTTTTAATCCTGCCGGCAAGAGGCAATGCAAGTTAACTACATTTTACTATTAAAGTTCCACAAGAGCGTAACCAATTCACATTAAAATACATTTTTAAGACTCAGAATGTGCCCCAATGGTACAGTAAACGAGGCTGGCGAAATTCGGCCCAGCAAAATAGAACGGACAAGGAAGAAAGTTATTCCAAAAAACCGGCCAAGTGCGAGTCGGACTCGCGTACGAAGGATTCCGTACCATTCTATAAAAAACGACAAAAATACGTTTGTTGTATTTGAGTCCCTTAAAATAATTTTTGAAATTAATTATTTATACTTAAGGTGAAAATATAACGAAATATTATGTTAACATTTGAAGCGTCTATCTATTACTTAGGTACTGTTAGTAATATCAAGCAAAAAATCACGATTGGTAGCCCCCTGAACGGTAATGTCTCAGTACCTTTTTCCTAAGAGTCACTGTTTCTGAGATATAACGAACGCTTCAAAAAGTTTAGGTAACATACCTTGCGCGTTTTTTACATTGTTTCTCCAGGAGGCCTATTTTACGGAACTATCGTGATTTAGTTTAAACGTTTTTAAACAAAATGGCAAAATGTAAATACTTACAAAGAAACAAAGATCTTACCTAATATATTACATACATCAATTCAGCACAGAGCTGCCTTGAATCTGTATCTATCACTTGGCAAAGTCTAATCATAAAATTACCACATCCAACTGAATGTACCTTGCCAAAACGATGGTAGTACGTAGGATCAGGTGAAGAATATACATGTGCGTACTGTATCGAAAAGTAATAATTTCAGTCACGTCATTGCACGAACGAATAGCGGGTTCTGTACTCAACGGAATGTAAGCTGGCTCCTTCACTCATTCTTCAAGTGGACTGCGATATTGCGAAGAAATAAAAAACGGTAAAAGGTGCGCTACGACCTTTCGCCGAATATATTTGACAACGGCTTTTGTTTTAAAATCATTTGCTGCACGTCTCCCTGGCGCAGGAGCTAGTTGTCGAATAAATTGTATTTGTTCAAAGAGACTTAGATTTTATCTACATAAAGTATTGACTTTTTATGTAACATGGACGTTTTTATTGTTTAGGTCCGAAAAGTATATGTTTTGCGAAGTAAATGACGATCTTGTTTTTATCTGCGAATCAATTCCGATATGTTTAATTTATTGTGTCGATGGACGCAATGTAAAGGTGACAGCGTTATCTACAGCTTTCAATTCGGATTAATTTCATTCAGAGTAGAGAGATAAAGGGTATCTTAAAACGTGTAATTTAGAAGAAATGTTCTTTTATTTTTTAATCCGAAGCTGAATGTTTTTAAACCGTAGTTCGTAGTAGATAAAATGCGCTTTTAAAAGATTTTAAGGCTATGCCACTCGGGCCTGTCTGTCTGTTCACCTGTTACAGTCAGTTTTCTTCAAAACTAATGTTCAGGTTGAACTGATATTTGTTACACTTATTACGTAAAACAGTGACCTAGACGTAGTAGACGCTTGAGGCCATATTTTTAAGTTTTAAATAATAATGTAAGTACTTTGTTATAAGGAGCTGGAATATTGTTATTATTAAAAATATATAAATAAGTTCTACGGTGAGCCCGAATCTTGTACACTATATTAAAAGATAGAGAACAAAAATTACTTATTTTATTTAATACACTACTGTTAAGTAGAATAGAAAATTTTATTATAATGAGAAAAAAAACGAAAATCCTTTTTGTATCTTTATGACATATTTTTTCCAAAGCCGTTTCTGGTTTAAGTATGGAACATGGTTATTTACTAATCTGATCAATGTAGAGTTTCCAAATATAAAAAAAATAAGATAAGTAATACATTTGCGGTAACATATTTGCTATCTTATACGAAGTGTGATTTGAATGTTGAATTATAATGTGGCAATGTGAATATTTCGATATCTCACAGATAGCTATCTAGATATGGCTTTCCCTTGTTTAATTAAGACCGGTCTGATCTGCCACGGAGTCAGTTCGGAGGCAATACACAAAATTATTTCGTTGCATACCTACTCAATATAATAAAAGCCGCGTACCATTTCATACGCATCGACGTTATCTCCCGACTTATCGAAGGTTGGGCATTTGTGGATTTTCATATCCCCTAAATAATGCGCAAAATGAGAAGGTAGAGTACTTTGAGGTTTTTTAAGGTTAATATGGTAGCAAATAAAGGGCCGTCCATAAAATATATTCGCATACAAGGATAGGGAGGAGGGGTCTCGATAAAATATATAAATGATAATAATGGCAACCCATTATACATCCCACTGTTGGGTACGAGTCTCTCCCCTTTTTAGGGGTAGGCCTGAGCTTACTCCACCACGCTGCTCCAATGCGGATTGGTGGAGATACGGGTTAGTGGCCAACCCGCATTCGGATGTTTTCAAACCGCCATAAGGCCTCCAACAAGGTTTAACGACTGCTATCTATCGATAGCAACCGGGACCGACGGCTTAACGTGCGCTTCGAAGCACGGAAACGCGCATTTTAATTTGCCACTAGCGGTCACCCATCACAAACCCGATCGCGCCCGTAATGCTTAACCAATTAAAATATGTTAAATTAATATTTTGTTAGACAATTCCTAACTAAAAAAAAAATTTCATTGGGTCTTAGTTTTTGTGACGTTATATTTTAGGGGGGTCACAGATAGGGTGTCACGGTGTGACAATAGGAGGAGAGGGGGTCAGAAAAGGCTCATGTGGATGGTGTTAACGTCCTCGAAATCCGTCATTGCAACTCTACCACCAGTAAACATATGACTAGAGGTAGAGTTACAAAGTTTGAATGCTTAATCTACCGGATGATAAACGAGTTTTTTTTAAAGCACTTATGTAGGCGGCACGTCTCGAAACGGCACTAGTCTACTTCAACGGATAATTGGCGAGTGCAGAGGGCTCTCAGTCTAAGGATTTTTATTCTATACTAGCTGTGCCCGCGACTTCGCCCGCTTGAGAATTTATGATTGTTCAGTATCTACCGAACGAAGTGGGCGCGGCTAGTATAAAAGTAGCCTAAGTAACTGATTACATAAGCTATCTGCCAGTAAAGTCCCGTCATAATCGGTCCAGCCGTTCCCGAGATTATCCGGGACAAACAGACAGACAAACAAAAAAAATAAAAAATGTTGTTTTGGTGTATGTACAGACATACATATGCATTTAGTAAAAAGCGGTAATTTTTATATTACAAACAGACACTCCAATTTTATTTATTTGTATAGATACAGATGATTTAAAGGGGTACACAACATGTCAACCATGGGGTTGACATGCCCAGTACTAACTTAAACCATTGCCAGCATAAATGAGTTTTAAACGCTATCGTGTTCCCATTAGAGAATAATGTGCGGCCTCGTATTTATTAGCACCAAAGCAAAATATAGGACGACTCGACTCATCTATTTTGAAAACCCAACTTTTTAGGTAGTGATTTAACAATACTTATTCTATTAGCATTCATGCGAACTGCAAACTTGTTTGTCTCATTCGTAACATAAAAATAACGTAAAAGTAAATGATACTTAGCATAGCAGTGCTTCAATGTTTGAATGAACCACCAAATTTGTTCACTGCTTAATATTTCAGTAAATAACACATTAGGTATAAAACTGTGTCGTGGGTGCTGTTGTACACACACAACACAAACACCCAGACCCGAAACAAATTTACATTACCTATACTTGCCGCTAAATGGGTAGTGTTTAGCACTATCGTGTTCCGGTGAGGTGGTAATGTACGGCCTTGTAATTTCCGGTACAGAGGCATAACACCTTGGCCCTCAGGAGTGGTAACGCATCTGCATTTTGACCTTGGTCTTTGTGTGGGTGTCTAAAGGCTGCAGTTGTTACTTAACATCAATGTGAATTGCATGCTTGTTTGCCTCTTCCATTACATAAAAAAATCCATACAAATATTTGTCCCGATGCGGGGATCGAACCCGCTTCGAATCAAACGGTCGTCTCACACCGCTGGACTAACCAGGTTTTCTTCGAAATTGCTCTGTTCCAATGGGTTGAAAATGTACTTACAGGTGCAGAAGTAAAGACAACTCAAGGCCAGAAGAAGTTAGTTTTATTACATGTTTATATGTCGTTTATGTCATGAAAGTATCAACAACAAGAACACAGATTATAACATCGATAGATGCTGTAGCCTGTAAACATCTACATAAAAACTTGATGTCCCTTCTGAGGGTTCAGCTATTCTGTCACTATCTATATATATTGTCGTCAAAAGGTCCCATTTTGCAACAGAACTAAAAGATGATTGCGTTGAATATAAAAAAATAATTGAAGGCAAATGAGTTAAGTGCGATTGTAATTGTATTCTCTTGCTCAGTCAGTGGAGCTCTACCAGCATTAAATGTATATATGTTGTGATATATTTAGATTAAGTGTTATTATAAAGCTGAAATGTTCATAATGGATATTATTCCCTCAGGCCATTAGAAAATTATGACAGTAGTTTGGATGTGGACTTTACTTGCCGATGACATTGTTAAAAAAGTAAAATAATTTCTACTAGATTCTCGTTTTATGTTTCATTTAAATGTTTGTAACAAAATTTGAGCTATACTTATTTTGCTTATAGAATATTGAATGGTTGAAGGCACTTGAAGGTGTTTTTTTTATAACCGTTCATAAGTAGGTACCTACATTAATTTGACTGACTAACTTTTCGGATTCGATGTTCAAAGTACAAATTACAGTATTTCGCATGTGGAAAATTATCATTAATGTTAGAGTAGTTTAAAGTTTATTCGTTGAAACAAACATTTATTTACTAAATATTTTTGATGAAAATAATGGAGTTTTATTTATTGACTTAATTAAATCTTCCATTAACAAAATAATGAAAGCTCGCTGTAGACTGAGGATAATGGTTGAAGTTTAAGTCAATTATGGTATTGCTAATTATAATTTATCGTCATAATTCAAGTGAAACACAGCCTTCGTAATTGATCGTGATGATTCGCCGTTTCTTTTCAGTACTTACATGAGAGTATACATTTATTTTTATATTTTCCTTGTCCTATTTTCGTTAAGAAAGATGATACACCAGTACGTCTTTCATTTAGCGTAAACAGCGTAATTAAATGTTTTGTTGAATAAAAATAATCTTCATTTGTTTATTTTTTCACACATGAGAATTGTTTGATATCTATAAAATGGATTATTTGCTTGACATAAACCACAAATAGAAAAGAAGCATTATAAATTTATTTGTATTTAAAAGTTTGTTGCGAAGTTGCAGGTATTGCATAAAAATAAGCATCGCCTTTTTTTACGTGACATAATATATTTGCGATTTATTTAGCTGTAGTTGAGTTACTACATCATCATATATCGCATCAAAAGAATTCGAAAACAAAAAAAAAACAAGAAAAAGTTCTTACCTCATAAAATTTACGTCTCCCTATTTTCTTAAAATATCCTCTATCAATCCACAAAAATATCCCTCATCTAAAAATTAAACATCAAAAAATATTTATTCTTACCTCACTAAGTTCCGTATTACCGCGTATTGTCTGTGGAACCGCAAGCGCGCGCGTTCGTCTCATGCCGACGGCCGGCTAGCACTGGCCGATGTCACTGATAAAACCCTGATACCAACCCCTATGCCTCTTGTAGCTGACGCGATTCGATAACAACTGTAAACCTGGTTTAAATTACTATTTTCAGCGCCATTCAGAAACAAATTACAGGGATGCCGCTAGTTTGAGCTTAAAGCTGCAATTATGCTACGAATTCTGTCTAAATTAGGTAAATAAGTGTTTGACTATTTGTATGATTTAGTCTAAAATAATATTGTGTAAATTTGATATCTTTAAGCTTACAGCGGCATGAAATGTCAAACTTTCAGGATCACCAATGTATATTTATTGTGGTCATTGTAGACTAGCTTTTGCACGCGATTTCGTCCGTGTGGAATTAGTAATAATATTCGTAATTCGATCCTCTATTTAATGGTAGAAGATGATTTTGAAAAATGTGGCTGTAATTGATTGATCCACAACAATCGTAGTACCAATTTTCATTGAAATAAATTAAGCGGTTTTTTATACAAAGTCGTATGAATTTTATATTTCCTTATTATTATTACTAATTCCAAAGGTGTTTGTGAGCTTTTTCTACACTTAATATATCGCAATATCTTCTGATCTTGACCAAACTGTATAAACCAGACGCTAAACCTATGGTATTCGCATCAAGATGCGTAGACCATAGGTTTAACAGTAATGACCTGAATGATACTATTAATAGCCAAATACTCAAACGTCAATCAATTTTCAAATATAAGGTATCTCTGTCGTTTGCACATGTTTTATAGAGATAAAAGACTTTTAAGTCCCACTCAGATTTAAGTGAACTTTCAGTATTTGGCCGTGAGTAATACTCGTACATAAACAATATTACCCAGCAGGTTCGCTTAAACGACTTTAAATTATAAATAAAATATTTAATAAAACATAGAACTTTGATAAAGTTCACAACACATTAATCACGTGTAGTGATTAATGTTTTATAGTTTTCAAACAGAAGTAATTTCATTTCAAATAAACAGCATTTTAAATAAACATTTATTAATGTTGTTGCTCATTTTTTATTCAAATAAAATTAAACTTTCGTGAGTTGTGTTCTCGATGCGGAAGGTTAATGAAAAGTTCATGATTCAGAACAGCAGACAAATGTAATAGGAGATAGCCGTGAGATATGAAATAAATCTAAACAACTTTTGAAGCCATCTTCGAATGTGAGTCAAATGCAAAGTTGAATACGTACTAGAGAAGCTAATATGGTAAACATACATTTCTATGGGTAAACATATAAAAGATTACTTGGCGCTAAATGGTAGTGTTCAGCACTCTCCAATCAGGTGGTAATCTACGGCCCTGTAATTTCCGGCACAGAGGCATAACACCTTAGGCCTCAGAAGTGGTATGTATTTGTGTTGATCTATAGGCTGCAGTCATCACTTAACATCAATGTGAACTGCATGATTGTTTACTACTTTCATTACATAAAAAAAAATAATTAGAAAATTATGGTGAAAAAACATCAGTGTTTTTCCTTGATATTTAAAAAAAATCGGTATTGTTTGCATCCCTAATAGGTAGGTACTCTTTGAAAAAGAATTCGATAGTGCCTCCTCGTTGATGATACATAGAATAAGTAAAAGCGTATAGGCGTAAGTGATTTACTCGCCTGGGACTAATGAGTTACATAACTTCAAGGAGTTGTGATCGAACTTGGACATTGACTTATTTTACTACTTTAGATAAAGCTAAGAATATGTTGAAGTAGAAAGAATGCCGGTAAGAATTATTATTTGTAGTAGGAAAAGTAATTACTTATTTTTAGGGGTAGTTTGCCACTGCTTGGCGTCATATTCGCGATTTGAGGCTCCGGATTGGAGAGTAAGTTATATTTGTTTTTATATTATTTCGCAATAACATATGCTAGTGAAACTGAGAAACATATTTTTTTAAAGAAAAATGGAAAGAAAAATTTGACTTCAGGCGAGACTCGAACTTGCGGCCACTGGGAAGTATATAGGTTCCAAAAAACAAGTCTACCAAATCGTGGTCGTAGGTTTGTAGTAGGTAATGTTTATATACGCCTCTAATTACCATTTAGAGAAATAGAACACTGAATTTAGGCACATAGGGTGAATTTTTTGTAGGTATTACCTATAGGCTAGGCTATAGTGCTGAACACTACTATCTGCCGCCAAATGGTAGTGTTCAGCACTATAGTGTTCCGGTTAGATGGTAAACATGGTAATGTATGGGCCCGTTATAACTATCACAGAGATTAAACAACTAAGGTCTCAGGGGTGGCAGCGCATCTTCATTTTGACCACTGGTCTTTGTGCGGGTGTCTATCGGCAATCATCACTTAACATCAATGTTACTGCATGCCTGTATGCCACCTTCATTACCTAGGTACTAAAAACAAATACTGCTTAGTATGGTACAAAACAACATTTCATTTTGTAACATAAATAAGCTGAAAAGCCTAAAGCTGAGGTAGACGAGGCACGAGAGGTATATCAGGACCGGGATATCTGGCGCTCTACACTCTCTGCCTACCCCGTTAGGGACCTGGCATGAAGATACATAAATAAGCTAAGTGATACGTCTGAAAGCCTTAAAAAATACGTTTGTTTTAATTATGTAACACAAATTAACTCTTGCTTTTGGCTTACTAGTTGGTCCTAGACAAATTAAATCAATTTCTTTTGATTAGCCGCATGTCTTTAGAATGTTGCGTACAGGCATAAGATTGTACCTACAACAAAATATATTTTTTACGGCTTGTAGAAGTACATGAAATTGTTTTACTTTTTATTTGCGTTTCATGTTATGTTTTTTTTACGGATTGGTAGGTAGGGTAGACACGCGTAAGATAATCTTTTATCAACATTATATCGTACTTAACGTATTTTTAGTTGAGTTAGTGGCAATTAAGTATACAGTACACACTTATAGACACAAATCTAGATCTCTACTTGGTTACTACATATACGTTATAATTCATGAGGTATCCGTGCCAGAAATTACCGGTCGAATATCACCACATCGAACATTACCTTTAGAATTAGGGTACAAAGATAAAATATAATAGGTTGGGGAAAAAGTCTTTTCGCATTATAGTATGTATGAACTTGTAATAAAATCTCTTTGGCTGTAGTATTTGTATCTGGCTGGTTTTGGTATCATTGAAAGTTAAAATTTTAAAGAACATAATTCCAAATTCAAATTAGGCAAATGTGTGATTTTCATTTGTTTTTCGTACTGTCAAGATGAAGAAATTCGATACATTTTAAAATTTTACTACAAAAAAGGTAAAAATGCAACGCAAGCCGCGAAAAAAATTTGCAATGTTTATGGACCTAGTGCAGTGTCTGTGAGAGTAGTCTCAAATTTGGTTTAAGCGTTTTCAATCCGGAATTTTGATGTCAAAGATGCACCTCGCTCTGGTCGCCCTATTACGGATAAAATGGATGCCATTTTTGAAAAAGTGGAGCAAGATCGACATATCAGTAGTTACGACGTAGCTGAAGAACTGAGAATTGATCACAAAACAGTTTTGGCGCATTTGAAAAAGCTGGGTACAAAAAAAAGATCGATATTTGGGTACCTCACGAGCTCACTGAAAGAAACCTAATGAACCGTGTACTCATTTGTGATTCTTTATTACGACGTAATGAAACCGAATTATTTTTGAAGAAGCTGATAACTGGTGATGAAAATTGGATCACGTACGACAAGAACGTGCGAAAAAGGTCGTGGTCAAAGGCCGGTCAGGCTTCACAGACTGTGGCGAAACCCGGGTTACCTCGCAATAAGGTGATGTTGTATGTGTGGTGGGATTGGAAGGGCATTATTCATTATGAGCTATTACCACCAGGCAGAACTATCGATTCTGAACTCTACTGCGAACAACTGATGAGATTAAAGCAAGAAGTTGAGAGAAAGCGGCCGGAATTGATCAACAGAAGGGGTGTGGTGTTTCATCATGATAACGCTAGACCTCACACATCTATAGCCACTCAGCAAAAATTAAGAGAGTTTGGCTGGGAGGTGTTAATGCATCCGCCGTATAGTCCTGACCTTGCACCTTCAGATTTCCACCTGTTTCGGTCTCTTCAGAATTCTTTATGCAATGTTAGGTTAACATCACGAGAGGACTGCCAAATCCACTTGTCGCGGTATTTTGAAGAGAAGTCCCAAATTTCTTATAGCAATGGGATCATGTCCCTACCTACAAGATAGCAAAAGGTTATCGAACAAAATGGTACATACATACTTTAGTTAAATTTAAATAAACTATATTAAAAAATGTTTTGAATTATCTTAAAAAATGCGAAGAAACTTTTTCCCATTTCAGGATTTTTTTTATTGCTATTAGTATCTAATCTAGCAACGTTCACCTAAGGTGGTATTGATAGACAGATCTAAGAGATCTCGACACGATCCTAAGATCACTTTTTCAATACTAAACGGGAGCTTAATGCTGTGTTTTGGGACTGAGAGATGTCTATCAGTATGGGCCCTAGTCTTTTTAATTGTAATGTAGATGGTATTTTTTGACATTAATTGAGAAAAACGAACACCCAGTCAAGAATATATTTTTATGAAAACAATAATGCATGTCACATGGATGTTAAATGATGACTGCAGCCTATAGACATCTTCACAAAAACTAGAGATTAATATGCGGATGTGTTGCCACCCCTGAGACCTTAGTAGTCATGTCTCTGTGATAGTTATTACGGGGCCATACATCACGATCTAACCGGAACACAATAGTGTTGAACACTACCATTTGGTCCCTACACTGGAACTCTACCACCAGCATAAAAATTATGATACCTGTCTGAAATCCGAATAAATGCAAAAGCATTGATATTCCGCATAAATGAATAAAAAAAAGATCCGGACGAATTGAGAACCTCCTCCTTTTTTCGAATTCGGTTATAAACGTATTGATTCTGTCTGTAATTAGGTGATACTCGTGCAGTCCACATTAGTGCCACATTATCATCTAACAATGCAAGCATTTAGCGTCGGCACTTCAAACTAAATAAGTTATATTACTACGATCACAAAAAAGAGTAATCTTCAACATTTTCAGAATAAAACATTAGCAGAACTATTTAGACGGATTATGAAGGATTTGTTGAATAGATTTTAACTTCATTCATGAAGTAAAGATTTCTATGGCTCTAATAAGCTGCTTTCATATCTAGCTTCTTTGCATGTAGGTAAAGGTGCATACATTTATGTTGTTTTCAGTTTTTTTTATATGAAATAGTGGTTAGGTATATTGATAAAGACTGGGACACAACCTCTGTCTGTTTTGAACATTCAATTTAAGTAACTACTTAAAAAGGTGTTGACTTTGACTGTTTATAGTAAAATGATTAAACGGTTAAAAATAATAACATTGAAATTGTCCAGTGAGATCATAAAGTGGAATACTTATTAACTGTGGATTTGCAGGTAGGTATCTATAAGCTCAGCAATATACATTGAGGTGTCGTCAGTTTTTGAGGTTAAAACTTTATTAAGCAAGTTATTTTCGAGTTGAAAGAAACCATTGAACTGGCTATACTAACAGTAGGTATACCTCTATATAAGTTTGTAAAAAACCCTACTTCATGCCTGCAATTCCCGAAGGGGTAGGCAGAGGTATTAGCATGCATTCAAGTATACATGCAAACACCCACGACTCGCCGGTTAAGAGTACGTTTTGGCCCATGTAACAGGTGGCGAACCTGTTGACATCTCCGGGCACATTACCAAACTCCGAGGTAGTGGGAAACTTCCAGAAAATGGAAAAAGCCCAATAGAACCTAAATAGATAAAGAATTTTAAACCGTTATCTCTGATAGTCCCCGACCCGGGAATCGAACCCAGGACCCCCAGCGTAGCAGTAGTGGCCTGCTACCACTACGCTACTGAGGCAGTTAAGTTTGTACATCTTCATAAACGAACATTAGGTACTTTTTAATAATGATGGAAGTATTTTACAATCTTTGTATACAATGTTGCCCTATATTCCCAACTGGGGAACATCAACGGGACCGTTCCCGGGAACGGCACATCATTACTCGCGACACACCGACATATTCTTCAAGTTTTCGCTTCTGTCGGCACTCACGATGTGCCGCTGTTTTTTGTCGATCGACTGCAAACGTCAATTTTATCAACTTGTTACAAATGAATGAATGACAAATAATTGGAAATAGGAATGAAAAGCTAATTAGGTTGAAAAGTTTAATAAAAGTAAGGATTTATCTCTACAAGTACAGTCTGCAGTCACTATTAGCAATTATAAGAACTAGGCGTGGGATGCGAGAGAGTGTAGGTTGTGCTTTTCAACTAGATAGATTCAGTGCAAATGGTGTTTACATTATAAAATACAGAGCATTCAGTTACACGAGCTTATCCGCTCGCAATTTAAAGCTTTTACCCGATATTCACTAAAAGACGCTTTATTTCTATATAAAATCCTTTACAAAGAAAATAATAGCAAAATAACAGACGTGTTTAATAGAATATATAGAATAATAGGCTTCCGGAAACCATTACTAAAACAAAAAAATTATGTAAATTTTAAATCTTAATTTGAAAATGGCTAATCGAACAGGCATTTTATCGTGTCGAAGAGTTTATTGCTGGTTAATTATTATCTAGTATATCTAGTGCAATTTATGTACCTAAATTAATATTATTCTTGACATTTATTTATTTTTAAACTGATTACTATAATTTCAGATCTGCTGAAATAGTTGTAACTATTATTAATAATTTTTATTATTTTGATTTTCGCTTTATGCAATAATCTTATTTTTTTACGTGTCAAATTGTAGTTTTATAAATAAATGACTATTGACAGTTATGTTTCGGATTTGTGATTTTGATGTTTTTTGGGATTCTGTAGACTACAAGGAACTTTGAGCTCTCCATGCCCTTAAGACTAATTTTTATTTTCCAGTATTTTATTTTTTAAATTATTATTTATAATAAAAAGCACGTCTCAACGAGTTCTAAAAAACTTGTTGAGACAGCATTTTATTTTAGATAGACGTTAGTCTCATTTTCGTTTGTATTGACTGTTTACCAAATGGGTGACCACAATTTCCTTAATTTTAATTTACTTTGGGACAAAATATTACCTATATCAAAAATGTCTGAAATCGATTTGGTTACCGATTCTGAACTAACTAGTTTCGGGTTGTACATCCTGTCATACGTTGTATAGTGTTATAGAAAAACGAGCAAGAAGTACCTACAAATATTGTGCTCAAACTTTTTGCAGCATTAAAAAAAACATAAGTTATAAGCATTATACAAGCCATTTAAAATGAAAATAGGGATACAAAACGCGTTGAAGTTACTTATAGTAAGTCTAACAGCAAAATAAATAAAGGTATTGATAAGATCACACAAAATGAAATAGTAATTTTATCATGAACTACACTACAAAACGTTTGTATTAATGTAAGTAAGTCTGATGGCTGTTATCTGAATGAGACAGGTAGGTATTTTAATGAATCGGTATGTCAAGAAGGCAATAAAACCGTAGCACACGTTTAATTAACACCTATGGCACATTAAATTACCTCATTAACACACCTAATTAATATGCAAAGAATGTATATAGCACTTGATTATCCACAGACGGCAACGCGTATTTCGGGCACTTCCAACGTAAGTGCATCGCTTACACAAACCCACTTACCTATATGACATGTTCACGTACACAAATCTACTTATATGCGGAGTATTAAGGAGAGGCAGTCTCGTATTAAAATAAATTGAATGGAATAAACTAGTGAGGTATTGACCGTTGGGAAGATTTATTATTGCCTGTGACAGCGCTTGACCTAGTTTTCAATTGTCAGACTTTTATTACGATATGAAATCGAATAGCCCCTGTTCACACATCCAAATTGTTTATTTTTAATACACGTAATAAATTAACGGAGATGGCAAACAGGCATGCAGATCACATGGATCACACCCGCCGATGAGAGAAGTTCCACCCGCACAGATTGGATACTTGGAAGTCCTCAACAGTCCGATTCGCGCGTTCATTCCTGCCCAGAACGTGCAAATTGTGGAACTAACTTCCCTCTGAGGTGTTAGTTGCGGTGCTACAATATCGGGGTTCTTCAAAACTGGCGTCAATAGAATCCTTCAGGGCTGGCAGCGCGTTGGCAACTCCCCTGATGTTGCAAATGTTCAAAGGCGACGGCAACCACTTCCCATCACGTGGCCCGTTTAATTGTCTGTCAATCTCTTGACGTAAAAAAACACGGATGGAAAATTAATATTGCAGTCTATAGATATATAGGTACCTACATAAAAACTAGCGATTAATAGGTATAATATATACGGAAATGCGTTCCTACTAGGGATTGCAATCCCTCAAAATGTGATCCAGCATTCCCGCGGGACCCCGCATCCCTTATCAATCTGGTGATTTCTGAGGTGTCTGGTGATTTTATAAAAAACCTGCAGCTTCAATTGATTTCTTAACAAAATTTATAAAATCCCGCGGGATCCGCGCCTCTTTTATCAATCCCACATATCAATTCCGCGGGATTGAATAAGCTGCGGGATTGCAATCCCTAGTTGCTACCCTGATATCTTATCCAACAGGAACACGATAGCCCTGAACACTACCAATTGGCGACAAATAGATTAGGCTAGGCGGTGATATTTACGCTCACAAGCTCGGTCACTGGGTACTCTACCGAAAGATAAAAACTTCGAAAGTAAAATCAAATATTAACGCGAAAAGTTGTATCAATTAGGTTAAAAACGCAAATGAGTCGTGGTTTATCGAATCAGCACGCATCGTTACGTTTTGTTAACGCCAAATAAATCTTTGTTGAATCGTTAACGATAAAATATTTTCCAATACATCTAGCAACAATGTTAATTGCTCAGTTATATACATTGATACATGATTACGAATAGTGAGTTAATTACTTGTATATGTTTAAATTTATAAATACCTAATATAAACTTGCGTGTATTTCATAGAATGTGTAGGAGGAAGTGTACCTATTAGGTATACGCCCACGCTTCCTGGATTTCAGCTGTGATGATCACGTATTTTAATTATGTTTTGATTTGAAGCGGCGGACAGACAGACTCAGGATCTGACAGGGCCAGAAGAGCCCGGGTGGCTCGGAAGCTCCTCACACACCAAAATAAACGATGGTTTTTGGCGCTTTTGTGTTCCGGTCAAGTGATAATACACAGTCCTGTAATTATGATACAGAGGTACAATAAGTTAGACCCCAGGAGTGATAACATATATTATTATTATGTTCATTGAAATCTCTAGCTTTTATGTTGATGTTTATAGTACACTTTTCACTTTACTATAAATGTGAACTGTATGATTGTTTGTCACTTCATTACATAAAAAATAGATTTCACTTTGTTGGGTACTCATAAATATATATATTCATGCCAAATTACAGCTTTCAAGTAGGTACTACGGAGCTAAGCTGTGTATAGACGGGCGGACGACAAACAAAGCGAACTGGGTCCCATTATAGGCTATAGAGTCCTAAAACAGACGACCGTTTAGATTTTGTACTTTCTATTTTTACAAATTAAGACAATCAGTTAAATACATACCATGATAAAGGTTTATAAAGATTTAAATGGCTTGATTCTTTAGAAAATAAACATATAGAACAGAGACTCAATTGCACTAAAAGGTTGAAACTTCGTCGTGCTACTTAACGTTTATGACACGGAATAGAAGTTAAGGCTAAGAACTCACGGCGCGGTTTTCTCCCGCGACTCCCGCGGTGGTGGATCTGTGGTTTTATTTATATACTCACGAGACCGGCTATTTGCGCGGAAACGTGGCGGGCGATGACCGCAAGACAAGCGGTTGCAAGACTATAGTTGAGGTCCAGTCTACCATGGACACACCAGACGCGAGTTGTTGCGTTATA
This sequence comes from Macrosoma leucophasiata, assembly GCA_036365455.1. NCBI lineage: Eukaryota > Metazoa > Arthropoda > Insecta > Lepidoptera > Hedylidae > Macrosoma > Macrosoma leucophasiata. The sequence goes on along the minus strand of JAWQUS010000003.1, from coordinate 10,851,007 downwards.
CTTATTTCACAGAAGAATTAAAAAAGGAGGCAAACAATTTTGGGTACATCCACTGATTCAAGATAGAAATCGTTATGGATTATTATTTGTTCGTCGCCCGCCAACCGCGCGGGCGGAATTTGCCGCGGCTGCGGGTGATCGCGGCCCGCGCGATTCTACTAGGTGCCTGCCGGTGCAGCGGGCGTAAAACGCATCGTGAAACTCCATTACTACAGAAGTTGCGGGCGCGGGTGAAAACCGCGCCGTGAGTTCCGGTCGAATTATCTAAGACGTTTACCATTAGCCGGGCTTTCGTTGGTGTTGCATTAATATCTAGTAATAATGTCTTGTTGTTAGTGTATCATGATACCTACAAACTTGCTGGTAACGATGAACACTATCGTTTTCCGGTCAGGTGGCCCTGTAATTTTTTGCACTGGAGTATAATACCTTAGGCTTCTCGAGTAGCAACGCATTTACGTGTACACATCACCTGCTAAAATTTTCAGAGATCAGCTTATATCTCCAATAATTATTTTCATAATGTGTGTGGGACACATTATAACACCTGTACTATAGGTATACGAGTAAATCTATTCCTCACGATGCTACTTTGATAAAATGTACCTATAACGGAGTGAAAGAAGGTTTCCACGTTAGAATCCTAAGTACGGGCACAATGAAAGGAAAATGAGAGCATGCTCCTACCATTAGACACCGGCTCACCGGCTCTTTCAGAGTTCCAATGTTATGTAATTTTCTAATTTGTATTCCGTACCATCATCCTTACTTCGGAAGTAGGTGTACGTATTGACACTGAAATCTATTCATATAATGTTCACCCTTTAAGTACATACACCTACTGTTGCAAAATTGATAGTAATTGTTTAATTGTTATTTTTCGAAATAACGCATGGAAGTGAATTCAGAGTTTTTTTGCTTCGCTAGCTCAGTGGTAAAGCGGATAGACAGTGGCTATCCCGAAGTCGCAAGTTCGATTCAAAATTTCAAAGACAAGTGTTTCCTTTACTTTCCATTTTTTCTTTAATTTCTAAATTGATAGTGGCAGCGATAAAAACAATGAGGCTATTATTTTCAGGGTTATTATTGATGGTGGAACTGGGTCAATGAAAGGGATAGAGGACATAAGTCATGGTTTTTTTCTGTCTATATTTATCTGATAAGCATTATCTAATCTGTCTTTCAATACCTATCAGAGATTATTCAGAGCTTCGAGTTATTGAAAAAGTGTACTGAACAATTAATTACTACGTACAATAAACTTAAATACTGTCTTTGTGTAAACAATATCTTAACAGCTTTCAGAATTTAAGCCCCGTATGTTTTTTTTGTTTGCGCTTTCTTTAAAGTATATGGCGCCACTATAGACAGACACAAAAGTAAAATACTACAGCCTGGCCTTCAAGAGTGGCAAATAAACAACTGAGAGTTACTATATCAAAGCTTCTCATAAATTGTCTGTAATCTAGGTAAACAAGGTTTTGTTTGGTGGTAGACCTCAGTGACGGAGCTCGCGGGCGTAGGCACCACCGCATTACCTAATTTCCTTGGCGCTAAATGGTAGTGTTCAGCACTATTGTGTTCCGGTCAGGTGGTAATGTACGGCCCTGTAATTTCCGGCACGGAGACATAACACCTTCAGCCTCAGGAGTGGTAACGCATCTGCAGTTTGACCTTTATCTTTGTGTGGGTGTCTATAGGCTGCAGTCATCACTCATCATCAATGTGAACTGCATGCCTGTTTTAGCCCCTTCCATCACATAAAAAAAGAGTAATTCTATAAAGGTTCCGCCTTGTTTCGTCTTTGTTTTTTCATTTTGATGAACAGAAGCTAAGTTGGCTGCAAACTTGAAGATCATAAAGTTTCGTAATATACATTTAACTTTGCAAATCGTGAATATAATATATAAACGGTAGCAACTTAATCCTATCGCTTCTAGTTCACTACATTACAGAACAGCAACTGTTAGTAAAGCCTGGAACTGCAATTGCACCTCGGTCGTCTTATTGTTCCCAGGAAGCCTCTAATTACTGAGTATTAAGAGATAAAGATGAGCTTATCGTCTTTATAATGGGAAATGCTAAGTACTTGAGGATCTTTGATGATATTGCAACATTAATTAGTGATTGCTCGAAAAGCTGCATCAGTCGTTAGTGAAAGAATTAATATGAAACATTATTATTAGGGATGGTGTAGTTTGGCACGAGTACCAACAAATGTTTAAAATTAAAGATAAGTAGAGTAAAATATTTGAAAAATTCGACCGTCTGTAAACATCAAAACAAATGTAATGAAATAAGTTATAGTTTCTGCACTCACAGCAAATAAATTAACGAACCTATTTAAATCAAAAGTGGATGAAAAATACATAATGGGCGTACATTTTTTGTGCTCAGTGCCAGAGTCATTATTACTTCAAAAAAATAGTACTTCCAATGTGATGCAGGGATTTTTTTTAGTAGGACATCTGTAGATTTTTCAATATGCATTTTCTTTGATTTAAACAACTAAACAAAGACAAAGTCAAGCTCTTTTATTTATCAACTAGCTGTGCCCGCGACTTCGTCCACGTGAGAAAAAATATGATTTTTCAGTATCTACCCGGACGAAGTCGTGGGCGAAGCTAGTATAAAAGTAGCCTCAGTTACTCCTTATTACATCAGCAATCTGCCAGTTAAAGTCCAGTCAAAATCGGTAGAGCCGTTCCCAAGATTAGCCCCGCCAAACAGACAGACAGACAAAAATTGTAAAAATTGTTGGTTTGGTATATGTACCGTGTATACATACATGTGCATTTAGTAAAAAGCGGTTATTTTAATATTACAAGCAGACACACCAATTTTATTTATTTGTTTAGATTAGGATTTCAAGCGTCTCAAAAGATATGTCAGAAATTAAGAACTATGTAACCCAAAATAATTTGATTTTATTAAATGTGGCACTTTCGTATACTTGTTATCAGCACTGCAGTGTATAGCCATATAGTAAGTTATTGTTGGCCTAGTTACTACAATCTTAGCCTGTCCAATCAACAACGTTGCATTACCAGACATACGATTATCTTGGACATAATAGGTTTAAAGCTTCACTCGTCCCATTTACCGTCTGTTCTGACATAGCCTGCATTACTGGGATTAACTCTGAACAATTGAAACAGGATACATTGCAATAGATTTCCTACTAATTATTGTATGCAAAGTAATAATATCTGTAATATTACAATATTCGTTCAATAAATAATAATAATATAATCATACATCGTTAAAATAAATACCATTGGAGGCCGTGTATGTAACCAAAGGGGAGATTTTTCGTGGTGGTATGAAAAAGATACCAAATTTGCATGCAGTTCACATTGATGTTAAGTGATGACTGCAGCCTGCAGACATCTAAATAAAAACCAGGGGTCAAAATGTGTTGACCACCCCTAACAGTTTTTATGTCTCTGTTATAGTTATTACAGGACCATATCTCGGTATCTCGGTTGCTATCAATTTGAAGGCCATTTTACAGTACATTGCTGTTTTCCTAAAACTATGGTAATTATCACGTTATGTCAAAACGGCAATGTCCTTTAAAATCGAATGATGTAAACCAAGATACCTAGTATTCCTTTTGAACATTAATTAGGCCTGAGTATTCTAAAGGATAGGAGATAGGAATACAATTAATGAGAGGATTCAAATAACTTCTATGATTTAGATACCAGTTATGTTTATATTAGGGAGCGAGCGCCTACCTACTATTTTTAATCAGATACCCAAACTCCCTCGGGTGTCATTGAGATACTCAAGATAATTTGCGCCTAGCGTGATTTATTAATGCGCTAGTGTTGGGACTTGGTAATGTTTTTAGGTTCCGTACCCAAAGAGTAAAAACATATTACTAAGATGCCGCTGTCCTTTTGTCTGTTTATTTGTCTGTCTGTCACCAGGCTATATCTCCTGAACCGTGAAAGAGGACTGCGAGCCGGACTCTCAGAATATTATCAAGACTGAAACCCCGTTCTGTAAATGAACGAGTTGAATAAAAAACTGTTTGTTTGGTACACTGATATTTATTTATTTAACCTATGTTTTTAAATTGTAACTTACAAATTCCTATTACATGCTTTTACCAATGTGATCCAGTAACAAACTATCAAGAAAACAGGGTCGTGAATATGAAATGGTTCGAGTGGTGACGATTACTGCTCCTTTATTCATTTAATTTAATATATTTACTTTACTTTATTACCTGTCCCCGGGCATGGTAATGCCGGTAACCCTAATCCTTTCTACAAATCCTTGAGATGGTACCTTTGTAGCCAGCTTCGGAGGAGTCCAGTATTCTCTACTCCACTAGGCTTCAGGGTAACCGGTCACACCCCGCATCCAGAGGTCAGTCAGATTTAACACCATCATTGGGGAAGGAAAAAAATATTCTAACAATGATCCGTACTTAAAAGGTAAGTTGAGGATTCCCTATGCTAAATTATGACCTAACCAATGAACAAATTTACGTATGAACTAGGCAATAAATCAAAATAACTAATTCAAAATATCTAATTCCAAAATAACAAATACCACAAAAACCCGCATGAGGACTTTTCGCTATCAATTCATAACTGAATAATGCCTCTGCATCCCAACTCCTCCCGAAATTAGGGAAACTGGCTGCAACAAACAACCCAACATGAAGTCATCACGCCATTTCTCAAATCGACATGTGAACGAGAAAATATCCAAAGATTCTTGAAGATCTTACCTCAATTGGTGATAAAAATACCTATTGAATAGGCATTTAGGCCATGATGGCCAAAATATTCTAGGCTTCAACCTTTTACATAATTTCGAGTGTATCACCACTAACTAGTTGGACAGAGAAAAATCAAATGACGGATGACGTCTAATAACCTCTCAGACCTTTCCCTTTACCGGCCCTGGATTCGTGTCTTTTTTTTAGACTTTCAGCCGCAATGCCAATTAAATTCACCGAATAATATTTCATTTATGTTCTTGTCGTTATATCTAATATTTAATTTGGAAATATCGAAATTGTATTTTTAAGACAAATTATAAGTATTAGATAAATTATGTAATCCAACTATGCGTCGTATGGAATACGTGATACTATTTATAATGTTGACCTAGTACGGCGGTGATTAACTAGATGGCGTTGTGACCATTTTTAATATATAATACCATATATTATAAACCAGAAAAAATACAACGTTACAACCGTGATAGCTAGAGAGTTGGAATTTTTACAGATGATGTATGTTTGTTGCCGCTATAACAACAAATGCTAAAAACAGAATAAAATAAATATTTAAGGAGGCTACCTTGCGACAATTATTTTTGCTAGATGTTAATCGGTTACTCTTGAATATGCATGTTTTTTTTTAATAACATGGATAGTAATCCAGAGACATCTATACAAAAACCAGAGGTCAAAATATAGATACGTTGCCAACCCAGAAGCCTTAGTTGTTTTACCTCTGTGACAATCATAACGAATCCAAACAACACCATCTAACCGGAACACGATAGTGCTAAAACAACTATTTGGTTTCAATTAGATTAGGTAATGCGGTGGTGCTTGCGCCTTCGGCCTACACTAGTAACACGTAACCTGTCATATCACACTATTTGCATATACCTACCTAAACTTATACATATACTAGCCATCCGTATTTTTTTTAATATTTTGAATGTACAGAATTCACACTTCTACAGTTTTATTATAAGTATAGATATGAATAACAGAAATTACGAAATAGGTAACCAAGAATAAATGAGAGAGGCAAGAACAGGTAAAGTGCCTGTGTTACTAAGATGATAAATTTTATACCCAGCAATTAGCGGAGGTTACCTAATAAATATTAACCAGAACACAGTAAGTATAAGATCACGCGAAAAAGTTAATTCGGCAAAATTCTCAAGTTCTATACCAGTCAGTATTGCAGGCTTCCAAAATATCCATTATTGAGTAAAATCAATTTCATTAATCATGTACCATGTCTTACGTACCAACCAGACGGGGTCCTAAGCTTAGTAGGTGGCTATGAAGGCCTAATATATTCCCAGAATAAGATGTATGTATGTATCTTCACGACAAATATCCCGGTTTTGGCCTACCTCGCGCGCCTCTTCTACACATACATTCTCCTCATGCTTGCACGCTGCTTCCAAAGACTCTTGAGACACTTGACCCCACCTTCTGATAGAATATATGTAACTGAATGATTATTATAAGATTTCCATAATAACCCCCAGGGTGATGTGTCCGAGGAATGCGACCAACTGGACACACGTGTGTCCGGTCTCTTGTGTCCAGTTGACGAATAACCCAATTTACTCGACCTATATTACATACCTATACTTCAAAACGTAACGAACTTCACGTTCGGGATAGTTCACACGTAACACTTTCATTAGTTCGAGCATGAAAAGAGAAAACAAATGTACCTAGAAAGCAACACAATAACTGTATGCATCTCGATCTCGTAGGAATTCCGGGTAATTCTCACTTAGCGCCCACCTACTCTCCCCAAGGAACCTACATGCCAAATGCCAGCTTTCTAGGATCAGTAGCTTTTTTTTATATAATGAAAGTGGCAAATAAGCATGCAGTTCAAATTGATATTATGTGATGACTGCAGCCTATCGACACCTACACAAAGACCTAACGTCAAAATGCAGATGCGTTACCACTCCTGAGGCCGAGGGTGTCATGCCTCTGTGCCGGGAATTACAGGGCCGTACATTATTACCACCTGACCGGAACACGATAGTGCTGAACACTACCATTTAGCGGCAAGTATATTACGTAATGCGGTGGTGCCTACGCCCGCGAGCTACGTCACTGGAGCTCTACCACGTTTCGGATGCGTATTTGTCAGTCACTCACATTTTTATTTCATACTAGATTTGCATGCATCGTGGCACGCACATTCCATTCGCTTAGGAATTTTGTATAATTTGCTCTGCTATATTCCCCGAATGTACAGGGAACTTACATAAAAAATATCAGCTTTCTACGAGCAGTAATTTCGGTTGTGGGTTGTCTGATCATCAAGCCGTTCACTGAGTCTTATTTAGATTGATAAGTAACAATAAATAACAAGCGTAGGTTCTGTGACAAAACCAAGAATGGAAGTGATAAAGTACTTAATTGTTTAAGGCTACAGGTATTTTCAGAATGGAAAGAAATATATTATTTTCATGTTCCATTACTTTAATGCTCAAAGGTTATTTTGTAAGTTTCAAATGTCATATCAAGAATCTGTAAAGAACTTACGAAAGTTTGTTATAGAAACATTTCAAAGCGAGACCTTTCGACAAATATGAAAAAGCAAATATCATGAACTAGCTGTACGCGACTCCGTTCGCGTGGGAGTCAAAATACGCGCGGTTTTAACGTTATTGAAATATTTTTCGTTGCTGCGTCGATCCTATTCGTCATCAACAATAAAGATTACCTCAACGAACGGTCCTGGGCCGCCCTCATCCAGGTCATCGGTTGATTTTGTGGGATCCCTGCCTACACTTCGTTTTTCGGTACGCGGTTGCCACTCGAGAACTCATCTGCCCCAATGGGCGTCATTTCTTCTAGCTATGTACCCTGCCCATGCATGTCGGTTGCTTTGGTTCTCATGCGGATTTTCTCATTCCATTCGATCTTGCAGATAAACTCCAAGCATAGCTCTATCCATTGCTCTCTGAGTGACCTTGAGCCTTCTTATGAGGCCTAAAGTTCCTATATCCGATCCTATTAGCTGTAGTGTAATGTTATAAAATATTTAGCAATAGATGGACAAATGGATCCAACACGAAAACTTAGTAATATGAACCACTTGTTCCTGAAATCAACGCGTTCAAACAAACAAACTCTTCAGTTTTATCACTATTTGTTACTACTATAAAGTAAGGTATATAGGATTTACAGTAAGGCTTCCGTCATTCCCAAGTACGGTAGTTCTCGGTAGCGAAACGGCAGCGGCTAAGTGAAGTCTAATCTGTAAGTTGAGTCTTCACAGATTCCACTATCTCTCTGTGTGTGTGTGTGTAAAATCTGTGAGAACTCAACTTACAGATCCGCAACAACATCGGCAGATAGCCACCGACGTTGTTGCTGTTGTTGTTACTGTCGCTGATGCTGTTGCTCTTGCTCTTTCTCTTGACTTTTGGGTCTTGCTCTTGCTCTTGATATTTTTATATAGAAATAAGTTCAATCAATTGTGAACTTCTTAAATTCTGGTTTTCTTTTTCTGGTCAGCGAATTAGACCACACACAACGGAACGATTAAATACAACTAATGGATACACACAAGATATATATTGCTGAATAATTACAACCAAAAAAGAAGGTTAAGTACAGATTAAATATACAGCAAAACATTTCCACATAAAATCGACTTTATATGTGCTTTTTCCTCAATCCTCAAGTTATTGGAGTGAAGCCAAAATTCAATATTTTATTATAATTCACGCGGTGTCTCGTCTTACCGCCAGAAACTTGTTTCACTATCCCTTCACTTTCAATTTTCTTGAATAATTCAACGATAGGTGACAATTTTTCGATTTTATTGCGAAAATGACTTGTCTTGTTAGAAGCACTAACTTGACATCTTACTATCGACATGTAAGAAATAGTCTTTAACTTCATGAACTCCGAACCGTCTATATGTATCTAATTAGATATTCGAATTTCAATTATTTTCGACACTTCCAAGCATAACATTTAGAAAAATATGAAAAATATTTTTAGATTACAGGTATAAGAAGTCTATGGCATTCAAGCCTACATAGAAAATCTCTCGAACGTACTGATTGTGCGCGCGATCATACTACAGTCCAGATCATTCTTGGCTCTTTTTTATTCGTACCAACCCTTCACCATGGTTTGGGAAAGCCATCAGCCAACGATAGTGAGGCGTAATTTGTCATTATTCAATTTGCTTTTTTCTTTGCGAGATCTCAAACTACTCGTTAGCGAAGATACAGTCGTGAAAGATTGCTAAATGTTTTTAATTTGTACTAACTATAATATTTTCCGCAAACACGAGACACTTAAACCGTGTTAGGCTTGCGCGAGGATATAGGTCCAAAACATAGAGGCCCCTTGAAGAGTTGTGATCTCATTTGTTATGACTTTCATTCGACGGATCCTGCCTCTGACTGCATTACCAATACATATCTGACGTAATCTTGCCGCAAAATGGTAGTGTTCTGGTCAGGTGGTAATGTACGGATTACCTGTAATTAGCCGTTACAAAGGCACAAGAATTTAGACACCGATTTAGTAGCAACGCATATACATTGAACTATCTGGTCTTTATGTAAATGTCTTCAAAGGACCTACAGGACCAGCAATGTGAAATGTATGCTTGTATACCTCTTTATGACATAAAAATTGTTATAAGAGATACAGACAGGCTCCGCAGAATACATGGGACAATTGCAGATTCGTAGTTAATTTCAAGACTTTAGGCTATATATAGATTTTGGGCTACTTAGGGACGTCTGGACTTAGGAGTGAGATCTGGCACCTGCCTTTATTAAAATTGTACACTACAACGGGCACAGTCTAGCTAAGGCAGTTGGTGACTCGCCATTCCTAGGTGATTCCCCAAACAATCAACCCGACGATCGATGGTCGAGGCATTACTGGCTTGAGAGGCTGGGAGTTTCGAGAGATGCGGCAATGATTTCTCTTTAGCTTGCTACAAGATGCTCTGCCTTATTATTGTTGTATGAGTTATAAGAACGAGGTGGGTGTATGACAGCATATTTGTATATCCTGAAATTGTTAATCGAGATTAATAAAATATTTATAACGATATTAGGTACGTTACTTAAACAATTTAACGACAAAATTGATCCCTGAAGCCTATGAAGCTCAACCTGAAGTTTGTACTGAACAAACACTTTTCGTATCACAATACAGTTTCAATCACGTTAACGGTAAAGCGATGTACTCAATTACGCAAACAACAACATTGATATTAAAATATCGGTTTTAAATTGATGAAAGCTTGTAATGAAATTGATAGATCAATTATTTATCGTATATTATAGAGTTGAAGAGTTTGTTTGACTGAACGTGTTTATTTAAGAACTTAAAAAATTAAATTAAAAAATATTTTTGTAATTGATCGCTACGGACCGAAGCCGGGACGGGTCACTAGTATAATATAAACGAGGCTCTATTTTGGGGAAAAAAACACACAGGATAATATGTAATATCATGTCACGGAGTGTACGGATGTAGGCCGCACCGCATTAGGTATATTGTTTGTTAGGCAATATTGGCCCTGTTGTTGCATAGGGTGAAGACCTTAGGCCTCAGGAGTACCAACGCATCTTAAGTTATTTAAATTAGTAAGTAACAGAAATAAGTTAATCTAAAAATGGATAGTAGTTTACAGGAATAAATAAACCTCTTAAAAAAAGGGTTTCAATGTATATTGTGAAACATATCAAATAAAAAGTCTAATTGTAAGGATTTCACATACTTTTCATAATTGAGAAATAAAAATTTTGGAAGGTGTTAAGGAAAATAGATGAAAATTTACCATTCCCTTCATAAGAATGTGTAAGATAAATTCGAAGAAGGCCTGTTTTGAATTTTTTTTTATCTATTCTGATTATGATTTTTTAGCTTTGTATGTGTATGTAGATTATATTTATTTGACTATCAATTTATTTATACCTACTCGAGGGAGCAGTACCTTCCTATCTGATGTATCTTCATTATGGACAACTTTCTTGTTATATTATCATACTTATTTTTTATTATTTATTTATTTATTTATATATTTATTTATTTATTTTGTCTATTTTTTTATTTATTTTATCTATTGATGTAATCTAGTAGATAACAAACTGTAGTACCTAAATAGAAGCATGTTTTTTCATAATATATCTATCACAGATCACTATTGCATGTTTACTTAAAATTAACAAAAATAAATGTATGATAGCTTTATTAAAATTTTAATGTTCTCTGTAATCGATTACGTACAATTGTATACTAGGTTATTTTTCTTTTTGGGAAATAAAGGCTAATTTAATTTAACTTATTTTTTAATGAGCCTTCAAACAAATTACTTTAAGTAATGATAAACGTTAGTAGTTATCCCATTCATATTAACGCAGACGACTGTACGTCATTTTCAAATATCTGTCAGACAAATGTCACCTCAGCCTGCACAGTTCTCGCCCCGCCATCACGGAAATTATAAAGCTTCCGAAACTGCTGGATAATTTATATTCGTCAAAATGTTGATAAATCATAGGTTCATGAAAGCCAAAATTGGAATTGTTGTGGTAAATGTAACGTAATTTTTTATGCAAAAAATTGATTGTTTTGTTTTTTTTTTTTAATATAAAAGCAGTCATCCTTTCGATAACCGGTGCGTAGGTGTGCACAGTACTACACCGTTTTCATTTTAATTTCTCGCATCATTCTACTATAATTTCTATAATAAAAAAATACTAGTTCTAAAATTCCTATCTCTAGCAATTCCACGCCCTTTCTAAAAGAACAAATATGGCAGATTTAAGCGCTATTAATATAAAAATTATCAGCGTCTATCAACAACCTGCTTACAACGTATAACGTTTGTTTTATGTAATGACTGTGATGTTACTGTTGTCGTACCTACATAGATTCGCATAAGCATACAGGACAAGTCTTGGTGACTTTTGGTTTGCTTTGATGTACATATTTTGTAATGTTTTCTTAAATAAATAAATAAAAATAAAAAAACCTACTGTGATAATTTGGTTACATTGCTCGTAGGAATGATATTATCTATTGGTAAAGAGGCGTGAATGATATATAATATGATTTTCTATTTCTTTAAGAACATTGTGACTTGTTTGTTTTTAAAATGCGACTACGATCGGAAAATAATATTCTCACCACAGTGCGAGTTTAGCTTTATGCTGAATAATATTTACTCTCCGAAATATTCGTTTACGATTCTATTAGATAAAGTAGCTTCGAATGAATAAACTTTTGCAATATGATATGTATAAACATTTTACGGGATAGTTACTTTAACAGGCGGAACACCATCGCCGTTACATCTACTTGATACCTCACTTCTATCTCACACAGAATGGACCACTGTAGGGCTTTTTTATCTATAATATTATATCTTCATGTGAATTAAATATCAATGTCGATAAGATTGAAACCCAATATTTTATTGAATTAAGTAGGGTGGTTTTTAGAAATTCTTAGGTTAGGTTTGGTTTATTTCAGTTTGATCTTTTTAAAGATTAAACTTTCTCATCAATTTATTTGCAAAGTCTTTCATACTGTACAAGATCTAGGCAATACCTGGATCGCGCGGAATTGAAGTTATTCAGTCCCGTATATACCACGACCTATGCTTGAAAATTAGTTTATTGGGGGCGATACTCGGAGTTTTTTTTTGTGGAAAACCCCCACTATAACTTTTTATCTATACCTACGCTGATTTTAGGCATATAAATGCCCTAGTAGTTGTGTCTAATCTACCGAGGCAGATAAGTTAACTAAATGTACAAGTGCTCGCTTTATTTAATATGAAATAGTATATTATGCTTGAATATCAAAATACAGGGGACTGCGTTATTTTCAGTATCATCGTAAATTTAACGACAATATAAGTGAATTGACGCGTCTAGCAAGCTTAAATCGTAAACCATGTGATGGATTTTAAAATGTCTGCAAGATATCAGTAACTTATTTACTATCAATTACATTCTCTCAAAAGCTAATAAAGGACTCGTACGTGAGTAGGTATTTCTTTAAAATTGGTATAATATTTCTGGAAACTTTTTACGGTAACGATTTTGAATAACTGGAATGTTTAAAATTCTGTTCTATAAATCAATATACCCAATCATCCGTCTTCAAAAATCTTTAACATTTTTAACATAATAATGAGATACATAAGTAGGTATCTTAAAAATATTACATTACCATACCTGACGAATTCTGAAAGCAGTCACCAAGGTATTCGAGCTAACTTTATAATAACTAAACTTTGATAATCCTGGAGACTGGCTTTGAATAGTTTAATATTGGTATATACGAGTATCTTTCATTTGAGCATTTTTAATCTTTTTGGCCAATTGGACACAATTTCATGCAGAGATCCTTTGTGTTTTAATGAGAATGATTGATTAGATTGCAATAAATTTGAAGATGATTATAAAGTATGTCCTTAGAATTTCGCGAGCTACACTCATTGAAATAAAACTACTCGTAGTTTTCGAAGTCTAGTTCTAGTAAAATCGAACCCGACGTTTCGGTCGCTGCCCGAGACCACGTAAGCTGGAAAGCGACCGAAACGTCAGTTTAGATTTTAAATAATCATTTTAGTTTATTAAAAGCAAGAAGATGATTATAATTGTGTGCAAGGAACGAGAAAATTTGAAAAAAAAATAGTATATGAATAAAATTCTGATACCTATTTATCAAATAGTGTGACAGAGAAAACATAAGTAGGTTCAGTATCAAATGAAAGTATCAGAATCGTTACAATATACTATAAAATCCTGTATTCGTCCTGAAACAGTGTCCAAATACATATAATAAAATAAAAATTAAAAAAAGAATATTGGACATTAGTCTCGTCGGCCAGACATTGTTTAGTCTAGATCAATGTCATACTCATATCGTCAAGTTACACCATGTTTGATACGATACAACTAGAAAGGATCAAATCGCGCTCATCTCAAAAGAAGGGTATAGAAGTAGTCTGAGATACGGTGTAAGAAATAAACGGGTTGACTTTTTGTTGAGTGATTTTTTTTATATTTTGTAGTTTAATAAAAAATTATACACATGTAATTTTTCCTAAAATAAGCTATTTAACGTATGTATGTATAAAAAAATATTTTATGTAGGAAATAAATTATATTTATACTTACCCCACTTTCATTAACGATGTTGATTTAAGAATGTTCAATATTTATAAAATTCATAAACATAGTTGAGAGAATATAGCAATACAATAGTTTTAGATTAAGAGTGGGGTCAATACTTTTAGGAATCGACGTGCATGTATGGAGAGAATAATGAATGTAGAAGCACGAGAGGTGTGTCAGTATCGGGATATTTGACGCTCCATACTCTCTGCCTATCCCGTAAGGGTCTTGGGGTGAGTATAAATGGATAATAATATATGCTTTTAGATAACCTGTGAAGCTTACAGCTTTATTCCTTTATACAGATTTCATGCAATTTCAATACTCAATACTTTATTGCACCATAATCATTCTAGTCTATTGACAAGAATGATTATGAAATTGCAAGTACAAGTAATGGCGATATAAATATGTTCTCATCCGCTCTTTAATAACTTTACTCTATCCCTGATTTAACAATGTTGTGTAAAAATACAAATTTAACTATAATAATTAACTTAAACTTTAAATAATTTAAATACAAATGTAGATGTCATATAAACAGATACCTAACCTGTTGATATGAGATCTACATCTCTGCACCTAAATGATTCTCCGGTTAATATCTGCGGTGCTATTGGGATTTCTGCATAATTTCGAAGTTTTTACTGCCACTCTCAGTTTGGTAATCCGCCCGCAGATGTCAATTGGCGCACCACCTATTACATAGGACAAAACGTAACCGGCGAATCGTACGTGTTTAGTTAGTTTGGTTGTTTGAATGCATGGATTTACCTCTACCTATTTCGTGAGATACAGGCGTTACGTTCTATCCAATAACAAAATAGGGTATACTTTTGTTATGCCGTATCTTGCACTAGACGTTTTACAATGACTTAGCTTTAAACGTATTTCTCTCAACAAACAGTCTAGACGCGATACATCAAGTATATCCAACTAGACACGTCGATGGTTATTACACGTGTTATTAAATACAAATAATTATTTAAATACCTATAAATATATGGAGAAATTTGAGGTGAATATAATTTAATCTGTTCTAAAGTAGAGACACACAATTGCATATTAAAGTAACGTTTTCGTGTCTTACGGCCAAATGTTCAAACGTCACTAAGGACCATAGCTCACTAGAGCCACCCGGCAGCCGACAAGCGCCCGACCGCCTCGAGCGGTCTGCGCTCCTTACATCAACTCCGCTCCGTATCGACACCGGGTCGCCTCGACTGCAAGCCGTCGGTCGGCGCGTGGTCAACGGGCGGACGGCGAGTGGACCACTCGGTGACCACTTGTCTTGCGATGACTTTATTTTGCCAACGCGCTGTTACTAAGTAGACCGTTCGCTAAAATGTCAAACGAGAGAAGAACCCGAACTTTTTTTTTTAACAAAAAGTTCGGGTTTTTCTTTTTGTCATTTAATGGATTTGTGATGGTGGATGAATTTAATTTGGACAAATTTACCCAATCGCCAAGGGCGTCCCCAGCCGCCGATACAGAGGGGGGCAAGTTGGCTCTAGAAGGAGCACTTTAGTCCCTGCACTTATGACACATATCAGTCTTTGCTGTATATTACGCCATTTTTTTATCTCTAGAGAGGGACAGCTGTCCTCTCCTGCCACCCCCTGGCCCCCGACCATGCGAATCGCACTTGTAAATATTGTAATTACGCTATTGAAGTTTTTGTACAATGATACCATACCCATATTTTGGACAACTATTTTGGAAATAGTTGCAAAAAAATTAAGACATGAAATATGCACACAATGTGCATGATAGAACAAATACTAGAGAAAAAAGAAAACCGGAATGGGTCAGTTATGGAACGTCCGCTTTTGTAGTGTAAAATGGTTTCGTCCTCATTTTTGTCCTATAGTACGACACACAAAAACCTTCAAACCAAGTTAAAGAATTAATTCGGGGAAAAATACAATAAAAAATAAAAATGTGACGAAACGGGAATTCTTATGATTCCTTCGTTTGATGTCGATTATACTTACTCAAGTATTTAAAACTCAAAAGCAATTTCAAATTACTTAAAGAGGCACGCAATGATCGCCGAAGATAAATGGCACGTGAATTGTATGTTTATTTGTGACTAGCTTACCGCCCGCGACTTTGCTTGCGTATAATATGGCTGATTTAGGTTGTTTTAGGGATCCGTGCTTCAAAAAAGATCTCTCGTCGAGCGTCTGTCTGTTCCAGCCTTTTTGTTCCATAAGTACTAAGCCGATTGAGTGGAAATTAAATACACATTTGTAAATCAAATGATGATGAAGATTTTTTATTACGAACATTTCAAACATATTTCTTATAATCAACCGTAAAAGAACCGCAGTAACTTTTTGGGCCTACATTCGGAAAAAATGGGAAGAATTATTATTTAGGTACTTTTATATTACAGGAAAACTATATGAAGTAGATATGTGTTATTGAGGTAGGACAGAAACTCTCACCATTGTGCGAACGTGAGTCTGTTCGTTTCTAGGGTAAAAAATAATTTATTGATATATTAGCTACTCGTAACTTTGTTAGGGATGATTTTAGGGAAATCGGGAAACACGTGTCCTCATTTTTCAAATGATTCAACCCAGAAAATGAAATGATTCGTAGGAAGTTCAACTTATTTCCCCATTGTAGAGGTAGATATTCAGAAAACCTTTTCTTAGTGGATTAGGTATCCACTAAGAAAAGGTTTTCACTTTAACAAAAAGACATTTCAAATTTCATGTCTTTCGGAATAACGGTTTAGGCTCCTTAATTTTTATAATCATAATTTATAAGTATACCTCTGTACCACTGGTGGTACCTGGGTATGCTAACGACGAAGTATACTAATTGCTTCACATCCATTACAGTGTAAATTTACAAGAGGTGTAATTCAGATGAAAAATACAACGATTTAAAAAAGGATTTAATTTAATTACGGATTCTATCCCACCCTGGGGTGCAGACTAAAGGGTTCACTTAATAACGAGTTCCAAGTGAAAATTAGAACAAGGATTTTTATATAAATCAACGACCACTGCTTGAATTGGATACTTTTAAACCCCAATAAAATCGCAGTATGTATTTCATCCTCGGATGAATTTCCACTGGTAAACATTTTATATTCAATACCATTCGCTTTCTTATAAACGACAGATGGTTCAATAAAGTCCCCGGTTAAGTTGCGACTATTTAAGTGGGCAATAAATAAACACATTTTTATGAGTTTCGAATTTATTTGTATTTTATAGTATGATCTAGACGAGGTCATCGACTCTATTTGCCAATCTATTTCTATTTGTGTGCAAATTTGTGTTTGCACCACATCAGAACGAAGTGGATAATCTGTCATAATACAGTGGCAATGTATCTCGGATTTCGTGCTAGTTTATAACTCTATCAAAATCTTGATTTGCATATTTTGATACATATAGACTCAAATACTTATACCTACTGGCAGAAACAGCCACGCGTGATTTGTTTTATTAAAATGCAGAAAAACTGTCCAACCTCGCAAGATCGAGCAAAGCATACCTACATTTAAAAAAAATGTTTAAATAGGATATTTGATTTCGGAGTTCATCCGGGACAAATATCGTGCATTATACTTATATCATTTTTAAAGACTCAATCAGTCGAGCGGTGTGTAACGTAACTAACGTGACGTCCGTTTGGCTCAAGGCTTCGATTCCCGCATCGGGACAAATGTTTGTATGGCCTACAGGTAATTGTTTTAGTAGTGGAGCCCAAGGGGGGATTTTGGATTTCTCGCACGTACCTCTTGGGCGTCTCTACTATTTGTATTCGGATCGGTGTTTGTGTGTGTGTTGTGAGTGTACTATGGCATCCACGATACAGGTTTATACCTAGTGTGTAAGTTTTGTAAGTTGTGTGTAAGTTTATACCTGTGGTTGTAAGCGTCATTAATTTTATTTTTATTATACCTACTAAATATAATAGATGTACTCATTGGTAACATAAAGGTTACTAAGGAGTAACATAAATAATTATATATTGTACTTGTTATACAAAGCGTGTGTGAGTACAGGCCCCATACATTTCCGAAACGTCTGCTTTAGTAAACCATACATGTCTTAAATCTCTAAAGTGCATTAAAATTACAACATCGTAAACACCAACATGTACCTATTCCTATCAAATTGCAGGATTTTAATTCAAAAGGAAGCTCATAAAGACCGTTGGACTAGGTAGTACATTTTATTACGTTTTGCTGAGCACATTTTATAATATATTTTTTGTTACAATAGAAAGCTGCACTGTCAAGTTCTATAAAAACCTTTACTAGTTTTTGCCCGTGACCTCGTACGTGCGTATACTTTTAAAGGGATCAATGTCCTGAATTGCAAGTATCAATAGAGATTTGAAATTCAGATTTCAAGCAGATATGCAACAGTTTTTTCCCCAGCCAGTAAGGAATTCAGAAAGTGTTTTCGGAGTAGGAATCATCGAAGAAATGTGCGGTAGATCACGTCAGTGCTTTATTTGGTGGTTATAAAGTCTAATTTTGAAATGGTTTTGGATGACCGGAAGCTTTTTCGATGGTACATCAGATTTACCTAATAACGTTCTCTAGAGGCCTAATACTCAAACGTCATTTAATTTTAAGCCACCTTCAAACATAAGCTATCTTTGTCTTTTGCACGTGTTATGTAGCGAAAAGACTTTTGAGTCCCACTTAGATTTATAAGTGACGTTTGTATCATAAGTATCTGTTTTACACGATTTCTACAGTAAAATCGTACAATCTTGTTTTTTACGTTTCTATTTAAACAAAACTCTTGGAGCTCATTAGGTACATCCCCCGAAGAATATACAAGGCTTTTTATGACTAGTAGATTTGGTTGAGCGTTATCAATCTGCTCACTTATTCAGTAACGGAAGAGATTTTTACTGAATAAAAGTATACATAAATCTTCATATCATTATTATAGGTATACCTAACGCCATAAAAGCAACGCGGGCGTACGGCCGCGGCGGACCTGAGGGGAGTAGCCTTATGTACCTAGGCTTTCCCCTCTGTCAAAGTACTCTGTGCAAGTGGTCCTATGCCTGTCGTCGACATGTTTAAATGTGTGTGTGAAATTGTTTATGTATTTTGTTAAAGTCAAGCTGTGAGTTTCGTAATAATAGTAACAGTAAGTAAACATATTCGTTTTCTTTAGACTGTCGTGTGTGTGTGTCACACAAATTTTCCTCCACAAAAATTACAGACTGTTTGCATCGGTAATAAACGCTATGGCTACTCCCTTCCGGTCGGCCGGTGGCCCGTGTTGCTCTATGCCTAACGCAGATAATAAAGGTACTTCATTTGGAGTACAATTAACATAAAAAATCTGAAACCTAACCGAACAATATATTTCGTGTTTAATAGTTTAGATATTTAGTTATCTGAAGGGCGGTATCTAATAAAAAATATTAATCAATATTTGGAACTCTGCCGTTCCTGAGCGAGCGAGTGACTAAGTGAATGATAGAAATAGAAATAGAAAATGTTGTTATTTCGAATAGATCTTTAAAGATACTTTCAAAACGTCAAGAAATCATAAAATACCTAGAGTGAATAACCATAACTTAAAGTAAAAGCAAAAACATAGAGAAAGGGAATTCTATCTAAGGGTCAAAAGATAATCCTTCATAGTTTTGGTTTCCATTTTTATAAAGGTAACCCTAAAATAATTAAAAATAAATTTTGTTACTTACGTGATATAAATCACGATAGAAATATGTACATATATAAATTTGGCCATTAAATCAATGGAAATTACTAGGTACTTATTTAATCCAAACACTGAGTGCTTCAGTAAATAGTAAATCTCTACTCTATATTATAAATCAAATGGAATTACATCGAATAATTCCACAATTGTATAATTTTACATTTCAACTTGCCATTCATGGATAAACCAATATATTTTCGAATATTATATGTGAATAATGTACTCCAGTATTTATGTTTATAGAATTTATCTCTAAGTTAAGTTTGGTATTTCTTAATTTTGAAATAATGTTTATGTGAATATAATCAACTAAGTACCTACATGAACTTGTCGAGAGCTTTGACGCCGATAAAGGTACAGTAAACAGTAAACAGTAAATTTATTCAAAATCATATTATACCCATTACATAAGTACATAGTAGGAACTATATTGAATAGATATATTCAATGTGGTTAATTTAAAGTAATTTCCAAGAAGTTAAATGATGTATGGGTAATAAGCAACATCGCTTTTGTGATCGAGGCGATAAGCGGAGGCAATGCATTCTGAATGCAAAAACTCATGACTCACAGTTCATGTATGTAGACTGTAAAAAAAAAAGATTCGGACGAATTGAGAACCTCCTCCTTTTTTCGAAGTCGATTAAAAATCGATGAACGCCTAATTATTATACAAAGTTCAATAACTTACAGTGAAAACGTCGTTCCAGAAAACGAGTAGCAGGTAAGTACCTACATTAATAACAATACTTTTTTTTTAAAGAAGTGTATTGAAAAATCAAAAACTTTTTCAACTTTCAAACAATGTTGAACGTATTTTTTGAGGTTCTTATAATAAACGTTTTTGTCCCATTATAGCCAATTCTTTTCTTAGTCAATGCTCGATACCGATTTCAAGATTTTCTGGTGTAAATACCTGAATGTCACCATGTATTTATGAACACATTTCTATAAAAAACAGTCGTTAGGTAGTTATGTTTTTTTCCATTTATATAAAACTAATGGAAGATTACCAACAATAGCTTGAAAAATAAGCATTTTCACGAAACCATTATATTGAAACTTTTCATTGTTGTCAATTTCAATTTACTTGCCAACGTTTCTGAGAATACAATCGCAATTTCATAAGAATCTCATTTAGTAGTAATAAAAAACTACCAAGTCATTTCACCTCCGCTCTTCACTAAACGTGAATTCTAAATAATAAAAAATTGTAAATGAAAGTACGAGTAAATCATTAAAATTACAAAGAAATTATTGTAAATAAGAAGAAATAAAAATTATAAGGAAAAATAAAAACGGGAACAAATAAATTCAATGTACTTAGTAAACAGAAGATAGACCAATATGTTCAGGGCTACTATGTAAGGGAAATGTTTTTTTTTGAATGGACGTAATATGGACATATATAATATTATGAAGGCGGCTTGCCTCGAGACGGCACTAATCTACTTCACCGGGCGAAGGGATAACGTATGAGCTCCCAGGCTAAATAAATTTACGGAACTGCTTAAGGAAGACCCGTGAGGGTCTGATCCTCGGCTGAAGGCGTTGCGGGGAGACACAATGACATGAGACATTTGCAATTAGAGGTGGTGCAATTTTCGTTTTAGACATTAGTTGGTGGTGACCGGAATAACGATACGCGGGTCGTACGTAGTCGCGGCTGGGGGCGGCACGTAGGTTGTTTGACCAGTGTTGTAAGTGAAAAGTTCGTTGATCGCGGCAATGGCAATTGCAATAACGCAGGATGGGCAGTAATGTCCCGCGTTAAAACTGCCGCCTCTACGATCTCCAATCCACATGCCAAGCGTGACCATTATGACATATTATCCCGTAGTGAAAAACAACGTTGTTATATTTTTTGTTGTAAGTGGTCCTATGCCTGTCGTCGACATGTTTAAATGTGTGTGTGAAATTGTTTATGTATTTTGTTAAAGTCAAGCTGCGAGTTTCGTAATAATAGTAACAGTAAGTAAACATATTCGTTTTCTTTAGACTGTCGTGTGTGTGTGTCACACAAATTTTCCTCCACAAAAATTACAGACTGTTTGCATCGGTAATAAACGCTATGGCTACTCCCTTCCGGTCGGCCGGTGGCCCGTGTTGCTCTATGCCTAACGCAGATAATAAAGGTACTTCATTTGGAGTACAATTAACATAAAAAATCTGAAACCTAACCGAACAATATATTTCGTGTTTAATAGTTTAGATATTTAGTTATCTGAAGGGCGGTATCTAATAAAAAATATTAATCAATATTTGGAACTCTGCCGTTCCTGAGCGAGCGAGTGACTAAGTGAATGATAGAAATAGAAATAGAAAATGTTGTTATTTCGAATAGATCTTTAAAGATACTTTCAAAACGTCAAGAAATCATAAAATACCTAGAGTGAATAACCATAACTTAAAGTAAAAGCAAAAACATAGAGAAAGGGAATTCTATCTAAGGGTCAAAAGATAATCCTTCATAGTTTTGGTTTCCATTTTTATAAAGGTAACCCTAAAATAATTAAAAATAAATTTTGTTACTTACGTGATATAAATCACGATAGAAATATGTACATATATAAATTTGGCCATTAAATCAATGGAAATTACTAGGTACTTATTTAATCCAAACACTGAGTGCTTCAGTAAATAGTAAATCTCTACTCTATATTATAAATCAAATGGAATTACATCGAATAATTCCACAATTGTATAATTTTACATTTCAACTTGCCATTCATGGATAAACCAATATATTTTCGAATATTATATGTGAATAATGTACTCCAGTATTTATGTTTATAGAATTTATCTCTAAGTTAAGTTTGGTATTTCTTAATTTTGAAATAATGTTTATGTGAATATAATCAACTAAGTACCTACATGAACTTGTCGAGAGCTTTGACGCCGATAAAGGTACAGTAAACAGTAAACAGTAAATTTATTCAAAATCATATTATACCCATTACATAAGTACATAGTAGGAACTATATTGAATAGATATATTCAATGTGGTTAATTTAAAGTAATTTCCAAGAAGTTAAATGATGTATGGGTAATAAGCAACATCGCTTTTGTGATCGAGGCGATAAGCGGAGGCAATGCATTCTGAATGCAAAAACTCATGACTCACAGTTCATGTATGTAGACTGTAAAAAAAAAAGATTCGGACGAATTGAGAACCTCCTCCTTTTTTCGAAGTCGATTAAAAATCGATGAACGCCTAATTATTATACAAAGTTCAATAACTTACAGTGAAAACGTCGTTCCAGAAAACGAGTAGCAGGTAAGTACCTACATTAATAACAATACTTTTTTTTTAAAGAAGTGTATTGAAAAATCAAAAACTTTTTCAACTTTCAAACAATGTTGAACGTATTTTTTGAGGTTCTTATAATAAACGTTTTTGTCCCATTATAGCCAATTCTTTTCTTAGTCAATGCTCGATACCGATTTCAAGATTTTCTGGTGTAAATACCTGAATGTCACCATGTATTTATGAACACATTTCTATAAAAAACAGTCGTTAGGTAGTTATGTTTTTTTTCCATTTATTTAAAACTAATGGAAGATTACCAACAATAGCTTGAAAAATAAGCATTTTCACGAAACCATTATATTGAAACTTTTCATTGTTGTCAATTTCAATTTACTTGCCAACGTTTCTGAGAATACAATCGCAATTTCATAAGAATCTCATTTAGTAGTAATAAAAAACTACCAAGTCATTTCACCTCCGCTCTTCACTAAACGTGAATTCTAAATAATAAAAAATTGTAAATGAAAGTACGAGTAAATCATTAAAATTACAAAGAAATTATTGTAAATAAGAAGAAATAAAAATTATAAGGAAAAATAAAAACGGGAACAAATAAATTCAATGTACTTAGTAAACAGAAGATAGACCAATATGTTCAGGGCTACTATGTAAGGGAAATGTTTTTTTTTGAATGGACGTAATATGGACATATATAATATTATGAAGGCGGCTTGCCTCGAGACGGCACTAATCTACTTCACCGGGCGAAGGGATAACGTATGAGCTCCCAGGCTAAATAAATTTACGGAACTGCTTAAGGAAGACCCGTGAGGGTCTGATCCTCGGCTGAAGGCGTTGCGGGGAGACACAATGACATGAGACATTTGCAATTAGAGGTGGTGCAATTTTCGTTTTAGACATTAGTTGGTGGTGACCGGAATAACGATACGCGGGTCGTACGTAGTCGCGGCTGGGGGCGGCACGTAGGTTGTTTGACCAGTGTTGTAAGTGAAAAGTTCGTTGATCGCGGCAATGGCAATTGCAATAACGCAGGATGGGCAGTAATGTCCCGCGTTAAAACTGCCGCCTCTACGATCTCCAATCCACATGCCAAGCGTGACCATTATGACATATTATCCCGTAGTGAAAAACAACGTTGTTATATTTTTTGTTGTAAGTGGTCCTATGCCTGTCGTCGACATGTTTAAATGTGTGTGTGAAATTGTTTATGTATTTTGTTAAAGTCAAGCTGCGAGTTTCGTAATAATAGTAACAGTAAGTAAACATATTCGTTTTCTTTAGACTGTCGTGTGTGTGTGTCACACAAATTTTCCTCCACAAAAATTACAGACTGTTTGCATCGGTAATAAACGCTATGGCTACTCCCTTCCGGTCGGCCGGTGGCCCGTGTTGCTCTATGCCTAACGCAGATAATAAAGGTACTTCATTTGGAGTACAATTAACATAAAAAATCTGAAACCTAACCGAACAATATATTTCGTGTTTAATAGTTTAGATATTTAGTTATCTGAAGGGCGGTATCTAATAAAAAATATTAATCAATATTTGGAACTCTGCCGTTCCTGAGCGAGCGAGTGACTAAGTGAATGATAGAAATAGAAATAGAAAATGTTGTTATTTCGAATAGATCTTTAAAGATACTTTCAAAACGTCAAGAAATCATAAAATACCTAGAGTGAATAACCATAACTTAAAGTAAAAGCAAAAACATAGAGAAAGGGAATTCTATCTAAGGGTCAAAAGATAATCCTTCATAGTTTTGGTTTCCATTTTTATAAAGGTAACCCTAAAATAATTAAAAATAAATTTTGTTACTTACGTGATATAAATCACGATAGAAATATGTACATATATAAATTTGGCCATTAAATCAATGGAAATTACTAGGTACTTATTTAATCCAAACACTGAGTGCTTCAGTAAATAGTAAATCTCTACTCTATATTATAAATCAAATGGAATTACATCGAATAATTCCACAATTGTATAATTTTACATTTCAACTTGCCATTCATGGATAAACCAATATATTTTCGAATATTATATGTGAATAATGTACTCCAGTATTTATGTTTATAGAATTTATCTCTAAGTTAAGTTTGGTATTTCTTAATTTTGAAATAATGTTTATGTGAATATAATCAACTAAGTACCTACATGAACTTGTCGAGAGCTTTGACGCCGATAAAGGTACAGTAAACAGTAAACAGTAAATTTATTCAAAATCATATTATACCCATTACATAAGTACATAGTAGGAACTATATTGAATAGATATATTCAATGTGGTTAATTTAAAGTAATTTCCAAGAAGTTAAATGATGTATGGGTAATAAGCAACATCGCTTTTGTGATCGAGGCGATAAGCGGAGGCAATGCATTCTGAATGCAAAAACTCATGACTCACAGTTCATGTATGTAGACTGTAAAAAAAAAAGATTCGGACGAATTGAGAACCTCCTCCTTTTTTCGAAGTCGATTAAAAATCGATGAACGCCTAATTATTATACAAAGTTCAATAACTTACAGTGAAAACGTCGTTCCAGAAAACGAGTAGCAGGTAAGTACCTACATTAATAACAATACTTTTTTTTAAAGAAATGTATTGAAAAATCAAAAACTTTTTCAACTTTCAAACAATGTTCAACGTATTTTTTGAGGTTCTTATAATAAACGTTTTTGTCCCATTATAGCCAATTCTTTTCTTAGTCAATGCTCGATACCGATTTCAAGATTTTCTGGTGTAAATACCTGAATGTCACCATGTATTTATGAACACATTTCTATAAAAAACAGTCGTTAGGTAGTTATGTTTTTTTCCATTTATTTAAAACTAATGGAAGATTACCAACAATAGCTTGAAAAATAAGCATTTTCACGAAACCATTATATTGAAACTTTTCATTGTTGTCAATTTCAATTTACTTGCCGACGTTTCTGAGAATACAATCGCAATTTCATAAGAATCTCATTTAGTAGTAATAAAAATTTCACCTCCGCTCTTCACTAAACGTGAATTCTAAATAATAAAAAATTGCCAATGAAAGTACGAGTAAATCATTAAAATTACAAAGAAATTATTGTAAATAAGAAGAAATAAAAATTATAAGGAAAAATAAAAACGGGAACAAATAAATTCAATGTACTTAGTAAACAGAAGATAGACCAATATGTTCAGGGCTACTATGTAAGGGAAATGTTTTTTTTTGAATGGACGTAATATGGACATATATAATATTATGAAGGCGGCTTGCCTCGAGACGGCACTAATCTACTTCACCAGGCGAAGGGATAACGTATGAGCTCCCAGGCTAAATAAATTTACGGAACTGCTTAAGGAAGACCCGTGAGGGTCTGATCCTCGGCTGAAGGCGTTGCGGGGAGACACAATGACATGAGACATATGCAATTAGAGGTGGTGCAATTTTCGTTTTAGACATTAGTTGGTGGTGACCGGAATAACGATACGCGGGTCGTACGTAGTCGGGGCTGGGGGCGGCACGTAGGTTGTTTGACCAGTGTTGTAAGTGAAAAGTTCGTTGATCGCGGCAATGGCAATTGCAATAACGCAGGATGGGCAGTAATGTCCCGCGTTAAAACTGCCGCCTCTACGATCTCCAATTCACATGCCAAGCGTGACCATTATGACATATTATCCCCTAGTGAAAAACAACGTTGTTATATTTTTTGGGAATCCTTTTGTGCAACCGTGGACATCTACCGGCTGAAGTGATGATATTATTGATAAATGAACATTAAACAGGCTTTACCGTATCTTTATTTATGACTTAAGTCCTCCATAAATCACTAACACGTACAGGTATAATCGCACTGTACTAAGTTGACCTGTGCGGATTAGTGAAAGTTGGGTGTTCGCCAACCTTCTCCCGGAAATAACTTAGTAATTCGAAAGCCCATAAATATTATGACATTTCGAAAATGGTTATAAATCTTACTCGAATTAAAAACTATTTTCTTTCTTTCATTCTTAGGAGTAGTTTAAACGACGAAATGGCTGACAGACGAGCAGACGTCGGTGAACAGAGCTTACAATGGCTCAAAGGTGTGTACCCGCATTCGCGTTTTTTGTTGGCGCTGAATCTTTTCCATTATTCGAAAAATAAAATGAAGTGAAAAGTATATGATCTTACATACACCACAAAGTACGAAAATAATCTAAGCAGCAATTGCATACTTGTAATATAATTAATTATTCAACATAGTTTTGCTAAGATCTTGCGAATTATATCACTCTGCACAAAAATATCTCCGAAACTTTAGTAGATAGAAGAAAAGTGAGTAAGACAAAAAATGTTTTTGCTGATCATTTCTATAGCCGCAAAAAGGGGACAACTCGAGTAACATCACACAGGAGGCATAGACATTGCTTTGGAGATCATACTCATTACCAATTAGTCTCGCAAATTTAGCTAATGCCACTAGGCTACACAGAAAACCCCTCGAAATACAAACACCGAGCAATATGAACTCACATTTGCTATTCCATGGCAGCAAAGATGTCAGATAAGAGAAGACCGTCCTAACACTCATTTTAATTCGGAAATAACACTTTTAACGCTGTGAGAAGTAAGAGGTGCTCCGTACTTCGTAGGTACTTACTTGAAATTGAATCGAATGGTTCCACGCGAGACTTTGTCTCAGAAGTATCCTGACCCTATTACATTAAAGCATTCGACTGTAGTAAACTTTCATGGGTCAATAGAATAGGGTACTTAGTCGACTATATTCTAAATAACAATGTTGGATTATGCCTCCTGTAATTAAAAATGTTAATATGGTGTGAAATTAACGATATTTGTCATAACAGAGGCGCGGGAGGCGTGTAAGGAATGAAATATTTGCCGCTCCGCGCTCTCTGCCTTCTGATAAGACTTGGTACAAACAAAGGGTACATACATACATTGGTCTACGTTACCTACTAAACTATAAAATATTATTGAAAATAGTTAATATAATATATTATTCAAACCGTATTTGTATTCATTGAAACATTTATAACGGCCAGCCACAGAGACGAAATATCTAAGATTTAAACACACAGAAAAATTGTAGGTATATAGACTATTAAAGTGAATTCACATGTCATGAAAAAAAAACAGGTCAACAAAATATCTATTGATCGATATCAATATCATGTCAGGCGAACTCTATTATGTGGCGGCAGAACAATAAAACTGGATAGATATTATTAGTGATAAGGAAAAGGCCATCGTTGAGTCAGGGTTTAAACTTTATTTCCGGTTCGGTTTATAGTCCTGAAATTGAGGGCTTGCCAAATGTTACAATGTTACATAAATCCCTTAAGTCCGCCTCTTAATAGAAAGTACAAATTGAGTACTGTTTTTATTAACAATGTTTACTGTTAATTTATATAGGAATTGGTGTATTTGTATCGCCACGAGTCGTATGATTATCTTAGTAGAGCTTCTTCCGAAATTTTTAGTCATTATTAGGTATTTAATTATTATTCCTTTTCGCATAGTGCTTCTCTTGAATTAAAGTATTTAAACGGTCCATATCCGAGATGATAGATTTATGCATAACGTCCCTTCGTTGAAAAATATGTTATAATACTTAATCAAGTGTCTGTCTCAGTAATGATCCGTTTAAGGCGATTACCTATATAAAAAAGTTGGAATAATATAATTTTTCATCTAGGATGACAAGTATCATATATTATTATGAGAAAATAAATATATAAAATAAAATAAATAAAATACGCTTACACTCACAGCCCCACATTAGGTATAAACCTGTGTCGTGGGTGCCGTTGTACACATACAACACATACACAAACACCCAGACCCGAAACAAATATCTGTAGGCCATACAAATATTTGTCCCGGTGCGGGGATCGAACCCGCGACCCTTCGAATCAAACGGTCATCTCACACCGCTGGACTAACCGGGTCGTCAAAAGCAAGACTTTTCGATAGACCTCTACTAAAATAATAATACGACTACGAGCGAGGAAATGTACGTACAATGAAAACCTCGTATTTAACTAAATCACGGTAATATTGGCTACTTTCAAATATAATTCAGCCCGTTTGAAGCCGAAGAAAAATGTCTTGTTACTTATTTTTTATATGTATGTATGTATCTTAACGCCAGGTCCCTAACGGGGTGGGCAGAAAGTATGGAGCGCCAGATATCCCGGTCCTGACACACCTCCTGTGTCTCATATACATTCATTATGTATTACCTACGTATTTTTTGTTATCTAAGAAAATCAAGAATCTTTAAGGAAAATTCTTTTGCGTACAAGACACGTATGTTGTGATTACTTGTTACTTTGAGATCTTTCAATATCCTGTTCTCACTTACAAACGACGTGCGTATCGCTACTAGTTATATCTTCAGAATATTAAGTTGCCTGGGCATGGAAGCACATTTTAGATAGAAGTAAATCAATAATGACATGTACCTAACAAACAAAATTTCAACAGGTACTCGCAGGGGTTTGGTAATGAAGCTTATAGGGATATATCAAGATCCCATAATTTGTATGGAATTTAAACTAAACTGGTGAACGTGGTGTATCTAAATATCTACCCTTTCAGAGAAATGAAAATCCTCTATGTCATTTTAGTTATTTGAGAAACTTGTTGATAGATTTTAGGATTCTGGACCTGTGAAGGAAAAAAAGGATCCCGATATGTTAAATCCATTTGTATTGTTATTAATGGCTTGTGGAACAATATTTCTAATCCGTAGTAACTTTTATTTATATTATAAACTAGCTGTGCCCGCGACTTCGTCCACGTGAGAAAAAATATGATTGTTCAGTAGGTATCTACCCAGACGAAGACGTGGGCGCAGCTAGTATAAAAGGTACTAAGTTACTCCTTATCACATCAGATATCTGCCGGTGAAAGTCCCGTCAAAATCGGTCCAGTCGTTCCCAAGATTAGCCCCGCCAAACAGACAGACAGACAGACAAAAATTGTAAAAAATGTTGTTTTGGTACATGTACCGTGTATACATACATATGCATTTAGTAAAAAGCGGTTATTTTATTATTACAAACAGACACTCCAATTTTATTTATTTGTATAGATATAGATTTAATATGGAAGGTAATATGTCATAAGGCCTAAAAATTCTGTAAAAAATTTTAAGCTCAAAAATAACGGTATATTTTTGAGCAAAAAATATACGAAAAAACCACCTTTTTGTATGCCCTCTTGGACCTCTTAACATTTTCATTTTATTTGTTTTAGTAATTAATTTTGTCTTTAAAGCGGTAACAGTTAAACATAATTTTTGAAAATGTTCGCTTTCTAGCTATCACTATTTATGAAATACAGCCTGGTGGCAGACAGACGGACGGACGGACAGACAGACAGCGGAGGATGAGTAATCCGTAGGGTCCGTTTTTACCTTTTAGGTACGAAGCCCCCTAATAGATAGAACTAAGATACAGAATTGCTTAAAAATATTCGATATGATTCTTTAAGTTGACATAACTTTTTTATTTCTGAACCGATTCACATGAAACAAACACTAAATGTTAAGTGAAACATACCACAATATATTAGTTAAAACAAAGCTTTACCTGGAGTTTTGGCGGGAACCTTGAAAGAGGCGTATGGTGCTATTATTTTATTTAATTTTCTTGGTGTATTTTTTAGTTATATTAAATAAAATTGGTGGCATTTTGTTTGGTATAGGTTTATTACAGTGCCCGTGTATAGTGAAATAGAATAACAGTGCGAAAACACGACCTTTCAGGTTGCCTCCAAAACTTCAATGTAAATGTTCTGGTAAAGTAGCCATCGCTTTACTCGAATAACTTGACTTTACTTGACTGTAACTCACTTGACTGACATATTATACTTGATACTTACTTATCATACTTGATGACTATATTATGCTGGCTTTTACGCTGCTTGGATAAATACGAAGTATCGTTTTACTTGACACGGGCAATATGCGTAATAGCGATGCCATAATACCAAAAAAAAAAAAAGCTTTACCTGATTCTGATTTTATTTTGACACTAGTGTAATTAAGACTAATAAAATAAAACTACCTAAAGTTGAGTTTTTAATACTATTCCTTGTGTTTTCACAACAAACGCGGTATAATTAATGAAATAAATTATACAATCCCAAACATAGAAGTATCATGTACTTATTGATGGCAAACCATATTTTCTTTAATATGATCTTGCAGTGTCTGTTAACCATCCGTATAATATTTATTCTGGTTTTCCGTTAAATTTATCCATTTCGAAAAGGGAATTTTTCACGAAGTTCCCGTGAAATAAAAAGGTACTTAAACATTGGTAGGTAACTGGCATTTCAACCATAAAAAGTAACGCACATAAATACTTTGACTTCAAAAATAAATAGGTATAAACATTTTCAATTAATAATTATGACAATACATTCAGAATGATGGAAAAGAGGAAGCAAATAGACGCCTACCGCCAACTTTTCGATTGTCAACAAATCTATTTGTTTACACGGCAAATTGAGTTTCAATAAACTTATTTTATTTAGTAATTGAAAATCGAATACTGTCACTCGCTATAAAGCTAATGCAAATTCCGTTTGAGTTGTTTATTGAGGTATCTTTACAAACGGTATTGATTTCAGTATTTATGTGCGTTCACGGGTCGTACTATGAACTTACTTATTTTTTTTGTCATCTTATCTTTATAAAGTTTATAACAAATAAAACAAACTAAAGATAAGTCTGCGTGGAAATGCATGAACAGTAGATTTAACAAAAGTTTCGAAATGAAGTCGTAAATATTTCATTGGTTTTCATCGATTCCGTTACTGTAAATTTCCATTTGGTTGTTATTTAGGGCGCATATAAACTTACTATTAAAGTGTTCATAAATATAATACTGGGGAAGAGTTGCTGAAGATTGTAAACAATGGAAGCTATTGGAGAAAGCCTTTGCACACTGAGCTGACAGACATCCTATAATACAACTTCAACTTACAATGATACCAACAATTTCTAAATGATCAGCTCTCTCACCAACAAGGTCAAAGGGCTAAATAAATAAATAAATTAATAGAAATATAAGCAGTTGCTCTATAGAAACGCGGTCGCTCACCATAAGAGGCCTAAAGGTCACGTACAGAACAATGGATAGAGCTATGCTCAGAGTTTCTCTGCGAGATCGAATATAGAAATAAGGAGATTCGTATGAGAACTAAAGTAACCGACATAGCCCACCGTATAGAGAAACTTAAGTGACAGTGGGCAAGGCACATAGCTTGCAGATCTGACGGCCGTTGGAGCAGAAGAATTCTCGAATGACGACCGCCTACCAGAAGACGAAGTAAAGGCACCTCACGAGGTGGACTGATGACCTGGTGAAGCTTGGGGGCAATTTCTGCATGAGGGCGGCCCAGAACCCGAATGTGGCAATCTTTTAGGGAGACCTATGTCCAGCAGTGAACGTTTTGGCTGTAATGATGATGATATTGGTGAACTCTATGGAATGTATAAAAAAAATTGGTAAAAGTAGAATCACGAGATAGTGAATATTATTTATATATTAAATTAGATTATTATGATCACTGCCCCATCGAAAACCTGTCAAAACTTGTCAAACATGCTAACACGCTGAACATGACTACTAAACATGAGGTTCCAGGTTCGATCTAACCTGTACGCATATGTTGTGCTATACTTTAGCCAAAAATAGATAGTTTGTACCGAGCCCATAAAATGTGCTGCACGTTCAATGTGTCAACACTCACGCACCACCGCGCATACTAATAATGTTTTGCAAAATTGGATTTGGTTCTGTGTCACTGCACCGGATTTACTTTACGATATTTTCGACTCTATCGATTTTCTTTTAGCAAAATATGACGTAAGTGTCCAATCTAGGTCAAAAATTACTCGTGTTAGAGTATGTGTGAATTGTGTCGGATGTATGAAGAAAGGTACCATTTAATTTATTGAATCTACAGCTAAATGGGACCTAGTGCCATTTTCCAGTTAGAAAGAATAGAAAGTAGTAGGCCTGTAATTTCATACACACAATATATGGGTAACTTCACGCCTGTAATCCCCGAAGGGGTAGGCAGAGGTAAATAAATGCATGCATTCAATCATACATGCAAACACCCACGACTCGCCGGTTACGTTTTGGCCCATGTAACAGGTGGCGAACCTGTTGCCATCTCCGGGCACATTACCAAACTCCGGGGTACTGGGAAACTTCCAGAAAATGGAAAAATCCCAATAGAAGCAGAGATAAAGGATTTTAAACCGTTATCTCTAATATCCCCCGACCCGGAAATCGAACCCAGGACCTCCAGCGTAATAGTAGTGGCCTGCTACCACTACGCTACTGAGGCAGTCAAATATTATGGGTAAAATATATGGGTAGAGACCTAAATTAGATTTTGAGCTTTGCATCTTCATGTTTGTTAGGTCATTTAAGGTTTTTGGACTTCCAGAACTTTAATTCAACAAGACTTACTTCGTGAGGATAATACTTGTGTGTAGTGCGTGTTAGACCACGCGCAATATAAGGTTCTGTTTCTTAGCAAATTTTATAAATTCATAGTTTATTATTTGTTAAATAAAGCCAATTTAGCTGTAATAGTTTTCCTTTTTAATTCGCTAATATTTTATTATTCAAAAAACTTTCTTACGAAACGAACACATAAAATAAATACTAGTAGGCATATCATGTAATTAAGTTATACCACATACAGAGTGATTTTTTTTTAAACATCACCACTACTTTACAGACTTTCAGAGGTTGCAAGTTTAAGTTCTAGTCGGAATCGAATATTTCGTAATCTTTTGTTCGAGTGAGTCGTTTTATTATAATTTGATCATACTTTGAATGTTGTCAAAACATACGATTATCATCACGGGGTAATAACGATATAACGTAACCAAAGATGTTATAGGTAAGTTCTAAATCATTGTGTGCAAGCTATCAAAGCGAAGAAGAGTAATGTTTTCAAAAACTTCTTTTTAATGTCTTGAACTTTAACTATTGAAATAAAACAAAATAAAAAAATAAACATTTTAATGCACACAACACAAAAACCTAATTAAAACAATTAAAAATATTAAACAAAGGAAGAGGACGAGAGTTATGTTTACCAGAGCAAAAGATAAAGAGAAATTATTAACAACGGTAAAATTAACTTGATGTTGTTTTTAAAGCCTTTGAAAACTTGATAGCGAGTCACATTTTAAAAATATTGTTATGAAGTTTCAAGGCTGAATCCTTTAAACTTCCTTACAATCTTTTTTCGCAAGATACAATATATTATATAGATTTTTAGCAAGGTACTACCAATTTGAGGTACCCGGAGACTTCAATACTCATGAGAGACTATTATCTTTGTCTTCTTGCATATGCGCATGTTCTATTTTACAATTTAGTTCTTCTGGGCTTTAGCTACTTCCTTCCATTGTTGGTAGATAAAATACAATTTCGTTTTTAGTTTTTATTTCTGCTATATTTTTCAGCCACGCGCTAGTTGAGCGCTATCTTATATTTAAGATACTTAAAAGAAAACACAAAAATATAAGAAGTAAACATCTGAGTAGATTCAAAGTAATAATTGGACTAAAATACATTTAAGATGTACTATTACGTAGTACTTAAGTGTTTAGTAGTGTTAAAAAATTATCAAAAGAACTTCAAAAACGTAATTCCAGATATTCGGACGAAACACATGAGACAGACGGTGGGCACAAAGTATGTCGTTTTGCGGAAAACTCGAACTAAATATAGGCGCGGGATTATTTCTGACGCGCCGTGTCGCGCCCCACTATCCTCCAATCTAAACACATTACCGATAGTCGGGTTAAGCTCTAAACGTTTATTGCGTCTGTTTTAAAACATTATCTCTCCTGTTAATTATCGTATAACGTAAACTCATTAACATTTTATACCGGTTTGCTGTACGTGGTGTAAAGTGAAGTGTTCGAACGAAAAATGATCATTTATTAGTGTTATGATGATATTGACCATAGTGTTAGTGTTATTGTCAACGCAATCTGCTGTTTCGTATACTATTGGTTAGTACTTTTTTTATTTTATGAAATCTATAATATGTTTTAACATGAATTTATATTTTATCTATATATATACGAGTATATATAACTATATAAAAAGTAGGTCGCTTGAAGTTTCACAATTTGAGTGCAGTGAAATTATACTATCATATTAAGGTTCAATAAAGCTTGGAAAGCTTATTTAAAATTTACAAAACCGGTAATATTTTGTATCAATAATTTCAATTACTTGCTCTTGCCCACGGTTGCAATTGCACGAACCTCATTTTCCGCGATGAAACTATCATAGATCGTAAACTATGAATATGCTTAAGTGTATCATAATCCATCCAGCCCTTTATTCTTGATCGAATTACAAACTTTTCAGCATTCTTTTTTTTTGACCAGTTGGTCCAGCGGTCTGAATGTTCACGATTTTGATCCCCGTGTATCGGAACAAATATTTGTATGTGTTGTGTGTGGACAACGGCACCCACAACAGTAGTTTAGTGGTAGCAAGCCACTACTGCTAGCTTTCCTGGCCCTAGCCGCTGGCCTGGGTTTGATTCCCGGGTGCCAGTGAAAAAGGTGTAAAATCCTTTATCTTTGGTTCTATTGGGATTTTTCAATTTTTTAAACATTTATTTCCTTACGGTACTTTTGAAATTGGTAATGTGCCTGGAGATGTCAAGGCTCAGGCCATGAGCCAAAACGTAACCGACGAATCGTGGATGTTTATATGGGTGCTTGAATGCATGCATTTACATCTGCCTACCCTTTCGGGGATAACAGGCGTGAATTTACGTTTTTGGAATGCATTGTTTCTTTGTGTTACTTGTTTGCTGCCTTCATTCCCTAAAAGAAAACTATTTTCCTTTGCAGGAGGTATATTCTACAAGGATTCGAAAGAACTGCAGGCTGCGCTAACTTTGAGCGCTCAAAGATTTAATCTCAATGCATCAATCAAAGAAGTATCGGAGCGTGGTGAAATACTCGAAATAGCCGGACACATATGTGAACTGGCTCAGGTAACATTTTATCAAATCGTTACCTGTTACAATATTTTATTTTTCAAATAATTAGGTATACCTTAAATGATAAAACAAAGCCATTGGTTTAGAAAGAAAATTGTGGTAGCATAAACGGTGACAGCCTTAATCTCCTAACCAAAATCTAAGTTATTTTGGAGGGTGGGAGAGCCTTAGAAGTTCTTCTAAGCAAAATAATAAGTAACTTACAACATACTTCAATTCTTAATAAAGTACCAGTATTTTAAATGTAGGTATGTACGAGTATATCAGTTGCTTTTTTTAATGTTACGACGGTGGCAAACAAGCAGTTCACTTTGATGTGAAGTGATGATGACTGCAGCCTATAGACCCACACAAAGACTAGAGGTAAAAATACTGATGCGTTACCACCCCTGAGAACTTAGTAGTTATGTCTCTGTGATAGTTATGACGGGGCCATACATTACCATCCAACCGGAACACAATAGTGATGCACTCTACAATTTGACGGCAAATAGATTAGGTGGTACCTATGTCGTCGGGCTCCTACACTGGAACTCTACCACCGGTAAATGGTTTCCTTAATGGTGTTTCATCTGTGATGTCCGTATTCCTTATTAGTGTGAGGTATTCACCAGTTACCTTGAATCTTGCAACAAGATAAGCCAAATTAAATACGAAACTACAAAATTGAATAAACTTCCGAAATCATGTACTTGTAAAAAGCTTACCCAAAGTTTTAATGACTTGATACAAATAACAAAATTAACGTTACGTATAATATTAATGTTATTATTCATAAAAATGTGCTATCAAGATAGTACGCTACCAAGCACACACAAAGGTTACATTGCTACAGTTTTGCCTTTGTGCCAGATTCTGTATTGTTATCTAGCTGGTGGTACATGTAAAAACTAAGTGATATACGGGTAAGCAGCACTACATTTTGCCTTATCTCGTGAATTGTGGTAGTATGGCGGAAATATGCCCAAACTTGTTGACACAAGGGTCTTTATTAATTAATGAACAGAGGTCATATTTAACATTCTCTTCTTTGACATTTTGTATCTGAACTTAGGTCAACCTTACTGTGTGTCATTGATTGAATTTAACAAATTTTTGTTTTACTAACGTTTTTAGACGTTTGGTAACATAATTCAATTTTGTTCGTCTTTCTTTTTTTCAAATAACCAATTTGTTGTTATTGTCAGCACATGAGCAAAATCTTCATAAATATACTTTGTTAAAACTTAGGCTCTCTTAATATTATACAACCGCAGAAATATTTTATTTTCACTTATTTGAATAGAATCAATGTTTTATTATTTTATGTATGTATTCTACGATATCTTGCATTATGCAAACTTCCAAAAATTCCGAAGAGCAATCACAAGCGAAAGCAAAAAGCTCAATACCGACAATTTCAGAATACGATCACGAAGCACAAGTAATGTAATATATTTTTTTACATTCCATAACTTTCAGGAAGGTGTTATTGGAGTGATAGACGGTACAGGCGGACGTGCCAGCGAACATATTCAGGCAATATGCGATATTCTGGAATTACCTCATGTTATCATCCACCACAATGATTATTACACGCAAAACTGGTCACTCATCAACCTTTATCCCTGTCCAGCTGCTTATAATAATGTAAGTAAAATATATAGTTAATTTTTAGACCCATCATTCTTCTTATACTAGTTTTCTTTGAGGTGTTTCTAATGTTTTCACAAAGCTACACTTTTTGAAATAAGACTAAGGGCGAGATTCATAGACCGCACTACGACTTTACTTTCAAGCAAAGTACGCTTCGAACTGTTAAATCTGTACTGACAGTTCTAAGTATACTTTGCTCAAAGTAAAGTCGTAGTGCAGTCTGTGAATCTCGCCATAAGTATTTTTATAGATTTATCTTGCGTCTATTTAAACTAAAATGCCATTTAAGGACTATGGAAGTTAAAAAGCTAACGAATAGCCGAATGGCAAACTAGAATTTAAAAAATTAGTTCTTCATACCTATTATGTTTCAATTTTCAGGTATTGGAGAGTATAATAACACTAAAAGAGTGGGACAACTTCACAATTCTGTACGTGAAAGGTCATAGCTTGGCCAAAGTAAACAGTTTACTGAAACTAGGCAACGACACGAATAGATACACGGTCACTGTAAGAGAACTAAGTGGAGATGATTACAGGTAAAACAACTAATATAAAGTAACAAAAAAACTGTAAGGCTGAGACAACTTATGCCTCTGTGGGCGCATCAACATTTTTTGTGAAGGCGCAGCAGTATTTAACTGCCTCTGTAGCCTAGCCTAGCAGGCCACTACTACTATGCTGGGGTCCTGGGTTCGATGCCCGGGTAGGGGGTTATCAGAGATAATGGTGTAAAGTCCTTTATCTCTGGTTCTATTGGAATTTTTCAATTTTCTGGATATTTCCCAGTACCTCGAAATTTAGTAATGTCCCCGGAAATGTCAACAGGCTTGCCAGCCGTATGCTTGAATGCATGCATTTACATCTGCCTACCCTTCGAGGATTACAGGCGTGATGTTACGTAACGTAGTGTATGGGGATATCTTCTTCTAGTTAAACAGACCATAAAATTCTGGACATGAGATAACAGATTTTAGGCCTAAGTAGAAGTAACGCACCAATATTGAACACTATTCACATAGCATCAATGTTAACAACCTACTTATTTTGAACCTACGAAACATTTGTTTGCCACCTACGAATTATTCGTAGTTTACCACATTCTTAATATGGAATGCTATCTAAAACAATTTAGTGTTCGGAATAAATTCATACAGAGTTTTTGACACATTTTCATCTAGGTAGGTACTATGAGGAAACTGGCCGCTTAATTATACATAACTAAAATCAACTTAATTACCATCAAATAAGGTGTTATTTGATGGTAATTAACGTGATTAATGATAAATAATAATTTTGGATTGGGGAGTTCCTGACGTACCTTCAACAAAAGCGAAATTTCATAAATCACAATAGAAATCGAGTTGAATTTCAGCCAATTGGCGACCGCTCGTTATTCCAATAAGTTACTATTGTCAAGCATTTCAATAGTCATGCTTCATAGTTCATTTTGCGCCACATTATAGATCCTGGATTGCCTGTAACTTGTAAACCTATTGTTTATAGGAAAGTGCCTAAAAATGCAAAGCGGTAATATTAACTTCCAGGTGGATTGTCCATCCCCAAATATCGAGTAACTCTTTTAGTACTAGAAAAAAATCTGCAAATACATTTCAATTACCTATTATGTTGGTGTCTACAAACGATTCATTCTAAGGATAAATTGGGTCGATCAATAAAAATCTTCTTTTTTTTACTCTCGCCTACGTCCCACTACGCCATACTTTGGTATAGTCATGAAACGTATATCCGACAAATGCGTTGAGAGAAAAAAAAACACATTAACATTTGTACGAAATGACAAATCACTGCGTATTGTCAAGTACTTCACTAATCACGTAGTTCATTTTGCGGCACGTTATCGATCATGGCTCCATTGTCATTTGTATAACCTACTGTTTCCAGGGAAGTGCTCATAAATGCAAAGCGCAGCGGTTACACGAACTTCCTGGTAGACTGTCCGTCCGCAAATATCGAGCAACTTTTGAAGCATGCTCAACAAGTTGGTCTCATGGCTGATGAACATTCCTACATTTTTGTATCTCCCGATTTATTTACTTTGGACTTGACTAGATACAGATATGGTGGTGTGAACATTACGGGTACGTTCCTATGTTAGATTTTTTTTAATGATTAACATTTAAGTTAAGTTAAACTGTAGCAGTCTAGTAGCAGCAGGGCGGTACTGCTACGCTAGAGTCTTAGTTTCGATCCCCGGGACATGGAGCTAAGTGTTGGGGATTATTATTTTTTTTAAGTTTCCCAGTGCCACCGTCGTAGTTTTGGTGGTATGTACCATGCCACATGTGCCTGATGATTTTAATAGGCTGTGCTGCACCATCTGCACCAATACAGAATAAATACCCGCACATTTAAGTGGCGGGCTCTAAGACTATAAAGTGCAAATCAAGGGTGTGTTTGTATATATGTTAAAAATATTTAATCGCATTCAGTTTATTCAGTTTATTCATTTATTTCATATAATTAGGCTCCTGGAGAGCACTTTTACATCGTC
Source organism: Macrosoma leucophasiata (assembly GCA_036365455.1). Classification (NCBI taxonomy): domain Eukaryota; kingdom Metazoa; phylum Arthropoda; class Insecta; order Lepidoptera; family Hedylidae; genus Macrosoma; species Macrosoma leucophasiata. The sequence goes on along the minus strand of JAWQUS010000003.1, from coordinate 10,810,900 downwards.
ATTTTTTTTTAAATATACATTACGTCGTACATTGCAGTAAACTTCAAGAGAACATTTTATGTTTCCCTAAAGTTGCAAACATTACAGTAAACTCCAAGAAAACGTTTTGAGTTTCAATCAGTTTTCATTAAATGTGTGTTATACATGAAAAACAGAAGACGATGTTCATAACAAGTTCTTATTTTTATTAACAAAAATATGGATATTTATACGATATGGCCAATCGGGGTTGTCTCCATCGTCAAACGTATACGATTGAACAATCTGGTCAAATTCAGTTGAGCACATCATGAAATAGTAGCATGTTCGAACATATCATGATATGAGCAATTTTACGACAGGGCGACAATATATAAACGGATAGAGGCACGGATTAACTACCTACCACTTCAGGGAACACAGGCGTGAAGTAACATTTTATTAACAATTAACTAACATTTATATTGAGTCTCTTTTAAAAGTATAAAAGCCCTACAGTTTTTAAGACGAGATGAGGCGAATGAATGCTGACTACATTGGATAATATAGGAATGATAATTTACTTATGACGTAAAGGTACCACTCAGACTCCATCCATTTCGTCCATTAGAGGTTAAACGCTCGTTCAGACATTTGTCCACAATCAAATGTAAGTGGTGCAGACCGCAAGAAATTGTGACGTATAAAGTGCTTTAAGTAATATCAAATAAATATTGGTATGAGTTCCAATGATGGAGCTTAGCACTACTGCATTACCTAATCTTTATCCCACCAAAGGATAGGGCACCACCGTGTTGTGGATAGATGGTAATTAATATGGCTCCGTAATTACTTTCACAGAGGCACAACAACTCAGGCCTCTAGAGTAACAACACATTTGTATTTTGACCTTTGCTCTTTGTGTAGATGACTATAGGCTGCAGTATTCACTTACCATCCATGTATACTGTATGCTTGTTTGCATCATCATGACATAAAAAAAATACTTCTTAAACATGCGAATATCAGCCAAAATATTTATTTAAAATGGAGGGTATAGAAACAGAAATAAATTAACAATCAACTTTCAAATAAAATCAGAATATCCTGAATTAATATGAAAATTACTCCGAACAATGTGATTAGTTCGCTTGAAGCTCAAGAAAGCGGCAAAAGTTAAACGAGAGCGGAATGTCAAAGTTGCAGGCTTAACGGCTGTGCTCGGAGCTGCGATTTATATGAAAATTTGATGCAAGTGATGCGCACCGCGACTTTAACACGATCTTGCATCGTATCTTTTATTCATAAACGTATTTCAGGTTTCCGACTAATCAATTTACTACAAAACGAAGAACTCTGGAATTTCACAGCGCAATTCAATGATAAAATGGCAAATTGGTTGGAATGTCAGGATTGTCAGGAACTGAAAACTGAAATCTTTCTTATTTATGACGCAGTAAAAGTTTTCTTTGAAGCACTTAACAAACTGAGCTCAATTGAAAGCAAATCGCTTAGCTGTGAAAACTATGAGGCTTGGACTTACGGATCGACGTTACTTAATTTCATGAAGACAGTTAAGTATCAATTTTAAAAACTAAACCAATCTTGAAGTTACATTTCTTTTGGCGCGATTGTAAAAATTATGATAGTGAATTCTTACGAGATGCGCGAGCACAGTGACAGATGAAAGCGACACTCTGAAGTTAGTCGCTAAACAGATAATAGCAACAGTCTGAAGTTAGTTACTAAACTTTTGTTGTCGTTTTGTTTTATTTCTGATATATTGGATTGTTACGCTAAAGAAATATAACTTCTTACGTGCGTACATACAACACATACTGGTTTTTTTATCTGGAGTATAACAATGTGTTTCATTTTTCACAGAATAAAGTGGAAGGGGCTACAAGATCATTAATATTTGATGGTTTGGGCCAACGTGTAAATGTAATATTTGATATATTGGAACTAATACCTGCTGGAAATCAAACGGTCAGTTAATAAATTATACACATTATATGCTATCGACGACTAAGTTGTTTGTAAGTACTTTTTTCTACATTTTACAGATAGGTACGTGGCGAAATAATGAATTGATTATGAATAGACCACCTTCCGCTACTGGAGAGATAGCAGAAGAAACTATAATGAGAAATAAGACTTTCAAAGTGCTTATCTCCACGGTACGTAAGTAACCAAATTATTTAAATTTGATTTATTGTCAATATCTTGAAAGAAAATTATAACTATGTACAATGTCAATCTTTACCTTAAGGGTTAAGGTACGATTCCCAACAACGCTGCCGCCGCAGTACTGCCGCAGCACTACTGGTCGCCATATATTATCTATAAGTTTATATGAGATTAAATACCGAGCATATACATTAAAATAGAGTAATATGATACTGCAGCACTGCGCCGGCAGCACTATTGCGTGCAGCGGCGTTCGGAAACGTACCTTTAGATGACACTGATATTTTACATGTATTCATTTAACTTTTTAAGAATTTATCCTTATGTTTTCAGACACATCCATACGGATACGTAAAAGAATCTCCACTGCAATTAGAGGGTAATGATCGATATGAAGGTTTCGCCGTAGATCTTATTGACAAAATCGCCGAAATTTTGGGTTTCAGCTATGAATTTGAAATCGAAAATGACTACGGTGGTTTTAATAAAAAAACAGGAAAATGGACCGGCATGATTTTAGCACTTAGGGAAGAGGTTATTTAAATTTATCATTTCAACGATGTCCCAAGTTTTGATCGATGTTGATTTAAAAAGTATTTGAAAAAATATTTTAAATCTTTATCCAGAATATAAAGATACATGAAGCTGATAAGAAAATATCTAGTACCTTTTCTGGCTGCGTTGCATTGGCATAAAAATAATAAAGTCAATTACTGTGGAACTTTGCAATGGGAAATATTTTCAATTGGTGTGAATATATAGGTACTATCTTCTAGAACCTACTTATTTTGGTGGTGTATTAATATTACAGAAAGCAGACTTTGCCATTTGTGATTTCACAATAACGGCAGAAAGGCAAAGAGGGATTGATTTCTCAACGCCATTCATGAACTTAGGAATTGGAATCATGTATAAAGAGCCAAGTAAACAACCTCCGGAAATGTTTTCATTTATGGCAGTTTTTTCAAAGGAGGTAAATGATTAAAGTCCTTTTGTATGGTAACTTGTTGAGTATATCGATGTAGGTATATTGATTTCTACGAAATCTTGAAGGTTCAATTTAGTTGCAGATTAATATTACGATGGTACCTAATTTCAAGTTCCATAAAGGTAAAGAGATTAAATGCCGCCGAATGAACCTACTAATATAAATAGTTAATAATATAATTTAGGTGGATGTTAACCCTTTATTAAATAATAATATAAATAATATGCTACATTTTATTCCCTAGAAACATATCACCGGTGAAAATATGCTACACATTTTATACATACATACTATTAATTAATGTTTTACTAATGCTTTTATATTATGAAAGTTTTAGTTATTAATAAAGATCTAAAAGTAACCGCATATCTTGTTTAGAGAGATGAAAACAGAAACGACATAAAAATGATGGATGGAAGGGTCTTTCAATGCATCTTTCTCTTGGGCAAGAAGCTACAGAAAAGACTGATTGGTTGTTTGCAGGGGTATATGTATAAATAGGATGGAATAGATTACGTAAAAAGCGAAAATGTAACAACTATACTGACGAATCGTGATTTATGCATGAGACCTGCATAAGTAGGTACAGACGTGCATAAGCGTAGCAAATCATTACGTGAAATACAGACTTTTATCTACCTCAGTATCCTTAGGTTTTTGATGATGAGTGTAGCTCGCTCATTGAAATAAAACTAGTTTTTGGATTTATCTCGCGTATATTAAAACTAATATGATTTTTCGGTTTCGGAAAGCGACGTTTCGGTCGCTTTCAGCTTCCGTGGTCTCGGGCAGACAGAGGTGACATTTGTTCCCAGTTCCAGTTCCAGTGACATTTGTCTGACAGCAGTTGGATAAATTATATTCTATGCAGTTATCCAGTGCCTGCGTTACGACCATTGACGCCCCGGGCAAGAAAATTGTAGCGCCTACTTAAGGAGACCGAAATCGAGTTATAACTTATTATTTTTTGCTGAATCAAAGTAAACGTGGATTAATAATTTAGCTATCCCCACCATCCACCGCGTGCACCAGTTTGGCGGGGATCCCACCCCCACCGATGGCCCCATGAAATTTACCGCCCAGGACCCTCGTCCCATCGCGCTGCAGCTACCTCGATCTATTTCGCAATCGCCATGTGTAGCGTTCAGGATTAACACAAAAGTTACTAATTGTATCTTGAGGTCCTGCAGACTGTTACGGTTGGCCTTTATTTATTCTGAGTATTGTATACCATAATGTGGTAACAATAAACAAATCGCCTTTTAATCTTTTTATTTTATTTCAGGTGTGGTATTATATGATGCTAGTTCAGCTAGGACTAGGAGTGATTATGATATTCGTGGGACGCATTTCGCATAAAGAGTGGCAGAATCCCGTTCCCTGCATAGAACAGCCTGAAGAGTTGACAAATCAGTTCAGCTTCGCCAACTCAGTGTGGCTTATTATAGGCTCAGTTATGCAACAGGGTTCGGAAATTGCCCCAATGTAAGTAATCGATGTAGAACTTCGGTAGCATGGTGGTAAAGTGGTTGGACTAATGGTCTATTAAATGATGATTTACCATTTCGTCTTCCTTCACAGTTATCATCATTCTCACTCGTCCACTAGATAAATAAGGGAGATATGCCATAATCAACACGCGAAATACTTTGCGCGCACTTGTTCAGTGGACTGACTTTACTAGGGGAAGAGTTTTTCGCTACAAGTGGGCAGTGGAGTCATCATCCTCCTCTAATCTGCCCTTCATAATAAGCAAAGCTACATTAGTAGGCCAATAAGGCTTCAATGAGACGTCAAATTTGATATCTGTATTTGAAACTGAAGTTAGCTACCGAAGGCCTATGAATAATCTAACAGTATGTCTTTTTCACTAGATGAAATCATAATAGATTTCAAGTATTTCATGAAGATCCATGCCTTTCATGTTTACATAGATTAATTGTTGTTAAGTAAACATGTCATGTTTCATTTTAGGGTTGATATAATCGTCTTGCCTTAGGCTATGCCTGCCTATCAAACTTTTCGATTATACAGTAGAATATTCCGTCCCCTGTATTGTTGGCTGATCACTATTGAAATAGTTCAACCGAATTCGTAACTATAGCTTTTCTAGTTCAGCGCTACATTTAACCTTGTTTATACTAATTTATTCTTTGAAACAACGAACGAGTTAACAATAATGAAACAGTTTTATATATTACTAGCAGCTCGCCCCGGCTTCGCACGGGTGTCATGAATGAAATATAATGCATATAAACGGAGCTTTCTAATGCTGAAATAATTTTTGAAATCAGTGCAGTAGTTTTAGTGTGAAAACGTTTCAAACATACATACAAAAACACAAATATTTCCTATTTATAATATTAGTAAGTGTTACTAAGTATAGACTACTAAATCGGCCCGACTTTGCAGGGGTCGTTTGATCTGGTGTTTGAACTGTATGTTTAAAAAGTGCGTTTATCTCTCATCGTCTAGAATTAGATTAAACTGCCACAAAATCTCGTTAAAAAAATAACATTACTGTAAATACTCCGGTACACAGCACCAAAAAAAAAAAAACTCCCCACACAAAAAGTGGTGTTATACGATTATGTGAATGTGTTTAATGTGTTTATGTGTACCCTAGCACCTGATTGAAAGAACAGATTTGAGTGCAGTTTTTTTAATCGAAAATCATTTTCATCAAGTATTCTTGATAATGGATATGGCAGGAACTGACACTGAAATATTTTATTTCCAGCGCGTTAGCTCCGCGCATTATCACCAGTGTATGGTGGTTCTTTACCATGGTGATGGTGGCTTCGTACGTGGGTACTCTAGTCGCCTTCCTCACTGTCGAGAAGAACGTGCTGCCATTCCAAACGGCTGAAGAACTGTATGAACACAAATCTATTTCGTATGGGGCGAAGGATAAGGGTTCCACTGTGTCATTCTTCAAGGTACAAAAAAATACTGCATGACATTTTTTAATATTACTTATTAACGTTATGGTACAAATTGCACAAATAGAAATATTGCATCCAAATATTTACAGTAATGAAAAAAGTAAAAAGTAATTTTGGATAGGTACTTTTTGGTCTAATATATAAATATTCTCGTGTCACAGTATATAATAATAATAATGGCAACCCTTGACACGTCCCACTGCTGAGCACGAGTCTCTCTCCATTTTGGAGGGGAGGCCTGGTGCTTACTACACCACGCTGCTCCAATGCGAGTTGGTGGAGGTACGGACTTAACCGAGTAGATCGCTTACGATCTGCACCAGCCGCGGGGCCATGTGCGCTTCAATTACAATATACATACATAATATATATGTAAAATAATTCCCTGTGTTGAATGTATGTAAGTCAGTTTGACCTCGTCCTTTGTTAAACTAGTTAATTGATTTTGAGAAATGACGAAGGACACATTCCTTAGATTAATTATTTAAGAGGGGTTCATAGCGTAGGTAAAACTGGATAGAAATGGCCACTCATTCGTAGCCGAACATCAATACATTTTTTATATTTATTAGACTAATAGTACGCAAGCACTGCTTTTCTAAATAATTTATGATGTTATTTAAAATATCCAAGAAATCATTTTAGTGTTCCGCCACGAATGATTAGTTAAGGCCATAAGTAAACAAAATTCCCGCACAAAAATCACTTGAAAAGTCAACTAGAAATGCAACATTGTGTGACTACGTGCCTCGCCATTTTCGTTGATTTTATTGAGTAAAGTGGTGTTTCGTGTTTTTAAAACATGAATGGGTATACGGCATTTCCGTTCAGTGTGGCGTAGGTAGGTATGCCTGAAATCATTGAGTACAACCATATGATTAGTAATATGAATTGTTTTTAAATGAGTATAACAAATGAAGATATGAACGAAGACACAAAAGTTCATGTTGTAATAATTATTTTTCGCAATAACACACGCGAGTGAACTTTAAAACTTAAAGAAACAACGGAAAGAAAAATTCGGGCAGGCATCGAACCAACTTCGGTAGCTTAGTGGTAAAGCGGCTGGACTGGTTATCCTGAGGTCGCAGGTTCGATTCCTGGCTGAAGTCAAATTTTCTTTCCGTCTTTTTCTTAAACTTGGTTTTAAAAAGGTTATGTTGTTAACACATTTCAGTTTTAATTTCCTCGTTAAGTACCACCCAAATATGGAATAAAATCCAGAATTTGTCATTTAACTATTTTTAATTTTTTAAGGAATCTACAAATCCAACCTATCACAAAATGTACACAAAGATGAAAGAGAAGGGATGGCTAGTGAAAGAAAATGATTTAGGAGTAGAACGGTAAGTTGATAAATTATTAATGTTAGAACTCTAGTCGACGCTTAAGTGCGTAGGCGCCACTGCATTTTCCTTATTGCCGTTTAATACGAATCCTTAACGGCTTAATGGCGTAAAATCAAGACCACAAACACATCTTCATAAAAATACTGAGCTATTAGTACTCGAGCTATGGTACGTAAAGTTTCTGCGCTAAAACAATCTCAAAAAGTCCGATTTTTGAGTTATGATTATGTTAAAGCCTTAATTAGCTTTTCTTTTTATTTATTAAATGAAGGTGTCAAATAAGCATGCAGTTCACATAGATGTTTAGCGATGAATGCAGTATATAGACACACACACAAGGACCAGAGGTCAAATGCAGATGCGTTGCCATTCTTTCTTTTTTTTCTTTTCTTTCTATGTTTTAATTAATGGTGGTAAGACACAGAACAATAATATAGACCTCATTAGTTAGCAACGGATTTGAAATCTTTGGTTTTTATATATTTTTGTAGAAGGCACTTACCATTGGCATTTTTTACTGGTGGTAGGGTCCCTGTGTAGGGACTCCAGACCAGTAATAACTATCACAGAGACATAACAACTAAGGTCTCAGAGATAGCAACGCATCTGCATTTTGACCTCTGGTTTCTGTATCTATGCCGATGGCTACAGTCATCACTTAACTTCCATGTGAACTGCATGCTTGTTTGCCACTTCACGACGCGACGTTAAAAAATGTATAGTCAGACGTAATGCTAATAAGGCTACATATTTCACAAATCTATCCTATTTTAGAGCCGAGCATACAACTTACGCATTTTTCACGGAGTCCACGTCTTTAGAATATTACAAAGAGAGGCACTGTGATTTACTTCAAGTGGGTGGACTGTTGGACAGCAAAAGTTATGGCATTGGAATGAAGAAAGGTAAAATTGACCACATTTAATATTTCATACATAAATAAGAAATAAATCTTTTAGTTTAGAATTTCAATGATACAAATGTTAATTCTAGATTCTCCATACAAAAGGTATATAGATGATGCATTGCTTAAACTTAAAGAAAGAGGTGAAGTGCAAAAGCTAAAGGATGTCTGGTGGAAAGAAAAAAAAGGTGGCGGCCGATGTGGGGTAAGTACACACGTAACATGGATGGTAAGAAATAAAACTAATGATTTGAAAGGTTTCGAACCTGGAAGAGGATAATAAGGCTCATTTGCGGAATCTTAGGATAATTTTTTAATCGAAATCGCGAATATTAGTAGATTAACCTACTGATTTTTGAATAGCAGATTCAAAAATCAGTAGGTTAATCTACTAATATTCGCGATTTGAAATGTTTGATTTAGAAATTAGTACTATTATTAACATCAACAAATTTACTCGCTGTAGAGCTTCAGTGCAGGAGCTCGCGGGCATAGGAACCACCACATCACCTAATCTTCATGCCTCTTTAATGTTGTGTTCAGCACTATCGTATTCCGGTCAAGTGGTAATACTGGTAATGTACCTACGGCCTGTAATTTCTGGCATAGAGGCATAAGAGCTTAGACCTTAGCAGTGGTAACGCATCTACATTGGAATCTTTAATTTTTATGTAGATGTCTAGGCTACAGAATTTAATTACCATAATTTAAACTGTAGGCAAGTTTGTCATTTCATGACGTAAAAAAATTAAAAACGCAAACGAATAATTACTAACGGTATGCTATAACCGGACCAATTTACACTAGGTTAAGTTATACCAGCATACCTATTCGTAATTACCTAACCTTATTATTTGTATTTTAATCCACTGTATTCATTATAATAATATGATAGCAGGTGGTTGAAAAAACATATTATTGTTACAACAAAATGTACGTACATATTTTAAAATCGTCATGCCCGATAGTTTACAAGCTCTTTAACAACCGCACCACACTCAGTTTTAAACGGGGCTTAAAAGTTTTACTTTTACTGCAAAATTTGTTAAAACAAAAGAGACCGGGTAAATTTACCTAAGCGTTATTTAAAATTTTGTGATGTAATATGCATGCTTGTTTGAATTAAGTCACCTCTAGATAACATACATTTAATATATTTATATGTATATTGCATTACCTTTTAATTAAAAATGCACACTTAAATAATATATTCGGTTAAATTTTATTGAATTGGTGTTCGTTAATACCTATTGGATTATTATTATAAATCATTCACTATAGGTAGCTTGTAACCCGACATTTCAAAAGTGTCCTAGTGGACTAATTTGAAATAAATTATTTAATATGTGTGTTATTTAGGTAATTGTATTTTTTTTTAAGATTTAATTCAATGTACACTGGAGTGTACATAAATTCATTTTATGCCTCTATGATGTGTATTCTTGATTTGTAAGTATATAACTTTCGTTCATTCAAGTGATTGGTATTATCGAAGGTGTTACTAATACTGCCGGAGTTGACTTTTACTTTGTTCAATTAATAAAGTCACCCAACTTTTATTATGTGATTTAACACGATTGCGCTCTAGTTCCTTGAGAGACTGAAATCTGATGAAGATTTTATGCAATAATAATAAATAGAACCATTTAGCCATTCCAACAACAATAGGTTCGATGGTGAACTATTTCGATCGAACCGGATATTTTAAGGTACCAATCAGAATAAAACTCCCATTCAAAAGCAACTATATCACTTTGAAAACAACAATAAAACAGTGCAAGTTCTAAATTAAGTTGCTTGAAATAAAGAAATCTGCATATAAAATATGATTAGACTTGAAGATAATCTAAAAGCAGTTTGTTACAAGTTGCAAACATCGTTTCTTCTTATTTATTGCCAACTTAGTATTAAAAGTTCACAACAATCACTATCTTGTCGATACTTATGCCTAGATGAAGTACATTAAGAACTGAATAAAAATGTCTGCATTAAATTTCATTGTTAAAGTTTTAGTGAATATCTTAAATTGAGTTTGAAACACGCATTACCTGCAAATAAAAGGCACCTATTATCCTTGTTTGCGTGGATAGAATATGCCTGGAATAAAACTGTTTACCCTTGTCAGCTATACAGTGAACACTATCTCTTGATCTGTGTACGTAACCAGAGGCTGTGTTGTGACAAAGTTTGTAACGATAAAACAATCGTGCGAACAAACTTTGCAGTCCTCATTTTCAGATGAAACAATTAAGTAATATTTTTAACCGACGAAAGCCGAGGAGGTTCTCAAGACGACGCGTATGTATTTTTTTTTACGTATGACGACGCATAACTTATTTTAAAAAGATTGTTTCATTCTCTAATGATGAAATCATTTCTTATTGTAAAGGGTTCAGTATGATATAAGTACTTTTTAAATTAAACATGAACATGAAAATAGGCGCGTCCGTTTCTTTCCTCCCTCCTTCCCTCCTTTCTTTTTGCCTTTCTTTATATAATTCGGAGCTCACCTAGTTATTTTTCTAGTCAGTTATTATTACATTTTTCTAGTAAAATGAAAAAAACATGTGGAAAAAATAAACGGTATCATTTTTATACTATCTTCATCATCATCCTCATGCTGTAATATATATGCATAATATATGCATTCTTTTTTTGATACAAAAATTTTACATTAAACCGAGGTTAGGACCCTCTTTTAAGTATACAATACCTAGTTTTAAAATCAAGGACTCATAAAAACGTCATACAAAGAAGCCGATGACGATATTTTTAAAATACCTACATTTCTTTCACAATTGCCTACAGTACGCACAAAACTTCAATGCGTCGTTCGCTTTCGTCAGACTGAGAGCCCTTGGCCACTGGCGCTCGCCAATTGCCCGGTGAAGTGGAATAGTGCCGCCTTGAGACGAATCGCCTTTAATAGACGCAGGCAACTTCACTCAGTAGCATTTAAGTTTTGCATGTAGGTACCATAGAGCAACATCGGAGGGGAGTAGCCATATGCAGGCTTTCCCCTCTGTCAAAGTACAAGCCCAACTGGGCCTATACCTGTCGCCTAGATGTTTAAATGTATGCGTGAAACTGTTTCTGTATTTTATTAAAGTCAAGATATGAGTTTCGTAGTAATAGAAGATTTTTGTAGTGTGCGTGTGTGTCGCATGCATTTCCCCCCCAAAAAATGACTACTAGGTTACTGTTTTGCTTGTGTTTTGCATCGGTAATAAACGCTATGCATCGACTATGGAACCAAAGGAAGGCTGATTGATCTGTGACGCTATGGCTACTCCCCTCCAGTCTGCCGCGGTCGGTGGCCCGTGTTGCTCTATGGTAGGTACTAACGTTTTCGCAGGTATAAAAAGAAGTTTGGGAGGGTTATGTACGCGAGAAAATTTAATTTGTACAATGTCGGTACTACTAGGTACCTACTGTGCTTCAAAGAAATTTACTTCGAACAACAGCTAAGCTAACATGACCCCGTATTTTATATCATGTGATAGAGTACCTACAGTATATCACAATAAATATTGTACAGATTTATATACTGTCATTTCAGTAGCCGATTTTTAATAAGAAGTCAATTTGTCTTAAGATATTGATGCTTTTGATACTGATGTATACGATAAAACGATTTATTATATTATTATTTCTTGATAAAAATGGGCCAGAATCCGTTTTCTTGTGGATTTATGTTTTCTACTAATGTCCAATGATGTGTATTTTATCAATAACATTTGTTTATGTATTACCATCACCCAGAAACCTATTCTGTGGAGACAATGGCATCTTTTATTAAATATAACTTTAATCGTTATTTCACCAATTTTTTATGGTTTAGAAGAAACTAGCGACATTTTTTACAATTTTTGTCTGTCTGTCTGTCTGTTTGGCGCGACTAATCTTGGAAACGGCTAGACCGATTTTGACGGGACTTTCACTGGCAGATAGCTGATGTGATAAGGAGTAACTTAGGCTACTTTTATCTCCATACATCCACACATACATACATACGTACATACAAATAAGTAGAATTGGAGTGTAATCCGACTTTGACGGCACTTCCACGGGTAGGTAGCTGATGTAACAAGGAGTAACTTAACCTACTTTTATCTCCATACATCCATACATACATACCTACATACAAATAAGAAGAATTGGGGTGTCTTCGACTTTGACGGGACTTTCACTGGCAGATAGCTGATGTGATAAGGAGTAACTTAGGCTACTTTTATCTCCATACAACCATACATACATACATACCTACATACAAATAAACAGAATTTGAGTGTCTCCGATTTTGACGGAACTTTCACTGGCAGATAGCTTATGTGATAAGGAGTAACTTGAGCTACTTTTATCTCCATACTACCTACCATACATACATAACTACATACAAATACATAGAATTTGAGTGTCTCCGATTTTGACGGGACTTTCACTGGCAGATAGCTGATGTAATAAGGAGTAACTTACGCTACTTTTATACTAGCTGCGCCCACGACTTCATCCGGGTAGATACTGAACAATCATACTTTTTCTCACGTAGACGAAGTCGCGGGCACAGCTAGTAAAATAATAATATGTACGAGAACAAATAGGTAACAATTCAAAATAGCGAAAATTGTGTACATACCAGTATTACAAATAAACTCACATAATTTTAATATTGTACAAGTATCTACCTACTGTTAAGTAGGTATTGTTTTCGCAAAACGAACTAGCAAATGTTATTTTATTATGAGGCCACTTGAAGAAAAATCTGATAAATTTATGTAGGTATTTACAAATTCTTGTGTTAATAAAACTAAAATATTTTGTTTTCTAGGAAAAAAGAGACGAAGAGCAAAAGCAACTTGGTATGAAGAACATGTTGGGTGCTTTTGTCGTACTAGGTGTCGGCAGCGTCTTTGGCCTGTTCATATCGGCATTAGACATGTTGTGGGGTGTTTTCAAGCGAACAGTCAAATATAACGTAAGTTCAATAAAATTGTTTCAATTCATTCTGTAGTCAAACATTTATAGGCCCATCCAAAGCCGACGGGACCATTGTTACATGGCTGAGAACAAGGGTGCAGTCCAGAGCTGACAGTATACCCAGTATATATAAAATATTTGAAACATCGAGAAATTAAGATTCTCAAATTATATTTTTCTTCTTCTTTTTTACTGTTATCCTTTATATATTTGCAGACAACCTTCAAATACGAGCTGATAGAAGAACTCAAGTTCGCACTCAAGTTCAGTGGCGACCAAAAACCAGTGAAACGTCCTTCGAAGACGAACGGCAGCGAAGAAGCTTTGGCAGAAGCTGAAGGCAAAGATGAACTGTCTTTGAATTCCGGCAAATCTACAGACACTCACCGATCGCAACAATCACCCAGTTCCAAACACTCTTCTGGTCTTAGCGTTGAGTTTACGTGATGATAAGACTACAGAAAATTCTGCAGTTATATTGCCTAACTTTACAATAAATACGTTTGAAGCATAATATGGTGACAGAGCGAGACAAGACAGGTAGATGAACAACGGACAATAGTAGATGGTATTAGGTACCATAATCGGTACTATACAGCGCGGTAAATAATAATAACAGACACAAAACATCTTAGTTACATTGGATCTCAAATAGTTCGTTTAGTCGCATTGAGTAGTTAATTTTATTTTAATGTATACAAGCAACTAACCATCAATATGGGTTGCATACTTATTTTGTAGTTTCTGTCACTGCATTCGTTGATTAACATATTTAGAGATTAGATAACGTTTATTAACATTATGATTTAAACAATATTGTAATTATAGAAAATAAAATTTCGTCCTAATTGTTTAACTATTTTTTAACTGACCCGGCAAACTTCGATCTGTCAAACAGTAAATGTTTAAGCAATAGCCTTAAAATACATTTAACAAAAACAGGAGGGTTCCCTCTGTGTGAGCAAAGCGTTTGAAAGTTTGAATTAAATTTATTTTCCGACAACTTCTAAGCGCGAATGGCCCCGCGGCTTATGTAGATCGTAATCTACTCGGTTAAGCGATACAGGCGCGGTCGGGTGTATGATGGGTGACCGATAGCAACAAATCAAAATTCGCGTTTCCGTGCTTCGGAGGGCACGTTAAGCTGTCGGTCGCGGTTGTTATCGATAGATAGCAGTCGTTAAACCTTGTCGGAGGCCTTAAGGTTTGAAAACATCCAACAGCGGGTTGGCCACTAACCCACCCACCTCCACCAATCCGCATTGGAGCAGCGTGGTGAAGTAAGGTCCAGGCCTCCCATCAAGAAGGGAAGAGACTCGTGCCCAGCAGTGGGACGTATCAAGGGTTTCCATTATTAAGCTTATTTTTTTATTATTTATTTATTATTAAGCTTAACTTTTATCATTATTTTTTTTAGTACATTTACCAAAGACGAAATATTCCACCGTACATCGTTTTGTTACCTCAGAGGGTTTTGCACAGCTTCTTCGGTGAAAACTCCCAAGGCGGCTTAATTTTTGACACCTCCAACATTTATTTTACAAATTAATTTACAGACACTTCAACAAATTATATACACAAACCCCTCTCGGTCTCAGACACTAATAGATAGAAATTATAAATAAACACCATTTTCCTAACAAAACATTTTCACAGTAAAGTGCACTTTCCACCTCCAATTTAATTTACTTAACTTCCTACGCAGTTCTTAATATAATATCCAACGATAATGTTTTTACTTTATTCGTCGTGACGTTATTTTGTATGCAGATACAAAAATATTTTCTGTTTGTTGTGGGAATTAGAGTCATTAATTTTAATATTATTCATAACATAAACGTGATAATAGCTCAAACCTGTAGCAGACGGTAGGTACATAAATATATTTATCTCTTATTGAATGTATTGATTTTTTGATCACTTAGATATACTGAATCTTATTGCACATCAGACTCACAAAAAGGTACTAATCAGTTACCTACTCGTCACGAGTTATTCGTCATCTCGCACGACAAAAAACCGCTCGATCGGGCGACTTGGCACCTTTTGAATTTACCTAATATTTCTGTCGTCAACTCGCACGCTCATACAAAGTACAGCCAGGTAAATAAATTTGAAATGAAATTATAGAAACGATATTGCTACTGCTACATATTACTGTTGTTTCACATTTGAAACAGATTTATACATAAATCTAAAAAAAAAGCTTTCGTACACTATATTGACAATTATTGTAAGTTATAGGAAGTACTTAGTTATAGTAATAAGCCAAATTCTTTTGTGATATTGTAGATTACATTTCATATATCAATGTATGGCCACAGTATAGATACAAAGATATAACAACTTAGGTCTCAGAGTCGGCAACGCATTTTAATCTCAGATTTTTGTGTAGATTTCTATAGGTGTTGCTCTATGCTCCAGTCCGCCGCGGCCGGTGGCCCGTGTTGCTCTATGGGCTGCTGTCATCACTTTAAATCAGCATGAGCTGCATGCTTGTTTGTTACACTAAAAATACTATTTGCTGCATTAAAAGTACTTATAAGATACAGAGAATATACAGTAATAATGTTAAATGTCCAAATGGAAATAGAGAAACGACAGAAACTAATGTACCTACACTTATCTTATGTGTATACTTATTTGTTCATACGTGGTTCATACACACTTATTACGTACGCACGAACATTATTATTGGTTTCGCGTAGTGCGTAATTCAAACTCGCTCGTTAGAATTCTAAGTGAATACATTTGTGATCGCAATACGAAATTATAAACAACTCTATATAAATCTGCATACTTTTGAATGATATATGCGATACATTATATCAGCGTCGAGCGCGAAATGGACACCGACCTCGGTGACCACAATCTTTCACAGCGTGTCCATTAACTAAACAAATTGCCCTGCAAAACTTATAACTTTGTCCTTCGCGTTTTGTCTTATTTGTAAATAAAACGTTGTCAAGTATGAAACAAAAAATAATTGTGTTTGAGTTTAGTGCGCCTTTTCATGTAATAATGGTGACAAACAAGCATGCAGTTCAGATGGACGATGTGAAAAATGTACCTTAAAAATATTACACCTTGTTAAGGAGGGGTACAGTAAGGTAAGGTAAGTACACCTTAAAAATATTAGATAAGTACCTCAAAAATAATAAATTAAAATGCAAATACATTGCCATCCCTAAAGGCTAAGTTGTTTTGACTTTATTAGAAGCCCACACACTTTTACAGTTAAATAATTTTGCTAACAACTGAGTATTATACATAGAGCAAATTGGCCCACCGGCCGCGGCGGACCGGAGGGGAGTAGACATAGCGTGTATTACCGATACAAATCAGTCCATCGTTTTTTGCGGAGGGAAATACTTGTGACACACACTCTCACTACAAAAATCGTCTATTACTACGAAACTCACACCTTGACTTCAACAAAATACATAAACAATTTCACGCACACATTTACATATCTGGATGATAGGCATAAGACCATTTGGTCTTGTACTTAAGGAGTAAGCCTGCATAAGGCTACTCCCCTTCGGTCCGCCGCGGCCGGTGGCCCGTGTTGCTCTATGAGATTATAAAAAAGCCCATGTTTATGCTGCAAAGGTATTATATTTTTAGTGACTAAAATGTACTAAAGATGATAGCCAATGTTCACTCTAAAAAACATCTGTACAAGATTCACAAATATATTCAATGCTTTCGAAGGACACTATATTACTCACTCTGATTTGCCTTTCTTACTCGATGGAAATATTTTTTATAAACGTTTACTAATGAGGAGTAACATATATGAGTCGGTCTGTCTGTTAGGTTACACCATGAACACTTTTGCGCTGCCATGCCATTTGGCGTCATTTTGATGACCTCATCAATGATCATGGGGTAGTGACTATCTCCTGGACCCTTACAACAAGGAGTTTTTCATATATCGTCTAGGTACAGTTAATAAAAATACATGAAGATCGATGCATCTACCGGGATACATAGTAAACTAATTAAAAAAAATATTGTTCATGTCTGCGCTTTTTGGAAACAGGAAATGGCTAAAAAAATCATAAACGTAAGCAAAATCTTTAGAATAAGTCCAATTTCTTGCAGCCTTTAAAATTATGAACATATTTTAGATGAATATTCTGACGTGATGTTGTGAGTTGCATATGTTTAACTTAGGAATATAATACTAAAATAATTTATTCCTTCGGAATAAATGAAAGTATTTTAAACTGTTAAAATAAGAATAGGGCAGTACAGTAATATTGGCAACCCATTATACGTCCTACTGTCCTACTGCTGGGCACGAGTCTCATCCGTTTTTTTTTTTGCGTGAGGCCTGGAGCTTACTTCACCACGCTACTCCAATGCGGATTGGTGGAGGTGGGTGGGTTAGTGGTCAACCCGCTGTCGGATGTTTTCAAACCGCCCATAAGGCCTCCGACAAGGTTTAACGACTGCTATCTATCGATAACAACCGGGACCGACGGCTTAACGTGCCCTCCGAAGCACGGAAACGCGCATTTAATATGCCACTAGCGATCACCCATCACACTAACCGACCGCGCCCGTAGTGCTTAGCCGAGTAGATCACTTGTGATCTACACCAGCCGCCGGGCCATGCGCGCTTCTACAGTAGCTTCTACAGCAGTACAGTATCCAAACAAAAAATATTGTACATCGACATTAGGAAAGAGACTTCGGCTTATTTCGGGCTTGTAGAGCGTTATCTCTTTCGCAACTTACCTATGTGACGTTTCTCGACCATTTTTTAAAGTTCGTTCTGTACATACTTATTCATGTTTGTTTTGACCACAGACCAATCAGCCTTCTTAGTCGATGGTTTTGACCAATACCGCACTATCAGTGCTTAGTGGCCAGTGTGCAGCAGAGATAGCGCTCTACGAACTCGAAACTAGCTGATTATCTCTTTTGTAGGCTCGAAGCGCAATATTTCTTGCTAGGTACTGTATTACCTATTTACTGAACAATTTAATACAATAAATATAACTGACTAATATCTACAATATTGTAGGTAGGTACTTTAATTGTATGCATTAATCTTCATACATTCTATGTAAACATCCTTACACTGGGTTCTCATCCCAACGTG
Source organism: Macrosoma leucophasiata (assembly GCA_036365455.1). Lineage (NCBI taxonomy): Eukaryota > Metazoa > Arthropoda > Insecta > Lepidoptera > Hedylidae > Macrosoma > Macrosoma leucophasiata. The sequence goes on along the minus strand of JAWQUS010000003.1, from coordinate 10,792,476 downwards.
GTCTAGATTCTTTATACCCATCAATGACATGATGGATGATAATGTGTGGGTGGATCGTGATTAGCTTACATTACGAAAACATATTAAGTTATTTTAGTTATCAAACATGACTCTACAAATTCTATCGATGCGTTTGAGGAATAGTAAGCAATTCTATATAATATTTTATTCATTATTAACTTAAATAAACGTTGTTACATAAATTTTCTGGTACATTCTTTGATTTCAATTTATATAAACTGCTAGAAGACTTGTTTTCTTGCGAACTAAACTACGACTTTCATACAAACCTTGTTCTGACAATCAAAGTAGTATACAAATACTACGTAAGACAATTACAAAAGGGTAGCAATGATGGGTAGTGACGGTCACGATAGAACTAAAGCCATTATTGTTATGTAATGGAATTGGCAAACAAGCATGCAGTTCACATTGATATTAAGTGATGACTGCAGCCTAGACACCCACACAAGGCCCTGAGGCCTAAGATGTTATTCCTCTGTGCCGGAAATTACAAGGCCAAAATTGCGATCACCAATCCAAAGACCAAGGGTGGCGATTATGGCATAGCCCTCATATGTTCCACAACTGTAAAGGACGCCTTCTTGTCCAGATGTGGTCGTCCGTCGATTGACGGAAACATATTCAATGTTCGGTAATTTTGCTTGAATATATGGCGCAAAATTTGATGGAGGCGATTACTTTCCTAGGATACAGAAATCTATGTTTCAGCCGTGTGATTTTTTGTCGAAAACCAAGGGGTTCAATATAGATTCAATATAGGCAACATCTTATTTCGATATATTAAAATCTTATTATTATGCTACAGTACATTTATTTTTGCATTAGGCAGAAGGAATTTAGGTGTATTTTTATTCAAGTTTCAAGTAAAAACTTCAAAAATTTCGATCTGCATTCCGAAAAATTAATAAGTAATTGGCCACATATTTATTTTACTAGCTGTCCCCGCAAACTTCGTATTGCCTCACAATGAAATAATGTGTCAAAGGTTTGATATATACGGACTATTTGTATGGGAAAATAAAATTGTGGTTTTTACTATTTCCTTCCAATTTCTTCATATTTTCATATTTTTCAAACCTTTCCTGGACTTCCAAAAATAATTCGAAATCAAAATTAGCCAAATCGGTCCAGCCGTTCTCTGACTGCCGGCCGCCTTTGTACGAGTACATTGTGCGGGCAGTGCTCAATCATTATTTTGCTGTCATTAGTGTTATTTTAAAACTGCGATATCTCCCAAGATATTGATTTGAATCGAATGAAGTAAAGGGCAATTTCGTTTTAAATGAAATACTTGTGATGAATAACATATTTATTTCGATAAGGATTAAAAATTTCGTGTTTATAAAAACACCTTCGCAAATACTGCATTATTTTGGAACAACTTTGGTTAGTATAAAAAATCTTATAGTGAGCTAACGTTAAAAGATAGACATATGCTGTCGCGGACTTTTTTTTAGAACTTTTCAATGGAAAAAAGTCTGTAGTACATGATTTTTGTGAAACTTTTACCGTTTACGCAGAGCACGCAGTGGAAGCTCTTATTAGGAAAAAACATCCCCCGATTTTGAAACAAATGGAATACGATATTATAATGACAACAAATTAAAAAGAATACGTTTATCACACACGCACGACGCACATCATGGTATTTATAATGAAGTCGGATTATACCTAAACAATGACAATTTTGCTGTCATACCATATACAAAGAGTTTTGTGATACCTGCTTCCGGGTTTTCCTCCTGTCTAATTCTAAAAAAATGTACTATAACAATATTAATGAACGTGATGTTCCTGAAGCCTATGAAAGGAATACTTTCATAATAATATGTTTAAATAACTTACCGAATATTGTCAACCGAATTCATTTTTTCGTTCTATACTGTTGTGTATGATACATACCACATCAGTATGCATTTCTCATGGATGATAAGCGAACCCTGGTGGCCTATGTGCATAAAACTGGAGATCAAAATGCAATCAAAAAGCTTTGTCACCTCTTCCACTTAGGTATTTTTTGCTGATTGTAATAGCTATGGCGGGGTATACGTAACAGTAGCGTTTGCATTCAATTATTCGTAGTAGCAATCATTTTTATCCTTGCACATGTTTATTTATGGTGATATTTACATTTTTGCTAGTCCTGCTTCTATACTTACCCTATGATAGATAGCCAAGCATAGCGAGCACTCAAGCTCTTCAATCAAACGACCTTCATTAAGAATTAGGACACCCTCTTCACGAACGACGCGGGGTAATAGGACACCGAACACCTCATTTCTCACAGCTACAAACTAATTAGATGACCGACATATGAGCTGAATTTACGCTACATCTGATTTTTTTTTCTTTTCATGTGGCAGAGTCGGGTAAATATAAACTTTAATGCCAACTCCACCAACCCGCATTGGAGCAGTTGGTGGAGTAAGCTCCAGGCCTCCCCCCAAAAAGGGGAGAGACTCGTGCCCAGCAGTGGGACGTATAATGGGTTGCCATTATTATTATTTTATTATAATGCCATTAGTCAAGATATACCCCTACTAATCCCTACTAACATTATAAATGTAAATCTAAGTTTGTTTGTTACACTTTCACGCAAAAACTACTTAAAACTACTACTTAACCAATCATCATGAAACTTTGTACACATATTCTTGGAGGTATTAAAAAAAAATAGGATACTTTTTATGAAAAGAAAAAAGTAAACTCGTTCAAAACCTAAACTTCATACAATTTCAATTCATTTTTATAACTTTGAATAAAAATCCTTATGGAAGCTGAAAATGATGAGATGGTTTCATATGGAAGATGATAATATATGTCCAGTTAGGTGATGGGGACTTTATTAAGGTATTTCTCAATGTTTTACAGACAGCAAGAAAATCTTTTTTCTCTGCATAAAATCACTATCGTAAGCACGAGTGTAGACTCGTGCACATGACCAAATGCTTTATTATAGAAATCCTACCATATTAACTTCTTATGGGTTAACATAGTGGGATTTCTATCACAAATATACCTATAAAATTTTTGAAAACTAGACTAATAATAGGTATCATCCTGCGACTCAGTTCTTTTTCACGTTCCCACGAAAACTTAGTGACTTTAGTTTCTTAATGGTGATGGTGTGTATAAATGGTGTGTGTAAGGATCTACATGTCTTTTTTAATGTTTTAACAACTAAAGTACAATCATATTTAAACTAAAACACGCTTAATATTCAAGGACACGTAAAACGACGTTCGAAGTACTTTAAAAGCGAGCACATGTTTGGGACAAAGTTGGTTTTAGAGTGTAGATAACATATTTTTTTTAAATGGTTATTTTCACAGCTATGTACCTACGTGCTTCAGTGTTGGTTTTATTTGGAATACGACCGTGAGCACTCTTATACATGTGTTATTATAAAGATTTTTATATCAATGTTTAATCTTATGCGAAGCTATAAGTAGTAACCAAATACGAATAATTGTAAATAATCAAAATGTTTTTTCTTTTTTTATTTAAAGGTATTAAAACAGGGTAGATACATTGGGATCACCATATTCCGAGAAGTTTTGTAACATTTAAATACACTGATTTCTTCCTTTTTTCATGCCAAAACTCGAAAAAATTGACATCCTACAAGAGTTTCATTCGGCGCAATCCAAGTAATAGGTACTAGGGATTTTTTGAACATACACTGTATTTCCGCATCTTAGCCATTTGAACTGCATTACTCTGCCTTCTACTATGCAAATTATGATGTGAATGTGATGATCTCTCGGAGTGAGGAGTCGGCGCTGGTTCCAGACGATCCTCATAATTACCACGAAACTCTACATCGTCGCTTTTCTGGTCATCCTCATTTTTGGAGCCACCTGAGCCACTGCCACTTGGTTCTCGGTGCCGAACCGGCTTGACGTCACCACTGAAGCTAAATACAAATTTCAGTTCTTCTACTAATTCGTCTATGAACGAAACCTGAAAATGAACAATTGATTTGTATGAAAGCTATATTTGTAGATAACTTTTTAGGACGGACTTATGTAGGCGGCGCTCGTCTCGAAATTGCAAGATCACACCGCGGACACTCGCCTAAAATTTCATACAAACGCTTATTACTCATACACAGACATGAATCAGGACGTGATTTTACACGCGCACACACCCAGTTGCCCGCTCGCAACCTTACTGTACGAGGCTGCCGGCATGGTACTCAAGGGGAGGTGCAGGCTGCAAGAGGGGAAATCAGGCGGGACGTCGAAGTGTCCATTCTATACAGGTTTTATCTATGATTTTATACGTTGTATTCTCTAGCACTAGTCTGCTTCACCGGGCAATCGGCGGGCGCTGAAGGCGCTCCAGCCTAAGTTGTAGCTGACGTAGTTTCAGATACCTAGTAATAGTTATACATACTGTATTCATTAAAAAAAACAAGAGGCTGCAAATATGTATATAATTAGTGCATCAAAACTATTTTTACTAGTGGCAGAGTTCTTCTGACAGAACTTAAGGGTAAGTATAAGTACCACACCATTCAGTAATCTTCCTGCCGCTTTTTATGCCTTGAAGTAGCAAACACACGTACAGTTCACATTGATGGTAAGTAATACTGTAGTCTATATACATCAAAACATACATGTAACCAGAGATTTCAGTGTAGATGTGTTGCCACTCCCGAGGCCTAAGGTATTATGTCTCTGTGCCGGAAATTACATTACTACCTGACCGGAACACGAAAGCGCTAAACAGTCTGAACACTACAATTTAGCGGCAAGTAGATTCGTTTATGCGGGACTGCCTACGCCCGCGAGCTTCGTCGCTGGAGCTCTACCACCAGTATAAATTTGTTATCTAGTATTAAATTTATTAACATTCGTTAATTAATATAAGCAAATTCTAAGTAGTACAGTAAGTATTTTACTGCTTTAAATTTGGAATATTTACTTCTTAATGGAATGGAAGTAAAACTTCTCGGGTTATAACAGGAAACACTGCGGAACGCGCATAACACCCGAAAACACAGCGAGAATGTACAAGCAAAAACAAGGAGCGACACTTTTAAATCTAGAGGTTACTCTCGTTGAGATTTATATGCGTTATAATAAAATGGATACTGATTTTGTCCAGTCAGATGAGTCAGATCAATAAACATTAATTGAATCCCCTAAATATGTAACAGGAATACATTTCAAGCTGCGCAGATCTTCGACCGTAAAAAGTCGGTTGATTTATTTAGTACCACATATCTACCATACCAACAATATCATCAAATATTGTGTGAATTTATTGTAAAAAACTACTCGCAAAATTAGTCTGCCTTTTAATTTTGCTCAGTTAGAGTAGCTTTGTTATGGATATACTGTTATAGTGACTACAAAAATTACCTTCACTTTACGAGATATAACCCATACGTCGACAACCATTTCCACAAATGCACAGACGACAGCCATGGCGGAGCCGGCTATCAGCACAATAAACACACCACCCACATTGGCCAAGGCTAAAGGCTGCGCATCTCCGCTTCCTGCATCATCATCCTACAAAATCATTAGTCTGCTCTTAATGGATTCATCATAAATTATTAATCATCTTTATGTTAGGCTAGAAATGTAGCTAAAATAAACCAATGAATGTGAAGAACCAAATACCTACACCAAAACAAGTACGTATCGCTCGGTATATTATATTATATTATTATAATTATTCATCAACAGTATTTCAATTAGTTTTTCTACGTTTAAGTCCTCCAGGCACAAGAAAAATATGACTATTGAAATTCAATTGTGTCTGGGCGCCGGTGGCCTTACGTTCCTTGACAGGTTAAGGCTGATTAACACATATCAGTTAAGTGACAGCTCCGGCACAGTACCGTTACCGTGACAATTATTATTTCATACATTTTCTATCAACTTCACTGACAACTACTTGTCATAGTACTGCTTCGTCACTGACACTGACTGGTGTGGATACGTTCATAGAAAATGTATGAAAGAATATTTATCACGATGACGGTACTGTGCCGGCACTATGACTTCACGGATATGTGTGAATCAACCTTTATTTGCGTGAACGTAGTGTAGCGGGTGGAAAGAAATAATAATATGACTGTCATCGAGTTGTCTCTCACACCCTACGCACGACTGCCCGAAAACAATCTTAGCGTGTACACGTTTCTATGTGTCTTGTCTGTAGTAGACTCGAAGTTTCCGTGTCTAGATCAGACAAAATTATTGTCGGGTACATAAGTAATTGGTCTTATCTGCAGTAGACAAGGTGAAATTTTTAAACGTGTGCAAGGGCTCTAAGGGGTCTGAGAGGCCCTGTGGGTGCGAACCTCGGCTTAGGCCATTGCGGAGGGAGGCTTTTCAGTCGATAGACGTCGATTGCTGGATAAACGTTTACCGTAACATTGCCCTATTGCATCATATGGTGGGATGTGCCGTCATTGCCACGCTTAGTTTACGGGTTGGCGATCGCAGTGGCAGTAGTTTATTGCGTGACACTGTTGCTCCTCCCGCGGGAAATACTACTGCGCAATTGGATTTTTGACCGCCATTGTTCGGTTCGCTGACTGAACTGGCGGCGAAATTGTCTTAGGTGGAGTCATCACATCCCGACGCCATATACCTCGTAATTCTAGTTTTATAAATATATTAAAATTGACAAAAGTAAGAAACAAAAGTTATTGGCCAAAATTGTATACAATTGGCGAAATTTCTGAGTGTTATTTCAGTACACTACCTATTTAAAGTTAATGACACAGACGACAGTCTCAATGGAGCCAACTATAAACATAGTAAATACACCGCCTACACTCACCAACGCAAAAGGCTGCGCGTTCCCGCTACCTGCATCATCATCTTACGAAATTATTATTCTCCCCTTAATGGATTAATCTTAAATCATAAATCACTTTTCGTTCATTGACGGGTTTTAATTTATCATGAATACCTATCCCCGTTTTCCATCTTAATAAAACCAGGGCAACAAATATAATTATTATCTAAGAAAAATTAATTTATGTGCGTATTGGCGTGTTGTCATTTTGTAGCTAGTAACTAAATTTAATAATCATACAACTTGTCTTCTGAAAAAGGGCTTCAACGTAACGTTGTTGATTTGGATTTCAAATAAGCGACTTACAAGTGTAAGAAGATACCATCACTACCAATCTACCAACCCCGAAATACTCTGATGGTGGCAGATTCATTAATTGCACTATTAATTGTTGAAGTTATCACTAACAAGGCATAGGGAAGTGGAGACCTTCCCAGGCGTATCTATAGGCACCCTACTAATCTTTGGGTGAGGCTTTTTTCCATCTGTGGACCTGTTACGACTAAAAAGGAAAAAATATGATGATGCTATTACTTTAAATAAGCACTTACCTTTAGATAAGAAATAATTATTCGTTAAATAGAATCTTAAAAATATTCACTTATTGCGTCTCTAACATCAAAATTATTTATCATGCCACAAATAAATAACATTTGTCCAATTTAAATTTAATCAAGTCACCATCAATAACTTACTGCACACGCACCGCCCCCGCGTTTCTCTTTCCACCATTTATCTTTCATTCTCGTTATTTTACCTTCCTCCTGAAGCTGCAAAATTGATTCGCTCATTGGCTGACGATACGGAGAATCTAAAAAGGGATGTGTCGAATCAATTGAGAAATGGGTTCAAAATTCAAGGATTTCGTATGGAGTATTGGTATAATATATTTATATTGTAATAATGATATTCGAAATTTACTTAAATAATGATCGAAAGTGATGGAAGGTGTGCAAAAGTTATGCATCTTTCCATAATTATACAAATGAAATCGTAGTCATTCTCAAAACTTACCCTTTATCATCGCGATTCCATATCCTTTACTATCTATTAATCCACCCACTTGGGCAACGTCACAGTTTCTTTCTACCATGTACTCTATAGATGTAGACTCCATCAGAAATGCATAGTTTTCTTCATCCGACTTAACCCTACAAATCAAAATATTTTCATGTTATTAAAATTAGTCTAGATTATCATACCTATCTCTATAAAGAAATAGACTCAATCAACTAACCTCTCAAGTCCCTCATCATTAGTTGCCGTCATCAATTCGGGATGATCATCCATGTAACGGTACATTTTTTGATACAACAAGTTATCAGATTCCTAAAATAAAATAATAAAAACTACTTAAAAGGCGACCAACAGCCTATTTAAATATGTATCATTATTTCCTCATTTTACTGACTTTGAAAAATCCGAAAGTAGCACCACCTTTCTTAGCGCCATACGTTATCCCATGAGGATTACTTGCTAAATCATTTACAGATTTGATAGGATAAAACTTGGATTCGACCGTAAGAAATGCAGCTAAATTTGCCGTATATGAAGACACCATGATGAGTGTAAAAAACCACCACATACTGCCAGCCATACGAGTAGATACCGCTCTGAGAATAAAATATTGTATTATAATTCTCTGTCTTTATATACGATCTGCTAAAATAACAGACATTCTGTTTAAATGATAGGAAAAATTGTATTACATTGGCGCAATTTCTGAGCCTTGTGTTAGTACACTTCCTAAAGTAAACCAGAATGAATTCGCAAACGTGAATTGGTTACTTAAAGTCTCTGGTTCCTCGACACATGGATATGGATTTTGCCATTCTTCAGGAGCAAATCTTCCAAGTATGAATAAAAGAGCAGACACTCCTACATAGGCACCTGCTAACCAACCCCACACCTGAGGGCACAGAATATAGCAATGTTAAAAAATAGATAATACTGGCTTAACATTATTATAAAATATAATATGCTATACTTACTTCTAAAGAAAATGGAGATATAAATGAAAAGAGATCAGGCGGCTGTTTTATTGGTTTTTTGTACAATATTGTGATGCCTAGATTCATAAAAGGACTTGTAAAGTCAACTGCCTTTTGCCTGGCAGATGTTATTGTTAAGTCAGTAATTGCAAAATCGGCTCTCTATAATTAAAAAAAAGCAGTTAAAACACAAGGATTCTAATTAATAATTTCTTACTCATTTGTAGTAAATACTTATTTTCAGCACCTAATTTATAATATATGGGTATAAGAGATCACCAAAGAAGCATATTTACACCGTCCATTATTTTCTCCATCATCCCAGTCCACTTTTTAGTTTTTGCATCATAGGATCCATAAACACCATCCGCTTGAATTTCAAAAGTATAGTTAAACTCATTCATTTTCGCAAGTTCGTCAATAATTTCTATACCAAAGCCTTCATAACGATCATTTCCTTCTAATTTATTAGGAGATTCTTTTAACATTCCATATGGAGCACTCTAGAAAAAGAAAAACATTAATTTTATAATACATACTGTAAAAACGTATAATAATTTTGTTTCAGATATATATACTGTATTGGTACATACCAATGCGGTTAAAACAATAAAATGCTTTCCTTTCATTGATTCAGTACCTTCCTGTTTCACTGGTGGAATTATTTGCCTGTCTTCTTCATAACCATCTTCTGCTGTCCATGATGCAACCTTTTGAACGTTTTAGAATATTTTTTTAGTATTATCCGCATTATGTGATTTATATTTATGCTAGAAATACGTGAATGCACTATGTATGTACTATGTACGTATATGCTTCAACTTATTTTTTGGAATATAAACAATTTACGATTTTGTTAGTTAAATTATTTTTTGTACATATTCCAATACTGTTATAGTTGAGGAAATGCTGGAAAGAGACTGCAGCTGCCTGATTACGAACTCTCTCTTTTTTAAGAGGGGAAAATGCTTTTCGCGTACCTACCTCTGTGGAGAAGGAGTTGTGGAGTTGTGGAGTTCCACTTATGTGGAACTCAAGGACAAGAAAAAGATCCACTGAACCCCTGGGTGTCCCGTGCCTTATCTACATTCATCATTTTCATCATACATGCACGTCGATTCCTAAGATTCGATCAGACAGTACTCGACCTATTTGGTCATTATCTTGGTCTTCCTGCGCCTCTGCAACCATCCACGTTCGCATTGTATATCTGTTTAGTCATTCACTCATTTGACATTCTGTCTATATACCCAAACCATCGGAACATGCCTTTTTTCATTTTTACACCGATGATCTCCTTCACAGAGCCTCTTTCTTACATACATCGTCATTACGAACGCAGTCAGTGAGCGATACACCGCAGATCTTGCACTCAGATCTCATGTCGACCGCGTTTAATTTACTTTCATGCTCTTGCCTGCATACCCAGCTCTCGCTTCCATATAAAATGTAAATGTTAATTATGTAAAAGAAGAAATAATAGTAAGAGTAATTGATGTAAAAGAGCAAAGTAGTTTTGTAAAAACAAAGATTTGGAAGCTACCAACTGTAGTTGTTGTTCTTCCGCACACCGTGTGATGGGGAAAAACATAAAATCTACATTTATAAAATGCTATATCATACCATGCAATAACTTCCGTACCTTCTCAAATCCATGAGCCATGACTTCTATTACATCAACTTCAAATTCAGAACGAAAACCATCTTCATCAAACTTTATAATACCCGTCAAACCATCAATTTCCATCTAGAATAAAGGGAAGTCTTAGTAATAATAGTGATGACACGGCCACCATTAATAATAAAAATAAAAAAACTTACAGTGCGTAAAAAATTAAGAACACTAGAGCCGAAGTTCCAAGTATCTCCTGAATCGCAAGTAGCATTTCCACCTTCCACTAAACCCATTGCATTAATAGCTGAAGTATATAATGTAACACAATCGTACATCAAAGCCAGGTCCAAAGTAAGACCGTCTTCTGAAATCGCATTTTCAATAGCAGTTTCCGATAATTCAACGACTTTTTCGTTTATAGCCTTTATAAAACCTTGAATGGCATCTAAATTTGGGTCAAAAAGTCGAATACCTGAAAGGAGAGACGAAATTCATAATTTTATAAAGATATTCAAATTTTACGCATAAACAGAAGAGTAGAGAAATCCATCTTACGAAATATTTATTATAATGTACCTAATATTAATTAATTGATAAGTATTTAACATAACGTACCAGTAATATTTGATCCTCCATATTTATATGGATCTATGTTTATTGTTTGGAAATCAGGATCCATTATAATATAACTGTGAGCATTAGACATAATGCCAACCTGTTGAGCTTGCAGTAATAACTGATCTAACTTATCTTTTCTACAGCTGACTAAATAATTTACGGAACCAGCGGTTTTTATGCTTTGTAATTGTGATCTGTAAGAAACATTTTATATTATTTAGATTTTCTAAATATATTAATTCATTTGCTAAAAGTCTAATGACATAAATGTAAACCAATACCTGTAATCATCGGCATCTGGCAGTTGCACTACAGTCATTGAAATATCACCCATCGAATTTTGTAAAGAAAATACGTTATCTAAATATGGCAACAGTTCAGCACCTTCATAAATTATCGTACATTCCGTCCACCCTTTTATTTTTATAATATCGGCAAAAACCTGAAATTGTTTATTTTTTGTCACAACTAACATCCAAAGCAAACTATTATGTCAAAGTGATAATATTACCTGTGAATATGAGATGTGATAAGGGTATAAATTCACTGCTGACCAATTTCGATTTTGTGTTTCTATTGGCACTGCAAAAATTTGCGGCAACTCCAAAGTATCAACAATTGACTGTATATGTTGTAAAGTAGCTTTACTTGTTGATCCGAAAATTCCAAAGATACCTTTCTGTAAAAAAAATTATAATCAGTAATTGCAGTTCAACAATAACAGGTAATATGAAGTTCAAAAACCCTTGACATACTTCTACAAGGGAACAAACAGCACTTTCGGCGTCTAAGATATCACCAGGGGAAGTTCTAATACATTCAGCTTGAAATGGATTTTCTTGATTTTCAGAAACTGCTGTGATGGCAACTTTGAATGCAGCTTCCAACAAAAAAGTGCCATCGTCAAATACTGCTCCTACATAAAAAACAAATATCGTCATACGAATGCTTTATCAATGATATAATGTTTTGATTTTTTTTGGTGGTAGAGATTTTTACTGGGGGTAGAGCTCCAATGACGGAGCTCGCGTGCGTAGGCACCACCGCATTACTTAGTATACTTGCCGCTAAATGGTAGTGTTTAGCACTATCGTGTTCCAGTCAGGTGGTAATGTACGGCCCTGTAATTTCCGGCACAGAGGCATAACACCATCTGCATTTTGACCTTGGTCTTTGTGTAAGTGTCTATAGTCATCACTTAACATCAATTTTAACTGCATGCTTGTTTGCCACTTCGATAACATAAAAAAAATAGGTAAATAAAATATGTTCTCAAACTGCATAGCAAATAATATGCCTATCTCACCTGTCACAAAATTCGATCACAGTCACCAAAATTCTCAATAGTCAAATAAATACCTATATACGACTTTGTTTACACTCACCAATATTTCTTTCGCCTAGAATAAACTGCAAACAATAAAAGAAACATTGGAGCCAAAAACATAATTTCAGTCTCATGCCCACTTAAATGTTTGTGCTAAAATAAAATCACTGTGTCGTTTTCACACTAAAAGTTCACAACATAATTCTCCGAGTCAATTTTCTCATTATCCGTTCCACATTAAATCACAACTATAATATCGTAGATGTTTTTAGAATTATTTTTGGATCTGCTCTGAACTTTATAATGTAATTGTGTCACAGTCTGCAGCTGGTTGGGAGCTAAAAATAATTAAACTATTAGTAATCATTCGTAAGTACCATTAGTTACATTTCAGTAAATGCACTCCATAATTTTAATTAGCAGCTTTTGCCAGCAATATCATAATTGTGGCTTCCTTATCTTTCTCCCGATGCAAGGTAATTTTGTGTCTGCCATCTATGCATATAATAAAACAGTAAAACCCGCGTGTCTGTACATTGTACATATTTACGAAAAACGGAGGCGATGTTAAAAATAGTATTAGAACACTTTTCAATGATTTTTAATTTTATTGTCTGTCTGTTTGTCTGTTTGTCTGTTTGTCCCTTTGTCCAGGCTAATCTCCGAAGATACTGGACGGATTCGACTGAAACTTTTTGTGGTGTATAGATACTAAGCCTGGCCAACATTTAGGCTACTTTTTACTGCGGGAAATTCCGTCATTCCCTCGGGAATCTCTACATTTAATAAAATCGTAGGAAAGTCAAAACTGTACATTGAATATTTTTTAAAAGAATACTTGGGAGGTGATCTGCAATAGAAATCGTAGCCAAAAATATAGTTTTCAGATTTTTTGTCTGTTTGTCTGTATGTATGTCCGGGCTAAACTAAGAAAGTACCTACGAAATGGCACCTGTTAGTAATATTAATGCAAAATTTGATGTAAATTTTGCATGAATATTACTAACAGGTCCGGTCAACATATAGGCTACATATTATCACGCTATCTGCTACGGGGGAAGAGCTGTAAATCTTTAAAATCGTAGGAAAGTCAAAACTGTACATTGTTTTTTTTGTTTTAAAGAATACTTGGGGCGTGATCTACTATCGATATCGAAGCCAAATATAGTATTTGTTTTGTCTGTTGTTGTTTGTCTGTATGTATGTGCGAGCTAAACTCAAAAAGTAATGAATCTTAATGGATTTACTTCAAATTTTGCATGAATATCCGATAATTTTCAAGGACACCGCATTGGGTAAGGTTTATAGGTACCGTGCATCCAAATAATGGCGAAAGCTATTTCCTGCGGTTGTTACTTCACACGGTCCGAGGCCCAACGTATTTCACTTTTCTGAGGACATTTGATGGCGTGGAGTATCCCACTTACCGCGCAGCCTGCGTAACACGTCACCTTCTCGACGGTTACCAAAACTGGGATTACACCCTCGTGGAGGCAAGCGTCAGTGACGGAGAAATATCGCCATCATCTGTCTGAAGATTTTCTACGAGCCTTGAGACACGTGCTACTGGAGACGAAGTCGAAGTAACTAATGAACGCATGCTGAACACTGTATTAGTTCATTTCAAGATGTGGTCATTTCCACCACCGATTGAACTATCGAATATGGGTTACCAGCTCCCCAAATCATCATTAAGACCGTAGAAAGTGGGAGTATAACGCTGAGACAAATTACGATCCGGGCGAAATGACCATGTCGCTTTGTTCTCTTCAGAGTAAAAACAAATTTATGATACCGTCCCTGAAAGCGTTGGCCAAATCCAGGGTGAAATGTTTTTCTAAGATGCTGAAATGTTTAAAATTCCCTTTTATTTCTCTAAAGAAAGCGCCGAAATTACTGTTTTTGGTGTGTCATGTAACAGTGATAAGTGTATGGGATAAGTTTAGGGGAAGTGTTAGTAGTTTATAGGAAAGTGTTGTAAGGTTTGATACCTTTGTACGTATTTTCACTCTTTTGTGTCCGGGAATATATTCCTGCATTATTTTGTCTATTTCCTTCAGTTACATCTTATGACTGAACTCAGCAGGATTCCCATATGACTGCCTTCACTGGCTTCGCTTGCAAATAAACTTATACTTTTAATTTAATGCTATTTTAAAAGTTGTTTGCTTATAATGCTAAAGCGACACTGGCATCTTAGGTATGTTTGGTGCTGTAAAGCCTTCACGCAGACGACGTTGCGGGCAGCTGCTAGTATGTTATAAAAGAATACCTTTTTATCAAAAAAAAAAAATTCAGTATGACAGAGCTACTTATGCATACATTTATACTAAATTCATTTTAGTGTAAAGATGTACCTAATATTATTATTATTATTTTTTTTAATGTTTTAAAAGTGGCAAACAAGCATACAGTTCACATTGATGTTAAGTGATGACTGCAGCCTATAGGGTGTCTATGACCAGAGGTAAAAATGCAGATGCGTTACCACTCCTGAGGCCTAAGGTGTTATGCCTCTGTGCCGGAAATTACAGGGCCGTACATTACCACCTGACCGGAACACGATAGTGCTGAACACTACCATTTAGCGGCAAGTATATTAGGTAATGCGGTGGTGCCTGCGCCCGCGAGCTCCGTCACTGGAGCTCTACCACCAGTAAAAAATTTAATAATAGTATTAAACATTAGCTTAGAAGAATTTGTAGCAGTTACTGTTACCCTAATCAGCCGAAATAATTTGTAAAGGTAGTTAATACTTTAGGTATCATAATAAATATGAAAATGACTGTGGGTCGTGAGGGAAGCCCGTATTAGGGGAACGGGTAACTTGACTGGTTTTTAGTTTATTTTTCATATATCAAGAAAACAATTACGATGATCTATACTATTCATTCTACTAACATAAAATAAGTAAACAATTATATTTTTTTAAGTAATATAGTAAGCAAGCAGGCATGCAATTCACACTGATGTTGAAGTGATGACTGCAGCCAATAGACACCCACTCAAAAACAAGAGGTCAAAATGCAGATGCGTTACCACCCCTGAGTCTTTAGTTGTTATATCTTTATTTATTTATTCTTTAGTTGTTATGTCTTTATTTATTATTGCATCAATAAAACATCGGTATAAATGGCGGACTTAACGCTTAAAGCGCTCTCTGCCAGTCAACCAAGTTGTATAGTAGTCGTATAGTTATTACGGAGCATTAGAAGAAGAAGAAGAAACATTTATTTGACACACAGCGAGACACATAAAACAGACTTAAAACGTAACAGGTAACAGAGAAAAGACAACACAATTTCTAAAAATTAATACATATACACGTGATATATGTCTCACGGCTGCCAAAAAGGTGTCCTGTTCAGCAAATGTCAGGTACCTTCATATACAAGGTACCTGACGCTGGTTTTGAACAGGACCCTTAGTGAGTGAACCACGGATGTCAAGTTTATAATTAAGTATAATTGTACCAATTATATATATTATTATTTCCTTTATATTATTTATTACTGCAGACTTAGAGTATACAGGGTTAATTGAAATTAACTACTGGCCCGTGGCGATATTTTGCCTAGGCAAAGGTGCGTGGCATATCTACGGTCAGAGTAAATGCCAGTTCGGAGACGAAATAAAAATGTTGTATGGAAATAATTAATAAGTTTTAAAACTATTAATTTTAAAAAGTCATAGAACAAATGTTGTTGCAATTACTATAATATTGAAATCATTTTGAGTTCTTCAAAAATATTAAGGTTTGTTATAATAATATGATAACAGATATAGAATTTATGATGTTAACTAATTTTATTACAAAGTTTCTACTAATAAAATAACACAATAGCGACATCTTCCTTTTTACAAAATAACTAAATACAACGACAATTCTACTACGCTTCAAATATTTCATGCTGAAACGTATCGCTACACGGCTAGCTAGGGCTACTCAAGTTATTTTCCTTTTCCTCTAGATGGCGATACCATGCTACAGTAAAAATATTTCCTGTTGTGTTCCCGTCCCAGATTTACCCAACGGGGAACAAAAAGACGATTCTGTTTTTAAATTGAACGATGTGTACAGATTGACAAAATGGCGTCGTAAAGCATTAATAGAGAATAATAAAAATATGACACTTACATTTTTGAGTCTTTTACCTACATCCTCGTTTATATCATCTACGTAAATAAAAATGAATCGCAAAATGTGTTGCTAAGCGTAAAACTCGAGAGCGGCTTTATCGATTCCGGTAATTATTTTTATGTTGTATTTTTAATTGTCCATAGAAGATTTGTATGAAAGAAAAAAACAGGTAGTTACCTGAAAATCTAGAATAGTATCTAATATAAGTAAAAGTATAGTAGTAGTAATATTGTTTAATCATGAAATAAGTAAACAATTATAATTTTTTTAAGTAATGTAGTTAGCAAACAGGCATGCAGTTCACACTGATGTTAAGTGATGACTACAGCCTAGAGACACCTACACAAAGACTAAGGTCAAAATGCAGATGCGTTACCACTCCTGAGGCCTAAGGTGTTAAGCCTCTGTGCCGGAAATTACAGGGCCGTACATTACCACCTGACAGGAACACGATAGTGCTGAACACTACCATTTAGCGGCAAGTATATTAGGTAATGCGGTGGTGCCTACGCCCACGAGCTCCGTCACTGGACCTCTACCATCAGTAAAAATGGATGTGGTGGAGTTCTGCGCTATATCGTGATCTGGTCATGTCATGTGGTAATGTAGACACAATAACTTGGGCCTCAGGAGTGGCAAAGCATTTACATTGAATCAATCTACATACTACATTGAATTTGTCAACATTTATTGCTAAATTAAGAATATTTATTTATGCATGGTAATTCTTTTCCTCGATCATTTAAAAGACATATATAGAGTCGTTACAGTCGTACATTGGTTGGAATCGGAAATGGTCTGTGTTCAAGACAAGCTATCTCTATCGGGTTCAGTACGATACGGGTCATTGATTCAGTAAATGTCTTTTGTTACAGTGTTATTTTCACACATAAAATTATTTATACCAATGTGCTTGCTTTCAATTCGCATTGCTTTTATAACAATAGATATTGTTCTCGTACGAGTAGCTACGACTATCTAAACTCTTTTATGTCTCAATCATAACAGTAAAATAAATATTTTTTTACATTCAGTTTTATGCTCATTATGTATTTAGGCATCAAAAACATGACTTTACGAAAAGGCTGAAAAGCTAATCATTGTAGATTTTTATGATTCAGACATCAATCAATCCTATGTTTGGACTGACAAATTAATACGAGTAATTATGGTTTTTAGAAGTAACAAGAATAAAAATAAAAATTCATCAGTATCCCTTCATATCAATTTAGTAGCTTTCAAGTCATTAGATCCTTTTAGCATTTATTCTAAACATACGGAGTTTACATAAATACAATTAAATTGAATATATATTTTTACAATGCAGATTAAGACGAAGAGAGTTGTGGATTACATTATATAAGGTACATCCACAGCTTCTAACTTCAAAGCTGTCAAATTCCCTACAATGTTTGAAGCTATTATTCCCTAGATGGAATTATCTAAATTCTTTCGAAGTTTTACTATAATATTGATACATATAAAAATCAATGCCACTTTTCGTTGTAATTTTATAACTCAAGACCGAACTCACGTATCCAAACCTTTGTTTTTGTGAAGTTTTTCACATTTTTTTAACAAATGAATTCAATAAATGAGGGATCATTTTGTAAATGGGTAGGCTATATTCCTTACTAGCTTACTAGCGGCCGCCCCGGCTTTGCGCAGTTGCAATATTACCTACCCTCTCCTATTCATCTTAGCGTGATATTATATATATAGCCTAAAGTCTTCCTCGATAAATGGGCTATCTAACACTAAATTTTTTTTTCAAATAGGACCAGTAGTTCCTGAGATTAGCGCGTTCATGCATACAAAAAAAAAAACAAACAAACAAAATCTTCAGCTTTATAATATTAGTATAGATGATAGCAGTAATGTGGGTAACATTGCACCCGTGTGAAGCTGGGGCGGGCCGCTAGTATAATATAATATTTTTAACGTTTTAATATTTTTAATTATTTTTCGTGACAGACAATTACGAAAGCTTATGCGGCAGATGAAACTCGGCCGGTTTGCTTGTCACTGTTAAACCACAACATCAAATGTGACATGAAAAGTTAAAGACATTGGGTCAAAAAGCGGCGTTGTGTCGTCGATGGGTCAAACATAAGCTTTTTATTTCAAAAATCATCAACATCAACAATTCATTCATGTCGTGGCACAAACCACACGTCATTGCAGCAATTGCATATATATATATATAATCTGCAGTATAATTATTGTAAACGAATATTAGTGAAAGAACTTGAAACTCTGGGATATAACGAAACAGAGGATTTATTATTCAAGAGTGAAAAAGTTTGTTTCAAAATGAGATAAATATTTAGTAGAGCCATTTTATATAATTACTGAAACAGAGGATAGAACTTTATTTATTTAGACTTTCCTTTGCAATAATAAAGCCACTGATAACACTTTACTCAATATTCTCTGACATCTACACACTATCTTAAGTGAGTAAATACCCTTTGGATGCAATCCAGCAGCACTTTCAATTTCGGATTGGAACCAATCCTTTCACATACGGTCGGGATCCGATCGGATTTCTACTGTTACGTGTCTAACTATTGTAAACTCTCGTATAAAGAAACAATTTTTAATACAGTTATATAAATAGTTAATGAGTTACATAAATCAAGTTTCTATGTTCTAAATCAGTTCTTTTCTCTATGCTAAGCCAGCAAAAATTACAGTGCTCTAAATAACCAAGTTATTTTTATGTTAGGAAGGTGGCAAACAAAAACTGAAGTATAAATGCAGATGCATTGCCACCCCTGAGACCTAAGGTGTCATGTCTCTGTGATAGTTATTACGGGGCCATACATCACTATCTAACCGGAACACGATAGTGCCAAACACTACCATTTAGCGGCAGATAGGTTAGGCAATGCGGTGGTGTCTACGCACTCGAGCTCTCTCTCTCGACACTTGGACCTCTACCACCAGTAAAGGTACTGAAACACATTATAATTATTATTGTCACTTTACTTTCTAGTGATAATATTCCAGTGTCGGAACTCGAGGAAGAATATTCCAGTGTCGGAACTCAAGGGAGAATATTCCAGTGACGGAACTCGAGGGAGAATATGCCAGTGTCGGAACTCTAGGGAGAATATTCCAGTGTCTGAACTCGAGGGAGAACTCGCGAGTAATGCGATGATGCCTTCTCGAGTCGAGTAGGCATCATCGCATTACCTAATCTTGATAAAAATGGTAGACTACCATGTTCCGGTTTGATGGTAGTAGGTATATAACCAAGTAATAAATATCACCGAGAGAAAACAATTTAAGCCTCAGAGATGGCAACGCATTTACATTATGAATCTAGTTTTTTAGACATCTGTTGTAAGTGAATACTCTAATAATGTATTCTCATTTAAGTCATCGTTCAGCTACGATGATTGAAATGAGTATTTGGTATTGATTCGATTTTGGTGAGTAAGTGAATTGGTTTTTGTCAGAAAAACCGCAGGTGCGCCTCTGAAGTTTTGGGAATATGCCTGATGAATATTAATAGGCTCGCCTCCTGCCTGCGTGGGATGCAAAAGTAATAACTGCTCATATCATAAGAATGGAAGATGGTGCTAGTGTGTTGCATGTACTTACTCAGAAGGAGATACAGGTTAGTACTCGTTAGATAGCTTTCAATCCCGTAAACAACTTGCCATCTTAATTGCTTTCTTTTTACATGTCATGAACTGAAAAATAAACATTTTTACATTGATGTTAGTAATAGGTTCATTGCCTTTAAATTTAAACATCTAGATGAAAGCAGGTATTTCAATGTATATGCATTGCCACTCCTGAAGCTCAAGGTAGGTATTCATATTTACTTCTGTGCCGTACATTACCCTCTGATCGGAACACGACAGTACTGAACACTACCACTAACGCTAACGCCTTTGAGCTCCGACAGTGGAGCTCTACCACCAGCAAAAAGTCATACTACGTAAAATAAAGGATTGCCACTTTATATTACGTACCTTAAAAGTTAAACTAACATACCTAAATTACTTCATTATTCTTTGGGAAATTCGTTAAGTTATTTATGAGGACATAATTCAGAAAAGATTAACTACTTTCATATAAAAAGATTGCTGATTAAGTTTTATTTCGTTACTTCACTTTGACCTGATTTAATCATCACGCAATTATATTTTAATATGTTTTCTACAAAACACAAAAAAGCTTTTCGGTTAATTACAGCCACGATGTTGCCATTATAATCAAAGGAAATGTTAATTATTATGATAAAAATAATTTCAACAGAATAGAAAACTGAAGGTGATTCTTTTTTTATGTGGTTGGTGGACAGGGGAAACGAAGATTAATGATTTAGCATAATTAATGAGTTTGTTATTCAACATTTTTTACTAACTAGACACATTTACAGAGTAGTTGTAATAGTCGATATTCGTAATCATTGCGGTTGAGCAGTGATTGGTCAGTGCTCATAGTTAAAGCTAAGTGTTACTTTAATATTATAAATGTCGACTCTTGTTGGTATGGCTGACTGTATGGTTTGATGTTTGTGACACTTTGATAATAAATCTATCCTAATAGTTCCTACGTAAACATACTGTTTTTATTTCCCGAAGTCAAATCTATGATTGTCTTAAAAAAAAGCAACTATTGTCAAAAATAAAACTAGTTAATTGGCGAACAGATTCTCTTTGGAGAGTAATAGGAATTTGAAAATGTTTGCAAGTTGAAACAACAGTTGTCAAACAGTAGTGACCAGCTAATTGGCAAAATATCTATAATATCTATTTAATAAGTCAATTGTATTAACTTGTCATCAATATGTGCTTTTGTGTCAAAAAAATCCGTACTATACTAATTCATAGATTCGTTCTATAGACTGTGCTACTAAATTAAACCGCAGATAAAAACAAATTGAAATATTTTTTTTTACGATCGAGTTACGATTTTGTAGAACAATAACAGACACGAATTCTTAAGACATGAGAAGAAATTTAGATCTTTAAGGGAAGTGAAAAATCTGAGCTATGTAAGATTTCAACTAAATTCCCTATTCTTTATTCATTGTGATCCGGCTAGGTCCGACCCACAATTTATTTACCCTCATCCGACGTTAATTTTAAATACAATACCAGAATCAAGCATTTATCTTGGAATTGCAATTCTTTCACAGGTATAAAATATACTTTAAAATAAAATATTTACAGCTTGCAGCTTATAATACCTATAAGTAAACTGTTTAAAGCCACGCATTTGAATTACGCAGCTCGATGGATAAATATGTAAGGTAGAATAAGGTCAATTTAAACTAATTCTGCCATAGGAAACGGTCAAATTTTTATCTAACTTTAAATAAAGTCTGTTAAAATAATAAATAACGAGAATAAACTATTCACTAATAGACACAATAGATAATTTCTACTTCATACCTGTCATAGCCATGACGATCCAAAGGAAATAGTAGCCAAATGCTATGAACCCACATCTTTTTAAAGAATTTATTACAATTTCAAAATACGTATTTTTAGATTACTAATTGCTATTGAAACTAGTCCTTAAATGATTGATTGCTCTTTAAATTTTAAGGATTTTCTTGACAAGAGCGTTAACGATATCTCTTGGACGAACCAAATGGTTATGTCTGAGCAACCAACTTTTAATATCTAAACCCTGCAGATTTCATCGGTCAATATGTTTAGTAAAACATTGTCAGTCACCATATGTTGACATGCCAGCTGCGATTCGAAGGCAGTTAGGTTGCAGGACAAAGGATTTGACTACGGGAACAATATATAAAAGATTTATATAGAAATACAACAATTTAATGCTGTCCAAACAATTTCGATAGTCACATATCATTAGACCACGATCGCTGAAAATTTACACCACAGGGATTGTACCACCACACTGTAGACGAGAAATAAAAAATGATTCAAAATCAAATCCGAAACACATAAAAGTTTCTATGTTAGCGATCACAATAAAATCACCCATATCCTGAACTGGATATGGGTGAAACTGTGCACATTTATATTTGATGATATACATATGTATTTGTCCTCATGAGTGGTAACGCATCCTGCATTTTGACCTTGGTCTTGGTGTGCATGTTCTATAGGCTGCAGTCATCACTTAACATGAATGTGAAGTGTATGCTAGTTTGCCACTACCATAACATTAAAAAAATGTAAATAAAGGAACACATACCTACTTCTGCATTAGTGAAAAATAGGGAAAAAGTTTGTTTATTTCAATACCTGTATTTTCATTAAAAATATATTTGTATTAACATGATATCCGAATTATTTAAATTTTCTGTAAAATTATAACTAATTCAGAATCAACTAGATTTTTAAAATGTTTAATGAACTCTTGTAAAAGTACGACAGACAATTCCGATTTGTCCTATATCTTTTACATATACTTACACATTTTCAAAAAGCTTGTTGCTTATACAATTTTTTTTTATTATTTTTTAAGTTAAAGATATTTTTAACTCGGCAGAACCCCAAATCTCAACGAAGAGGATAAAGGAAAACATTTTAATATCAATTATCAAGTTGCAAATTAGATTACAAAATTTTAAATAATACTCCGATTACGGAAAGAACTTACGAAGTTCCTCTGCCAATGTAATTACTACTTTGAAGAGCTGCGATTTCATTATAATGAAAGAGATCACGTCAAAATAGCTTTCTATAAAATAGATAGATAAAAGTACCTATCGTAGGTCTCTCTCTCACCTCTGTGTCTTTTCCTCGTTCCATAGTCACTGAGATTTAAATTTTACTTAAACCTTACTTAAGGGAAGTGCTACTTTAATAAAATGTAGGTATTTATAACATAATAACCATAACTTATAACAGTGGGTTGGCCACTAACCCACCCACCTCCACCAATCCGCATTGGAGCAGCGTGGTGGAGAAAGCTCCAGGCCTCTCCCCCCCCCCCCCCAAAAAAAAGGGGAGAGACTCGTGCCCAGCAGTGGGACGTATAATGGGTTGCCATTATTATTTATTATAACTATAATATTTCAATCTCCTAATTTTGTATCAAATAAAATCATATGTCCTAAGAATTCTATCACATAATGTGTGTTATTCCGATTCCGAAACAAGTTTCATGACAATTTACTAAAAACGTTTTTAATCATCATCATTATCAATAAGTAGGTAGAATTATAACTACAATATTAATTGTACTATTTATTTTTCGCAATAACACATGCGAGTGAACTTAAAAAATTAAAGAAAATAGGGAAAGCAAAATTTGACGCATCGGTGTGGGACTTCGGTAGCTTGGTGGTAAAGCGGCTGGACTGGTTATTCTGAGGTCGCAGGTTCGATTCCTGCCCTAAGTCAAATTTTTCTTTCCGTTTTTCTTTAATTTCTACATTATTAATATCACAAAAGTAAACTACGATAAATATCTCGAGTCTCGAGGTACCATGCAAGATTAAGACTGTGAGCGTCCCGACTTTATTAGGATAGGACTAGGGAATGCAATACTGACTCGAGTTCGTAAATTCGAGATCCCTCGAGATTATAAATGTCAATCCCGCGGGATCCCAAAATTTTCGGGATCTCGTCTAGTTTAAAAAAATGGAAACTGCTTGTGATAGTGAGGTAAATTAAAACCAAATATTATTTGAAAGAAAACAAAAGCCTTTATTTACTAACTAAATTATTAAATAGAGTAGAGAAATTTACTGTCGTCTCAAGAATGACACCAAGATTTTAGTGTAGAGCTTTGAAATTAACATCAAACTATTGGACGGAGGTAAAAAAGTTAAGAATCCCTTCTCCAGTTTCTGGAATGAATCGAATAAAATCTAAGGAGGGTGACATTCTTGAGAACACACATGATGTTTTAAAACGATGGCGCAAGTGTTATGGGAAAATGTATGATTGTGCTCACAATACTGACGCCAGAGTTGCTGATTTAACGGTGGCAGCTTGTGAGGATATATACTCGTATAGCATTAGATCAGATTGTATAGGATAGGATACAAAGTTTGAGATGTGACAAGGCTGCGCGTATTGATCAGGGTTCTGCCGAAATTATCTAATATGGTGGTGTTGCTGTTTGGGAGTGTTTCCGGGTGTTGTACAAGCAAGGGTTCTTGTATGGACTGCACCAGCTATAGAGCGATCAGATTGATCAGTTTGGCAGCTAAAGTGTATAGGAAAGTTTAAGAAAGAAGAACGAAAAAGAAGTCTGACGGGTTGATGTGGGATACACAGGGTGGATTCAGAACTGGAAGAGGATGTATGGATCAAGTTTTCTCCCTACGCATCATCGTAGAGAAGCATCTGGCTGTGGCTGTGGCAGAAGGTTTATTTTGCGGTTTTGTGGATTTGGAGAAAGCGTTTGATAGAGTTTTGCGAAAGGGGCTGTGGGACATTTTGCCAGAGTATATGGTATTGACGACAATCTGCTTCGTGCAATACACTGTCAAGCATGTGTGTGGTTAGATGGGAACATGTCACTCTGGTTTGATGTTAACATCGATGTCAGACAGGGTTGCTTGCGTCTAGGCTGCTTATCATGTATCATATCGCTGAACATTACCGCCCAATCCCGTCAATCTCGAACGGGATCTCGTCATATTATGCTTCGGGATTGATCCCGAAAACTTACACGGGATCTCGCGTGATCGGGATCCCGCGAGATCGGGATTGCATTCCCTAGATAGGACACAGGTGTCCTATCCGCACCTTTCGGGGTTAGGTTTTTTTTTATTTTTGACAGTTCAAACTTTAGGATTAATGTCTTTTATTGAAAACGGATAAAAGGCTTTTGAATATTACTGATGGTAATATTTATGACAAGCAAAGTTATGAGATATATTAAAGAACATATTTTAAATAGAGATTTCCATCTTAAAGCATTTGATATGAGGTGCAAGTTTAGGTAATAAAATAGAGTACCAACTCTCACTTACGCAAATTATAACACTAGAAAAGTCTGTAAATCGTTGGCGCTGATTGATTTGTTAAGGCGATAGACAATTATAGATATGATAAAATGGGTAGGTATAATTACATAATGGAATGTTGACATTAGAAAAATAGGTTTTGTATTGTAAGCTCCCAATAAAAACTTGGTGAAAATAGGAGAAGGCACGTTATGTAGCGTTTGAAAATATTTATTATTTGTTGTTCAAAACAAGGAAAAATGACAAGTAATTTTTGGCCCGCAAAATTGTTACTCATCATACAGTACATTTTGTAATATAATTAGCAATTTGCAATATAACTCAACTTTTACTTAATCATATATACCTCTACTTCATCATTTCAGCCAAAAGACGTCCACTGCTGGACAAAGGCCTCCCCCAAAGAATGCCACAACGAACGGTCCTGGGCCGCCCTCATCCAGCGATTGCCCGCGACCTTCACCAGGTCGTCGGTCCACCTCACTTCAATTACTGGCAATTCTGAAAATGCCCGAAATTCAAATTATTTACTTTACTGGTGGTAGAGCTCCAGTGACGGAGATCGCGGGCGTAGGCACCACCGCATTACCTAATTTACTTGCCGCTAAATAGTAGTGTTCAGAACTATCGTGTTCCGGTCAGGTGGTCATTTAAACGGCCCTGTAATTTCCGGCACAGAGGCATAATACCTCAGGCCTCAGGAGTGGTAACGCATTTGCATTTTAACCATGGTCTACTACAGGCTGCAGTCATCACTTAACATCAATGTAAATGTATGCTTATTGGCCACTTTCATTACATAAAAAATGGTCATTTGGAAAAAAACACAATTTGTACAGTGTTAATACCTGGCCCCAGAAATGTATGGAACAGTATCATTCACCTTTGGAATACAGTTGATATTGTTGAAAAAAATCGGTTAAATTTGTTCGTGGGTTATGTCACGATTACCCCCGGGGCAAAGGCGCTTTGTATTGCGCCGTAATTGAAACGTGTTTCTGTTACCAACTGAAAATTGGTAACAGAAACACAAACTGAAATTTGTTACAGTTACCTACCTTAGGGTAAATAGATGCTTTTGCATTCGTGGAAATATATGGCAGTCCCTACTGTCCAAGTAGTATACCGGAATTTACAGCATTAAAGGTGTTTTAAATAAAATAATAATGTTTTACATGGATATAATAGCGGTCCCTTAGCCTTAACAGCGTAAGAAAACACACAAACACTTCAATATTTATAAAAAAACACGCTTACACTCACAGGCCTACAGTAGGTATAAACCTGTGTCGTGGGTGCCGTTGTACACATACAACGTAACTTCACGCCTGTAATCCCCGAAGGGGTAGGCAGAGGTAAATGCATGCATTCAAGCATACATGCAAGCACCCACGATTCGCCTGTTACGTTTTGGCCCATATAACAAGTGGCGAGCCTGTTGACATCTCCGGGCACATTAACAAACTTCGAGGTACTGGGAAATTTCCAGAAAATGGAAATATTCCAATAGAACCAGAGATAAAGGACTTTACACCAATATCTCTGATAACCCCCAACCCGGGAATCGAACCCAGGACCTCAGCGTAGTAGTAGTAGTAATGGCCTGCTACCACTAGGCTACCGAGGCAGTTATATATAGCATAACAAAGCAACTATAATTAAATGGATCTAAATTCCATAAACTCAAACATGTAGACCATTTATAAGTATAATAATATAGTAGATTATAATAACAAAATGCAAGAGCTTGGCGCATCATTCCAGGCTAACATATGAACTGTTGTATGAAAATATACGTACTTTCCAAGACAAAGAATTTATGTAGCGAGGAAAATTGTCCTTACACGGTCTTGATAAATTACCTTATCACGGTTTTATGTGTATGAAGTTTGTTTACACTGCGCTCAGCACTCTTTGATACTTACCGATATTCATCCAAGTTCCGAATGTTTTTTTTTGCATAATACGAGTATATGACTATCTTGTGGTGGGTAGAAAAGTAAGTAGGTAAATAGTACCTAGCTGTTTAAAAAAATCGCTATGAAACTTCAAAAAATAAAGTTTTTAATAATATTATTTAGAATCTTATTACTTAACTGCCTCAGTAGCGTAGTGGTAGCAGGCCACTACTATTACGCTGGAGGTCCTGGGTTCGATTCCCGGGTCGGGGATATTAGAGATAACGGTTTAAAATCCTTTATCTCTACTTCTATTGGGATTTTTCCATTTTCTGGAAGTTTCCCAGTACCCCGGAGTTTGGTAATGTGTAACCGGCGAGTGGTGGGTGTTTGCATGTATGATTGAATGCATGCATTTACCTCTGCCTACCCCTTCGGGGATTACAGGCGTGAAGTTACGTTATCTTATTACTTTTTACGTCATATTAGCAACTGCATCTTTGATGTGTTTCTAGTTTCTAGATGTCGGAATAATCTAAGCGAGAGAAAATTAGCTACGCGACTTATGAATATTTATGATTTTACACCCCATTGCATGAGACTCGAAAAACAGAACCTGACTTGGGACTCGGGAAACAGAAAAATGGAGTGTTTGTACATAATGCATATGCATGTTTGTTTGTCTTTCACTTCGCTACCTACTTCTCTGAGTAGGTACAAATGTTTTAATATTAGGGAAGTATAAATAATTTAGAATAGACATTGCCACTTATAAAACTATCGGCCCGACTATTCTTAATTTTTGCAATCTTGCTAATACAAGTCAGCTGAGAATGATCATTGAACTGAAAATAGATTTCACGATTCGATAATACGTTCGCCCTGGTGACCTATTACAGTAAAAAGATTCCGATGAATTGAGAACCTCCTCCTTTTTTTTGAAGTCGGTTAAAAATAATAGATGTTAGTTCCTCTGAAAAAAAAACAGTGTTTTATCTTTTTGATACATCATTAATGGGTAATAAATATCTAAAGACGAGCAAAATCTTTGCAAAAAAAGATAATTCCGTCAAATGAAATCGTAATTAAAAGCACAAAATTAACTGATAGTTATTAAAGCAAATTAAAACAAATTTAACATAAAATACAACTGCACAAGTTTATCCATTAAAACCACGATAATCATTGAATATTATTCGTGTACAAAATGCCTATAAAAGGTGGTATTACCACTTAAATGTACCATGGTTTCGTTATGCGAACAATTTAATGGGTTATATACGTAAAGGCAAGTACAACGAGCCTGTTTGAATACGTACCTGTTATTTTTGTACTAGCATTCTTAACTATACATTTTATTTTAACATACGCGAGGTAAATCCGCAAACTAGTTTTATTTCAATGAGTGTAGTTCGCGAAAACCTAAGAACATACTTTTCTTAACTAGTTGTGTTTTAGATCTGGCAAATAAATACTAAGTCTCAACTTTAAAGATCTTTCTTAATTTAAACGTCAATATCCCTCCCATAGTAGAAAAAGTTGTATTTATATTATTATAATAGGTTGGGGAAAAAGTTTTTTCGCATTATAGTATGTATGAACTTGTAATAAAATCTCTTTGGCTGTAGTATTTGTATCTGGCTGGTTTTGGTATCATTGAAAGTTAAAATTTTAAAGAACATAATTCCAAATTCTAATTAGGCAAATGTGTGATTTTTATTTGTTTTTCATACTGTCAAGATGAGTGAATCTAATGAAGAAATTCGATACATTTTAAAATTTTACTACAAAAAAGGTAAAAATGCAACCCAAGCCGCGAAAAAAAATTGCGATGTTTATGGATCTAGTGCAGTGTCTGTGAGAGTAGCACAAATTTGGTTTAAGCGTTTTCAATCCGGAAATTTTGATGTCAAAGATGCACCTCGCTCTGGTCGCCCTATTACGGATAAAATGGATGCCATTTTTGAAAAAGTGGAGCAAGATCGACATATCAGTAGTTACGACGTAGCTGAAGAACTGAGAATTGATCACAAAACAGTTTTGGCGCATTTGAAAAAAGCTGGGTACAAAAAAAAGCTCGATATTTGGGTACCTCACGAGCTCACTGAAAGAAATCTAATGAACCGTGTACTCATTTGTGATTCTTTATTACGACGTAATGAAACCGAATCATTTTTGAAGAAGCTGATAACTGGTGATGAAAAGTGGATCACGTACGACAAGAACGTGCGAAAAAGGTCGTGGTCAAAGGCCGGTCAGGCTTCACAGACTGTGGCGAAACCCTGGTTAACTCGCAATAAGGGGATGTTGTGTGTGTGGTGGGATTGGAAGGGCATTATTCATTATGAGCTATTACCACCAGGCAGGACTATCGATTCTGAACTCTACTGCGAATAACTGATGAGATTAAAGCAAGAAGTTGAGAGAAAGCGGCCGGAATTGATCAACAGAAGGGGTGTGGTGTTTCATCATGATAACGCTAGACCTCACACATCTATAGCCACTCAGCAAAAATTAAGGGAGTTTGGCTGGGAGGTGTTAATGCATCCGCCGTATAGTCCTGACCTTGCACCTTCAGATGTCCACCTGTTTCGGTCTCTTCAGAATTCTTTATGCAATGTTAGGTTAACATCACGAGGGGACTGCCAAATCCACTTGTCGCGGTATTTTGATGAGAAGTCCCAAAATTTTTATAGCAATGGGATCATGTCCCTACCTACAAGATGACAAAAGGTTATCGAACAAAATGGTACATACATACTTTAGTTAAATTTAAATAAACTATATTAAAAAATGTTTTGAATTATCTTAAAAAATGCGAAGAAACTTTTTCCCCAACCTAATATATTCTATAAAATGATATGTGTACCCTGTACAACCAACATAATATTTATAGGACCCGGATGCCGCAATCATAATTATACAATTTGCGCACACCTAGGTTTATTACACTGGCGGTACTGGGAAGATGCCACCCTGTTGTAGCGGCTACGACTTTCAAGTGAATTGCTCTCATCAGAATTTGCCGCAGGATACTGAATACAAGACTTAACGTCCAGATTTATTAATAAGCACTGAGAAAAATTGCTGTTATTTTAGGGAGATTTTATCAAGACATTTTCGATTAAACAATGTCAAAGTACGAACTTCTTTGGCAAACTAGAAAAGGCAAGAAAAATTACCCCTTTCTTGTCGAGTCTGGCGAAAATGTTGAGCAGGCTTGTCATACTTCCAGTAACGTATGTAGCAACAGTATTTTAGCGTTGGGTCAAGCCTCCATTAATTAAGGAAGTGGGCGAGGGCCTAATGCCCTCATCTTACCAACAACTAACCGTATCCCACCGGAACTTTGAAGGTCGACATGTTAAGTTCTATTGAACAATACATTATTGATATAACTTTTTATCGGCTACGATACAATCCTACTAACATTATAAATGCGAAAGTTTGTGAGTATGGATGGATGGTTGGATGTTTGTAACTCTTTCACGAAAAAAAGCTGGACGGATTTGAAGGAAACTTTACAGGAATACAATATGTAAAGGTCGCGGCCAATAACTAGTCTTATATAATTTCAAATGTTTTATTTCGCGCATTTTAAATTAATAAGTAGAATAGGTATATGCAATGTTACAGAGACCAAATGACACCAACACTGAACTATTCGACCAAATGACGAGATCAAGATTGTTTGAAACTAGATCATCATATCAGCCATAAGACGTCCACTGCTGAACATAGGCCTCCCCCAAGGACCTCCATGCCGACCGATCGGAAGCGACGTGCATCCAGCGGGTACCTGCAGCCTTGATCAGGTCGTCGGTCCATCTTGCAGGTGGACGTCCTACGCTGCGTTTGCCGATACGTGGTCTCCACTCGAGAACCTTTCTGCCCCAGCGGCTATCGGTTCTCCGAGCTATGTGTCCTGCCCATTGCCACTTCAGCTTGGAAATCTGCTTGGCTATGTCAGCGACTTTTGTTCGCCTACGGATCTCCTCATTTCTGATTCGATCCAGTAGGGAAACGCCGAGCATAGCCCTTTCCATTGACCGCTGAGTGACTTGGAGCTTTCGTACGAGACCCATAGTGAGAGACCACGTCTCGGCACCGTAGGTCATCACCGGTAAAACGCACGGGTTAAAGACTTTCGTCTTCAAGGACTGCGGGATGTTTGACGAGAAAACGCTCCTTAACTTCCCGAACGCTGCCCAGCCGAGTTGGATTCGGCGAATGACCTCTTTCTCGAAGTTCGACCTGCCTAGTTGTATGGTTTGTCCTAAATAGACGTAGTCGTCGACAACTTCGAGCATCGAGTTCCCAACGGACACTGGAGTGGGCGATACAAGGTTATTGAACATGACCTTGGTCTTATCCATGTTCATTTTCAGGCCCACTCTTTGGGACACTCGATTGAGGTCTTCGAGCATTGTGCTGAGATCTTCCAGCGACTGCCATGGCAAACCGAAGGTGAGTGATGTATTCGCCGTTGATATTGATGCCTAGTCCTTGCCATTCCAGGAGCTTGAAGGCGTCTTCCATTGCATTGGTGAAGAGCAGAGGTGAGATGACATCTCCCTGTCTTACTCCCCTCTGCAAAGGAATCGCCTTCGTGCATTGGTCCTGTACTCGGACTGACATGGTGGCGTTTTTATACAGACACTTCAACACTTCGATATACCGATAGTCAATGTGGCAACGCTGTAAAGACTGCAGCACAGCCCATGTTTCAACCGAATCAAAGGCTTTCTCATAGTCCACGAACGCTAAGCATAATGGCCGGTTATACTCCTCGGACTTCTGTATAACCTGCCGCAGCGTGTGTATGTGGTCTATGGTACTATAGCCTTTTCGGAAACCGGCTTGCTGGAAGTCATCAAACCTGCGAGCGAGACGGTTCGTGATCACCCTCGAAAACAGCTTGTAGACATGGCTCAGAAGCGAGATGGGTCTATAGTTCTTCAATAGGGCTTTATCACCTTTTTTGAAGAAAAGCACCACCACGCCTCTGTTCCATGCTTCTGGCGTAGTACCTTCGAATAGGACGGAATTAAAGAGCTTCTGAAGGACTTTCAGTAACGGTGATCCACCCGCTTGCAGAAGCTCTGTAGTGATTCCGTCCTCTCCAGGCGCCTTGTTGTTCTTAAGCTGTTTGAGGGCCATCCTAATCTCGTACAGGCTGATGTCCGGGATATCTTCGGTATAGTGTCGGGTTAATTTGGCTCTTAGGTCTCTAACCAAATCAGAGGCAGGTTGTGCGACCGAGGTATATAAATAAAAATAAATTTTTCTTTCCGTTTTTTCCTTAATTTCTAAAGTTTACTCGCATGTGTCATTGCGAAAAATAAATAGTACTATTGTTTGAAATTGTCTTGCATGTACCTACGCAGAAAGTAATAAATTACAAGCAGCATGGTTAGTTTTCAATGAAATAATTGTCCGGCGTTTTTAACTTCCTGTTAGGGGACAAGATTTTTTTTGCTTTACGAATAGAATGAACTTCGTTGAAACACTTTTAAACATAGCGTCGCACTTAATACTGGCTGACATGCCCGGCAGGCTTAGTGTCACTTATCTATACATATAATAAATCTGTAGAAGTGTAAATTCTGTACATTAAAAATATTGAAAAAATAAATACCAGGGGATGTTACCATATCGATACCGAACCCAAATATGTGATTAGAAAAATTTTTGTCTGTCTGTCTGTTTGTTCAAGCATCACAGAAAAACTACCGGTCCGATTACAATGAAACTTGGTATGATTATACTTTAACCTTTGACGCACAACACTGGGTACTTTTTATCTCGAAAAAATGTCTGTTTGTCTGTGTGTTTGTGCACGCTAATATTAGAAACGGCTTATTCGATTTGCAATTTTCACTAATATATTATGGTAAGTTTCACATAGCATTTAGTGTTTGTTTCATGTCAATCGGTTCAGAAACAAAAAAGTTACGTCTGTTTAAAGAATCATATCGAATATTTTTATACTATTCTGTATCTATCTTCTATTTATTAGGGTTCCCGTACCTAAAAGGTAAATACGGACCCTATCACTTATCCTCCGCTGTCTGTCTATCCGTCTGTCTGTCTGTCACCAGGTTATATCTCATAAACAGTGATAGCTATAAAGTTAAAGTTTTTCACAAATTATGAATTTCTGTTACTGCTATAACGACAAAAGAAATAAAAAAAAATAAAAAATGTAAATATTAAGAAATTTAAGGGGGCATACAATAAACGTGTTTTTTCGTATATTTTGCTCTTTATTTTGTGGCGTTATTGGTGTTGATGGTATTGGTGGTGCTGGTGGTGGTGGTGGTGGTGGCCTTGGTGGCGTAGGTGTTGTTGGTGACTCTGGTGGCGGTGTTGATGGCGTTGGTGGTGGTGGTTTTTAGTTGCGATGGAGGCATTAGTTGCGTTGGTGATTTTGATGGAGTTGTTGTTAGTTTTGGAGGCATTGGTTATGGTGGTGGTGGTGGTGGTTTAGGTGTCATTGGTGGCATTGGTGGCGTAGGTGTTTGATGATGTTGGTGTTGGTGGTGGCGTTGATGGCGTTGGAGTCATTTGTGGTGGTGGCGGTGGTGGAGGTGGTAGCGGTAACAGTGGTGGTGGTGACGATGGTGGTGATGGTGGTGGTAGTGTTGGTGGCAATAGTGGTTATAAATGCACAACGTCAATATTCAATGTTCACATCATTATGAACCTAAGCACAGACATTACATGTCATATTTTCTGCCACAGATCTACGGTAGACTCGATCGAAATCTATTTACAATTATAGATCGTAAAAAAATATATTATTCTGAGTCGAGAACATGTATTCGCAAAATTCGTATTGTTTGATAATTCGTGAAATAAAATCATCAATTATTTAATAGATTCAAATGTCAACGCCCGCCATTATGACGTACAACATTTAATTTTTAGTAAATGTCATTGATGTATCACCGTAACTGGACAGGGGGAGGCCTTTGTTCAGCAGTGGACGTCTTTTGGCTGAAGTGATGATGATGATGAAAATGAATGATGAATTGCTGTTTGTTACTTTCGCTAAAACAGTGGTGTATTTTTTTATCTTTACTTTAAAGCGATACAAAGTTCGCCGGGCCAGCTAGTTCAATAAATAAAATCACCATATAGGCAAAGAATATGTAATAATACCACAAGATCCCAATGCAGAATCATTTCGTTTATCCAGATTGCAAACCTAATTTTTACGCATATTTATAATCTAGAGAAAATATATCCCTTAAGTTGCTTATACATATTACAAATATTAACTGTAAGTAAATTATGCGATTCATACGCAATGCAATTAAACTTATCCCCCGATAGCATTGATCTGCCTTATTTACCAAACAAGTGGTTGAGAGAATATAGGTAAGTACGGTGTATAAACTTTAGTATTTTTTTTATAATATTGAGTACATTTGTTTAACTCTGGTCGATTTAAATAGTATATTTCTGATTGCATCACAATTTACGAGAGTGAAAATAAACTGTTATAAGTAAATAAGAAGCAGTCTGCCAGACCAGTGAATTTGCACCGAGTGGTTACTGATTAAATATTGAACTGTAAGCTAATGGTAGTCCGGATTGTGGGAATTATTAAGCTCGCCTAAAAGCTTTGAATAGACTTCTATAAAAAGCGCAAACCAACATCTAAATAAATGCTTCTTTTGGTTGGTACCCCACCTACATATTTATAACTACAAATCGTATTTTGAACTGTTTTGACATTATATTTCAATATGTTTAGCGATGTTATTAATATGTAGATTATCTTCTGACGGTTATACCTACAGACCACAACATAGAACACAATTCGTGAACATAGCAAAGAAAAAAATCAATCACGTTATTTTAATTCAGTACATAGCACTTATATCTTTATGAACACTCGTACTACTCGTATATATATATATATATATATGTAAAGAAATACTATTTCTTTCTTCGCACTCTGTGTGTTTACTTACCATGAAGTTTGGTTATAGTTTTTAACTTTTTAATTGTCTGATTTTAAAGAAGAAATGAATTCAGAATGTCAGATGACAGATTTAAATACGAGTTGATTGACAATTGGATAATCAATGAAAATTTTAATATTATATTATTTTATGTTTTAATAGTGAAAGAATAAACTTTCATTGTCGTTTCTTCTTTACAGGTTTGAGTTCATATTGTTTTATATTACCTAAATAAAATAGTCTCTGTATAAAAAAAAACTAACAATAAATCTTCTTTACAGCAACACAAGGTTTATTTCTTTCATGTAGTAAAACAGACTTATAAAACGACAATTTTGTTTATAAAAAGATGCAAATGGAGCAGTTACGTTTTGAATTCACGATTTTACCGGCGAATGATGGAAAATCTAATATTTGTTGTGTAACCTCAATCACAACTAAAGATGAAAAAAAATTTGCTATACCAGAGGAATTACAGTCTGTTGGATTTCACGAAGAATTAATTGAGACAGCTGTGTACAACAAAGTAAAAAATAGTTTAAAGAAAAGACATCAGACACGAAGAGTTTGGATAACTATGACAGATAAATTACGAGAAATTTACATAGATGCTGATGGTAACTTACAATTTAGAGAACAATATCTGGAGGAAATTGAACATAACCGAGCATCTGAAGAACAAATTAGAGATTCGAATTTATTGGAAGAAATGTTGACAAAGTTAATAGAAAATACACATGATTTAAAAAAACAGAATCTGAAATATGTCGCAGAGAAGTTTGTGATTGAGAAATTTACGAGCAAAAACTCGAATGCAAGGCAATGGATTGACATTTTTGAGAGAGAATGTTCTCGCTTCGGTATTATGAAAGATGAACAAAAAATTGAGATTCTCCGACTATTTATGGATAAAAGTTGTGTTGATTGGTACAGCTCAATGATTATAAAATTAACACTCAACTCAGAGTGGATAGTTTGGAAAGAAAAGTTGTGCGAGTCATTTGCAAACCAAAACTGGAACCAAGTGACCTATGCATTGTTATTTAAATATAAGGATGGTTCATTAGTGGACTATGCCATTAAAAAGGAAAAACTTTTATTGGACATGAGAAATTCAATTGATACAGGTACACTGGTGGATCTGATAGCGGTAGGTTTGCCAGGTTTTGTATTAGAGAAGATAAATAGAGAAGCAATGAACGATATAGTATGTTTATTCAATGAGGTGAGAAAGTATGAACATTTGGTAAATAAAAATAGGAATGGAACGTACAGAAAGTATGAAAATCAAAGGATAAATATTACAAATGAAGGACATTATCCATGCAAAATATGCATAAAATTAAATAAAGGGGTTCGCTATCATTCCGAAGCTGCATGCTGGTTTAGAGTTAGAGAAGATGATAAATTAAATAAAAGATATATTAAACATGTAAATAATTCAGTGATTGAAGCAGAGTTAAATGAAACAGAACAAAAAAACTAGTAGTGACACCATTAATTAAGATCAAACTACTGTTAAATAATAAATTAGAAATTTATGGAGTATACGATTCAGGTTCAAATGTATCTCTAATTAATTCCAAATTACTAAAACTAAATACAAAAGGACATAACTCGAATGAAGAAAATATAGTAACAATTAATGGTGTCCAAAAAACAAGTGGTTTGACAAATTTAAAAATAAAAATTTTTGAAATAGAAGAAAATGTGGATGTGTACATCATTGACGAACACAAATTCAGATATGATTTCTTAATAGGATTAGATATGATAAAGAAATA
The DNA here is from genome assembly GCA_036365455.1 of Macrosoma leucophasiata. Lineage (NCBI taxonomy): Eukaryota > Metazoa > Arthropoda > Insecta > Lepidoptera > Hedylidae > Macrosoma > Macrosoma leucophasiata. Next base: position 10,755,360 of record JAWQUS010000003.1, on the reverse strand, counting down.
CAAGCTAGTACAAAATGAGGAGTTAAAAATAACTCAGAAACAATACTTACATGAAAAGAATAGTAAAAAAATGGAGAAAAAGATAGACGAAGGTGAAAATGAAGGTAATAAATATGAAAACGAAAACAAAATTAATTTTAATGAACATATCAAAGAGGAGGAATTTGAAATAAAGGTTGGTCATTTAGATGATGATAAAAGGGAAGAAATAAATAAGCTAATACAACAATATCAATCAATTTTTGCCAAAAACAAGTATGACGTGGGAAAGGTTAAAGGATATGAAGCAAGAATAGATTTATTAATGGATAAATACTGCAGCAAGAGGCCATACAGATGCACTATAGAAGACAAAAAAGAGATAGCAGAACAAATAGCCGAATTATTGGATAATGCGCTTATAGAAGAATCTTATAGTCCATTCGCAGCACCAGTAACTTTGACATTTAAAAAGGAAGAAAATAAAAAATCAAGGCTCTGTATAGATTTCAGGGATTTAAATAAAATTGTAGTTCCTCAGGCTCAACCCTTCCCATTAATTGACGATTTAATGACAAAAACAAGAAATTGCAAATTTTTTACAAGCTTAGACGTTAATTCAGCTTTTTGGTCTATACCTCTACGAGTAGAGGACAGGAAGAAGACAGGGTTTGTAACTCAAGAGGGACACTTTCAATGGACTTGCCTACCATTTGGTTTGAAGACTGCTCCAGCAATATTTCAAAGAATATTGTGTAACATACTTAGAAAATATAAACTAACCGATTTTGCTGTCAATTATATAGATGACATCCTGATATTTTCAAACTCATTTGATGAACACATAAGTCACTTGAAACAGTTACTAGAAGCAATTCAAATGGAAGGATTTCGACTAAAATTTATAAAATGTACATTTGCATCAGATTCGGTAAAATACCTGGGACATATCATTCAATATAATTCTATCCAACCACTGAAGGACAATCTCATTTCGATAAAAGAATTTCCAGTACCAAAAACACAGAAGAATATTCGACAATTTTTGGGAAAAGTAAACTTTTACCATAAATATATACCAAGGAGCGCAATAATTCTTGACCCATTACATAATTTGCTAAGAAAAAATCAAAAGTTTGTTTGGTCTGAAGAATGTCAAAATGCGTTTGAAAAAATAAAGAGTCTCTTTTGTTCACAGCCAATACTAGAAATTTATGATCAAAATCTACCAATAAATATTTATACTGATGGTTCTCTGCTGGGTGTTGGAGCAATTTTAAAACAAGTACAACTAGATGGTAAAGAAAAACCAGTAGCCTATTTTTCAAAAAAACTGAATGGAGCGCAAAAGAAGAAAAAGGCAATATATTTAGAATGCTTAGCTATTAAAGAAGCACTAAGATATTGGCAGTACTGGCTGATAGGTAAATCGTTTACAGTCTACACAGACCATAAACCATTAGAAAACATGAACTTAAAAGCTAGAACAGACGAAGAACTAGGTGATTTGACTTATTACCTTTCACAATATGATTTTAAAATCAAATATTCCCCTGGAAAAGATAATTTAGAAGCGGACTGTTTAAGTCGGAATCCTGTATTAGAACCAGAGGATAATCTAGAAGAACAACTGAAAGTTGTGAACTTAATTACATTAGAAGATATTGTAATAGATCAGAATCAAAATAAAGAAATACAGAGAAACAATAATAAAATAATCAAAAAACACAATTTATACTTCAAAAGAATTAGGAACAAAGAGAAAATAATAATAACAGAAGAATTCAGTATTAAATTTATAAAGCGAATACATGAAGATCTATGTCACATTGGAGTGGGACAAATGCTAACGACTATTAGTTCACTGTACGCAACAAAAAATTTAACGAAAAATATTAAAAATGTTTGTAGGAATTGTGAAATTTGCATAAAAAACAAAACAAGAGGACAACACAAATACGGATTAATGTCATATTTAGGCCCAGCGACAAGACCCTTTGAAATAGTATCAATAGACACAATTGGAGGTTTTGGTGGTTCTAGATCAACCAAGAAATACATACATCTTTTAGTGGACCACTTCACTAGATATGCATTTATTATAACATCAAAAACCCAGGGTGCACATGACTTTATAAAGCTAATAAATAAGGTCGCTGAAACCGAAGAGATTGGGATGCTCCTTACCGACCAGTATCCAGGAATAAACTCTAAAGAATTCAAGAAGTTCCTTACTGACAAACAAATAACAATAATTTTTACAGCAGTGAATGCACCGTTTTCTAATGGCCTAAATGAAAGGTTGAATCAAACGATAGTTAACAAAATTAGATGCAAAATCAATGAAGATGGAGAAAACAGAGCGTGGACTACAATAGCACATGAATGTGTAGAAAAATACAATCAGACTAACCACTCAGTAACTGGCTATGCACCATGTTATTTGCTATACGGAACAGATGTTAAGGTTTTACCAAAAGAACTACAACAAGGAGGTATAAATAGTGACTGGATCGGAGATAAGAAAACAGCGCTTAATAATACCTTGAAATCACATTACTATAACAAAATGAGGTATGATAGGAATAGAAAACAAAGAGAATTCAGTGTGGGAGATCTAGTATATATAGAAAATGGGAATAAACTAAATAGGAAAAAGCTAGATGAATTGAGAATTGGACCATATAAAATAATTAAAAAGAAATCTAATACAATTTACGAGATAGATACAGGACATAAAAAAACAGAGTCAAATCTTTTTCATATCACAAAACTAATTCCAGTACAGATAACAGAGGATGAGAATGTGCAAGTATCAAATGGAGAACTGGAGTGAAAATTCACGGGTGAATTTTCTTCCCCATGGGGGGAGATGTAAAGAAATACTATTTCTTTCTTCGCACTCTGTGTGTTTACTTACCATGAAGTTTGGTTATAGTTTTTAACTTTTTAATTGTCTGATTTTAAAGAAGAAATGAATTCAGAATGTCAGATGACAGATTTAAATACGAGTTGATTGACAATTGGATAATCAATGAAAATTTTAATATTATATTATTTTATGTTTTAAAAGTGAAAGAATAAACTTTCATTGTCGTTTCTTCTTTACAGGTTTGAGTTCATATTGTTTTATATTACCTAAATAAAATAGTCTCTGTATAAAAAAAACTAACAATAAATCTTCTTTACAGCAACACAAGGTTTATTTCTTTCATGTAGTAAAACAGACTTATATATATATATATATATTTGCCCGTGAGGAAAGACAGCGGACTTCCATTAAGACCTGTATTAATTGTGTCCATTAATTGTTCGACACGATTCTTAGGCGCTTATAAAACGCTGCTATTTAGAGACTTATCTGTTATCTGACGAATTATTCTAAAAGAATTCAATAAGGTTTATGAAGTTTAACTTATAAAAATGTCTGAAAACTTTTGACCACAACAATATTATTAACATTATCTTAATTTCATTTGATATCATCATGCGAGTCGTAGGTACAGTACGCGCAAAATTTAAATTCCGCTGAGTGAAGTTGCCTTCGTAAAGGAGATCCGCCACTTTGTATGGGGCCTTGGTACATAATTGTACAACAATAAAACTTTTACGTCTTCAAACATTCGTTTATATACTACTATATAAAACATATTAAACTTGGAAAAAATATTATTAAATTATTAGACTTCGTTGACGCGTGGGGTTCGTGAGATAAACCAATTAAAAAATGTAAGAATGAAGTCGTCTTTCCGCCATATTTTATTTTATTTTCGTACTAATAGGCGCTTATTTAAAATTGACGGTTTTTAGATTGCTATTATAGCTAAGAAAGTGCTTTTTATAATAAATAATCACGCTTGTATACACAAATATCTATGAATGCTTTTAAATAGCGTTTCACTGTACACCGAGCACTTTTTGGCAAACTCCAGTCTATTTTTGCAGATAATAATAAATTGTTTACAGAAAAACTAACAAACACAAGATCAACTGACTTGAACAGAAACCTCTAGCACTACCTACGTAATCCAAATCGCAAGAGCACTCGAAATCCGTTTCAACAAGCACAAAAACAAGCCATTCAACAAGCCAGTAGCCAAAAACGTCACAGAACACCAACAACAATAAACGCGTAGAAGCAAGTGAATGACGTTAATCATCAATGACGTGACTGGTGACAGACATGAGGTGACATATCAAAGCGTCAAAAAGGGATGTGTCAACTTAGGCGGCTGTCACAAAATATCGACGTTAAGAATATCGATCCATTGATCGAATGAGTCACTTAGTCTTTTGTGTTGATTTTAAAACCTAAATGAATGTATTTCAATAAGTCTTCATCTGATTATTGGCACCTTAAAACGAAATCTTACGTGTACTTTCAGTTATTTTTCTATTTATTATGTTACCGATTTTTTTTTAATACGATTAATCTATACTTTCTGATACAATTATTATATCCTACGCCATTACATTTCGTTACGTTCCTTTCTACGCCATCATAAATATCAAAAGTACAGATTTTTTCAAAAACTGTTTTAAGTACTTTTCCGGTGGATTTCAGTATAATGTTAAACTGAAAAATTTACAGCTGTATGCGCACAAATTTTATGTAAAGTATTTGTTCATGTACAATCTATATACCATTTTGGCTGATCTCCTTTGCAGCAGTCCCTTATCTCGCGACGATCGACGAGAAAGAAAGCGAGTTTCAATGTTGGCCTGTCACATTTTCCTCCTCACGTATACGGTACGACTTATGTAACTAGTAACTAATTTCACGGACGTATGTATTTTCTTTATTTATTTAATTAACTTCTAGCACACATATAAAGGTGAAGTACATATTTAAGTTTTGTGCATACTGTACCAGTTAAGTATTTATACCATTCATATTGATATATATAAATATGTATCATCAATCTCTCCAGACACGAGAAAAATATGACAATTGAAATTCAATTGTGTCTCGCCGCCGGTGGCCGTACGATCCTTAAAGGATTAACTGGATAATAACATCCGTCATCTCAGCTAGTGTCAAATAATTATATACCCACCCTGTTCCGTAAAAAAGAATAAAATAATCGGTTAAAAAAGAATCCTAAAAATCGGACCACTCAAAAAAAACAATAATATGCGCAGTGTGTAGTAAAAACAAAAAATATACCCATCGAATAGAATAGATAATCTTCTCATCTTTTGTTTTTTCGTCGGATGGAAACTGATTTAATGCATTTAGTGGAACAGTGAGGTGTATATTAAATATTTATAAGCTGTCGTTTTAACCGCGAATTATTTTCACCTTAGTATATTTTACTTAAGGATTCCTTTTGCGTGCGAAAGGTTACCTTAATATTCTAACAAGATCATTCGGAGCTTAATTCTGATCAAAAGAGACAGTTTATTTGAAAATTCAGTGCAAATAGTAGACACTTCAAAACAAAGTTTCTAATTGGATTTCATAACATTTCATTCATCACATTCATTTTTTACTGGTGGTAGAGCTCCAGTGACGGAGCTTACGGGCGTAGGCACCACCGCATTACCTAATATACTTGCCGCTAAATGGTAGTGTTCAGCACTATCGTGTTCCGGTCAGGTGGTAATGTAGGGCCCTGTAATTTCCGGCACAGAGGCATAACACCTTAGGCCTCAGGAGTGGTAACGCATCTGCATTTTGATCTTGGTCTCTGTGTGGATGTCTATAGGCTGCAGTCATCACTTAACATCAATGTGAACTGCATGCTTGTTTGCCACTTCCGTTACATAAAAAAAATCTAATTTAATAACATAATCTAAACCTCGAACTTACCTGACTTGCTTTTTAAAATATGAAACACACACTGAATCATCTGGCGGAGTTTGATTATACAAACAAGCAAAGGCATTATCATTATATAGCAAAATTGAATAGGGTTAATACTAGGTTGCAGACTACTGTTCAAAAAACGTATCTTCACGCCTGTGTTCTCCGAAGGGGAAGGTAGAGATAATAATAATAATAAGTAAATAAATAAATAACGTTTTGGCTATTGCAACATGAGGCGAGCCTATTGACGTCTCTGGGCACATTTCCAAACTTCGAGGGTAGCATTGGGACTTCACAATAATTGGAAAATTACAGTAGTACTATTATAGATAAAGGATCTCTGTCTCTGATAGGTCCCGACTTTTTACTCATGAAACTTATCAGGCGAATCGTAATTATATGCATAAAATATTTATGTGCATAAATGTGTATATAGCATATTTATATGTATATAATTAAAACACTTTTTTTATGTAATGGAAGTGGAAAACAAGCACGCAGTCCACATTGATGTTAAGTGATGACTGCAGCCTATAGACGACCCACACAAAGACCAAGGTCAAATTGCAGATGCGTTACCACTCCTGAGGCCTAAGATGTTATGTCTTTGTGTCGGAAATTACAGGGCCGTACATTACCACTTGACCGGAAGACGATAGTGCTGAACACTACCATTTAGCGGCAAGTATATCACCTATAGCTACTTACATTTTATTCTGAGCACTCTTTTTTTCTGTTATTTTTAGAGGCTTTTCCCATAATGGTGTTCCAGTCCCATCTTACCCTAACCTATAAAGCCTCAATATTCTGCGCACTCCTTTGAAGATGATGTCCAGAAAACTACAATACTTTTTATATCTATAACGGAATGTATTTGAAATTTGAAAATGGTTATTAAAATGTTTACTACGTACTCTGATTTTAAATGAATTCTCTTTACGACTTCCACTGCAGAAATACCGAGGCTAATATAACTTTATGGATGTACTTGTAAAATCGTAAAGAAATTTTTCAAATGTTGTACGAAACAGCTAAGGTATATTTATGTACAGAACCTATGTAATTACATTTCTCACCAGGTCAAATTACGAGTGGAGGCAAATTATAATCCGCTTTTTTTTCAATTATACTTTATTTATCTACGCCAGCTGCATGGTGAAGTTAGGACGCAATATTGAAACCGATGTAATAAAGAACTCTAAAGCTTTCCTGTATAATCCCTACTATCCCTACTAATATAATACTATACTAATACTATACTTATAATAAATCTGTAGAAGTGTAAATTCTGTACATTAAAAATATTGAAAAAATAAATACCAGGGGATGTTATTAGATCGATACCGAACACAAATATGTGATTAGACATTTTTTTGTCTGTCTGTCTGTCTGTCTGTTTGTTCAACCATTACGTAAAAACTACTGGTCCAATTACAATGAAACTTGGTATGATTATATTTAAACTTTGGCGCACAACACTGGGTACTTTTTATCCCGGAAAAATGTCTGTTTGTCTGTGTGTTTGTGCACGCTTATATCAGAAACGGCTTATTCGATTTGCGGTTCCATTCCACTAAGATATTGTGGTAAGTTTCACTTAAGATTTAGAGTTTGTTTCATGTGAATCGGTTCAGAAATAAAAAACTTATGTCAATTTAAAGAATCGTATCGAATATTTGTAAGCTATTCTGTATCTTAGTTCTATCTTTTAGGGAGTTTCGTACCTAATAGATAAAAACGGACCCTACGGATAACTAATCCTCCGCTGTCTGTCTGTCTGTCCGTCCGTCCGTCTGTCTGTCATATTCTTCTCTGTCTCTGTCTGTCTTCTCTCTGGTAACATTTTCACGAATTATGTATTTCTGTTACCGCTATAATGTAGACGCTTAAAATTTTCACAGAATTTTTAGGTCTTATATTATCTTATATTGTATTGTAGCCTCCATAATAAATCTATATACATACAATTAAATAAAATTGGATTGTCTGTTTGTAATATTAAAATAACCGCTTTTTACTAAACGCATATGTATGTATACACGGTACATATACCTTACAACTTTTGTCTGTCTGTCTGTCTGTTTGGCGGGGCTAATCTTGGGAACGGCTTGATGATCTAGCTGATGTCATAAGGAGTAACTTACGCTACTTTTATACTAGCTGCGCCCACGACTTCGTCCGTGTAGATACTGAACAATCATATTTTTTCACACGTAGACGAAGTCGCGGGCACAGCTAGTCCCTACTAATATTATAAATTCGAAAGTAACTCCGTCTGTCTGTTACCTTCTCACGTCCAAACGACTGAACCGACTTTAATGAAATTTGGTACAGAGATAGAGCTGACTTTGAGAAAGAACATAGGCTACTTAGTTATTTATAAAACGACATCCACGCGGGCGAAGCCGCGGGCAACAGCTAGTAAATAATATGTATCAAATAGTTTAAGCTTACTTATATGTATGCGTCTGCTCTAGAAATGTATAAGCTAAAAAAAACTTTTGTGTTTGTTTTATATCACGAACGATTATTAGTGAGCAAATTCCATGCATCTTGCAAATGAAGCCTTGGATGTTTTGCATATGTCCTAGTTAGTAATAGCAGGGCCATTGCGACATGTTAATTTGGCAACTGTCTCAGTACTTTAAGGATAGCACTCCACTCCTGCTACGCTGCGGTTTCTTCTACCATGAAGTCCCAACCTTTGATTCTTCGAACGACTTACCTTTTATAATTTTGTCATCTATATATATACATATATAAAAATGCAACCCGTTTTCCACGGCATCACGCGTGAATCGCTGGACCGATTTCACTAATTCTTTTTTTTGTTGTATTTCTTATTATTAGGAGAAGGTTCTTAAGGAAAAAAATATTAAGAAAATCTCTCAGAAATATTGAAAAATATAACTTTAATTTTGCATATTTGCAAAAACGCGCGTAACGAATGTCAATGTCATTCACAGCCATAGACTATATTGAAAGAGCATCGTTTGTTCGGAAACGTGATTACTTAATCAAATTCGAGCATCATTTGTTCGCATAACCTATTTAGTAATCTGTGGTAGTACATTAACTTTAAAAAAAATCTGTGGTAATCTGTGATAGTGATGTGCCAACTCGGAAAAAATATTACTCGATTTAACTCGAGTGAAATCCAATCATTTATTTAAGTATTTAAAATAATATTTACTATCAATTAAACTATTTTTATAATTAGTAATCACAATATTTTTTTTTTTATTACTGACTGTGACTGACTGACGGACTGATAAATTGTGACAACTCTGACTTTTACGTTGCATATAATACGAATACGAAATATCGTTTTACTTGAGACTGGCAATATGCATAACAAGCGATGCCATTAAATTAAAAAAAAAATGTATTTATTTACGAAAAACCAATTGGGGGCGATGTTACACTTTTCAATTATTTTTAAATTTTCTGTCTGTTTGTCCTTTTGTCCAGGCTAATCTCCGAAGATACTGGACGGATTCGAATAAAACTTTTTGTGGTGTATAGATACTAAGCCTGGCCAACATTTAGGCTACTTTTAACTGCGGGAAAATCACTCATTCCCACGGGAATCTCTACATTTAATTTCATTTTCCCATACAAATAGTATCTATCAAATCTTTGACACATTATTACATTGTGAGGCAATACGAAGTTTGCCGGGTCAGCTAGTTTAGTATAAAATTCCAGGGTCGCCAGACCTTACTTATTTTTGAAGTGACGAATTTTACGGAACAGACACTTCTTCTATACATATATGCTTAATCTGCCAGGCAAGCCGCCAATATTGACCTCCTGATCCGTGAGAGAATAACACCTTAGGCCTCAGGAGTGGTAACGCATTTGCATTTTGACCTTGGTCTTCATGTCGGTGTCTGGAGGCTGCTGTCATCACTTAAGATCAACGTGAACTGCATGCTTGTTTGCCACTTCCATTACATAAAAGAACATATTAAAAATAAAAAAAATATATTGGTAGACCGTTTTTGTGGGCGGTAATGCCTCCAAAATGCTTTAAATCTCGTAAAAAATTGCTCTACTTTTCTTATATTCGACTGTTTCAACTTTATATATGATGTTTAGGGGACTAATGGTATACCTTTTGTAGACAATCAGACCAATGCCAAGGGTCAAACATTCCTCCAGTCTTCCATATAATGCCCCCACACTCACTCAATGTTTTTGTACTTATCTTAACTAAATCTGTCCTGCGTTGGTCTGGGTCTCCACCAATGAGTCAATGACAATTTAAACGTAACAACAAACTTAATTAATTGCGGCGATTACGGCACTATCGCAATACGCAATGTATCTGACGCTATAATATCTATTTTCAGTTTTTAGTTAACAACTTTTGATAAATTTTCGTCAAATAATGCCAATATATTTTAGCCTCGAGCGTTAAAACACGCTATTTTTTACTAAACATTCGCCACTTTCATTACATACAATTCTGCCTGAATACTAAAGTTAGATATTATTATGATGCATAATGCAGCCCCGCTAACACGCGTATGCAGGATCATAAGTTAGCAATGGCAAACACGGTCCGGTGAGCATGCTTTACTACCACATTAATACCTCTCATGATAACCTACGCGATGCACTGTTTCCGAGACCGGCTAGAATTTACTAGGAATTTTGTAGCACTCCATGCATATTGCACAGTATTTAACGTTTAATAGTGTCAAATGAATGTTAATTTTCTCCGCATTTTGTGTACTAGTAAATTGCACATTCTACTTTGTGAAAGTTAGAAAATGTTTTATTGAGTACAGAAAATTATAGCTCTCCGGATTACATAATAGATATTTGTAGTTATATCGCCCATTCTACACCTGTATTTCGTCGTTGAGCTAGGCAGGGCTCTGTCTTTAATTTGTTGCTTTAATCTATAATTTGAACGTGCGAGCATTTATTGGTAATATATAGGTATTATTGGTTTTACTCAGTAAAACATACATGACTATATCTTTTACTACACTATTTTGAAACAGTTGGACCCATCATGGACCATTTAATGATAATTATCTCAAAATTAATGAACTCGATGGCCATTACAGTAACTACTAGCCACTAGGGTGGTTAAAGTCCGGGTAACTACCCGAAAATATTTGTATTTTCTTTCAATGTCGAAACTAGCCTCGCCTATTTTAAGCACCCATTTAAACTGAAGGTCGAAACGTGAATAATAGTATACTTACGAACGTATAGACAGGTTGGAATAAACGATAAATGTTCGTTTTTACATTTATTTGCAGAACCTTAAAAGGGGAAAGCAAATTACCCTAAACTTCAAAATTTGAAAAAGTTAACCTTCCCTAGATTCCAAAGGGAAAATCCCATGGAGCACAAAGGCAGTAAAATATTAATATCGGTATGTCATTTAAAATTCAAACCATATTTTCTATAGGAAGACGTTCACGAAGCTCATTTTAGATTAAGCTACAATGTATTCATATTTTAAAACCAATCAGGAGTTGTTGTTGTTGTAAACTCCACGAGTTCCTGTCATCCACTTTAAAATACTGTCACGGACTCGTTAGAGCCCCCTAAGAAATGAAACTCTTGAGTCTTGATTCCCCCTTTTGTACTTGCAGTTTACAACTTGAACAAAACTTGGACTCGGAACAAGCTATGACAGTAAAGAATTACATGCACTTTGAAACTGGCGTCATAAAAAAGGATATTTAAATAGATTTTCCTTTTTTAAGGACAGTTACGATAATGAATGAATACGATAACGAATGAGGTTCTGATTTCAATCTTTAGGTTAGTGATTAAATGACACATATATATCCAATATAGAAAGAAACTCGATAATCGAGTATTAATATACATTACATACTTGTAAAAGAATTCTAAGCCTAAAGTAAGTAGGTACACAATGTTGGGTTACTACTCGTAAAATAAAGAACGGAGAATACACCAAAAAGTTTCCAAAACACGCTGGATACATTTCGCCAAACACACAATGGCGCGAAAAATGATTCAAACGTATTTCATTTCGTATCCAGCAGTTGACTCGACTTTTATCTGTTGGAGGCAAGCCAGTATAGGATTGGTACTCAACTTATCGTGCAAGTTTAGTGCTCTTGCAGTGCCACTGAGAACTTCGCCTAAAAGCATACTTTTACGACATCCTATATCCGGCTCAAGTTCCTACTTACCTTTACTTCTCTGTCACATCGCATGGATTCTTTTACGTCGCGAATTATTTATGAGAAGCTCGAAATTCCCGTATTATTAATTTTCTTGAGTATCGTTGTCGTCGTCAATTTTTTCCTGTTTTGCCGCACCGTGTGTATATTATGTGCATAGCTTTAAATTGATAGGTACGGTGTTCATGTTAATGAAGTTTATTATTTAAAAAAAATTTCTTCTTTTAAACATGTTACGCTCATTGTAAGTTGTGAGATTTGATATATCAATAAAGCTAATACAGACATTTAGTGTGCGAAGTTAATGAAAGGACAAAATTACGAAATTCAATTGATGATAATGATTGAATTTGATGATCTTAATATTGTTTCGTATCTGTCTAATAAAAAAAAATCTGACAAAGCACGGTTGAATGTTTTAGGTGTTAAAACTAGAGATTTCAATGTAAATTTGTTGTCTAAGTCCGGGTTGTGTCGTCTTACTTTAACTTTAACTAATTTGTTAAAGTACCGGTTATATAAGAAAATTGTTAAATGACGTCACAAATTTAATTTTTACCGTAACTGGAAGAGCTGCGCTAGTTAACCTCAAAATATCTGTCAGATGTTAAGGGAATCTGTCAACTATGGCAATCTACTCGTATATACTGTATAATTTAAGATGGCAACTTTAACAATGTCAAAAATACGCTGGTGCGACACATTTTGTCAATGTACCTGTGTCACATTTGACATTAACCGGAACTATAACAAATGAACCTAAACAACCGAACCTAAACTGTTATGACTTTATGCCGGAAATTACAATACCGCACATTTAACCTCATAATAACCTGATCGAAACAGGAAAATGCCAAACATAATCATTCAGTGGCAAGTATATAAGGTAATATGGTAGTGTCTATACCCTCAAACTTCATCACTAGTGATCTACAACCAGCAATTAAATTGATTGTCCTCTCAACTGCTAACAAAATAAATTGGAAGAATTAATAATGACGTCGCCACGTCTGCAACCTGCTAGATAAATGTTTCATACTTTAGCAAGATACGAGTAGCTACACTCGCGCCCCACATACTCCTGATAAATATGTTCTTGTTAAAATTAAATTAGCACGTGAATATAAATGTATTTAAATGTTACTTGCTAATGCCTTGAAAGTGATTTCAGTAGGTTTTCTACCGAGAACAATGTACAGTGGAGGCAGTCTCTGTCAACGTATGTAAAGATATTTCCATATTTATAGTTTTTATCTAATGTCCATCTGCCGATAAATGATAGTTAGTATTCAGCGCTATCGTGTTGCGTACGAAATATACCTAGCTGTAGCATGGCACCAGTATTTTTCGATGAAACAGGAATCCTTCACAGTTAGGTCCATGTATTTAGAATTTTATATCAGAAAACTCTCAATATGCGTTTAAATTACATTGACATAAAACATAAAAGTAGAAATCTACTTTGTACAGGTCTTTACCCTAGTTCCATAAGTCAATTTAGTCGTTATTTGTTTGTGATAGTAATAATACCTCTTATACGTAAAAAACTGACAAACAGACTCCAATAGACAGTTTTCAAGAACGCAATATTATAAACCTGCACAAACTGAAATATTTCCACGTCTTCCGTAACTTTATTTCGAGTTTATCTAACACAAATGACCATCTTTTCACATTCAAAAGTTCATCCCCTTGTTTGTAGTTACAATCGAGTAAAATATTGAACTATTATGAAAATATGACCCACTTTTTTACTGAAACGAGCGCAAAAGCTATGAAAACGGCTGTTTGTGGAAATACTCGGGGTTTTCCCTCATAAAATTGGTTAAACATCTTCTGCAATAGATAGGTACACAAAAAGGATTTGGAATCGCGACCGGCACTAGTCTTTCGCCTTCACTACCAAGTTGGAACGAAGCCAATTATTATGAATGATGATGGAGTTTTTAAAGAAAGATATTTTTTTGCTATCGGTTGTAAATTATGAGCCGTCATCGACAACATCAGAATTTATTGGATATCATTTGCAAATCTTAGCGTAATTTTCATTTTTTGCAATGTTGTGGAGTCAATGACCTGGATTGAAAGGGTTAGATGGCACCCGTGCCGTGTAGCCAAACTTTTCACACAATTCCTAATGATATTGATTTTTATGAGTTTGTTACTTGTTTAGTTAGGTTAAATAATATTGTAGTAAACTCTTTCTCGGTGGTATAGTGTAAGACGTTAGCAAGTCACTGTCACTGAGTTTACATTGAGGCCCGGATTCTATTACCTATCGGTTCTCCCTGATCGGTAAGTGATTATATATATTTTTTAATGTTTTGACCTGACCTTCAAAATAATTTAAATGTTGTAAAACAAAGTACATCACAACTTCTTTTTCTTCTTTATGACATTTCAGATCTGGATAAAGATACGGATATATGAACCGATACCGGTTTCGGTTACGTATATGAAATTATTTCGGATTATTCGTTTATTTCGGTACGGGATATTAAATTCAGAAGGAATCATTGAATGACTCTATATCTTAGTTATCATTAATTTGCAACAAAACAGTTATTCTTAAATGCATTCACTTGACAAATTATTAAACCAATACTTAGAACGTATACGCAAGTAAATGTAATACCACAAGAGATATGCAAAACTTCTTATTTAGAATGCGCCGATATCCGAATTTATCCGAAAAGTTAATTTCGGTGGCGATTACGGTTAGAAAAATATTTTGGCTATCTAGTCATTTCAATAAGAAGCTCCTTAACATAATTAATATTGAACATCCGGTTCTCTACATAGGTAGTTACTATATTAAAGCACAAGCACAATATTATTTTAATCTAAAATTCCTCATACAGTAGCGGTATCTCGGTGTTCCGTAGATTATATTAATATATTATGCACTAATATCTGTGATACTGAGCTTTCGTCGGTGTCTGTTGATTCTCCGGTGGAAAATAATATGGCGCTCAGCTTAAAGAAGACGATAAAGATTATTGAATCCTGAACAGTATTTTGTACTAAAATTATCTAGTATTAATTTTTTTTTTTTTTTTTTTTTTTTTATGTAATTGAAGTGGCAAACAAGCATGCAGTTCACATTGGTGTTAAGTGATGACTGCAGCCTATAGACACCCACACAAAGACCAAGGTCAAAATGCAAATGCGTTACCACTCCTGAGGCCTAAGGTGTTATGCCTCTGTGCCGGAAATTACAGGGCCGTACATTACCACCTGACCGGAACACGATAGTGCTGAACACTACCATTTAGCGGCAAGTAAATCAGGTAATGCGGTGGTGCCTACGCCCGCGAGCTCCGTCACTGGAGCTCTACCACCAGTAAAACTTTAACTTAAAAGTTTACTTATCAACTTTAATTTATTACTTACTAGCTTTTGCCTGCGACTTCGTCCGTGTATACTTAAAAATTCCCTAAAAACTTCTGAACGGAAAAGTATTCTTTATGTTATAGTCATACTCTACCTGTGTACAAAATTTCATCGTTCGTAGAGCCGCCTTAGCATGATTGAACAACAAACAAATAAATATCCATACTTTCACATCTTATATATATATAAAAATCAATTACTGTTCATTAGTCTCGCTAAAACTCGAGAACGGCTGTACCGATTTGGATAACTTTGGTTTTGAATGATTTTTGGAAGTCCAGGAAACGTTTAAAAGGTAAGAAAATATGAAGAAATTGAAGAGGTATAGTAAAAAACACAATGTCATTTTCCCATACAAATAGTCCGTATCTATCAAACCTATGACACATTATTTCATTCTGAGGAAATACGAAGTTTGCCGAGTCAGCTAGTTTATAATAGTTGTAAGATAACATGTGCCCAGTAATCTAGTAGTGGCAAGTCACTACATTGAGGTCCGAGGTACGATTATTTTTAGTCCCACTTAATAATCCTATTTACAATAACGCGGCATATTACCAAATCCGGGGGTGAGACTGGGAATATGCCATTATGCAAAAATCCCTTATGATGTTGTATTTTTCACAATAACACATGCGAGTTGACAGTTATTAAACACGCCATAATCTACTTCATTTTTCCTTTGTTACTTACTGACCGTTAATAAAAATCAATATGCATAATTTCGTATACATAATTATATCCTCATTGTCCAACGAATTTTGTCCTCCCCATAAATACAACAGTAAATTGCATGTTACCGCCAAAAAATCAGCATTGGCAGAATGGTACATGAAAATAAATAGGTTATTCTACTAAATTCTCCACGCTGTACAATTGAGTGCTACGAAATCGCTACGAGTCTACAATTCGTAGCTGGCCTTTGATTAGTCTTGCATCCTCTATTTTTATGCACAAACTTATATTGTGGTATGTCAAAGACGAAATAATCGCGGCGTGAATAATGAAAAGACAATTTGCGTTGATGACGCGAATCCTGGGCGAGTTCAACGGACGGGCGGGGTGCGTACCGGAGGGGGAGAGTGGAACCGCGCCGGCTGGCCATACTACATCCACTCATTCATTTCACTTACACTCAAACCTTTGGGGATGCCTATTGTTTTCGATTTGTACATATTTTCATTTCTTGACACCGCAGAAAAAATGACGAGTTTAATAATTATAAAGCCAAATAAAAATAATCATATCCTTTAACATCACAACTGGGCACATATGAGCTAAAAACAAAAAAACGGTACCATTTTTCTTTTCCAAGTACGGTATCCTAAAAAAATGAAGAATCTCAATCAATAACAGTCAATATATTATATAGGTTATAACTTGAGTATTTAACATTTTAATTGAAATTGAAAGATCCGAGCAGAAGAAATTTAAGTTTTAAATACGAGTTAAAAGCTAACACAACAAAAAGAGTCAGAGTCTGCTTTACAATGTCGAAGGTCATGTCACATCTACTCAAGCCTGCGGCCTTTGTCCTTACCGCGTAATTAAAATTATATCGCAACCAAATTAGCTGTTTACTAACGCTTTTAAATGAAAACAAACGCTCAAAATTTTTAAATGATGACGTGGGCAAAAATATTAATCAAACTCATAATTTCAAATACAGCATGCAGGGTGAGCCTGAAAATGTAGTCTATGTGGATGGGATGAGAGAGCTAGGGAGGTAGAGTAGTGCGCACGCGTGGTACAGGTTCTGCGCCCAGTCGCCTCGACCGTCAGCTCGCCGACGCCTGGCCGTTATTCACTACCGGCCTACATTCCCACATGTCCTCGCTTCCAACTCGCTTATAAATCGATACGCACTCGATCGAATTAACAAAATCGAGTTAATCCTGTGCCAAACGAAAACTTAGTGGATAATTAACACAACAACTGCCAGTATTACAACGAATTTTTTAAGGTTTATGTGATGGTGTTCTGTGAATGTCTCGATGTGTACACGTCTTCTTATAATTATGATCGTAAATTATACAATGGGTTGGATGCGACTGTTTGTTTGAAGGGATCGTTCGTGTGCTGTTACTTTTAATAAACAGGTATGTCACTTTTGTTTTTAACTAAACGAAATATATATTTTTTCAATTTAAAGATTTTTCATTGTTTCACTAAACATAACAAAGTTGACTTTGAATCAAAATATTTTGTAGAATTTAAAAAATTGTTTCACTATGCGTAACAAAGCTAACTTTGAATTAGAATATTTTGTAAAATTAATATTGTTTTTATGATATCTATTCTTTAAAATGACATCACTATGATATAATGCATATATTTATTGTGAACAATATTTCTTATAGTAGACAGTGAGATAGATAATAACAACAACAGTTCAAGAATTGAATGTAATTAGGTTAATTTAAATGTTTTGGTAAATTACATCGAGGATTTATAAATCCGCTATGAAAATCTCACAGCGTGGTCGTATTGTATCATATTACACGTTGATACAAGCCACTGGGTATTTATGATAAGGTTTATAATAAAATTCATTATTTTCATATGAAAGATCATTGTGATCAAAGCATCTTCAGCCCTTCAATAATTTGATTGATTTCTTCTACATGGCTTGCTTTATTGACGGCAGTGGAAGGTCAACGTACTGTTATTGAACCTCCGCGTTACGTGTTACAATTTAATAACGTTGGGAAATATTTGTAATATCTACACAAAGAAATAAAATTGCTTTTAGTTAAAAAAAAGCCTTTTACTTATTGCATATGTATGTATACATGGTACATTTACCAAAATAACATTTTTTACAGTTTAGGTCTGTCCGTTTGTTTATTCCGGCTATTCTCAGGAACGGCTGGACCGATTTTGACGAAACTTTCACCGGCTAATAGATCATGTAATAAGAAGTAACATAGGGGACGAAGTCGTGAGCATTAGTAATTATAATATAAAAAAGTCGTTTGGTTTATATGATTATATATTAAAAAACTTGAATGTGTAGGTATCAATAGATACACGTGACGATTTATAACTGTAAAATTGAGAGTCAAGAATGTCACTGAGAATAAATATATATACACTTATGTATACATAAGTGACAGATATATATAAGTATAAGTAGAATGCCTCATTTCCTGTTTTACAAACTGATAACAAAGAAGTGAGGAACAGAAAAGGAAGTTGTACTGTTATACTAGTTTTATTTTAGTAAGTGCCAGAGGTGTAAACATACCTGTATTCTATTTTTTAAAGTCTCATTGTAAAAGAACTTATATGTTTGTATGAGATTAAATAAAGATCTTTAAACCTAACAATTACGAAAAAAGAATACAGATATACTTACTGTTGACACGGTAAATTTTCATTTGTGGCAATATTTACAAATCCTTGAGATCAGGTAAACGGCAAAATATTACGTAAAATCAAACAACTATCACAGCTCTGGGCTAATACCTGGACAAGAGGTTTACTGGTGGTAGAGCGCCAGTGACGGAGCTCGCGGGCGTAGGCACCACCGCATTACCTTGCCGCTAAATGGTAGTGTTCAGCACTATCGTGTTCCGGTCAGGTGGTAATGTAAGGCCCTGTAACTTCCGGCGCAGAGGCATAACACCTTAGGCTTCAGGAGTGGTAACGCATCTGCAATTAGACCGTGGTTTGATTGGTCTTTGTCTTCTTTCTTGTCTATAGGTTGCAGTCAATACTTAACATCAATGTGAACTGCATGCTTATTTGCCAGTTCCATTACATAAAAAAAGAGGATTGAAAGCCATCGTGAGCCACGTAATATTATAATGAATTAACATTGGGATTACCCAACATTTTATTTGATGATAACTACGCCACACGATCGTTATGAAATACGAGTTCTATTCAATGTTGAATGCGAACTAAAACCACACCGCATGCAAAATATATCTTTTGCATAAGCAATTAGTAGGTATGTAATTAGTTTTATAAAAATTATTCCACTGGTAATTTTCAATTATTTTTTTTATATTATATAATAAGGTGGTCATTTTGTGAGTATGTGGAATTATTGGATGAAAAATACTACACTGAACAAAATCTAAATATCTAATCTAATCCGTTGAGGTTAAAGTAACGGAAATTAAATAACATGATCACATGTTGAATAAAAAAATTACAAATACTTATATATATTTACAAAACAAAATTCATTGTAAACACAAATCAAAATTACCGATGTTAAAACAACCAAAAACTACGCAAAAAACTTGTCTAAATCACTAACCTTCATAAACATCAATTAATAATATATCGATTTTAATTTTCAAGACAAAATAATTTTGCTCCTCGAAAACGACATTTCACCCTGTATTTATAACACGTAATATATTTGTTTCTTTGATGTATTCTATTCTAGGCCCCTTGTTTACTCGAAGTAATGAGATTCTTCAATACATTATCGATATAGAAAAAGAAATGTAACTGGCCTACCACCTGGAGGCTATGGGATAAACAAAATTATCTTTAAGAAATGTTTTTGGAATTCTGCGATACATATTCATTACAATTATTTTTTTTATGTTATGGAAGTGGCAAACAAGCATGCAGTTCACATTGATGTTAAGTGATGACTGCAGCCTATAGACACCCACACAAAGACCAAGGTCAAAATGCAGATCCGTTGCCACTCCTGAGGCCTAAAGTGTTATGCCTCTGTGCCGGAAATTACAGGGCCGTACATTACCACCTGACCGGAACACGATAGTGCCGAACACTATCATTTAGCGGCAAGTATATTAGGTAATGCGGTGGTGCCTACGCCCGCGAGGTCCGTCACTGGAGCTCTACCACCAGTGAAAATTTTAGTTGGAAACGAACTTTCCCTAATTACCTAAATTAGGACCTTATTTAATTTTCATACTTATTGTCTTTTATGATTACGTAAAGAGTAAACTGTCTGTGACAGATTTCTGACTATGAATTACTACGATAATTTGTTAGCTAGAAAAGAGTCAATATTTATTGATATAGCATTCGTTTAAAAGATCTCGCGTTAGGAAATATATTAAACTGAAAATAAAATGTAATTCAGTATCGGTCGATTTTCAGATTTCAAAATTCGGGTTTATAACTGTAGATATATTCCCAAGAATATAAATTACAAAAAATAGATACATTGATCAATAATAACGATTGTTTTCTGACCGGATGTTAAAATGTGTGTTAATAATGGCAACCCATTATACGTCCCACTGCTGGGCACGAGTCACTCCCCTTTTTGGGGGGAGGCCTGGAGCTTACTCCACCACGCTGCTCCAATGCGGATTGGTGGAGGTGGGTGGGTTAGTGGCCAACCCGCTGTCGGATGTTTTCAAACCGCCCATAAGGCCTCCGACAAGGTTTAACGACTGCTATCTATCGATAGCAACCGGGACCGACGGCTTAACGTGCCCTCCGAAGCACGGAAACGTGCATTTCATTTGCCACTAGCGGTCACCCATCACACTACCCGACCGCGCCCGTAGTGCTTAACCGAGCAGATCGCTTACGATCTACACCAGCCGCTGGGCCATGCGCGCTTCTAAATGTGTGTTAAACTGTGTCCAAATCGATTCTTGTTTGGATGATTGAGTAGCAAAAATAAAAAAATACAAACATAATAATTATATAAACTTTTTTAATACATCATCATTTATCTCGTATTTATGATACTAATGACTACTGACTCGTCGTTTAAGTGAGCAAATAAAACGATTAAGCTGCCTACAACACAGTAGCCTAAGCTAAAAAAAACATGAAGATGTTTTTTTTAATATAATAATTTATTGAAGATGGCAAACAAGAGTTGTTGGTGTTAAGTGATCACTGCAGCCTATAGACACCCACACCAATACCAGAGGTCAAAATGCAGATGCGTTGCCACCCCTGAGACCTGAGTTATTATGTCTCTGTGATAGTTATTATAGGGCCAATTTGTTTTATTTATCTTTAAAGTTTTCCATATATTTATATTTTTTGTTTTACGCTCCGTTAAAACATAGATGTTCCATATTATTATGTGTAAAAATAGGTAATGTATGTATAATGTATGACATCGTGCTTCTAATATCATGCATGTCAGGTCTAATTTAATATTACGTGGGTCGTATTTATGTTGACAGCTGAAAATGTAATAACATCTTTTATTTATGAATATATAAAATATCTGCAGCTAACTTTGCAAAAGTTTTGTGTTCCGTGTAAAAGTGTATATTTATATTTATTTATTTATTTATTATCAATATAGCACACAAAACAGATAACAATTTCATTTAACATTCAGGAGTTTGTATAAGAGTAATGATCTAAATTGTAATCCAAAACAAGCATGCCATATAAGCTACATAAATTAATATTTAATTTTTATGAATTTTTTTTTTCCGTTACAATTTTTTAAAATTTTCTGTGTTCCAATGATTTATGAGAAAATTCACAAACAATTTAAATACAATTTGGAAAAACTGTATAAAAATACAATTATTATTATTAATTATTGAACATATTAAAATATAAATATAGTTATTACATTTCATTATTATAATATCCAAACCCACACCCACACACTTAAATTCAAGTATACTGCGTATTAGGATATAATAAAGATATATAAAACTTTTCGGTCTCTTAAAATGTATTGTTCTTCTTGAAATAAAACCTATTAGCCTAGAGCTTCCTAGTAGCCTAGCCTAGAGCTTATATCAAAAGTAGACACACAATACCGTGCGAAAGTTTCAATATTGTAAAAGTTTGTTTCAGAATGAGAGGAGCGAGAGCAGTTTTCCTCATTTTGTATTTCGGCCATCTATCAGCGTTGCCGGACACTATTCGGATAGGTATGTAATCATGAATGTCAAATGTAATTGTAACTTATATAATACTAATATTACTTATTTATTTATAAATATTTCTTACATTAGATTATGTGAATATTAAGAAACCCGTTCCTTTTTTATTTTTAAGAACCCCATAAATTACTTTCTTACTCATACGGACGCCTAGCGTCCCGACGCCCAGCGTCCCGACCCCGACGCCCAGCGTCTCGACGCCCAGCGTTCCGACGCCCAGTGACCCGACGCCTAGCGTCCCGACGCCTAGCGTCTTGACGCCCAGCGTCTTGACGCCCAGCGTTCCGACGCCCAGCGTCCCGACGCCTAGCGTCCCGACGCCCAGCGTCCCGACGCCCAGCGTCCCGACGTCGAGCGTCTCGACGCCCAGCGTCCCGACGTCGAGCGTCTCGACGACCAGCGTCCCGATGTCGAGCGTTTCTACGCCCAGCGTCCCGACGTCGAGCGTCTCGACGACGCCTAGCGTCCCGACGCCCAGCGTCCCGACGTCGAGCGTCTCGACGCCCAGCGTCCCGACGTCGAGCGTCCCGACGTCCAGCGTCCCGACGCCCAGCGTCCCGACGTCTAGCGTCTTGACGACCACCGTCCCGACGTCGAGCGTCTCGACGCCCAGCGTCCCGACGTCGAGCGTCTCGACGCCCAGCGTTCCGACGCCCAGTGACCCGACGCCTAGCGTCCCGACGCCTAGCGTGTCGACGCCTAGCATCCCGACGCCTAGCGTCCCAACGTCGAGCGTCTCGTCGCCCAGCGTCCCGTCAGAACGCTGGGCGTCGGGACGCTGGGCGTCGGGACGCTGGGCGTCGGGACGCTGGACGTCGGGACGATGGGCGTCGGGACGCTGGGCGTCGAGACGCTCGACGTCGGGACGCTGGGCGTCGGGACGCTAGGCGTCGGGACGCTGGGCGTCGGGATGCTGGACGTCGGGACGCTAGGCGTCGGGACGCTGGGCGTCGAGACGCTCGACGTCGGGACGCTGGGCGTCGGGATGCTAGGCGTCGGGATGCTGGGCGTCGGGACGCTGGGCGTCGGCACGCTGGGCGTCAGGACGCTGGGCGTCGGGACGCTGGGCGTCGGGACGCTGGGCGTCGAGACGCTGGGCGTCGGAATGCTGGGCGTCGAGACGCTGGGTGTCGGGACGCTCGGCGTCGAGACGCTGGGCGTCGGGACGCTGGGCGTCGGGACGCTGGGCGTCGGGACGCTGGGCGTCGGGACGCTGGGCGTCGGGACGCTAGGCGTCGGGACGCTGGGCGTCGGGATCTCGACGTCGGGACGCTAGGCGTCGGGACGCTGGGCGTCGGGACGCTGGGCGTCGGGACGCTGGGCGTCGGGACGCTGGGCGTCGGGACGCTGGGCGTCGGGACGCTGGGCGTCGGGACGCTGGGCGTCAAGACGTTGGGCGTCGGGACGCTGGGCGTCGGGACGCTGGACGTCGAGACGCTAGGCGTCGGGACACTAGGCGTCGGGACGCTAGGCGTCGGGACGCTTGGCGTCGGGACGCTGGGCGTCGGGACGCTAGGCGTCGGGACGCTGGGCGTCGGGACGCTCGACGTCGGGACGCTAGGCGTCGGGACGCTCGACGTCGGAACGCTAGGCGTCGGGACGCTGGGCGTCGGGACGCTGGGCGTCGGGACGCTGGGCGTCGGGACGCTGGGCGTCGGGACGCTGGGCGTCGGGACGCTGGGCGTCGGGACGCTGGGCGTCGGGACGCTGGGCGTCGGGACTCTGGGCGTCGGGATGATCGAATTCGGGACGCTCGAAGTCGGGACGCCCAGCGTCCCGACGTTGAGTGTCTCGACGCCCAGATAGATACCTATAACCTATACCCCCTAATAGATACAGAATGGTTAAAAATATTCGATATGATTCTTTAAATTGTCATTACTTTTTTATTTCTTAACCGATTGACACGAAACAAACACTCAATGTTTAGTTAAACTTACTTCAATATATTAGTGAAAATCCAAATCGGATAAGCCATTTCTGAAATTAGCGTGCACAAACACACAGACAAACAGACATTTTTTCGGGATAAAAAGTACCTAGTGTTTTGCGCCAAAGGTTAAAGTATAATTATATCAATTTTCGTCGTAATCGGACCGGTAGGTTATGTGTGATGCTTGAAGAAACAGACAGACAGACAGACAGACAATTTTTTTCTAATCACATATTTGTGTTCGGTATCGATCTAGTAACATCCCCTGGTATTTATATTTTTTATATTTTTAACGTACAGAATTCACACTTCTACAGTTTTATTATAAGTATAGATTAGATTTTCGTACATGGAACTCACACTGAACTTGTAAATCAGCTACGATTTACATTTACAAGTGTATCTATATGTGAGTATACCACAGACATGAATCTGTTGATGAATGCATTTGTTTACCTCTGTTTGATTATTAGGAATACCAATTTGAAATTGTTTTTCAAATGGTAAGATACTCAAAGATACTATCAGCGTTTGGTAATATCTCCAATTGTTCAAACAATGTCAATATGTCCCTTCCTATTCCTTTTCAAAACTGTAAGGAAGTCAATTCGTGGGCATATGAACATACATTTGCCAGGTGTACGTATAGTGAATAAGTGTACCGACATGCACTTGGCCGGCTTTTAGGTTACAGCATATCATAAAATTATTCGCACTTTCATGACATCAAAAATTCTATTTAAACACTTCAATTAGATAATGTAATAATAAATGACGAATGTAATAAAACGTTATAATTAATTATTATTCATGTTGATCAAAATGGTATTCGTACAGTCATGGATAGATGACTAGCCATGTTTTTAGAGTACCATTCAACACAACGCGAGCCTATTGACATTCATTGGGCATATTTCCAAACGCAGGCGCCACGCAAAATTCGTCCTACTTGCGAAATAACCCAATTCCATTTATGTACTTCCTTTTCCAAGCCTCGAGGGTAGAATCTCATCCGGATAAATAAGTAATATAGACACCGTCATTATCACTCCAGCCACCACCAGATAGAGATCCACTGCCGGACAAAGCCTTCCCCAAAGATGCCCACAACAGGGTATGCTGCATTAGGAGAGAATATTTAGTAGGTCTACATATCTATATATATAAAAATGCAACCCGATTTCCTTGGTCACGGCATCACGCGTGAATGGCTGGACCGATTTGGCTAATATTGATTTTGAACGATTTTTGGAAGTCCAGGGAATGTTTAATAGGTAAGAAAATATGAAGAAATTGAAGGGAAATAGTAAAAACCACCATTTCATTTTCCCATACAAATAGTCCGTATCTATCAAACCTTTGACACATGTCATATTTTCATTCTGAGGCAGTAGGAAGTTTGCCGGGTCAGCTAGTATACGTATAATATAGACTTACTAATATGAAATTACAGATATAGGTACCATATGAATGTATTAACCCGACCCGAATTAACCCGACACTATACCGAAGACATCCCGGACATCAGCCTGTACGAGATTAGGATGGCCCTCAAACACTGGTTTTACTGGTGGTAGAGCTCCAGTGACGGAGCTCGCGGGCGTAGGCACCACCGCATTACCTAATATACTTGCCGCTAAATGGTAGTGTTCAACACTATCGTGTTCCGGTCAGGTGGTAATGTACGGCCCTGTAATTTCCGGCACAGAGGCATAAGACCTTAGGCCTCAGGAGTGGTAACGCATCTGCATTTTGACCTTGGTCTTTGTGTGGGTGTCTATAGGCTGCAGTCATCACTTAACATCAATGTGAACTGCATGCTTGTTTACCACTTCTATTACATAAAAAAAAAAAAAAAAAACAGCTTAAGAACAACAAGGCGCCTGGAGAGGACGGAATCACTACAGAGCTTCTGCAAGCGGGTGGATCACCGTTACTGAAAGTCCTTCAGAAGCTCTTTAATTCCGTCCTATTCGAAGGTACTACGCCAGAAGCATGGAACAGAGGCATGGTGGTGCTTTTCTTCAAAAAAGGTGATAAAGCCCTATTGAAGAACTATAGACCCATCTCGCTTCTGAGCCATGTCTACAAGCTGTTTTCGAGGGTGATCACGAACCGTCTCGCTCGCAGGTTTGATGACTTCCAGCCTCCCGAACAAGCCGGTTTCCGAAAAGGCTATAGTACCATAGACCACATACACACGCTGCGGCAGGTTATACAGAAGTCTGAGGAGTATAACCGGCCATTATGCTTAGCGTTCGTGGACTATGAGAAAGCCTTTGATTCGGTTGAAACATCGGCTGTGCTGCAGTTCTTACAGCGTTGCCACATTGACTATCGGCACATCGAAGTGTTGAAGTGTCTGTATAAAAACGCCACCATGTCAGTCCGAGTACAGGACCAATGCACGAGGGCGATTCCTTTGCAGAGGGGAGTAAGACAGGGAGATGTCATTTCACCCCTGCTCTTCACCAATGCAATGGAAGACGCCTTCAAGCTCCTGGAATGGCAAGGACTAGGCATCAATGTCAACGGCGAATACATCACTCACCTTCGGTTTGCCGACGATATTATAGTCATGGCAGAGTCGCTGGAAGATCTCAGCACAATGCTCGAAGACCTCAATCGAGTGTCCCAAAGAGTGGGCCTTAAAATGAACGTGGATAAGACCAAGGTCATATTTAATAACCTTGTATCGCCCACTCCAGTATCCGTTGGGAACTCGATCCTCGAAGTTGTCGACGAATATATCTATTTAGGACACACCATACAACTAGGCAGGTCGAACTTCGAGATAGAGGTCATTCGCCGAATCCAACTCGGCTGGGCAGCGTTCGGGAAGTTAAGGAGCGTTTTCTCGTCAAACATCCCGCAGTCCTTGAAGACGAAAGTCTTTAACCAGTGCGTTTTACCGGTGATGACCTACGGTGCCGAGACGTGGTCTCTCACTATGGGTCTCGTACGAAAGCTCCAAGTCACTCAGCGGTCAATGGAAAGGGCTATGCTCGGCGTTTCCCTACTGGATCGAATCAGAAATGAGGAGATCCGTAGGCGAACGAAAGTCGCTGACATAGCCAAGCAGATTTCCAAGCTGAAGTGGCAATGGGCAGGGCACATAGCTCGGAGAACCGATAGCCGCTGGGGCAGAAAGGTTCTCGAGTGGAGACCACGTATCGGCAAACGCAGCGTAGGACGTCCACCTGCAAGATGGACCGACGACCTGATCAAGGCTGCAGGTACCCGCTGGATGCACGTCGCTTCCGATCGGTCGGCATGGAGGTCCTTGGGGGAGGCCTATGTTCAGCAGTGGACGTCTTATGGCTGATATGATGATGATGATGATGATGAATGTATAGATGCTCTAGTACTAGCACAAACCTCATAAGTTAGGTTTATTAGTACTATTTAGTTAAGCACGTGTTGTAACTTTATTTAAAAAAAAATGAAAAATAAAAAAAAATGTCACGAAGGCCCAGTAAGAAGAAGACTAACTTTTTCTCACTTCAGGCGAAAAAAAATCACAGCACATTCATAAGCCTTTCCTTTTACAGGATTGTACATCGTTACAGGATAATATGCCTTAATCGCCACGCTTGGCAAGCGGATTAGCGATCGCAGTGGCGGTAATTTTATGGTAGGACGCTGCTGCCCATCCCGAGTTATTGCATAACCGCTGTATTAGAATAGTTTGAACGAA
This sequence comes from Macrosoma leucophasiata, assembly GCA_036365455.1. Classification (NCBI taxonomy): domain Eukaryota; kingdom Metazoa; phylum Arthropoda; class Insecta; order Lepidoptera; family Hedylidae; genus Macrosoma; species Macrosoma leucophasiata. The sequence continues at coordinate 10,727,501 of JAWQUS010000003.1, read as the reverse complement.
ATTGATCGTTTAACTGACTGCATTAGCGTAAGAATTTTCCTCCAATAGTGGGTGGCGTCGACGCCAAGACTTACCTACCTACTTTGACTAAATAGATCCAAGGTAAAGTCAAAAGTTCAGAATTCATGTATGAAGAAAGTAATCAAAGTAGAAGAGCCAAAATTTTTGTATGAGACTTGGTGTAAAAATCTTCCTTTATACCACCGCAGTAGTATTTATATAATCCAAATTAATAATACAACTTTGTAAACAGGTGGCCTCTTTCATCCTGAAGATGACAAACAAGAGGTTGCATTCCGTTATGCAGTGGAAAGAGTGAACGCCGATAGGGCGGTGTTGCCGAGAGCGAAGTTACTAGCTCAAGTAGAGACCATATCACCGCAAGACAGCTTTCACGCATCTAAACGAGGTTCGTAATAATATAATACTTAGACAAAATTGACAAAGATAAGACCAAGACTAAGCTACCTTGTCAAATACTTCGAGTACAGTCTGAGGGTGGGTCAAGAGTCTTAGGAATCGGCGCGCATGTATCAACAGAATAGATAGAGCCAACTTGGCCCACCGGTTGCGGCGGACCGGAGCCATAGCGTTTATTGGCGATGCCAAACAGTCTGTCATTTTTTGCGGGGAGAAATACGTGTGACACACAATCACACTACAAAAATCGTCTATTAATACGAAACTCACACCTTGACTTAAAAAAAAATACACAAACAATTTCACACACACATTTAATTATCTAGGCGAAAGGCATAGGACCATTTGGTCTTGTACTTTGACAGAGGGGAAAGCCTGCATATGGCTACTCCCCTCCAGTCCGCCGCAGCCGGTGGCCCGTGTTGCTCTATGACAGAATATCGAATGTAGAAGAAACACGTGATTGTGTGTAAGGACGGGACCTGACGATTTACACTCTCTGCCTACCCCTTAAGGGTCTTGGTGTGAAGATACATATATAAGTTTAAGTCCGTAATTTCTGACACCGAAGCATAACAGCTGCGACGCATTTGTATTTAGACCAAAAGGTTTACAAAACAAGAGTATTTATAGAGATTTATATAAGCTGCGCTTACCATACATGTAAACTATTTGCTACCTTTAAAACATAAAAAAAGTTTCTTCAACTGCTTTTGATAAGAGAAAATATAATTATTAAATATCTACCTCTCTATCTATAACTAGCGAATAACTTCTAAGCAAATCTGGAATTCTCAGAAATCTGGCAATAACCCGTAACGGTATGAATTATTATTCCAATAAGACTCTTTCTATGTTATAATTATATTTATTCGTTGTAAGAACTGCCGGCCTGTTTTTTAATTTTAGAGCATTTTTTTTTCTTTTTATTGTCCTTTCACTATATCAGATATCTTTACGGGAGGGTGGGTACTAATAACCCCCTTTATTTCGAAGGACGAAGCAGGTTGATAATAATATATTTGTTTTATTTTTATGCATTTTATACGTACCGGTACCTAATTACAATTACCTCTGAATTAAAATTGTAACCATTGCATTTTTTCGTTCTCAAATCCTCATGGCTCAAAGTTCAATCAACGAAAATGTATACTACCCACAATCAACGAAAATGTGTACACAAGTGGGTAGTACACATTTGTGTTGATTGAACTTTGAGTCATGAGGACTTGAGAAAATTCTGTGTAGATGTCATCTGTAATATATGTATAGGGTAAAATACCACTGATACTCGGTGTCGTGACTCCTACGTGTGTTTTACGTTTTACATCAGATAATAACATCTAAAGAAAACACAGCTCGCCTACACATTTTTTGTTAATTACATTAACATTGAAAAAATTTTCCACTGTGCGGATAAAAGGGCAGTTCACTCATTTGCCAATAATTCGAAAGGTCGTTGTCAAATTTTAAGAGCAGCTGGGATATCTATACATTCATTTGTGCAAGATACGTAGCGAAATAGCTAGCGAAATGTAAGGACATACTAAAACACAGGAGAGTTATGTAATATCATTTACACAGTATGTCACTTACTGCGAAGCGGAGTGGCAGCGATATTCGGACCACAATCGGCACCCGCCGCAGCACACGTACAATCCATCTGCGATACGATGGAGTTGCCGCATTTAGAGACCAGATGGGACTACCGTACGAGGCGAGAATCCTGCCTCGTCAACCTTTATCCACATCCAGCTGCATTGAGCCGGGTAATTAGATTTAATTGTTTGTTTTGTAAATGATTGGTTGTAAGTTTATAGTGCAAGATTGGTTCGTGATCTAACTAGGCATCATTCATTTGATTTATTTAGACACGTGGTAGCGTTTTAAGCCAAGTTCAACCTAATATAGAATAATAGAAATATAATAAATAATAGAATTATAATAATAAATAATAGTAGTATATAATAATAATACATAATATAATAATAAATAATAGAATTATATTATCATTGTATCTATTTAAACGTATCGACTGTTATTATATGCTTGAACCTTGAATGTAATTGCTCATATAAAACCTATTACCTCAAGCTTGATATTTAAATAAGATATGCTTCTTTTTTTTCATTTGATATTAAGCCTGGTTTGCACCACGATATTTGTTAAAGTTAAAGTTATTGTAAAATTTCACATCCTTCTCCAACTTAAAGAAATCTGTTAAAGTAAAAGAAGCTTGTGAAATATTGCAATCACTTCAACTTTACCAAATATCTTGGTGCAACCCAGGCTAGTGTATGTTATTAATAGTTGAATTAAAGTATGACCTGCCAACGCGATATTCAAAAATTAATATAGATTATTTGACCGGTGGTAGAGCTCATGTGCCGGAGGAGGATAGGTCTCACCGCATTTTTATTACCGAATCTACTTGCGCTTCTTGCTATAATGATAGTCTTCGGCGCTATCGTGTTCCAGTCAGGTGGTAATGTACGGCACTGTAATTTTCGGTACATAGGCATAACAACTTCGAACTCGGGAGTGGTAACGCATCTACATTGAAGTCGCCAGTTTTTATGCATACGTTTATAGGCTATAGTATTCACTAACGATCAATGTGAACTGTATGCTTGTTTGCCACTACATTATATAAAAAAAGTTTTATATGATTTTATTTCTCCCGGTTCCTATAATATTTTAATATAGAGTAGGTAAGTAGATCAATAATTCGTGAATGCACGATTAATATAACAAAATAAAATGTTAACCATTGACATATAAAAAATTGCTTATTTTTACGAAGGTAGTTATTTTGTTTGCTACATAAATTTTATGTCTATCTCTTTTAAGTTTGTTGTGCCATAAACGGGACCGCTTGAATGTGATAAAGATTTCAGCAATGTTCGTTACAATGTCTTTCTTTTTTTAGGCCTATGTAGATCTTGTGAGGGCTTGGGGATGGAAATCGTTCACTATAGTCTATGAAAATAGTGATGGCTTAGTTCGGTTGCAAGAACTACTTAAAGCTCACGGCCCTTCGGAACTACCTGTTGCTGTCCGTCAGTTACCAGAATCTCATGACTACAGGTTTGAACAAATATACAATATTAGGTTTAATTGCACCACAAAAATTATACCTTGGAAAGGGACTTGATATAAAGATTTATTCATAAATAATTATATACAAAAATTACCAGGCTTTTACCAAATTCAACAAGCAGAGACTGCGAAATGCGTTGCTCTAACGTAATTTCGGCATAGTACCATGTTATGAAGTGAGAAAACAACACCTGATAAATAATATAATTGACATAAACAATAACTCTAACCAGCGAATGTGTACGGTTACAAATAAAAGTTAAAGTTATGACGTCATAGTGCGATTTTTTTTGCTTAACCGATACTTTAACAAGTGTGTTATTAGTAAAGCTAGTTGATGCAACCCAGGCTTAGTTGTTATTGAAATTTGACATTTTGCAGGCCACTTTTGAAACAAATTAAGAACTCAGCAGAATCGCATATCGTACTGGACTGTGCTACGGAAAGGATCAGAGATGTTCTTCAACAGGCGCAACAAATCGGAATGATGTCAGATTATCATAGTTACCTCATTACGTCGCTGGTAATTATCATCTTTCATTTTTACTTCCCGTAAACCATAATCTAATTAACACTGATAATGCAGTTGAGTTGATACTGTTGTTGTGATCTTTTGCTGAAAGGGTATCTACCAATTGACCTCGCCACCGTATTACAGAGCGGCTTGGTAGAAATAAATTATTTCACCAAGATACATAATAATACACTTTAAACGGCATGAAATTATCTTCTTCTAAAATAATTATCACGTTTGTAATAAATATGTTGTTGTACGTCATAATATTGTCTAGTTATTAGTTAGAACTTGTTGTCACTTGTTGAAATTGACTTATAAGGAGTTATCTCTTAATTAGTTACGAGTTGTCTCTTTATTCATTGAGAATGAAATCTTTGTAAGCTCATTGTTTAATTCTCGGCATAGATTCTATTCCGTGAACTTAACTAACTCTAGTCTGTTAGAAATTTCGAATTTATTGGAGAGTTTATTATAAGACATTAATCAATTGAGTAGTCAATTTGTACCTACCTATTAAGATTTAGGTGTTTATTTATATTTTATTATATTTATATTGATTGATATTGATACGTAATCTCTATAGATAAAAATGAAATTAATTTTCAATATCTACAAATAGACAAAGATTTGACAGGTAGGTTCGTACCTTTGATAATATCTTGTTGCCGGGTTAGCTAGGAAAAAAATATTAAGCTATTGCATGCAAATACTTACTAAGGTAAAAGTCTGTCATTTCATTAGTGTGCTAATCTACGCTTAATGCCAGGTCTCTGTTCAAACGTTTATTTTCATCTTGTTATATACTCAGGATCTTCATAGTGTAGACTTGGAGGAATTTAAATATGGCGGCACGAATATAACGGCTCTCAGGTTGTTGGATCCTGACAGGGCCGAAGTACAAAGAGTCGTACGAGATTGGGTTTACGACGAAGCCAGAAAAGGACGGAAACTACAACTAGGACATACCTCTTCCAAGGTAATGTCCTCCATATTTTATTTGTCCAGGATACTTGAAACAGTACCGAGATTACATTGAAACGAGATCTACTTTGTTACAGGAAAACATGACTTTCATCAAAGTGAGTACCTAGTTGTATAACATAGCGAATTTATTTTTTATGAGCCTTATGGTAAAGTGAAATAAACACTTTCTTAAAAAATTACGACAATTCATTATTATTTGGTAATGAATCGGCATCATCAACATCAACGCATTATAATAAACCTAATTTAGTTATAAAATTTTTGTCAAATCGTTTTTTTTTTATAAAAAAACCTGTAAAGTTATTGTGATCATATTGGATCAGATGCCTTTAGATTTGTATTAATGTGTAGCTTAAACGTGATTTAGCAGCGAAAATCTGCAAAGCGCCGTCAATTGCTCTACCTAAAAATTTCATAGACTTTATCAGTGGATGTATTTTTAGTTTTATATGGGAAATGAAACAAAAAAAATCGAATGTTGCTTATTTTGATGTTGAATTTATAAAATTTCCATAAATCTGTCACCCAAAAACTACAAAGAATTAAAGGATTCTTGGCATACATAAATATCTTTGGTGCTGTGTACTCTCTATATACCTTCTGAGTTAGCTAGCGTGATATAACAATTTTAGATGACAATAAAAAATCAAGATTAAAAACCATGTTTCACTATGTTCAAACAGACAGAAACAGCTTTGATGTATGATGCTGTACACTTGTTTGCAAAAGCATTACATGACCTTGACACTTCGCAACAAATCGACGTCAGACCTCTGTCGTGTGAAGCCGAAGACACATGGCCCCACGGGTACAGTCTCATCAACTATATGAAAATTGTAAGTGCTCCATTTAGACGCCATTTTGTACTAACTAAACGACGGTAGATTAAATGATATTTAGAACTCTTGAAGTTCCTTTGCTTGTTTTAAACCTGACTTATATCGTGTTAATTACAATTCATTTCAGACTTCGTGTTTTTATTTTAAGTGTTTCTCTTAGAGCATTGTTTCACAAATCACTAAGTATTTAAATACAAAATATGAAACAAATCATTCGTTAATTAAGCACGTTGCTGAAAAAATAGCTCATCGAATTCGCGAAATTTTATTAATGCCTTAAACATGGAATAAACAACACGCCTTTAAAAACCTTGCTAAAAGGATTTTTTCTTGTTTTGGTATTATGCATAAAAAAAACTTGTTGGTATATAGAACACTTATCAATAAATACATTTGGAATGAGTGCCTAATATCACCACCGAAGAACTTTCGGTAAAAATCTAGAATTCGAACAAAATCTGCTACGTAAATGTTTGGAATCATTCAATCAGTACACGGCACCAGCAAATATCGACAAGTTTGCGACTAAAAGCTTTGTATTGTGGACAAATGAATTCGAATATTTACTTACAAACGTTTTTATATCATGATTTTCTTCATATATTTGATTATAGTTTAGTAACATTGTAATTTTTAATGTTTTCATCGTTTGTTTCAATAAACAGGTGGAAATGAAAGGCTTAACTGGAGTTATTAAGTTCGACCATCAGGGGTTCCGAAGTGATTTCACTCTAGACATAATTGAACTAACAAGGGACGGTCTGCAAAAGGCAGGCACTTGGAATTCGTCAGAAGGTGTCAATTACACACGATCATATGGTGATAACCAAAAGCAAATAGTGGAAATACTACAAAATAAAACGCTTATCGTTACCACAATTTTGGTAAGATATAAACAACTTCTAAGTGTACCAGTATTAATCCACCCGAAACATTTTATCGCTCTCACGTGGCCTACAAAGACAAAATTAGCGTCCCAACAAGTAAATGTATTTACTTTCGGGAACGGAAAAGTTAATTTGTAATATGTAAAAGGGGAAGTAGCTGTGTATCTTTTACATAGCATTTAACCTCACTTAGCAGACGTACACAAATCGCAAACTAAATTATGTTAATACATTGAAGAGTGTCTAATATTTTCATTTTTTATTATATGCTAAAATATTTCAGAGCGCACCATATTGTATGAGGAAGGAAGCAAGCGAAAAATTGACAGGAAACGCACAATTTGAAGGTTATGCCATCGATCTCATTCAAGAGATATCTAAAATTCTGGGCTTCAATTACACATTCAAGTTAGCGCCTGACGGTCGATACGGGTCCTATAACAGGGAGACTAAAGAGTGGGATGGAATGATAAGAGAATTGTTGGAACAACGTGCCGATGTGGCTATAGCTGACCTCACAATTACTTACGACCGGTGAGTAAACTGCTGTGTATTCAACTTTTTTGTTTTCTTTTTTCATTTCCATTGCCACATTAACATCATTTCATATTATAACAGGGAGCAAGTAGTCGACTTCACAATGCCGTTCATGAATCTCGGCATTTCGGTGCTTTACCGCAAACCAATTAAGCAACCGCCAAACTTATTCTCATTCCTCTCGCCTTTGTCTCTGGATGTTTGGATATATATGGCCACTGCATATTTGGGTGTTTCCGTTCTGCTTTTTATACTCGCCAGGTAAGCTTTTGGTACAACTATTTTATAAGTAACTTTTAAATAATGTGAACTTATCAGACAACCTGTCATGAACTTCAATTAGTAATTTTAAACCTTTATATTATTTCGTTCATGTAGTTTTACAGCTATAAATAGGCGAAATAGAAATAGCTTAATATAAAAAAACGGAAATATTTCAAATACTATCAATATTAAAAAGTTAAATCACAGGTTCACTCCATATGAATGGCATCAAACGCACTCACCCGAAGGCGAAAAAATGGAGAATATTTTCTCTCTTGCTAACTGCTTGTGGTTCGCTATTGGATCACTAATGCAACAGAGCTGTGATTTTCTCCCCAAGTAAGATAATATAGAGACATTTGTACCTAATTTAGAAGTGATATTGGAAACACATTCCGTTTGAGTGTGATTTTGATATTACGGCCTCCATAGTGAACACGGCGAAGTCTACAAAAAAGCCACAAAGCACCGGTATTAAATTATTCGCTAATGTCGCATAATGTTGCGGCAAAACAGAAAATGTTTTATAAGCTTGGGGAAAGTCGTAGGCAGGATTTTCCGATTTATCGTGTAATTGGGGAAGTGTGTATGATGGGCTGTATTTGGGCGCAGGTTCAGCCCCTACGAGTGGGACAGCCCCCGGAACTGTATTGACGAGCCGCCGGTGTTGGAGAATCAGTTCACTTTGTTGAACTCGCTGTGGTTCACTATCGGCTCCTTGATGCAGCAAGGTTCGGATATCGCACCGAAGTAAGTCAATCGCAACAGACAGCTAATTAATACGATATCCGCAATCTAATTCCGAATTCACAGTTAGTATGTTTCGATTTCGAGTAAAAGTTTGACTTCTCAAAGGGTTGAACGGATGTTATCCTCGAATTGGGATTAATGAGGCAATAAAATCATTAAAAGGAAGCATAATACGGGAATCTACCATTTAAATGCAGTGGCTGGATGACGAACTCAGTTTTACTAATTAGTTTCAAAGCGACCACAACCCTTTGTGAATTTCAAGCTTCGGTGGTCGCCTAGAGCATCCAATTTAAACAAAGACGTGTTGGCAATTCCAACAAGCCTTGGTTTTCATCATAGTTGGCTAAAGACTTTGTAATTTAGTTGCTAATTGAATAATTAGTTCGGGTAATGTTATCGATACTTCTGCACGCCATGTTTCTGTGCTTGTGTAGTATCCATAGCTTGCTGCATCAAAGTTTGGTATTTGTCTAGTTTTATAAATATAAGACGAAGATCGATATTACATTCATTTTTAAACCTTTTAATATTCACCAATTGTATTAAATGTAATATCGATCTACATACGACACTAAATTTTAATGTACTTAAAATTATAAAATACATTTTAATCGAAACGAGAAAACACATTAAAACTGTTCTTCCAAGCAATAGCTGCACAAAAATGATTGTTTAAGAAAGTTTAATTCTGCACATTTTCTACTGGAATTTAATATCATCTTCAGCTGTATTAGTGAACATTAAACACAATTTTGTATTCATCTTCGTTTAGTAGTTTTGGCCTTTGTTATTTGCGATGTATTTAACATTGTTTGCTTCTATACCCAGAGCAGTATCGACTCGCATGGTGGCAGGGATGTGGTGGTTCTTCACCCTTATCATGATATCGTCATACACTGCCAATTTAGCCGCCTTCCTGACCGTGGAACGAATGGATTCACCCATCGAAAGCGCCGAGGACCTAGCTAAACAAACGAAAATTAAATACGGGGCACTGAAAGGCGGCTCCACGGCTGCTTTCTTTAGGGTAATTAATTATATTTGATTTCTATTGCTGCTGAATTTATTCGAAACATCGTTACAAGTAATTAACTCAAAATTGTTTTTGCACATACAAATGTTAATTTACATAGGTATCTACTACATAGGTATTACTTTCGTAAAATACTGTTTGCGAAAATTGAATTCATTTGTCTTTGAAATGTTCGCACGAAAAGCTGATTTACTTCACGCGCGATATCTCCTAAGAGTTATAATATGTTACGCCGCTATTTCATAAATCTAAACAGCGTGACAGACGGGTATAAAAACGTGAGCTATAAGGTTTCATAACGAAATTGTTTTTTCATGCGATGTTATCAAATTACAGAACGAAATATTTTGTAATGTGATTGCCTATTTCTGGATATAATTTGAGAACTTTCGCGGATGAATTTGTTACTGAGCAGATTATTTCGAAACAGGATTCAAACTTTTCTACATACCAACGTATGTGGTCGTTTATGGAATCAGCCCGACCGACAGTTTTCACGAGCAGCAATAAAGAAGGGGAAGAGAGGGTGATGCGAGGCAAAGGATCGTATGCGTACCTGATGGAATCCACCACAATAGAATACGTAGTTGAGAGAAACTGTGATTTAACTCAAGTTGGAGGTATGCTGGACTCCAAAGGTTATGGAATCGCTATGCCGCCAAGTAAGATTAAAAAAAACTTCTCACTTAGATAATATATATACATTAGAAGTTTAGATTTAACTGAACCAACTGCTTAGTAGTGTAAAACCACTATTGCTACAGAGTTCGATTTTTAGGGTGTTGTAACAAAATTGTTTTTATGTTTTCACAATTTTTATATAATCGCACCTCCAGAGTTTGAGATTCTAATTAGTTTGAAAACAGTTCAACACAAACTAGCAGTTCGTTAATGTAAACATAAAAGGATTCGTAACGATCGAGTTCCACATACCTTATTTAAATTGTCCATGCTGCTACGCTGGGATCCTCCTGGGTTTAATCCCTGGATCGAAGGGTAAATTTTGCTCGGATTTTTCAATTTTTCGGTAATTTCCCAATGTCACCTCTGGAGTTTGGTATCTGGATATATCAAAGGCTGTTTGCATGAATTCGAATACCTACATGAATGCATGCAATTACCTTTGCCCCTTAGGGTATACAGACGCGAAGAATGTTTAAATTTATAAACACAATTTTGTAGATTCACCATACCGAACCGCTATAAGTGGCGCAGTTTTGAAATTACAAGAGGAAGGCAAACTGCACATACTGAAAACGAAATGGTGGAAAGAAAAACGCGGTGGAGGCTCTTGTAGAGTAAGTACAATACACGATAACAATATAAGTTATTTAACTTAAAAAACTAGCTTATGCTAAGTTACGGTATTAATCGCGTGAAATTCCTAATATATCTCTAAAGACAAGCGCCGCATAATCGTGTCAAAGGTAATTAGATCTTGATAGTTGCATTACCATAGATTTCAAGAATTATAATATTATTTATCTAGTTAACTTGCAATTTAATTTCTTACTAAATACTTCTTAAAATCACAATGAAATTTGTTCTATTTTTAACTGAGTTCAAAAAACGAGAAGGTTCTCAATTCGGCCGGTATTTTTTTTTTATGTATGTTCGTGAATTTCGCCGAGATTTCTGGACCGATTTACGTAATACTTTTTTTGTTTGATGCGGAATAGTTCCGAATTGGTCCCATAAAAATTTAATTCAGATAGGCCCATCAGTTTTTATTTTATGAGCATTTTTTTACTTACTTTCACCTCAGACTATAGGAATTAGAATAGACGGCGAATTGTCACACAGTGCGTTGAATCCACTGACGTCCTAGATAGTCCTAATGCGCATGACAACAAGATGACAACGAGTGACAATGACACATTTACTCATCGACGACACAACACAGCTTATTTACTCCTTCGTGGATATTTTTTTTTCATTGATTTCGTATAGTCGTGTAATAATTTTGTATAGACACACCTAAACAATTTAAATGAGGTATCTAATTGTAACGAGATTTTACAAATTAAACAGATGTGACAACAGACAAACAGACATTAATCTAATTGGCAATGCAGCAATAAACTAAAAAGTATTAAATAAATATAACTACATTAAGAAAAACCGACTTTAAAACTGAAAAGTAAAAAATAATAAAGATTTAATTGTAATTATAACTACCTATTATTTATATGTGCTATTTACTTATAGGTTTGAATTCGGTGCCTAGCCAAAATCACTAAATTAGGCATTTCATTGTATTAAAACGTAACTTCACGCCTGTAATCCCCGAAGGGGTAGGCAGAGGTAAACGCATGAATTCAAGCATACATATGCAAACACCCACGATTCGCCGGTTACGTTTTGTTCAGTGTATTAATTTGCTCGTATTCATATTTAAGTGATTAAAATATAATTATTTGCTTAAGGCTTGGCACCGACTTTAAACCTATAAGTAAATAGCACATATAAATAATAGGTAGTTTATAATTACAATTAAATCTTTATTATTTTTTACTTTTCACTTTTGAAGTCGGTTTTTCTTAACGTAGTTATATTTATTGTAGATTAAAATTTGTTGAAATTATTTTTGATGTTTCAAAAACTGAGATTAAAGTTGAGCTTAAGATAACATCGGCAAACCAATATCATTGATGGCACTTTGGTAACGATTTTAAATGTGAACTTTCTCCACCCAAACTTTTTAATGACGATTATAACTTGGCAGATAGAAAATGTAACAGAATTATTAATTTGTTTGGAATTCTTTATCCTCAGATATCGATGATAAATCCCACTTATCAGTTAACTCAATTTTGACGGTGCCATTTTTTCCCTCTTCTTATAAACATAGGTTTGAGGTAACTTTTCAATTAAGAAATTAAGCATTATTCATCATCCAAGATTAAATATTGTTTCTGTTTTGTTGTTTCGTGGTAAGCTTTATCTTTTTGATTGTTTTATGCCATGAAAGTGATAATTAAGAATACAGGTCCATATTGACAGTAGTCTATACTGCAGCTTATAAACATATTCATAAAAATAAAGATTCATTGTCTCCTGAGGCCTCTGTTGTTGTGTCTCTGTGCTGTAAATAGCAGTGCCATACAACCTGATCGGAACACTATGGCGTTGAACACCACCATTTAACAACAAGAAGAAGCTCATCTTCCGTGCTCCGTCACTAGAGCTTTACCACTATTAGACTGACTCAAACAAATAACACTGAATATTGTTGTAGGATGAAACATCTAAGTCATCGTCAACTGCGAACGAGCTGGGCCTTGCCAACGTAGGCGGTGTGTTTGTGGTGCTGATGGGTGGGATGGGTGTCGCCTGTGTCATCGCAGTCTGCGAGTTTGTATGGAAATCCCGGAAGGTCGCTGTTGATGAACGGGTATGTGACTATAAAATGTTTTATTAGTTTCAATATTGATTTTGTGTATTTAATTTTTTATATTTATATCTAGGTATTAATATTTTTAATACTTATCTTATATAATGAATGTTCTACATATAATTAGTACACTCGTTTTAATGTCCCGAATGAAACCCCAACTTATGTACTTTTCATCTTGTTCTAGGTTTATTTTTAAGCATGCCCTGGTAAAGTTTAATATTTCTGAAGTATGCTCGATGTTTCAGTGAAAGCTAGTGGGAGTGAAGTTTTTGCTAGAATTTCTTTATCCAAATTAAAATTAGCATTCATCAAAAAGACTAATATACTTAAAATGATTTTATTATTACTTTCCTTCATCGCTGCCTCGGATTTGCAGAAGGAGGAGGTAAACTTTTTTTGAATTGTGGCTTTCGTCGTCGCCGCGATGTATTCTACCGTATTTGCTCTGTCCAGGCTTCGCTTTGTTCGGAAATGGCTTCGGAGCTGCGTTCAGCGTTGAAGTGTCCGAGCGGTGCGGGCAGCGGGGGCGGCGGCGGGGGCGCGCGGGACGGCGCCGGTTCCCCGTACTTACACTACGGCTTCAGCACAAAGAGTCAACTTCACTAGCGCGCGGACCCTGCCTCCTCGCCCCCCAGCGATGTGTAGGCAACCCTCGCGACGCCACGTACTACGTTAGCGGTGGCCGATTATGAGAATACCAATGAAATCATTTTAGGATATCTGGATTATGATAGACAAGTTATTACTAATTTGGATAGTATTTGCAACTCGAAATTACTATCAAAGTCAGTAATTATTTATTAAGAGTGTTGCGAAAAATACAGTATGACAATTACTAATCACTGCTTACTGCTTATTTACCTTTGTAATATAACGTCGTTAGCATCATCGATTGAAAAGTCGTGCTTTGTGCTCACCCCGTTTGAAGTTTTTTGTTCTGAAATAAAATGATTAAGTACAAGATTTTTTAAATACATATTCATAACAAAGACGTACGAATAATAAAAAAGTAACAAGTTGGGAAATTGACGATAACTTTTGTATTTCAGTAATTCTGAATTAGGTACTTTAAAGGCAAAAGTGTGTGTATCTTCACGCCAGGTCCCTAACTGGGTAGGCAGAGAGTGTAGAGCGCCAGATATCGAAGGCAATAGAAACGCAATAATAAACAATCTGATATAAATAATACACTGATTTTATAAGCCTCACAAGGTCACATTTCAGTCATTTGAGACCACCTGAAGAAAAAACCAGACCAGGATATCTGTTCTTTCAACTCGACTTTTACAACAAAGTTAGTAGTACTAATTAGTAACGTCATTCATAATCGATTATCGATGTTAGTTATACAAAGTAATTTGATTTTACCATTCATTCGTAATCGCCCACCGCTACTACGCACGCCGCTCCGACGCGCTCCATTTGAGCCCGGCCGCCCGGCCCACGCGAAAATACACGTGACTTGACTGTGAAACTCAAGACTTTCTTCCTCGTTAGTGCCGAATTGTAAATAATCCATATCTTACATAATTTAAGGTACAATAATATTGTTGTGACGTAATATAATGTTTCAATGTTCTATATAGAATATTATGTAAGGCAAGACAAGTAAAATACGTTCCACTTCGAATCACGTAATGTTTTTCGTAAATATTACTATGCCATGTTAAGTGCGCGCCAAATTTGCAAATCGTGCCAAATTGATGCGATACCTAGTTAATAATGTAAATATAAATAACTAAAGATTTTGAATATCGTACTATATTAGTGTTAATGTTTATATGTCTGTATATTTTGAAACGAATTAGTTTATACGAATCCAGTATTTAGAAATAGAATTGGATTAAAAATAAAATCTTATTAGTTAAAATATATACTTTTAACGGGCTTTTGTCATACTCGTTTATGTATCATCTTAAATATCTTAAAATTGAAGTTTCTTTACGTTTAATATAACTGAATCTTCGCAATGTTGTCTTTCAATGGTAAATGATACAAAAACATTTATATTAATTGAATAATTTAAATTTTACATTAAAATTTATAGTAAGTAAGAAGTTAGATTATCTAATCGTTAATAAATCAAAATAAAATTGGAAATAATCAAATTGACCACAGTGATGAATTATACCAATGAAATTTCATAGAAGAAATATCAGTGCTCAACAATAAATAATGCACATCGAGCTCAGAAAAGAGACTTCGGCTTATTTCGGGTCTGTAGAGCGTTTTCTCTTTTGCACCGTACTTATTTGAGGTTTGTCGACCATTTTTATCAAGTTTTGACCAATACCGGACTGTCAGTGCTTACGTAGCCAGTGTGCAGCAGAGATAACGCTCTACGAAGTCGAAACGAACCGATCGTCTCTTTCGTAGGCTCGATTATTGAGTACTGTACTTAATTTAAATCATAGACTTAAAGTATCATATTTATATTAGAATCAAAGCAATTGACAACATCAGCTCAAAGTGTGCCAAAAACTTGAACGACCGTTTATATTTTGTAAGTTTACATATTATATAGGTGATCATCAGAAATAATAAAAACCATTTTACTAAAAACAAATCTTTTATTTAACCAACACCAAATACAGAAGTTTTCGGCGATAAAAAAACAAACAAGTATCGTAGGAAAGATCATAAAAGATGTAATAAAATACGAAAAGATAAGTCAGCAGGTATATGAGGTAACCCTTATCTAGTTTACTACTTTTATACGACACAGGTATGTTCTGTCGTAATTCCTACAAACCCGTAAAACTTAATAACAAAATCATATGCCTAGTGTAGGTATTCATACTTGTAACTTCTTTAGTAGTAGAATGGCAACACTGAGGTCTTGGGTTCGATCCCCGGGTCCTCCACGCGGTAAGTACGGTGTACAATATTTCCATTGTTCGGAAGTGTCCCAGTGCCACCCTCAGAGTTTGATAATTTGCCCGGAAATTATAGTAAGTCCACTATTAAAAAAATAAAAAAATACGCTTATACTCACAGCCCCCCCACATTAGGTACCTATTATATAAACCTGTGTCGAGGACGCCGTTGTACACATACAACACATACACAAACACCCAGACCCGAAACAAATATCTATAGGCCAAACAAATATTTGTCCCGGTGCGGGGATCGAACCCACGACCCTTCGAATGAAGCGGTCGTCTCACACCGCTGGATTAACCGGGACGTCAAAGACTATTGACTTGGGACAAAACAACTGGCAATTTTTTTAATTGTTTGCATATATTATATGCATAAACATATGCATTTAATCTGTGTTCTCGTTTGGGGAATACAGATGTAAAGTTGTTTTTTTAATTTCACATTTAGATAGAAGTAAGGATTTCTAGCAAGGTAACAAAGAAATCTTCGTATTGATTTCTCTTCAACCCATTTCCCTTGAACGCCTAACATGAAACTGTGCGCACTTGTGACAGGTCAGGAGAAAAATGTTGTACCTACTCTTACCTCCATGTTTCAAAATTGAACCAATATCTTGTAGTAAAAATGAAATTTCTGACAGCGGCGGGTGAGAGACATATAAAGGGTGGATTAATAGGTATTGAAATGTACATAAGATAATGCAGTACTACACAAGCAAAAGTTTTAGTTATTTATTTATTTATTATATTCTTTATTGTACACCATATGAAAGATAAAACAACAAACATAAAGAAGATAAAAATAACAATGCAGGCACAGCAGGCGGCCTTATTGCTCAGACAGCAATTTCTTCCAGGCAACCTTGTTACATGGATTACAAAATCAAGGAGCCGGTAGGGTGTACCAAAAATTTTACAGAACTATAGCATAATAGAAGCACTCTTGAAAGTTTCAGTGATCGGATGAACAACACACATAAGGAAAGGAAAGAGATAACCAAAAGAACATGAAGTAATTAGAAATGATAAACACACTTATAAATTTAGGTAAAAATCTTTTACATGATGCTTGAATGTTGCAATCGTTTGAATCTTCCGAATCTCAACAGGACAGCTATTCCAAAGAAGTTGTTCGTTCGTTCTGGCATACAAACAATGTTCAAGTCTATTTTCGCACAAAACGTTTTAAAAAATCAAGCGAGTCCCATCAACGGTGTGAGCAATACGTTTGATTTAAATTTATTCTCATATGGACTATTTTTTGCGACTACTTCTAAATTACTCATTTTATGTAATGATGTGCATGAAATAAGTGTTTTGATACTGGATTGGTTTTCCAATTACCGCATTGTAAGTTATTTTTTTCTTTTTTTTTTTTGAAGATATAATAGATTTCGTGCGGACTTTATGGAGATATACCAAAGAGAAAATATTCCATCATTCATTTTTTATGTTTATGTAATGGAAGTGGTAAACAAGCATGCAGTTCACATTGATGTTAAGTGATTTCTGCAGCCTATAGACACCCACATGAAGACCAAGGTCAAAATGCAGATGCGTTACCACTCCTGAGGCCTAAGGTATTATGCCTCTGTGCCGGAAATTACAGGGCCGTACATTACCACCTGACCGGAACACGATAGTGCTGAACACTAAAATTTAGCGGTAAGTTTATAGGTAATGCGGTGGTGCCAACGCCTGCGAGCTCCGTCACTGGAGCTCTACCACCAGTAAAGTGCTTGTTTTCCCACGAGAGAACGATTTGCCTTCAGTAATATTATCAAAACGTAGGTGTTAAATAAAAAAAATAAACCGGCCAATTGCGAGTCGGACTCGCGCATTGAGGGTTCCGTACAAATCAGTAGGTGTAAAAATATATTAAAAAATACGGTTTTGGGAACTTTTCCATTATGTGTGCTATTAAATATTGCAGCATGCCAAATTTCAAGATTCTGGGTCGACTAGAAAGAGGTACCCTTTAGATTTTGATGCCATTGCGGGTAACTAAAAATATACGTTTTTCGTTTCCTTTATCTGTGCTATAAGATGTTGCTTCGTACCAAATTTCAAGATTCTGAGTTCACGGGTACCCTGTAGGTTTTGAATCCCCTGCGAGGTTCGAAAATTTGTGGAAATTTGTGGCATAAACGGCTGTATCTTTGAATTGCTTTGGCTTAGAAGTTTGGAGAAGTAGAATTTTTTCACACCTCCAAGGGACCTTAGACTGTTAAAATCTTAACCTGTATTGAAATAAACATAAATAGTAAGTAAGTATTTCAAGTTTCATTCGTGCAAGTGTATCAACGGTTAATAGAGACCGCATTAAAATTGTTTATTCATTTACCGATTGTATACAGTCAAAATGTATGCCATAATTAATTTTCAGCTGTTAATATCAGCACAGCAAACAAGAACTGCGTGTGACGTAACATTAATTGGAATAGCAAAACAGATTGAAATCTACATTTATACGGCATATCATTAAAAATATTTATATTACCATAGTTGTAAATTCTAAGGGTTAGATTCGACATAGACCACACTACGACTTAACTTTGACTTTGAATCGAACTTTCAAAGCTTATTTTGTTTCACAAACGTGTAGAAACTCTTGCTGAGGAAAACTCTTAAAAACTTTGAGACCATAAAATTCATAATTTAGTGACTGTGTCCTACAGTTTAGAGGTCTTTCTAATTTTGTTAAAACGATTGAAGTTAAATTTTGACTAACGGTCGAACCACCCTTCCTTTAAATAATTAATGTAATTTTATTTCAATCTATTTTAACTAAATTTGCTCAAATAAGTAATGTTAAAATTAAAAATATGTTTCACATTATAAAATTAAATTAACAATCCTAGCTTAAAGGGAATCTTGTAACGCCTGAAAATGTATACAAACCGCTTTCATCGAATCAAACGACTCAAAATGTTCGTCACCCCAGAAAACCCACCCTTTGAGGGCGGGTTTTCTGGGTTCCAAATTTCAAATGCGATAACAAGTCCGGTTGCAATTTAAACTCTGTTAACAACAATCCTACGTTTACCCTTCGTAGCGTCTGCTAGCAGAGTCTACGTTTGAGAAGATTTATTTTGTCAGTCTTAAAGAAAATACAGCTACGTACCAATTACAACAGTAAACAGTTAACAGGAACTCATTTTGTTAAATAGGTTATATTATTTTACTTCTTACAAGTAATCGGACTGTAACAGAATAACATGTCACGTAATGAAATAGCTTAAAGGCAATCTCGTCGCGTCTGGGAATGTGTACAAACCGCTTTAGTGAATGTGTACAAACCGCTTTAGTCCAATCAAACAACATCAAAATGTTCATCGTTAACTCTTTGAGCACGGGTTTTCCGGATCTCAGATTCAAAGGTTGAAACAAATCTTTTGGTGCATCTGCACTCAAATAACAACAATGCAACCTGTAATATTGTTTACCCTCCGTAGCATCTGCTACGAAACTCTACTAGTGACTGATTGTTCTTTCAAAATATATTTTTTTTATATTGTTCTTTCAAGATAAAAAGATTATTGTAGAGACAACTAAATACTGATTATCCCGATTAATGCAAGGCGCATACAGGAGTTTATGTAACACTTTACTTTAAAATACTAATAGTAAACTATTAAAAAAATGTTAGTCTATTCTTTAAAATACTCAATACAAAAAACTTCTAAGCCTGTTAACTTAGGCAGTGACTCAGGAAATCTCAAGACTGTATAACACCAATTGACCGGAACACGATACCGCTGAACACTACCATTTAGTGGCAAGTTGATTAGGTGACACGGTGGTGCCTAGGTCCTTGTGCTCCATCACAAGAGCTCTGCCACTAGTGTATATCTATACTACTGTACTAATATTATAAAGAGAAAACATTTGTGTTTTTGTATGTTTGTTTGTAACGTTTTCACACAAAAACTACTGGACCGATGTCAAAAATTATTTTACTATTAAAAAAAACCGGTCAAGTGCGTGTCGGACCACGCGCAGTGTAGGGTTCCGTAGTTACAGAGTAAGAAATTAAACGAAAAAATAAATAAATATTTTCTATGGAGTTGTTCGAAATTTTCTAGTAAAATATATTTGGTCGACTATTACTCGCAAACTTGCAGGGCCAACTCAGGTGTGATAGTTTTCCTTTTAATTTCGTTGTATAAAGCTACTATCGCCGTAACGTTTGAATTTCTACAAACACCGTTTAGTCTGTAGGGGGGGGGGACACTTGAGTCTAACGAAAATTTGCACTTTAAAGCTTAATAAGTCACGAACAGTAAACTAAATCGAAAAATTATGTTTACACACCCATAATATTTTTAAAAGACCTATCCAACAATATCCCACACTATATAAAAATCGAAAATAAAAAAATATCCGCGCGTTACTAGTAGGGGAGGTTACCCTAAAAAAATTTTTTTTCTCGGTTTTTATTCTACCACTTTGTCGGCATAATTAAGGTGTATACTTGTGCCAAATTTCAAGTCTCTAGTACTTATAGTTTTTGCGCGAAACCGACGGACAGACAGACAGGCAGACAGACAGACAGACAGACGGACATGGCCAAACTATAAGGGTTCCTTGTTTACTACGGAACCCTAAAAACGACACATTAATTAAGTGACATAAGCTATATTACATTCATTTTACCGGTGCGAAGCCGGGGCTAGCTACTAGTATTTGATAAATATGATTTATCGTCGACAATAAGAATGTTTGGAAAAAATATTACCTAAATTTGCCCCTAAATTCTACATATGTGTCAGCTGGAAATAAAGGGAAATTGAATCTGAAAATCTATGTAGCTAATAATCACGTAAGGAAGTCCACAGACGTGAGGGTGCGGCAGTGTGACAGAGGGCATTCAGAGACCACGAGGAGCGGCGTACTTAATGATAGAGACGTGCCTCCGTAAGATTATATTGCGCTGACTGTTTACAAAACCATGAATTATTTGCGAAAGTTTTACGTAATTTTAAATTCTAAGAACGTAAAAAACACGTAACTTCACGCCTGTAATCCCCGCAGGGGTAGGCAGAGGTAAATGTATGCATTCAAGCGTACATGCAAACACCCACGATTTGCCGGTTACGTCGTCGGATTGCGATCTTTCTCTAACATAGGATAGGATAGAAATAACGATTACGTTAGCAGAATTATTATGCCCCTGATGGAAAGTGGTTACAGTCGTCTAAGAATATCTGCAACACCAGGGGGGTTGCCAACGCGATGCTAGCTCTGAAGTCCGAATTCCTCTTCCATTTCCAATTAAGTTTCATTTAACTGTATTTCTTTTCCACTTTTTTACCTTTTTAAAGGCATGTTCTTTGTTCCTTTAATTCCTTTATTTAATTTTATCGTACATGTAAACATTTTTTGTCAATTATTATCTCTAAGCGGTACTGTTTCGTTCCATTCAAATTGTTGTTAACCTTCACGCTTGTGAAAACATGGCAATCTCGCGGCAGGCATACTGAATCGCGGTGTAAATACCTATCATACAGGAAACCGCTGCTATGCGTCATAGCGATCCGTTTCGTCGTTTTGCAGCCTATAACCCCCGTATCAGATGTAGTTTGCAATGTGTTATTCCTTTTTTATTTTCGATGTTATTGCCGTTTCATGTTTTCAGTATACGAGTTAATATTTGGGGGAACGAAAATAAAATACGCTATAATTTTCACCCTATATCAACAGAGTGAAAATTTATTGGTCGTTTTACTGCGGTAGAACGATTTGCCTATAGTTGTAATATCGAAACATAATAATTAAAATTTTTAAAAACACTGACATAGTTTCAATATAAACACCACCTCGAATTTATGACAAAAGATACCGACGTACAGTATCCAAATCTAGAAATATTGCACATGGAATTTAGTAAGTAGATTCGGCTTATTTCGGGTCTGTAGAGCGCTATCTTTTTCGCACCTTACCAATGTGACGTTTGTCGACCACGTTAATCAAGTTGTGACCAATACCGGTACTTACGCAGGCAGTACAGCAGAGATAACGTTCTACGAACTCGAAACTAGCCGATTGTCTCTTTCGTAGGCTCGATGTGCAATATTTCTTATTGGTCTATTTGAACTAATGCATGCACACGACCGTGATAAAAAACGGAGACTAAGTTCAGAACAAATAATCTCACGTGATCTGTGATCCGTGGCAACTAAAGAGCATTATACTACCAAGACAAAAATCATTTTGCTGCGGGAAAAGAACCAATTAAATTTCAAATAAGGAAAATTTTAAAAAAGTTTTTGTCAACTGTAATATTTATAATATTCTAACCATAGAAGAAGCACGAGAGGTGTGTCAAAACTGGGATATCTGGCGCTCCACACACTCTGCTTAGTTCCTTACGGAACTTGGCGTGAAGATACATACATACGTGTGTAATATCCATTCAAACGTACCTAAACAACGATGCAACAACGTATTCTGCAGTGTAGAAAACCAATTTCCTTTACTCCTAGACTGTCCGGTATTAACTCTAAGGAGTTTATTTATACTTAAGAAATCAATGAATATTACACAACAGTTTGCTCTCTGAGTTACAAAATAAAACCTTATTCTTTGGTATGTTTTGTAGTAAGTAAACCTTCTTTCACATACCTATATATACACGTATGTATGTATGTATGTATGTATCTTCACGCCAGCTCCCCAACGGGGTAGGCAGAAAGTACGTATAAACGTATTTTTAAATAAATATACACTAATAAAAAAATAAAATATAATACATTTACACTTACAGACCACACTAGGTTATATAATGTATAAACTCGTGTCGTGGGTGCTGTTGTACACACATTACTCGTTTGTGTATGAGTTGTACCCAGACACGAAACAAATATCTGTAGGCCATACAAATATTTATACCGGTGCGGGTTCGAACCCGCGACCATTAGAATCAAACGATCGTCTCAATTGTCAGGATTGAGTGCAAAATAGTAACAGGAAAGCCTAAACTAAATCTGGTAAATAAAGCACCACGGAAGAAAGTCTAGTTAGTAAGGTTAGAATCAAAATAAATAAATTGCCATTTCCCGTGATTAAACCGATTCGTGACAAAGATATAAATTCTTAAAACACTGCTTCAGTGTAATAACGGCAACCGTTTAGCAAAATTAATGCAGCTCTGTAATCGAATTACGCTGTTTGGTCAGTTTACTGTACAAAGAGATGCTACAAGTGTACCATTTTTTAATTTTAATTAAATCCCCGCTTAGTTCATTGGCACAAACATATCTTTTAAAATAACAGCGCCATTAAAATTTTCCCCTTTCAAGGCATCGAGGATTTAGGAAATTAATGGCTGGGATTAAAGCCGCCTATAAACAAAATGTACAGGCCCTTTCAATGTTTCCAAATAAATCAACGCTATTATATAGGGTTCTTCAAAACAGGCGTTGAAAGAGTCTTTTAGGATTGGCAGCTCTTGACAGCTCCCCTGGTGTTGCAAATGTTCATAGGCGATGGTAAGCACAGGTAGCCCGTTTGTTTGTCAACGATATAATGTTCAATTAATCGATGTTTTACGTCTCAGATCTCTAGCAACCACAAACTTTTCAACTAATATCCAGAAAATAAATGAGGTACCTATGTTATAACGTATAACATTTCAAGTTTTAAGCTATTGCATAGCTTCTATCGAGGGCCTTGAGCGCGGGGACCGAATCCAGAAATTCCGTAACGAAAAAACCTCACGCTCCCCACTCCGATGGGCACGGAGGTGTGGCTTGAAGGCCGTGCATTGTCTAACGTCGTTTCTTTTCGGCAGTCTTCGACACGGTGTTTGTGTGCGTGCAACTAGACGTATTGTACGACTCTACGAAGCTCGCACAAATCGAGACGAGCTGCTACGAAATCGGACGAATACATAAGCAGCTGTTTATATGTATTGTAAAATAATAAAAATATTTCAAACAATATTAACTTTTTATTTATTTAATAAAAGAAAAAAAATTGTTTTCTTATCGGTCACCACGCTCAAAAAGTGTAACTTGAATAAATATCAAAGAAAAAAAGAAATACTGCATGAATAAAATAAATAAATAATAACAATTGCATAAGTTGATACAAAGTGCTATGCAATAGCTTTACCGCGGCAGTCCCCGAGTGCCACACGTCGATTTTTTTTCTATTAATTTGAAAACAATATACCTATTTCTTTTTTTGTAATGATGGTGGAAAACAAGCATGTAGTTCACATTGATGTTATGTATCAACTGTAGCCCATAGACAGACAAAGACCAGAGGTCAAAATACAGATGCGTTGCCACCCCTGAAAGCTTAGTTATTTTTTCTCCGTAATAGTATACAATACCATCTACCAGAACACGACAGTGCTGAACACTACCATTTGGCGGTATTTAGATTAGGTAATGCGGTGGTGCCTACGCCCTCGAGCTCCTACACTGGATCTCTACCGCCAGTCAAGTGACTCAACAAATATACAACTAAAATGTGCAGCCTCATAAACAGTACATAAAATAACCGTCGCTAATCCGTGCTAAGCACAGAACAGCGGGGTCGCAAATAAACCAAACTGTTTACAATGTTAGTACAACAGGCGTGAGTGTTGAAATTTCGCTGTGCGGTGTAAAGCTTAACACAAACTGCTATCACCAGAATGTACTTAAAATGCAAATCACGTAAAAGTTCGGCACGTGCACCGCACTGCAGTCTCGTTATTCAGAATATTTTAAAGGCCGATGATTTATAACATACATTGTACAAAAATCCTTTAGGTTTATTTTGAATATAGTTCGGATACTAGGTATCTTTTAAATTACCTAGGTTACGTTTCATCTCAATTCATTGTGTATTTTTAGTGGTGCTAAAACAGAAGGGACTCAAGAGCGTGGTCACCTTAGAATAGATACTCTCTCTCTCTACCGCTAAATATATGAAAGCTAATTAAAGTAGAACTCTAACTTACGAAATTTTGAAAAAATAACGAATGTAATAGCTTCTTACCTACCGATTACAAGAGAACAGTGTTTATAATAGTATAGTTTAAAATATGTTTGTTTGTTAAATATATATAATTATGTTGTTGAATATATGACAATTCTCTATATGTAGTTTGATTACAATGTAACCTTCTAAGCGTGAGTCCAACTCGTGCTTTAGTAAAATTTACTACATAAAAATGTTATGAATCTTTTAATCTCAAAATTCACATAAATTTCACAGCAACGTACTCCACGTTACAAACTCATTACAAGAGTCGACTAATATTTTTTGAAGCAATAAAAAACTAGATCAAAAAATAAAACCAGACTATGTAGGTATCCATGAATAAGTAACGTCCATTAACAAAGATTTATCGACCGCATAATTTTCTTACAACAGAAGAGATTTATAACTACAATCTAATTTTAATTCACAAGGAAAATCGGAATGAAATCTCAGATTACTTATAATACAAGTCTAGATGGGTTGAGAATGGAAAGAGACGTGCCCCGAGGGAATGTGCTAAACGGGCGATGTTCAAGACGTTATTGAAAACCCACGTCATTATAAGTTATTTAAGTATGGAACAAAAACGTTGCTTTTTAAATGTATATATATTTTTTCAAATTAAACCTTTTTTTGTTTGTAATGTGAGTTTTCTTTTTACTATGAGTGCGTCTACTACAAGAAGTCATCTCGTGGAACGATGACAATGATTTATGAAAATATCGTCGAATCGCCCTATAAACAACTTCCCAAAATTAATCGTTGGGCTGCGACCTCGCCTGTACATACTGATTACATACTGATTTTTTTTCGTCGAAGTATCATTATATATAAATAACACTACCCGACCGCGCCCGTAGTGCTTAACCGAGTAGATCGCTTACGATCTACACCAGCCGCTGGGCCATGCACGTTTCCATGGGTATGTGAGTGCATGTTGATTATTGCAGTATGATCGCTGGGGAAGGCTTTAGAGAATAACATTGCTCCATAATATGAGGTTGATCTATCATCGATTTACTATACTTTTATTATTGGGTGATTACCCGTGCACCCACTGCATCAAGGTTGGAATTAAATATCGATAAACGTTGCCGATAATGTACTAAATAAATACTCTATAAAAGATATTTCAATGTATGTATGCCAACGCTGTATTTGATTTTGCTGTAATATTTTCCACTTACAGCAAATAGTCAATATGTATTTATCCTGATACATTTTAGGAGAATACTTTATATTGCAAAACGGGCTGTTAGGTACTGGTACCTGGACGTATTTTTTTATGTTATTACGATGGCAAACAACTCCTGAGGCCTAAATAGTTTTACCTCTTGATATTTGTTACGGGGCCTTACATAACCTACCATGTTACCGGAACACGAAAGCGCTGAACACTACCATTTGGCGGCAGATAGATTAGCACTCTCGAACTTCGACACTTAAGTGTCGAACCACCAGTAAAAATGCCATGTGTGCCTATCTGTGGGCTTGATCGTAATACACAAGTGGAAGTTAAATACGCAGTTACACAAGCTTCTGTTAAAAATAGTCGATATTGTTAATCCACCCTAAATCCGGATAATAATAAACATGGCCACTGACATACATAAATAACGCAAGCCATTCATCATGTCGTCGAAAAATCGAAAATGGTTTATTGCGTTGTGATGAAAAACTCGTGACTCGTGGAGTTGCAAAAAACCAAACTCAAAAAGCACCGTACTCAACCTCTTCAGTAAAATAAAAAGTGTGAAAATAAAATATGTTACGTACGGACCTATAATTGCCGACTTTGGAAGTGGCAATGCATTTACATTTAAATTTCTGTAATAGTTTATAGGCCACAGTTTATAAAAAAGGTGCCTACTTAGTATGGTATAGTATAAACTCAAGTAAATAAATGACTATTGAATGAATCTTACAGATTTGAACATTATGATGCGGATCCCATTATAAATAAGTTAGCTTTACGATAGTGATACGAGAAGATAGTAGTCAGTATTAAAAGAGATATCAGTTCATAGAGCACAAAGGTTCTTTTTGCAAGACATTGCAGCTTTTACTTCAAGCAAATATTAATACGTATTGTGCTGAGACGTGATGAATATGGAACAAGCGACATTATCGTATGTTGAAAGATACTTTATTAAACCGCTATAATTTCGTAGTACAGGTGCTTTGGCAATTACTTTGTCCATTTAAGCTATTAGTGCTGTTCGCTCTGCGCAACATAAATCATAATTCGATTTTCAAGTCGATCTCAGAAACGTGACTGCAAAAAAGTTCTTGATTTGCTTATTTAGTTAGTAAATACTTTAATTCATAAATATTTAAATTTTTGATAGGGTATAAATTACCGTATAAATATTATAAATGCCAAAATTTGTATGTTTGCTTGTGTGCAAAAACCGCTGAACCGATTTTCATGAAATTTGGCTCACACATAGAGGGTAACTTAAATTAACACATAGGATAGTTTTTGTCCCGAAAAAAAAGTAAAGTATGGCCTTGTAATTTCCGACACGGAGGCATAACACCAATTCGGGAGTCACATTGAGTGTAAGACCAAGTTGGCATCCAAAAAGTTGGGGGTGCTTAACAAAGCGAGGCAGTATTTCACATCGGGGCAGCTACTACAGCTTTATAAGTCCCAAGTGCGGCCCTATCTGGAATACTGCTCTCATCTGTGTTCGGGAGCCCCCAAATACCAGCTTGGTCCACTTGACTCCCTACAAAAACGCGCCGTTCGTATTGTTAACGATCCAGGACTTACTGACAGGCTCGAACATCTGAACCTGCGTAGAGACATTGGGATTCTGTGCGTATTGTACCGTCGCTACAATGGTGAGTGCTCTGCTGAACTGTTTGACATGGTTCCACCATCTCTTTTCCTACACCGTACTACCCACCGAAGAGAGAAGTTCCACCCACACCGATTGGACACCTGGCAGTGTTCAACGGTGCGGTTTTCACGTTCGTTCCTGCCCAGAACGTGTAAATTGTGGAACGAGCTTCCGTCTGAGGTGTTCCCCAGGTGCTACAATATGGGGTTCTTCAAAAATGGCGTCAAAAGAGTCCTTCAGGGCTGGCAGCGCGTTGGCAACTCCCCTGGTGTTGCAAATGTTCATAGGCGACGGTGACCACTTTCCATCAGGTGGCCCGTTTGCTTGTCTGTCAACCTTGAGACATAAAAAAAAAATAGGCTTCAGGAGTGGTAACGCATCTGCATTTTGACCTTGGTCTTTGTGTGGGTGTCTATAGACTGAAGTCATCAGTTAACATCAATGTGAACTGCATTCTTGTTTGCCACTCGCATAACATAAAAAATGAACTAGCAAATTGCACCTACTTTTCGATCGATCCTGTAAGTTTTCGAGCAAAATTGTTACTATTTTACTAAGTTATCATTTATTAAGGTTATTATCAGTAGATACTGATGAATGATATTTTTTAATTGGTTGTGTATATTGTTTTTGAGTCCATTTGTTAAAAGCATACAAATGTGCGTGGTTTTTCTCTTTATAATGTTAGTAGATCTGTACAGAACCTTACAGTATCACTTTTTAAGTACCTATACACTTTTAGAGGTTACTTACTACAACTGAAACCATCACCGGAATAACATCTCACTAACCTATCGAATTGAATGTAGAAAATAAAAAGGAATCATTTGTCTTCGAGCGGGGCTCGAACTAGCAACCTCCAGATAAATGAAAGCGCTTTACCAACTAAGCTACCAAGATTGACTTGCCGGTTTTTTTCCTCAACTTTTTATTCCCAAGCTTTGCTTATATTGTGAGAAAAAGAAACCCACCACGTACCTGCACTTTATAAGTTCATAGCTCATCAACTTGTCACTTAGTTGTGACAGTTTTCTTTGAATTTCATAACATACTTACTACCATACCTTTTATCAAACGTCAAAGCTTTACTATTTAGATTGTATTTACACTTTGTCGGCCTAACTTATATATAATATCCATAACAAATGACAGTGTTTCTGTACTAAGAGTCTCTGAGCAAAGCTGCGACAGACCGACGGACATTTCCGACGGACATTTCCGACAAAGTTTCCTTGTATGCTAAGGAACCTTTAAAAGCTAAAACTATTTCTATTTTATTCATCCCTGAAATAATTTTGCATCCAACCACAATGTTTATTTTAAAATCATACCGTGAGTTTAGTTTCACCGAAACCGTGCGGTTGCAATATACAACAACTTTACGAAATTGAAACACAGCGGTGAAACGATTATACTGTAGAAGCATGAATGTCGACCTTAATTCAATCACAACCCTCACAATTTGGGATTGAATAGAGTCTAAACAAACATGATTATCGACCGTATAACCAATTGTTTACTATCCGTAAACACTGTTTAATTTGTTCCAAAACTATTTAGTCCAAACTTTTAGATAACTGCTTTTGGATTGAAAATATTTAGTAACTGACAAAAGCAATATATCCTTAGTAATGGATAACGGCAATAGACAATAATAATAGTTATAGGATCAGATATGAGAAGGTACAGCGTGACATGTGCATAATTTATCAAAGAAAGGGTCGCGGGTATCATATTGTTTATATACGAAGGACATCCGACAACCTTCTGTCGACATGTAGTTTAGTGAGGAAATCAAGCCCCATATGTGTGTGTGTGTGAGGACCTTCATTAACCCGGTTGACATTTAACTTATTGCATTACGTGGTGACATGTACAGGGAATCCGATAATTTATCACCTGGAAGGCCAACACAGCTTTCGAAGGAAAACCAACGAGGAAATCGTGTTGTAAACTGTAACAAAAAATAAACTTCATGGACGCCTGAACAAAACTGAAAAACAAGTATAATATAATACTTAATGGTTGGACAGAGTGAGGAGATAAGTAAAATCATAAAGAATAAGAACTTCATCTTGTAATTGAGATTGTAATGAGTTAGGTATTTAACAAGAAAGAGCGCATCTCGCCATCAAACTTTTATTAAGTTTGGCGAGTTCTATGTAGGTAATAGATAAAAATTGTATTAGGAAAGAACTTCAATAAAAATAAATGTTGCTAAAATTGCACGATCATAATACGCATTTAATCCATTGATCGACACAAGCTACAGTTTGTGTGCATTAATATAGCTACACTAGTTTTAACATCAGACCCTTAAAATCCACTTGATATAGTTTTCAAGCCATCGATCGAAATTATTGAATATTAACTGACTTTAAAATATTCACTCTTTAACAGAACTCTTCGTACCTACCAAATAGATGTAAGCCCTTCCAATAATGTGTTACTTATTGTTCAACTAGTTGTTTTTTTTCACCCGTGAATTGCTATTACAAATTGAAAACGTAAGTTGCTTGTTAAAAATTAAGCTACACTCTCTATTTAGCACATTGTGAGCTTGAAGTCACAAATAAAACCCTTCAAACTAGTGAAGAGTACGACAAAGGTAGGTAGGTATATAATAATAATATAATTAACATCGTTAATAACTTCACATTACTCGGGCTATAGATCGGGATATAGAATACGCATATCAATTGGAAATCTCATTTATACAAAATTTAAAACAAAATTTCTAGATTTACTTACGCTCTTCGAGAATTTAAAAAAAAACCATAGACGTTCAAACTGCTTTAACTACATACTATGCCTACGCACACTCGTGGCTAAGTTATGGTGTAATCTTATGGGGCAATAGTACAGATGTACCCACACTATTCACTATACAGAAAAACTTATTAGAATAATAGTCAATATCAAACAAACTGACAGTTATCGACCTCACTTTCAACGATTAAAAATCCTAATCTACCCTGCATCTACATTCTTGAAATTTGTAAATTTGTCCGAAATCATCCAAATTTGTACGAAAAACGAGGCGACATATCCATCAAGAATTTAAGACACAAAAATAAACTAAGGCTACCCCCATCTCGACTAAAACTCCACTCTTCCGGCACTTATCCAACGTCCATTAAAATATGCAACCATCTACCTGAAAAACTAAAAAACTTAGATAATGATAAAACATTTTTGACCAAATTAAAGAAAATTTTATTAAATAAAACCTATTACAGCATTAATGAATTATTTCAAGAAAAAGGTATAAGTGTAGAGTAAAATTAAATTAAAATATTAATAAATTATGGTAATAATATCTTAGGTATCTAAATTAAATGTGTTTCAACATGCGCTTTAGAAAAATCTACAGCATAGCTTTAAAAATAAGAAAGCGAGAAACGCGCGTATTAGAATGATATCCTACATTAGCGAGAGCGACTCGCTTTTATTCAATATAATATATCGTATGTAGTTTATGAATATCGCGATTTTTTTCAGCATATCGTGTCCTTTCTCTACCTTTAACGAGGAATCTAGTTTTTTTCTCAGTTGCCTTAGAAACCAACCCGAAATTACTGAAAAGTGAAATACTTATCTAGTAGGTAGTAGAGTGTTCCCAATGTACCTAGTACAACTGTCTTTAGTAATTTTCCATTTCACGGATGTCACAAGATCTAGTCTAGCGCACGGGAATTCATTTCGACATAGCTTTTGACAATCGGGCTCTGCTCGCGATAAGGCAATTCCACGCATCAATGGTCTTTGCTTTGACACAGCTCTGCTGCTGAATAACTGTTTCAGCTTTGTATGTCTTTAAACCTTAGGTCTTTGATTACTATAACAACTGTTCTTTTCACATTTTTCCAGTTCTCAAAACAAAAAAATTAAATTATAAATTAGAAAAAATAAGTATATCATTAATGAATTTGTACACGAACAAGGCAAGATTTAGAAAGAAATGTATTCAACGTATAATGTAATTTAATTTCTACCACAGAGGCTGAACAACTTACTGCTAATTTCACAAAAATTCACAGCTATTCACCAGTTGGATTATTCGAGCCACATGCACCTTAGAGGATTATTATCATACTGTGTTAAAAGCGAGTGAGCCGATATTCTCTAGACCAGTGATTCCCAAAGTGGTCCATATAGACCCCCTGGGGTCTAAGGGAGACTCGATGGGGTCTACGTATATGCGTAAATAAAAATGGGATATACGGGAAAGCGATATAAATGTTAGCAAGGGGGTCCACCGAAACCAGAAAAAAATTGAAAGGGGTCTAGAAGAAAAATAGTTTGGGAACCTCTGCTCTAGACCATAGAAATATGAAGAATATTGTTATTTTGGTTTCTGTGCACCATACATATTTCCGATCTCTTAAAACAATATAATATCACTTACATTTTCCGCAAACAATACTACGAGTACATATAGGTACCTACTACTAGGTACTACTTAAATCTAGAGTTACTCCAGCCGCTTGACACTTTAAAGTTACTTTGATATGTAAGTATATTATGTACGTATACACCGCCTATGTAGTCTCGAATGAGAATCTATGTACACTTATAAATCAATACATAGCTTCAGGGCATTCTACTATCGGCCGGTACAGACGGCGAGCTAGACCTCTCTAAATTAAATTATCTGTTGCCGAGTTCATTTATAGTCCTCAAGTGCCCATAGGCTCCCATAATCTATCTTTGAACAATTATTTCAAATTTCATTCTCTGTACAGAAAAGGCCGTAGTGTAGTTATTTGCTAGCAATAAAAAAAATAGTAAAAACTACAATAATAAGGGACTGCCATTTTTTTAATGAAATTATACAGACTAACTAGCATGCAATTCACTTATACGTTAAGTACCTACTGCAGTATTCATACTGCAGCCTACATACATCTAAAAAAAAGGTCCAAATCCATATGCTATGTCACTCCTGAGGCCTAAATTACTTGGGAGCCATACTTTACCGTCTAACTGGAACACAATAGTGCTGAACTACCGCTTGGCAGCAGAAGAAAGCCCTCGAGCGCCAACATTGGAACTCTACCACCGGCAAAGAAGTTGTCATCTTTACGATTCACTGCTTCTGCCTGCTGTGCCCATTTATTTAATCACATTTTAATTAATTTATCTTTATCGCCATGAATAGTGCAAAAGTTAAGTTGTGATGATATACTAAAACAATTAACTTCAGAGTCAGCGTTGCGATAATGGTCTGGCGTTGTAGTAGTAGCTACTAGTTTTTTTGGAATTAACAAAATGTGAACATTTAAACTACAACCGAAAAAATATGTGGTAATACAGAATTGGAGCATTCAGAGTTAGCATAGTTTTAATCTGTATTAATAAAAATGAATCACCTAAATATTTGTAAGCACATAAGTTCCAAACGACTTAACGTTATTGCCAGCAAACATGATAATTAAAAACAATATAGCATATGTTATGGCGGTATAAAGGTCGCTGGGTCAGCTAGTAGCAAGTTAAAGTATGATACCTGTGGGATGGTATGTTATTGTGGATACAGGACTATGGTATATTATTCCTAACTCTAACGGTATGACTTATGGAAATTACTTGTGCACCCCACGCAGCGCTTCGGTTGAATTGAATAAGACACCTACATTGTTGGTACAAAGTTCATTGCTAAAAGTTTATTGTAGGTAGGTAGTGTATTTGAGACCGAATCACAGCTAACATGGCAAATTAAAATAAAAATACGATCTTGATCGTATCAAGTTAAATATTTATTATACAGCAGAGTTAAAAAACGTTCAAAAAACTATGTTGCGTACTAAAATTATTTTAGCTATTTGTGGATTTATCTTGAAAATATTTTGAGTTGAAATAAAATATTATAGAATTAACTAGGTATTATAGAAGCGCGAGGCAAAAAGTATGCAATTCACATGGACGTTAAGCACGAAGACTGCAGCCTAAAGCTCTACCTAGACATCTTCGCAAAAAACAGAGATTTTCTCGCCGATTGCCTACCGCCTAATGCCGCCTACATTAAGGCTGAAAATCATTTGTCCACGAACCAAATCCTTTGCTGTGCCATGCCGTGCCACGCTGTTAATGGGCCTTTCAAACATTTTGCGTCTGTGATAGATTTTCTGGGGCATACTATAGATATTACATTACTACCTAACCGTTCGAAACACGATAGTGATGAATACTACTCGTAGATACTATTAGCGGCGTAGGATAGATTAGGTAATGCGGAGGTGCTTACATCCTCGAGCTTCAACACTAGAGCTCTACCAACAGTAAATAATCGTTAAGCTTCATAAAAATAAAACATTTATTCAACAGTTCTAATTTTTATCGATTTACAGACTTTAAGTGTTATGCCTCTTTGCCGGAAATTATGGGGCCATACAATACCACCTGACCGGAACACGATAGTGCTGAACACTATCATTTAGCGGTAAGTATATTAGGTAATGCGGTGGTGCCTACGCCTGCGAGCTGGAGTAGGAGTTTTTTAAGTAGTGGATCCTATAGATCTTATTGATTCAATTTCTCTGACAGATCCATTTTTGGATTTTGATTTCACTCAACCCGAATGTATTTTTGATGCTAATTTACAGTGCTCAACAATAAATATTGCACATGGAGCCTATGCAGGAGACTTCGGCTTATTTCGGGTCTGTAGAGCGTTATCTCTTTCGCACTGTACCTATTTGACGTTTGTCGACCATTTTGATCAAGTTTTGACCACAGGACACACAAGACTGTCAGTGCTTACGTAGGCAGTGTGCAGCAAGGATAACGCTCTACGAAGTCGAAACAAGCCGATCGTCTTTTTCGCAGGCTCGATGTGCAATATTAATTGTTGAGTACTGTACTTACTTATGTGTTAAGCCTAACAAAATCCGAACTACATGTTTAGTGATTATCGGGATTGTAAAACGCCAATCAACCTCAGTGTTCATTTTAAAAAGACCTATGCTGTGAACTTGTTGTATTCATTTGGTACATTGGCAATGTGGACGTGGGTTCAATCTAAAATGGCTACTCTCGCCCACCTGACATTTGCGGCTCAATGAGTACCTATGTATCGGACGTAGTGAAATCAATCAGACTGGTAACATTTTGTGACTTTGCTTCTGAATATACACTTTAACCTGCAAAGGTCACCTTATTTGTATAAAAATAAATTCCTATTTAGCTATACATTACACATGTAAATGTAAAAAAGTACCGACTTCAAAATCCAGAATAAAAATTGCTGACTGATTATTTAAAACATTTGCTGGCCTTAAATTGTTAGCCAACTAGCTTTTTAGCGCTAATTACCTAGGTTCATTTCTTTGCTCACAGACACGAATACTTTATATAGGTATTGTCTGTTTATTTTATTTCAATAACATCCTTTACAGCTAGAGTTATAAAGATTGTACTTGTATGTACCTACTGGATATTGCTCGTTATTTCGTACCTACTTGTCAACTTTGTTTTCAGACAGCTCCGGCGTCGCGACAACGCTAAAGTTGCAAAATAATACTTATACGTGCTCAACAATAAATAATGCACATTGAGCTTAGGAAGGAGACTTCGGCTTATTTCGGGTCTGTAGTGCGTTTCTTTTCTTTTTTTTTCTTTCGCACCGTACCTATTTGACGTTTTTCGACCATTCTGATCAAGTTTTGACCAATGCCAGACTGTCAGTGCTTACGTAGGCAGTGTGCAGCATAGATATATCGTAGGCTCGATTTGCAATATTAATAGTTGAGTAGATACTATACCTATTTTATATTTCTAGTGGCTTTCCCATTGACCTTAATTCAACAGGCCTTAAACTCGTACATTGCTTAACTTTGCATGTGAGTGAACCTCTTGTACCTATAATAAATTATGATTACTCCGATTACTCTGTTATACCTAGATATATTCTAAACATAATCTACCGCGTGAAACTATTTCACCAAAGTCAATGCGATTAATTAACCTTGGTATAGGTAGGTACTTACACGACGATTTTTAATGATATCAAATTAAAAGTAGTGACGCGTGGTCCCCATGGGTTGAAAACTCTAATTTAATAACAAAACCGGACAAGTGCGTGTTCGACTCGCGTGGTGAGGGTTCCGTAACTTAAATAAATATTTTCGAAAATATTACACATTTAAAATGCAGGGACATAGCGGTTACGGTGGTACCGGCAGGAGGCAATTCTTAATATTATTAAGAATTTTCGATTTAATTTGAATACTCAAACTTCTTATAGGTTTCCAGTAATCTTTAGGCAAAAAACTATTTTCCACATTTTTTTCAAAATTTTAAGTGCAGTAGTTTCGCAGATGGGGGTGGGGAATGGTCAATTTTCGTCGTTTTTCTTAAATAACTTCAAATTTGTTTATGAACAAATTATTAAAAAAAATATATCTGAGATGCTGACAACAATTTCTTTCATCTGATATGTCATACGACACAGTTTACGATTTATTTTTTTTAATTTTCTGATTTTCCCCCGATTATGGCCCCTGTTGTATTTACCTACTAATTTGGAGATAATAAATAAATAAATAAATAAATACGCATACACTCACAGCCCCACAGTAGGTATAAACCTGTGTCGTGGATGCCGTTATATACAAACAACACATACACAAACACCCAGACCCGAAACAAATATCTGTAGGCCATACAAATATTTGTCCCAGTGCGGGGATCGAACCCGCGACCCTTCGGGTCATCAAAATAATAATAATTATTATTATTATTATGTTAATTGGTTTAAAGCCTTAATCAAACAACTTTTTTATGTTGTACCTAATGGTAGCCTAAATGTGTTGCAAAATTATCCTTCAAGGGTATGTACCACGTTGTTTAGCCTAATAGTCGTTAGTAATTTCAGTGATTAGAATCGTGTCCGTACATAAATTATATTTTAGGACAGACATACTTAGTGAATTTAAAACCCCTCTATTTAATTGTGTTAGTTAAATAAAGAAGGTAATTTTGAGCATTATTTCTGTTAATTGTATCTATATTGTAGTCAATTCTTACCACATACCTACCAAACATGAGCGATAAAGAGGAGAAGGATTTAATTAAAAAGCGCTCCAGCTACAAGGGCCGCCTCACAGCATTTTCTAATATTTTGAACAACTTGGAGGATAACAGAGATGAGTTGAGCCCGCTTCAGGTAAGAGAGCTGCAGTTGCGAATTGGTAAGATTGAAGCTTTATATTCACAATATGACGAGGTACAATTGAAACTTGAATGGACTTGCAGATCGCTGAACGTAATGAGTTTGAGACAACGTATTATCAGATTTTACCTAGAGCTCATGAATTTCTTCAAACTTGTAACCAAATTAAAGAGACTAATGTTACAAATAGTGATACTAGTCCATCAAAACAGAAGCTTGTTAAGTTACCTATTATTAATTTGCCTAAGTATGGAGGGTCTTACGACAACTGGTTAGAGTTTAAAGACACATTTTCGAGTTTGATATATAATAATGAGGAGATAGATGATATAAGCAAATTTCATTACTTGCGCGCCTCACTTGAAGGCACCGCTGCTGCTGTTATTCAGTCAATTGAGTGCTCTGCTATGAACTATTCTACAGCTTGGACATTGTTATGTGAGCGTTTCGATAATAACCGCTTACTAGTACAGAATCATATTAACGCCTTACTTAACTTAGATTCTATTAAATCATAATCATCTCTAAGCCTGAAAGGAATGGTTGATCAAATTAATAAAAATTTGCGTGCTTTAGAAACCTTAGGTGAGCCTGTTTCGTTTTGGGATACGCTTCTTATTAATATCATTACTCGAGCGCTTGATCAGAAATCGTTTCGTGAATGGGAAGAGTGTAAAGGTAAATGTGATAAAAATCAGCGAATAACATTAAATTACTTTCTCGAATTTATTAAAAATAGAGCTGATTTATTGGAGACTCTAGAAGTATCCCGTGGCAATAAATGTAATCAAAATGATAATAGTAACACAAAGCTGAAGGCCATGGTGTCAGTGTCGTGTCCTCAATCGCAATATGATGTTAGCAATCAGCAAGTATTTAAACCTTGCCCGCGATGCAATGGCGCACACCAGCTTTACAATTGTTCACAATTTTTTAGCCTTAATAATAAACTACGTATGGAATTATTGCCACACTATAGAGTTTGTTTTAATTGTTTTCGCTCTGGACACTATGCTAACCAGTGTAAGAAAAATGGCTGTAAAATTTGCAAACGTAAGCACAATACTTTAATTCATATTGCAGAGTTTAGAAAACCGACATCTCAGTCAGCAACGGCAGATGGTGGTAGCAAGGACTTACCTGCTTCACCCACCTCGAGCGCAACTAACAAAGACCTGACGCTGACCACATGTATGAATACGCCTCTGGAGTGTGACCAGGACATATTACTTTCAACTGCCTTAGTCAAAGTACTAGACAGACATGGTCAAGCATATAATGTTCGCGCATTACTGGTTTAGGAGAAAATAGACCGATACTTTTTGAAACTAGGTTAGGTTGGTTAGTTTCAGGTCCTGTAGGTAGTGGCCTCCTTTAGTTTATAACTTTACGAAGGTTGAATTGAGTCAAGATGATTTTCTTAATAGCGGTCAGAGTAATTTATCTCACTTTTGGGAAGTCGAAGCAGTAGATAGATAATCATCATCATTATCTACTGAAGAACAACTTTGTGAACAATACTTTATTCAGAACACAACTCGTTTAAAAAACGGTCGGTTTTGTGTTCGTATACTACTGAAGCAATCACCGGAAGTGCTCGGTGACTCATTAGCGCGAGCTAAACAGTGTCTTACTTCATTAGAACGTAAATTTAAATATTAACCTGAATTTCATAAACGATATGTCGAATTTATGACAGAATACATTAATTTGGGTCATATTATTATGTCGAGGTGTATGGTCGACCCTAAATCAATTTCATATTTTATACCACATCATGGTGTTCTTCGTGAAAGCAGTATAACAACTAAATTGCGCGTGGTGTTTAATGTTAGTCAACCTAGTATATCACAAGTTTCATATAATCAAATTCAGTTGGTATTGCCAACAGTACAAAGATGAACTGTTATCTCTTCCAGAACTGCGTACTGAGATTTCTTTACACCTCACTTTACCGAACGTGAATGATTTTATTCAATTTGATAGTTTTTCAAATTTAACTAGATTAAAGCGTGCTGTAGCTAACATGCTACGTTTTATTAGTAATTGTAAAAAAACAGCCGATTCAGCATGATTTCATAACTTGTAATGAGTTACACAATGCATTAATTTTAATTATCAAACTTAGTCAAAAATAATGTTTTCCTGAGTATGAGATGTTAATCAAGAATGTTAAGAAAGATCAGCCTATTCCAAGGCGAAACAGGCTGTGTAAATTTAGTATATTTCTAGACGACAACAAAATGACAACAAAATGACAAAAACATAACACTGTAAAGTCCGCGAGTAATTTTCAGTTAATGATTCAATATGTATACAACATATTCCTAGCGTAGATGTTTTTGTGTTATTTATGCCGTAGATAGGCTTATCAACATCAATAAATGGTAAATTTAACAAGCGACTCAGTTTCTCGGACATGATGCAAGTCGAGCTTGCACAGTCCAGTAATACGCGAACATTATATGCTTGACCATGTCTGTCTAGTACTTTGACTAAGGCAGTTGAAAGTAATACGTCCTGGTCGCACTCCAGAGGCGTATTCATACATGTGGTCAGCGTCACGTCTTTGTGAGTTGCGCTCGAGGAGGGTGAAGCAGGTAAGTCCTTGCTACCGCTAACACCATCTGCCGTTGCTGACTGAGATGTCGGTTTTCTAAACTCTGCAATATGAATAAAAGTATTGTGCTTACGTTTGCAAATTGT
The DNA here is from genome assembly GCA_036365455.1 of Macrosoma leucophasiata. Taxonomy (NCBI): domain Eukaryota; kingdom Metazoa; phylum Arthropoda; class Insecta; order Lepidoptera; family Hedylidae; genus Macrosoma; species Macrosoma leucophasiata. Next base: position 10,688,189 of record JAWQUS010000003.1, on the reverse strand, counting down.
ACAGCCATTTTTCTTACACTGGTTAGTATAGTGTCCAGAGCGAAAACAATTAAAACAAACTCTATAGTGTGGCAATAATTCCATACGTAGTTCATTATTAAGGCTAAGAAATTGTGAACAATTGTAAAGCTGGTGTGCGCCATTGCATCGCGGGCATGGTTTAAATACTTGCTGATTGCTAACTTCGTATTGTGAACGAGGACGAGACACTGATACCATGGCCTTCAGCTTTGTGTTACTATTAGTATTTTGATAACATTTATTGCCACGGGATATTTCTAGAGTCTCCAATAAATCAGCTCGATTTTTAATAAATTCGAGAAAGTAATTTAATGTTATTCGCTGATTTTTATCACATTTACCTTTACACTCTTCCCATTCACGAAACGATTTCTGATCAAGCGCTCGAGTAATGATATTAATAAGAAGCCTATCCCAATACGAAACAGGCTCATCTAACGTTTCTAACGCACGCAAATTTTTATTAATTTGATCAATCATTCGTTTCAGGCTTAGAGATGATTCTGATTTAATAGAATCTATATTAAGTAAGGCGCTAACATGATTCTGAACTAGTAAGCGGTTATTATCAAAACGCTCAAATAACAATGTCCAAGCTGTAGAATAGTTCATAGCAGAGCACTGAATTGACTGAATAACGGCAGCAGCGGTGCCTTCAAGTGAGGCGCGCAAGTAATGAAATTTGCTTATATCATCTACTCGTATCTCCTCATTAAAATGTATCAAACCCGTACATGTATCTTTAAACTCTAACCAGTTGTCGTAAGACCCTCCATACTTAGGCAAATTAATAATAGGTAACTTAACAAGCTTCTGTTTTGATGGACTAGTATCACTATTTGTTACATTAGTCTCTTTAATTTGGTTACAAGTTTGAAGAAATTCATGAGCTCTAGATAAAATCTGAAAATACGTTGTCTCAAACTCATTACGTTCAGCGATCTGCAAGTCCATATCACTGACCATACATTCAAGTTTCATTTGTACCTCGTCATATTGTGAATATAAAGCTTCAATCTTACCGATTCGCAACTGCAGCTCTTTTACCTGAAGCGGACTCAACTCATCTCCGTTATCCTCCAAGTTGTTCAAATTATTAGAAAATGCTGTGAGGCGGCCCTTGTAGCTGGAGCGCTTTTTAATTAAATCCTTCTCCTCTTTATCGCTCATGTTCGGTAGGTATGCGGTAAGAGTTGACTACAATATAGATACAATTAACAGAAATAATGCTCAAAATTACCTTCTATATTTAACTAACACAATTAAATAGAGGGGTTTTAAAATGATCAATTATGTATTTAAAAACATTAATTGTGACAACCAAAGAGTATACCAAAATACAAATACTCGTGACAGTTAAAATCGTTTTTTAAAATCATAAACTTTGACTTGAATGACAATACTGTTATGAGAAGTTTTCAATGACAAATTATTAATTGTTACTGACAATGAAACCAAGGAAACGACATTAAATGTTCTGCGGTATATAAATAATCCCTTTAAAGGGTGCAAAACTATGCTTCTGCCTGGCAAATTACAACAAAATGTAATCGAATTTGTTCAGTAACACATTGAAATTAATTACAAGTAAAAAAAAAAACTTTAAGCACTTACCTTTTCAACCATGAATTAACTTTAATACTATATACCTGTACTGGGTTCTGGGTGGAAAAATATTTAAAATCGCTGAAATACTGATTACAAAACCACGTTATCACTTGTCCGAAGTACCAAGTCGTGACGTATTTCGATTCCGATATTAGGTAATTTTCACTCCAATCCTCCTTATTTCGCCGATAACTCCAAATAATCTTATCCGGCTAGATGGACCATGTAAAGAATGATGCACAGGTAATAGTTGAAATGAAAAGAATTAGTGGTTTTAGAAATGATAAATCTCATGAGGGGTGGAAATGACAATCATCTCTTTAAAGGTGAGAATAAACTTATAATAAATTATTCCATTTAGTCAATTGGTTTTAATTATTAAGGGTTAAGTTTTTGGCCCATGAAACCGATGGTGAACCTGAACTGAACCGAACCAATTCCGAGGTAAGTACTAGGAAAGATAAAACATTTTACACCGTTATCTCTCATAGCCCCCGACCCGAGAATCGAACCCACGATACCCAGCGTAGTATTCGTGGCCTACTACCACTACGTTACTGTGGGAGTTGGGTTATACGTATAACATATATAATTTAATTACTCCTTAATTGAAAGCATGCTCTCTTACTTAAAAAGTGAGTCCTAAGTGGTTCTGCTTCTTTAACCGGAAAAAGGAAAGTGCCGAACACAATCATTTGATGGAAGATAAATTAGGCGATGGGGTGGTGCCTAAATTTCCACCTCAAACACCAGCGAAATGTTCCAAAAATGTTATTTAATATTCAATGATTGTTGTTTTACGTGTAAAAGTAGTAGTTTTATTATTTACAATGTTAACATTATCAGTTAAAAATAAGCAGTTATGTGATTTGATACATGTGTATACGATCTTACTAGAACCGATGATTTCAAAAATCTCTACCATACGTAATCTCCGATCTGAATATGACAATCCTATACAAAAAAGGGCGACTACAGTTTACGGTTTGTCTGAGATCATTTCCGTTGCTTCCAAATTTAAGCCAGGTTAGTCCGGTATGTAAATCGGTTCCTTAATGGAATGGTAAACGTTTTCCCGCCAAAGGAAGTATCTTTAACCAGAAAATTGTCAGGCTTATCCTAACTCAAGACCATTGTAGCCATTACTTTAAGTCGATAGTCTTTTATTCACTACCCACGCACGCGTTTATTCTATTACAGCGTGATACGAAATATCTAAATATCTTTTTAAGGCAAATAAGGTTAAACATTTGGCCATTGGACTAGCTAGTAAAATGCTGTGGTTGACCTACTGTCAGAATCTATTTCAGTCCTAAGCCCTATATTGCCTTACCCGGCACCGATGCTTAGCACTACGATAAACAATGACCTTAAATCATAAGAGGCTACCATATCATAACCATACTATATCACAAGTCCGCGAGTGTTTCTCAGAGATAAATTTAAGGAAATAAATATATTGACTGTACTGTATGTACGTAAAAATATTAGCGAATTTCCTAGTAGAGCTAATGATTATATGAATACTAGGAACAAACACAAGTTGTCTGTGCACACAACACGACTGCATAGGGTGAGTAATTCTTTTAGAGGTCAATGTATACGCTTCTTTAACAAAATACCTGAAGATGTTCAAAGTCTTTCGATTAATAAATTTAAGAAAGTTATCAAAAAACGCTTATACATGTGCAACTATTATAAAACATGTGATTATCTTAATGACACTACACCATGGGATTGAAGCGATCGCTCCCAGGCTATTTCGAAAACCTGTACTTTGGATTTACAGACTGTATTAGATTTAAGTTTTTATTCAAAAGAGCTGTACTGAGTTTCTTCAGTGGCGGGGTTCTTCTCAGTATTGACTGCCCTTGGAATTCTGCCAAGTGAATAACCTTTATTATGACAATCAAATTCATTCTTTCTCAGTTTCTTTTGAAATGGGGAAATGGAGGAATTTGTAAATAATTGATGCTTTCCATATTACACAAAATGGTTCAGTGTCTATTTAATTTATTATGTGTTTTTGATTATTATTATTGGTGGTTATTCACTCTAGGTTAGTTTAAAAAAAAATGACGATGTAAAAGTGCTCTCCAGGAGCCTAATTATATGAAATAAATGAATAAACTGAACAAACACATTAGATCAGACGTCTAAGGGTAGGATTCACAGACCGCACGATGACTTTACTTTCAGCAAAGTATGCTTAGAACTATCAGTAAAGTATGCGATTTGACAGTTCTAAGCATTCTTTTTTTATCAATCTATCGATTTCAACATCTAAGTGTTGGAGTTTTCTTTCATTAAAGACAAAAACTAGTACCTACCCTACCTATCGTATACCAACTGCCTCGGTAGCCTAGTGATAGCAGACCACTACTACTACGCTGAGGTTCTGGGTTCGATTCCCGGGTCGGGGGTTATGAGAGATAATGGTGTAAAGTCTTTGTTCAATATCTGGTTCTGTTGGGATATTTCCATTTTCTGGAAAGTTCTCAGTACCTACCTCGAAGATTGGTAATGTGCCCGGAGATGTCAACAGGCTCGCCACCTGTTCGTGGGTGTTTGCATATATGCTTGAATGCATGCATTTACCTCTGCTTACCCCTTCGAGGATTACAGACGTGAAGTTACGCTATCAGGTATCTCAGGCTCTCGAAGTCTACCGCCAGAACACATAAATAAAATAATTAGAAAGTAACCTCCTAAAGAAAGCTCCTAATGGGGGAAAAGATTGTCATAAATATTGCTATCAGATCGCTTCATTAACTAAGCTACACATTTAGACATAAAATATCCATAGCTGGAAAAAGTACTATTTGACTTTACGACTCCATAACGAAAAATATATTATTCGCCTCCCATTGATAGTGGTTGTTAAATAATGTTCTCTCTCAAAGCCCTATTTATATGAGAGAGACCTTCGCCTTGAATCGGCTACCATCAATCTTTTTTATTGTTCTTATGTCCCAATATCAACATAACTACGATAGTGTCTAGAAACAATACAAAGTAGAAGCGTACGTGCTCACATTATCTTCGAGTACTAACATCTAAATTGAGTTTGTCTGCGGTTACGTACAAAAGGTTGTGTACAGTGTCCTACGTCTCAGCAAAACATTTTTTGTTCAAAGGATCTTAAATAAAGCGCAGGTATACATTAACAATATTGATTCTGGCCTTACAAAGTGACCTGACGTACTTTACTTCAAGTTACGTTAGGTATGTCAGATCACATTCATGGTAACACACGTCCGGATTCGGTACGCTGCCAACCAAATCTGGCCGTGTGTAAGGGGGAGTCCGGTGGACAGAATTAATCAAGTTCGATGCGATCTACTCGCGCGGGTTTGCTCGGCGGATTCAGTCCGTCGGACCTACTATAAACAAACGCAGGAACTTAGAGAGCGCTATTTGGCGGCATTTACGGTGTCAGCTACACTCACGAGCTCTGCCACGTGATATTTTTGATGACCCAGTTGGTGGTGTGTGACGCTTGCACAGTAGGGACTCCATACAAAACGCGCTATTCGAATCGTTGACGACTTGGGATTCACAGATAGACTGGAAAATTTAAGTCTGTGCAAAGACATTGGGTATGTGTGCATTTTCTACCGTCTCTATTATGTTGAGCGGTCAGCTGAACTGTTCGACCTGATGATACCGTCTCGTTTCCTGCATCGCATCCGCCAGAGAAGAGCTTCTAACCGTACAGATTAGATATGTAGAATTACTCAACAGTCCAATTCGCGCATTCATTGTTGCCCAGAAGTCTTATTGATGTTCTTGTTAATAAAGTAAATTTGCGGATATTAAGATATGGCGTACGCGCCATATCTTTCAGTTACACATCAAGACAAGTCTAATGAAAAGCTTTTTAGCTAATTTGAAATGAAAAATTATATTCAACAGCTTCCATTTACGTAAAACAGGCGGTATAATTACAACCGATCGTGTTTATTATACTTCACGTTCCGCGTGAAAGTACACATTTCAATTTGTATTTCATACAATTACATGAGCGTGGAAATGTTTTATAATGTAACCAGTCCCTCTTCCGGGTTCCTCTCGCCGAGAACACGACAAAATGTTTTATGGCGGAAATTGAATCGCATAAAATTATGAGCACGAAAACACTGATTTATTCATATGTGCGACTAATAACGTAACTTCACGCCTATAATCCCCGAAGGGGTAAACAGAGGTAAATGCATGCATACAAGCATACATGCAAACACCCTCGAAAGTAATTGTTTAAGGAAGGTACTAAACTATACATATACACATGGCGTGGGTGCCGTTTTACAACACATACCTATACAAACACCCAGACTCATAACTAGTATCTGTAGGCCATACATTTATTTCTCCCGATGTCGAACCCGTGACCATCGGATCAAACGGTCATCACACACCGTTGGACCAACTGGATCGTCAAAGTGAAAATGTTAAAAAACGTTACAATCTGTATATTCACAATTTACGTTGGCAAATGCTTTATAACAAGGAAGTCAAGCCCGCCCCATGCCTTCTCCGAGAACACGGGGGAACGCTTGAGTGCGGAGAAATTGAATTGCATACAGTTATGTGCACCCAAAGCACGATGCAAATGTGTTTGCGACTAATGTACTCTTGAATATTCATCATGACGTCACCTTGAGAGTGCTTAATTAATTTGCGAAAGGATAATCTCCTTTCCTTAATACTTAACAGAGAAGAACTTTGAAATGCAGAAGCAAAGTTAGATCAAATTGGTCAAGATAGAATCTTTTATCTTTGCTCATTAGAATCAACGAATAATATTATTTGCTTTCGATGAAAGAATGTTTTATAGGTTCTTCCTTTTTCAGAACAAGAAGAAAATTTTCAAATCGCAATAAACAAAATCAATATTAAGTACCGACCTGAGGATTTGAATAAAACGTGTTAGACTGTAATTACAAAAAAAATATTAAAGTATCAAAAATACGCATACGTTTTTCTTATCATTTACATTGTAACAGCAGTGCTCTGTAAAACGGAAATGAGTCTCGCCCTGAATTCCACTCGTCTCAGCAACACGGGAAAACCGTTTAGTACGGGAAATTGAATTGCATCAAGTAATAGGTAAGTACATACCAAAGCAAGACGCGTGTTCAAAGCACGATCGGAACACACAACGCTGCGATATGCGGTATGTAGAGTCTCTAATTGTATGGTATTAACTTCTAAACAAAAAAAAAACTACCGAAAGGAGATTCTCAAAAGAAAAAAAATAAATTAAATCTATACTGATTTAACCTACTAATTTTGAATGGACGCCAAACAAATCCTCTATGAAGATAAGTAGTGTGTGATGAAGAATCCAGTAGAATTAAGGCCATCCTGGTCTAGGTCTTGGTTCTCTTCATTTTTGGCTAAAAATCAAGCTGGGGTTTTTGGCCTTTGATAAAGACTTTCGATATATAGCTATCGTGTAAAAGTAATATGACACTTATAAATAATAGGTTGGGGAAAAAGTCTTTTCGCATTATAGTATGTATGAACTTGTAATAAAATCTCTTTGGCTGTAGTATTTGTATCTAGCTGGTTTTGGTATCATTGAAAGTTAACATTTTAAAGAATATAATTCCAAATTCAAATTAGGCAAATGTGTGATTTTCATTTGTTTTTCGTACTGTCAAGATGAGTGAATCTAATGAATACATTTTAAATTTTTTTCTACAAAAAAGGGAAAAATGCAACGCAAGCAGCGAAAAAAAATTGCGATGTTTATGGACCTAGTGCAGATGTCAAAGACGCACCTTGCTCTGGTCGCCCTATTACGGATAAAATGGATGCCATTTTTGAAAAAGTGGAGCAAGATCGACATATCAGTAGTTACGACGTAGCTGAAGAACTGAGAATTGATCACAAAACAGTTTTGGCGCATTTGAAAAAAGCTGGGTACAAAAAAAAGCTCGATATTTGGGTACCTCACGAGCTCCCTGAAAGAAACCTAATGAACCGTGTACTCATTTGTGATTGTTTATTACGACGTAATGAAACCGAATCATTTTTGAAGAAGCTGATAACTGGTGATGAAAAGTGGATCACGTACGACAAGAACGTGCGAAAAAGGTCGTGGTCAAAGGCCGGTCAGGCTTCACAGACTGTGGCGAAACCCGGGTTAACTCGCAATAAGGTGATGTTGTGTGTGTGGTGGGATTGGAAGGGCATTATTCATTATGAGCTATTACCACCAGACAGGACTATCGATTCTGAACTCTACTGCGAACAACTGATGAGATTAAAGCAAGAAGTTGAGAGAAAGCGGCCGGAATTGATCAACAGAAGGGGTGTGGTGTTTCATCATGATAACGCTAGACCTCACACATCTATAGCCACTCAGCAAAAATTAAGAGAGCTTGGCTGGGAGGTGTTAATGCATCCGCCGTATAGTCCTGACCTTGCACCTTCAGATTTCCACCTGTTTCGGTCTCTTCAGAATTCTTTATGCAATGTTAGGTTAACATCACGAGAGGACTGCCAAATCCACTTGTCGCGGTATTTTGATGAGAAGTCCCAATTTTTTTATAGCAATGGGATCATGTCCCTACCTACAAGATGGCAAAAGGTTATCGAACAAAATGGTACATACATACTTTAGTTACATTTAAATAAACTATATTAAAAAATGTTTTGAATTATCTTAAAAAATGCGAAGAAACTTTTTCCCCAACCTATATAATAATATTCTGATCAGAAAAGTTACATCCATATTTTAGATTTAGTTCGATTGCGACCTAAATGGTGTGTTGCGTCATAAAGTTTAATTTTTGTGTGTTCTGTACTTAGCATATTATGACTCATGCCTGAAAAAATTCTAAGCCTACAGGCGTTCCGATACTCGACGGGTTCACTAGCTCTTGAACCATAAGACGACATGGAGAAAGTAAATCAGGCATGAATCTAGATGGTATTAATCATTATTTCTTACCGCTGTCATCATCTTCAATAAATTTTACCCGCCCACATCACCTAATGTTCTGTGATATTACCAATAGTCATTACTCATCATATCACTAATCAGCACATAACATTAATCACTTCCTCAAAATATCAATCATATCAATCATCACAATAACTGCCTAGGTAGTGTTATAGTGGAGATCACTACGTTGAAATATTTGATTTAACTACCTCGTCGCTGGTAGATTATTATAAACTTACCGCGATAACCTACCTAAGACTGAGACTACCGCCACTGCGATCGCCAATCCACCTGCCAAGCATGGCGATTATGGCATATTCTCCCCTGATGCAGCACAACACTGTTGTGGGCATCTATGGCGAAGGCTTTGTCCAGCAGTGGATGTCTTTCAGCTGGAGATTCGATACTGAAGTTGATAATGATGAATTACTGAAATTAGCCGTAACATTGTGGAAAATAGTTTTATTTCTTTGCTGGTGGTAGAGTTCCAGTGACGGAGCTCGCGGGCGTAGGCACCACCGCATTACCTAATTTACTTGCCGCTAAATCGTAGTGTTCAGCACTATCGTGTTCCGGTCAGGTGGTAATGTAGAGCCCTGTAATTTCCGACACAGAGGCATAATGCCTTAGGCCTCAGGAGTGGTAACGCATCTGCATTTTGTCCTTGGTCTCCGTGTGGGTGTCTATAGGTTGCAGTCATCACTTAACATCAATATGAACTGCATGCATGTTTACCACTTCCATAACATAATATATATATGTAAAGAAATACTATTTCTTTCTTCGCACTCTGTGTGTTTACTTACCATGAAGTTTGGTTATAGATTTTAACTTTTTAATTGTCTGATTTTAAAGAAGAAACGAATTCAGAATGTCAGATGACAGATTTAAATACGAGTTGATTGACAATTGGATAATGAATGAAAATTTTAATATTATATTATTTTATGTTTTAAAAGTGAAAGAATAAACTTTCATTGTCGTTTCTTCTTTACAGGTTTGAGTTCATATTGTTTTATATTACCTAAATAAAATAGTCTCTGTATAAAAAAAACTAACAATAAATCTTCTTTACAGCAACACAAGGTTTATTTCTTTCATGTTCAGACTTATAAAACGACAATTTTGTTTATAAAAAGATGCAAATGGAGCAGTTACGTTTTGAATTCACGATTTTACCGGCGAATGATGGAAAATCTAATATTTGTTGTGTAACCTCAATCACAACTAAAGATGAAAAAAAATTTGCTATACCAGAGGAATTATAGTCTGTTGGATTTCACGAAGAATTAATTGAGACAGCCGTGTACAACAAAGTAAAAAATAGTTTAAAGAAAAGACATCAGACACGAAGAGTTTGGATAACTATGACAGATAAATTACGAGAAATTTACATAGATGCTGATGGTAACTTACAATTTGGAGAACAATATCTGGAGGAAATTGAACATAGCCGAGCATCTGAAGAACAAATTAGAGATTCGAATTCATTGGAAGAAATGTTTACAAAGTTAATAGAAAATACACATGATTTAAAAAAACAGAATCTGAAATATGTCGCAGAGAAGTTTGTGATTGAGAAATTTACGAGCAAAAACTCGAATGCAAGGCAATGGATTGACATTTTTGAGAGAGAATGTTCTCGCTTCGGTATTATGAAAGATGAACAAAAAATTGAGATTCTCCGACTATTTATGGATAAAAGTTGTGTTGATTGGTACAACTCAATGATTATAAAATTAACACTCAACTCAGAGTGGATAGTTTGGAAAGAAAAGTTGTGTGAGTCATTTGCAAACCAAAACTGGAACCAAGTGACCTATGCATTGTTATTTAAATATAAGGATGGTTCATTAGTGGACTATGCTATTAAAAAGGAAAAACTTTTATTGGACATGAGAAATTCAATTGATACAGGTACACTGGTGGATCTGATAGCGGTAGGTTTGCCAGGTTTTGTATTAGAGAAGATAAATAGAGAAGCAATGAACGATATAGTATGTTTATTCAATGAGGTGAGAAAGTATGAACATTTGGTAAATAAAAATAAAAATGGAACGTACAGAAAGTATGAAAATCAAAGGTTAAATATTACAAATGAAGGACGTTATCCATGCAAAATATGCGTAAAATTAAATAAAGGGGTTCGCTATCATTCCGAAGCTACATGCTGGTTTAGAGATAGAGAAGATGATAAATTAAATAAAAGATATATTAAACATGTAAATAATTCAGTGATTGAAGCAGAGTTAAATGAAACAGAACAAAAAAACTAGTAGTGACACCATTAATTAAGATCAAACTACTGTTAAATAATAAATTAGAAATTTATGGAATATACGATTCAGGTTCAAATGTATCTCTAATTAATTCCAAATTACTAAAACTAAATACGAAAGGACATAACTCGAATGAAGAAAATATAGTAACAATTAATGGTGTCCAAAAAACAAGTGGTTTGACAAATTTAAAAATAAAAATTTTTGAAATAGAAGAAAATGTGGATGTGTACATCATTGACAAACAAATAACAATAATTTTTACAGCAGTGAATGCACCGTTTTCTAATGGCCTAAATGAAAGGTTGAATCAAACGATAGTTAACAAAATTAGATGCAAAATCAATGAAGATGGAGAAAACAGAGCGTGGACTACAATAGCACATGAATGTGTAGAAAAATACAATCAGACTAACCACTCAGTAACTGGCTATGCACCATGTTATTTGCTATACGGAACAGATGTTAAGGTTTTACCAAAAGAACTACAACAAGGAGGTATAAATAGTGACTGGATCGAAGATAAGAAAACAGCGCTTAATAATACCTTGAAATCACATTACTATAACAAAATGAGGTATGATAGGAATAGAAAACAAAGAGAATTCAGTGTGGGAGATCTAGTATATATAGAAAATGGGAATAAACTAAATAGGAAAAAGCTAGATGAATTGAGAATTGGACCATATAGAATAATTAAAAAGAAATCTAATACAATTTACGAGATAGATACAGGACATAGAAAAACAGAGTCAAATCTTTTTCATATCACAAAACTAATTCCAGTACAGATAACAGAGGATGTATCAAATGGAGAACTGGAGTGAAAATTCACGGGTGAATTTTCTTCCCCATGGGGGGAGATGTAAAGAAATACTATTTCTTTCTTCGCACTCTGTGTGTTTACTTACCATGAAGTTTGGTTATAGTTTTTAACTTTTTAATTGTCTGATTTTAAAGAAGAAACGAATTCAGAATGTCAGATGACAGATTTAAATACGAGTTGATTGACAATTGGATAATCAATGAAAATTTTAATATTATATTATTTTATGTTTTAAAAGTGAAAGAATAAACTTTCATTGTCGTTTCTTCTTTACAGGTTTGAGTTCATATTGTTTTATATTACCTAAATAAAATAGTCTCTGTATAAAAAAAACTAACAATAAATCTTCTTTACAGCAACACAAGGTTTATTTCTTTCATGTTCAGACTTATATATATATATATATAATATATATATATATATATATATACATACATATATTTGGATGGAATCATCATCTTTTGCTAATCTTGTTTCTGAATATATAATACAAATAATACTTAGATTAATTGTTTTATATTATTTCGCATTAACACATGCTTGTGAAATATTTTTTAAAGAAAAATGGAAAGAAAAATTTGACTTCAGGCGAGACTCGAACTCGCGGCCTACTGGGAATCTAGTCCAGCCGCTCTTGCAATTGAGCTTCTGAAGTCCTGCCAGATTTCTCAAATCTTTCCTTCACATTTATTGCATTGCTTTATGGTAGCAGTAGCGCCATCTATTGCCAACTATGCTAGTTAGGCAACCGATATAATAGACTTTGCAGTTTACTGAATATCGTAAAGAAGTCGCTTTTACCCTTAATAATTGTTTTCTCAAATATTTCCTTCACATTTATTGCATTGCTTTATGGTAGCAGTAGCGCCATCTATTGCCAACTATGCTAGTTAGGCAAGCAAGTTTAGCTCAATTGCATGAGCGGCTGGACTAGATTCCCAGTAGGCCGCGAGTTCGAGTCTCGCCTGAAGTCAAATTTTTCCTTCCATTTTTCTTTAAAAAATACTTAGATTAAGTTATTTTAATCTTGTTATATGACTATATCTCTTGATTTAGCTTTCTGTCTGTGATATTGCCACCGAAATGACTCCAACCGTTTCGGAAATAAGTTGATACAAATTTCTACAAGCTTAGTATAATATTTAGTTTCGAAGAATTCAAAGGAAAACAAATCAAAAATACCAAAGTCGAAGAAGCTCAACGTTCAACGCAATACTACCTTATTTTTCTTCCTTTATAAATATTAATAATACGAGAAGCAAAACTATGAAAGACCGTCGTAAATAAGCAAATCCATTTATTATTTCAACAGGTAAGGTTTATTGCTAAGTGGTTGTGTACGAGAGATAGCTTTCGATATCTCTTAGATTCCAGAGGCTGGCTTCATGCCAGAGATGAGTTTGGTGACATGTAGCAATAACAGACATCTTAGCAACCAACGCACATGAAATAGAAGTAATATTTTAAGCCATAAATCAATCTTTATTGAATGAAAAATAGTACCTGCCACCGATGACTGTGACCTGTGACATACGCGTGGAATGGAGAGATAGCTTAGACAAATGGATAGACAAACGCACAAATAAACTGATAGACAGCAAAAGAATTTATGGATGTGATGATTTTTAGAGAGTACCATAGACAAACAGTAATACTCATACGTACAAAAACTACCCACGAAAAGCCTGTGAAATTAAAAATTTGTGAAATTTAAGATTTTGCTACTTTATGACTGAAAATAATTCCAAAATCCATGAAATTTGTACGTTGTGTTTTCCTGCTGGCAGAGCCATAGTGACAGGACTGGTGAGCTTAGGCATCATATTACTTAATTAACTTGCCGCTTAATGGTATTGCTCTGTAATTTCTGGCACATAGATATAACAACTTAGACTTTATCTACATTGAAATATCTAGTTTTCGCGGAGATGTTTATTATTATATAGACCAAAGTATTAACTTACCATGTGTAAAGTATGTCTGTTTGCCACTTCATTATATTAACAAAGTACGAATATAAAAATGAAAAGCGCTTCGTCACACTCGTTACAAAGGGGTAACCACTAACAAGGTCTGAAAGTGATTTTTATGGTCGCAAAAATAACAGATATTGTAACTATAGAACTGTGCTATAATAATGCTAATTGTACTATTATTTCGTCGTTTGCACGGATGATACGCTACGTTATTATTGCGGTGTATCCGTTAACTTTCGTCCCTTATGTAAAGTATCATAATGATAGGTATCCAATCTTTTTATGACGTTTCAGCTGTTTGGAATCTATGTATATGAAAATCAATTGCTGTTCGTTAGTCTCGCTAAAACTCGAGAACGGCTGGACTAATTGACACTTTGGATAATTTTGGTTTAGAATGATTTCTGGAAGCCCATGGAAGGTTTAAAAGGTAAAAAAATATGAAGAAATTGAAGGGAAATAGTAAAAAAACACAATTTCATTTTCCCATACAAATAGTCCGTATCTATCAAACCTTTGACACATTATATCATTCTGAAGCAATACGAAGTGTGCCGGGTCAGCTAGTAAATAATATAATTATTGTACCAAAGCAGAAAAAATAAAACTATTTTAATGTAACTATTTTTTTTTTATGTAATGGAAGTGGCAAACAAGCATGCAGTTCATATTGATGTTAAGTGATGACTATAGACACCCACACAAAGACCAAGGTCAAAATGCAGATGCGTTACTACTCCTGAGGCCTAAGGTGTTATGCGTCTGTGCCGGAAATTACAGGGACGTACATTACCATCTAATCGGAACACGATAGTGCTGATCACTACCATGTAGCGGCAAGTATATTAGGTAATGCGGTGGTGCCTACGCGAGCTCCGTAACTGGAGCTTTACTACCAGTAATCAAAAGGATTATTAGAAAGTTTTGATTACATCTACCAGTAAAATGTTTTAAAATTGGACATTTCGAGTACAGACATATAAAAAGCTAGTACCCATCATTACCCCTCTAGACCCAATATTAATTCGATGGGAAAGTTGGTTAAAAATTATAAAAGTTAAAACTCGTAAGCTATGCGACGTCACAAAAAAGTCAATTTGACTGCTTCAAAGTATTTTCTAAAAAATAATTGCCAAATATACAATTTGTACTTTACTTAGAGCTATAAACGTAAAGCCGGTAAAATAAAGAAGTGAACAAAACAGATCCTTCTATGACTAGGGTCATTTTGCCGGTTCGCGTCCATACGCCAGTGCGCGTCCATTTTACAGATCTCCCTTACAAAAATCTCTAAAATAAGTATAATAACTCACCAATACAATGAAAAATAGTTACCGCCAGTACCTGAACGTATAAGAGGAACGTACATATAGACAAAAGTTCTGTACGCCTAACTAATTGTATTTTAAAAATAGTTAATATTAGTTGATAGATAATCTTAAAATTGACTAAATAATCAACACACTACATGATTTACGCACAGTGCTGGGACATTTTTATTTTCCCCTCCAAACTTATTAACTGCACTTGACGACGCGACTCTTTATGTAATCCGGAAATCCATAGTATTTGTATGGTTCAAAAACTAATGTAAAAACGAAAAGCACTTCGTCACAATGGTTACATAAAGTGCAAATGAAGAAAGGTTGTAAAAGCTTTTTATGGTCGCAAAAAATAACAGATATTGTAACTATAGAGCGGTGCTATAAAAATCCCAAATGTACTATTATTTCGTCGTTTGCACGGATGATACGCTACGTTATTATTGCGGTGTTTCCGTTAACATTCTTTCCTTATGGAAAGTATCATAATAATAAGATTCGAATGTTTTTAATGACGTTCCAACTCTTTGGAGCAAATAACATAAATAATCTTACAAAATACAAAAAAAAATAATGTGTTTAAATTTTCTTAGTTTAGATAAAGAGTTAACTGTTAACAACTATAAGAGTTATTCATGAAATCTCTTATAAAAATCTCAAGGTCAGTTACTTTTTACGTTACTAACCTTATTTATATGTCACTTTACAATCTTTGACTTTCTTTGATATTAAAATTAAAATTCAATTGAAGATTTCTTGGATAGCATATCACTTCATTTATGATTCACTTATGATTTCACTCATCTTCAATGAGTGAAATCTACACAATCTTATTTCTACGTCAGTACGTACAACAAACTTCGTCGGTAGTCTAGTGGTGGCTAACCAATACTGTTGCGGTCTTGGATTCGATCCCCGATGAGTGCAATTAGGATGTTTTCATATTTTGTAAGTTTATCAGTACCACCGTTGGCGTTTAGTAATGCCCTGGGATGCGATTGCTGTCAATAATTTGACAGCAATGACAACGATAATAGCAATGTCGATAGGCGGTTGCACCCCTGGCGATGTCCACAAACTCTCCAACTATTAAATAAATATATGGGGCAAAACGTAACTAATGATATTTTGCCAGTAATCTTGAATATATGTTTTACCTGTACCTGTACCTATTACTTCTGCCTAGCCCTTCGAACTCAAACTCAAACTCAAAAATTCATTTAATCACTTGGAAATAATAGAATTTGCTTGTGATAGGTCAAATTACAAATATAAAATTAAAGCGAATAACAACTGATACGTTGATTAATATGTCAAAGTAAACAAAATAAAATAAATAATAGTCCAAAAATACTTAATGATAAAAATAGGTATCAACAGAATGTTCCATACTTTCTTTTACAAACGGCAAGATAAGACAAAACAAAAAAATATTCGGGAAATAAAGGCGTAAAGTTACGTTTTACATAGAATCTATACGTCATTACTGTGATTCGTATTCCAAGCGCAGCTGACTAGTTTTTAACTCGATTGTAGTGAAGAATACAGAAGTTCGCCTGCAGTAATGAGGCTCTTACAGCCGGTTCTATAAGTCGCACTAACTGGACCACCCGGTCAACTGACTGATCGAGTAAACTTACCCCAACTTCGTCCATAAGAGCTTTTCTTCCTCTTCAAAAAATAGGACGAAGAATTTGCGTTTGAAATTTTTATTTTACTTTACTTTTCCAATTTAAATTTGTGTAGTAGATAGTATACTATTATGGAGTTATTGATCTTTTATACGTTAATGTTAAGCTTTCGAGAGTATATCCGCACACAATTATAAAGTATCACTGTCTGGTAAACATCTTGACCTAGTTGTCAGTTTTATTTTTATTGAATTTATTACTTATTTCAGGTAAAAAACGTTCAGATAAAGGTTTAATCCCACCAAAAATATTTTCTTGTCAAAATGTTTCCAAGACTAGTCTTATTTGCTAATCATGTGAAAAAGTATCACATATCGTGTAAATCCAAGCTCCAAAGACTATATGCTCTAAGCCTACACTTCACCAACTCTACACTTTAGTGAAAAAGTGGTCAGATCTCATGTAGAGCCAACATTCTTGATTTATGCACCATAACTTGAACAGATCTAACTTCACATACTCTACATTCTATATTAGAATAAATACCCGACCTCTACAGACAATAAAAACAAAATGACAATGACAATTTTCAAAACTTCATAATTCATTTTTTTATTTTATATCTACCGAAGCCGATGTAAAAAGCAGTTTTTCAGCCGTGCAGCCAACTTTCTACCACAGTATGTATGTATCTTCACGCCAGGTCCCTAACGGGGTAGGCAGAGAGTGTAGAGCGCCAGATATCCCGGTTCTGACAAAACTCTCGTGCCTCGTCTACTTTCATCATTCTCTTCATACATGCACGCCGATTCCTAAGACTTTTGATTCCACCATCAGACAGAACTCGACCTATTTGGTCATTGTAGGTCAGTCTTGGTCTTCCTGGGCCTCTGCAACCATCCACACTCGCATTGTATATCTGTTTAGTCATTCGCTCATTCGACATTCTTTCTATATGCCCGGACCATCGGAGCATGCTTTTTTTCATTTTTACACCGATACTATCATTCACACAAAGCCTCTTTCTTACATCTTCATTACGAACGTGATCGGTGAGTGATATACCGCAGATCTTGCGCAATGATCTCATCTCCCTACCCATCTGCATACCCAGCTCTCGCTTCCATATAAAAGCGTTGGAGTAAGTACAGCATTATGTACGGCTAGTCGCGCCCGCTGGCTGAGATGTTTAGATTCTAGCAGCTTACCCAACGCTCCATTCACACAATTCCCAGCAAGCACTCTTCTTTCTATGTCAGTGGTGTACCTACCATCCTTGCTAAAAGCACATCCAAAATATACAATTTCATCCACCTGTTCTAACACTGCATCATCTACTACTACCCTTGCATTTGTTCTCTGCTCATCTCTTACAAATACTAATACTTTAGTTTTATCCACATTCAATTGAAAGCCTTTCTCCATACAATCCTCTTTCATGACTGTGACTAGTGCTTGTAGCCCCGATGGTGTAGAGCTAACAATTACCGCATCATCTGCCTAAAGCAGACAGTTCACCAATAAGTCTCCCATACGCACTCCCACATCCATCAACTTTACCCTCTGGAGGCATTTGTCCAGATATATGATAAACAGCCTAGACGAAAGCACGCAACCCTGTCTGACACCGATGTTAACATCAAACCAGGGTGACATGTTACCATCTACCCGCACACATGCTTGACAGCCCACATACGTGGACTGTATTGCACGGAGCAGACTGCCATCAATACCATACTCTGGCAAAATGTCCCACAGCTCCTTTCGTAATACCCTATCAAACGCTTTCTCCAAATCCACAAAACCGCAGAAAACCTTCTGGCTCACAGCCAGATGCTTCTCTACGATGTTGCGGAGGGAGAAAACTTGATCCATACATCCTCTTCCAGTTCTGAAACCACCCTGTGCATCCCACAACAACCCGTCGGACTTCTCTTTCATTCTTCTTTCTTAGACTTACCCATACACTTACTTTAGCTGCCAAACTGATCAAACTGATCGCTCGATAGCTGGTGCAGTCCATACGTGAACCCTTGCCTTTATACAAAGGCACGATGACCGCACACCGCCAATCCTTTGTTCAAAACTTTGTGTTTGTTCTTGTTTCCAAAATTTCATTTTTCCTTTTTTTCTTCTACAGTACTTGTATATTTTGAACTATCACACATGATGAAACAGAACAACAATAAATTTAAAAATAATATAATTAATGGAAATATAATCCAATATCTGAATAAATCTCTGATATTTTTTTGCACATAAAAAAAAACTTTCCCTAAAAGTTCAATACCACTCTAAAAAATTCTACAAAAAAACGCACGAGCAAAAAACTTCCACGCCCACGCCTTGACTAGAATGAAAAACCACATTACTAAAGTATGCCAAAATAAACACCAAACCGTGCCAAAAAATCCGATGAACTTTACACTAAAGTGACTAAAATTCGCAGTAGTTTTACATCCTAATGAAATTACTGATAAGAATAAAAATGGAGACAAGAGAAAAAAAAACTGCACATTAAAAATTGAAACAAAAATACAAAATATTTCATGAGGAGGGTACAAAATAAACCGGCCGGTAGTAATAATAGACCATAAAAAAGAGATCAACTGAAAGAAATAAAAAAATAAAGTCCTTAAGTATATTAATATATAAATAGTGAAACAGAAGGCACAGGTAACAATTTACAGTTCTGAAATTGAAGATGAATAAAAGGTTACAAATTCAGACACATTTTTTGAAATTTTGTTAAAAAAAAGAGTTTTCAGATAGATAAAAGATTCATGTCTCAATACATAGCTTTTCGTATCTAATTACGTTAAAAGAGCGTTCTCAAAAATGGTGTGGAAACTGTTTTGCTTTTTGGTGCATTGCATGCTCAATAGTGAACGTAATCCAATAATTGGATATAACCATCCGATGCACTACAAACTTTTTTGACAGATATTTATTCATAGGTATATTATCATGAATTTCCGTGAAACTCAGACGCATGAAATATACAAAACTTACAATTTATGCCCATGAATAATGCACACAAAGGGACACAGAAGTTATACGTGTTTGTTTTAATATCCCTTATCGTTACTTTTATCGTTTTGTTTGTATTCAGACACGCAGATAATAATAATAAGAATTTATTTCATTCGCAAATAGTCCACGATTAGCAAGGGCTGAGAACTCTGATAAGTTTATACTGTCTAAGTTTCGGGCTTCCCCGATCTTCTTTCAAATAAATAGGTATTATCTCAATGCTAATTATAAAATAACAACTTATTAAACTACATTTATTTGTTTATCTTGTAATTATTAAAATCTGTGGTATGTATTTTCTCCTATCTTATAGGGAGAAAAATTAATATTAGAATTTAATAACTAAGCCAAGAGCGTGTGGCACAAGCTATAGTGGGTTCCGTTTTTCTATGTACATTTTTTAAGTTGACCGAATATTACTTGTAAAGGTGTTGAGTCTATTTAGCCGTGATAGTTCTCCTTTTAAATTAATTGTATATACTATCACCGTGATTTTTTCATAATATGTCCAAATACCATCGGGGGACAATTTAAATGGCACAGGGGGACACACTTGAATCTCACAATATTCTTAAATATTTCGGAAAATGGAAGACCATTTCCCGATTCAAAGATTTATATTTTCGCATTACTTGAAGACCTATGCAATGATACCTCACATTGTGATATCTTTCTAGTACTAAAAATATCTGAGCACAGATACGGACAAACAGACAGACGGATGGACGGACATGGCGAAACTATAAGTTGGTAAACACACTATGCCGAAGCTACGCGACGGAAATTCGGCAGCTGATTTTACGTCCCGACATATTCGACTGATATGTCACAATATAAGTGCCTAACTTACGCAGAATTACTTCAGTTCAGTGTGGTGTGTATCAGCATAGTGTCTGAATTCAGCAATCGAATCGAACTTCGGTCGTACGCCCGACCGAAGTTACGCTGTACGCTATAACGCAGCGTAATTTCGACAAATTGTGTTAGGTTTATTCATTTATTTCATATACCTAATTAGGCTCCTGGAGAGCACTTTTACATCGTCATTTTTTTTTAAACTAAACTGGTGTGAATATCCACTTATAATAATCAAAAACACATAATTAATTAAAAAGAAACTAAACAATTTTGTATAGTATGGAAAGCATCAATTATTTACAAATTCCTCCATTTGGTTAGTAATTCAAATAGCATCGCAACTTCCGTAGCGTAGCTTCGGCACTTTTGAGAAAATATTTGTCAGTTTTCAGTGTCATTGTCTGTCGTAAGTTTTTTTTTTAAACGATATTTCGTATTTTTTTAAGCAGCGCAAAAGTTAGTATTATATATAGTCAGTCAATTGAGTCAATTATTTATTAAGTATGTCAGTCAAGTATTATGTCCTCGCGGTGCGTGGGAAGCGCGCCACGCGGTCAAGTTATTCGAGTAAAGCGATGGCTACTTTACCAGAACATTTACAATGAAGTTTTGGAGGCAACCTGAAAGGTGTTTTCGCACTGTTATTCTATTTCACTATACACGGGCACTGTTATAAACCTATATCAAACAAAATGCCACCAACTTTATTCAATATAACTTAAAAATACACCAAGAAAATGAAATAAAATAAGAGCACCATACATACGCCTCTTTCAAGGTTCCCGCCAAAACTCCTCTGTCGTAAGTTAATGATCGACCACCTGCGGGGTTATTTTTTACAGAACATAGCGATATAATGAAAACGGCGTGGCTTATTTACCAGGAAAAAAGACTGTAGATTCGTAATTGGCTTGACAGTTTGAGACTTCCCGAATTATTTGAGACTTATAGATATCATAAAACAAAGTCCCATGTCTGTCCGTCTGTCTGTCTGTTCGCGATAAACACTAAGACTACTATGGATGCGGATTCTCATGCGGTTTTCACCACTAGAGAGAGTGATTCTTGGGAAAGGTTTGTGTATATAATTTGTTTAAAGTTTTGTGTAAATTAGTTGGAATAATTGTGTTAATTAGTTGGAATATAACGATAAATGTTGGAAACGTCGGAAAAAAAATCAAGCAGCCTGTGAGCTGTCTAAACCCTTTGAGATATAAAAAAGTATTGTAAGGAGGAATATTTCTTACAGCTTATATACCTAACCATTATTACTTCCAAAAATGCGTTTATTGGAAAATTATTTACACTATTACGTTTATCATGTCATTCATGTCATTGCACCTATACACCATTTCATCAAAATAAAACTAATATCTTAGGAGTTGTCGCCAAAATAAATTGTATACAAACGCGTTGCTCACACCGATGATGGCACCTGCCTGTTTTTTTTTTTCTATTTATTTTAAGGCCATGGCTTGTACCTAAACATTATTTGTATGACAGAACGACATTTTCCGGGTCAGGTTATACTTACTAATAATAACTTAAATATACGAATATATAAACGAATCGGATATATTCCTTTACAACTCTCGTATTTGCCTTTTATTTCAAGTTTTCGTATCATAATAAAATAACAAATAATTCGTAAAATGTTTGTTATTTCAATTCTGTCCGTTGGATTCGATTTTTTTTTGCTATTTGACTACGTAGCTCTAATAAGGACACAAAGGCTTAGATAATTTAGATATACCTTAGGCTATTCCATTAAATCCGTGTAACGCAGCAATACAACGATAATAGAAGAGAATGATAAATATTGTGAAACTACAAAAGAACCGAATCGTATGTACAATATCTAAATCCAATTAAGAATCGACGGTCTTTGTTTGTAACAAACGGGGCCGCGTTTTTGATCTGTGCACAGTTTCGTAAAAAATAACCCCGCGGGGGTCGCTCGTTAAGTCCATATGTGGCGCTCAATAGTCTCTATAAAGTTCTTTGTTTTCTACTCTACTGAATAACACGGATAGAATCGGATACATGCAAAACGACTAGTGGACAACCTTACGTCACACGGTTTAAAAATCCACCAAGTGCGAGCTTCCTTTATGTCGGCCACATACCTTACGATATACTTAATTGCGCAAGTTTATACTTACAGTGACGAATTTTGTATAAGTTTTTAAGCAAAAACCGAACCGTCCAGTTAGATGGTAATGTATGGCTCCGTAATAACTATCACAGAGCCATGACAACTTAGGTCTCAGGAGTTTGCCACCCCAGTACAGCTGCATTTTGACCTCTGGTTTTGTAGATGTCTATATACTGCAGTGAACACCAATGTGAGCTGCATATTTGTCTGTACATAAAAAAAAGGGATGGGTACCGTAGATTTACTATCACTGTAGGAATATTTTCCACTGTCAAAAGAAAGATAAGCGTTACAGAAACATTAAAATAAACGCATTATGTCTTCGTCCCTTGCGTACATTATTCATGGACACAATTTGTGAGTCTTTGTATATTTCATGCATATATGATACTCAGCGAAATCCATGTAGATGTTTAAGTCAACTGTCTCATTTATAAAAACATCTTCAAGAGACATGTTATAAGACTTTGCAAACTGGCTAAGATTGGATATTTTGTATAATCTTTACGATATTTTTTTTATGTTATGGAAGTGGCAAACAATCATGCATTTCACATTGATGTTAAGTGATGACTGCAGCCAATTGTGGGTGTCTCCACAAAAAGACCAAGGTCAAATTGAAGATGCGTTACTAATCCTGAGGCCTAAGGTGTTATGCCTCTGTGCCGGAAATTACAGGGCCGTACATTATCACCTGACCGGAACACGATAGTGCTGAACACTACCATTTATCGGCAAGTTGGTATATTAGGTAATGCGGTGGTGGCTACGGCCGCGAGCACCGTCACTGGAGCTCTACCACCAGTAAAAAAGTATAATATAAGTATATAAGTATAAGTGAAGTAAAGTATTCTAAATGTGTCGTAAATCCTTTTAAAAAAATCACAATCCTTCATTCACAGCTCCACACTAGTTGCTACTAGCTTGAAGGCTGTAACTTGTGGAAGCCATTGTACGGACACAGAAAACCCACACCGAAACAAATATTTGTAGGCGTATGACCTACAAATGTTTGTTTCGGTAGATATTAGTCCCGATTCACGTTGTCGGTGCGGAGATCCTACCGCGTTTTCTCAGATGAAGCGAACATTTCGAAACGCTACGCTAGAGAATAGTGTCGGCTTAGTTTTCGTTCGTAGAACGTTATCTCTGCTGCACCCTGCCAACGTAAACAGTAATAGTCCAAGGGGCCGACCGCCTAACTGTAATGCTTTCGTTTAGAAAGTTATCTTATCAGTTTTATACCACCTATTAAAACATTTTGCTCTTAAGTAATATATAATACTTTCGGACGAAAACACTTCCAGGAAAAAAGTTAGGCGGTACGAAACTGACAAGATTATTTCATAATCGAAAGCTAAACGAAAGCATTAGAGTTAGGCAGCCGGTCCCCTGTATTGGTCAAAACTTGATCAAAACGTAACTTCAATGCAAACTTCAATTCATACAAACACCCACGACTGGCGAACCTGTTGCCATCTCCGGGCACATTACCAAAATCCGAGGTACTGGGCAACTTCCAGAAAATGGAAAACTCCCAATAGAACTAGAGATAAAGGATTTTAAACCAATATCTCTGATAACTCCCTACCCGGGAATCAAACCCAGGACCTCCAGCATAGTAGTAGTAGCCTGCTACCACTACGCTACTGAGGCAGTTAGATAAAATCAAACAAATTCAAATATTTCCAATACATTCAAAGCCAAAATTAGCCAAATCGGTCCAGCCGTTCTCGAGTTTTAGCGAGACTAACGAACAGCAATTGATTTTTATTTATATATAGATTTCTCCCTCGGAGTTAAATAATCGGTGCCCTGTGATAAAACTCATGTAAAATTACGTTTTAAAAATGTTTGCTTCTTTTACGGCCAAATACTCAAAGGTCACTTAAATCTAAGTGGGACTTAAAAGTCTTCTGTCTTTATAAAACACGTTCATACATAGAGATAGCGCATATTTGAGCATTGCTTAAAGTTGAGTGACGTTTGAGTATTCGGCCATTATACATTGTTTAACATACACTTGCCTAGTAAAAGTAGATATAACATATTTATCTCCTAATTTTGTTAACCGGAAGCGAAACAGGTCCTAAGATAACACTTTTAAAATGTCTAAATTAAACTATTATATAGAACCTCGATCCTCTATAAATATTAGTTTCAATTACATCAAATCATTTCATTTTAATTGCTTAGGAGGAACGTTTCCAAATTAAATAACTTCAAAACGTAACAATTTTGGACAGGTCGTTAACTAAAATGTCAGACTGTGTCTACAGAATCAACGACTATGCTCACTTAATTATTAAAAAAAAATAGACCGATGGGAATTTGCTTTCTTTCAAACTGAGCCTTTATAAAAAAGTTCCGTCTATACTTAATATAATAAAGCGGAAACATTTGTGTTTTTGTATGTATGTTTGTAACGTTTTCACAAGCTACTGGACCGATTCCGAATACTTCTTTCACTATTAAAATCTGCATCTTCATTGAGTGACATAGGCTTTATTAGGAGAACATGGGGTAGTGGGAGTCAGTGGGTAATAGGAGTCACCTATATATCCACGAATCTATACAAACGAGCCATCCCTGTATCCCCGCCATCGCCTTGGTTGACTCAAATTTGTAGACACCTGCGCATTTGAGATATGATAATGTTTTGTTTTTACGCCCGGCCGATGTTATTTTTCGTTGAATTGAAACCAACGATAAGTCTCTAATTCTTACGATAAAAATTCAGTTATTTTACACTTTTTAATCAGATCTGTCGACTGATGATGTGCAGTTTTAGATTGTCTCAATAATTTATAGAATTATGATATTTTGTTGTATGATATTTGTTAGTAATGAGAGTCTGGTGAATGGGATTCCATCATCAGTTAGCACTTGTTAACTATCACTTACTAGGAGGAGGAGGTTTGGTTCTAGGGGAGGGGAAGGTCGGCATATTTATGACAGATATAAGTTAAAAGTGTTATATGTACAAGCTCTATCAAACTGACTCCGTTGCCATCCCCTGGCGACACCTGGCTATAGATGTACTTCATGTGGACTACGGGCTCACGTGGACTACACTAGTTGGGAGTTATCCGAAGGTTATATTTGCCAAAGGGTCAACATTTTCTTTACCCTTAAGGTGACCATCACTAACCCTAAGTAAGTGCAATGGGAATCAAATCGTTTTTTTTTTTAAACTTTTTACGCCCAAGGTGACAACAAAAAAGATCGCAATTGATAGTCAATTAAATAAAGCTGAGGTGTAGTTGGTTAGAATAAATATTTACTTTGAAATTAATTTTATTGAATGGCGCGCTTAGGTGACTCCCATTCGCCCCCCTTCTCTACATCAATTGCACCCGTGCGAAGCCAGATCACTAGTATTTTATAAATTTGATTTTATACACAATTTTTGTGATCAAATAGATGAACTAACTTTATTTTTGTTCAATTAGATTTGCGGATTGGTTTATTCCAACCAGACATTCCAAAACATTTAACAATTGTTTTATTTTCAAGAGCAGTTTTAATAAAAGTGACAGTCAAAAATATTAATTTGACATTTTCTGTTCAATACCGTTACTACTAATAGGTACCGTTATTATTAATAGGTAATTCCTATATTTTTCAGTAGCAGTAAGTCATTTGATAACGCATTTAGACCCATAGTTTATAAAAAATAAATAGGTAAATCGATAAGCTGCAATATTTACCTGCCATGTTTTTTTTTTTATTGGACGCATGTAGAGCGTTCATATCGTTATATAACTTGCCCGTACCGTACCAATTGTCTACGCCACAGGACGCTCATCTTTTATGACATAAAAACTGGTCAAGTGCGAGTTGGAGTCACACAGGGTCCCGTACAATTGAGAGATTTTCTATATAATTGTTATAATGAACTTGTTATAGGTTTTCCTGTAATGGAAGAAAAGCAGTAAAAAAACTATTTTCCAATTATTTCACAATTTCGGAGATCTAGAGGGGAATAGTCAATTATCAGTGACATGAAATAATATGTATTTGAGATTTTCAAAATAACTAGATTCTAAAACCATTTTTAAGTTGAAATCTAACTTTGTTTTTATATTAAAACAAAATTATTTTAAAAAATCTATTCGACATTTCTGTCCCTTTTCATCTTCCGTGTTCGTGTGTAACCTTGGATATGTCACACAATATGCATATTTTACACGATAACAGTTTTATTCATTTTTCGATGTAGGTAACCCCCATGATAATATTTCATTTATTTTCCTAACACTTCTACGCCGGGTCACTGACCTGGGCGCATGGTTTACTGATTTATATAGGTAGGTACCTATGTGTACCAAATTTAAAATCAAACGGCCTAATACATTGGCAGACATCAGACGCACGACTGATCCAATAAGGTCCCTGTAGAAATATGGGATCCTAAACAAATCGACATTAGGTAGGTATTTTTATGTTGTCTGTCCGAAAACAAAGGAAATAGGATATAATCACATACTTCCTCACATTTTGTAATATAATATCACAATAGTCTCCAATCATGAATTGTTTGTAAACAACATACCTACAATTTCATTTATTTATGTTTTTTAACGATGCAAAGTAATATATGAAATGTAACACTATATGTTTCTATATCTCCCTTAATTGGATAAATAAACAGGTACGGCAAAATTCAAAAAGAGATACCTACAAGCCTACAGTGGATGTCATTCAATTTATTTTAATGAGCGCTCGCCGCTTCTCTTGGACGGGTTGTTACGGTCAGAACCTAAGACATTACTATTTATCCTGGCATCATTACTTTATAGTTAACATAATTTTGATCTCACTTTTTGTATGAACAAACTGAATGACATAATAATATTTATATGTAGGTCTTCACACCACGTTCCTTTACGGCCTGGACATGACTTCAGTCTTAGCGGCGAGCATCGCGGCAGGCCGAGTGGCTACGATAAGCGGAGCGTTTTGAACGCCACGTAGGTACGCGGAGTAGCGGCTCGCGGCAGCGGCCGAAATGGACATAGGTATATATATCAGAAACAAGTTATGTTTCAGTCTGGGAAGGGCTCCGCCGAATGCCGCATAATAAATTAAATCAAAATTCTCGAAAGAGTCACTACGTGTTGGACTCATGTCCCCGCGCAAGCCTTCCTAAGATTGGTGGTTCGAATTGGACACGTGTTGACAAGAAACCTTAAATAGTTTTTTTTTGATTAGAAAATTCACTCGTAAGTATCTTAAACTTTTGGTTAATTTCCTGTAATGCTACATTTAATTGTAGTCATGCACGTTTAAGTACAGTCAGGAAACTAACTCTCCGTTTATCCAAAATCAATTGAATACAGTTGTTACTAAAATTGCATAAGGTGTTCTTGTGATCAAGCGGACAGTTCCCTGATGGTGAATTACTTGTTTCACTTATGTTATCTGAGCATCTACTACATAGCTTCTCGTATTTGTTATCTTAACTAATTGTAAACGTCAGTGATGGTAGTATTGGTTGAAATAACAAGCAAGTCTTATTGCAACAAATTCGATGAATCCTCAAACGAAACTACTTTTTCTGTACTCAATTTGTGTTTGACTTAATCAAAGATCCACCTAATACAAGAGACGATGTTAGAAGCGTATTAGAACAAATCCGGTGACCGTTAATTGGTAGATATCAACGTCACAAAAAAAGGAAGGAAAAATTAAGGTTCATACATAAAATTGATGACGTATGATACCAATGGAAGTAGGTACTATTAACCATTTTTTTTTCCATGTCATGAAGTGGCAAAAAAGCATACAGTTTAAATTGATGGTAAATACTATAGCTTATAAACATCTACATGCCACCAGAAATTTCGATGTAGATACGTTGACGCTCCTGAGGCTTATAGTATTATGCTCTGTGCCGAAAATTATAGGATCGTACTTTACCACCTTACGGGAACACGATAGTGATTAACTCGAAAACTTATGGTGAGATTCACAGACCGCACTACGACTTTACTTTGAGCAAAGTATGCTTAGAACTGTCAGAAATGTATCGGTTTTGACAGTTCGAAGCGTACTTTACTCGAAAGTAAAGTCGTAGTGCGGTCTGTGAATCTCGCCCTTAGAGGTTAGTAGATAGTAATGCTTTGGTGCTTACGCCCGCGAGTTCCATCACTGGAGTTCTGCCACCAGTAACTACAAATTATTATTTTAAAACGTAACTTCACGCCTGTAATCCCCGAAGGGGTAGGCAGAGGTAAATGCATGCATTCAATCATACATGCAAACACCCACGACTCGCCGGTTACGTTTTGGCTCATGTAACAGGTGGCGAACCTGTTGGCACATTACCAAACTCCGGGGTACTGGGAAACTTCCAGAAAATTATTATTTTGCCATCGCTATCTCTTAAGATTTTAGAAATTTTCTTTCTCCGTTCATATTCAGGTTCGCTGTCATTAGTCTTATGTTTTTGTTTCTCTTTTTTTTTAATCACTTAACTTGGTAAACGTAGAATTTGTAAAGTTAGAGGGCTTGTAGAGATATGACGGGTAGAGTTCGAAACTTGGCTTTTTATGAGATTTAATTACTTTTTTACAGTATGTATGTATGTATCTTCACGTCAGGTTCCTAACGGGGTAGGCAGAGAGTGTAGAGCGCCAGATATCCCGGTTCTGACAAAACTCTCGTGCCTCGTCTACTTTCATCATTCTCTTCATACATGCACGCCAATTCCTAAGACTTTAAATCCCTTCATCAGACAGAACTCGACCTATTTGGTCATGGTAGGTCAGTCTTAGTCTTCCTGGGCCTCTGCAACCATCCACACTCGCATTGTATATCTGTTTAGTCATTCGCTCATTCGACATTCTTTCTATATGCCCGAACCAACGGAGCATGCTTTTTTTCATTTTTACACCGATACTACCATAATACTCGCTCCATCGTTTTAACACATCTTGCGTGTTCTCAAGAATCTCACCCAACTTAGATTTTATTCTATTCATTCCAGAAACTGGAGAAGAGCTTCTAGACTTTTTCACCTCCCTCCAATAGAGTTTGATGTTAGTCTCAAAGCTCTTCGCCAGTCTCTCATCAGCTTCCACTTTATCTCTCTCACGCTTTTCATTCACTAAAATCTTGGTGTCATTCTTGAGCCGACGGTAAATTTCTCTCTTCTCATCTCTCATACCATTATTCATTTGCAAAGATGCTACATAATCCAGCCATGCTTTCTTCTTTCTTTCAACGGAGTCTTGCACCTCCTTGTCCCACCACGCATCCCCTTTCAAGGATTTCCGTATCTTTGCATAACCACATACTTCTTTCGCAACTTCCACCATACTATCTTTCATAACTTGCCAACATTCATCCACGTTCAAGTCCGTAAGACAAACCTTGTCTAACTTTTCACGGACTTGACGTTCATACACTCTCCTTGCACTAATGTCTTGTAACTTTTCACTCTTTATTCTTTCAAGCCCTCCGAAAGGCACACGGACACGCCAATGTCGCCACTTCTTGAACAGACCCCTAAACCGGCTTATTACCAAGTAGTGATCTGTATCAAGAGTGGGACCTCTGTAGGCTCTAGTGTCCATCAGGCTCTTCCGAAGACGACTATCAACCATGATCAAATCAATCATACTTTTTTGTTCATTCCTCCCCCATGTATACGTGTGAATTTCCATATGGCGGAATTCTGTGTTAGACACAAGGAGTCTTCGTTCCAAGCATAAGTCAAGTATCAGCTTACCAGCATCATTTACTCTTCTATCACCATATGGACCTAGAACGGGCCTCGTATCCTGGCCGCCTGGTCCCGACCCATCCATTCAAATCACCACACAAAATTACCCTTTCATTAGCTTCGACCATATCGTGATCTTCCCTTGTAGATTCCCAAAACTTCTCCAGGTCTTGGGTCGTCGCTGAGCTAACCGGTGCATAAGCTGCTACCAAAAACACCCTAGTGACGCCCAATTTAATTCGGACCCAGATTAGTCTCGGGTTCAACAAACCATAATCTTTCACTCCAGTGACTAAACGAGAGGACAGAAGGACGCCCACCCCCGCGCTGGCACGATCACTCTGTAGCACACCTGCCCACAGAGCCATCGCGCCCGCTTTTCGTACCGACGGGGACGGGTCGGTACGCGTCGCCTCGGGGGGACGCCCTAACCCGCACTGCGGTACGCCTTCGTGCCAGAATTGCAGCCCTAAAGGACTGGTAGGGATCGCGACGTGCACGCTTCTGGCATGACCCCCAATTTTTACAGTTGTTTTTATTTTTTACAGTGCGAGCTATAATTATAGTTTCGTCTAGGCAACATTTTTTATCATGCTATTGTCGTATCGTAACCGACTAACTTAGACATGGCGTTCACAACACACTTCTGTACAAGTATTATCCCAAAGCCCAATCAAGTCACTTTATGACATATAGGTGATTGTTGTCCGGGTAGGAACTTTTCTTACGAGTTGTTTTGATACAAATCTGGCTCCAATTTCACATTTATGTTTATTCTGGAATAATTACTGCCAGAGAAATAAAACAACTTGCCTATGTGGTATCCAAAAAGCAATCCTTGGAATAAAGCCTGCAGACCGCAGAACTTACGCCCGAACTACAACCGTAGACTAAACCCGTCTTTTTACATTTTTACGTTAAAAAGATACAGCACATAAACCTTGTTTTTACAGAAAATCCTTGATATCTTGGGCACCAGGACTACTCACTGGAGACTCGTTAATGATTCAGTATCTAGCAACACAGTCAAAGTTGGCTTTGCTCCAACATGTACTACCACCGTATCCATTTTACATTATTCAGAATATAACGCTTACATTTACACACTAAATTATGTAACTAAGTATTTACTGACACACGTGTGCACACGTGGACTAAATATCACTTACAAAATATTTATGATAATACAATTTTAATAAGACTAAGATCTATAAACCGCACTTTAAACAGTTAAATATTGTCTTCAAGGGCCAATTTCACCATCGTAATAAGACGCGTTTTACTTTCTTAAGCGAGTTCAATAACACTATTTGCATTCACCGACAAAAATTGTGCGTAAAGGTTGAAATTAAATGAAAATATTAAGTTAAAACGCGTTTTATTAAATTCAGTTCTCAGAGCAAACGGTGAAATCCGCCAAATAATTGTTCTCATAAACGTATACAGCGTCGACGTGACGACTCCTCCGCCCACTAGCGAAATAATTCTCTTCTAGTGAAAAATAATTCATTACCAGTGCAGTCAGTCAATCGAACAATGGCGGTCAAACCATTCCATTGGGGCGGTAGTAAGTGCAAAATCGCAAGCTTATCTTGCGTCTTGCAAGCTTATCCTCCCTCCTCCAGCAGCGTCCTGCGATAAAACAACCACCACTACTTTGGTCCATTAGCGGTAGTTACTGGTGGTAGAGCTCCAATGACGGAGCTCACGGGCGTAGGCACCATCGTATTAGGTACCTAATATACATGCCGCTAAATGGTAGTGTTCACCACTATCGGGTTCCGGTCAGATGGTATTGTACGGCCCTGTAATTTCCGGCACAGAGGCATAACACCTTAGACCTCAGGAGAAGTAACGCATCTGCATTTAGGTCTTTGTGTGGGTGTCTATAGGCTGCATTCATCACTTAACATCAATGTGAACTGCATACTTGTTTGCCACTTCCATTACAAAAAAAAGAAGTGGACTTCTTTCGGCTGATGTGATGATGAAGTGTTTTTCAATAAAGTCTTATGCACGAAAATCAAGGTGACCACTTTTAGATCAGCTCTATCATTATTCTATTTGCATTTTAAAATAATGTGACCCAATGCATTGCACCGTTTACTGGAGTGCGGCCAAGTGATCTAGTGACCGTGGTGCATTCGGCTCACCTGCCTGCTCTCTACAGTTTATATGACATGCCCCAAAATACTAACCAAAGAGTAATAACTCATTTTTTTTTAAAGACGGGGCAACTGCGGTCTTACTTACTCGACTTACATACCTATATTACTAAATTTCTGAAATAAATAAGAATTAACATTAACATTGAATATTGTTCATAGAAGATTTGTCATCTATACTTATAATAAAACTGTAGAAGTGTGAATTCTGTACATTAAAAATATAAAAAAAATAAATACCAGGGGATGTTACTAGATCGATACCGAACACAAATATGTGATTAGAAATTTTTTTGTCTGTCTTTCTGTCTGTCTGTTTGTTCAAGCATCACACAAAATCTATCGGTCCGATTACGATGAAACTTGATATAATTATACTTTAACCTTTGGCGCACAACACTGAGTACTTTTTATCCCGGGATAATGTCTGTTTGTCTGTGTGTTTGTGCACGCTTATTTCAGAAATGGCTTATCCGATTTGCAGTTTCACTAATATGTCGTAGTAAGTTTTACTAAACATTTAGTGTTTGTTTCGCGTCAATCGGTTCAGAAATAAAAAAGTTATGACAATTTAAATAATCATATCGAATATTTTTAACTATTCTGTATCTATGTTTTATCTTTTAGGGATTTTCGTACCTAAAAGGTAAAAACGGACCCCACGGATTACTAATTCTCCGCTGTCTGTCTGTCTGTCTGTCTGTCTGTCCGTCCATCCGTCTGTCTGTCACCAGGCTGTACCTATTTCATAAATAGTGATAGCTAGAAAGCTAACATTTTCACAAATCATATATTTCTGTTACCGCTATAGAGACAAAATTAATGATGTACTAAAAATAAGAAAATTAAAATATTAAGGGATCCAAGGGGGCATACAGTAAGCGTATTTTTTGCACGAATTCGACTCGCACTTGGTCGGTTTTTTCTCTGTTAGTAACGTTAAGCATACCGCATAGCAGCGTCCCGGCATAAAACAATCGCCGCTATGATCACCATTCAGCATACCAAGCGTGGCAATTATGGCATATTCTTTCCTTATGACGCACAACACTTTTAGGAGCATCTTCGGGAAAGGCTTTGTCCAGCGGAGAGGGATGGACGTCTTTCGGATTTAATTATGATGATGGTGATGGTGGTGTTGGTCGGGATGGCTCGACGTCCCGACGCCCAGCGTCCCGACGCCCAGCGTCCCGACGCCCAGCGTCCCGACGCCCAGCTTCCCGACGCCCAGCTTCCTGACGCCCAGCGTCCCGACGAACAGCGGCCCGACGCCCAGCGTCCCGACGCCCACCGTCCCGACGCCCAGCGTCCCGACGCCCAGCGTCCCGACGCCCAGCTTCCCGACGCCCAGCGTCCCGACGCCCAGCGGCCCGACGCCCAGCGTCCTGACGCCCAGCGTCCCGACGCCCAGCGTCCCGACGCCCAGGGTCCCGACGCCCAGCGTCCCGACGCCCAGCGTCCCGACGCCCAGCGTCCCGACGCCCAGCGTCCCGACGCCCAGCGTCCTATCGCCCAGCGTCCCGACGCCCAGGGTCCCGACGCCCAGCGTCCCGACGCCCAGGGTCCCGACGCCCAGCGTCCCGACGACCAGCGTCCCGACGCCCAGCGTCCCGACGCCCAGCGTCCCGACGCCCAGCGTCCCGACGCCCAGCGTCCCGACGCCCAGCGTCCCGGCGCCCAGCGTCCCGACGCCCAGCGTCCCGGCGCCCAGCGTCCCGACGCCCAGCTTCCCGACGCCCAGCGTCCCGACGCCCAGTGTCCCGACGCCCAGCTAGATACTTATACCTAGTACAGGTATAAGTATCTATTTTTTTTTTTAATATACCATAATTAAGTACCTACAACAATGTTTTGAATTTTAAGAATGAAGATTACCTTCCAATGTTATAAAATTCAATAAATGATTTGGAAACTATCTACTTGCAAGTTTTCTGACACAAATGATATTATTACAAAAGTTTCTACATAATAAAAAAACTTAAAAACGTAAGTTACTCAAGGCAAACACAAAAACTAATTTCCCAAAAGATAGGTAAAATAATAACCGTTTTCATATAATATCAACAGACTTAACTTCAGTGGTAATATTGGCAGGGGCGAATACGACAATTGTACCGGGTTTTGGAATACCAGTCTCAACTTTGCCGACGGGCACCGTTCCGATACCACCAATTTTGTATACGTCTTGCAGGGGAAGACGGAGGGCCTTGTCTGTAAGACGAGCGGGGGGCAGGATAGCGTCGAGAGCCTCAATAAGGCACTTGCCTTCGGCCTTACCCTCCTTGCGCTCAATCATCCATTCCTTGAACTAAAGCATTTTGGTAGATGGGTCCAGCATGTTATCTTCGTGCCAACCAGAAATGGAATACGAAAGCGACGGCAGCCGGATTGTTACCGATCTTCTTGATGTAGGAAGATACTTCCTTCTTGATTTCCTCGAATCGGGACTCGCTGTAGGGAGGTTCGGTGGAGTCCATTTCGTTGACACCCACAATCAGCTGCTTGACGCCGAGCGTGAGGGCGAGGAGCACGTGCTCCAAAATTAAAATTTGTACACAAAATCATAAACTATAAAGTAGTACTAATAGATAATAATGTTGTGTTGGAGAGTCTATTCTTAACTGCAATTCAGTAATGATATAATGTACATACGGCTCGTCGCAGCGTTCAGCCAAACCGCAACTCGCGCGCTCCGTTCCTTGTGCACTCCCATACGTACCAATCTCCAAGTGATGTTTGCAATGTGTCGAATAAACACTGGCCTATAATCGACAAACTTGTGATGCGACAGCTGCACGCTGAATCTCATTGTTCCATTTCGCTACTTTTATTCGGAAAATCTCGTCTCACGTAATGTCACTTTGCGGCAAGTGTCCAATTTTTATGAACGGAACTATGTTTACTTTCAGTCTTCTTGTATACATTGTTTAAAATGCTGTTCAATTTATAGGTATAAAATGGATTGCAGTTGCGCTAATATTAGCATTTGGAAGTGCAAAAGCTGCTTTTCGGAATATAGAATCATTGAAACAAACAGTATACATCGGTGAGAAGACAATATTAATTTTGTTTTTAAAAAGTATTCTAGATGTTAATAATTACTTACTCCTTTAAAATTGTGACTTAGGTGCCATACTCCCTCCAAACACAGTAACTGAGGTCGCTTTTGCTGCGGCCCTAGCTAGAGCATCAATGGAAAGCGAACATTACAACTTTGCCATGAAAATTGTTTACACTTCATACGGGGACAGTTTTCAAGCCTCAAAAGCTGGTAAGTTGCTTCCTAAATTATGATATTTACGTTTTGATTTAGATGACTAACAGTAATCAATAAGTCAAGTTTATTAATTTTTTTTTTAAGAAAGCGTTAGTTCTTCATCAGTAGGTAGGTAATTAGGATATTTTAATAAGTTAACTATATGGTCTCGGTAAAGTTTTTTGTCGAAAATTTCCAAATAAATTTGTACTAAGAAAAATCAAAACCCCCTAATTTGCTTCACTTAATTCTTAGGTAAAGCGTTTATGTCCATTATTACAGCTTGCGAGCTCTTAGCAATCGGTGTTACCTCAATATTTGGACCCACCGACCCTACATCTGCTGCCACTGTCGAAGCTCACTGTCGCGTAGCTAAAATACCTCATATACAAGTGAGTATACAGTCAACTATAAAATCGTATTCTGTAATAGTAATCATTTTATTTTATTTTTTTATTTTGTCAAACAAGTATACCTACAGTTCACATTGATGGTAAATGAATACTGTAGCCTATAAACTATTAACTTCAGAGATTTCAATGTAGATGCGCTGCCACTCCTGAGGGCAGCGTACATAATTAACTAACACTACCGTTTAACGGCAAGTTGATTAGGTAATGCGATAATGCCTACACCTGCGAGCTCCGTCACTGGAACTCTGCAGTTCATCTTCTTTCTCATTCAAATTAATCATCAAACTTTTCGATACAAGAACACAATAATCAGTCATTCTAGATACCTTTATTTTTTGGTGATGGCTCACTGCGTTTAAAAAAATAAACATTATTTTAATTGATGCCTCGAAAATTGCATTATACCTGCGATGATACGGTAACACAATATCTTCAAGAGTTTTGGGTGCAAAACGTGCTTTTAAAGCAAAACGTATAAGGAAATACGGCCACATTCTCAAAGCCACTTAATTTCAAGTAAACTTTAAATCTCATGCTGTCTCTGTAGTGTGAACGTGTTTTGTTGTAGCAGCACTATTAGGCAGTATTAGGAATGTGTCACTGGTTGGTGACACTTAGAATAAAGTGTTTTTTTTTATGTAACGGAAGTGGCAAACAAGCATGCAGTTCACATTGATGTTAAGTGATGACTGCAGCCTACAGACACCCACATAAAGACCAAGGTCAAAATGCCGATGCGTTACCACTCCTGAGGCCTAAGGTGTTATGCCTCTGTGCCGGAAATTACGGGGCCGTACATTACGACCTGACTGGAACACGATAGTGCTGAACACTACCATTTAGCGGCAAGTAAATTAGGTAATGCGGTGGTGCCTACGCCCGCGAGCTCCGTCACTGGAGCTCTACCACCAGTAAAAAGTGATGTTTCTATATGAACATGAGGCAGCCACGTAATGGAACCACAACTACTCGTGCAGCTTGTACGGTGACAAATGGCGATATGGATCGCTCTTATGAAGTTTTCATACTGCTCTCATACAATTTCCAACGTTTAAGCGTTAGGCCGCGACGCTTATCACCTAGCCTGGTCGCACAATCCTTCCTTCTCGTGCGAGGAACATTACACCGCATTCCTCTACAACTAAACAGTCGTATGAATTTAAGATAAATAAATAATTGAAACAAATAGCACTTATATCTAATAAAATACAATTATACCCAAGGAGCATTCAAATTGCTAAATATGTATCTAGCTTTTCGTTGCTCGTACGGTTCATTGCGTTGCGCACTGAATATATCGTCGCACTGAATTATTTTCTACCGGTATTTTACACAGTACATCCGATATCGGGGTATTTCCCTGGAGTTTCGCAAAATAAAGGAGTTTGCGAAGCGAAATAGTGTTTTATTTAAAAGAGAACTTTTATCAATGTAGATTAATGGACCTATTCAACATATTATTATCGTGGATGTTCTGATCACGTTTTATATATAAATGGAAAACGTTGGAAATCTGTACGGTAAAACGTAGCATTTCATATCTTTTCTCTTGAACACGATTTCAGAATCAGAATCAGAATCAGAAATTCATTTATTCATTTAGGGTGACAGGCACCTCTTATGACACGTCAAAAAACAAACAAAATAAATTAAAGTGAACAACAATTGATATACATGTCAAACAAGATAAAAATATATGTAAAGTAAAGAATATCACTAAGATAAAACTAAATGTAATAAACTAATGTAAAAAGTATATCAGTAGAATGTCTCATTTCCCCTTTACAAACTGATAACAAAGAGTAAAAAGAAAAGAAGAAGAGTCATTTTTTGTCATTTAAAATATATGTCTTTGTATATTTCTTATGAGACATTAAATATTTTCAGGCTGTGTGGCGTCCACCCCCTGTCCGTGGATTGGCAAGACCGAGTTTTCCCGGCATCAATTTATATCCTGAAGCGGTTGCACTTTCCAAAGCCGTTGCTCTCTTTATAGGGGATAACGATTGGAATTCTTATGCGTTGCTGTACGACGATGATCATGGTATTTCTTTTACGACATATAAATGACAAATAAACACACAGATCATATCGATGATAAGTGAATACTATAAACATCTACATAAAAATACAGAGATTTCCCCTTCTTCCTTCCTTTTTCTGTGTCGGAAATTAGGGCAGACCATAACTTACCACCTGACCAAAACATGTTAGCACTGAACAATACAATTTAACGGCAAGTAGATTACTTATTTCGCTTAAAACTAAGTCTATCCCTACTTTCCTACTATAAGTATATTATATTATTATATAATATTATTTATCTGTCTGTCTGTCTATTTGTCTGTATGTCTGTTACCATTTCACGTCCAAACGACTGAACCGATTTTAATGAAATTTGGTACAGAAATAGAGCTGACTTTGAGAAAGAACAAGCTATACTTAGTTTCTTATAAAACGTCATCCACGCGGGCGAAGCCGCGGGCAACAACTAGTTATATTTTTTTTTTGTTGGGGCCGCCTATTTAAATTTTAATTTATTTCAGGTTTAATAAGACTACAAGAAGTACTTAAACATGCCGACCCAGAACAAAAATGGCTGGTTCGGAGGCTGGTCCCACATGAAGATAACCGGCCACTACTCAAATCTCTCAAAACCACTGGCATTACTAAAGTAATACTTGACTGCCCCGCTGATAGAATACTTGAATACTTGAGACAAGCAAATGAGGTCAAGTTCTTTGAAGATTATATGGTATGTACCTATAGATTTCATGCATAAACATATGCGAGAAAATTATAAATACTGAATAAAAAAACCGCGATCAGGACTCGATCCTACTTGTAATCAATCTAGGCGTTTTATCAACAAAGCTGCCTCAATTAAACATTCCTAAAATTTTTATTGCGATTCGTTTGTTATTTTTATTGTTACCTGGATAACATCAAGTATCGTCCATATTTGACCCCAAAATTATAAACATTCATATAATAATACGTCTAATTTGTGTTTCGGTTTTGTTATTTTGTTTTTCTATCATTCGTATTCAAATGTTGATATGTTTTGTAACGTAAATAAATCATACAATTACAGAGCTACGTCCTTATGTCATTAGATGCTCATACTTTGGATTTGGAAGAACTTCGATATGGGCTTTCAAACGTAACGTGTTTGAGAATATTTGATCACTCGAATTCTAGAACGAGATCTTATTTGGCGGATTGGAAAGCTAGGACATCTGCTGATGTGAAAATACCAAAAATGACGTATGAAATTACGGTGAGTACCTATTACTTATAGGCAATTTTTTCGGTATTCAGATAAAATAAAAGTGCTATGCACATGCTAATTTAAAAACACTGTAACATTATCGTTTTTAGTACAATTTCACTGCACATTTTGCAGCCAAGAAGAAACAACGATTGGCCTATAATTTGAAGATAATATATAGATATTATCGTGATAAATAGTCAGTATGCACTTCGTGTATTATTCTAATGTTATATTCTAATAGCATCTAAGACTGCTAGTACCTATCTCAGATTAACTTGAAGGTCAACGTATTTGAAATTCGCGTCAGGCAAAATGAGATACACTTTAATACAAATTTGATTTAGGTAGAAGCAGCATTAGCCAGTGATGCAGCAAGACTAATAACAGATGCAATCGAGAGTGCACCAGATGAATTTAAAGTAAATTCTGATCCCCTTGAATGCAAATCGGACAGCCTATGGGAAGGCGGGGAAGAATTTTTACATCATTTACTTACGGTAAATACACTGTTAATTCAGAATTATCACGTTTTATTTTCTCACCAATTTTATGTTTATATAGGTAAGCATCAAAACAAGTTTCAGGTGTGGTATCTTACGAACCTGGAATTTCTGGCACAGGACAAAAGAGTTTAGGCCTCAAGAATAACAACTCATTTATTCGTACATTGAAATCTTGATTGAAAATGTTTTTTTTGTCGATGTTCATTCTATGAATATAAACTGTATACTTGAAAACATTAAGGCTATCTGTCTGTCAGTCAGCTTTTCCGCATTAAAAAGTAATGACATGAGACCACTCTTTCGTTGAAGCATTAAGGTTGAGTTACTAACTTGACAGTCAATAATAATTCAGAAATCAATACTCTTTTGTTCGCTAATAGTGTTCCTTCAGCAAGAGTTCCTTCTTTACTCGTTAGGTAAAGTTCGTTTTTATTTACGTGATTTAAAATTATCTATACTTATTATAAAACAAAGCCCCCCGCCGCGTCTGTCTGCCTGTCTGTCTAAGCATTTCATGCGCATTATTTTAAAAAATATACTACACTATAAAATCAAAATTAATAACTTAGAAGTTTTTACAAGAAAAAGCGCGCATGTAAATATTTTTCATTCAAACAGGTTGCTCAACTTGCTCTTATCAAAAACGGCACCCGCATGTTTTTTTTTTTTAATTTTTCGTGCGGCAACGGCTTCGACATTTATTTTGCCTATGGCAGAACGACGTTTGCCGGGTAAGCTTGCTCACACCAATGATGGGATTCGCTTGATGATTTTTTTTTATTTCAAAATTCTATCAGTTTTTGTTTGGCAGAACGACGTTTGCCCGGTCAGCTTTTTCTTAGTTTTTTTTTTTTATTTTTATTTATGGCATCGCTTTTTATGCATATTGCCAGTGTCAAGTAAAACGATATTTCG
Organism: Macrosoma leucophasiata; assembly: GCA_036365455.1. Taxonomy (NCBI): domain Eukaryota; kingdom Metazoa; phylum Arthropoda; class Insecta; order Lepidoptera; family Hedylidae; genus Macrosoma; species Macrosoma leucophasiata. The sequence goes on along the minus strand of JAWQUS010000003.1, from coordinate 10,647,270 downwards.
TATTCGTAATAAACAACGTAAAAGTCAGAGTCAGTTAGTCAATTTATCAGTCCGTCAGTCAGAGTCACAGTCAATAATTCGAGTAAACTTTACCAGAACATTTACTATGAAGTTTTGGAGGCAACCCAAAAGAACGTGTTTTCGCACTGTTATTCTATTTCACTTTACACGAGCACAGTAATAAGCCTATATCAAACAAAATGCCACCAACTTTATTCAATATAACTAAAAAATACACCAAGAAAATGAATTAATATAAGAGCATCCACATGCATCTTTCAAGCTTCCCGCCAAAACACCCCAGGTCAGCTTGTATTTTAATAATGATTTCATACCAATAAATATCATTCATTTGGTTTTTGTGTATCATGTGAAATATACATAATTGCATCTCAAGAGTATATATATTAAATTTATGTTAACTTACGAACGGATACATGTTTTAATCCAGACCTGACATATTTTCTAATGCTTTAAGTGCGTCATTCCATACAAATTTGGGGCCACTCTAAAAACTGCGAGCAAATATCGCAAATGTGATGCCAATTCGCAATTATGTGTGGGAGCACATAACCGGAACACATGTTTTACAAAAATAAAATCATTAGGCAATAGTACCTAATGATTCTATTCAAATGGCGTATACATTGAATCACACGTTGATTTTAATTATATAGTATTCTGTTTACAACTTCAAGTGTAACTAACTTTGGTTTCAGAATCCAATAACCGGAATTACGGATAAAATAGACTTAGATAACACTACGGGGGAACGAACAAACTTCAATGTCGAAATAATGGAGTTGTCCAACAGCGGATTCAATAGGATTGCAAAGTGGGATACCGAAAGTGGCTTTACATACGGTCGTTCACAAAATGAAGTGTCAGATATTTTAGCAGAAAAGTGGCAAAACAAAACATTCAGGGTCGTATCGAGGATAGGAGCACCATATCTGATAGAACGTACGCCCGCAAATGGTGAAGAATTGACTGGGAATGATCGCTATGAGGGATATTCTAAGGATCTGATACACGAAATATTGAAAGAAACCTTACACCTAAATTACGAAATCGAAATAGTCCCAGGGAACCTATACGGTTCTTATAATAAAGATACCAAGAAATGGGATGGGCTTGTTGGCCATCTTTTAGAGAGGGTATGTGAAATATGTATACATATTATTTTTATAGAAATATTTTCATGACTGAATTTTTCTCTCCTTTTTATCCTCAGTCTATATAATTCTTTTTTTGAAGGTGCACTTACTCTGGATGATATATTTTTTAAATGTAGCGATTATACAAAACTATTTAAACACAGGAGCTCAAAAGTAAATTTACCTTTATGCCCCTGAAATGATAGGCACAATACGCTCAAAATTCACCAGTTATTTGAAAAACCAAATAGGCTAGGATCCCTTTCCAGAATCATTTCGTTCGTCCAGATATGCTGCAAATTAAATTTTTACGCATATTTATAATCTGGAGAATATAATTATATCCACTAGGTTGCCTATCAAAATTTGACCGCAAGTATTTCTAATTAAATTATTTTATCTTTAACAGCCAGCAACTCTTATTTGATTTAATTTGGCGCCGATTTAATTTGGCGCCCGTATATCATAATAATTATAAAAAATAGCTTAATTTGATAATACATGTATGTACGATATGGACGTAAAAAGTTATCGGGGCGGAACGAAAATATGTAGGGGCGGCCAAGTGCGCAACGGCAGTCGTGATTTTTCAGAGTCTTCATACATATTGCCAAGAAATAGACGATAATTTATTTAAAAAATGAGAAAAAAAGTCTTTGATCGTCTTAATACTAGAAAATGTTACTATCTGCCCGCAATACAATATTGAAGAGCTGAACTTTACCTTGTAGAAATATTTGCCTATTAGTGTTAGGTCTAGCTAAGTAACCTAAATTATACTTTCACTTTGATTTAATTTACAGAAAGCAGAATTAGCGATTTGTGATCTAACAATAACTCACGACCGGAGATCTGCGGTGGATTTCACTACACCATTTATGACTTTGGGTATAAGTATTCTGTACTCAAAACCGACGCCACCTGAGCCGGCACTGTTTTCATTCTTGAAACCTTTCTCCGTGGACGTTTGGATTTACACTGCTGCTGCTTATTTAATGGTTTCACTATTGCTTCACATTTTAGCCAGGTAATGTGAAACAGATGAATTCGTACTTGAATAAAAAACGTCCTACTTTAATTACAAAATGAGATTTATTAAGTACTCTAGAATATACAAAGTAATGTTATCCAGATTAATATTCTGTATCTTCTAAGTTCCAATGTTCTAATCTTAAAATGCAGCTTAGATTCTAAAACATTTCTCACGATGCATGAAACACAATTTAGTAAATCGAATGAATAACAGCCATATTACAGGTATGTCTTATTGAGTATAGCAATAACAAGTCGCGGTCAGGTACTTCTTGCTCCAAAAACAAAAACACCAGGGGGCAAATTGTGCTAACGTAATTTTGTCATAATTGTTGTATGAGCAATAAGGCTCCTAATCAAACCTCTTGAAACTAAAAATTATAATTCGTAAGCAATACTGAAATAACGTTATCAAAAACTGACTAAAATAGAGCAATTATGATTCTGTTAGATTTTATATGTAGTCTAAATTTCGTTGTATTAAATAATGTTGTTTTCTCATATTATTCGGTGTGCGTAAGATATTTTTTTTGTGATAAATATATTATTTAATGCATTCGCACTTGATGGCCATCGTATTTGATACAGCTTCATAGCTGTGATGACCATCAAGTAGGTTTTAGTATTGTATTTTACTTTAATATTTTTCTTAATTGTTAATTTCAGACTAGCACCCAACGATTGGGAGAATCCTCATCCTTGTGACAAGTCACCCGAAGAATTGGAAAACATTTGGCACATAAAGAATTCTTGTTGGCTCACAGTTGGCTCAATTATGACTCAAGGTTCAGACATATTGCCAAAGTAAGATCAATTATGTATGGTATATAAATAAGAAATTAAATATATACGTAACTAGCGATCTACTCCGGCTTCACACGCAATTTAAATATGTGAGGTAAACTTCGACATAATTTGAGATTCTTTAATAAAACAGACCATAATACGAGTATGTGAGGTAATCTGTAGGACAGTGAACCTCTTAAGGAATCTTGTCAAGTTCCACACAAAAAAAATGAAAAGAGCTGCAAAGGTGTAACTGTAGCTTTGAAATATTGTCTAGAGAAGCGAAAGAATATTTAAAATGTTCTCTGATGACCTCTCCGAAAAAAATGATCTTTCCAACCAACTGTAGAAGCCTTTCATACTAGATTTCAATTTCAAGCTTATATTCTGGAGATGTGAAATTATTTTAAACATCGTGAAATATTCTACAGGTTCTCAAAATAATATTTTATAGCTGGGGGTGGTTATTTGAAATTAGCGCATCATCTCTTGCGGCAGCCTGTCTACATCAATCCCAACAACATATCATTATATTCTACGACTTTTTAAAATTCATAGTTTTTAAAACTAAAAATTTCCTATGAGTCCATTTTTATTTTGCAAGAGATGATGCGCTAATTTAAATAACCTTTTTTATACAATTTTTCCAACTGCTGTCAGATAAATATACCCGGGACCATAAAGTACGTTTAGAAAGCATGTTATTTATATAGGATAATTAGAAACCATGGTGAAAAAGGATGGAAACGTCGAGTTGCTTTTTAAAAATCATTTTAGTAATATACGCGAGATAAATCCGTAAAAATACTTTTATTTCTATGAGTGTAGCTCGCGAAAACCTTAGTACACATCATATTTCAAGGCTGCTGTACCTACCTTTTTTTTGTATATTTGTATCTTGCCTTGTATTTGTATCATCATAATCCGTTTCTTGCAATCGGTCGTGAATACGTTAGTGTGTAACGTATGGCAATATACATTATGAATATTATGAATTATATTATGAATATTTCAATATGAAATTAATTTATTAAAATTTAATAAGCCTAACCAACAAGCCACGTGGTAATTGTAAGCTGCTTTTGCAATTAACAACTCGGTGCTCTAGGGAGGATTATAGATTTCTACGTTAGCAGAATGCATTAATTTAATCCGGCATTGTGTTGATCAAAGATATTATATCTTTGGTGTTGGTACTATGTTTGGATGAACAATTTGTGATTTATGATAGTTATTTGTTACTCTACTATCTACAACATATAAAATGTTGAGATTTTTTAATGATGAGATGGTTAATAACTTACTGGTACAGTACCTAATAGTGAGGCAACGTGGAGTTTTCTCGCCTTCCTATAGATATTTTGACACAAATAAGATCATCTTTTAGAGAGACGGGCCTGTAATTTCCGGCACAGAATCATTACATCTTAAGCATCAGAAGTGGTAACGCATCTGCTTTTTGACTTTGGTCTTTGTGCGGGTGTCTATAGCCTGCAGTCATCACTTAACATCAATGTGAACTACATGCTTGTTTACCACTACCATTACAAAAATAAGAAAAAATTGTAGGATTACATTATCACCTTTACGATTACACAATAGAAACCTTACATTTAGCGGCATAAACATTATCTAGCCGTGATGTCTGGACACAAGCTTTGTCTCATTAATCACAATTTAGTTAGGACTTATACTAGTAGTAGATTTCCAGTGAAGGGACTCGAGGGCGTAGGTACCACCGCATTACCTAACCTATCTGTCGCCATATGGTAGTCGTCAACATTATCTATTCTTTTTCAAAAATCAAATCAAAGGGTTATGTTATGTGTAATAGGGGATGGAAGTTTGTATGGACTCCAATCAACGTGGAAGAAATCACGGTTATCATCAAAAGCTATTAAACTATATATTCAGACTTCAGTTTCGTTGTCTGGTTTATAACACCGTCAGCCAAGACTTTCTATGCTAAGTTATAAACAACTGCCTCTTCGTGTATAACAACAACTGAACGACGTTTATTATATTCAGGGGTTATTCCACACGATGGGTTTGCGGTATGTGGTGGTTCTTTGCGTTGATTATGTGCTCCTCATACACGGCTAACCTTGCTGCCTTCCTCACTAATGCTGCTATGGATGATTCAATTAAAAGCGCCGAAGACTTAGCTCTACAAACGAAAATAAAATTTGGTACAGTGCAGGGTGGTTCAACTTCTTCTTTCTTCAAGGTATTTATTTTTCTCATTCACCCATTTACTTTTTAAGTACAGTTTTAAGCATACAATTTATAATATTGGCAAGCGAATATTAAAGAAGCCTCTATACATCTACATAAAAATTTGCGAGCTCATTGCATCAGGAAACCAGTAACCGGAACAGGATATTATCTACTGCATAACTTATATATAGAATAATATTTTTTTAATAATGAGATTGGCAGACTGATATACACATTCACTTTGATCGTAAATACTACAACCTAACTTTTTTACAAATAAATATACATCTCTAACTGCAATATTCACAAGATCGAATATATTGCAATCCGAATATATCCATGCATTACGAAACTACCATTCAATAATTCAATCAGAGCATCTGCATTTAACGAGAGTTAGATTAATATTTGATTGATTTTTCAGAAATCAAATGTCTCAACATTTCAAAGAATGTGGTCAGCTATGGACACTGCACGTCCTTCAGTGTTTGTTAAAAATAACGATGAGGGTGTGGAAAGAGTTATCAAAAGTAAAAGATCCTACGCTTTTCTGATGGAATCAACTGCTATAGAATATCAGTTGGAGAGACATTGTGATCTGATGCAAGTGGGTGGCTTACTTGATTCTAAAGGATATGGTATAGCAATGCCATTTGGTAAGCTTACATGTACTTATTCTTTGTAATCTTTTTATAAGCTGTATTCGAGAAATATGAAGGGACGGCACCGTAATTGATTAATGAATGTAATTGCGATGCCTGCACACAAGGTTAATGTAAATCAGGTATGATCAACGCATATCCTACTGATATGTAGTCTGTATTAAGTGCTATCACTTATTTGACGGCAAATATCTGTAAATATTGTATAACGCCAACGACATAAAAAAGCAAAACAGAAAAAAAACACAGTGGAAAATTTCTGTGCAATTTTAATGTAGTATGTGAGATAATAATACAAAGTTGAAAGAGAGTTGAAATAAAACTAATTTCCTTGCTATATTTTAAAGTTATGAATTATCGGTTTCTCAAGTAAATAATTGGGATGTGTTCATTGCAATAATATTTCCTTCTTAAGGGAATTATGCTTTATTATGTCTTTTAAAAACTGATAAACTTTTTTGTATTGTTTCAAAAACCTTTTTATGGGTTTTTTCTTGTCAAAATATTACCATGAATATCAAAATGAATGTGATAAATAAACACAAAAATTCACTACATCCTTTTTACCCTTTAGATTCTTCATATCGTACAGCAGTGGATAATGCTGTATTGAAATTAGCTGAAAGTGGTAAATTAGTAGAACTGAAAAACCGATGGTGGCAAGCTCCAGCTGAAGGAGCCTGTGTTGTAAGTTAAATGTATATTTGTTAATTCATATTTTATCGTCATTACGAGCGTAACATATACTACTTTGTATAATAGTTTTCGTTCAATATGTAAAAATGCTCGTGAAAACTAAACCAAAAAATATGAAAAAGCAAGCCTTCTGCAGGGGACGAATATTAGGGGACCAGTGGGTTCCGACCCTTCTGCTATAATGTACTGCGCAACATTTATGATAAATTATATTTTATAGTAAAACATAATATAGATACTACAAAAATTAAAAAAATGTATAGTCAGAAGAAGCTGGTGAAGAAGGAACGAGCGCAGCAGAACTTGGCGTAGAAAATGTAGGCGGCGTGTTCGTTGTTCTGGGCCTGGGTTGCGGTATGGCTGCAGCTATGGGAATCTTTGAATTCTTGTGGCACATCAGAGAGGTTGCTATTGAACAGAAGGTATGGTTCATCCAAAGCTAATAGTAAAAGATAATAAAAGAAGACAGGGTCCGTATTATTGGTATTTAAATTAGGAAGTGTAAAATTGTATACATTCTTATTTTCTTTAAACTGACAAGACATGTGAACAAGCGTAACTAGGCTTTTGAGTAAAATTGTATACATACTTCTTTTCTTTAAAATGACAAGACATGTGAACAAGCGTGACTGGCCTATTGAGTAAAAAAAGATCATGATACTTTACTTTACTTTATTTCTTTATAAGGATTATTAAGAAGGCATATTAAGAAACGAGACAAACATAACAGCGATCCAGTAAAAGAACATACTCGTAGTACACTCGCCCGTGTAGTGACGTAGGTATTATTTCGATTTAATTTAGGAACTTCCAAAGTTAAGTACGTTTCATTTATTTGAATAAAGGCGCGTAGTAAAGAAACGAAACAAAGCATCAGTATCAACAACATAAATTAGGTTTGCAATACGAAGTCATGGTACGCCCCCAGATACAAACAAAATTGGTTTAGTGATCTAGCGCTTTCAAAATTTAACAGTATTAGAGCTCGATCAGATAATTTTCCTTTTAGATGCTAGTTTCTGAAATTACTTTTGGAATAAGGTAACGATGTAATACGCCCTGATCAAAACTTGTTACTTCCGTGAAATAGATGTCTTGTCACACTATCTTTCGGTGCGTATAGTGTAATTTTTTAAGTATGATATTACTAATAGAAGAATAGAACAGTATAAATGCTTGAGAGCTTAAGCATCACCTTAGTAGAACATCGAATGCTGTTGTTGTTTTTTTTAACAACATAAGATACTTAAGTCATTGAAGGTTTTTGATTGGAGGTCGAAGGATTGATATCGTAAGACACTTCATATTATTTCATTAAGAAATAATGATTAAGTAACGAAAACCGCAAACATTTTAAAGTTTAGTCAAGCAATCAATACATTTCAATCAGCAAATCATGATGTTATAATTATGTTTACAGATGTCACAATCTGATGCTTTTTGGGCGGAACTGGCATTCGCATTAAGTTTTTGGGAAACTGAGAAGCCAGTTCAGCACTCACGCCCATCGTCCTCGGCTTCTGGTTCCAATGTTGCCTCCAGAGCATCCTCTGTACTTCGTTCTGCAGCGGATTTGTTTCATCTTGATGTTTTTAATAAATGAAAATCATTAACATGAAAACTTTTTTGTAATAAAATGAAAGAAAAACACCTGCAGAATTTTGAGCGGTGGTAGAGTGCCAGTGACGGAGCTCGCGGGCCTAGGCACCACCGCATTACCTAATATACTTGCCTGTAAATGGTAGTGTTCAGCACTATCGTGTGCCGGTCAGGTTGTAATGTATGGCCCTGTAATTTCCGACACAGAGGCATAACGCCTTAGGCCTCAGGAGTGGTAACGCATCTGCATTTTGTCCTTGGTCTCCGTGTGGGTGTCTATAGGTTGCAGTCATCACTTAACATCAATGTGAACTGAATTAAGTAGTCGGTATATATAGTTTCGTAATAGTTAATTAAAGAGAAAACGGCTCGGGACACACGAGGGAGATGCCCGTGGATGGTAGGCCAGCCAAACTGTGGAGACGCTAGGATTTAGAGACGTTAAATCTTTGTTATTACCTTTACATTATTCAAAGTTCATGAAGCCGATTATTAAAGGAACTTTTTATTCAATGACATATACTTATACTATAAACCAAAAAGTATGATTTCCAAGAAACTGCATTTTTTGTTTTGGCTAAAGGTAGTTTTTTTTTTATCAGGATATTTTATGTCTTCCAAATATGGACAGAGATAAATAATTGTAACACTTGTTAATTGTTAACAGAAATATTTATTTTAATACCCAAGCTCAATAAGCGTCGTCAAAGTTGATGAAAGAGGAGGCAGCTCGGAGTACGGAGACAGCCCGAGATTGCGAGCGCTCGCGATTCGGCGAGGGAGATGCCGTGGACGGCGGCGCGGACCGCGGCGGCGCTGCCAGTCTGTGGAGGGCCCTAGGGTTCAACGACGCGCGCCACTCGCTCGCCAACGCTTCTTTAAACGTTACCTGAAATATGATTGCATTTTTTAAATTATAATTCTCTCTTTAGTTCTATTTGGTGCTCGAGGAGAGCCTCAACTGTATTGTACTGTATGTAAGGGAACTGTACAACTTACACTAAAAAATAGTAAAGGAACAGCTTACTGGATTATTCTTTCAGTATGAATAATTTCTTCGATTTTAACGTTTACAGTCACGTTATCGTAGTATCGCCGCCAAATAGTACCTAGTGTTCAGCAGTACCGTGTTCCGGTTAGATGATAATGTGTGGCCCCGTAGCGCAGTAATTATCACAGTGACAAAACAATGTAGACCTCCTAGGAATGGCATTTGCATTTCCACCTCCGGCTTAGGCCGGTTTTAGGATGAGATTCACAGACCGCACTACGACTTTACTTTCAAAAAAAGGTTAATTAGAACTGTCAGTAAAGAATGAGTTTTGACAGTTCTAAGCGTACTTTGCTGAAAGTAAAATCCTAGTGCGGTCTATGAATCTCACCCTTAATTTCTATAGGCTGCAATATTCACTAACCATCAATGTATACTGCATGCTTATTTGCCACCATCATAACGATGTCCACCCTTCGTGTATCCATTTTCGTAATGTATTGTACCCCGAGTACATGACATTACGAAAATGGATGTATGAATACCAGTACCTACCATTATAGGAAATCTAATGAATGAAGCTTAAGTAACACAGAGGACATTAACTCTATAAAGTTTTCTCTAACATTAGCAGTGTTCTCATAACATTGTTATTATAGTTTAATCACCTATAACTAATAATAACTTCCCCAATTTGTTACGAAATGCGATACTCAATTTACTCGTGTGTATATGTAATAGCTAGGACAATGGCGCGAAGGCCTTCTTACTTTGCACACATTTTCAAATTTGGCGCATTGCCAAGCCTAATGTGCAAACAAAATTAAAATTGTATGCTATATAAGTAATACGGCGAAGTGCAGCGTAATTACATGGGTATTCATTATAAAACTGTTTTATATTCTACATGGATTATGGATATGGAAATTGTAGGCAGTAGGAAGAAGAACCTATGACTTTTGTAGTATCCGAATCCATGATTGAAATCCACTTTTATGTGTTTAGAAATTGGCTGTTAGACACCTAAAATATAGTCGACACTATGAAAATTTTGAATTATTTCTTCAAATCATTGGTTATTATGACTTTTATTTTCTATCTCGTCTTATGGATATATTTTATGATATATTCACGACCTCTCCGAAACTGCATTGCCAGAGACACATAAAATATTCCTACAATACTCGTACATACCAAGGCAAAATCACAGAAACCCTAAACAAGGAAGCATGTTGTAGGTAACCTTTATAGTCATAAGTATATTTTCAATTATAAAATTGTAATAAAAATATAGAAAGTAATACAACATTACCCTTTCCTTTACGCTTATTTGTCTGGCATGTAAAAGGAAATCTATAACAGCAACGATGAAGCCTAAAATCCCGCCAGTTCCCAGTACCAAAAATATTCCACTTGTATTTTTCATTTGTAAAGATCCACTGTCGTCGTCTTCACTCTCAGTTTTCTGAAAATTTATATGAAGACGTTGATAAGCATTTTTTGTAGGCATCTTCACGCCACGTCCCACCACACAAATATCCGGGTCCTTAGACACCTCAGGTGCTTCTTCTATATAAGCATTTGGGCTTATTTAAGTTATGATTAATAAAATTATCACATTTAAGTACCTATGTCAGCAGCATTTTTTCTTATTTCTTCTTCTATTTAAGAGATTAAAATTATGATTAATACAATTATTTCATTTAAGTACCTAAGCAGCGTCTTATCCACTTCGTTCACTTATGAATTCAATTGCAAATATTATGATTTAAAAAATACGAAGGAACACGCTTTGATTCAGTTAAAATACAAATCACATAAAATTGTGATTAAAAAAATTGAATAAGATATAAAATACCTGTACTTCGTGCTGTTCATTGTCTTCTTTTTCCCACCATTTCGTTTTCAAGGAAAATAACGTCCCAGATTCTTGTAGTGATAAAATTGCGGTATCAACCAATCTTTTATGAGGCGAATCTGTAAGTAAATAATATTAATTTGTAGGTATATGCTGTACACCCAAGAGATATCCGTAAATATGTTTCATTACTATCTACAATGTAGATAGTAATAGCTATTTGATTATGTAGATTCTAAATCATCAAATAGCTACCTATTTAATCAAATTTTGAGCGTAATTAAATATAGTAATAATTATATAGAGTAATAATTAAATATGTTTCATTACTATCTACATACAATTTTATTCTAACTAGCGACCCGCCCCGGCTTCGCGCGGATGCAATGTATGTGATGCAATGTTGCAGATGTTACTGGTAATCTGATGCCATTTACAATCACCGATTCAACTGCTTAAAACGGTAATTGGCAACCGACCGTTATGTAAGGCGCCATGAGGTTTACATTAAAAAAGTTAATATGGTCGTTAAGATTTTTTATCATTTTAATTTTTCGCGCAACTGTTTTTTTTTCTTGCATACAAACTTTCTCCGGGCAATTACAAATACAATACAAAAAGAATTAGCGAAATCGGTACAGCCGTTCTCGAGTTTTACGCTTAGCTTTACCTTAAGCAGAGAATATGTAATAATACTACGTATAGAATGGACACTTCGATGTCCCGCCCGATTTGCTCGCATCACTCAACCCCTTCCCCTCTTATGGGCGACGGTTGGTATTTCGTACGTGCTACGCACACAGGTGCGCGTGTAAATACACGTCACTGATTGATGTCTGTGTAATAGAACCCAAATTAAGCGTTTGTATGGAATTTTGGCGGAGTGTCCGCAGTGTGCCTTAAGCGATTAATTTTTATTTATATAGGTACCTACATAGGTACGGAGCCTTAAATTCGGACTTTTAAAATAACAAAACCACTCCACCATTATTTTTGGTAACGTAAAAATATAACTTTATTCGTAAGTCTTAAGTAATGAATAGAAAACCTTACTTTTCGGGATTGCTATTCCATAATCTTTTGAATCTAATTTCGAACCGACCATTCTCAAATCGCTGTTTCTTTGCATATAATATTCTATAGCCGTTGATTCCATAAAAAATGCGTATTTTCCTTTACTTCTTAGAACTCTATCTCGACCCTCGTCATTGCTGTTCATAAAAACGGTTGGTCGGGCAGAATTCATTACTGTCCAAATTTTCTGATAAACGGAATCATTTGAGTTCTGAAATCAAACTATAAATTAATATCGATGGCCATAATACAAACGAAGCTATAAATTCATTTTGATACACAAAATAAGCCACAACGACAGGTGCTGGTTAAATATTAGGTACATTCATTACCTATATTGTAACTAAAATGTTAAATTAAACAATTTTCAATTTGCGGTCATGCGTTGTGTAACTTCAAAATTAAACAGATAAATTATCGTTCAACATCACTAAATTTGAAGTTTGGTAAAAGATTTTTTTTTATTATTGACTAGCGAACCGCCATGATTTCGGACAGGTGCAATGTTATTAGACACTGGATTAATGCTGTAGCTATTGTTTAAAATCGCTTCATAAATAAGCCATTAGTTTTGTGGATTATTCCTAAGACATACCGTAAACAGACTTTATTGTACATCTTTTTAAGGTGTACAGTACGCAGTATCTACTGTAGTACATTATTTGATCTTGTAGCGTTGGCAATGTATCACTCTATCTATGAAGCGCGTCACACACGGTGAAGAAGTAGTTACATAAAATATATATTAACTTAGAGCATATTTTCTCACCATAGAAATCCTATGAACCATCACACACGACGAAGTTAATTTATATTTTATCTTCAGTATCTTAAGATATCGAGCGAATGCGCAAATATGGAAATATGTATTTCGTATCTTAATATGTTACAAATAATACCTACTTGTGGCACCGACGCAGACTCGTAAGAAAATGAACAGGTTTTTTAATATTATCGTATTTTAGGTGTGTGTGATATCCTAAGATACCTACCATAATATTTTATATTAGGGCATCTTAAGATAAAATATTATAGCATCTTCACCGTGTGTGACGCGCCTTAAAAGAAACCGAATCAAAATCCATTGCGTGATTTGAAAAATTCTAAGCATACACGGGGACAGCCAGGGAGCGGGAAGCGACTTTGTTGGATTATGTCGTGATAATGATTAAATACCTAACAGTTTTTGTAAAATTCTGGGCTTTATACGCATAGGAGAAAAGCTTCACAAAGGGTTTTAAAATGCAAGTAACACGATTTCAACTGGACTAAATCGTACATAAATATTGTAGGAGATAAAGAACGGAGTATTTTAAAGATTTTCAAGTCACTTCTGTGAATTTCTATTCTGTGTACACTGGAACGTATGCATAAAACTACATTTAAAAAAAAAATTACATTTATAACCCATTAATTGATATTTTTCGAAATATAAATGCGGTCAAGCTTATAATATGGTATTACTTATATCCAAAGACATTATGCAATCAGATTAGAACAACAACCATAGAAATATTAATATTATTCTTATTTAGATTTCTGTGACAACCACTTACCTCGAAAAATTTATAAGTTGAAGCATTATACATAGCACCATAAGCTACTTGATTTTGTTCTGAAAGAGCTTTTACGTCAGTGATTTCGTTGGTACGGCGGCTGTTACTCAAGAATGTGGACATATTAGCCGTGTACGATGCAGTAACAATTAGGGAGAAGAACCACCACATGCCCGTGATCCAACGAGATCCGGCAGCTCTGTTGAAATAGATACAAGTAAATTTGGATATCAGAATACTTGTAGTATAAAGTTAACACGAAACAAATAATCTATACAAATAAATAAAATTTGAGTGTCTGTTTGTAATGTAAAAATAACCGCTTTTTACTAAATACATATGTATACACGGTAAATATGCCAAAACAACATTTTTTACAATTTTTGTCTGTCTGTCTGTCTGTCTGTTTGTTCCCGCGAATCTTGGGAACGGCTGATCCGATTTTGACGGGACTTTCCCTGGCAGATAGCTGATGTGATAAGGAGTAACTTAGGCTACTTTTATCTCCATACAACCATATATACATACATATCTACATACAAATAAATAGAATTTGAGTGTCTCCGATTTTGACGGGACTTTCACTGGCAGATAGCTGATGCGATAAGGAGTAACTTAGGCTACTTTTATCTCCATACAACCATACATACATACATACCACCATACAAATAAATCGAATTTGTGTGTCTCCGATTTTGACGGGACTTTCACTAGCAGACAGCGTGGACGAAGTCGCGGGCACAACTATTATAAATAATATAATAAAAATACAATTTACATTACTGAAAATATCAATGATTTCCTACAAATTGATTAACCATTCTCTGATCAAGTAATCAATGCACTACTGGTGAAACTTATCAAAGACGTCTCGTGACTCAAATTTTACTTTTGTACTTGATACTCGTAAATAAATTTGACAGAATAATAAAAAATGTTCATAATAATATTACCTCACCTAGGCAATATATCACAGCCCTGAGTCATTATCGCACCCATCGTTAGCCACATACAGTTGTACAAACTCCAAATATTTTCCAAATTTTCTGGATTTTGATTACAAGAATGAGGATTTACCCAATCAGCTTGACTCATTCTGAAATAAAATTATAAATAAATGAAGACTTGTTATTTTATTTAAATAAATTAATGTAAATATCTTATCTAAAAGTGCTAAACTCACCTTGCACAAATAAATAATATAAATGATACTACTATATACGTTGTTGCTAAATACAGCCAAACATCTAAGGATAAAGGTTTTATAAACGAAAACATATCTGGTGGTTCCGGTTCTTGTTCCCTAAAAAGCATACTGATACCCAAAGACATGAACGGAAGTGAAAAATCTACAACAGAATTACGTTCAGATGTTATCGTCAGATCACAAATGGCTAGGTCTGCGTTCTGAAAATTAAATATTTGATCGTTAGGTTTTATTTTTCCATTTCCTGACTATCAATTGTTCATACGTGATACTCACATGCTCTAATATTTCACCAATTATTCCATCCCATTTCTTAGTTCCCGGTATTGGATTACCATATTTATCGCCGCTTACTCTATAGAATTCGTATTTCAAATCTTGGTGTTGTTCTTCGCGTATGTGCTTAAAAATTGCGTCAATCAAATCCACAGCATACCCGCGATATATTCTTGTGTCATTGGAATCATCAATATCGAAATATGGTTTTCCTTTTATAGATGCAACCTGCAAATCAAAATTAGAAAAAATATATTATTAACCGGAAAATTATATATATATATATATATATATATACGTAGCTACATCACCATGAGCACCCTTATAGGCTAGTGCCGATGCCTTTAAAAATAGTCAAAAGGAAAAAATAAACAAATGAAGATTTTGTGAAAATAAGATTTTATTTAATGTATAGGTGGCAAACAATCCTGCAATTCACATTGATGGCGATGACTGCAGCCTATAGACATCTGCTGCAGCATATACATCTGCATTTTGACCTCTGGTTTATGTCTATAGGTTGCAGTCATCACTGTGAGCTGCAGGCTTATTTGCCACTTTCATAACATAAAAAACGCGGGATAACTTGCACCGTCCCGCGATAAAACTACCTCCACTGTGATCGCCAATCCATCTGCTAAGCATGATGATTATGGCATATTCTCCCTTAATGATGCACGACACTGTTGTGGGCGTCTTTGGGTAAGGCTTTGTCCAGCAGTGGACGTCATCCGGCTGAAATGATTATGATTCCCCGTAAGGATAACCAGAGGTAGGTAGATGCACGCATTCAACCATATAGATATATAAATATCCACTATTTTCCGGTTACGTTTTGGCCTATGTAACAGGTGACGAGCCGACAGCGTCTACGGAAAAACTGAGAAAATTTATAGAAAATGTAAAAACCCTAATAGCACCATCTGTATCTCAGATAGCCTCTGACCCAGGGATCGAACCCAGGAGCGTAGCAGTGGTGGCCTGCTACATACTGAGGCAGTTTATTTGATTTATTTTTTTATTATTATCAGCAACTAGCTGTTGCCCGCGGCTTCGCCCGCGTGGTTTTTGTTTTATAAATAACTAAGTAGCATATGTTCTTTCTCAAAGTCAGCTCTATCTCTGTACCAAATTTCATTAAAATCAGTTCAGTCGTTTGGACGTGAAAAGGTAACAGACAGACAGACAGAGTTACTTTCGCATATATAATATTAAAGTAGGGAAGTAGGGATTATTAGAGATGCGCCGAATATTCGTTTGGTATTCAGTATTCGGCGCATTCGGCATCTTTTCCACTATTTATATTCGGCCGAATTATTCGGTTTTGGTGCCGAATATATGTGTATGTCTACATGTTAGAACCGCGTTTACGCAACAAAACAATGAAACGGTACCTAAACCGAATAATTCGGCCGAATATCCGGTTCGGTAAAGGTTAAACCGAATAGTATTCAGTTATTCGGTGAAACAACTATTCGGCGCATCACTAGTAATTATATTATAAGTATTTAAGTATTACCCGTATTACAGATTTAGAGTTGCGGGCTGAAGAACGGTCTGATATTTTGATTTCATTTGTTATTATATCAGTTTTGGAATCCCAGAAACCAACATACATGAACTGACTTTCGTTGTTTAATTTTGAATAGTGCAATACAAAGTTATTCCTTCTTCCGGTTTCATCGAATTCAATATTTCCAGTAAAGCCTTTTGATTTCGTCTGAAATTTCAATAACAATTCTACAAATATACAAAAAATACACATAGGAAGAACTAATTTATTAAGATGTTTAAACTATAGCTTGACCAGAACCGCTGGGGCATCCGCGCGGCGAGACGGGAGGTAGCATCGGTTGCAGCGTTCGAGTAAGGAAAAAGTAATTTTAAACATTTTTAGATTGTTGCAATATAAAGTTTACTTATTTATACGATTTACTTTAGTCAAAGCTTCTCGAAGAGTGTCACCCAAAGCCCATGCAGAGGCCTCATAATCCGATCTTGTGTATTTGTCATTTAAACACAATGGCGGTGGTTCATCAATTTTCTCGGCTCGACGTCTTTGTAAATATCCAACTTCTTCTTCGTTGTTAAGCTGCATACTCCTAATTGCTTTCTCCAAATGATTCAAAGCGTCGGCTGCTAAGGCAGTTTCCAACTACAACAATAGAGTAATATAATGAAAGAAAAAAGAAACACAAAAACTCACAGACCACAGTCTTCGTTGAGCTCGAGGGTCTAGTATCTTCATAAAATACTAAATATTGAACTTTATTTTAACGTTGAATTCAAGTACAAATGTCTTTAAATATCATTAGATTAGTGTTGTTTGCGTGTATAGACTTTGGTCACCGCTAATTTACCGACTGATTAGTTTTTTTCTGTTGTTAGTTCTGCAGAAAGTCCCAAAATCGTTTTTCTAAAACATAAAGTGTGCTTACTATGAATTGAATATGTAAAACAATAACAAAAAATATCTACTCTTATCGTGAAATCACCGCTATTCATGTCGATATCCTTCCATCTGACGTCGTTTGGTTTGGTTAGGTGCATCGTTGACACGTTTGCCAGTAAATCTGGTATTTCATCAAGTTTTACTGTGTAGGCGTCGAGAGCCGTCAATATAAAACTCTGAAAAGTTAAAAGATGTCAAATTTAAATCTATACATATAATAAAACAGTTAAATCCGCGTGTCTGTACATTTGTATATATTTACAAAAAACCAAATGGGGGCGATGTTAAAATAGTATTAGAACAGCTTTCAATGATTTTTAAAATTTTTGTCTGTCGGTTTGTCTCTTTGTCCAGGCTAATCTCCGAAGATACTGGACGGATTCGAATGAAACTTTTTGTGGTGTATAGATACGAAGCCGGCTAGGCTACTTTTTACTGCGGGAAAATCACTCATACCCACGGGAATCTCTACATTTAATTTCATTTTCCTATACAAATAGTCCGTATCCATCAAACCTTTGACACATTATTTCATTGTGAGGCAATACGAAGTTTGCCGGGTCAGCTAGTAGTTTAATACATTTGTATTCAACAGAAAAGATATTATACCCTTCCTCGTCTCGCAAGCTATGCCTACTATTTTTTTTCAAATCGGGCTTATAAGCCGCTGACCGCTTCAGGCATACCAACAAATATTTTTTCTGTTTTCTAATTCTTTTTTTCTAGTATCACTAAACCTATTTTCTTATAAATGATTTCACTGTAAATGTTTTAGAAACCGCGTAACTTACTTGATATTGTGTTGAGTTTTCAACTTGTATAATTTCTTGCATATATTTTTGAATATTATTAACGTCACAATCTAATACATGAAAGCTCATATGAGCAACTTTGAATATGTATTTAAAAGTTTCTCTGTTATCACCAGCAGGGTCCAGTTGTCGGAAAAGTATGCGATCCATTTTGTACGGCCATGAATTGATAATTTCCTGAAGACGGATGAAACCTAAAAAGAATAACATTCACTCAATAAAACAACATTTTAAGAAGTAGAGCTCTAGTGTTGGAGTCCTGTGGTAAGCACCCCGTAGCACCTAAGAACAAATAGATATAACTGCCGCTAAAATCTCTACCGAGATACGTACTATGTAGTAATGTAT
Source organism: Macrosoma leucophasiata (assembly GCA_036365455.1). Taxonomy (NCBI): domain Eukaryota; kingdom Metazoa; phylum Arthropoda; class Insecta; order Lepidoptera; family Hedylidae; genus Macrosoma; species Macrosoma leucophasiata. The sequence goes on along the minus strand of JAWQUS010000003.1, from coordinate 10,628,547 downwards.
GTTTCCATAGTTTCTAGATTTTTGGGTTCCAGTGCTTTAAAGGAAGGGTAGCCCTCCTTTAAAGCACTGACGGAGTAGAGCAATTTGTAGTTAGTTAAACCCTGTTCACAGATGTGTTGGTAAATGGCAAGAAAGCCCATTACCAGGTATTAACTAACCGCTTGGGAACTTCAAGATATTATGTAACATGGTCATAGGCTGTAGTACATTTTCTGTCAATGTGAATTAACTACATAAAATACTTGTTTGCTATAAACAAATATACATAGTATGACTATATTAAAACATAAACCCCTTTATTATAACTATTATAAACGTATTTTAGCTAAAGTGTTGCTAATCTCTCCTTTGTCTTTTTCTATCCTACACACTTGACTATGCAACTGACAAAGCATTTTATAGCTAAAACGTATCTAATGTACGTTTATGAATAAGGTTTTAAGAATTGATCCGCAACTTACTTCCATCATCCTCGTATAAAAACGTGAACTTGTCCCATTGTAAATCTTTTATGAGAGTCACATAAGCCTTTGAAATTAATTCTGGAGGAGGATGATAAGAAAATGTAAACAAATCTTCTACTAAAGTTGTTGTTGGCTCCCAACCTAGAGCAAGATGGGATATCTGAAATAACAGTAATTTTTTAGTATAATGAACGCATATTATTGAACAAAACTACAAAAAAAATTGCAAGTACTTCTCATTACAATAATTCGTATAAAATGAGAACCTTTAGACTTTACTTCTCGAATCAGATTATATTGTTAGCTTAATTTTATTTACAACTAGCTGTGCCCGCGACTTCGTCCGCGTGAGAATTTATGATTGTTCAGTATCATGAAGAATCAGAATTCATTAGTGAAGATACATACATACATACACATTAAATACTTACTTTAAGCCTGTTGCAGAGTAAACAGGTAGTATCACATACGCCCCCCGTAGGACGAGCGTCAATCAACGCAATAATTCCTTTGTCGTCCGACGTCTCCGGGCATACTGAATATAGAAGATCGAAATACTTTTACTAACTCAAAAAAGAACTAAATTTTAACTGACTTTATTGGGTTCATAGATATTTATTTCAGACTAGCTGACCCGGCAAACTTCATATTGCCTCACAATGAAATAATGTGTCAAAGGTTTGATAGATACGGACTATTTGTATGGAAGAATGAAATTGTGGTTTAACTATTTCCCTTCAATTTCTTCGTATTTTCTTACCTTTTAAACCTTCCCTGGAGTTCCGAAAATCATTCAAAACCAAAATCAGCCAAATCGGTAAAGCCGTTCTCGAGTTTTAGCGATACTTACGAAAAGCAATTGATTTTTATATATATACGTAGATAAGAAAACGTAGCCCTAACCTACTCTTTTGCTCAATCGAAGATAGCATAATCAGACACTCGCTGCTTTCTGTTCATAAAGCGAGTTTTTTTATGTAAGAAAAGTGGAAAACAAGCTCACATTGATGTTAAGTGATGACTGCAGCCTACAGACATCTACATAAAAACTAGAGGTCAAAATGCAGACGCGTTGCCACCCCTAAGACCTAAGGTGTCATGTCTCTATGATATTTATTACTGGGCCATACATTACCATCTAACCGGAACACGATAGTACCGTGTACTAGCATTTAGCGGCAGGCAGGTTAGGCAATGCGGTGGTGCCTACGCCCTCGAGCTCCTACACTTGGAATTCTCCCACGAGTGATGGTAAATGTTTACTAAAACCTTTAAACTAGGTAATCAATACATTCTTTAGGCTGTGCTAAAACTCTATTTCCTTATTGAGGTTTTTACTTTTACGGTACACATGAAATCTATCAGATGTTATGTAGGTACCTATAGACAGGAAACTTCAAATTTAAAAAATAAATTATATCTAAGTTAAGAAACGTTTTGAAATTACTACAGTATTTTTGTAATTTCTATTAGATACTAATAACGACAGTTGTTCTGTACAAAAACCAAAATAATGCTATGTAAATAATATTCAGTCCCAGATTTATCGATGCCAACTGAAAAGAAACCAGTACTTACATTCCAATGCAGTGGAGTAGCTGTCGTTAACTTTGGAGTAGAACGCTCGGCCATGATACGCTCGAGTGGTGCCTGTATTCACCAAACTCTCGAAAGCTTGAGCTGAACTCGGCAAAGTTTGGACGTTAAATAGACCACCTAGAAACATAAATTATTCAACGTATGCAAAATCTCGCCGATACAATATTTACGAACACCGTAACAAAACATACCAATTGGGAATTGAGCACTGACGGCAGCGTCGACGCTTAACCAATTGACGGACAAAATGAATATTGGAAATATCTGCCATAATATCGACATTATATCCTTGATAATAAGATTAATAATGTCCAAATAATATTTGAATGGGCAAGCGGCGCGGCGACCGCCTCCACACCGTCTGGTATATTTTTGGAAAACAATTTTAGGTCACATCGCCTGAATACGCCGCCATAGTGTGCGACAGTATACACAAACGATGTTTAATCGCGTAAGAAATCGACTCAATCGTAAAGCATTTCCGTATAACACATACTACGCTATAGTAGCCTGCAAACTGTCAAAAGTTAATCAAGAGAGTAAATAGTGATGGAATTGTTAGTGGATTCTTGTGAATTACGCTATACTTTATAAACAACACACTCTGAATTCAAAATGATGTGGTACCTGCTATTTGTTTTTCTCTTTACAAATCCATGTTTAGCACAAGTGTTATATACTGAAACGGTCAAAGTATCGTATGATATAGGTAAGAACATTTCTTTTCGCTTATTTTATACATTTTATAGTTTCTGAAAATGTTTATCCCTCTGTTGTCTTGTCATTCATAATGTTATGAGTAAAACAAAAACTGTAATTATAATTATGTTACATTCTAACAGCCGGTATATTCGACCAAAGTGCTCTTGTCCAAAGACTGGCATTCAATGAAAGTATGCGTCACGCACATCTAGGAGATCAATTGTCCAATGCAGCTTCAAAAAACGGTGAAGGTACACAAAAAACTTTAATAAAAAAATAACATAATTCATTTGAGAAGATTTTATTGAAACCTTTTTCTATCCGTAAACTACAATAATTTTGACAATAGCTAGGCCTGTTTATTGCCTTTAACAAAATAAAGATAAAAATATGAACAAGAAATTAATGCTTTTAAGTTATGTATTTTGGTGAATACGAAAACCAGAATCCTAAATCTGATCATACGGTCGCTTTTGATACTTTTTTCCTTTTCAGCATCTAAGTAATTTTTAATCTTATGCATGCAAACGCTCGAAATGTGTACAAACGTATTTGAGGAGTCTTATGTGATGGCAAGCTTATTAAAATTGTTGTCTGCTGTAAACCTAGCTGTTTTTACTGGATGAACTCTATATCACTTACTCGATCTGGAATCACGAGCCTTTATAGTAGCGCACTATTGTCACTTAGCCACCAATGGGTACTGCGTTGTATAGCAAAACTATTTATTTTTACTTTTAGGGTTTAAAGATTGGCGATTGGATCCTGTTATCATACAACCGTTGAGAACGGACAGCTATTCTATATGGAGAGAGTGTAAGTTTAACAAAATATTATTATATTCAATAAAATATTATTTTTTAATTATTAAGCATTAAACATGCGATAAATATATATTTCAACTTTTCCATATTACAGTCTGTTCTAATGAAAAAATGCGACCTATAGCAGTCGTGGGTCCTCAAAATCCTATAATAGATGGAGCAATTCGTGATCAGTGCGCCATAGCGAACATCCCACATATTCAAGCCTCTTGGCAACCCATCGAACCTGATCTTGGCCCTAGTACGGAATCAGAAGATGAAGAAAATGAAGAAAGTCAAGATGAAAACCAAGATGAGGAAGAAAATGAATCCGAAGAACCTGTTTTCAAAAAAATGTCCATTAATTTTTATCCTGCAGCGGATGAAATCTCTAATGCTTATGCTATGCTCTTAAAGTATTATAAATGGGAGAATTTTGCTGTTCTTTATGAAGATGACTATGGTAAAAGAGTGCTTGAATAAATATGTACGTTCTGTTATTATATTCATGACATTATTTATAGCTGAAATTATTTTTAGGTCTTATTCGAGTTCAAAAAATTCTTGCTGAACATACTGATGAATTTCCTGTGACCGTTCATAAACTAAATCCTGATGGTAACAACCACGAGGTACATTTGTTTTTTTTTTCATTATGTTATATATTCATTATTTGTACCGTTGAACAATATATGGTTCTCACGTCACAAGACAAACCTGAGTGAATAAACAAAAAACTTGCAGAAGAAGGCTGTATGCTGACGATGTAAATTTTGCCGTAAACCTAGAACAGGCGTTACAGAATCCCAAATGTAGGCAGGCAGTCGATTACTGGCTTGCAGCTAAATTTAGCCAATAAAAAACAAATGTTTAAATTATATGTGCAATATAAACATTTGATTTAAATAACATAACCCGTTAATTATGCTGTACTAGCAAGCAATACGTAGTAGTAATGTTAATTAATTGAATTAAATCACAGTCATATTGCCCATTACAATTTTTCAAAATTTACGGAATACCAGTTGTCAAATTTTAAAAAAGAACTGCTAATATACGCATTCATTGATGAAAATAGTATCATAGTTTAAAGAAAACGAACATATTATTATTATAGTTAATAATTGTTAATGATCGATTAGAAATTTATCTTTATTACATACCTTAAGCCTTATTGCCCGTCTTTTCAGTTTTAGACCCTATGTTGATTGAAATGTAAACGATATGGGTTGACTAATTATTTTCTAACCTTATTATAAAAGGGTAAAAATCCCGTATGAGGTTTCTTGGAGGTTATTTATGATTAATTTACAACGACCCTCGGGCAACATAATGTTTGTATTTATTTTCAGATATTTAAAGCGCTATCAAAATATCAAGGGAGTCGCATTTTATTAGATTGTCATGTGGATCGCATTATGAAATATATGCAGGAAGCTCGAGCGTCTAATATGGATACACATTATCAGGTTATAAAGAATACCTACTCTCTACAGATAATTTGTTAATATTGTACAATTGTACACTTTTTATTTTCTACCTGTCTCGGTAGTCTAGTGGTAGAAGACCACTGCTAGTACCCTGTGGTTCCCCGAGTTCGATCCCCAGGACAGCGAATAAGTAGAATTGATATTATTTCAATTTTTTTAAACTTGCCGAGTGTCACCTTCGATGAATCATCATCACTCTTTATATTAAGTTACCCGGAAATGTCAAAAGGTTTATTGCATGGGTCCAAAACCTAATTGGCGATTTTTTTTATTGAATTTCATTTTACTGGTGGTAGAACTCCAGTGACGGATCTCGCGGGCGTAGGCACCACCGCATTACCTAATATACTTGCCGTTAAATGGTAGTGTTCAGCACTATCTTGTTCTGGTCAGGTGGTAATTTAGGTATGACCCTGTGATTTCCGGCACAGAGGCATAACACCTTAGGCCTCAGGAGTGGTAACGCATCTGAATTTTGACCTTGGTCTTTGTGTGGGTGTCGTCATAACTTAACATCAATGTGAACTGCATGCTTGTTTACCATTTCCATTACATAAAAAAGGTACTTTTACCCAACCCTTCAGAAAATACAGGTGTGAAGTTATATTATAAAATTGAATGAGTTTTACTCATGTGTTTTTAATTATTGTTCTAGCATTATGTTTTAAGTTCCATGGATGCTTCTATAGTTGCTGATGATCTCACTCCATTTCGTTCAAATATCACTTGGTTGAGTATTTCAGAATATGATAGCTTGAATGATGAAAAGCATTTTTTGGCGCCGAGAGTTGGATACTGGATTAGAGAAAAGATTAGTCCCACGTCACCTCCAGTTACGCAAATGAAAGTAAGTAGTAAAAACTTAACCCAGGGTTTGGAGAGGCGTCGAAAAAAGTCGGGAAATATTTTAATAGTTGCAATGGTCTAGGGCTCTAAGTTGTCGTTTTCTCGCTATAGAATATAACAAGTACCTACCAATCAAGTTCTTTTCGTGGTTCTTAGAACTTTCTCAAATATATTTTATATAATTTTTTACTCTGGCAACACTCTAGGGCTACTCTTTGTCTTTCTTTACTTGTGCAACCAGTGTAGGTACAATAGACTTGACACTGTCTCCACAATCTCAAAAAAACAACCTCGTATACCTAACTACTGATTTACTTAAACATCATTTTCTTTTAAAAATCCATGAATTTCAGGTATAGGTACATGAAAAAACGATATTGTTTTTCAACACTTCCTTGTACAAAACAAATTATTGCATACTGTTAAAAATGATACCGCCTTAATTTTAGATCGAAGCGCTGATGATGAACGACATTGCTAATCACATTCTTAAGGCACTGCAAAAGGTTGATATGGTGAAAAGTATTCAAGACCCAAGTACGTATATATGTGAATCTGATCCGGAACCATGGCCGTTCGGAGCGTTACTACAGAATGAAATATTGAAGGTGATCCATTCCTTATTCCCTTGTATTTATTCACGAGACACATACACCTTGTATAACTTAAGGTTAGAGTAACAATGTTTTGGGGTATGTAGCCTTAGTAACACAGTACCTTATAAACATTCAAAAGTAAATTTGATAGCCAATTCATTGATATTAGTGGAAGAGCTCCAGTGATAGAAGTGAAGAATATATGTACCGACAGACCACCCGATTTGCCTACGAATATATCCATTAAGACTCTCAATTAACAGCGCGACATGAGAGCCCAATGTTTGTAAGCGTATAACTTCTAAACGACTGCTCCTAATTTGATAAACCTTTCTTTCATGTGTCTGTTATTGTCAGAAGAAGGTTGTGAAGGAAAAATCTTAAAAAAATTAAAGCTTGTACGAAGTTTGCGGGTGAACAGGAGAAAAAATAAAGCCATTTTTTCTTTACTTGCCAAATAAACTAGCGTGCGTTTTTGCGAATAATTAAAATATAACAATTACTCTCCTACAAAATAACATACATTGAAACGCTGGATTTAAATTATTGACTTCAAACTTTCTCGATTTTCCATTGTTTATGGCTACACTAACGCTTCTCAGGAGAGTACGCATGCTCTACTAGACAAATAGACTGCGTTAATAATTCACTAACTTCGAACTTCTTGTCGAATTGAAGACCAACTAAAAATTTAAATAGATCCAGATAAAACAAAAGTGGGCAATACAGAAATTGCTATAGCTGTTATATCTGTCTGATCAATAATAAGACAGTGAGTTAAAATCGAGTGTCTGTACTTAAGAGAAACAGAAACTAAAAAAACATTTTTTTTCTATCTGTCTGTCTGTTTGTCTGTCTGTCTGTCTGGTACGTTATAACTTGAAAACTACTCAATAGATTGGAACGCACAGGTGGATTACATATAATTAGGAGCGTTGTCAAAACTTTGTTAAGTCAAAATCGGTTAACGGAAAAATAAGTTATGGTCAATTGAAAATTTACTTCAAGCACTGCTTCAAAACTTTTAAACAGAGTTGAATGCGGTTTACATAAACGTATTCAATTTACATTTCTCCACCTTTCACGTCCACTATCACTTTAGGAGTGGCTTTTAAGTCCTAATGACCCTGTAATAGGTTGCGTCTACTCTTTTAGAGACAAAGATGTGATAGTACGTAGGTATGTTATTATTTTCACTCTGATATCGTAGCAATAAAAGTACAGATTTTTATTCTTGGCTAATTTTCACTGTATGTACTCGTACAAGCAGAATTAATTATTATTTCTCACTCCATACAGGCATAAAGCACCTCCTTTACTATACAGCATATTAATAATATATCTACTTATTTATTTATGTATATTATATTATTAGATATTACCATTATTACAAACCATTGACCATTTGATTGATATTATCGTACAACTCATTAAAAACTTCCCCTTTACATATAACAGGCATATAGTAGAAACGATTGTAGTTACAGTATTTTGTTTATAATGTAAACTAGCGGGTAGCATTTATTATATTGTTAAGAACACGTCCGAATTCTTTGACAAAAGCCGTGATATCTAGGCAAATATAAGTACGATATTAATAAATTATACATGTGAACCTTTCTCACAAATCCCTCTTTCCAACATTTCAAACAACAAAAAAAAACAAAATCTGTTCACAACTTTCCGAGATTAGACAGAGAAAATAGGGGGACTTTACTTTATAATATGTTGTGATTTATAAAGATATTTTGACGACCCGGTTGGTCCAGCGGTGTGAGTTGACCGTTTGATTCGAAGGGTAGCGGGTTCGATCCCCGCACCGGGACAAATATTTATATGGCCTACAGATATTTGTTTCGGGTCTGGGTGTTTGTGTACGTGTTGTTTGTATATAACGGCATCCACTACACAGGTTTATACCTACTGTGGGAACAGTCCCACAGTAGGTATAAACCTGTGTAGTGGATGTGTGGAGTGTAAGCGTATTATTATTATTATAAAAAAAAAAAATAAAAAAAAGAAATATAATATTTTATTTAAAGAAAAATGGAAAGAAAAATTTGACTTCAGGCGAGACTCGAACTCGCGGCCTACTGGGAATCTTGTCCAGCCGCTCTTCCAATTGAGCTACTGAAGTCATGCCCGATTTTTCTTTCCATTTTTCTTTAAATAAAATATATTTCACAAGCATGTGTTAATGCGAAATAATATAAAAACAAAAAAATGTTAGTATAAATTAAGATCCTATACACAGATTTGTACAGTTCGAGTGGGCATGTTAGTGTTCTGTACTATCGTGTTCCGTTTAGATTGTAATTTATGGTCCCGTAATAACTATTACAGAAACAACAACTTTGGTCTCAGGGGTGGCAACACATATGCATTTTGACCTCTGGTTTTTGTGTAGAGATGTCTATAGGCTGTAGTAATCACTTAACATCTATGTGAGCTATATGCTTGTTTGCCACCTTCGTTACATACAATAAAATCCAAACATTCTAAAGCTATGTACATTTTTAGACACAATCCATGGGAGTTTCCGGTAATATACAGTTCAATGAAAAAGGTCTAAGAACAAACTACACGTTGTTTGTTAACGAAATATATGTATCCAAAAGACAAACGATTGGACGCTGGGAATCAGCTAAAGGAGGTGCCATTATAGAAGATCGACCCATAGAAGAGACCTTAGGCAACCAACAGAGTAGCAAACATTTTATTGTAAGTTTAATAAATTAATAACAATAACAGTTTTTTATACAAACAGTTTCTCTTTTGGTAGATTTATCTTTTCCATTTTAACTGACTGTGTATTTTATAGCCTATTGTCAATTGTCAGTATAGGTAATAGAAAGATAACCTAGTCTGAATCACAAAATAAACTTCATTTCTTGTGAGTTTTAGTACCTATTTATTATAATCGCTTACCTAGGAGGTTTTTTACTGGTGGTAGAGCTCCAGTGACGGAGCTCGCGAGCGTAGGCACCACCGCATTGCCTAATTTACTTGCCGCTAAATGGTAGTGTTCAGCACTATCGTGTTCCGGTCAGGTGGTAATGTACGGCCCTGTAATTTCCGGCACAGAGGCATATCACCTTAGTCCTCAGGAGTGGTAACGCATCTGCATTTTGACCTTGTTCTTCATGTGGGTGTCATAGGCTGCAGTCATAGTCATCACTTAACATCAATGTGAACTGCATGCTTGTTTACCACGTCCATTACATAAAAAGGTTAGGAAACTTATTTAGATGACAAATTATGAACAATCAAAGTTTAATATGATTAGAAAATATGCGTTGCATGGAAAATAAAATGGCAGATTTGGCCATATACTAACATTAATATCCTCAAGAAATATATTGTATCTTCATTTGGCAAATATTATATCTATTTGCCACATAAATCATAATCATGGTGCTTTCCAGGTAATAGCTAAAAAAGCCAAACCATATTTTTACGACAAAGTAAAATGCCCGGAAAATGATGACAAGTGCGTAGAAGAAGATGCAGATGACAACTACGAAGGTTTCTCCGTTGACCTCGTTAAAAACATTTTTGACATTTTAAAAGCTAATAACTTCAACTATACCTATTCATTTATGGGCATAGAAGATAAAGGATATGGTGTATATGATCCAAAAACAAAGAAATGGAATGGATTGATTGGCGATTTACTTGATAAAGTAAGTTAAGATTGATTGATTTACTTTGAGAAGTGTAGAGACAGACAGTCAAGAATAATAAACATAGTGCCATAACCTTACTTAAGAATTCAAATGATAAGTAAGTAAGGGGTGTAAGGGTTTACATATTTAAAAACTCTAAATACCTCATATGTCACTATTACCACAATTAAACACTGTCAAACTGTGCTGTTACGAAACATAGGGCGCAATATATAAATTCGAAATATTGTATATTTAAAGCCAGTGTTATTTATGAACATTTAATCTTAATCATTTTAATGTGGATTCTAAGAGTTAAAGAGTTCTGATTTTTCCAGAAAGCTGATCTAGCAGTATGTGACTTAACAATCACTGAGGAGAGAAAGAAAGTGGTCGATTTCTCTGTACCCTTCATGACATTGGGAATAAGTATTCTCTTCACGCAAGAAAGAAAAGTTGCACCGGGATGGTTTTCTTTTCTAAATCCTTACACCGTTGATGTCTGGATGTACACAGCTACTGCATATTGCGTTGTTTCCATAATACTGTTTGTCTGTTCGAGGTATTGACGTTATTCATTTAAATATTTATCATATTTTAAGATAAATCATATATTAAGATAAACATAAACATTATTAATTTCATAATCACATCAGGATATCTCCAGCTGATTGGGAAAATCCACAGCCTTGCGATAAAGACCCAGAAGAGTTGGAAAACATTTGGAACTTTAAAAACTGCACGTGGTTGACCATGGGCTCCATTATGACACAAGGATGTGATATATTGCCGAAGTACCTATATTATTAGTTATTTCTTTCCTAAAACATAATCCTATCAAATGCTTTCGTTAATAAATCAATGCTTGCATTCACGTTATTATTTATGTGATTAAAAACTTTACAGGGCTATAGGTTCACGCTGGGTATGTGGTATGTGGTGGTTCTTTGCGGTTATCGTCTGTCAGACATACATTGCTCAGCTTTCGGCGTCAATGACATCAGCTTTGGAAAATGAACCCATCAACAGCGTTGAGGATTTAGCTAAACAAAACAAAATTCTGTATGGTGCCCTAAACGGTGGCTCGACGCTTGAATTTTTTAAGGTGAGAATGAGAGTTATTATGACTTAACTCAGAATCAATATGTGAAACTAAAGATAAAAAAATATAAAATCTTAATTTGTAGAGTTCAAAAGACAAAATGTATCGTAGAATGTATGACAATATGATGGCCAATCCAGTTGTACTTGTAAAAAATAATGACGAAGGCGAAAGAAGAGTCACGAATGGTAAAAATAAATATGCATTCTTTATGGAGTCCTGCACAATCGAATACAAATTAATGCGGAACTGTGAATTGAAAAAAGTCGGAGGTGAACTGGATTCTAAAGATTACGGCATTGCAATGCCTGCAAGTAAGTGTGGTATATAACTTATTACCAAAAAACTCTACGTCTTCCACTTACCGATGTTTAAAATCTTTAAAAGCTTAATACAAAGTCAAGGTCAGTAATCTACTTATAAAAACTGTCTTATTTTTCAGTTAAAAATGAATGTTTAATAATATTATGATTAAACTTTTTCATAACAATATAGTTGAAATACATTTTTGAAACTTAGCAGTATCTAATCCGTCCATATACCTACAAACAATACAAAACAATAAACCATTTATACGCTGTTATGACACAGTCCAATCAATTGATGTTCCAGATTCTCCCTTTAGAACGCACATAAACAAAGCAATCTTGACATTAAAGGAGTTGACAATCTTGGATAGTATTAAAAAGAAATGGTGGGAAGATAAAAATGGAGCAGTAAAATGCCAAGTTAGTATCTTAATGAACCTAATGAAATAAAAAATATTGATAAATAAAGTATTGACGAGACTGTTGTTTTGTAGGCAGCGACAGATGAAAGCGATGTTGAAGGTGACTTGGAGATGGAAAATTTGATAGGCGCTTTCTTAGTGCTTATTGTCGGCCTCGTCTTTTGCCTTTTCATTACAGCCGCGGAATTTATGAATGAAGTGCGGAATATTGTTGTACGGGAACAGGTAAAGTTACTATCTACGGATAATTAAGAAACATTTTATATATTTTGCAATTTCTGGTCTGTAACTGAAAAGATAGAAAGAAATATAGGTCCCTACGTGGCATGTTAACGCTATATTTTTTTTTAGATACAAAATCTATTTGTTTTGATTTTGGATATTTAAGTAATAAATAGTATATTTAACGCGATGCTCACACTATGTGTGTGTGTGTGTGTGTGTGTGTGTGTGTGTGTAACGCTTTGTGAACACTATCGGTTTCATACATTTATTATGGCTGCACCACATAATATGTGTCACACCACACACATATGAACAGATTCTGTCAGTCAGAACCTGACCTAACAAATAATTCATAAGACTGGCAATTACAACAGTTATTGTCGGAGCCACGATTTATATTTATTCTAACCTTAAACACCATTTGTAATCTAAGCTTAATTTGCGCATTGCGTAGGTAGGTACATTTGCCCGCCGTTCTACTAACTTTATTACCTATTATTATAAATATTTTCAGGTTTCTCACAAAGAAGTGTTCATCAAGGAACTAAAAGCGTCGTTAAATTTCTTCCAATTACAAAAACCAGTGATTCGCAAGCCCTCTGTCGCACCATCTGAAACAAACCTCTCCAACATCAAAATGAAACGAGCAGAATTCACTCAAAATTTTCTCGATTTTGAAAAGGAAATTCAATAGAGTTATTGTAATTCAATACTTATTATACTGGTATGATAAAAGCACTGCTTGGATACCTAGCTATATTTCTGACTATTTAATTAAATGGTGCTCTTTAAATCACGAGTAATAATATTGTTTGTGTATTGAAATGTAGTGTAGTAATAAACATCGTTTAAATTGTACAAATAAATATTCGTTTCGGAATCACATAAATCAATCTCTCAGCTTTGTTTAACATTACCTTAAGTTAAAAAAAAATAGTTCTAAGATCACCGGTCGTGGTCACCGATCACATACTCGTATTTGTCACCAGAACGACACCTTAACGCAACAATATTATGGTGTTGTATAGTAACATTAAAAATATGCAGGTATTTACTGTCTTGTAAGTATCTATTTATGTGACAATAAAAAGGACTCGAGAAAAAAACGAACAAAGAAAGAAGCATGTATGGTAACGATCAGTATTGATAAACAACATCCGGGGATCTGCACGTGGTAGCCGCGGAGTTGAGTCGCGTGCGACGTCCGTCATTCGATCACCGTTGTGGGAACAGTAGGAAGTTACTACACGACCATTACACATAGCAGACGTTACTGAAAATTGCTACACAATTGTACTTTACATCGACAACTGTAATAACGGATCCCTTTGTATTTTAAATCGGACAACGCAATGTGTGTTGCTTGCTTTGTAATGATCGCACCGTGATTGCGATAACCCGCGCCGGCGCAGCAATCAATTGTATCAAAAGAATGCCAAATCCACTTATGGTTCAGTCAGTTCAGTGGCGCGAGAGCCACCGAGCTAGATGGCTGTGTCGTGGGTTGTTGTGACTTTTTTGGCAGCCACTGCACTTGGAGCTTCCATCGGACGTGAGTTTGTCTCGAGATTAACTTAAATTATTTAAACAAACGTGGCTAAATTTTAGGTACCAAAAATCTTAATTGTCCTTTAAATTGTACCTAATCATAAGAGATAAATTGATATCATCACACCGATTTTTGTTAAGAACCCTTATTTCTTAGTAGAACTTAGAAGTTGAAGATTGTTACACAATCGATGAATGAAAAGAAGGGATGAACTAGTTGAAACACGGATGGACCAGGAAAATGGGTCAAGTTAACTTCCATTGAACTAGTGATTAGTGACCTTTACTGAGATTATATTATTTTTCTCAATAATGACTACGGTTTCTGAATACGGATGTATCAAGTAATAAATGACATAATTATTTTATTTGATAATTAAAATTTAGTAGTATGTCATCAATTATCGTATATGTTTTAAATAAAAATGGATCGATTTTATTAGTTTTGTAGCTATAATTCTAAGCAATGACGACTTGTCCTTCGTTGTGTGTCTTATCTTGAAGTTTTGTAAATAACTTGATTTCAAGTATCCTCCTCAAGTCAGAGAATAATTATAGAACGTTTGGGTCTTAACCGCAAAATACGGAAGCATGTTATCTCTTCGATCAAACGGAGTAAGCAGAGATACATAGTGTACACATCTATAGTTGTAATCAGTTGTAATTAAGGGTCCTTCTATAGAAATTGATGGGACAGATTTACAAATTTTAAAGAGCTAAGTACTGATAATCTTCCAAATTATGAAACTCCAAAATCTTTTGCAATCTAGGATTGGATCCAGTACTAACAGTTGAAGCTCTACATTGTTTAAAACATATTTTATTTCAAGACGCCGATTAAATCCCTTCATTTATTTATTTATTCGTCAATGCGCATTATGCATATGTACATATGGCGGACTTAATGCCTCATGGCATTCTCTCCCAGTCAACCATTGGGTAGTAAAGAAAAGAAGCAAAAAAGGTGCATAAATTAAAAGACAGTGATTAAAATAGTAAATTAACTCATTCGTCCTTTAAGAGGAATTAAATCGATATGTAATAAATGCCATGTCACTTCAAGCTATAGGTACATAGGTAAACTAGCATTTTTTTTTAAATTTATTTCTATTTTCAGGTTATATAAAATTACAAATTTTAATATTCGAGTGTGAGATATCAATGTTTGCAGTTAATTAAATCGGCTTCTTGAGTTTCTTACTCAATTTAATATAAATAATAATTTAATGGAAATCATAGAATATAAATTTAAAAAAAGAATAACATTACATTTACACAGTTAAATTCGCAGATAGGCAATGATAATGTATTTGTGCCTTCGTGCATACATTCAGACAGAATATTAGGTACCTTTTCTAAATACGTGCCTATTCATCTACTGTAATTTTTTAATGAAATAGTCAGAATCTATTGGCATATTTCGTATTAAAATTGTTTTTTTTTGTGTCGAGTGATTAAGATTATATTTAATAAGAATTTGTTATAGTTTTCATAATAATAATAAGGTTTTTGGGCTTTGTAAATATATGACACTTTTGACACGAATTAACATAATGTAAGAGACTGTGAATTCAAGGGATTTATGTTTATCTATGCCGTCGTGGCAGTTACTAAAATTTTTTAACTGTAAAATAATCCAGAAACAATCATAGTGTTACATAAGTAAGTAAATCCGCAAAAGGAATCACACGCACAGACTGTCACCGGTGTTCCTACCACGTTATGCCACAGCAATTACATCATTGATGTCTTTACGCCATGTACACATGTACAGGCCAAGTAACGCAATGACAATTTGGAGCAAACGTGTGACCGCACTTTATTTCTGGTGCAAACCACCGTAAACAACAAGATTCTGATTCTGAGTCTGCAAGATGACTATATAAAAACTATTTTCTTAAAATCCGATAAAAAGTTACTTCATAATTAAAAAAAATATGTATTTATTGGCCCCTTAGCTTTTGAAAGTACCTAATAATATTTTGGTTTAAGCGTAGTTGGGTCGGATAGTAGCCAAAAAAATAATGAGTACGTTCTTAGACTGTGGTATTTTTTTTTTCACTCACACGCTTGGATTAAAATTTAAATAATTACTAGATACCTTCTAAATACAAAATGAAATAAAACTATTTTTACGGATTTATCTCGCATATATTAAATTAAAACATTCCAAATATAATAAGCTCGCCGTAAAGCAACTGAAACGACGGATTGATTAAAAAAGTAATTTAAGTAAAAAATCCGCGAGATAAATCCGTAAAAATGTTAATACCTAATATTACTTATATGGGATTAGTTGGAACAATTTACTAAAATATTCGGACGAATTTAATCCCATTATCTACTCTTTAATACTTTTGCATACACTTTCACTTTCCTGTTCTAATCAATACACATCTAATGATAGTTTTTTAATTCAATGTTATATCCTCGAGCGCCTTCATCAGACTATTATTATATTACCACTATTCAAATTCATATTCTGACATTCTTCCCTATATTTTTAAAAGCCTGTTACAAAAACGATCCTCAATATTAACATTATAAATATTAAACTAATCTCATATATCTGATATATTATATCAGATTCTACATGATGTATCTGATATCAGAGATTGACAAGTAATTTCTATCGTGCTTTCGTTTTCATAATCGTCAACGTTAATCATGTCACCACATTTTCAGTCACCTTCATGCCACTCCGGACCCCGTCATTGGAAACCAGCATAAACAGGAGTCGAATTATGCGGACTCTTATATCTGTATGTACGTAGAACTACGGTTGATAGGGGTAAACTAACACGGTGAAGAATTGCAATGCACTGTAAACATTCGCAAGAAGAAATACGATGCACACCCATTAAAAAAAAATTAACGTAATGTTTAACTGTTATCCTATTGACGGAAATTGACATTGGTTGAGTTTCAGAAGTCGTACGTACTCGTAATTGGTTTTAATAAGGCAGCTTGTAATACTTATTCGAGATAACGTAATAGAAAAATTTTGCACATACAATGAAGCATTTCATACCTTACTCTATCTGATGGTAGAGTTGCAGTGGTAGAGCTATAAACTATAAGTAGGTACTGCTAAACGCGACAGATACAGGATTTTCGTTTGAGATGCTTGACCAAGGTTTTTCGGGTAGAGGAGAGCACCATCCAAGTGAGAGTAGACTTTATAAAGGAAAAATGAAAAAACAAGATTGAGCCCTTGAGCCCGTCCTCCCTAGATCTGCTACTGCAATTGCATTACCTAATCTTTTGGCGCTAAATTATATTGTTCTGCGCTACCGTGTTCCGGTTATATGGTATTGTACCGCCCCGTAATCACACGCACACTCAAAACATCTTTAGCTTCAAGTGTACAGAGTTAATTGGACTTTCCAGTTTTTATGTAGATACCTAACTTACCATAAATGTGGACTTTGTTCTTGTTTACTGCATTCCTTAAAACCTACACACATCAAAAACGAATTAAAAAAGGAAGTATTAAAATAGCTATTTTAAAATTCTATGATTTTATAATGCACTTTATGATTTGAATTTATTTCTTTATCTTTTTAAAAGAAACAGAAAAACGCAAAGTTAAGATTTTGAGTTTCTTATTTAGCTACTTTTTTTTTTCTTTTTTAAAAAAGCTCTTGTACATATACTATGAAAATCTGCAGCAAAAATTAATACTGTAGGTAATCGCCACGCATAGTCGGTGTGCTGTCAGTCACTATAGGAGGGAAAGCTCTACATCTACATGTTCTACTTCCAGTTAATTAGATCAGGTATGATCTATGTATATATTTAGAAACAAAACATTTTCATTTGCTTTCCTATGTATTTATTTCACACTCATCCGCTTTTGACTAACGATTCCCACATAACATTAAGTATCGAAATAATATACTATTATCTGAGCTGTAATTGTTAAAGGGAAGTAGTGTTTCTTACTTTGTTGCAGTTATTCCAAGCACTTTTCTTTTTCTAGTTTATTTATTTATTTACTTGACACTATTACTATTGTAAGTAAGTAATAGGTGTAATTTTAAGAGAAAGCTATTAACTGTTTTGTTTTCATTTGTTGCCTTAATTATATTTATTAAATTTAAATCCACAACACCTTTTGATATAATAAATATAATAATGTTTTGCTAATTTTGAACGTTTAACACGCATTTAATGTTCAGTAGGTACGTCTATCGCAGATTATTCTCTAGTCTGCGACATCTATAAACACGATTGTCTAGCGAAGATACCTATTTTACAAATTTTGTATTATCCTATCAAAAATTATATATAAGTAGGTACATGTTACTAAGTGAGTGAACTGACAGACACCGTTGAAAGAAAGTCGAAACTATTTGTTGTAGAAAGATTAATTCTGATATAAAGATCCTTTGGGTTTAAAAGAAAAGATGATTTTCTGAGTTTTCATGGGAACGGGTATTATACACGTAAGTAGTCGCGGCATAGGGTAGGTAGTTAATCATCATCATTTCAGACGTCGACTGCTGGACGAAACACTTCCACAATAGTTATTTAATAAAATTCTATGCATATATTCACTATGTAAAATATTTTACTACTATATCGTACGAGTATAATGTCAGTGAGGAAGAACGCTGTATCAGTTAATATATATACATACCTAACTTTGTGCTAACTATGACATGTTTGGCTAATCATTATTTCAACTTTAAAAATACAATAAGTACACTAATATCACAAATAAAAATTAAAATATTTCCGAATAACATAAACAACAGCATCTAAAAGTATAAGTAACTACAACATAATCGTATCGATTTAGCACACTCATTAAGAGCTTATATAATTAATATATTAGTAGGTATATTTTAGAAAGCTTGTTTATATATTATTCGCAAAAACGTGCTTGATCTCAAAAACTTTGTATGTGTGTGTTTGTTGTTTTTACCATAAATGACTATCTACTAGAAAGGTATAGATAGATTCCTACGATATTATTAGCAGTGACGGATAAGTAAATTAATAAAACAGAAAGTAGGTAAGTATAATTAATGATATATGAATATGAAAAGCAATAATAAAACAAAATACTTATAATAAGTAAACAACATGTACCTACTTACAAAAACCATGAAAAAAATTAAACTAATTCAAATTAAAATAACATGTTTCTTAATGTACCTACTAAAATACTTTTTTATTCTTTTCTCGGGCTTATATTAATTAACAAAACTGTTATCACTATACGTATATGCTTACAAAATATTTATCAAATAAAAATATATATATACCTATTTACAGCAACAGAAAATCAACTAATAGAAAAATCAGTATGCGGAAAAGTGTGGGTGACCATCCATTCGCCTGAGATTCGTCTGTCTGTGATAGGCAATCAAAGACTGCTGGATGCTGTAGAACTCAACTGGGACTTCAGTACCTGCTCCACTGTGCCTAATCAGGTATCAAAACATAGTGAGGACACCAAAAAATCGTTTAGTATTAGTGCTATCATCAAAAAAAACATTTTCAATGTAAAGGAACAGCAAAAATTAAGTACCTAGCAGTGAGCAAAAATTATTTTCAAAGAAGTAAAATCGTTCGACATCCGACAGCGGGTTGGCCACTAACTCACCCACCTCCACCGATCCGCATTGGAGCACCGTGGTGGAGTAAGCTCCAGGCCTCCCCCCAAACAGGGGAGAGACTCGTGCCCAGCCACAGACCAATAGCAGTGGGACGTATAATGGGTTGCCATTATTATTATATTATTATTATAAAATCGTTTAGAAGTATTTTTTTATAGAATCGGAGACTAAGTTTAGAAGTGTTTGTAACAAGTTCACACTTTTTATACATAACTAGCTGTTGCCCGCGGCTTCGCACGCGTGGATGTCGTGTTATAAATAATATTTCCTGAATTTGGAGTTATAGCGTCAGGAAGGAAAAGCCGACTTATTTTTATATTATAGAATAATATTCCATTCCAAATATGTATGTCTGAAAATATCGTACCTAATTGAAATTTACGATCCGGAATCGGCATTCAGTTGATTTCGAATTCAAATAACGTTGGTTTATTTATGAAATGGGGTACAGTACATTTTGCTTTACGAATAGATAACCTCGAGATGCACCACTTATTAAAACAGCTCAGTACGCAGCCGTTGTTCTTAAATTAAAGAAAATATCGTACTTCAATTAAAAGTACCTAGGTAAATAATTAAATGGACAATTTGCTCCTCTTTTCTTCCTAGGGCCCTAGCCAGGGCCTAGTAGAACCTAAGCAGCAAATAGCCGTTATTTTTTAAATTTCAATTCACTGAGGAAGCTAAAAGTAGGATGAGATAACGACACTTAACTTGTCGTATCCACCCAGACTCTAAAACAATTTCTGAAAATGTTAAATTTGTCAGTATAGAAAAAAATACAAGCTAATCCAATGTCCTTCACATATTTATTTCTACATGTATTATACACTCACCTTCAAAATGTACCATAGTCTCTTTTTTAATATTCGTAGCTACGCCCATGTCTTATAATCTTGCTCATTTACCTAATCCAGCCGGGTGTAAAACTTTTCAATCTTAATAGGAGATTTTAAATCTATAAAAAAGGGTCTAAACGGTCTCACCGTGAAATGGACAAACAGAAAGAAATATATTTGCATTCCAACAGTTGTAATTCTTCTGTTACAAAATTAACTTTATTCCAACATGTAATCAGGGATAATGCTTACCATTAGTATAGAGATATATTTTGAAGGTATTGTGAAGTCAAAGAATTCACGTTTGGTTCAGTGAATAACAACGATTCGTACACGCGGAGCTATTATTATATTTGAAAGGATACGTTACGCAAACGTAGAGTTGGGGACATCAATAAACGCAAACGTCGGCAGGGTCTAACCCTCAGGTTTGGTTTATCTCAGCGGGAGCCATGACCTCTTATTGCCATTCAATCACCTATAAACCTTAACTGCAGGTGTACTCTCATCTCGAACGAAGTTTCGGTCGACGGAGAGGTAAATTATAAATTTATCTTGAAAATCATTAAACCGTTGATTATCCTTATTGACTAACCCCCATATTCATAAACGTACATCAGATTCGTTTTAGCTATAGAATGCTTTGTCTTTGTCAGTTGCATTGTCAATTGTGCAGGATAGAAACGAAGTGAAAAATACGTTTATGAATAAGGGGGTAAGTAAATAATTACTGTCGACCGCAATAGTTCAGTGTATCTATATTATGAAATTTCATTTTATATGCTATAGCTATAGGTATTTTTTTTTTTTTTTTTTTTTATGTTATAGAAGTGGCAAACAAGCATGCAGTTCACATTGATGTTAAGTGATGACTGCAGCCTATAGACACCCACACAAAGACCAAGGTCAAAATGCAGATGCGTTGCCACTCCTGAGGCCTAAGGTGTTATGCCACTGTGCCGGAAATTACAGGGCCGTACATTACCACCTGACCGGAACACGATAGTGCTGAACACTACCATTTAGCGGCAAGTATATTAGGTAATGCGGTGGTGCCTACGCCCGCGAGCTCCGTCACTGGAGCTCTACCACCAGTAAAATATTACCGGAAACTCTGTAAACCATGCTTCATCCCATTGCAGTGTGGGTATCCAACCCGCAAACGTTATAACGATTGTTATAACTTTAACAGTGGACCGTATCATGGTGTTTCCGTATAATTATCAATTATAACATAAGATAATAATACGTTTACATGACAATTGCAATCGGTCGTAAAATCAGTTATCAGTGTTGCTTAATGCGTCAGCGGTTAATGACATTCTTTATCGATCCAATCAACTTTTCCATATTTCACATCAAATCACATTTCATCAACTCTTTTAGCAATAAGACTACGTAAGACCACCGTTTGTACCGTCCTTCTTTTGTCTTACTAATATGAGCCTACAATTACTTGGTATACCGATTAATACACCAAGTACCAACCAATCGTAATGAAGATGTAAGAAAGAGACATTGTGTGAATGATAGTATCGGTGTGAAAATGAAAAAAGGCATGCTCCGATGGTTCAGGCATATAGAAAGAATGTCAAATCAGCGAATGACTAAACAGATATACAATGCAAATGTGGATGGTTGCAGAGGCCCAGGAAGACCAAGACTGACCAAATAGGTCGAGTTCTGTCTGATGGTGGGGTCAAAAGTCTTAGGAATCGGCGTGCATGTATTAAGAGAATGATGAAGGTAGACGAGGCACGAGAGGTATGTAAGGACCGGGATATCTGGCGCTCTACACTCTCTACCTACCCCGTTAGGGACCTGGCGTGAAGATACATACCGATTAATATTATAGTTGTTGTTGTTGATCAAGCTAATTTTGTTCACTGCTAGGATATCTACCCACAGAATCCCATACTCGATATTATTCAATTCAATTCAATTTATTTTTTTGCGAATATGAGTAAATGATAAAGATCTTATTATAACTGCCTCAGTAGCCTAGTGGTAGTGGTAGGCCACTACTACTACACTGAGGTCCTGGGTTCGATGCCCAGGTCGGGGTCTGTTAAAGATAAGGGTGTAAAATCCCTTATCTCTGGTTCTTTTGGGATTTTTTCATTTTCTGGAAGTTTCCCAGTACCTCGGAGTATGGTAATGCGCCTGTATATGTCAATAGGCTCGCCACCTACATGGACAAAAAACGTAACCGGCGAATCGTGGATGTTTGCATGTATGCTTGAATGCATGCATTTACCTCTGCCTACCCTTCGGTAATTACAGGTTCGGTAATTTTTTTTAATCTTATTATAATAAAAACAATATTGGTTGTGTTTCATGAAGTCTGAGAAAGGTTTTCACGGAGAGAAAAAACTAAACTGGGACAGGCCAATAACTTTACCCCTATTTTGCACTCAAAACATTAAACAAATGTTTCGCAACTCGTCGCATAAAATATGTAGGTATTGCGATATGTCTTGTTGGTGCTAGCGTTCGCACTGCTGTGAAACCTATCATTTTAGTGAAACATCTCAAGATTTGTTGTTATATAAATGTGTGCATTATCATGAAATATGTATTTTATTCATGTTTGTCTATAGATTTGTCTAAGTTGACGTTTGCATTGCCGCTATACAAATCACACAGTTTGTCTAATTTAGAGTTTTTTAGGTTTTTCGAACCATCTGGTAAATACGAAACATGTAGTGGACAAGATCCGATACCCTGAGTGTAATCTGACAACCTAATCAAACAACATGTTCCAAGACTTCTTATTTATGAAACTTGTTGCAATGCAAGTCTGTTGATTTGTTTCCACGATATGTGTTTTGTTTTATATGTTTTATGACAGTGCAAACGAAAAGCTTTGTTTTCTGGTGAGAAAAGTTACTTCCATATTTTAGATCTGGCTCGATTGCGACCATTTATGTTGCGTCTCAAAGTTTAATTTGTGTGTTCAGATATTTAAAGAAAATCACGATTTATTTACAATAGCACGCTAATTAATGTACAATTTATGTACTACATTACATGATACGCTCGATACATAATTTATTGAATTCGTACAATTCGTACATTCCTTACAATTTCATCGTTTGGAAACACACTTCCGTGTGCTTCCGTTGTCATGGAAACACCACTACAAATTTAATTATGACCCAACAAATAGGGTTGCAAAACTAGGTATGACTGCCAGATCTAAAATATGGAAGTAACTTTTCTCATCAGAAATCCAGATGACATGACGAGCTGATCATTGCCATGTGATAGTTATCTTACTTAGCATATTATGACTCATCCTTACAAAAACTTATAGGCTTATATGCGTTCCGATACTCGAAAGATTCACTAGCTCTTGGACCATTAAGTTTTTATTGAAAAAACTTAATAGTCCAAACTTCTGTGTCGTCACGTCCTGCCTAGATAATAATATGTATCACAAATGACACTAATAGGTACCTATACAGTACCACACCGCGGACACTGCCAAAATTCCATACAAACGCTGGATTTGGTTACACAGACATCAATCAGTGCACCTGTGTGCGTAGCACGTAAAGAATACCAACCGTCATAAAAGGGGAGGTGGTTGGGTGAAGTGGGGAAATTGGGCGGGACGTCGAAGTGTCCATTCTATACGTAGTATTATTACATATTCTCTGACAGTACTCAACAATTAATATTGCACATCGAGCCTATGAAAAGGACAATCGCCTAGTTTCGACTTCGTAGAGCGTTATCTCTGTTGCACACTGCCTACTTATGCGCTGATAGTCCGGTATTGGTCATGACTTGGTCAAAATGGTGGACTAACGACAAATTGGTACGGTGCGAAAGAAATAACGCTCTACAGAACCGAAATAAGAAATAGTCTCCTTCCTAAGCTGTGCAATATTTATTGTTGAGCACTGTACATACATACCTTAAATCAGGTTTATCTTATCTTATCTTATTGTGGGGCCAGCTGTTACACTGGGACACTTCGACCCATTGGGATCTTTTGTGTTCAACCCCAAGACCCTATATACTATCATCCATGGTCACTTTAAATATATCTTCTGAGATGTATTTTATGGTGTCCCTAATGTACAGTACCTTATAATCTCCCGGTGTAGGATATGCCACCCCGAGGATCTTCATACGCTTACCAGCAAGGCCATCACATTGGCATAAGAGATGTTCCATAAAATCAATAACTTATGTAAATCAGGCTTACATAAGTTATTGATTTTATGATACACGTATTTGTTTATATTAATATTTTGATAAGCAACCGGTTTACAACAGATTAGCAATAAATATTTAAATTATTTATTTAATATTCACAGATTGGTCTATTTGCAAGTCGACCATTATCATGGATTCAAGCTTTGCGGATATATTCTGTGAGCTCAGTGGCAGGTCACATTGTGACCAGTATATCTCTCGGCGAAGAGCCTCTCCCTGGAGGCTGGCAACAGGGCACTGGGTCAAGAGGACCTCATTGTCTATGGCCGTGGGTTGGCGCAGGCGATGCTCAAATTCAAGCGTTCAACTGTCTAAAAATACAACCAACATGGATGGAAGATAATGCGTAAGTTTAAGATTATTAAGTTGCTAATATCGCCAATGCCATAAAAAAAAATACCGCCTATTTACAGAACGGTATTCACTCAAAGGAGATCACCCACGACACTATGGACTTTTGTCCTGACCTCAGCCTGTAGGTGTCTCCATCATGTTACCTTTAATCAACTCTATGATTCTATTAAAATACTTTTACAAAAAAAAGAAAAAAATATATAGGTAACGGGATACATAAGAAAAATTAAAATTATTATTTTGAGGTTAGGTTTGTCTAATTGGAATAAGGCGGCCAACCGTCCCGGATTCTGCGGGACCGTCCCGTAATGGTGGATGTAATCCCGCTTTGCAAGAATTAATGAAATAATCCCGCGAAACATTCAATGCGTCCCGCATGTCCCGCAAGTCCCGTTTGCGTGTGTGTGATCGATTTGTTCCATTTTGCATTTTTGTGAAAAATTGTCACTCTAGTGATAATACTATTTTAAAAATAAATGAGTTCAGTATGTTAGTTTTGTGTTTTTATGTAATTTTGGTACGTATACTGACAAAACTTCATACTTCGCATTCACCATACCCTATCTATCCACAAAAATCCCCGCATGCTATCATCAGAGAGTTGGCCGCCTAAAATTGGAACAAAAACTCCAGCAATGGATCTACCACTCGCAAAATAAGAAAAGAAACGTAACTTCACGTCTGTATTTCCTGATGGAGTATGCAGAGGTAACTGCATTAATTCAAATATATGCAATGCAAACACGAACAAACACAAAACTTGACAGTCCCACGTGACACGTGGCGAGCCCATTGAAATCTCCGAGCACACTGAAAACTCCGACAGCCACTCTGAGTATCTTCCGGGAAATGGGAAAAAAATCAATAGCACTGACCCCTCGACACAGGGATCGAACCCAGGACCGCAGCGACTACGGAGACAGTTTAAAAAAACAATGGGTCTCACTTCGGGGGTGCCAGCAGAAGTGAAAACTTGAATGTCGAGGAATACAGGGAGATACTTCCTCTCCTATGCCGCGCTGGCGGTCTACTCTCCCTCCGTCTTACGAATTTTCAATCAGGTCACGTCTCCTGGCGCGAGTTTAAATTTTTTTATTCATCACAAAAAGTCCACAACGACGCTGCTAAAGAAGTTCAACTTGAAGTTGAAACTCTTAACATCATTCGTGCAAATACTAACGATCCGCCCCGAATACGTTTTGTTCCATGTAATATATGGCAGCCATGTAGCTTATAATTGCCTGAGAGCCTGCCTGAAATTCTGTCACATCACTTTCAGAAATTATACAATCAGAAAAAACAACTACCGAGTTTTGTACGAGTATCATAATTATTCGCACGTCATAAATACCTCATTTATCTGCGGCGTATTGATTAAATTAATTAATAACGATACACATCTCATGTCAAACTTTGTCAACAATCAATATTATTATGTGATTAACGTAATTAAACAAATTAAGATAAGATTTTAACACTGATGTGACGTTTTGAAACAGATTAATAAGTGATAGGCATCAATTTGTTGTTTTTCTTTGTTATCTATTTTAATTTATGAACAATAAAGGAACAATAAATGACTACATCCCCATATCACGGATATTCACAATTACTTTTGTAACTTTTCAAGCTCACCGTTCACCGTTTTGGCTTTATTGAGTTCATTTGCGGAAATCCTTATTGAAAGATATTAAAACAAATCTTTGAAGTTCACTTACATTGTTAACTTACTGGAGCAATCTTTGTGAATACAAAATAATGGTTGGTAGTGAGTCAACACAACGCAATTTCTTGCAAATTCATCCACCTAGTATTGATTCATGCTGATAACAATGAATATCTTTATCTCCCAATAGACAACAATAAAATCTCGCTAATATCGCGAGTACAATAAAGTAAAGACGGATTTTATTAAATGTTATAATGAAGATAAATTTTAAATTCCTCTTTTATTGTGCTTATAGAAAACTAGCGACCCGCACCGGCTTCGTCTGTGTAGTATTTATTATAGATAGACAAACCCTCCTCAAAAAAATCTCTTTACAACAATTCAAACAAGAACAAAATCCGTTCAGAACTTTCCGAGATTAGCGCATACATACAGACAGAGAAAATAGGGGGACATCACTTTTTAATATTTAATGAAGTGATGGTAATCGTTATTATAGTTATAAGTTTAACTCTTCGTAGTGATGCAGCTCTCCAGGTCTTAGGCATCATGACATTGAATAATGTACCTGCTTGGTAAAAAATATTATTAATGATATGTTTCGGATGATTAATGAAGATATTCAGACCATTGCTGTTATTGTTACTTAGACATTGATTTTTCTTGTGTCGTGTAAGTGGCAAACAAGCATACAGTTCACATAGATGATCCCATGAACATCTACACAAAACCATACATTTTTACATAGATGCGTGATGATGCCACTCCTGAGATTTAAACTGTTATGCATCGATTCCAAAAATTACCGGGGAACTCGATAGAATTGATCTTTGACATCAAGCGACTAGTAGTACCTACGAACTCCGGTGCTGCGAAAAATAAAAAAAATATATTATATTGCAAAAATTTTTTTTGCAAGTATGAGTATCGTTTTTCAAGTGTCGGCCATTTGTGATTTTCAGAATGTGGATCAACCGACTTCGTATTGGGGAGTTAGCCTTGCCGGGGACCCACAACGCAGGTTCGTGGCGTTTCGACACGGAAATCAGCACCCTCGCTAGAGACAGCTTCATTCTTTGCCAAGATAGATCCATCTGGGCCCAATTGGTTCACGGAATCAGATACTTTGACTTCCGGATCGCTTACTACGATTTTTATCCGAGAGAGGAAGACAGGTGGGTGAACGGTATTGTAATTTTCAATGCAGCTATTGACAAAGAAATGATAATTAGAGTAGATAAGAAAATTAATTTCATAAGGTTTTTATCAACTGAGTTTATTCCTTTTTGTTGTATGTCCTAAAAACGACTTGGTTAATGGATTAATTACAAAATACAAAAGTAATATGAGAAGTTCTTACGTAGATGCTGATTGAAATTTTATATATATATAAAATCTACAAGTGACGTCCTTTCATGGATCAACAAAAAATTGTTGATTCATGCCACTATATTAATAGTGTTCAGCGTCACCAATCTCTTAAACGGTGATTAATAAAAGGCACCATCATCATCGGCACGGTAATAAAGTATTGATTGTTACTCAGGCAAAGCATCCGAGATCCGTTGAGATCTCTTACCTATATTATAGAATTTCAGTGCCAAACAGCAAAAAATGTATCTACTTCAACTTTGTTCATTCATACCAAACACAAAAATAAAGGAATCATAATATTAAGAAGGTAATTTAACTCGTATTGCCTATCTACTAAGTGTTGACCGAATTGTTATACGCTTACACATACACAAACACTCAGACCGGAAACAAATATCAGTAGGTCATACAAATATTTGGCCCGGTGCGGGAATCGAACCCGTGAGCCTGGCTTCAAACGATAATCACACAGCGCTGGACCCACTGGCTCGTCAAACATACTGACATATAATATTGACCTAGTGATTTTATATGTAAGGTGGTTGAAATATTACGAATTCCAGAACCTAGATTGCATGCAGTAGACTCATTAGCCCAGTATCGCTCTAGTTACGTACGAGTTATTTCCAGTATAATTTTACTTTTCGCACTTCACGTAAAGCAGAATGAATTCAAAACCCACGCCACTATCGTTTGCCAATTAAACATGCAATCATTGCCTTATTTAAATACAAATTTGCATTCGCTTTCAAACACGTCCGTTGATGTTCTAAAGGTTAAATTATAAAACGGCAATTATTACATAATGTTAATGATCAGTGTTTGTAACGCATTGTGTTAGGAAACCTTTAGTCACACTTCTCTACTGCCACTCTCTATCCCTATTCTTATTTAATTATTTATTATCACGACGTAGGTATACCTACTTTGAAAAAGAAAAAACATAAAGTCCTATTGTGTTTTTATTTTACAACCAAGCTGAACGCTAACGTGAATGCTACTTAAGACATTTCCGAAAGGGATAGAGTGGCACAATTTTTTTCAAACAACTGTTTAGTTTGTCCAGCTCCACGAACACAGAAACATTGAATTTAATAGCTTTATTTTATAATAATTTTAAATCTGTAAATTAGATTTTAGAGCAATGTAGAAGTAGGTACATTACATAAAAAGAAATATACACGTGATATTTTTAAATCAATCATCGGATTTACTATATATAGAAGAACCTAACCAACGACCCGGTTAGTACAGCGGTGTGAGATGACCGTTTGATTCAAAGGGTCGCGGGTTCGATCCCCGCACCGGGACAAATATTTGTATAGCCTACAGATATTTGTTTCGGGTCTGGGTGTTTGTGTATGTGTTGCTTGTGTACAATGGCACCCACGACACAGGTCTATACCTACTGTGGGGCTGTGAATGTAAGCGTATTTATTTATTTTAAACTGGTTTCCTGATCCTATATACCTACACTTATATGTATACATTTTTCCGCATGAAAATGTTGTGTTCCATTTCCTGTCGCTTAACATAACACCATCATGTAACTAACGTCCATTTAATAGCTAACGCATAGCAACATTCACGATTAATTATCAATTTTCATCAATAGCAATTACTTTATCGAACTCATGCAAATCCAAACTAATATGCTTCATATTTAGCCATTCTGTTAACAGCTTCTCTATTGAAAACAGCAGCAGCCTGAACATAAACTGATTTTGGCGCTTAAAAGATAGCCCTGCAAATGACGTTGAACTAATTGCCTAGCCGCAACATGTTTTCTGTATGCGTGTTGTCTCAAGTGGCTATATGTAGATATAAACTCAACTTTGCTCTGTACCTTTAATTACAACGATACTTTAAAAAAGCTAGCCAAGTGCGATTTGACTCTCGCGTAGAGGGTTCTGTATTATTGATAAATTTCCTACGCTACTTTAAATAATTCTTGTAAGTTTGCCTGTAACAATGATTTTAATACATATTGGAAATTCAGTAAGATTTAACAATAGGGTATTTGACAAGGTGTATTTTTTTTTTTAATTATCTACGTATTTCGGAAGTAAAAATCGGTGCATTATTGTAGAAGAGGCACAAAAAAAGATTTAGTTTTAAAATAATAACAGTATTAGATGTACAAATCCTAATAACTTTTACAAAGCCATACTACTCGTATTTTAAAAAATGCAAAATTAACGAAGATGTTTTAAGATTTCTTAAATTCGTCATTGATTTCGTAGATAGTGGCGTGTGGCGTAACAAGCAGGCTCAAAATTGTATGAGCCGTTTGAGATCATTTCATAACTAAATAAATAAATCTTTATCTTATAACTTACAACTTTCGAATGGTGTTATCTCAAAAACTGTTAGTTATATGTATTAAACTGTGGTTCCAATGACTATATTTACTAACATTTCTTTAACTTTTTGAAATCACAATAAAAGAATATTAGTCAAATATATATTTATATTTGCTTTATATTTATACCCTTTTATGGTATTTTTATGTCATAATAAATAGGCGAGACTTAGTTTTAGTAGAGAGTACCTAATCGTGATATTTTCACTAAGGGCAGCTTGATGGTAGAGGTCAGCGTTATCGTGTTCCGATTAGGAAGTAGATAATTTAGATATCGCACTGTGATTACAAGCATGACGGTGTACAGACATTTTACTGGTGGTAGAGCTCCAGTGAAGGAGCTTGCGGGCGTAGGCACCACCGCATTACCTAACTTACTTGCCGCTAAATGGTAGTGTTCAGCACTATCGTGTTCCGGTCAGGTGGTAATGTACGGCCCTGTAATTTCCGGCACAGAGGCATAACACCTTAGGCCTCAGGAGTGGTAACGCATCTGCATTTTGACCTTGGTCTTTATGTGGGTGTCTATAGGTTGCAGTCATCACTTAACATCAATGTGAACTGCATGCTTGTTTGCCACTTCCATAACATAAAAAAAAACTACATTAAAGCCTTTAGTTTGCGAACAACACGATTCAACTGCAATAACATTTTCTCACAGTTGCTTTATCCTGTTTCCCGTTATTAGGTATACCAATCGAAACGAAAAGTGTCTCGTAATTGCAGTAGTTCATAACCATTGACTTATGCAATTTCTAATGGAGGAAGCCATGCGAAACCGATCACCCGATAGCAAAGACTACTAGGGTTGGCACAAGTAGGTACTCCATTCATAAAATACTAAGTCTAGTCGCGAATTTTCTCAAGCAATGTTTTTACGTAATCGGTTGAGAAGTGATCGTGCTGATGTCAAAAGTAACAAGATAGTGGGTATCAAATTGTACCTACACTTACCTATTTCCATACCCGTATAATAATAGCTTTTACCTGCAATTTTTTTTTGCAAAGATTTCAAAGGGTCGCTAAGATCTTTCTCATCTTCCGAATCGTCTGAATTCTGGATAGGAGCATTGTTTGGCACACTTTACACCCCCTCAGAATATCTGTCACGCTCTTAACCCATGCCTTAAGGAGACAAGCTTGTGGCGGAAGCCCTAAGGGTTTATGGAAATCTTTGATTTGGTGGAGGTACTGAACAGGGTGGCAAGGTATCTCCAATATTTTAATCTGGGGTGAATAAAAAATTCCCTCTTGGGCTCCCTCATCTGTTACATATGGTGTTTTAACTGTAATTCTATGTTTATAATCCGAAATGGATTGTCTGTGTGAATATTAAAATTAAACATTTTAATTCTTAATACTTCTACAAAGATGTAGTAATATTATGGTCTTCTGGACAAATTAATAAGCAAATTATTTCAGAAAAATATTTATTTTTCATTTATTTAAACTTTCTTGGACAAATTGGTACATGTGGCGGACTTAATGCTAAAAAGCATTCTCTACCTGTCAACCTTTGGGCAGTGGTAAATATTAAATAACAAAATAAATGATTTGTTATGCTCATCATCAGAACGTCCGATCTTTATGTTTATTCACAAAGGAAAACACAATGGTACCAAAACTTTTATTATTTCAAACAATACATAGCAACCCTACCGCGGTCTGTCACGTAACACAGTTGTTTAGCTTTATATTCGATGCAGATACGTTTGCACTCATTAGTTGAGATTTCCTCACGCATTCAGTAGTGCGTACGGCAGCGAATCCGGATGCTAATTTATTTGCATATTATGCATTTCTTATGCATTTTTTGAAATTTAATTTTATCTTGAGCTTCGGAAGCAGCGAAGTACCTATCAGATTCTTATCGAAATAATTAACTTAAGTAGCTAGCTTTGTAGTATATGCAAAATTATGCAATCTTTAGTTCGTTCATCTGTGTGTGATTTTCCAGAATAATCCAAAATATGATACACCTATCAATATTTTTTTACGTATGATTATGATGATGATGATGGCGAATGAGTCGTACAGTAGGTACTATTTCGCATAGATGGAAAATAAATGCTGCAGCATATAGACTTCACAGATGCATAGTCATCCCTAAAGCCTAAGTTGTTTTACCTTCGGGAAAGTTATTACGGGGCCATACTATAATTAAGCTTGCCGCTCATAGATTAGGTAAAGTCCTCAAATTTCGGAATTTGGAACTTCTTACAATAAAATTGGGCTTATTTAGGCTAAGTCCGAAAAACGATTAAACTTGAGGTACTGAGTAGTAGCTGGTAGTACTACCTTTTGCAATTCAATTGTTAACATGATTTATTAATTGGAGTGTAAAAATACCTTTACACATGAAAAACTTTCTGTGATTTGTATTGAAGTTACTTACTTTTGTTACGTTTTCATAATTTATTATCTTTATTATTTTCAGGTATTGGCTGAACCACAACTTAATAAGAGTCCGTCCTTTACTACCCTTGTTGAGGGAAATAAGAGCCTTCTTAGACAGCACTAGGGAGGTGAGAATTCCGTCACTAAATGTTTGTTACATTTTTGTAACAAATGATACACCACGCATACAGTTTATATTAATGGCTACTGAATGAATCGTCTTCAAAAATGAACTCAAGATTATAAAATCAAAAGTATCAGAAAATATATTCTTAATTTTTTTGTCAAGCTCAGGAGGTCTGTAAGCTACTAGCTCTTACTATCATGTTATCAAATTTGGTTCCAATTTTGATTAAGATTTATAATATTGGGTTGGAAGGCGAAGAGGTTTGCTGGCACTGACCTCAAAAAAAGTACGCTCCTACTATATTTCGCATTACATTTTGATTGTTAGCTAATCTCAAAAATTTCTTTCAATTTCCGCTCTTTTTCTACGCTCAACTTCCATCAAACAGGAATTAGTAGATACTGTAGTATGCCTTTGACCAAGCGAAATCGAAATTTCTAAATGTCCTACTTGTAATCAATCTTACACCACAATGCTACTAACACTATTTTATTTGATACGCAATATCCATTTCATACATACAAAAGCAGTGTAGAATGAATACATACTGTACTTTCCTGTACCTTGACTCATATTAATTTTAATTGTATTGGGCGAAATTGTCTGGGAGTGGCATTTTAATTGTTGGTAAACAGTGACCAAAATATCAACATTACCTGGTGGTGGTGGAGTTCCAGGTCGATGTCAACTGCATTAGGTACCTAATCTACTTACCGCTTACTTTTTTTAATGTACCTAATTAAGGTGGCAAACATGCATGCATGCAGTTCACATTGATGTTAAGTGATGACTGCAGCCTATAGATACTTACACATGAGTTATATTCAGGTACTGAACATGTAACCACCATTATTTATGTACAATATGTTTATTAGCTGCAGGGAACTGTTATTACCATCTATGTGAAGTGCACTAGTATGCCGCCATCATTAAAATAATAAATAGTTATTATCTCAACACAATTTAAAAAGTACATTTTTCTTCCATTGCATTAAAAAAAAAACAATTTCAGGTGGTGTTCCTGGATGCGCACCACTTCCCGGTAGGTTTCTACGAGTCCAACGGCGCGCCCATCCGACATGTCCACGCCGGTCTGATGGAGATAATCCAGCGGGAATTCGGCCCTCATATCGCCTCTTTCAACCAATTCTCCACCGGCCACGGGACTAGAGGACCCACGGTGCAGACTTTGGTAGACGCCAACAGACGACTGGTGTTTAGCTATGTTGATAACATCATTACAGCGGGTACATATTTTTCACAATTTCTATACTGTTTACTGCAATAGTAAATCTATTGCAGTAAAAAATCATTTAAGTAGTTTTGTTTATAAATCTACATATATAAAAGACAATTGCGGTTCGTTAGTCTCGCTAAAACTCGAGAATGGCTGGACCGACTTGGCTAATTTTGGTTTTGAATGATTTTTGGAAGTCCAGGGAAGGTTTAAAAGGTAAGAAAATATGAATAAATTGAAAGGAAATAGTAAAAACCACCATTTCATTTTCTTATACCAATAGTCCATATATATCAAACCTTTGACACATTATGTCATTGTGAGGCAATACGAAGTTTGCCGGGACAGCTACTAATTAGAATTTACTTAGCTTCATGCTTGCGCAAAAAATTGAAACTGAATTATTTTTACGGATTTATTTCACTTGGTGAAGCGCGCATGGCCCAGCGGCTGGTGTAGATCGTAAGCGATCTGCTCGGTTAAGCACTACGGGCGCGGTCGGGTAGTGTGATGGGTGACCGCTAGTGGCAAATTAAAATGCGCGTTTCCGTGCTTCGGAGGGCACGTTAAGCCGTCGGTCCCGGTTGCTATCGATGGATAGCAGTCGTTAAACCTTGTCGGAGGCCTTATGGGCGGTTTGAAAACATCCGACAGTGGGTTGGCCACTAACCCACCCCACCTCCACCAATCCGCATTGGACCAGCGTCGCATATGGCATCGCTATTACGCATATTGCCAGTGTCAAGTAAAACAATATTTCGTATTTATTTAAGCAGCGTAAAAGTTAGTATAATATAGTCATCAAGTATAATATGTAAGTATCAAGTATATTATGTCAGTCAAGTGAGTTACAGTCAAGTTATTCGAGTAAAGCGATAGCTACTTTACCAGAACATTTACGATGAAGTTTTGGAGGCAACCTGAAAGGTCGTGTTTTCGCACTGTTATTCTATTTCACTATACACGGGCACTGTAATAAACCTATTTCAAACAAAATGCCACCAACTTTATTCAATATAACTTCAAAATACACCAAGAAAATGAAATAAAATAAGAGCACCATACGCCTCTTTCAAGGTTCCCGCCAAAACTCCAAAACTTCGTATTGCCTCAGAATAAAAATATGACATGTGTCAAAGGTTTGATAGATACGGACTATTTGTATGGGAAAATGAAATGGTGGTTTTTACCATTTTCCTTCAATTTCTTCATATTTTCTTACCTTTTAAACATTCCCTGGACTTCCAAAAATCATTCAAAATCAATATTAGCCAAATCGGTCCAGCCATTCACGCGTGATGCCGTGATCAAAGAAAACGGGTTGCATTTTTATATATATCTTAATATATATAAATCTCGTGTCACAATGTTTGTCCTCAATGGACTCCTAAACCACTTAACCGATTATAATAAAATTCGCACACCATGTGCAGTTCGATCCAACTTGAGAGATAGGATAGCTTACATTACGTTATGACTAATAGGAGCAGAGCAGCGCGGGCGAAGCCGGGGCGGGCCGGTAGTAGATATATATAATCGACCTTCACCCATCTGTTACACCGCAGCCTATAGACATCTACATAAAAACATATGTCAAAATGAAAATGCGTTGTCATGGCACCATTGATATTTTATTTTGTCTCTGAGATAGTTATTACGAGGCCATACATTACCATCTAACCGGAACACGATACTGCTGAAAGTGTTTCATAGTAATGAGTGTAGTGACCATGGCGGAAGATAGATAAGGTAATGCCGTGGTGCCTACGCCCTACACTGGAACTGTATCAATTTTCTATCTCCATGAAATATCTCCAAGTGGATAATTAATCGTTACTTTATTATTATTAAAATATTGCGCTCGCTACCTCTGTATATGTGATATTTGAATTAAGAAAACATACAAAGGCATTATCATTTTACCTAATCAACCTGTGTGTATGCAAGATATACTCACTTTACATACAACGATATATTTAGTAGGAATGTTTCTAATTTAGCAATGTTTACATTACAGAGAACAATTGGCTGTGGCCGGTTCTACCTCACTTGTGGGCGAACACGAACAACGTCGCCGAACTCTTTCAATTCTTAGATCGAACTATAAGTAATTCACCTCAACCCAACGCTCGTTCGCCAATGCATTCGGCTATGGCGCAGACCACTCCTTCTGTTCTCGATATAATGCTTCTACGCGGATCATTGCGAGACAATGCCGACGCTGTCAATCGCAACGTCACCGCACGCCTAGCCACCTTGTGGCGTCAACAAGCCAACATTGTATCTACAGACTTCTTTCTCGGAAACGATGTCGTCGACCTATCTATCGGCATTTGTGTCGAGCGCGGAAGTCGGTTATGACGGAAAGAATTCCCCCGGCGAGGTGGCCTTCATCTGAACAAGTCACATAGCCCTAACGTAACGACGAATTGTCGTCGTCCCGGTTCCCACTCTGGTATTTTACGCTTAATTCTTGGTGGGACTAAATCCGATCGACGAACGACATAGGAAACGGATTTCCAAAGAACTGCTTTTTGTTATTTAAACTGTATTTATTAGAACACAAATAATACAAATACAAATGTGGGACTTTTCCTATCAACGCCGAGACCGCATTGAATGGATTAAGAGTCTGCGAAATCGCTTTAAACCTGTTTCTAGTTATTAAGCAATAATTGATCAAGTTATCTCTAGAAACAAGCTGCGCTAGTCTGTCACCACTGCCAGATATCCCAGTACCGTAAACGGAACCCACAATAGTGAGATAGTAGTTATTAGATTTTATGAGTGACCTAGTCCATCGCTTCTTTTGAAGATGCGATACCTTATTATCTATAAGTTTAATTGTATATATTACTATAATGATGCAGTCATATTTATAAGCAGTTCCATTTCTATTTTGTAAATTATATTCTTAATTTATGCAACATTAATAAATATCAATTACAGCTCCTCTTTTTATTTTTTGTACTATTCCTTAATACGACATATTCCTTATGTACATATACAACAAAAATATTTTGTTACCTGATCGAATGAGAATCAAAAACACATGTAAAAAAATAGATTTATACTTAAAAATATTACATTAGCGGTAATAATAAATAATATCTAAAATTATATTGTACTTGTAACAAAAACGAGGTAGATTAACTGTGCCAAAAAGCACATTGTATTGTATACACAGTCAAGTTCTCATCGCGTGTGTGGAGCCAGTAATGGCAACAACTCTGCTCGGCTCATCCGCGATAGAGCTCGTGCGTCCAGTCCCATCGCAGCAGCAGCGCCGCGGACGTCCAAACCGAAGCTCTGCAACAACGATGCAAGAGCCACTTCCTCACCGGTTCGCGGGTCCCGCAGCCTCGGACAGGAGCCGTTGCATTGAGGCCACGAACATCTCTCAATCAGTCTTCGAGGAGCACAGCGACCGCGTTCGCGCCTCTTTCCGTTCCCATGACGCCTTTCCCAGCATGATATCGCTCTCGGCAATGATACCCCAGATACGTTAAGAGCCAACCATTCAGGTCGGGCTAGTGCTCCATGTGCTATGCATGCCGGAGCGAACGTGGCACGCACACTCTTAAGACTCGCTCGTAACGCAGTACCCATTTCGTGGACCGCATCCCATTGCGCTCTAGTCCGAGGCGCCCTCACACCATCTGCTGTGAGCTGTGCAGAGTCAAACAAATATTGAAATACGAATAATGGAGTTCGTATATATGGATAAAGCCGATATCCGAAGTAACAAAGCCACGGAGTTTCCGGATACTGCCGGACACATGACGTCGGTGGTAGACCACGCCAGAGTGAATGTCCCATCTTGGCTATA
Organism: Macrosoma leucophasiata; assembly: GCA_036365455.1. Lineage (NCBI taxonomy): Eukaryota > Metazoa > Arthropoda > Insecta > Lepidoptera > Hedylidae > Macrosoma > Macrosoma leucophasiata. Next base: position 10,590,735 of record JAWQUS010000003.1, on the reverse strand, counting down.
ACATCTGCATTTGGAGGACGACGCATCCTCGCGGGTCTATCGAGAAACCATCCTGAATCTGCCACTGCAGCGACGCGTATACCGCGAGAGCGAAGCGATCTTCGAGCAGAGTCAGCGTGAAGCATAACGCCAGCTCCACCGGCACTTGACCCGACCATAAGAAGTCTGCCGGCAAGTCCTAATTGAAGCAGTTCGGAGAGGATTGAACGTACTATGAGGTGACCGGCGAACGCAAAACTCGAGTTGGATGGACGATGAACTTGTGTTCCAGCCCACATATCACTTGAACAATAAGGAAGAAGAACGTGATTTGAGGCGTGCCATAGTGGATTGGCCGCAGGTTCAGCCGAAAGCAAGGCTGGTGCTCGTCGCGCATGGGGCCACCGGGAAGAGGACATGAGGCCTGGTCTGCGTTGCCAGCGTGTGCCACAAGACGCGGCATCCCAGCAGTACCCACCACCCTCCAAATACACGACCCAGTGTTGACTGTTCGTGCCACGACGGAAATAGTATCTGCAAGCCAAAAAAAACACATCTATGCAAGTAATACAAGATATTTTCTTAACTAGTGCGCATTTCTTTGAGCGGCAAATTAAATCAAAATTTACTGAAATAAATTTCAACATTAATGAGATCCGTGTCACTAACTCTACCTGCTACCACTGACTCACTGGATCAATAGCCTAGTGATAGTAGACCGATCACCGATCCCCGGGACAGGGTACAAGAGATTTTTCAATTTTTCGGAAGTTTTCCAGGGTCCATCTATAAATTACATCACACGTTTAAGGGACGGTGTCGACAAAATGTGATATTGTATGTCAAGGATAGGCAGGGGGTCCTAAACTTTGTGACATCACAAAATATAGCACTTATAGGTAGGCACTTATTTAACAAATAACTTAAAAATATTCGCTATTGTTCGGTTGACTGACTCCATTAGCGGGAAAATTTTCCTCCGCTAGTGGGCGGTGGAGGCGTCATATCCCGCTACCCTAATAACGTCGTACTTACGTACCTGGATAATATACGGTATCCCTGTTGAATCGTGTAATATAAGCCTTTTAATTACAAGGCACACAGGCAAATTGCAGCAATCATTGGCCATCAACATGATCTGTACTGCCGAAAAAAAATGTATACGAACCCAGCCGGTGTTCCATCGTTGCAGGTTATTGAAGTATTGGTCAGCCATACAAGCCTGAGGCTGTCAGGAGGATTCGCAGTCTCACTAGCCGTAGTTATCACTACCTGAAATTTATACAAATATATTAAATTACTAGCTGTTGCCCGCGGCTTCGCGCACGTAGATTTCGTTTTATAAATAATTCAAATTTTACGATCTCGCGGAAATGTCCCAATCAAGTTCCAATTGTTATCCATAACCTTTAAGTATATCTAACTATTTTCATATAGTCTAAAAATTAGAACTTTTTAAACTTTTTCTTGTTTTTTTTTAGTGACAAATAGTCTGCATACCAATTCTTGACAGTTCTTTATCTCTGGTTCTACTGGGATTTTTCCAGTTTCTGGAAATTTCTCAGTACCTCGAAGTTTGGTAATGTCTCCGGAGATGTCAACAGGCTCGCCACCTGTTACATGGGCCCAAACGTAACCGGCATATAGTCGGTGTTTGCAAGCATTATGATTGCCTTTACTTCTGCCAACCCCTTCGGGATTACAGGCGTGAAGTTACGTTACATTTCAAAGAGTCAGTATGTTATGTTTTAATTTTCTGCCTTGACAATTGTGGAATGCTCCTATAAACCTCCACCCGCTATTTAAGGGAGGCAGGAATATATAAAAAAAATAAGTAAATGCTGTTTTTTTAGTAACAAAGTGTCCGCATACCAATTTTTGACTTTCCACCTTGAACACTGCTTAAATCCGAATACAATTTTCACTCCCTCTTATAAGGGGATGGGAGAAGATTTAAAAAAAAAAAGATGTACGTATTGTTTGTTAGGCTCTCTTAATAGGAGTTCGCGTACCAAGTTTTAACTTTGTACCTTGCAAATTGTGGAATGCTCCATTTAAATTTCCACCTCCTATTTTAGGGGGGTGGGGAAATATAAGAAGACAAAAAGTTGCCAATGTCACTCTGCACCTTTTCAAGTATCTCTACATAGAAAATTACACCAATCCGTTGCTCCGTTTTGACGTGAAAGACGGACAAACAAACACACTTTCACATTTATAATCTTAGTATAGACAGTATGGATTTATTAAGGAAGGTAATAAACAACTTCATATTCTGTGAAAATTTTTAAGCGTCTACTTGCTATGTACCGTTGTTAATATCGAGCAGAAAATATACGAAAAAAAAAACACGTTTATTGTATGCCCCCTTGGACCCCTTAATACTTTCATTTTCTTATTTTTAATATTTTTATATACTTTCTAGCTATCACTGTTTATGAGATACAGCCTGGTGACAGACAGACAGAAAGACAGCGGAGGATAAGTAATAGGGTCCGTAAAGGTAAAACATTTTAGGTACGGAAACTTAAAAAAGATAGAAGATTGATACAAAATAGTATAAAACATGCGATATGTTTCTTTAAATTGACGTAACTTTTTTATTTCTGAACCGATTGCCATGAAACAAACACTAAAAGTTAAGTGAAACTTCTGAAATTAGCATGCACAAACACACAGACAAACATACATTTTTTCGCGATAAAAAGTACCCCACTGGGTACTTTTTATTTTATTAACCTTTGGCGCACAACACTTTGTGCGCCAAAGGTTAAAGTATAATTATACCAAGTTTCATCGTAATCGGACCGGTAGATTTTGTGTGATGCTTGAACAAACAGACAGACAGCCAGACAGACAGACAGACAAAAAAAAATCTAATCACATATTTGTGTTCGGTATCGATCTAGTAACATCCCCTGGTATTTATTTTTTCAATATTTTCAATGTACAGAATTTACACTTCTACAGTTTTATTATAATTATAGATATAGATAACCTCTATCTACAATGTCACTCAAAATACATTTGTAGAAATATAAAATTAAGAATATCTTTTTGTAGAGTCGAATGGTCCCTTTTAAAAAATAACTTCATCTTGGGCACTGAAAATCACTAGAGGCCACTTCCACTTCTCTGCTTTCATTTTTTTCAAGGGCCCTGCTCACCTTTCTGTGTTTTTTAATAACTTTTTTTACTATAATCATAATTAGGTATGGCATTTGCACAAATTTAGATAATAGGCTTTTGTCTAAACTGCAAGAGCCATACACTCTATCTAATGGCATAATAGCGGGAAAGCCCGCTCCGAGCTTGAGATTACTCGCTCGTGATGATGAAACCAGTGCCGCTTCTCTCGACACCCCCAGCCTCTCACGCCAGTATTACCCCCCGTCGACCATCGGGTTGGCTGTTTGGGGGGCCCACCAAGGAGAGGCGAGTTACCACCTGCCTAAAGTAGGATGCAATAATGTGAGATGTTGAATATAGGCAGGTGCCGCATCTCACTCCATAGGCCCAGCCAGCTAGTCCCCCCAGTTCAACCACGTAACCTCAAGTTTGCCGAGTCATTTAACATTACAATAGTCCCATGTATTCTGCGGAGTGTGTCTGTGTCTGTATTAACTGTCAGTGAGAAGAAGTCAGAGAGAAGTCCCTGCGAATATAACCCAAAACAAAGTAGATCAAAATTCTTGAAAGGGCCTCTACATGTTGGACTCCCCATGTCGTGCAAGCCTGACAAAGGTCCGGGGGAATTATTATTATCATTCTCCATTAACTCTTTTTAACATATTTGATAAAAAAAAGAAAACAGCTCCTTCACTATCACAGCAATAACACTCTAGAATAAGCTACCCGCTTCCATCAAGAAAGCTCCCAGTAAGGCTGCATTTAAGTCTAGAGTTTGAAGCTTCTTCCTCAAATCTTCGTCGGACTCCTCCAACTCTTCAACTCGTCGGCTTTTATGAGCATCATTTTCATGATCATCATAAATGTGCGTTTAATTGTATTAATAACTAAGTACCCATTCAGTTAAGTTTATCTAAATTTTTTTTTATGTGTTTATGTTAATCGATATTTAATATATAATAATATATATACATATCCATCTTTTTTTTATTTAAGTTCTTCAATTAAACCTCTTATCTTCCTTATGCACCTTTTTGACAACTCTCTTCACTACCCAATGGTTGACCGGATGAGAATGCCAAATGGCATTAAGTCCGCAATATGTGCATATGTTCTATGTGCGTTAAAGACATAAAATAAAACCACATACATATTAATATTCACTAAAACCGTTTTTAAAAAAATTGTGGACCGCCGGTTGCAGGCACAGAGATCAAACCTCCGGTGACTAAGAACCTCCTAACAAAATACGTGTTGATGCAACCGTCAAGTCCGAGCGTTTACAGATGTTTATCGAGACAGATCGGGACTCTCCGCTATGACCGTTTACCGAAATGACTATCGTCACAATGATCGCCGAATCGACAAGCCACATGGCGACAAACTCGAGTCAAATAGATTTACATATTTAAGCTCTTTATCTTTACTATTATTGTTGTGCATTTAGCCTAGCAAGAATAAGTTTTAACTGATATTTGATTGAAAACATTAATTAATTCCAGTTTTGACAGAGGTATTAAGCAAATACTAGTTCTAGGATAAACGCGCTTTGTCTAAAAACTGGGTTTCACTGTAACTTAAACAAAGCACAAACAAATTCGTATCATAACGGACGGAACGGACCTGTAAGATAAACCTATACCTAAAATATTTGTTTTCTAACAATAATTTAATTTTTCCGAAAGAATACTTTTTGAACGTCCCTCTTATAGGTCAGGATCATCCTATTGGGGTCACATCCTGAAGATAGTTGAAAAACAGTGATGAGTCTGATGAGTATAGGTTTCTCATAGGTTTCTCTAGGTATTGGATATTTGAATAGGTACTTAGAAACTTCAGTGATTGGTACCACTATTATTCTATTATTTTCTTATCATTATGGTCCTCATCGCATCATTATTTTTACTCCAACTATAGATATATGTTAGACTCAGTTAGAGGTATATTTGTCTGGAATAGAATAGTGCTATGATTCTATATTATCATTACACCAATGCACCATAAACCATTACAACAAATAGCTCTTTTTTTAAAAATTGCCAAAACAAACAAACATCATTTTGATCCGGCGGCGATGGTAACCGCAGGATATTGTTGCCAAACCAATACGCGACCCGGGTTAAAAACAAAAAGCTGATGAACGTTTCAAATAAAAAATATTAGAATTGTGATGAAAAAAAAATAACTAGGTAGATATTTCAATCGTTAAAAAAACATGGAGTGAAGTACACACCTATCTACCGCCAAATGGAAGTGTTCAGCACTATCGTCCGGTTAGATAGTATTGTATGGCCCCGTAATAACTATCACAGAGACATAACAAATAACATCTTAGGGGTGGCAACGTATCTGCATTCTGACCGCTGGTTTCTGTGTAGATGTCTAAAGGCTGCAGTCATCACAGTGGTAATATTGTACGAAAATAGCTGAGGCAAGACAGATAGACGGACAGATATGGCAAAACTACCTACGGACCTATAATTCCTTGTAAGCCACGGAACTCACAAAAATAGTTTGTACCTACCTACAATTAGGAGAGATCTGATACCGATTTGAAGTGGCAGTAATCTATACTTATAATAAAACTGTAGAAGTGTAAATTCTGTACATTGAAAATATTGAAAAAATAAATACCAGGGGATGTTACTAGATCGATACCGAACACAAATATATGATTAGAATTTTTTTTGTCTGTCTGTCTGTCTGTCTGTTTGTTCAAGCATCACACAAAATCTACCGGTCCGATTACGATGAAACTTGGTATAATTTTTATCCCGGAAAAAAGGCTGTTTGTCTGTGTGTTTGTGCGCGCTAATTTCAGAAATGGCTTATCCGATATGCAATTTTCACTAATATATTGTGGTAAGTTTCACTTAACATTTAGTGTATGTTTTATGGCAATCGGTTCAGAAATAAAAAGTTACGACAATTTAAAGAATTATATCGAATATTTTTAAACTATTCCGTATATATATTCTGTCTTTTTAGGGTTCCGTATCCAAAAGGTAAAAACTGTCCTTATTACTAATCCTCCGCTGTCTGCCTGTCTGTCCATCCATCCGTCTGTCTGTCACCAGGCTGTATCTCATAAACAGTGATAGCCAGAAAACTAAAATTTTCACAAATTATGTATATCTGTTACCGCTATAACGACAAAATTAAATACTAAAAATAAGAAAATTAAAGTATTAAGGGGTCCAAGGGGGCAAACAATAAACGTGTTTTTTTTCGTATATTTTCTGCTCGATATAAACAACGGTACATAGCAAGTAGACGTTTAAAATTTTCACAGAATATAAAGTTGTATATTACCTTCCTTAATAAATCCATACGGTCTATACTAAGATTATAAACGTGAAAGTGTGTTTGTTTGTCCGTCTTTCACGTCAAAACGGAGCAACGGATTGGTGTAATTTTCTATGTACTTGAAAAGGTGCAGAGTGACATAGGCAACTTTTTGGCTTCCTATATTTCCCCACCCCCCTAAAGTAGGAGGTGGAAATTTAAATGGAGTATTCCACAATTTGCAAGGTACAAAGTTAAAACTTTGTACGCGAACTCCTATTAAGAGAGCCTAACAAACAATACGTACATCTTTTTTTTTTTTAATCTGCCCCCATCCCGTTATAAGTGGGAGTGAAAATTGTATTTTGATTTCCGCAGTGTTTAAGGTGGAAAGTCAAAAATTGGTATGCGGACTCTTTGTTACTAAAAAAAACAGCATTTTCTTAAATATTTTTTTGTGGATATCGGAGGTGGCAATTTGTAGGGAGCATTCCACAATTTTCAAGGTAGAAAGTTGAAACTTGGTATGCGGACTCTTTGAGTGTAACAAATAATTTCCTACATAATTTTTTTTTTGACATTGCTCCCATCTCCTTATCAGAGGGGGTAAAATTTTGTATTGGACCTTAGCCAAAAATTGGTGTCCAGACTCTTTGTTACTAAATAAAACAACGTTAAAGTTCTTAAAAAATAAACTTTTTTTGGAAATCTGCCCCAACCCTCTAAGAGAGGAGGTAATAGTTTGTACGGGTATTTGTCAGTTTTTAATGCCGTTTTTTATGTCGTGAGGGTGGCAAACAAGCATGCAGTTCACATTGATGTTAAGTGATGACTGCAGCCTATAGACACCCACACAAAGACCAGAGGTCAAAATGCAGATGCGTTACCACTGCTGAGGCCTAAGGTGTTATGCCTCTGTGCCGGAAATTACAGGGCCGTACATTACTACCTGACCGGAACACGATAGTGCTGAACACTGCCATTTAACGGCAAGTATATTAGGTAATTCGGTGGTACCTACGCCTGCGAGCTCCTTCACTGGAGCTCTACCACCAGAAAAGTGTTTTTTTAATTTGCCTGAAAATTTGTGTACAGGCTTCTTATGTCATGTACGAAAAATAGTTGCATCAATATTGGTATGGGACTTACCGCAATTTTCAAGGCGGAATATTAGCGTACAGGCTCTTTGGTACAAAAAAGATAAAGCAATATCTATAAATAAAACAAATATTAATACTCTTGGCAAAAGATAAGAGGCAGTGTTACCCATTTCCTTTGATGGATGGGGGTCACGGGAAGTTTTTTAAAACGCGCTAACGCTGTCTTCTTGATCTGCACTTAAGTCGGGGCAGCGGCCACGCTACCTATGCTCTGAATTATACGGTTGATTCTACATTGATTATTTTTTTGCTTTTGATTTTGTAATTGTATACGAAAATTTATATGAAACTACTGTTCCTAGAGACTTAAAATTTGGTACAAGGGTTCCTTTCATGATGTATAAGAAAGGATTCTTAGAGATAAATATAAAGGACTATTTGACAACAGATATAAACATTTTGGATTACACAAAAAATGATCTGTGCAGACGAAATTGACAAATTCTGTCCTAAAAGGGGAAAATGAAGAATGAAGTGGTATTTTTTTTTATGTAAATGTAGGCAAACAAACATGCAATTCACATTGATGTAAAGTAATGACTGCAGCCTATACACACACTTACACTGACACTTACACAAAGACCAAGGTCAAAATGCATATGCGTTACCACGCCTGAGGCCTAAGGTGTTATGCCTCTGTGTCGGCAATTATAGGGCCGTACCGTTGAAAAATGGAAGGGTACTGTTTGTATGGAATTGAGGTTAAAATTTGTGTGGGATTTTTGGTAGTTTCTAAGTTAGAGACTTGAAAAGTGATGTTCCAGTCTTACTGTTAGGAATAAAAAAATAGGTACGTGCTTCAGTATTTTGTCAGAATCACCCCTAAACTTTCAAATATAAGAAGTTAAAATTAAATAGATATTTTTGAATTTTTAAGTTATAGACGTGATTAAGTTCTCCATATATAGGTAGTTACGCGACGGGAACCTTGATTAGGACATTTCTACGGGATTGTAAAATTTAAATTATTTATAAAACGACATCCACGTGGGCGAAGCCGCGGGCAACAGCTAGTTACTCGTATTTATAAAACGAAATCCACGTGGGCGAAGCTGCGGGCAGCAGCTAGTAGGTAATAAGAGTACTAATACCTAACTAGAATGTTTGTTCTGGTAGGATATCCAATAGGTACAAATATTGCTAATAAATAGGTAGGTACCTATTTAATGATATTACCCTTGCAATGCCTCTTAATTTATTTAGACTGTAGAAAATATAACCAAATTTAACTCGGTAGGTAGGTACTTAGATTGTCCATTAGATTTAAATAACGCGTTTATGTAGGTATAGAACTAATCATTAATGAGAAAAACCTTATTACCTTTTATAAGACAGTGCCTACCTACCTACCTAATGACAAATAGTAAGCAGGTTACCTAAATGGCTCGCAATCGTACCTATACCTACCTAAGCAAAATAAATCGGCGACTTTCGAAACGTATGGTACGGGGCACAACTACCTACTAAGGTAGGTACTTCAGTTAAAATTTCGCAATATTCATTCCGGTCAATAGAATTTTAAATATTTTGTTATCCGGGTAGGTAGGTATGTAATACTGCAAGGAACCCTTATAGTTTCGCCATGTCCGTCCGTCTGTCTGTTCGCCCGCGGTTTAGCGTAAAAACCATTGATATCCTACTGATTCTACTACTGATAACCTACTGATTAAGTTTAGACAAAAGCAAAGTAAAAATCTGTCATTTATGCTGAGTTGTCTGTAATGGTAGTGACATCTACGCGGTAAACATTGATTGATAAGGATGGATAGAGTCAGCTTTTCAAGTAAGTTGCTAGGTATCCTCCAAATGTTAGGAAAGTTTAAAAAAATTCGTCACAACGAACTAGGTATATTAAGAAAATAACAATATATCTAATTGAAATAGGTACTATGACGTAGTTAAGTTCAACACAACAGTGTAATTCGTAACACAAAGTAACGAAAACCACAACACGCATTGTTGTTATTCACCGGCCACGTACTGTTACGCGAATGAAAACATCTGACCAGAATGACCTATATAATAGTTTCTGAAGTTATTTCTCCAGCTATATAAAGTTATAGGAAATACTGAACTACCCATGTTCACTGCTAGTACCTATTTCTTTTTTGAAGCTTAATTCTTATTGGATTTATCAAAACATAATCAAACGCAACGTTTGCACGGATTCTTAAACAACATAGGTACCTATGTAAATGTAAAATGCAGATAATTTAATAAAACAACAAACACCGTTTGTTTGTCACGTCACACACCCACAAAACACAATTTGACCCGCAAGTGGCCGCCACTGATAACGATTGACAGGAGTCGGTAGCACAAAATAATAAAGCAATGCATACACAGAGGGTCCACGCGAGACAGTAGATGCGGCATCGTCGGCCGCGCCGGCTTGCACTCATCACTGGCAGCAGGGCGCCGGGCAGCCTTCGTGGCGAGCACACCCCATACTGAACCGAGCGGCGCGCGCGCACCACGCGCGGTAGCGCTCCCTGTTTACAAAATAAAGCCTCTATTTAGAGCGAGGGCGAAGGGCCGCCTCGCCACGCGGCGTCGGACCGAATAAAGGTAAGCAGGCGGCTCGTTTGTGCGGCAGGGGCAGCGGGACCGGCTCCGGCGGCGAGATCAAACGCTCCGCAGATCAAAGGAGCCGCCGCGCGATCGGCATCCGTCATTATTATTATGCAAGCATTACGGAGCGCGCGTGACTCAGGCGAGAGGGCCACGCGAGCTGCGCGGGCGCCCCTCGCCTCGCAACCCCGGCGACACCCCCCACCTGCCGCCACCGGCGACCGAAGCCCCGGGACGACGGCCGTGTCCCGTCGAGAACCCTGCGTCGCCGCCTCCTCTCGACTCTCATTAGCTACGCTATGTACACATGTGTTTCTTTTGAACATATTTTGCACCTTATTTAATTTTATAACTCTGTTTGGCGAACAGGTGCTCTGGAGCTGCAAACTTGTTTACATTTTAAATTTGTGTTTTGAATCTAATGGGTTTACCGCACGAAGTATGGTTATGAACTACAAAGTTTTATAATTTTAAAACAGAAATAAATACTCAAGTAGTATACCCTTTATTACTAGGGTTAACGTGTGTTATGTGTTACGACCATTAAGTTGCTCTTATTACCTCTGTACACATTACTCAGAATCTGTACTTTAATTCTCAGAATATAGGTAAGTATTCAATTTGTAAAAACAAAGATACTTACTTCTTCAAATTAGGTATGTATATAACAATTGTAGAGTCGCTTTACAACTTACAAGCTAAGTAACGGATCTTGTTCGTATTACTAGACAGATCTCAGTCCTTGAAACGCTCTCAAAATCACATCTATCCGTAGGTACTAAACGGGATCTTAATGCAGTGTTCTAGGACCGGGATCTGTCAATACGGTCCCTACTACGTGCTAGACAAGAGATTGTCCTGATACTGGGAATCTTTGAGGGATGGACGTAAAATATGTTAGGCCAAATGATTATCTTAGGTTTGGATCAGATACACGAAAAACCGTTGTATCCTTATCAAGCAGTTAATATGCGCTTGTAATTGATATAGACAGAGACAAAGGATTATCTGGTACAGATGACTCGATTAGTCCAGCGGTGTGTAGCGACCGCTTGATTCGATTCTCGCCTCGCACCTGGACAAATTTCTGTCTGGGTGTTTGTGAAAGTGTACCATTGTGCACCCACGATATTGGTTTTTATCTAAAGATTCTATTTGTATGATGTATAAATACCTACCTAGTGTATGGCTGTAAAGTAGTAGGTATCTAATCTCATCAAATCTTTCATATGATTGTTCAACACGCATTAAGCTATTGTATCTTAGGGGTACAATAGCTTAATGCTTTCTTACCCCTTCTAAAACCAGATATGACAAGTAGAGTATGATTTACAAAAAATATATAAAAATGACAACTATGCAAATTATGCCTGACCCCCCGTCTCACAAATCTCTGTTTACGATCGATGACCCCCTAAAAATTGATAGAGTGGTGAAAACTGAAAACGTTTGTAGAAATAGAAAATTTATTTAAAATTTATTTTTAGCGTGTTAAGAATTGTAATGCTTATTTTATTTTATTTTGATTTTAAAATATTTATTTAGGATCACGCCAGCATGCAGATCACGTTGATGGTAAGAGAATGCTGCAACATGTAAACTTACAACTTCATAAAAACGTAATTTCTCAATAAAGATGCACCGAAAGTCCTACGGCCTATGTTATAAGGCCTCTGAGCCAGAAAGTATGGGACTATGGGATTATCTTCAAACTACAACTAACTACCTATTGATTAACGCAGTAGATACCATTTAGCGACAGCTTCGTCACTTGAACTCTACCATCAGTGCAGACACGCAGTCTGCCATGGGCCATACGGCATTTAACATCAAAGAATTTCGATTATTTACGACTCGAGTTCCACATTAGCTCACCAGTTAAAGGTCTTACTAGTTATACTGTCAAGATGTGGAGTGATCGGAATATTGTTTCTTCTTTGTCACGCAAGACAAAGAAGAAACTTGTCCATACATTGGTATTCTCCATATTCAACTATGGCACGGCAACATGGGTTCTGACAAAGGCCGATAGAGACCACTTCGATGCCTTTGAAATGTGGTGTTGGAAGAAGAGAAGTTGCGAATTCCATGGACTACATTCCGCACCAATGTATCCATCCTTTGTGAACTCCGCATAACAACCATACTGTCCACCATCTGCCTTTACAGAATCTTGGAGTTTTTTGGCCACATTGCACGTAAAGACGGTCATAACCTTGAACAACTCATAGTAACGGATAAAATTGACGGCAAACAACCCAAAGGCCGCAATCCTACAAGGTGGTCGGACCAAATTCGATCCTGCACGGGCACCGATCTTCACGGGGCCCTTCACGTCGCCAAAGACCGAAAAAGGTGGAGGGAAATAGTAAAGGAGAAAAAGATTCGGCGGGGGAGTCACGACCCTAAGCAATGAAAAATACGACGCCAGGAGGAGGAGTTATGCTGTCAAACGAAATTGGTTTTCGACTGGTCAAATAAATTGTATCTTTAAACGTAAACGTAACATCACATCTGCATTTCCTGAAGGCGTGGCCAGACTAGGCAGAAACCATGCATACGCTGATTGCAATTATTATTAAAACAAATGCACACATCCACGATTCACCAATTACTACATTGTGCTCCATAGCTGGTGAAAATAGGTGTCAAGCCTGTCGACATCTCCGAACACAACCAAACTCGAGGGGTGGCGATGGGAAACTTCTGAAAAATAATTTAATAAATAATAGGCTTTTTCGCCTCGAACCCGGGGATAAAACCCACGACCTCACCATAGTAGTAGTAGTATAGACAGTTAAAATTAAACGTATTTAAAACGCTTGCAACACGTAACGCAAAACTTATTAATATTTCACATGCTTACCTACTTAATTCATAATATACCCACTCGAATCAGGAAGAAAAACCGGGAACTTATCCGTAAATCGGATACGTTAAGGCGGACACAGTTAAGTAGAATATAATTGGCGGGCGGCATGGTTAGCGTTCAAAGCTTGTACCTATAAAAATACCATCATAAACTTATGTTAAAAGCCAAGCCGCCACAATGAACCCTTTGACAGTTGGTACCTTTACGGCGACCTTGATGCCGACTCTGATATACGACCCACTCTCATTAAACTTATTTTATCGACTCCCGATACAACATCTAGCAATCCCCATAATAAATCAGCGTACCCAAAAGAAATGCGCGCTGCTAACCGCTCACAAACACAGCGGAAGAATAAACCATTTAGATCTTTCAAAATCTTTATGGCTTATTATTGAATCCCATTATGACGTAGTCCGACGGCTTTTTAAAAGGCGCTTTAATATAGAAGACTATTATGCAGCTCGTTTTCCATAACAATAAGCTTAACAAAAGTATTTTTTGTAAGCTCGTTTAATCGCTTCTTATTAAATTATATTATTAGTAGCTTCAAATAGAACGCTTAGCAAATACCACGGCGATGTTCGTTCTTTTTATTTTATTCTTATCACAGAAAAACTTCAGTTTCAGTTCACAATACGTAGGTTCCAACAGTAAAGCCGAACACTGAATTGAAAATAACATGATAACGATAATTAAGTAAGCTTTTTGAGTGAAAATAAGAGATATTATCGCTTGCATGTTTGCTTGAAAATATTGTTTCAATTAGCCTATTTTAAAAATAAAGTTCAATGAACCCCGTATAACATGAAACATAAAAACATGAATCTTATCTTTATTAAGAGCTCAATCAGAACACGTGTGAAAAGTGGTATAATAGAACAATCATAATCGAACAATGGGTACAAATAACAAATTACTGATTACACGGGTGAAAGAGAGAAATAATGGTGTTCTTTTTACAGTAGTCTGCCTGTTGCTACCGTGATCCGCGACTCGGTACTGACGGGGGCAAAAAATATAGTATTTTCGATGGACGTTTCGCAGGTACAATCACCGACACCGCGTTGATGTCTTAAACTGGTTCCAATCATTTTGCTTATAATGGTAATGGATTAAGGTTTATGGAAAAAGTCCCTTACCAATATATCTCTTTCGATACACTGGTAAAGGTATGCTAGCTTTTACAATTTGATTGCATTGTATGTAACATTGCAATTTTGTAATGTTTAAAATATTACGAAATTAGGCTCCAACTACCCTAAATGCGTTAAAACTGTTACGTACGGGGAAATAAAAAATGGTACTACAAAAATAATACAACGATATATCCCTTACTTACGGTTCAAAACCCTTAGTACACGGTGATCGTTGAAATTCAAATAAACATCTAACATGTTTGAAGTATTACTGAAACATATGCATTGATTTTCCACTCCTCTTTTGTAAGGAACTTAAGAAAGCTTTCAACGCCTTTGTGAGCTCACGATTCCCTTTCACATAGAATGTAAATTGATGTAACAGATACAAATAAATGTATATCATTTGATGTTACATTGCTCTGCGCAATATTATACGAATAATGACCCGAGTTAGTGACTCGAGCAAGATCAAAAATCTTTTGTGTATCATTACAGAAAATATCTAGAAGAATATTGTTATAGGAAAGATATTCCAAAGAAACTTTTAGATATTTTTAATGTAATGACAGTTGAAAACAAACATGCATTTCACATGGATGGTAAGTAACGACTGAACTTTATATTAAATAAAATATTTTGCCACTATGATTGTAGAGATATGTACCTATTTCGGGTCCATATACCTATATTCATCTAACCCGATCACAACAGCTGACCACTACCATTATCACGTCATCCTTCTTAATAGTAATAGGTATATTAATATACATAACCTGTCCAAAACGGACTGAGTGCCAAACAGAAACTCTACTATCCACTCAGTTATTACTTTCTCGCTTATCTACTCCTTTTTGACATACAATACATCGTTTTATACCTACAATAAACTGATTCAGGCAGCTTCTAATACACTGCGATCTCAGGTTCAATCACTGAGTCGGAGGGTTGTTTTTGGGATTTTATAATTCTTGTGAGCCTTCCTGTACGACCTAACAAACTCGCACCTTTTGACTAAACGTAACTTGCGAATCGTTTATGTTAGCATGTATGCTTGGATTTATCTCTGCCTATTTCTGAGATGCCTTTTGTAAATCATTAAAAAGCTCTATCTAGTCCCAATCACTTCGCTGAAAAGTGAAAAGTGGTTGTATTTGTAGTCTTATACGATGCTTATTTGCAAATGTAAAAAAGGTCAAAATATATGTATAATGAATAGGTATTATTATATCATTCGAATTTCTAAAAGCTTAGATTTATTAATTCAAATACACCTTTGATAGATGGTGTATTTGAATTAATATTTTCCAGGAAGGGCCTGGCCTCCAATAGTCTCTTAGAACCGATGATCATCCTATCGGAGTTGTGTTTAACTTTCGAGCCCTTTCTTACACCCATGGATAGGGTAGAGTTCTCAAAATTCAATTTCGAATAACAACAAAACTTGATATCTATCAAAAGTTTTTGTTATTATGAGGGGTGGTCTGAACTTGTAGGAAGCTCAATCGCAAACAAAATGGTTGGAGCCCAATCATTACATAATCTATGATTTCAGAATATAGTAGTCTATATATGTACGTATATAAAATATTGTAATAACTAAGTCGTATAAATTTTGATAGCGATTGTCCACATGAATAAGCACCGTAAGCGAAGTACGAATGGGCGAGTAGCGTAGAGTAGTGGTAGTGCGATTCCCCGCGACCCGCAGCCACCGAATCACAATAAATCTGAACCGATAAGTAGTCGGGATTGTCGGCGCGGCACGATCAAAGCGAGGGGAGGCACATGAAAGGCGCCGCCGCCGTCCACTAAGATGTTTCATTCTGCGCCGCGTTTCCACCACCGGCCGGCACGTCTGATTGGCCCTTTGTATCGTGACATTTTAATTAATTCGATTTAAATTTCGAATGACAAGATGTATGACATTGAAATGACGACGGTCTCTCCTCATTATATGGGTGCCAGCAATATTTTCTTTTTTATGGACAGTTCCGAGCATGATTCGCAAATTATTTTTGATTATGTAGGATTAAGAATCTGAGTGCATTCGAATAAAATGGTCGAACCAATTTTGTAGTACTGATGTATAATTAAGTTAAATTAGGCAGCTAAGTACTTTGTTTTACGCTGAGATCTTATTGCCGTTGTTCTAGTCTCTAGGTAATTATTACTTCTAATATAATACTGACTTCTAGTTAATACTACTGGTACAACTTCAATAACGAAACTCTATAATAGGGACCGTCGTATGGCATAATAAACTTTTGAGTCATACTTTGCTATAAAACCCAGCAAGATAAATATGGGCTCGATCTAGACTAGACTCGTATAAGATCTAGACTAGACTTCTAGTTAAAACTACTGGTACAACTTCAATAACGCGACTATACACAAGTTTCGAAAATAATATCACGCAGCGACACAGCTCTTGTCCGCGTTCCCGCCAAAACTCTTTTCGCTCTAGAAATCGGTTAGTGTGTTCATTGTGTTTTACTTTAAAAGCTACTAATTTCTGGAAAGTAGACTAAGGTGGTGTTTACACCTTCGAGCTTTACCTCTGAAACTCTGTTACCATTATCCTTCCTTCATCATAAACCTGTAATTTAACCACATTACTCAGTAGGTAGATATATTATAAACGCGGTGATTCTATAGGTCCGAAATAGTAGAGCACAGAGTTACGTGTCATTGGATAGATATCTAAGGTAGAGCTACTCTATTGTAGCTACGTTTGTTTGCTCTTGGAAAATAAATAGGCTACATTAATTTTGCTGATGTAAACTTAAATCTTTGTTTAGAAAATTCAAACAAATAGTTAGAAGCCTGCTTTTTGAAATACATAATTATATGAAGTGAGGAAATAGCTCTGGTAGAGAATTTTTTAAGTACACGATCATATTCAAGTAGCAGATCGTCTGCTTGGAATCCTCTGGTTTACTAATGCAACAAAAAAAATAGTTACATATCTTTATAATACGAGTAATAATACTCTTTATTGTACACTAAACAGAATCACAAAACAGAAATAATACATGGACAGTAAATATAACAGGCGGCCTTATTCTATAAGAAATCGCTGCCAGCGATTTCTTCCAGGCAACCTTATTTATACAGAAATGCCCTTTCGAAGAAGAAGGTGTGTACAAATTAGGAGCTAAGAAAAAAAAATGATAATAAGTACATGCTAAAATTTAAGTGTGTGACATGACAATGATAGAATAGCGGCGAAGGGAAAAACACATAATAAGAAAGATAAATACAGTGACAACAGTGAAGACAAAATTAATCAAGAGATAGATAGTGGTCCCTGACCAGGGTCTTAAATGATGTTAAAGTTTGGGCACTCCTTATTAATAATGGTAGTGCATTCCACAAATTAACTGCTTGGACTGTAAATGACTTTTTATAATAATCACTAGAATGGGTAGGGATTTCAAGCATATAATTATATGACGAGCGTAAGGTATAAGAGTTAATTAAATGCAGAAATTGAAAACGATCTTTTAAATAAAAAGGAGTTCGACCATTGAACAAAATACCATAGAGAAGAGATAACACATGAGCATTCCGGCGAAGAGAGATTGGGAGCCATTTGAGCTGTTTTCGATATTCAGAGACATGGTCGTATTTGCGCAAGCCACGAATCTTATGCATAAATTCTGGAAGATCGTCCAGAGTAACATGACGATATATTTGTAGATCATCTGCATACAAGTGGTAGAGAGAAGATATACGCGGAGTTATTAAATTAATGAAGATAGCAAAGAGTAAAGGAGACAACACGCCACCTTGCGGAACGCCAGCAACAGTTTTACACCAAGTTGAGAAAGTGTCACGAACCTGTATACGTTGCCGACGGCCAAACAAGTAACTATGAAACCAGTCAACTGCATTCTGAGATATGTTAAGAGAACGTAGAGTAGCAATAAGAATATCAAAATCTACAGTGTTAAAAGCGTTGCCAAAATCAAGCAAGGTTGCAGCCGTAAGTTGCCTACTATCCATAGCGAGCCTTATGTCATCTGTAATTTTAATTAGTGCAGTAGTCGTACTATGACCGGGACGGAAACTTGATTGGAGAGGATTAAGGATAGCGTGTTTTTCAAGATAAGAACTAAGTTGAGTATGGATGAGACGTTCTAGGACTTTCGAGAGTAATGGAAGAATGGAGATAGGACGATAGTCAGAACAGGATATAGGATTGGATTTCTTAGGCAATGGAATAATATAAGCATCTTTCCATGCAGTGGGAAAGGAACAAGTGGATATTGAAAGGTTCATAATTGAGGTTATGACGGGACATAGGAAATCAAGGAGAGGAAATAGAAAATCATTTTACGACTAATGCAATCACATCCAACAGTATCAGAATCAATATCTAATAAGTTCTTCTTAACATCACGATCATACACTTGACTTAAAGAAAACATTGGATAATTAGGAGTGGGAAAAGAAGAAAGTTCAGCTAATGCACCAGCTTTTAATGAACCATAGGTAGAAACAGATGAGAAGAAACTATTAAGTAGGTTTAGATCTAAATTATGGGGTAAGGAATCTGAATTGACTTTCCCAACTCCTAAAGTTTTAAGAAACCTCCATGCCTTAGATGGGTCTGCATTATGGAGTGTGGAATGAATATAGCGTCGTTGTGCATCTCTACACAACTTGTTGCAGCGATTACGTAAAAACTTGTATTTGTCGCGGTTAATGTCCGAAGGGTTGACTTTAAATTTGGATTTAGCAGCATTACGCTTAGCCATTACTGCTTTTATGTCATCAGTGAGCCAAGGAGCTGGTAGATGTTTTACTTTTACTGGCCTGATAGGTGCATGAATGTCAAAAAGCTCGATTAGCAAGGAATTAAATATTGCGACCTGTTCATTCACCTCAGTGGCATTTGTAACTACAGACCAATCTATTTTACACGCATCATCAAAAAGTTTATTCAAATCAATACCACGAAAATTACGTTGTAGAAGCACCTTACGTTTGGCTTTAGGTGGACGGATTTTGTATGACACAAATAAAAGGTCGTGATATGAGAAGGCTTCAGCAGGGCACTGACCAAATTTCGCCACATGATCAGTTGCAGAGACTATAATTAAATCCAAGAGAGATGGAGAACAATTGGGGAAATAGTGTGTGGCAGAAAGTGAGAAAAGATGCAAATCGGTAGCATCAACTATATATTTTAAACGTATAGACCTTGTGTCATTCTTTAAAAGACATGTGTTAAACTCACCCATTATAGCAATATTATTATATGACGGAGTGATGTCTTCTAAAAGACTTTCAAAGGGTGAAAAATAGTCAACTGTTAATGAGGGACTGTAGAAGACACCAAGCAGCAATTTAGTGTGACCGAAGATAATTTCTATAATTAAGTGTTCCGCACCAGTATTATTTATATTGGGTGATTTATGAACAATAGAGAAGGGTATATGGGAACGAAGATCACCCCACCTCCACCGCGGTCTGCACGGTCGTTGCGTATAAGATGAAAGCCTGGAATAGCATAGGAAGTAGATGGAAGACATGGCTTGAGCCAGGATTCTGAAACTAGAATTGCGTAAAGTTGGGAACCTGATTATTGATGCTAACATATCAGGGTAGTGTGCTGGAATGCTCTGTGCGTTAATATGAACAATGTTAATGTTTTTACGAACATCAGAAAAGTGTGTATCTATAGAAGTAGAGAGAGAAGGTAAACTTTGGAAACTGTTGTCACTGGAATCATTATCAGAAGGACTAAGGGCTTTACTTGGTCTGTAAAGTGCAATGCTTGCTTACGATAATCTATCTCATTTTCTAGTAATTTAAAGAAAAATCGAAGACTAAGGCAATGTTAATTTGCACACTTACTGTATAATCCCATCGTTTTGAGTACCTACAGCTCCAAAAAATGGCTCAAAAGTATCAGCAATTTATTGAAACGTAGTTTTTTGTTAATTTTTATTGGTTTGATGGGCTGCGTTAATAATTTACCGTTATTGCAAAATGTAACTTGTTCACCACATTCAGAACTACAGCTACTACCTACTACCTGATACTAACAGAGAATTGTGTATACCTTCGTACACATTATACTCCGTCTCGTTTCAAACAATGGAAATAGATTTAGGAGTACCTACCGTGCGTAGAGGTTATTATTACTTTATATGCATGAAGCAATAACACCGTACCTTTGAAAACTCCATCAGCTACTGGCATCTTGAGTAATTAATTTGCCATAAACGACTCCGAGTTCTAGCGTAGCGTTGGAAATAACGACGTCGGGTATGCTTTTTAAAATTAATGTTCGTATCTGTCCATTTATGATAGGAACATTGAGATAAGATGTATACATAGTTACAATAAATATAGTTACAATTAAGACAAAAGGTTGCTACTTTAAGCTAACGATGTAATAGTATTATGCGATTTAACACTTTTACTTTAATAAAAGACATATAAAAATACTCACATAGTTAGGTAGATTGATGATTTAGCTATGAATATTAAATAATAGAGATGCGCCGAATAGTGGTTTCACCGAATAACCGAATACCAAATATTATTCGGTTTAACCTATACCGAACCGAATATTCGGCCGAATTATTCGGTTTACTATTTCATTGTATTGCCGCGTAAACGCGGCTCTAACATGTCGCTGCTTGATAAATAGCCGCGTCTACACCGGACGCATGCTCGGACGAGGCACCCTCGTGAGCGAAATACTTGGTCAGTGACACAGTCAGTTACAACGTGCATCAGGGCGCGCGGTGCCTCGGCCGAGTATGCCTCGGAGCCGAGCTATGCGGCGGTGGTAAAGCGCGCGAGCTCTAAAGCACCTCAGTGTATGTTGTGCGTTCATGATGCGTTCGGTGGGGACGGTAGTACCATAAATAATAATAATAATAATGGCAACCCTTGACACGTCCCACTGCTGGGCACGAGTCTCTCCCCTTCTTGAAGGGAGGTCTGGAGCTTACTCCACCACGCTGCTCGAATGCGGGTTGCTGAAGATAAGGGTCAGTAGCCAACCCGCTGTCGGATATTTTGAAACCGCCCATAAGGTTTCCGACAAGGTTTAACGACTGCTATCTATCGATAGCAACCGGGGCCGACGGCTTAACGTGCCTTCCGAAGCACGGAAACGCGCATTTTAACTTACCACTGGCGGTCACCCATCACACACCTGACCGCGCCCGTATCGCTCAACCGAGCAACGATTGCGATCCACACCAGCGCTGCGCGCTTCAGTACCACAAAATAAAATACCAAGTAGGTACCACAAAATAAAAAGATATTTTATTTTGTGGTATTACTGAGAGTAGACTGGGGTGGCTCGGGATAGCTTGATTTTAATCTATGTTTAAAAATATAAAAGTTGAAAAATAAATGCTCATTAAAATAAAATGTTGACTGCCTGTAACCTAACTACAGGGCTACAGGTCAAGAATATGTTGATTTGGGGTTTCAAAACAAATGTTGATTTGTAATTTAATGGTTTTATTTTATTAGCTTTATTCAACACATTCTTTATAGGAATAAAATTTTTATCTTGTAGTTATGTAGATACCGTATCGTGTAGCCAATAAAATATAAATATTCGAACCGAATATATTCGGCACCAAAACCGAATAATTCGGTCGAATACGAATAGTGGAAATGATGCCGAATATGCCGAATACCGAATACGAACCGAATATTCGGCGCATCTCTATTAAATAATTATGCAGGATTAACATAAATATATGTAAATAAGAATATTGTTTTTGTAAAATTAATATGTAGGTATATTAGTTAGTAAACATATCTTCTTAGGTAGGTAACAAATTAGTATATATTATAATTAGTATACAAATATTTTGATCGTAATTACAAATCTTTGATATCCAACATAACACGATGTATTCAATAATCGTCAAAAACAATCAATAAAAAAAAATCAGCCTCTGGAGCATCTGCTGGTGAAATCATCCGCAGATCAGACATCAAAGCTGCAAAAAAACTCTTTGGTTCTTTTTTTTTTCGTAATAATATTTTAGATTTTTTCAATCGAATTTTTTAACAAATAATTCTCAAAACATTTAACAAACATATAGGTACTTAAATTATCAAACGCAAAACTCTCTGAAATAAAAAATTAAAAAAACGCAGCCTTCTGACCTTGTTTTGCCAAAATATTCTTACGTACGTAACTTCACGCCTGTAATCCCCGAAGGGGTAGGCAGAGGTAAATGCATGCATTCAATCATACATGCCCCACGACTCGCCGGTTACGTTTTGGCCCATGTAACAGGTGGCGAATCTGTTGCCATCTCCGGGCACATTACCAAACTCCGGGGTACTGGGAAACTTCCAGAAAATGGAAAAATCCCAATAGAAGCAGTGATAAAGATTTTAAACCGTTATCTCTAATATCCCCCAACCCGGGAATCGAACCCAGGACCTCCAGAGTACTAGTAGTGGCCTGCTACCACTACGCTACTGAGGCAGTTAAATATTCTTAGTTAGACTAATTTCGCTGAATTGCAGTTCACAGAAGAATTTTTCACAGAGTGACTTATGACGAATGATATTCATTTTTAAAAATAAAAAAGCTTTTGTTATTGTATTATAGAAGTCGTCTTAAACTGCAAAAAAAGTATTAATATTCGCAACATAACCGTGGGTTGACCGGTCATTATCAAATAGCGAAACCGTGGCCATATCCTTGCGTAGATAACTACCTACTGTATTAATTCTATGAATATATTTAAGGCCCGCGAAGATACTATCTTCTTTAATTAACGCACAGACAGATATTAATATCTTTAACTGTTTAAACCACAGCTCCATCCTATAGATATACTTAAGTAAATGTAACTAGATAGGTATAGTAAATACCTAGATTTACAGTATGGTGATTTTATTAAAATATGTGGTGTTATTACCAACTTGATCTATATTTTTAACCGAGTTCAAAAAACGAGAAGGTTCTCAATTCGGCCGGTATTTTTTTTTATCTATGTACGCGAATTTCGCCGAGATTTCTGGACCGATTTACGTAATTCTTTTTTTGTTTGATGCGGAATAGTTTCGAATTGATACCATACAAATTTGATTTAGATAGGCAAATTAGTTTTTATTTTATGAGCATTTTTTTTTACTTACTTTCACCTCAGACTAAAGGAATAAGAATAGACGGCGAGTTGTCATACAGTGCGTTGAATCCACTGACGTCCTAGATAGTCCTAATGCGCATGACAACAAGATGACAATGACACATTTACTCATCGACGACACAACACCGTATATTTACTCCTTCGTGGATAATTTTTTTTCATTGATTTCGTACCTATAGTCGTGTAATAATTTTGTATCGACACACCTAAACAATTTAAATTAGGTATCTAATTGTCACGAAGCTAAGAGTCAGATTTTACAAATTTAACAGATGTGAACATTAATCTAATTGACCATGCAGCAATAAACTAAAAAGTATTAAATAAATATAAAAAAAAGTAAAAATAGTAGGCAGAGGTAAATGCATAAATTCAAGAATTCATGCAAACACCCACGATTCGCCGGTTACGTTTTGTTCAGTGTATTAATTTGCTCGTATTCATATTTAAGTGATTAAAATATAATTATTTGTTTAAGGCTTGGCACCGACTTCAAACCAATTAGTAAATAGCACATATAAATAATAGGTAGTATATAATTACAATTACATCTTTATTATTTTTTACTTTTCAGTTTTGAAGTCGGTTTTTCTTAACGTAGTTATATTTATTTCCATTTTCTGGAAGTTTCCCAGTGCCTTGAAGTTTGGTAATATGCCCGGAGATGTCAATAGGCTCGCTACCTGTTACATGGGCCAAAACGTGTATAATTGTTTTTTTTTTAATGTAATGGATATGGCAAACAAGCATGCAGTTCACGTTGGTGTTAAGTGATGACTGCAGCCTATAAACACCCACACAAAGACCAAGATCAAAGTGCAGATGCGTTACCACTCCTGAGGCCTAAGGTGTTATGCCTCTATGCCGGAAATTACAGGGCCGTACATTACCACCTGACCGGAACACGATAGTGCTGAACACTAACATTTAGCGGCAAGTAAATTAAGTCATGCGGTGGTGCCTACGCCCACGAGCTTCGTCACTGGAGCTCTACCACCAGTAAAAGAATGCATGCATTTACCTCTGCCTACCCATTCGGGGATTACAGGCGTGAAGTTACGTTTAATTGAATTGAATGAATTCTCTAACTCGGTGACCATCAATTTGAAAGCCACTTTGCAGCCTTTATTCCCATCGGCCCCCTCTTAGACCGCCACCGGGGTGGCCGTGGGGAATAAATAGTGCCAACGGCCACCCCGGTGGCCGTTAGTTTCATTTGTCCCCTTCGTAGTTATACTGCAATGGTTTATTCGCATTTCGCATCGGACGTTAGGTACCAATAGTAAAAAATTGACTAAGGTGACAATTTTTCAATTTGACAATTTGTGTCAAAATGTAAATCCAAGCTGGCGGCTGCATGAAGTTGTCAACTTTTTCCTCATGGGTGTCGTTTTCATGGTTCATGAGGGTGTTGAATTCGATAGTGGTGTCAAAATGTAAATCCAAGATGGCGGCTGCATGGAGTTGTCTACTTTTTCGTCATGGGTGTCGTTTTCATGGTTCATGAGGGTGTTGAATCCGATAGTGGTGTCAATTTATAAATCCAAGATGGCGGCTGCATGGAGTTGTCTACTTTTTCGTCATGGGTGTCGTTTTCATGGTTTTGAGGATGTTGAATTCGATAGTGGTGTCAAAATATATGACGAAAAAGTTGTCAACTGGTCAAACTCGTTTATATCGCATTTCGCATCGGACGGTAGGTACCAATGAAAATTGAATTAAAACAAACTTGAGTATTAAAAAAGTTTAATACTGGTAAATAATTTTGGAATGTTTTCATAATTTTCTAATGATTATAAAAACAATTTTCTTACCCTAATTATTTAAAGAACATTTTTAATTTAATATTTTTTTTAGGGTATATTAGCAGAAACTCTTACAATAATTTACGTGGAGTATAAATATGTTATAACAAAAAAGTACTAAAATTTCTAGTGTTTCATCATTATTATGTTATTTTGTTTGTTTATTCGTTTTATGACATTTCTATATGGAACAGTTCTTAAGTAGTAAATAACAATTTGCATAGTCGCAGTTTTTTGCACCAATATAACAAAATATTATTACAAAATTTAAATATTTTTTAATAGCAACAATCATTTACATTTTTCCTCAAGAACCATGAAAACGACACCCATGACGAAAAAGTAGTCAACTCTATGCAGCCGCCATCTTGGATGTACATTTTCACACCACTATCGAATTCAACACCTTCATGAACCAAGAAAACGACACCCATGACGAAAAAGTTGACAACTTCATGCAGCCGCCATCTTGGATTTACATTTTCACACCACTATCGAATTCAACACCCTCAAGAGCCGTGGAAACGACACCCATGACGAAAAAGTAGTCAACTCCAAGCAGCCGCCAACTTGGATTTACATATTGACACCACTATCGGATTCAACACCCTCATGAACCATGAAAACGACACCCATGACGAAAAAGTAGACAACTCCATGCAGCCGCCATCTTGGATTTACATTTTGACACCACTATCGAATTCAACACCCTCATGAATCAAGAAAACGACACCCGTGACGAAAAAGTTGTCAACTCCATGCAGCCGCCATCTTGGATTTACATTTTTACACCACTATCGAATTCAACACCCTCAAGAGCCGTGGAAACGACACCCATGACGAAAAAGTAGTCAACTCCATGCAGCCGCCATCTTGGATTTACATTTTGACACCACTATCGAATTCAACACCCTCATAAACCAAGAAAACGATACCCGTGACGAAAAAGTTGTCAACTCCATGCAGCCGCCATCTTGGATTTACATTTTGACACAAATTGGCAAATTGAAAAATTGTCACCTAAGTAAATTTTTTACTATTGGTACTTAACGTCCGATGCGAAATGCGAATAAACCATTGCAGTATAACCACGAAGGGGGCAAATGAAACGAACGGCCACCGGGGTGGACGTTGGCGCTATTTATTCCCAACGGCCACCCCGGTGGCGGTCTAAGAGGGGGCCGATGGGAATAAAGGACTTTGCAGTACATCGTTGTTATCCCCAAGCAATGTAATACAAAGTGACTACTGAAATGATGCCAACCGAGATATTTAAGAAGCCTTCTGGACTTCACCGAATCCCCGCTCCCGACTGAAGCGTCAGGGTACTTTACTATATTTTACGTGACGGGGGGCTCCTCGGTTTCATGCTTCGCACCTAAGCGAATTTCTGCTCGCGATTCGAGAGTCAATCGCATAAAATTTCGATCATTCATTTTTATTTCTAAGTATGCTTAATACACTTTAAATAAATTAATAACGCTATTAAGGAATGAGCGTTGGGTGCTAAAATGGTGAAAATAAATTAGTATATGTATTTTTTAATGCAATTTTAAATTTAATATTGTGACTTGATTATTATTGGTGATTATTCACTCTAGGTACTTTAAAAAATAATTACGATGTAGAAGTGCTGTCCAGGAGCCTAATTATCTATACATCTATACAAATCTATCTATACAAATAAATAAAATTGGAGTGTCTGTTTGTAATATTAAAATAACCGCTTTTTACTAAATGCATATGTATGTATGTTTACACGGTACATATACCAAAACCACATTTTTTACAATTTTTGTCTGTCTGTCTGTCTGTTTGGAACGGCTGGATCGATTTTGACGGGACTTTCACTGGCAGATAGCTGATGTGACAAGGAGTATCTTAGGCTACGTTTATTTCCATACATCCATACATACATACAAACCTACATACAAATAAGTAGATTGGAGTGTATCCGACTTTCACGGGACTTCCACGGGTAGGTAGCTGATGTAATAAGGAGTAACTTAGGCTACTTTTATCTCCATACATCCATACATACATACAGATGTAGCGTCCACTACATTAAGGCGCCAACTAGTGGAATACAATGAAACCTTACAGTACTTGTCTAGTACGATAGATGGCGTGCATTCGTATTACATCGCACATGCGAAGATTTCTCAAGAGTTGGCATATATACAACTTCCCAACGTCAATCGTTGGGCCGCAGCCCGCCAGGCGCTACCACCTCGCCTGGTCGGAGGATCCTCCCTTTTCGTCGGAGGAACACTTCCACCCGTTCCTCCACAGTGGTGACCCCGACGTGATTGGAAGCAACCTTCTCACCAGCCACTCTGCAGCACCTTCGACGACGTCATCCCTCACATCACCAGCACCTGATCGAGCGGTAATCAAGTCACGCCAGCCAGCACCCTCGGCTTCATCAGGGAACTCCACACGCCTGCAGCGACCGCGCATGCCTGGACTACCCTGCAGCCACATCAGCGTCAGCACACTGCGCCGTCCCGCAGTAGCTACTACGCAGCGACTACCTCGACTCAAAGGGGACTTTCGCATCACCGCAGCAGCGACTACCTCGACTCACTGAGGGCCTTCGCACCCGACTCACTGGGACTTGCGGCATGGGACTATGGCATTGGCACAGCTCCGCGAGAAGCTCTGACAGCTGTCTCGATTATATCAACCTCCGGTCTTGGAGGGGAGTGATGTAGCGTCCACTACATTAAGGCGCCAACTAGTGGAATACAATGAAACCTTACAGTACTTGTCTAGTACGATAGATGGCGTGCAGTCAAATTACATCGCACATACGAAGATTTCTCTAGAGTTGGCATATATACAACTTCCCAACGTCAACCGTTGGGCCGCGGCCCGCCAGGCGCTACCGCCTCGCCTGGTCGGAGGATCCTCCCTTTTCGCCGGAGGAACACTTCCACCCGTTCCCCCACAGTGGTGACCCCGACGTGACAAACATACAAATAAGTAGAATTGGAGTGTATCCGACTTTCACGGGACTTCCACGGGTAGGTAGCTGATGTAATAAGGAGTAACTTAGGCTACTTTTATCTCCATACATCCATACATACATACATACATACCTACATACAAATAAATAGAATTTGAGTGTCGCCGATTTTGACGGAACCTTCACTAGCAGATAGCTGATGTGATAAGGAGTAACTTAAGCTACTTTTATATCCATACAAACATACATACATACATACCTACATACAAATATAAATAGAATTTGAGTATCTCCGATTTTGACGGGACTTTCACTGGCGATAGCTGATGTAATAAGGAGTAACTTAGGCTATTTTTACACTAGCTGCGCCCACGACTTCGTCTGGGTAGATACTGAACAATCATATTTTTTCTCACGTGGACGAAGTCGCGGGCGCATCTAGTATGAAATAAATGGATAAACTGTAACACGACATTTTTTATTTCTGAAAATTAAAGCGGTTGCAATTGCTTACACGTGTGAAACAACTGATTAAATAATTAAATGACGAGGAAAACAATGACACACATTTTTATTTTACACTGCTTTATTGGTTGAAAAAATACACGGAAGGCGTTACTTAATATATAGATATAATCTCAATTAAGTTAAAATGACAAAGTAATATAAAACAAAAAAAAAATAAATAAACTTTTTAAGAAATGAAACAAAAATAGTTTTAACAGAAACATTGTATGTATTCCGCAAAGTGATAATATATTTTTTGAAGATGTTAAACAACAAAGACATGATAATATAAATATTTAAGGCACGTATCATTATCACAGAAAATAGCAGCTACTACAATAGTAGATCTAATATCTAAATAATAAAATCTACGTTAAGGTTAAAGTTATCTATACCTATATTGGCATTACTTTACTTTTAGGAATCTGATATTACAACAAGACCATAGTAATTAGGTAGTTACTCTGATAACGTACGGAAAAGATAGATGGAACGCACATAATAATAATATGGGAGTGTGAAAACCAAACAAAATACTAACGCAAAAAGCTATATTCGCTCTGCGCCTACCGTAATGGCCTTATTACACGGCAAGGTATTCAGGGTACGATAGCAAGGGTCAGGGTAGTGTAATAACATTTAGAGAGTTAGGGCATTAGGGCACCGCGAGAACCGCTTAGGGGACTCGTTGATGATGTTTGTGTGATTGCCCCGTTTCAACGTTTTGTACATAGTTTCCATACTGTTCATATTCGTACTGTGACTGAGTTGGGGCCCTGTCGACCGGATAGTGTAATAAGCGGCAACCCGGCGCGAGGCCACGCTCACCCTTTCTGCCGGACCCTGAATACGTGACGTGTAAATAGTCTTTTATTCCATTTTTTACGATGTTTTTTACGACAATACGATGATTTATTTTGTTCTATCTGGTTATTACATTTGCTTTTTGAGAATTTTGAGTTAGTATTTCTTTTAGTTGTCTGTCTCATTGATTGGACACTATCTTTTCTTCAATCTGAGCGTAGTTAATAAATTGTAAGACGGTTAATAGACTAAATGTAGGTACGTTTACGATCTGGTTTTATTATTATGTCAATTCATATGATATTATGATACACATGAAGTCGCCTAAAAAATGAGATCTTGTGCGTAAGTAATCTCTTCATAAGACAGCAATTATTGTTTAAAATGCATTAGTATTTAGTTATTGCTTAAATTTATTAGTTCGAGATTCTTATAGGAAACTAAAATGAATTTTGGTACTTTATAAACCCAAACAGTCCATCAGTCTATAAATAGGTATATTGCTTAATTTTAAGACTGCTTAATATATAAATAGGTATTAAACTATTTCATGAGACAATCTACACGTACACAAAGGAAATTCTTATATACTTGAAGTTACACATCACTTTTTTGCACATAACATTTTTGCTTTCGTTTTTATTTTTTTACTACATTCAACGCGATAACAAGATATAAATTAAATCATATGACTCATACAAAACACGTTCAAAATGTAAATTAAGGAAGTTTTCGTATTAACTTGTATAGCTTAGCTTACATTTTGTAATAGTTACCCGGGGCAAGTCTTTTTAAGAATTTTGGTACAAATATAAATTACGAATTTACTAGCAACACTTTTGACGAATTTTTTGTTTTACAATTTTACAAATTGAATTTAACCATAGATCGAAAATTTCCAAATGGAAAATATCCAAAATACCTACTCGTACTAGAGTCTTCTATCATTGTCTAGCTATCAAACACTCAACTCAGCACGTATTAGATGATTTTTGTGCAAAAGTTATGGCTATGTTCCTATAAAACCTGATTAATTTCGGTTCAACCGAGTGAGAAGAATTGTTTGCCGGGCATCTTTTGTCTCTGTTTCTTTATGAATTCTCTCGCTTGCTTGTCGCCTTGTCTTGACTCCAGTGCTTTGACCGCGTCTCCATCTAAAACATACATTTTTTTTTATGTTTTCAGGGTAGCAAACATGCATGCAGTTCTCATTGTTGTTAAGTAATGACTGCAGCCTATAGACATTTACACAAAGACCAGAAATCAAAATGCAGATACGGTGCTACCCCTGAGACCTTAGTTGTTATGTCTCTGTGATAGTTATAACGGCGCCATACATTACCATCTAACCGGAAGACGATAGTGCTTAACACTACCATTTGGCGGTAGAATGATTAGGTAATGCGGTGGTGCCTACGCGCTCGAGCTCTTTACACTGAAACTCTATCACCATTTTATAGAATTAATATACTATTGATTAACATTACAAGAGGTGCTTCCTTTGATT
This sequence comes from Macrosoma leucophasiata, assembly GCA_036365455.1. Taxonomy (NCBI): domain Eukaryota; kingdom Metazoa; phylum Arthropoda; class Insecta; order Lepidoptera; family Hedylidae; genus Macrosoma; species Macrosoma leucophasiata. Next base: position 10,559,857 of record JAWQUS010000003.1, on the reverse strand, counting down.
AAATTACAACAATTAGGTATGAGATTTTAGAATATGTACTGCATTATGCTCATCAATAATAGTTTTATTGGAATCATGATTAAAAAGTACATCGGTAACATAAAACGACTATAAATTATCACAAAAATCCAACACAGAAAGTCGACTCAAAGAATATTAGCCAAATAAAATAGGAATCTCTATGAGGATTATAAAAATAGTAAGTTCATTGAAATAAAACTAGTTTTCGGATTTATCTCGCGTACATTAAACTAAAATGATTATTTAAAATCGAACCCGACGTTTCGGTCGCTTTTCAGCCTCCGTGGTCTCGGGCAGACTGAGGTGACAGTTGTCTGATAGTAGTTTAAAAAATTATTATGTTCAGCTACCTCCATCTATTTCGCAAACGTCTTGAGTAGCGTTCAGGACCGAAAAGGGACCGAAACGTCGGGTTCGATTTTAAATAATCATTTTAGTTTAATGTACGCGAGATATTATGATTATATAATGTTATTTTTCGCTATGATCACAAATTATTTTGGAACAAATAAACGACAGAAATGTTATGAAGAAATATCTGTATAAGAGGCAATCGCCTACTCTACTATAGGTCAACATGAGTAACGACTCCCACCTTAGAGGTTTCAGAATATCCCAATTTATTGCAATATCTAACTGACCTTATACAACTGGAGAAGCCTTTTGTATCCCTAAAGAGTAATATCTCTATTTAAAATAAGTAAGAGAGAAACAATTCTCCCTCGTTTTTCTCCCGTAATTTCTACGCCATATAGGTAAATCAATGAGAAATAACATATAACTTACCTATATTACTAGGCCTAGTGAGAGCTAGATGCTGTTGCGGCAAACTAGATATGGGAGCTGGTGTCTCCGGCACCTCGTTGAAGTGCAAGTACGCTTCGCCGACGAACGTGTTGCTCACACTGAACATGTCCTTGTCCTTGACCACGAGGTGCATCAGCCCGTCGGCAGCACGACGCTGTTCGGCCGATAGTGGGCTGGAAGAAAAATGGATATGATTCGCACAGGAACGGATTGGGATGGTATTTCGGTAGTTCTTTACACGCCGCTCTGGAACTACAACACATGAGATCATCTACCACTGACCCATGCCAGCTAGCCAGACCCCTGGGGAGAGAGCGGGTGGCAAACGCTATTTTGGCATTATGGGCACTGGCCCATATAAGGGAGCAAAATATAAAATACAAAATGGAAAGGAAACTCATTTTCAGATTTCAATATGGATGCGCTGCTACTCCTGACGTCTAAGTTATTATGCCTCTATTGCAGAAATTACAGAGCCGTACATCAATCCTTCCTAGTAATATTATAAATGTGAAAGTTTGTATGTTTGTTTGTTGGTTTGTTATTCCTTCAAAAACTGCTAAACCGATTTTAATGAAATTTGGCACACACATAAACACTAATGGTAACTTGGATTAACACATAGGATTCGTTTTTGTCCCAAAAAAAATGTTCCCGTGGGATGCCATGGGATGATTTTATCAGTTTCCACAGGTTACGCGAAAAGCGAACTACACGCGGACGGAGCCGCGGGCAACAGCTAGTTTAATATATGTAGATACTCACATCAAGAACATCTCGTCATAAAGTGGGAACAGATTTTTGCTGTGCGTCTGCGTCTTGGGTTTTACTACATTTGCAAAAGTGTCTTCTGGTAGTAACGCCACTCGGACGTAGGAATCGCATAAACCTGAAATGAAGAAATACATTCTAAATCAATCGTTATTATAGTAGGTACCTATACCTACACATGAATAGTTTATTTAGATTACGTAGTAACAAGAAAATAGTAAATATGGCAAACGACTACCTCCCTCACCGAAACACAGCAATCAAATGGTGAACACTATCATTTAGCAGATTCATTAAGACGGGTTGCATGATCTTACTTTAGGTTTAAAAAATTGGTAAAGTATCGGATAAGCAAAAAATGGTGCAACTCATTTAATGGTGCGTATTTTTTGCAAAATTTTTCAATTACGTGACAAGTTTAACTGTAACTGTGCCTAATCGGCCAAGAGGCGCTGGTCAAAGTTATTGTTAATGTCAATTATCTATCAGATAATCAGAGAAACGCGCATGGCCCCGCGGCTGGTGTAGATCGTAAGCAGTCTACTCGGTTAAGCATTACGGGCGCGGTCGGGTGTGTGATGGGTGACCGCTAGTGGCAAATTTAAATGCGCGTTTCCGTGCTTCGGAGGGCACGTTAAGCCGTCGGTCCCGGTTGCTATCGATAGATAGCAGTCGTTAAACCTTGTCGGAGGCCTTATGGGCGGTTTGAAAACATCCGACAGCGGGTTGGCCACTAACCCGTATCTCCACCAATCCGCATTGGAGCAGCGTGGTGGAGTTAGCTTCAGGCCTCCCCCGAAAAAAGGGGAGAGACTCGTGCCCAGCAGTGGGACGTATAATAGGTTGCCATTATTATATTATTATCTATCAGATGTTGGTACTTGAAATCCTGGTAACTATAACAATGGCAAAAGTACGCTGATGCAAAGCATTCCGCATTAAATGTTAAAGTCAATTACAGTATCCAACAAGAAATATTGCACATCGACCTTAGGAAGGAGACTCCGGCTTATTTCGGGTCTGTAGAGCCTTATCTCTTTCGCACTTTACCTATATGACGTTTGACCACCATTTTTATTAAGTTTTGATCAATACCGGATCAGTGCTTACGTAGACACTGTGTAGCAGAGATAATGTTCTACAAATTCGAAACTAGCCGATAGTCACTTTCCTAGGCTCGATGTGCAATATTTCTTGATGAGCACTGTAAATTACCGTTATTGTTCAATTTGACAAAACTATAACTTTAACATATTCTACAACTCTGAAAATCCTCACACGTATAACATCATTGATAAAAACGTGTAATAATGCAAGCCAAAACGTAACCGGCGAATCGTGGGTGTTTGTATGTATGCTTGAATGCATGCATTTACCTCTGCCTACCTTCGGAGATTACAGGCGTGAAGTAACGTGTAATATAAGAACCAACAAAATGAAGACCTTACCATTTGAATCCGTCGGCATTAGATTCCTAGCGTTCATAACTTCTACTTTCAAATTGTCTTCAATGAACTGCGCCCTCACAGTCAGTATACCCATCTTCGGTTCAGTGATAGCTTGCTGTTCTTGCCACCTCTCCAAGTGATACTGGTGTATCAATTCTCTGGTCTCCATACCATGTATTTTTAACAAATACTCAACGCGCTTGAGTGTCTCTGATGTATACACTTCCTTATTGTCTTGTCTAAATGATCGTATCATGATTTTTAAGCACTCTTGGAGATTTGAAAAGAATGATGGTGGTCGGCGTTTCTGTAATTTTATTAAATTTTGTTTGATTAAACTTGCATTTATTATTTGTTAAAATATTTTATGGATATATTAAATCCATCACCATATTATTTCATTTGATATCGCAATTTCAATTCATAGTATTAAGAATTTGTACCTTCACCTCTATGTAATACTATTGGTTATTGTTAGCAGGCGGTGCGAATTATGATGAAGTAAATAATAATAAAACGTTGTGTCTGAATTAAAGTGATTGCATATCATCATAGAAATCTAAACATCATGTTATTTAGATTTCTATGCAATTTATTTTTTTATTCAAGTTCAATTGCATTTTAACTCTATGATTTGATATTGCAAAATGCATGCATGGTGAAAGGAATATAAATATTGTAAAAAATATAATGTTGAATAAAATAATCATGCGTCATATCATACATGCAGTAGGTAAGTATTTGAAAAGTAAACATTCTTGATATAATCACATATTACAGTTCAGAAGAACTCTTAAAATTGAAGTAAATTTCAATATCGCAATATTTAAAATCAGTTTCACTATCAGTCATGGTACAAAAACTATCATATAATACTATACCGTTAATGCATATTTCACAAAACTATACAAACAATGAAGCAAACGAATAACTAGATATTGGCTAAGCGGACAAATTCGACTAATTTCGGAGAAAGCTCATAGCAAACGAACACATTTACATGCCTCTGTGTATTCTGAACAGCAACGAAAATTTGATTGTTGTGTCTACAACACCCAATTTACATAAATAGCTTCATCATAGATTACTAAATCCGAGTTAAAACACTTTAATTCGGACTTATGTACAGAATAGATGCAGAGTTGAGTTGTATACAATAACATACCCATTGAACATGGAAGTTCACGAGATTGTTACATACTTAGGAACAAACAACTTATTGATTCTATAACAAAATGCACTCGTTAATAAACTTTCTTTTTTCTTTTCTTCTGTCTTAATAATATTTCAGGACGAATTACAATGTGGTTCTCATTTCACAACTTTACATATTTTTAAAGGCGACTTTTATAGAAATTATTTACATTTGGAGTCTACACAGAGGTCATGCTACATCGAACAGTCTAAACTAAGGGATACATATACCACAGTATGCATTAACAAAGTGCTGTGTATGATCGTGTATGGTTTACCGCGTCTAAGTGGGCGGCTGCCGATTTGGTCAAGCGTCTCGGGTCGATATAGCGAGTTATCTTTGCCCTTCGGTGCTATCAAACAACAATAATTCAACAAAATTAAATTAATTTTAATAAACAACATAAAATCACAACTATAAAATCAAGATACAGAAGTAATAACAAAATATAAAAAATCAGGTGCCTAATATGTGATTAAATTCAACAGCATGTGACTGAAACGCATTTTTATTTACCCGAAAAAATATAAACTCGGGGGATACTTTGTTTTTTGCAAAATATCTACGCCTAAACAAGCGGATACGGGATACAAGTTTCACTGGCTACAAAATAAATATTAGTAATAAAAGATTAGTGGAACAAACTATGATAAATAAACAGTTAATCAAGTTAATAGAAATAATGCTCAGTGAACGAACCCAGATTTACGTACAAATTAAATAATATTATAATAATATCTAATTATTCGTCCATTGAACTATTGATAAATAAATTAAATACAATTAACTAAATGAAGATTATTAATTTGTTAAGTAACTTACTAGAGCTATTTTACAATGGTTAGCACATCACATTCAACATATTTCTTACCTCTAAATTAGCCTGAATCAATTCATACAGTACTTCGCCGAGTTGTTCCCAAACAATGTCGAGTGTTCTAGAAAAGTTTTCATTGTTCAAATGCTGGTATAGTGTGTCGAGATTGGCTTCTAAGTATCTCATGACGCGGTCCATACTAGAACAATCCTGGTGGAGGAGCTCCGCGCCCTCTATCAAGAAACGTGTGATTGACGGCATCATCTGCAACATTTTGTTTCACTGCTAAATTATTTTGTATGGGGTTAACTTCATTTTATTAGAAATTGTAAGCTTCTATAGACGTAAATCTATCTATACTTATATATAATCTCCTAATCTTTTTTTATTCGTTGGTTGAAAATTAAAATATTAAACCATATTACTTGTTTCTGCAGAATATTAGAATAAATTGCATGAATCATTAGATCGAAGGAACAAAAAAAAACCATTAATATAGGCAAATGTAAAGAATACAACTAAATGATATTAGCGAAATGGTCTCAATATCAAAAATACAATTACCTTTTTCACCATAACTTCTAAAAGATCCACAATCTTGTTTCTAACAGTATCAATTGCATTGGCTATCACATTCTGTAATGTTTCTTTGCACCTGAAATTCGAAAAACAAATACGTTAGTTCTGTAATTGTAATTATGTATGTAACTTCACACTGATTGGAGGGCCAAATATCGAAGGTGTGTAAGGGTTCAAACACACCTTTGTAATTCTAATGTAACGTAACTCTATACCTGTATTCCTCGAAGGGTAGTTTAATACATGCATTCAAACATATAACCCCCCACTATACGCCAGTAATATTTCGTCCCGTATAACAGGTTGTCTGTTGACATCACTGGGCACATTACCAAACTCCGAAAGCAGTACCCTTCGCCTCAGGATCGTACCCAGGATAACATAGCAGTAGTCAAATTTAATAAAATCCATAATATTATATTTTCATATTGCACCCACCTTTGAGCCTCTAGTGGAGTGCGAGCTTCGCACATCTTTTGTATAATCTCGTCCATACCGAGCTCTTGTACGAACGGTTGTAAGCTCTGTCGCACGTAGTCTATGTTGTTTATGGCCACGCACCACTCTGTGGTCACTTCGAACCTTTCTTCAAACACCGTGGTCACTCGACCTACAGAGTCCACTCGGCCGGCCATCTTATCCGAATAGAACACGCAACATCGGCAGATGTCCTAAAAACATGTTTAAAAAAATATTCAACTAATTTTTTTGTTCTGTAACGAAGTTGGCAAACAAGCATGCAGTTTACATGGATGTTAAGTGACAAATGCAGTCTACAGACATCTACATAAAATGCATATGTGTTGTCACCCCTGAGACCTTAATTGTTATGTCTCTGTGATAGTTATAACGGGGGCATACCTACTACATACTACATATTATTAATAATTTGAGTAGTTAAATTCGCTTTTTGAGTCAGTACTTAATGTTTCCGGATTTGTGGAGTATTCTGCGCACTCCAACTGTCTTTTCTGTAATCTATGTACATTTTTATTTTTTATAAGTGTCGTGAATTGAGAATAAATATGAAGATCTGTAGTAGCAAACACTATAATTAAAATTTAACATTTCAACTCACATCAATAATCTTCGCTACGAATGTATAACAGCCTTCCACGTCAGGCCACGCCAGTTGCTGCCAAAATATCTTTATCTGGTAGAATATTGCTAGTGTATCGACTCCAGAACTACTGTATTTCACGCTCGCATCCATAGGTACTAGATTGTCCAAGTCTACAGCTTTCTCTATGCGCGTGAGTGCTTTGAAAGCCGCTATGTCTAACCATTGCACCACACCGCCGAAGAACCAAGTGTGGAACTTCGATATAGCGTAAGAACTCCAATCGGTTTCGTTAAGACCCTGTCCTAATCTGTAATTTGAAAAAACATGCTTGAGAATAATGTTCTATCAACTTTATTAAGTGAAGATACAATGAACAATGACGATCAAAATACTTCATCCAAAATGATTAACAACTTTATGTTTAGTGGAAGTAGTAAAGATACCCAAAAGCCAGATGACATCATCTCGATAACCAGTTCATAATACATTGCTGTTTTGACGTAACGTGATAATTATCTTAATCTTGGGATAAAAACAAAGCAGAAATGAGTTAGAGAATATGCCCGGAGATCGGGAGCTACAGCTAAACGAAGTAAAACTCAAAATGCATTCAATTTGCTTAACAAATTCCTATCATCGATGGTCCTTCGAGATATTGCTAAAGTTCATATTCCTGATAGAGGATAAAGGAAACAGAAATACAACCATACTATCATCAAATAGTGTCTAAGATAAAACAATAGGCACTTACGTCAAAAACCGTTGCAGTGCAAGATACAGTTCAAATAAGGTTGTGCCCATCGCCAAAGGTTCCGATGATATATTCGGAGTCCCCATACCGGTGTCCCCATTGATACCACCCGCCAAATGGACACTGTTGGTCGAACCCTCGTTATACTGCAGACGTTTAAGGCTTTTGCAAACCTCTAGAACTTCTGGTTCAACTAGCGATGCTATTTTGCTCTCATAAACACCGTAAATGGCTTTTGAATATGGAAAACCCATTACTCTGAAAACAATAAGACAAAAACGATTTGTTATTAAAAATTTTTAAAAAATAACATCAAATATTTCTTTATTTGATAGATCATATGTTTTACATTAAGCCGTGGTCAGGACCCCCTTTTAAGTTTACAATACCTGTGTTAGGAGGTTCTGCTCTTCCTTAACAGTCACTATATAAAGATCTACGAAATACCTATCTTATATTAAAATGTTAACTGTATATTACCTACTGTAAATCTTAACTTAAAATTTTTAATGAAAAATAAAGATGCTCGCGTGCTTATTGTCTCTGTGTGTAGTGTGTGTGGTAAGTGTGGTTGGTGTGGTGGTGGTGGTGGTGGTGGTGGTGGTGTGTGTGTGTGTGTGTGTGTGTGTGTGTGTGTGTGTGTGTGTGTGTGTGTGTGTGTGTGTGTGTGCGCGTGCGTGCGTGCGTGCGTGTGTTGTTATTAACATCTATAATATAAAAATGAATGTTTGTACGTATGTTAGGATGGAGGTTCAATTTGACAATAATACCTTGGGCCTCGTGTGTCACAACGCATCTTCATTGAAATCTCCGGTTACATGTAGATGTTTATAAGCTACAGTATTACTTACCATCAACGTAAAGTGTATCCTTGTTTGCCACTTCATGACATAAAAAAATACTACCCAATATCTGATTCAAAATGTTACTCACTCAACGAAAACTCTGTCGAAATATTCAACAGCTCTCTGAAGATCCGAACGCACTAACTGAATAACTCTTATCAGATGTTGAAGTCTTGTTTCTTCACTTCTATCTTTCACTTCGTTATTGTCTATTATGTGCACGAACCAATCGGATGCACCTTGAGTCGCTGCCTGATTCAATACCTCGTGGATTGTAAGTTTTTTACCATCATCATTTTCTCTCAACCAACCATACAAATTAGCTGGGAACAGGTCTATTGAATCTGGAATATCCAGTACTGATAATCTGTATAAAATCCGTAAAACTTCTCTCAGTGTCTTCATTACTGTTTTGTCTCCTGCAGTTTTCTTCCTTAGTTTCCTAATATGGCTGTAGCAAGTCGGCAGGAGCTTCTTAGTGGCATCCCAGAATAGCTTGACATCCTCTTCATTTTTGAGTCCTAATAAAAATTAATAATCAATTAGTTATTGTCTAGTGCAATTACTTACCGAACTACTGTGTGACAATTTGGCGTGGTGACTTTCTTATTATGCTGTTAATGAGAACCACCCCAAGAGGCCGTTCTTAAGCAATTTAGCTATTTTCAGATTCAAAAGGATCAAACCATTCATATTTTCGGGTCTAGCTTTGAATTTCTAGTTCGTAGTAGACTAAGTACATTCTAAATGCATGCTACGTGCTGCGTCAGGATGCCATTGACTGTTTTTACCAGAGTTCAGGATTTTCGAATCCAGAACGACTTGGATGGTCTTCTAGCCAAACGATGTACCTACCAGACTGGAGGGGTTTGGTGATCTTCTCTAGGAGGTTGTTGAAGAGGGCGAAGCTGAGAGGGTGGTCGGCGGTGACAGCGCAGAAGACGGCCCATTGCGAGAGCGCATTGTCGATTTGGTTGAGCCCCGACTGAGCCGCGTGCTGAGTCAGGATGCCCTCGGCCGGAGCACTGAAGTTACCACACCACCAGTACGGGGCCACCTGGAATGAGAAATCAATTGATTTACAGCTGCTTCGAACACAACACAGTTGGAACATTGAGTATTCCGGATTTTTTTTGTGGGGTTTCTACGTTTTTTTTCAGGTTTCGAGTGTCACCCTCGGAGTTTAGTTATGTCCCGGACTTATCAATAAGCTCGTCACCTATTACAAGGCACAAAACGTAACTAGCGAATGATAGTTTTGCAATGTTGCATGCATGTTGGAATGCACATTTACGATGAGGCTATCGTAGTTTTGATGCTATGCGGCTGAGCTAGTTATCTAGAGGTCGCAGGTTCGATTTCAGCCCAAAGCGATTATTTTCCCCTTTTTTTCCTTAATTTCTTTGCAATTTTTATTTATTTAATTTTTTTTATTTTTAAATGCATGCATCTATCTCCGCCTATCCCACGAGGAGCGCAGGCGTGAAGTTACGTTCTTTTGTACTCGGCGCTTTAACCGAGTACAAGATTTACAAATCCAGAACGACTTAAATTTAAACCGTGTATGTATCGATATCCACAACGATAACCGTAGGTACGTTAGGAAAAGTAGGTATTCTAAATAAATATACCAACAATCGTATTCATTTAAATTTACAATGATCTACATTAGACCCTTTTTAACACATTAAAAAAGTAAATTTAAAAATATTTGAAAAATTACAACCAGAACTTATTTTATTTTTAAGCACATCATAACAACATAACTGTGTATCCCAATAAAAACAACAAACCTTTGAGCTTTCGAGTTCATGTAGCAATAGTATCCTCAGTAAATGCCGATGCTCCTGCGCAGCGACTTGCGAGTTCTTCTCAGATGAGAAGTTGAAGCGCACCTTCACCACGCCCTGCCGCCTCAGCTTACTCTTCTTACTCAGGTTGAACCACATCGTCATCCCGCCTGCTGGTATTGACTGCCGAATTGTAAGAATATAGGTACATTAATCTCAAATGAACGTAATATAATCAAACAATCACAAAAACAATCAACATTTATTGGGACAGCACAGATACACCAAAGAATGAAATATTCAAAAGATTACACCCTTAATCTTTCAAGGATCGTAAGGCCACCGGCGCCCAGGCACTATTGAATTTCAATTGTCATATTTTTCTCGTGTCTGGAGGGATTAAACACATTTACATAGTAACAAATTTAATGTAAATATCACGGCTGATCGGTAAGATTAGTTTCATCATAATTGTCACCATCAACTAGACGCTGGTTTTCATCTTGAAACCTATGTTTCTCGAATGTGAAGCTCAAGCATTAGCACATTCGTTTTCAAAATTTGAAAATAGAATCATTTTAATTAAAAAGATCTCCGAAAAAATGGTGCAGTGTAAATTTTTTAGTACCTCGATAGAAAAAAACATTTCCTCGAATTAATTTTTCGATTTGCACAACTATTCACTTTCCAAAGCAAACTTATAATGAATTCTAAGGAAAATATTAGAAAGATCTTATTTATTAAAAGAATGGTAAAACCCAAGTTAACCCATGATTCACAACCACTAACTGCGTTATTGTTTACTGTGAAGGTGTTTGACCTTATAAACTAGTTAGTACGTAAATTGTGTTAACCTAAAAGATTATATCAGTATTATGTTCCACTATTTAAGTTAAACTAAACTTACTTTTAACGGTATATTTGAACTGCCAATGAGCTCATTATCATGTTTTCCAGTAGAAGCAGTTATGGCAATCTCTTTCATCAACTTGCGGAGTCCCTTCACTCCTTTTACTTCAAAAATCTTTGTCATCTTTTCCTTAACCGTTTCTGCTGGGTCAAAGTCCCTAAAAAATAACTTGTGATTTATGGATGGAATTTGACAACAAGTGCAGTAAACAACTTAAGGTAGTTGTACAATAAAAGCTACACACACGCGATACACCGATTAACTTAATAGTCGAATTAAACATTTGAATTTCCGTGTTTAAGAAATAAAAGAAGTGTAAAATAAAATAAGAAATTAAACGTACCATACTTCTAAACATAGTGAATCTTCTTGAACATTTCCTGGCATCGGTCTGAAATTAAATAAACAAAGTTAAACATCGTTAACTTATACTGTAACAAAACAAACAAAGGTAATGTTACTTCTAAATATTTAACTGTTTATTTTCCAATACCATTCCCAATTATGTAACAAAGTGGTAGAGTTCATTACGGCTGCTATGCAAATTATAATCAACGTCTATTTTAATGAAAAACCAATCGGTTATAACGAAGAAAGTTTATAGTATAGATTTAGACCCACTATATCTGAAAATCTGAAGCCGGATACTTACAAAGAAAAATGTTCCTCCCAAACTGGATTAAGTGTGCCAGACTTTACAGACGTAGTGTATCTATGCGACGAATTGGACATCAAATAAATAGTGACAAATGGATCACTGAGACCATTAGGATCTTTGGGAACCAGATCCTTTCCTTCTACCACCTCTACGTTGAGCCTCAATTCTGGCGGTTCCTTAGCCTCAGCTTGCGTGAGCAGTTGCGTGTGCTTCTCGCTTGACATTTTGAAAGCTTCCTGTACGTAAGACAGCATGGCTTGCTGCCCCACTTCACAGCCTACGTCACACCCTCCGACATTGTGTAGGATCTCATACAATATCTCCAGGTACAGTTCATCGATCTGAAATGTTAACAAAAGTTGTTGCAGCAAACTTATACTTCAGCTTTATCATAAACCTAGACCGGAAACTAATTATTTATGTCTTTATTAAAAGTTCACTGTTACAATTAAATAGTTCATTGGACCTCTTTAGATTAATTCGCCAAATAAAAGAAAACTTCCTAACTTCATCGATATCTAAAATTATTAATCAATTACGTCCAGAAATAAGAGCATAATGTAAAATTTTTAAACCTACTGATGAATCATAGTAATACTGTAATCTCATTGACTAACTGAAACTAGCAAATGTTGGGCAGCCCGCACGAATATTTCGTAGATACTGCGGTGCGCTCTCGCCGTCCGCTAAATGCAGTGGGGTGGTTCTGTTACCACGACATCACCGGAACAAACCAAGAGTTTACACGACCAATTCGAAATGTCTACATTCACAGGGGTACGCAATTTTATAAGCTGTATCTTTAAAACGGTGGGATTACTCCACCACGGTGGGAAGATTATTGATCTGATGGAAAGCTCGTGGTGTTTTCGATTAACTGCTTCGTTTGCTACTGACTAACTTATTTGTGTTTGTTTACTGGAGCGAAATCAACGTTACTTAGAAACTGTTCAATAAATTAGTTTATTATTGTAATCAGTTCATCACTTGTAACTTTGCAAAGTTCTTACTACTAGATAATATGTATATTAAATTACCTACTAGTTATTGCTCCCGACTTCGTCCGCGTGTACTTTTAATCAATGCAAATTGTAGCCTATATGTTATTCCAACGTATAACCATATTTTATTACTGTAAAGTTTCATCGAAATCCGTCCAGTAGTTTTTTTTGTGAAAGAATAACAAAAATCCATCTATCCATTTACACTCACAAACTATCGCATTTATAATATTAGTAAGATTACTGTAGGATTTATATGAATGCCGGACAACCTATAGAATTGGTACGATAAGCATAAGATTCTATAAAAAAAAATATTTTATGCGAGTGAAGTACATAGGTTCGACGATGTTTATTTATATTAACTTACAAACACTTAATTATCAAATATTCTACTGTGCAGTTGCAATACTGCTCCTGCGATTAGAGGTGATTTCTTCTATGCACGTAATTACGGAGTCGGCGAGATTTTTATGTATAAAAATTTGTAGCGATGGTTAGACTATGGGCAGAAAAATAGAAAGGGCAATTTGACGGTGCCTAAGAAATTCAACCACTGAATAATACTGTGTAACAAAAACTTTTCAAAGAAATACAAACATAAATGTAAGAAGCTAACAAGCGACATTTTTACTGCAGCACACCTACTTGAGATAAATTCGTCCAATTCTTATTTTTAAACGCTGAAGTCATTTACCGTATGTCTTTCTGAGAAGGTAACAAAAAAGTCATCAACTCCAGACTTAGCAGACTGTGTGAATACAATTTCCGGTTAGGGAAATATTAGCAGCTCATTCATAGTTTATTATCCTACAATCGTTAATTTGCATATTTTGAATATCTCATCTAATATCTATCCAAATCACACCTGAGTAATATACCAAGTAATAAATGAACAGATATTTCAAATCATTAAGACGAGTCAAAGATAAATTAACAATTATCTACACACAGTCATAGACTGAATGAGTAAACTGGTTTGACGCTCCAACAATTCTTTCTTCACGCCCCTGAACTTAGTCCGAAGTGTCCCCGTGCCATTCATGTTCACAGTTACTATTTATCACACAACAACACCAATTTATACACTATACACATCGTCTCCGGGATACAAACTTAGACTTATGCATTCGCGGACATGACCGGTCTCACGGCTATCGGAAATACATCGCGGGGATTAGGTAAAACGGTGAATAGAAATGTATGAAGTGCGAGCCAGCAGTGCACTGGCAAGTCCGGCCGGGACTCGGGACTCGACCGATACTGCCGCCAGATTCTATTTTCGCAAGGCGCCGCCAACGAAGACAAATGTGAACTCAACCAAATAATAAAAAGTCATTTTATTTTATTCCAAACCCATCAACTGAAGGTAAAATAAATATGGCTCGTTACGTCCCTAAAAGTCCGTTTTTAAACAATTTCAGGAAAGGCAGAAACTCAAGGCAACGTTTGTTTCAGGGATTTTTGATTCCATTATGAAAAACTGTTGCCCCATGGCTCAATCCGAAACATACACCCGAAATTCTGATTTCGATTCCTGAGTCGCCCTAATTATGGTAGTCTCAATTGGAATTAATAACTAAGCTTAACGTAGGTATAGAGAGACATGAACTACAAAGCAAATGAGTCGCGCTTATAGAATGTATTATACCTAATTAAAATTTAAAAGATTTGAATTATTGATTGCGATCGTTTGATTTGTGACGACATAAAATAAATATTTGTGAAGGATTTTTTGAGAAAGAAACTGATGGTTGATCCTAGTAGAGTAGTGAGCTAGTTTATCTGCAGCAGTAGCAAATGTAGGAGTAGGTCATAATCATAATTTTTAATAACATAGGAACTGCCTGAATTTTTAGGTACATTGCGTTGATAGTCACTGGCTCTCCTTGTGTTTTGTGCTTGCTATACGACTTGGTTTTTGCGCGGATTACATAGCATATAAATATTTCCCATGGTGAAGACAATTGAGATACCAATTTATATACCTACCTAGTAGGTTTAAACCTAAAAAAGTCAGATCCGAAAAAGATATACATATATTATTTTTTTTTAACTAACAGAATCTTATCGACTCATACCGACTCCAATCTTCCAATATGGATATAAATTATTATTTTACAATATTTATATGTAATAGTTCATGTAGAAACCTACACATAACATTTAAAATTGACGTAATAACATTGCTTTATGCCTTTACTAATGGAAAAATTAAGATTTATTATGGACTAGTCGATCATTGAGAAGATAGCTATCAAGTAATAGAGTATGAAAAACTTTGTGGGCAGCCTGAATTCCAAGCAATAAAATTTTATTTGCGCACTCGAGCGCAAAACCATCCATCTACTTTTTGTGAATATCAAACCCAGTTTATAGCTATCATGATGAATAACCTAATTTACCTCACACGACGATTAGCAACTCTAATGCCAACAATCGAATTATATATTTTTGAGACGTAAAACAGTGCTCACATTATCGATACCTTTCCACCTCTTTAAGTGTTCAGAATGGTTTAAGAGCTCTGTTTATTGTTAGTGGTGTATGTACCTGCAAAACGTAGGCGAGAGCCAAGGTTCCAAGGTTTGCCGCGATACAGAAGCACGTGCTGAACGGTTTATTTATTTTATTAAACGCTCCAGTTTACATTTGCCCTGAACGGATATTACTACGATATGTATTGTATAGTTATAGACTGTTCATCCACACTCTACTTGACTCGACGGACACTTTGCTCCGGTTAATAGACCACGATGATAAAAGCGTCGAAGATCTATAGCGCAAAATGAAATACACAACTTTAAACTGTTTAGTTTACCAGATCGTTGTTAAGCTTTTATGGAAGCAGCTATGTAAAGTAGGTAAGTGTAAATATTTACAATATGGTTAGGTTATGGTTTTCATATGGTTCCACTGACGTTTGAGTTAAACATTAAAAATGTTATATCTATTTTTTTATAAGATTATTTTATTTTATTGTGACCTACTACAAACATATTTTTTGTTAACTACATTCAAGACAGTGCAAAAGTGTATTAATCATTATATCTCTTTTACTTTTACGTTATGTATCAGTTATTCACTCTACGTAATTATTGATTTCTGATGACTTTTCGAAAACGGTTGCAGAATCTAACCTACACGAATACCTATATACTATACGTAATTATATATAATACCTACACGAATATCTTACATATACTAAATAAAAATATATCTTCTTCCTTTCTTTCTAACATCGTATAGGTACATATCATCTATAAAATATGTTATTATTTCATTGTTTACTTAGTATATCTCACCTTTAGGCACGCCAAATTGTGCAGAGATAAACGGCTACCCAAGTTATTTTAATGTTGATAAGAAAAACAATGAAATGTCTCTTGATGTTGTTTGTTTAAATATTATTTCAATGTCAAACTTATCATATTCAAATAGAGAGCAAAAATCATATCGCAATTTAATGTATACCGGCCATAGAGCAACGCGGTCCACCGGTCGCGGCGGATGCTCTATGATACCGGCCGACCCGGCGAACATCATTAATTTACATAACGCTACACTATGCTGCCATACCCTACACTACATTACCCTGCCCTTGGTTACCTAGCTACGTTATACGTTTATGACTGCTACGATTTTAGGTTCGGATAGGGGAATATTTTGTATGTGATGTAATGTAACTCATATTATGTAACTGTAACGAGCACAATGCATCAATATGCATTCTATAAATATCGATTACAAACCATTTGCACCAGTAATGCATATAAGAGACTAGCCAGACCACGCAAGCTATCTAGACAAGAGATAGCAAGTTTAGAACGGCAATCGTCTACGAGAATATGTACAAAACACTATAGTATACGTAATTGTATATTATGTATGATCACCAAACTTAAGTTTCTGCCATTATATTAAAAATAACTAAAACAAAACTAATCCTTACTTATTGTAGAGCTCCAGTGATAGAGCTCGATTGCGTAGTTACCTCCGCATTACCTAATCTACTTGTCGCTAAATGTCTGAGTACATGTAGGTAGCTGTTTATATTTTTGCAATCAATGTAAACAATAAGTTTTTTGTTACTTCACTGCCTAAACAAACTATTGACACAACTTCATACCTCTACTTTTATTATGCATGTATCTCCTTGTATCTACCTTCGTATAAATTTCTACTTAATCTCTACCTTTCATGTGTAATGTGTGAATCCATGCAATACAATAAGCAATCTTCATCATTAACATTCCTTGATTTCTTATCCCCGAGGATCTCACATAGAACCTACAACAACATCAGTATCAGATTTGCATGCAGTTCACATTCAAGGTAAAGTACAATCCTTAAATGTAGGTACGTCATAGAATTGTTATTATTCTATAGGTTAGTATATCTATCAAAATTGCACGTGATCACACGACACGTCGGTGGCACAGCAGTGGCGTCTCGTCGTCTCCCCGGTTTTCGTGCTATCCAAGATGATTTCTACCATCATTAAACCTGTATGATTGTCAGCATAGGTACTTTACGAATTTTTTCTTACGTAGGCGTAGGTTTAGAGGTCCTCTAACTAAGCCCACTTATCTTTGAAATCATAATCGGTGGATAGTGTGGTTTAGAATTTTCACAAAAAGTAGGTATATAGGATAGGTATGTCGTAGCAGGTGGGTAACAGCGAATCAGATTCGAGATTGGCGGTGCAGGCCTTCTATACTAGTTTGAAATTTACTTATTTATGACTGCATTACCTAATAAAACGATGCAATGATCACATCATTTGCTATTAGTCATCAGTTCGATGCATTTACGACTTGTTCTTATATTTTTATTGTTTTAAGATGTACCTATACCTACTAGCTGACCCCGTGAACTTCGTACCGCTTAAGAATTACCTAAATGTTTAAAAGGATTGACGAGTACGAACTATTTGTATAGGGAAATAAAAATGTTAGTTTTACTATTTGTCTTACAAATTCTTCATATTTTCTAGTCATTCATGGTGTCTTCCTTGGACTTCTACGAATATTTACAATTATTAGCCAAATCAGTAGCCGTCGTCGAGTTGTAATGAGACTGACAAACTTCATGTTATTTCACTAAAGATAAATAAATGTCTTATTTTATCTTATCTTATATCTTATTCTTATCTATCTGTATATATAAAAATCAATTGCTGTTCGTTAGTCTCGTTAAAACTCGAGAACGGCTGGACCGATTTGGCTAATTTTGGTTTTGAATGATTTTTTTAGAAGTCCAGGGAAGGTTTAATAGTTAAAAAAATATGAAGGAATTGAAGGAAAATAGTAAAAACCACAATTTCATTTTCCCATACAAATAGTCCGTATCTATCAAACCTTTGACACATTATTTTATTCTGAAGCAATAAGAAGTTTGCCGGGACAGCTAATCATAGATAATCACTTGAGAACGGTTCAGTCGATATGATAGTTTTTGTCTTGAAAGTATTCTTAACTTTTTTTGAAAAACTTCAAAAACAGATTTTTTTTTAATTTGTGTATAGGTATGTAGTTGTGCCCTATTTGTCATTTACATCTTGTAACGTTGCATTGCACCTGTCGATTCCTCTGAGTGTAATAAAAGATAAGTTCAACGTTTGGGTTTCCCAGTAATGCGGACCAATCAAAATAACCTTGGTATAGGTTGATAGTGACAAAATACTTAGACAGAAAGAAAAAAATCGTTGGCAAAATGCCACGGTCGGGTCCGTGACTATTGTGCGCCCACTGAACAAACGTGCCAGTGATAAAAAAGACACATATCCATATTCAAATCAATACGTTTTATTTATGGCCAGACCAGCTACCTACAATATCGCTAGATCTGTTGAAATACTATGTAACGAGCAACTCTATCAAGTTAATCAATTTAAAGAAGTAAAATAAAGGTCGATTCTGTATGAAAAGTCCATGTGCATTAAGTGCACCATCACATCGATTACATAATCGGCGAAGGTAGATGCTGCTTTTCCGGGCAATTCTTGTAGTCTAGGACTGAAGCCTTCTGTCTTAATTACACTGGACCACTTGTAGTTGGGGATAGGGTTGGGTAAGGTCAGCAGATGATTCAGCAAAAAAGTCAGTATGATCAGGTAAGTACGTCTGATATCCAGTTAAATCCGGGTACGGTTTGTAAAAATTCACAAACCAACAAAACATGGTATGTGGTTCATCCTATGATGTTAGTGATTAGCATTTTCATAACTTCGTAGGGATAACATTAAAGTTACCGAGAATCACAAACTCCGTTGAAGCTGCTCATGCTCTCGTCAGTTTTGCTCTCCACTTTTTGGATGCACTCAAATATACGAGCTGAATTTGCATATTTCGAGAGGAGAAAAGGAATGAATCTCTAAATTCCTAGAATACTAAACATGTCTAAAAAATTTAATGCTTGTGTTAGGTAACCTAATGCACATAAAACAAAATACACAAAAGATCCGTTTTAGCATTGTTTGGAATTGAACTAGACATTGGGTTAAAGATATTTCAGGAAAATGGGTCGCGGTTTATTTTGAATTAATGAGACATAACGGCAGCGTCTCACGTCTCTGTCCTGCATACTTGTGTATGCGTTGCATGCTTTCGCGAGCGGGCATTATTCCAAAACCATTATGGTTCAAACAGAAGTTGAACCAATATTTACCTACGACTGATGTTTATTTAATCATAATTTCTCTTTGATTTAGGCAGGGGCGGCCTAACTAATAGTACCCTAATAGTAACTTAAAGTACTTAGTGTAGGGTGTGCAATGCACACGGGCGCCGCCATCTCTGGGGGCACCGCGGCGCTCCTGAGACAGCTTAGAGCATCGTCTTGGACCATCATGGTCAGGCGTAGGGGGCGCCAGGGTTTCATTGCACACGCGCGTTACACGAGCTAGAGCCGCCCCTGGATTTAGGATTCATATTTAACCTTTACCTGATAGTCCACTTGTATTACAAAAGCACATTAGGCTTCAATTCATTTGGAGATATCCTTAATCTAATGTTCTTAACTAGCTATCAACGTGTATTGCAATACTGCCAACTGCCCTGTCTACTGCCATCAAATAAATTAAACAATCGTACTTACGTTCCATCCAACAGCCTCAGCATAGAAGTCTATCTTCTCCGGATCATCTGGCTCCGAATCCGTATCCAATAATGTTTCATTCCCACTGTCGGAATCTCGAGTGGGACTTTGGTTTTCTCCTTGCACTTCTGTAACCTCTTTTTGTTCACCATCTTGTTCTTCTGCTTCTCTTAAGGGCGCCAAAGGTGTGGATTCTTCTAAAGCAGCCTTTTGTGAGGCTTGTTTTAATATAGATCCAAACTTTTCAAAAAAGCTGTCATCCACTTCCTGAATTCTGAAAAAGAACATTTTCTATATTAGTTAAAAATTCACTTACTTACAAGTTTCTAACTCTACCTAATAATTCAAAACTTTGAAAATATAAGGCTGTTGCTAATTTCACACCTATGTATATTACCAACTCTGAATGTGTAGGTAACTAGATATATATTATTTTTATGATGACCTGATAAAGGTTCATATTTAATATCTTGTAATTAACTATCTATAGCAATGACGACGCTGGTAGGGACGTCATCAAACATCTTCTACGTTATTAAAATTTCTAATACCACTTAATCAATTCCGTGAATTGAACCACTCTTAATTCAGCAGCAGTGGCCTACTACCATTAACCATCAACATTAAGGCTTTAGGTACCTACACGCTTTACCTTTACCAACTCATTGCGTGGTGGATGAATTCGGAAACTAGGTACTTACCTACTATATACACCATACAAAATTACCACCTGGTACCACACTACCTAGAACGTAGAGCTCTAGTGGTAGATGGTAGATCTCCAGTGACGGAGCTCGCAGGCGTAGGCACCACCGCATTACCTAATATACTTGCCGCTAAATAACCATTTAGGCGAAACTCTGGTTGCCATGAGTGATACACTGGTGGCGAACGAGCTGTTGGCTTTCTTGCAACAGAAATTGGATGTGATGGACGAGGTGTCCGCCATCCAAATATGTTCAACGAGTTTCAGCGAACAAGAAATAGCAAATGCCAAGCTGTTGCTGTTTAAGTTGCTGAACAGAAGCGACCAGATGGTGTCCCGCAGGCGTGACGTGGACGATATTAAATTGTATGCGTCTACTGAAGAAGATTTTTTAAAATAAATTAGCTAATTTAACTGAAATTTTTTCAGATGATATTTCAATGGAATTCAGAATTAACAAATGTAAAATCAATTCAATCAGAGGAGGACAAAATGATGAGCATACATATGAAACACAAGATGGAAAATACATAGATGCAATGAATGATGATGAGGTTTACAAATACTTAGGCTACAATCAATCTAAACAAATAAAACATAAAGACATAAAAATAGAACTTACAAAAAAATTTAAACATAGACTTAATTCAATATTTAAAACTCAACTGAATTCTAAAAATATTATTAAAGCCGTCAACATCTATGCCATTCCTATCCTCACGTATTCGTTTGGTATAATTAATTGGTCAAAAACGGATCTTTTGAATCTACAGCGTACTATAAACACAACACTCACAAAACACAGGAAACATCATCCAAGATCATGTACACAAAGACTCACACTGCCTAGAGTGGAAGGTGGGAGAGGGATAATAGACATAACAAACCTACATAACAAGCAAATTAGTAACCTCAGGTCATATTTTTATCAAAAATCAAATACATCCCATGTACACCATTCTGTTATAGCTAATGATAGAAAACTAACACCACTGAATTTATCTGATAAAAACACCCAAAAGAATGAATCCCAAATTAGTAATAAACATAAAATAGATACATGGACCCGGAAGAGTTTACACGGTAGACATCGCCAGAACCTATGCCAACCCAACGTCGACATGGATGCGTCGAACGAATGGCTTAGACGAGGTGTACTGTTTCCTGAGACTGAAGGGTTTATCGTGGCTATACAGGATCAAGTAATTGAGACTCGTAACTATCGAAAATTTATCATGAAAATACCGAACCAAATAAATATATGTAGACGTTGCAACAGTTCTTCAGAAACCATACAGCATATAACGGGAGCATGTAAAACCATAGTACAAACTGACTACAAACATAGACACGACCAGGTTGCAAACATTATTCATCAAAAAATAGCTACTAAATATAATCTCATACCGCAAACAAATCCGCCTATACCGTATTACAAATATAACCCCGAAACAGTATTAGAGAACGCGAAATATAAGATGTACTATGATAGAGCAATTTAAACAGATAGAACAGTTCACTTCAATAGACCAGATATAACAGCTATAGATAAGATTAATAAAAAAGCTCTAATTGTAGATATTGCAGTTCCAAATACACACAATCTTCAGAGCACACTGTCCGAAAAACTATCTAAATATATAGATCTGAGAGACGAAATAGTTAGAATGTGGCGTTTGCATAAAGTTGACATAGTACCCATAGTTTTATCAACTACAGCTGTTATACCCAAACAACTACACCAAACACTAAAATCAATAGATCTACCACCTTACACATATATCCAGCTACAGAAAGCTGTAATTTTAAATACATGTAGATTAGATAGAAAATTTTTAAATACATAATAACTTTTAAGGACATTTCTTCTAACGCTCACTTGGCCTAGGCCCGTGGGTGCTAGTCATGTGGTAGTAAACACGATACTATTAAGTCGTGGCAAATTATGCATAACAACATAATAATAATAAACACTTTATTGCGCACCAAAAAAGAAACAATTACATGAGAAAAAAACAGGAACACGTGATACAAAGGGCGGCATTATCGCTAGAAGAGCGATCTCTTCCAGGCCTAAAACTACCTAGGTAGGTAGGTATAATTGATTGATTTTGGATAAGCGGAGTGTTTTCCGCGTTGAGCATCCACTCATTTCAATCAGTTAATTTCAGTGTCTACCTCGGCACAATTATCACAGTTCAGGCAGCTTACGATGAGTACTAGGTATTTTTAACAAAAATAACCGACCGCGACGATGTCGATTGCGAATTTTGATATTGATATTTGATATGATACGATATTTGTCCTGCCTGGATCAAGATATTTTTGTAGGCTACTATCTATCTCTGAAATACTAATTAAGAAAACATCGGCTAAGCAATCTCGCAGTAAATTGTAAAAAATTGTAACTCTTTATTGAGATTTAATGTTACCTAACAATTTTATTTTTTATGTAGGAAACGAATTCGGCACAAAAGCATGCAATGCACATAGATGTTAAGTGATAACTGCAGCTTATAGACATATACACAAAAATAAGTTGCAATCAAAATGCAAATAGATAAGTAGGTAGGTACGTTGCCACACCTGAGACCTAAGTTGTTATGTCTTACGGGGCCATTCTTTATGGTAATGATTTTTATTTGCCTAATTAAATAATCCATCTAATGATCGTAGAATAGTCATCGTAGGCTATACAATCTAACATTGGAATGTCTGATGATTAAAATAAATGTTAGCTATTCATTCATAAAATAAGCATGTATCAGACAATCGTCACTTTGCTTGAAAGATGCGTCACTGATCCGTGAGTTGGATTTAAGTAGTTTGTAAGTAGCTTCTTATTGAAAAAAAAAATATTACAGAAAGGAAACAAACCGATAACAATATTATTTCTCACTTGGCTCCACACCAGAGTTTTAAAGCTGCCTTGAAGGAGGAGATGGAGGGTGTAAGATAGATGAGTTTACGACACAAACCAATCCATCGCTAAATACCGTAGCGTTTATAAATATTGTAGGTAGGTAGGTATTCCAGTTATTAGGAATTGAGAAAAGTCCTGTCCCTCCCCTTACTAGTAGATATGACGTGCATTGCTCTTAGGGATTACATCTATCTGTATTGTTATTTAGTACTTTTTAATACGTATTGCGATTAACGTGTTTCCTAAGTCGGCATTTTTTAAATAATAGTTAGGTACATAAGTAACAGTTTTTTTATGTAAAAGTATTGAAATGTTCAATGCTGTTTCCATTAATTTTGACTTGGAACCCAACTGTGAGAGTAAAAATCTACATTGTGTAATTTAACTAAATTAAAAATTAAACCCAATTCCCCTGCCCCATGCTATTTTCGCATAAGCAATTAATTAGTTGTTAATTGTTACGTACGCAGTTTTGGGAATGAATTTCTTTTCCTATTAACTTTTATACAGATAGGTAATCTGTATAAAAGTTAATAGGAAAAGTGGAATTAAAATACCACATAGATACTAAAATGAATACTTTATTTTGAGATTACATTCTAATTTCTGTTACTTATTGATATTATTAGACTTAAATTTGTTCGGTAGGTACTGCAATGCATGAGTATAACATAGAATTCTTAGATACTAATTATACAAGCTTATTACTACTAAATGCCAAGAATAGATACAATTTTACAACTTTACAATTTTACAAGTGTATTACCACTTTGATTTAATCACAGTATTTGGAAGACTGGAATGACATTTTAAATACACTTATTAATATAAATAATCAACCGAACTATTTCATAAACAGCTTTTACAATTGTACATTCTTCTCCAATCTTCTCCAAATATTATGTAAAAGAATTCATTATGGACATAAACAAGATTAATTTACTTATTATATTCAGAATAAAGTTATAACAAAACAACTAGCAATTTGATAAAAATTAACAAGAACATTAATAAAATTGGCACAAAATATTTGGCAAAACAAGAATATCAACAATAGATAAGGACACAATATATACTTTATCACATTATTTATCTAGAGCTGAAAATAGAGTGTATTTAATGTCAGTATATTCTTCAATTCCATGCATACTGCCTTCTCTGCCTATGCCAGACTCTTTTATCCCTCCAAATGCAGGCTCTGCTGCAGACAAGATGCCATCATTAATAGCTACCATACCGAATTCTAGTTGACGGGACATCCTAAATGCCTGACCTAGATCTTTTGTGAAAACATATGATGCAAGACCACTCCTTGTGTTATTTGCAATTTGCAATGCTTCATCTTCATTATTTATTTTGAAACAAACAGCCACTGGTCCAAAGACTTCCTCTCGAAATATTGTCATATCTGGTTTAACATCTACAAGCAAAGTTGACTCATAAAACTTATTGCCGAGCTCAGTAGCAAATTTCCCACCAATGAGTGCCTTTGCCCCTTTAGTGACAGCATCATCTACGAAGCCGGCAACTTTCTTAGCTTGCTCATTATTAATTAAGGGGCCACATGTCACTCCTTCTTTTGTGCCAGGACCTAGAACACATCTTTGACTAATCCGTTTCTTGAAACCTTCAACAAATTGATCAAACACATCTTCATGAATTAAGAATCGGTTTGCTCCAATACATGCCTGACCATTATTTCGGAATTTAGCCAACATTGCCTGATCTAGTGCATGCTCAATATCGGCACTGGGGAACACAATGAATGGAGCATTACCACCTAATTCCAAAGCGACTCTTTTAATCCCTTTAGCTGCCATACCATACAATATTTTTCCAACATGAGTAGAACCAGTGAAGGAAATACAACCAACAGTATCATCTTCGCACATTACTTTACCAACAGCTGGTGCATTCTTTCTGCTGCATGTCACAACATTAATGACTCCTTTTGGCACTCCGGCTTGTTCGGCCAGCTCTACAGCAGCCAGAGCTGAAAGCGGAGTGTCCTCGGAAGGTTTGATAACACAGGTGCATCCTGCAGCCATAAGAGCACCCACCTTTCGTGTTATCATAGCAAAAGGAAAATTCCATGGAGTGATAACAGATACAACACCCAGTGGCTGTCTTGTTAGCATTATCTCTTTGTTGGGCCACGGACTCTGTATAACTTCTCCATTGATGTGTCGAGCAGAATCAGCGAACCACTCCAAAAACGAATTGCCATAGACAATTTCACCTTTGGCTTCTACTAAGGGCTTTCCACTCTCAGCCGTTATTATTTGCGCCAAATCATCTGAATATTTTTGACAAGTGTAAAACCATTTTCGTAGGATAGTTGCCCTTTCCTTAGCCGTCGTATTTCTCCATGTTTTAAAGGCGTTGGTGGCGACATCCAACGCCTTCTTGGCGTCCACTGCGTCCATATCAGGTACCTCGATAATAACTTTGTCATCAGCCGGGTTCAGCACAGGAAACTTTGCATTGCTCTGCGCATTTATCCATTGTCCATTGATATATCCTTGATTTTTTAATAAATGTAGACCTCGGTTATGCATTATTATTGAATAAGAATTACGCGAAACCCGCAGACTTGAAGGTATCATGCTATAATGATATCAAAAACTTCTTATGATAACCGCAATGTCACAGATAAGCCAGGACAATTCGACAGAAACAATTACAACGCACTCAACACAAATATTTGATTTAGTAATAGAAATAATAAATTACGAGTGATAAAAATATTTCTGTGCCCGACAGCGACACACGAATTCACGAATGTCAAAATTAATCAATCTGACATTGCATGACATTGACAAATCTGATGTTTGTATGGTTGAGATCGGATACTTGTACCAGATATATTTTATTAATATAACAGGAATTTGTAGTGAATTTCATTAACAGTAATCATCGTATTTCTACATCAATGGTACCTAATCATGAAATGTGAATATGCGTTATATGTTATAGTAGTTCTTACACTTGTAATGTTTATACGTCGTATTTTCCGTAAATAATCAAAGGGTAAATCGGATATTAAACCGTCAAGGCGCGAGAGATCGCCGCCGGCGGCGTGTGAACAATAAAATTATTGAAATCAATTGTCATATTTTTCTCGCGAGCTGACGGGTTAATATTTATTTTAATACATAATTTCAAATAGGTACCACTTTACTAAGGGGTGCTGAAATGTTAGGATCAACGAGCCGTACAATGCCGTACATTACCACCTGACCGCAACACGATAGCGGTGCCTTCACTACCATTTCGCGTCAAATAGATTAGCTAAAGCTGTGGTGCTTTTCTTTTTTTTTTAATTCAAATAACCTACCTATTATGCTTAACTAAGGGAAGGTTTCCCATTATTAAAAAATATGGTGTGCATAAGAAAATATTAAAGACAGACTAGATAAGAGATAGACAAAAGAAAGATTTCTATAATGGAGATGACAATGGCAGCCTTCTTAGTTTATTATAACCATAAGTAGTATAATAAATCTATGATTATAACAATACAGGTAATACTAAGGTAAGTAGGTAATACTTCGTTTGTTTTGGTGTAACGTGATAATTGCGATTAATCTCATAAAAAAAGAAAAAAAAAAGTGTATATGGCCTCCCTCAGCTAGTTTTCCCTGCGTGCCAGTATCCTGTTAACGACCACGCCCCCGACGCTTCGGGGGCAGATAGGCCCGGGGAATGAGGCAATACTCGACCCCCGAACCATCCCCCCCCCCTCTGTTACGCTTCACGTGCTGAGGGAGGGATGATGATTTGTCAGTCAGTCAGGTAATAGGTACTTCGTCTGTTTTGGTGTAACGTGATAATTGCGATTATTTAACGAAAACTACAATGTACTGGTACCTAAGTGGTTTTCAAGTTGATGGTCACCAAGTTACAGTATAGGTACCTATAATCAAGCGTTATACCTCTATGCCTATAATATATTCACGTTGGGGTGCAAACATGCGAACAGTCGTTAAATTTTTATGAGTAAAATGTTAACACCTAAAGGCACTGGGTCTGAAAATAGACTCATTTTGGGTCACTGTGCCAATAAACCACCAATAGCAGGTAGTACCTACTCTATGCCTTTAATATATTCACGTTGGGGTGCAAACATGCGAACAGTCGTTATATTTTGATGAGTAAAATGTTAACACCTAAAGGCACTGGGTCTGAAAATATACTCATTTTGGGTCACTGTGCCAATAAACCACCAATAGTAGGTAGTACCTACTCTTACTAAGTATTTAGGTACTGCGGTGCATGTGATCTGAACTAGCCCGATCCTTAGCCTCTAGGTTTTTGTGTAGAAGTAAATAACAGTCTTTTACCTAGAAACCTACCTACCTACTGCACTGACCACGTGCGGTAGAGACCTACTTATTAAGCAATTTACCTATCCAGGTTCTTAGGATGGTCAAGGATACGGCTACATACCTATATATATCTATATTATTATATCTACTAGGTATTATGTATACCTATTTTTTTTTCATTATTTCTTAGGTTATCGAGAAAAGAGTGATAATAGTAGGTACCTACCTATGTGTTACCTACCTAATTGAGTGAATAAACGGCGATTTGCAGGAACAGGAGATTAATTTAATGTATGTGTAATTGTTACTAATAAATTGATAATTCTGAAAAATATTAATATATATATCTACCTAACTAAATAAAAGCCTTCCGTAAGCATATTTAGTAGGTAAGTAATTAAATATAGTTGTCATTTTTTACAACGTTTCGGCTGAGTATTACATATATGTAGGTAGTTTAAGTACGTACCTACTTACTTAATTAATATCATTTTCAGTAATCAAAATAATTAAGAACTTAACTTGTCTTTAGAACATACCGAGTATCATGGTCTTGTTCTTGCACAGATTTCTGATGTTGCAGTTTCTCGTAGAAACCTTTCCACATAGATTCTTCATCCATTTTCTTGTAAATCACGTTTTTCACACAAGCAAAAAAGTTCTGTCCAAGTTCACCGAGATCTAATTAATTTTGGTGTGTCACTAACTTTTTTTACCACCACCCAAAATATTGTTAGGCCAAAATATAAAGCAGATGTGATTCATACAAAATCGAGTCATGAGTTCGCCGAGTCAATGACGTAAACACCGCAAGTTAACAAACATTTACTTTCTTATGCACAGCTTCACAGAAATTGTTCCGCTGATCTCGACTTTATTTAGAGGTCACTGAACGAAATGCACCGATCTAAACTTAGTAGGTACCAGTGTATATTTAATGAAAAATATAAGTAAATATTATAAACGAGTATCACAGTTCGCGTGTAAAAGAAATAGCGTCTATCATGTTGGCTTGGACACGTTTGTTTTGCTATGAGAAACTGGGAGTAGGCGAAATAAAACTGACGTAATGTAAACGGCCACGGTCGACGATCGGCGCACCGGCTAGCGAGCAGTGTGCGCCAGTAACTAACGGAGTCGTATAAACGCACGTGCTTTTGTAATGCCACAATCTGTATTCAAATAATGTCAATCAACAGGCACATCCTGTGTTCTGTGAAATTAACTCATTCTTTGGATGTTCTTTAGTTTAAGAAGTGCACTCAACACTTAACCCTTGGTCTAGTTCCGTACCTACTCCTGAATACACAATGCATTTTTTTTAAATATACTACTTAAGTATAATGCTATTTTACATGACCCTGATACAGGTATGTAGATTTCTATAAGATATATATATATTTTTTTATGTAATTGAAGCAAACAAGCATGCAGTTCACATTGATGTTAAGTGATGACTGCAGCCTATAGACACCCACACAAAGACCAAGGTCAAAATGCAAATGCGTTACCACTCCTGAGGCCTAAGGTGTTATGCCTCTGTGCCGGAAATTACAGAGCCGTACATTACCACCTGACCGGAACACGATAGTGCTGAACACTACCATTTAGCGGCAAGTAAATGAGGTAATGCGGTGGTGCCTACGCCCGCGAGCTCCGTCACTGGAGCTCTACCACCAGTAAAAATTTAAATTAATTTAATAATAATTAATAATTTAATTTAAATTTGATGGTAATCCATATTGGTGCCATTTTTATTTAGGTACAATTTTACTAGGAATCTAAGTAGGTACTTCTAGAACTGATACACATCATTACACACAATATCTGGCTTTGAGTACTACTAGTTATCAAAGTAACTAACTAGTTTGAGTACAAAAGTTTGAATATTAAGTTTAATACTCAATGGCCTAACCCCGTTAGGGACCTAGCGTGAAGATACATACATACATATACTCAATGGCTGTAGGTAGGTACTATTACGTACCTATCTGAAGACAAGACGACATTCAATGTAGACATCTTAATAGATACTCAATGCTGCTACAGACTAAAGTATTTATTAGGTAACTTAAAACTAGGTACAAGAAGGGTTCTTTAAACTTATAACGTACATAGTTTATGTATGCAAATTCTTATTATAAGCAATTTCATTCAGAAACCAAACTTAATCAGTTTCTCAGTCCTAAAACAAGTCAAGGTCTTTGACGGTCGAGCCCGCGTGACGTCATCCAATATGATGGGGGTACTGCTCGTCAAGGCCACAATATAAATAAAGGTTTACAAGAACAAAGTACATTGTTTTAGAGATTACTTACGTACTAATTAAGTGAGATTATATTTATTTTTATTTTTAGGTCGACATAAATAACGTTCGGTGGTTCGCTTTATCTCAAAGCTTGGGCGTAGGAAGTAGGGGAATTCTAGTGCGCCGTACCTACTCCAGAATAGTCTAGTCACCACCCCAAAAAAAATACTAACAGTAAATTAAAGCCGAAATTCGTGCTGTTATCCATATGCCTCGGTGCCCTAGCTGGAAAATATTTCAACATACTTACGCCCACATATTGGTTATATATATAAAAATACTAATTGACTACATATATACCTATTTAGATATATATCATTTAACATTATACGAAAAAATGTTTCTCGATAATACAAAAAAATCGTGTCAAGAGACGATGGAGGGGTAGCCATAAGAGACCACAGGTTTTATGGGGTAAAGAAGGTAAGGAAATCTGCTTTATTTAGCAGAAACCTTCCAAACCTTGAGGACCTTAGAAAAGAAAATATGTTTAATAAGTACACGAAAAAAGACAACCTATAACTGGATCATGGAGAATAACGGGAAGTAAAAGTAGTAAAGCATAAGTAAAGTAAAATAATAAAGTAGTTAAAACTGACATGTACAAGAACTTGAAAAAGTGCAAGCGTACATACCTACCGCTGCAAAAAAGTTTCTAGTAAGTATCTGCCACATTAAATAGCACAGTAAAAACGTTCCTATATTAGATAACTACACTAACTACCACGTAAAATTACGGAATTGACGAACATTGAGTGGAGACTGTTATCTCGTTAAGGAACACAAAGACCTTCAAAGCTATCGTGTCCACGAACTGAGTAACTTACAATAACGACTTACAAAAACAAATTACGAACTTCACAAAGATTATTGCCTAGATACAACAGTGATTTATTTTTTCAATTCAAATATTTTGCACGCCTTTGATACACTAGAATTCACTCAATGACAAGATGTAATGAGTAAGAATAGATTCTTATCATTCAATATATTTTTATGGAAAACTAGCTGTGCCCGCGACTTCGTCTACGTGAGAAAAAGTATGATTGTTCAGTATCTACCCGGGCGCAGCTAGTATAAAAGTAGCGTACGTTACTCCTTATTACATCAGCTATCTGCCAGTAAAAAGCCCGTCAAAATAGGAGACACTCAAATTCTATGTATTTGTATGTAGTTATGTATGGTTGTATGGAGATAAAAGTAGCTCAAGTTACTCCTTATTACATCAGCTATCTGCCAGTGAAAGTCCCGTCAAAATCGGAGACACATTTAAATTCTGTTTATTTGTATGTAGGTATGTATGTATGTATGGTTGTATGGAGATAAAAGTAGCCTAAGTTACTCCTTATCACATCAGCTATCTGCCAGTGAAAGTCCCGTCTAAGTCGAAGACACTCCAATTCTTCTTATTTGTATGTAGGTATGTATGTATGTATGTATGTATGGAGATAAAAGTAGTCCAAGTTACTCCTTGTTACATCAGCTATCTGCCAGTGAAAATCGGTCAAGCCGTTCCCAAGATTAGCCCCGCCAAACAGACAGACGGACAGACAAAAATTGTAAAAAATGTTGTTTTGGTATATGTACCGTGTATACATACATATGCGTTTAGTAAAAAGCGGTTATTTTAATATTACAAACAGACACTCGAATTTTATTTATTTGTATGTATATAGATTTATAATGGAAGCTACAATACAACATAAGACCTAAAAATTCTGTGAAAATTTTAAGCGTCTACATTATAGCGGTAACAGAAATACATAATTTGGGAAAATGTTAGCTTTCTAGCTATCAATCACTATTTTTGAGATACAGCCTGGTGACAGACAGACGGACGGACGGACACACAGAGACAGCGGAGGATTAGTTATCCGTAGGGTCCGTTTTTTACCTATGAGGTACGAAACTCCCTAAAAGATAAAACTAAGATACAGAATAGCTTAAAAATATTCTATACGATTCTTTAAATTAACATAACTTTTTTATTTCTGAACCGATTCATATGAAACAAACACTAAATGTTAAGTGAAACTTACCATAATATATTAGTGAAAACCGCAAATCGAATAAGCTGTTTCTGATATTAGCGTGCACAAACACATAGACAAACAGACATTTTTCTGGTATAAACCCAGTGTTGTGCGCCAAAGGTTAAAGTATAATCATACCAAGTTTCATTGTAATCGGACCGGTAGTTTTTGTGTGATGCTTGAACAAACAGACAGACAGACAGACAGACAAAAAAAAATTCTAATTACATATTTGTGTTCGGTATCGATCTAGTAACATCCCCTGGTATTTATTTTTTCAATATTTTTAATGTACAGAACTTACACTTCTACAGATTTATTATATGTATAGATGAAATTAAAGTTACACCACACAAACACGCCTGTCCTAAATATCAAAATTTGATATTTTATTTAATTTTGAAATAAACATAGGTACCTACGTAGTATCTCCCGACTTACTAGCATTCAAAGTTTTTTGAAGCATCCAGTGTGAAAAATCGGATCTCCAAACATAGAAAATAAACTTTGTGAATTTTAATGATGACGTGTACGTACAAATCGATTAAATGATTTTTTAGTTTTAGCAAAGTAGGTACAGCTTAGTCTTTCCTATCGACATATTGCAGTATCAAATTATCTCCAGCTCCAAACAAATACAGAGTACTATTACAGTATGTATGTATCTTCACGCCAGGTCCCTAACGGGGTAGGCAGAGAGTGTAAAGCGCTAGATATCCCGGTCCTGCAATAGGGTGTGCAATGTGTGCATACTGTTCGTACAAATTGAGAACAACTTATTTCTTAAATAAAAATAAATAAATACATAAACATGTAATTTCAGATTTTTTTTTATTTAATGGAAGTGGCAAACAAGCATGCAGTTCACATTGATATTAAGTGATGACTGCAGCCTATAGATACCCACACACTGACCAGAGGTCAAAATGCAGATGCGTTACCACTTCTGAGGCCTAAGGTGTTATGCCTCTGTGCCGAAAATTACAGGGCCGTACATTACCACCTGACCGGAACACGATTGTACTGAACACTACCATTTAGCGGCAAGTATCTTAGGTAATGCGGTGGTGCCTACGCCCGCGAGCTCCGTCACTGGAGCTCTACCACCAGTAAAAAGTTCAGTTTAATGTATTATGATAATAACTCGATTTTCTAATCAGGGTGTTAGAGAGTGTGCATTATTCCCATTCATTTCCCATTACATGTTGTATTTAATAATATATACAGCCGAACATAACCTGCTTTCGACTAAAAACTCACTTCATCGTACTGAGAATTGTTTGCAATCTCGGTCTATCAAATGACACTTTGCATTTGATAAAGCAGGTGAACTATAAACATACAAAATAACTCATTTCACCAGAGAGATGTTTTTATAGCCCAATAACCTTCAAGGCAGCTAGCTACACACACTACGCGGCTCTATGCGCAGTGCGCAGGAGTTGAATGCGGCTGACACAGTACAAATTTATCTTCTATGGCTAAAGTATGATTCGAGAGGAGATGGACCGAAGAATATGTAGGGCACT
This sequence comes from Macrosoma leucophasiata, assembly GCA_036365455.1. Classification (NCBI taxonomy): domain Eukaryota; kingdom Metazoa; phylum Arthropoda; class Insecta; order Lepidoptera; family Hedylidae; genus Macrosoma; species Macrosoma leucophasiata. The sequence goes on along the minus strand of JAWQUS010000003.1, from coordinate 10,526,276 downwards.
AATGCACTATAAACGAGACGTTGATAAGGTGTTTCGGAGTTTCGGACTTAACGTGTTAAAGCTAAATTATTTGAACCCGCTACCTGGGACCAGCAGTCGGATTTTAAATTCTTGTAATAATGGTTTAAGTGAGCTTTGCTTCGCAAAAGGTCGCATAGGTATTTTGACATTACAGAAAAAATATTATGAAATGGTGAACTTACGGGTAACAATTTAAAAACGCAGGTGAAACTAAAGGACACAGCTATTTATTGAAATAATATATTCCGCACTACACTTCATTATTATATTTCTTACGCAGAATATACCTATTCCTGCGCATACCAACAATTACGGTTCGCATAAATCGTGCTTAATTTTCACTTTCTTACAAACAACAGAATTTCAGAGTTTATCAAAGTTTAAACATTGATGTCATGTTTCAAGAAAAGATAAATCATGCTGAGATCATTTTTCATGTGTTTTGATTGATGATTAATAATTACTAAAATATACTTACATAAAATAAGATGATTTGGTCGACTTTACTCCACTACTTAAGTGCGGAGTACCTATTTATGCTAGGTATATTCACAGGATTCTTAAACTTCTTATTCTATACTGGTGGTGGAGCTCCAATGACAGAGCTAGCAGGCGTAGGCACCACTGCATTACCTAATTTTCTTGCCGATAAATGTTAGTATTCAGCGCTGTCGTGTTCCGGTAAGATGGTATATAATGTACGGCCCTGTAATTTCCGGCACAGAGCCATTATAGCTTAAACTTCACGAGTGACAACACATCTACAATGAAATCTTCATGTTTAGTATTCACTTACCATTGAACTGTAGGTAGGTATGCTTGTTTACGAGTTCATGACATAAAAAAAATGAGACGTAAAAACATTAAAAAGAACGTTTAACTTTGTTACAAAATTAAAAATCTACATGTTTTCTGAATATTTTTAATGTTAGTAGCTTCAGTGGCGAGCTAGAGAACGTATAACCTGTACCTATCATCTAATCTGTCTACCACAGAACTAAAAGCGTAAGTTCTGGTACCCAAGTTAAATAACAGAGGTAGCGACTGAAGATAGAGGTAGCAACACATTTGTTCTATATAGAACCCATAATGGTACCTACTACACTTTACAGAGAACTCAATAGGGGTTGGAGAAGGGCTTAAAATCATATAAACCTAAGCAAGAAGCTGCAGATTCACTAACGAGCTTATCATCAATGTGAGCAGTGTTTTGTCGACGTTTGTGTCACACTGAATATGACATAAATGTGTGACATATATGACACAAAAAAAAATATGAAATCAAAATTGTAGTCAATCTTGAAACCTGTAGGTTCTGGGACAAAATATCGATCATTGTGTATTTATGAAACAAACTTATAATAGTCCATTTTTCGCAAACACAATACACCGATATTTTAATCTATTATCTAATGTTCCTTACTTTCGACGGCTGACAATCTCTTTTTCTTGTAATCTTTTGTAGATATATTTCCATGGGTCTTGATTCACTTTGGTGTCCATTTTGAAAACTGTAACACTGTATATGGATTTCACTCAGTTCCTTTGTATTTTAACTCCACTTTAAGTTATATTTAGCGTTTTTAATTACTATGCCGCACATCCCAGCACTTAAAGTTCAAACCATAAAAAAACGGCAAGTGCTAATATTTTCAGGCTTCACGGAACGCGGAGTGTCAGTGACTGGCTGTCTACAGCGTATGCGCACCTCAACTTTGTTTGCTGGAGGTTTATTACCTACTCCAGTTTTTTAGAGATCCAAGGCTAAAAATAGGAAACCATTTTCATTGTGGGTTTTTTTTATACTCACCTATTGTTCGTCAAATGGATAATCACATGACAGAGGTTCATAATAAGATTAATTAAATAGATATAATTATAAATGTTTTTGACGGAAAGCTAACCAGAATAGATAACAGGTCACTGAAGTGTTTTTCTGTTATTCTATAGGTACTTAAATGTTATCAAATTTGATTGATTTCAGGGCGATATTCACAAACTGCACTACAACTTTTTTACTTTGACACGGAGTCGAACATTCAACGTTTATTTTGTTTATTACAGCACAAATCAGAAATACTCTTATTTTACTTTACTCTCCTTTTTTAACCGACTTCGAAAAAAGGAGGAGGTTCTCAATTCGTCCGGATTTTTTTTTACTTAGTAAGGATGTTTTTCTAAAATTAAAGTAAGAGTTCTGACACGTCTGTGAAACCAAATAATCGTTGAAACTTCGACTCTACGTCAAAGTAAAGTCGTAGTGTGGTCTTTGAATCTCCCTCTGAGTAGGTATGTAGGTACATTTTTCTTATCAAAGTCTCATCAACTTTTATAAGAAGACACACTTTTATATGAACATTAAGGACTTTAAAGATTGGTTATGGACTAGGTGTATGTATCATATAGATATAAGACTAAATAAATAAAATACGCTTACACTCATAGCCCCACAGTAGGTATAAACCTGTGTCGTGGGTGCCGTTATACACATACAACTCATACACAAACACCCAGACCCGAAACAAATATCTGTAGGCCATACAAATATTTGTCCCGGTGCGGGGATCGAACCCGCGATCCTTCGAATGAAACGGTTATCTCACACCGCTAGACGAACCGGGTCGTCGACTAAATTCACAAACTACAAATTAAGATGAAAATAACCACATATAAAAAAAATTTTACCTTATCTATATATATAAAAACCAATGGTTCTTCGTTAGTCTCGCTAAAACTCGAAAACGGCTGGACCGATTTGGCTAATTTTGATTTTGAATTATTTTTGGAAGTCCAGAGAAGGTTAAAGAGGTAAGAAAATATGAAGAAATTGAAGGGAAATAGTAAAAAACTAAAAAAAAAACAATTTTATTTTCCCATAGAAATAGTCCGTATCTATCAAACCTTTGACACATTATTTAATTCTGAGGCAATACGAAGTTTGCCGGGACAGCTAGTACAATATAAATATATACGTTATTAATTTATATTAGACAAATATTAGAAATAAATATTATAATATCAGAAATTGGAATAAACAATGAGGCTTTGGTAATAATGTAACAAGAACGAAAGCTTAAGATTAATTTGTTATTTTATTTAGACATTAATTTACCTACTTATTTCTTATAATTATAGTATTTTGGTTATATGTTCGAAATTTTACTTCTTGTAGAGCACCACGGAAAATGTAGCAACAATATAAAGAAACAGGCAGATACGTCACATCTTGTAACCAGGTAATCCCATACGAAGGACAATACATGAATCACGGTTAATACAGGAGAGACGTTATATTTATAATTTAAGGCAATTAGCAACTTCAAACGCCTGGGAAATACATCGCAGATACCTATTTTAATTAGAATAGTTGTTCTAAATCTTGTACAGAATCATAAAAAATCTATTATGATGAACTTACAACATAAAAAAACAGGCTGATACGTCACACCTTGTAACCAGGTAATCCCATGCAAAGGACATATGAATCATGGTTAATACAGGAGAAACGTTATATTTATAATTTATGCTAATTAGCAACTTCAAGCGCCTAAGTTGGAAAAAATATAGTAAAGACCTGTTTTAAGATTTATTCGACTCACAGACAACTCAGACAAAACTGGATTAATAGTGAAATTTAATGAAGACTGTACAAGATTTTTACATTTAGACAAAAAGAAATTTCAAAATGTATCCCTAGCGATAACAATTACAGCTTTCTTACGAGCATGAAGGTTTTATAACGATGACGTTACATACCATGAAATCACAAATTCGGAGTAGTAGTAGCGTGAGAGGAATATCAGAATAGGAATAGGAGTTTTACTAGTGGTAGAGTTCCAGTGACGGAGCTCGCGGGCGTAGGCACCACCGCATTACCTAATAAACTTGCCGCTAAATGGTAGTGTTCAGCACTATCGTGTTCCGGTCAGGTGGTAATGTATGGCCTTGTAATTTCCGCCACAGAGGCATAATACCTTAGGCCTCAGGAGTGGTAACGCATCGGCATTTTGACCTCTGTCTTTGTGTGGGTGTCTATAGGCTGCAGTCATCACTTAACATCAATGTGAACTGCATGCTTGTTTGCCACTTCCATAACATAAAAAAAAATCAAGACTAGTAGTAAACAAATAGTTGCATTTTAAGACTGATTTATTAATTTGTCTGAATATCATTTTTACTATAAATATTAATGTATGGTAGTAGTGCTTCCGCGTTCGTGAATGTAATTAAATCTTTGCAAGCTCATGAATAATTTGTATCTGTATGATATCCTACAAACCTACTAGCTGTTCAGCGAACTTCGTATCGGCTTACCGGTATAAAATATACTTTACGATCTATCCATTCCTATCAAATATATAAACATACTAAAAAGTAATTATACAAAATTTTCGCCTTTTATGTGTATATATAGATATGTATTAGATTTAGAAGAAACTAAATAATTTTACGCAGCGACTAAACTCTTTATGAGAGGCAAAGCATAGCAGGCTGTCCAAAAATGTTTAAACAACATCGTCAAGATCATTATGTTAACTAGAGTTATAACAAAAGTCAATTTGAGTCACATTACAGTGACATGCAAGATAAACGTACCCAAATATGTGATCATCTGCACATTGTAAATGCTCGAGTAATCCGTTTTCATTTCAAATTGTTGAATGGCATCATCAATTGGACACGAAAACAGATTTCAATGCACAGTAAAAATAATCGATAAGCATTATTTAATTTTTTTTTATGTTTTAAAAGTGGCAAACAAGCATACAGTTCACATTGATTTTAAGTGATGACTGCAGCCTATAGACACCCACACAATGACCAGAGGTAAAAATGCAGATGCGTTACCACTCCTAAGGCCTAAGGTGTTATGCCTCTGTGCCGGAAATTACAGGGCCGTAAATTACCACCTGACCGGAACACGATAGTGCTGAACACTACCATTTAGCGGCAAGTATATTAGGTAATGCGGTGGTGCCTACGCCCGCGAGCTCCGTCACTGGAGCTCTACCACCAGTGAATAGCTTATATAAAATAGCTTTATTTCAATGTATGGCCCCGTAATAACTATGACAGAGATATAAACTTAGGTCTCCGGTCTCCGGGGTGGCTATGCATATGCATTTTGCCGTCTGGTTTCTATATGCTGCAGTCATCGCATCTATGTAAACAGCATTTTTTTTATGTAATGGAAGTGGCAAACAAGCATGCAGTTCACATTGATGTTAAGTGATGACTGCAGCCTTCATATCATCAAAAGGTATTCATGTGTACCTCTGTCTTTCGGATTTTATACACACTTACGTTTATTTAATACTAGCTGTGCCCGCGACTTCGTCTACGTGAGAAAAAATATGTTTGTTCAGTATCTACCCAGACGAAGTCGTGGGCGCAGCTAGTATAAAAGTAGCGTAAGTTACTCCTTATTACATCAGCTATCTGCCAGTGAAAGTCCCGTCAAAATCGGAGACACTCAAATTCTATGTATTTGTATGTAGTTATGTATGTATGTATGGTTGTATGGAGATAAAAGTAGCCTTAGTTACTCCTTATCACATCAGCTATCTGCCAGTGAAAGACCCGTCAAAGTCGGATACACTCCAATTCTACTTATTTGTATGTAGGTATGCATGTGTGTATGGATGTATGGAGATAAAAGTAGCCTAAGTTACTCCTTACCACATCAGCTCTCTGCCAGTGAAAGTCCCGTCAAAATCGGTCAAGCCGTTCCCAAGATTAGGCCCGCCAAACAGACAGACAGACAGACAAAATTGTAAAAAAAATTGTTTGGTATATGTACCGTGTATAAATACATATGCGTTTAGTAAAAAGCGGTTATTTTAATATTACAAACAGACACTCCAAATTTATTTATTTGTATGTATATAGATTTATTATGGAAGCTACAATACAACATAAGACCTAAAAATTCTATGAAAATTTTAAGCGTCTACATTATAGCGGTAACAGAAATACATAATTTGTGAAAATGTTACCTTTCTAGCTATCACTATTTATGAGATACAGCCTGGTCACAGACAGACGGACGGACGGACAGACAGACAGCGGAGGATTAGTTATCCGTAGGGTCCGTTTTTACCTATAAGGTACGAAACTCCCTAAAAGATAGAACTAAGATACAGAATAGCTTAAAAATATTCGATACGATTCTTTAAATTGACATAACTTTTTTATTTCTGAACCGATTCACATGAAACAAACTTAAGTGAAACTAAATCTTAAGTGAAACTTACCACAATATATTACTGCAAAACCGCAAATCGAATAAGCCGTTTCTGATATTAGCGTGCACAAACACACAGACAAACAGACATTTTTTCCGGGATAAAAAGTACCCAGTGTTGTGCGCCAAAGGTTAAAGTATAATCATACCAAGTTTCATTGTAATCGGACCGGTAGTTTTTATGTGATGCTTGAACAAACAGACAGACAGACAGAGAGACAGATAGACAAAAAAAATTCTTATCACATATTTGTGTTCGGTGTCGATCTAATAACATCCCCTGGTATTTATTTTTTCAATATTTTTAATGTACAGAATTTACACTTCTACAGATTTATTATAAGTATAGATTTGTGTTGAAAAAGTGACAAAAAGAACCTTGTATTTTTATTTATTAGTATCTCGTTCCTTTTCTAAATTAAGAGTAGGTAGTGCTTTTCAAAGTGCACAAATAAGAGTTTTAAAACATAGTTGGACTTTTTATTTCAAACAATTTTTTTTTTCTATAGTGAAAATAAAAAACAAGCATGTCGCTTACATCAACCTATATAGGTTATATAATACACTATAAAGAAATTTTTAGTACCTACCTACTTTTACAACTTCAATAATTTCAAAAAGAATTCGTGTGTTTACCTACTGTACAAATGATATTTTAATATCTTAGCTGCTAACTATTCATTATATCTAAATGCAGTGTAATTCTTTTCAAGACTGACCTTCTACACTTCTACAGCATAGTCAGATTGGCGTCACTTATTGTCAAGTATTATGAGTAATACAAGTTTGCGAGTAATAGTCGACCAAATGTAATACTGAGAGAGTATAACATTTGGTCGACTATTACTCGCAAACTTGTTAAGCCAACATAGGTGTGATAGTTTTCCTTTTAATTTCGTTATATGTAGCTACTATTGTCGTAACGTTTGAATTTTTAACAACAACCGTTTAGTTGGTAGAGGGGTGGACACACTTGACTCTAACGAAAATTGGCACTTTAAAGCTTTATGAGTCACGAACAGTTAACTAAATCGAAAAATGATTTGAGCATACCCGTAACATTTTTGAAAGACCTCTAATGATATCCTACACTAAATAGAAAACGAAAAATAAAAAAAATATCCCCGCGTTACACATAGGGGGGAGGGGAATATTAATATAATAATACCTAAAAATAAAATTATTTCATTTTATTTCTCATGTTTTTATTCTATCACTTTGTCGGCGTGATTAAGGTGTATACCTACTTGTGCCAAATTTCAAGTCTCTAGTATTAATAGTTCTTGTGTTAAACCACGGACAGACAGACAGACAGACATACAGACGAACATGGCGAAACTATAAGGGTTCCTTGTTTACTACGGAACCCTAATAAAGTCCGAAAATAAGAAAAAAAAACCTTTTTTATTTACCCTTCACTTATCACTTTAATGATTATTTACTTATCACCCTCCTCCTCCTTGCGTAGTTTTCCTCACTACTGAGGGTTGTGATGACGGATCACTTTTTCTTTGACGATAGTGCGCCATCAGGTACGGTTTTCGACAGTGTGTATGGCCTCGTGCCATACACACGGTAAATAAAGAAATTACAAATAAGTATTTATTATCACCTCTTAAATAATCTGAATCAAATTTGTTATTTATTTATGATTTTAAATGGTTATGGATACATCAATAATTATGCGTTTCGCATTTTCGAATAAATTACCTTTAGACTTATAGCAATTATGTTTTTTTAAATTAATTAGCATAAATGCTTTACATTTATGCTAATTAATTTTTAAATATTTATTATATTTTATAATAAAGAGAATTATAGTTACTTAAAATTATGCCAATGAAACCATTCTGCGTTTATAATACTCTGCATATCATAAAGAAATTACAAATAAGTATGCCCAAAACAATTTTATTTGCAAACGATACTTCAATAGTTCTTAAAATGAACAGACGAAATCCAGATTACGATACTGTAAATAAGATCATAGGAGAAGTACATAAATGGTTTACTGTCAATAATCTTGCACTGAATAGTAAAAAAACCAAATGTATCCGTTTTACCCTCCCTAATGTAAAAAGTAAAGAAGGAGACATTTTTATAAACAACTAGCTGTCCCGGCAAACTTCGTATTGCTTCACAAAGAAATAATGTGTCCAAGGTTTAAAATAAAATACGCTTACACATATCTAGTATCTGTATACATATCTAGTAATATTGGAAAATGTATAATAATAATAATAACCAGACCTGCATCATTTGACCATTTTAAGAGCATTGTGGGTGTTTTAATGCTAAATTATAGCGGCCCGTGCAATGTTGCATTGATGATTTGATTTTTTACACCTTGTGTCTGAAAAACCCAAATATCTTACGGAACCCTATTTTTTCCAAAATAAAATATAGCCTATGTTACCCGTGGATAACGTAGCTTTCGAAAAGTGAAAGAATTTTTAAAATCGGTCCATTAGTTATTGAGCCTATTCATTATTTGACTTTCTACTACTATAACCCTCTAGTACAATGAAATTATTTACGAACAAAGACGAAAATGTTGATGTTGGTATACAAATTCACTGGATTGAGATTTGAAGGGGAAGTACGTTGAACACAATTAATTAAAATGTTCTTACACTTGATATTAAGCAGAAATCAATAGGTACAAAATAAAAATTTATAGCATCAACAACACGTGGTAATTATGCTGTTTAAATGTAGCTTATGACATGTTTGTAGATTTACCATAGCAGCGCCATCTATTGATTACTTACTCAACCCAGTCGAAAGGTATCGACATCTGTTAGAATCATTTGGAGTTAACAGATAATTGTGACTGTCAAATAATAACAGACAAATAATTAGCAATAAATTAAAATTGCGACTATAATTTTAGATTTAAACTATCCTATCTCTCAAGTTGGATCGAACTGCACATGGTGTGCGAATTTTATTATAATCGGTTAAGTGGTTTAAGAGTCCATTGAGGACAAACATTGTGACACGAGATTTATATATATTAAGATGACAAAATTCAATTTGTTGATGACGCTACCTTCTTGGGAATAACGCTTGACCCGAAGTTACAATGGGGACCACATATTATATTAGGCAGTTAGCGAAACGTCTCAGTGCCGCAGCTTATGCTGTTCGAAAAATTAGGCAATTAACTGATATAGACACTGCAAGACTTGTTTATTTTAGCTATTTTCACAGTGTCATGTCCTATGGTATTTTATTGTGGGGTCGAGCGGCTGACATACAATCAATTTTTGTATTACAGAAGAGGGCCATTAGAGCGATGTATAACTTACGTAGTCGTGATTGTTTGAAATAACTATTTAAAGAAATAAATATAATGACAGTCCCTTGCCATTACATCTATGAAAATATACTTTTCGCGAGGAAAAATTTACATCTGTTTGATAAAATCTCCGATAGGCATAGTTATAATACGAGGAATAAGAACAAGTTGTCTCTGCCATGTTTTCGACCGACGAAAACTAATACATCTTTCCTATATGAGTTTTTTCCGGCAAGTTTTTCTCAGATCATATTGGCCTTTGGAACTTTGCCGGTGAATGACAAAGAATGACTCTTTGACTTTTCTTTTTACTCTATGTTATCAGTTTGTAAAGGGGAAATGAGATATTCTACTGATATACTTTTTACATTCGTATAGGACATTTAGTTTTATCTTAGTGATATTCTTGACTTTACATATATTTTTTATCTTGTTTGACATGTATATCAATTGTTATTCACTTTAATTTATTTTGTTTGTTTTTGACGTGTCATAAGAGGTGCCTGTCACCCTAAATGAATAAATAAGTTTCTGATTCTGATAATTCATACGAAAAAACTATATGCTAAAACTGTTATGCCATACTAGATTATGAATTAGTCAATTTATCGTAGAGCCTTAGTGCTACCACCACGTAGTCACCAAGCTAATTTATAATGTGCTATCTATTGTGAATCCTAGTGCTATCACGTAGCCACAGAGCCAATTTATCGTAGAGCCCTAGTGCTAATATGTAGCCACCGCATCAATTTGTCGTACACCCTTAGTGCTACCACGTAGCCTCCGAGCCAATTTATAGTTATAAAAAATAAATAAATAAAATACGCTTACACTCACAGCCCCACAGTAGGTATAAACCTGTGTCGTTGTTGCCGTTGTACACATACAACACATACACAAACACCCAGACCCGAAACAAATATCTGTAGGCCATACAAATATTTGTTCCAGTGCGGGGATCGAACCCGCGACCCTTCGAATCAAACGGTGGTTTCGCACCGCTGGACTAACCGGGTCGTCATCCGTCAGTTGAATCCTAGTTCTAAAACATAACCACCGAGTCAAATTATCATAGAAATCTAGTGCTACCACATAGCCACCGAACCGATTTATCATAAAGCCGTAGTACAACCACGGAGCCACAGAGACAATTTTCGTGAAGCCCTAGTGCTACCACGTACCCACCGAATCAATGTATCGTAGAGGTCTAGTGCTACCACATTACCACCGAGTCAATTTATCGTAGGACCCTAGTGCTACCACGTAGCCACCGAATCAATGTATCGTAGAGCTCTAGTGCTACCACGTTACCACCGAGTCAATTTATCGTAGGATCCTATTGCTACCACGTAGCCACCGAATCAATGTATCGTAGAGCTCTAGTGCTACCTCATTACCACTGAGTCAATTTATCGTAGGACCCTAGTGCTACCACGTAGCCACCCAATCAATTTATCGTAGAGCTCTAGTGCTACCACGTAGCCACCCAGCCATCTACGAAATTATAGTATTATTTTTAATAAAAGCAAAATAAGACAACTCGTAGTCCACCCACTCCATAGATATAAAATCGAAACAAGTCTAGGCAGAACTGTATTAAATAAGGAACTAACGCGATACGTAAACATAACCTTGATACAGTATATTATGTATTCAAGCACATTATAATACCACTGTCTGTACGTGTATTCATGAATCATTGTTATCGGAACAACTACGTCATCAAATACACGACATAGGATCACAACTACATCACAACAACAGTGTGGCTGGAATATAGGGTTGACTAGAAAACTGTTTTGTTAACATAATAAAAGAGATGTAGATATTTTTACTGTGGTAAAAGTTATCCCTACTAATGTTATAAACACGAAAGTGTGTACTTGTTTTATTTTAAAGAAAACAACTCGAAAAAAACTTGTTTTTTTTTTCACAAGCGTTAATGCGAAATAATATAAAAACAGTTGTGTACTTGTTCGCTACTATGTTCCGCTTTCACGTGAAAACGGCTCAACTAATTTCGATGAAATTTAAAACATTTGAATTCGGGATTCTAAAAAGACATAGGCTACCAAAATTATTTATTTCTTTTTGTATCAAAACTGTGGGGTAAGGAGACGAAGTCACGGGAAACAGCTTTCATCAAAATAAACTATAATAATTTGACGTCATTGTTGCTAAATAAAATTAAAAAAAAAAACATTTATTCTTGACTGTCACGAAAAGTAAATAAGTACTTATTTAGCCTATAAACACCCGTACACAAAAACCAGAGATTTTTATACAGGTTCACGCGTTGCTATTTTGTTATTTCTCACTTTTAGGTGTTAGGGCTCTAACTCACTGGGACGCCATCCGACCCCGACGTCGCTGGTTACATATCCAAGCAGCTAGTATTGAAATATATGATACCTAACTCACTTGACCACCGTGTGGCGACATCTCCCCACCATAATAACTGCTTGGATACGTAGCCGGCAACATGGGCATGGCATCCTAGTGAGTTAGGGCCCTAACTGAAAAGAGTGTTTACGATTAAAGTAGCGCCATCTATGGTGCACTAAAGATTCTATACTTGTGTATGTGCAAGTCAACAACTCTACAGTAGTTTATACTCAAACCTCAATTATTCACAGCTTCATTAGATTGCAACAGATGGCTCTACAGTCGACACTAATTTAATAACAATGCCTTTAACTCGATACAATAATATAATTTATTGTTAGTATGTTTGATATGTTTAACAGATAGTATCAAAGATCCTAATTTCGAAGACACTCAATTGAATCTGACAGATACAAAAACTTGAGCCTGCTCATTCCAATAGCTTATAAATTCAGGCTCATCGATAGACGACAGGAAAATCACATATTATGGCCCATACAGATTTATCTTTGAGGCCTTAGTTTTTTTACCTCAGTTATTTCACGGGGCGAAAATTACCATCTAACCAGAACATGATCTTATAAAGCAATGCAATAGATGTGGAGGAAAGATTTGACAAATCGGGCAAGGCTTCAGTAGCTCAATTGGAAGAGCGGCTGGACTAGATTCCCAGTAGGTCGCGAGTTCGAGCCTCGCCTGAAGTCAAATTTTTCTTTCCATTTTTCTTTAAAAATAAAACATATATTTCACAAGCATGTGTTAAATGCGAAATAATATAAAAACAATCCTTTAACCAGTTAAGAAAAAGCGAATAAAAATTCTTCTTTCATAGATAGTTAAGAAACATAATTAGGAATATGGACTAAAGGGTAGAAATACCTATTAGGTAATGCGGTAGTGCCTACAATCTCGAGCACCGTTACTGAAACTACCACCAATGAAATCCGTAATACAAACTATACTTATATCAATTCTGCATGACGTAAATTCATGGTAAAGTAGCCAATAGCTACTCTTCATACATGTAAATTCTTGACGCCCAAGTCGATATCGTCGTAAACTCAGGTTACATCATTATTACCAACTCCAAAGTATCTAAATTCAGAGCAAAAGCTACTCTGCAGTATGTAACTCATGATGAAAAGATTTATAGTAACATTAGTTACTAATGTTACTATGAATCTACAATAGATAAACTCATATTATGCTAATCAATATCAACTCTACATTGTGTATACTCACACGAGAAGTTATGAATAGTGACTCTACCAGGCAGTAACACAAATCGATATTGACTCTACAGTTGGTAAACTAACGTTATACACTAATCGATATCAACTCTAAATTATACTCAATTTTATGCAAAAATCGATACCTACGATCGGTAGAGTCTACCCTGAGTTAGCACATATTAAACCAACGGATATAATCTCTCAAGGTGTTCATGCTATAAAGAGTAGTAATTTATTCTTATAAAATAAAATAATATAAAGACTTTCATAACCCAGTAATAATATTAATGTAGGATCGAATCATGGTATATTACATATGTATGCAATAATGCGAAATCTTGTTCTCTTTCATCCCAACGTCTTATCTCAAAATCTCCAAGTCGTGATTATTTAGTTAAATATTCTTGTCGATTTGGGGAATGTATTTTGTTAAAGTCGAGAATGTTAGACAAAAACTGATGGTAGAGCTCCAGTGAAGGAGCTAGCGGGCATAGGCATCACCGCATTATCTAATATACTTGCCGCTAAATGGCAGTGTTCAGCACTATCGTGTTCCGGTCAGGTGGTAATGTACGGCTCTGTAATTTTCGGCACAGAGGCATAACACCTAATGCCTCAGGAGTGGCAGCGCATCTGCATTTTGACCTCTGGTCATTGTGTGGGTGTCTATAGGCTGCAGGCACAACTTAACAATGTGAACTGCACGCTTGTTTGCCATTTACAAAAAAAATTGAATTATGTTTTCATATATTATTATGTACATATATAACAGCTGATGTAAATATAGATGGATGCAGGTAGTTAGCATAATTACGAGCTTCGTCGTTGGTTCCTATTTCCTCATATTTTTTAGATTTACATTTACTAAATACATACATTCTACCTGCACCCACCCATTTATTGGAAATCCTTTTTAACCGAGTTCAAGAAACGAGAAGGTTCTTAATTCGGCTAATAATAGGTTGGGGAAAAAGTCTTTTCGCATTATAGTATGTATGAACTTGTAATAAAATCTCTTTGGTTGTAGTATTTGTATCAGGCTGGTTTTGGTATCATTGAAAGTTAAAATTTTAAAGAACATAATTCCAAATTCAAATTAGGCAAATGTGTGATTTTCATTTGTTTTTCGTACTGTCAAGATGAGTGAATCTAATGAAGAAATTCGATACATTTTAAAATTTTACTACAAAAAAGGTAAAAATGCAACGTAAGCTGCGAAAAAAATTTGCAATGTTTATGGACCTAGTGCAGTGTCTGTGAGAGTAGCACAAATTTGGTTTAAGCGTTTTCAATCCGGAAATTTTGATGTCAAAGATGCACCTCGCTCTGGTCGCCCTATTACGGATAAAATGAATGCCATTTTTTAAAAAGTGGAGCACGATCGACATATCAGTAGTTACGACGTAGCTGAAGAACTGAGATTGATCACAAAACAGTTTTGGCGCATTTGAAAAAAGCTGGGTACAAAAAAAAGCTCGATATTTGGGTACCTCACGAGCTCACTGAAAGAAACCTAATGAACCGTGTACTCATTTGTGATTCTTTATTACGACGTAATGAAATCGAATCATTTTTGAAGAAGCTGATAACTGGTGATGAAAAGTGGATCACGTACGACAAGAACGTGCGAAAAAGGTCGTGGTCAAAGGCCGGTCAGGCTTCACAGACTGTGGCGAAACCCGGGTAAACTCGCAATAAGGTGATGTTGTGTGTATGGTGGGATTGGAAGGGCATTATTCATTATGAGCTATTGCCACCAGGCAGGACTATCGATTTTGAATTTTACTGCGAACAATTGATGAGATTAAAGCAAGAAGTTGTGAGAAGTTGAGAGAAAGCGGCCGGAATTGATCAACAGAAGGGGTGTGGTGTTTCATCATGATAACGCTAGACCTCACACATCTTTAGCCACTCAGCAAAAATTAAGAGAGTTTGGCTGGGAGGTGTTAATGCATCCGCCGTATAGTCCTGACCTTGCACCTTCAGATTTCCACCTGTTTCGGTCTCTTCAGAATTCTTTATGCAATGTTAGGTTAGGTTAACATTACGAGAGGACTGCCAAATCCACTTGTCGCGGTATTTTGATGAGAAGTCCCAAAATATTTATAGCAATGGGATCATGTCCCTACCTACAAGATGGCAAAAGGTTATCGAACAAAATGGTACATACATACTTTAGTTAAATTTAAATAAACTATATTAAAAAATGTTTTGAATCATCTTAAAAAATGCGAAGAAACTTTTTCCCCAACCTAATATATATTTTTTATTATGTATGTACGCGATTTTCGCCGAGATTTGTTGACCGATTTACCTGATTCTGATAATGTTTGATGGGGAATAGTTTCGAATTGGTCCCATAAAAAAATTGATTCAGATAGGCCCATCAGTTTTTATTTTATGCGCATTTTTATACTTACTGTCACCTCACACTAAAGGAATAAGAATAGAAGGCGAGTTGTCATACAGTGCGTTGAATCCACTGACGTAGTCCTAATGCGCATGACAACAAGATGACAACAAGTGACAATGACACATTTACTCATCGACGACACAACACAGCTTATTTACTCCTTCGTGGATAATTTTTTTTCATTGATTTCGTATAGTCGTGTAATAATTTTGTATCGACACACCTAAACAATTTAAATAAGGTATCTAATTGTCACGAAGCTAAAAGAGTCAGATTTTACAAATTTAGCAGATGTGAACATTAATCTAATTGGCAATGCAGCAATAAACTAAAAAGTATTAAAAAAATATAACTACGTTAAGAAAAACCGACTTCAAAACTGAAAAGTAAAAAATAATAAAGATTTAATTGTAATAATATACTACCTATTATTTATATGTGCTATTTAGTAATAGGTTTGAAGTCGGTGCCAAGCCAAAATCACTAAAGTTTCAAAGCATTTCATTGTATTAAAACGTAACTTCACGCCTGTAATCCCCGAAGGTGTAGGCAGAGGTAAATGCATAAATTCAAGGATACATGCAAACAGCCACGATTCGCCGGTTACGTTTTGTTCAGTGTATTAATTTGCTCGTATTCATATTTAAGTGATTAAAATATAATTATTTGTTTAAGGCTTGGCACCGACTTCAAACCTATTAGTAAATAGCACATATAAATAATAGGTAGTATATAATTACAATTAAATCTTTATTATTTTTTACTTTTCAGTTTTGATGTCGGTTTTTCTTAACGTAGTTATATTTATGTTTGATAGCATTATCTATACATACAATACGACAGTAAAAATCGAGTGTCTGTACATTAAATATATTTCCAAAAAACTGATAGGGGGCAATTAAAGATGAGTAATAGAAACCAATAAAACAATTTTAGGAATTTTTGTCTGTCTGTCTGGCACGTTATAACTTCGAATCTACTCAACGGATTTAAACGCGGTTCACAGGTGGATTACATATAATAGCGATCGTTGTCAAATCAAAACTTTGTTTCGTCAAAATCGGTTAAGGGAAAAAGAAGTTATGGTCATTTCAAGATTAACTTCAAGCAAACTTTTAAACAGAATTGAAAGCGGTTAACATAGGCGTCAGTGCCATTTGTGGCTTTGTTGCTGGTGATGGCGGCGTTGGTGGTGGCGTTGGTGTCATTGGTGGTGGCATTGATGGCGTTTTTATAGGTAATGGAAGTGGCAAACAAGCATGCAGTTCACATTGATGTTAAGTGATGACTGCAGCCTATAGACACGCACATGAAGACCAAAGTCCAAATCCAGATGCGTTACCATTCCTGAGGCCTAAGGCCTAAGGTGGTGGTGGTTATGACAGGGCCGTTCATTACCACCTGACCGGAACACGATAGTGCTGAACACTACCATTTAGCGGCAAGTATATTAGGTAATGCGGACCACCGCACCGCACCGCACAGGCACCAGCCTACGCCCGCGAGCTCCTTCAGTGGAGCTCTACCACCAGTAAATAATTATATATATTATTATGTCAAGCCTATGCCGATAGAAGAAAGTACCTAGTCTTTTATTTATGATTTCTTATTGTTCTTGGAACCTATAGGGTCCATCTGCTGCTTCAGGGAGTTACCAAAAACAAAATTCAAATTGCTCTTTACATTGAATATAAGAACTAGACTATGACAAAACACAAAATGTCAAACGAAAAACAAACAATTACTATTGTGCTTTATTATTATCATTGACAATGCCTCAGTCATTACTGTACCAAATAGATGTCCGGTTCACCAACAAGGCAAAAGTGTAGTCCGTCTAGTATGTACTGATTTGTAACTGATGCCTAGAAGTGATTAAGATTTGCAGCATGTTTTGAAATTAATTAACTCTCGTATGTATCTTGGGTACTTTACCAACATCTAGTAACCTTTTAATGTACGAATCTTGTAACATTTTCAATGTAGGAATCTTGTTAAATTGTCTGTAACATTGGCAGAACATTGCTTTATACGGATGCTTGCAAAACAATATTTGCAAATGACGAAAAAACATAATTCCTTTAATTAATAGATCCAATTACTAGCCGCATTTTTGTAAATTGCAGTTAATCGTGTTCTTATTTAATTTACCTACGTATCTACATATAAACACGTTCTACTCGATCTACATCTTCTAAGATAGATAATAAATCCTAAATTAGTCCATTTCGGAGTAGTGTAAGACTTGATTTTTTAAATGTTAGATAAAAGGAATTTGATTTAATTGGTTATTGTATATGAGAAAATGTGTTTGTCTATCTGTCTGTTTGTGACGCTTTCACATCTAAAGGACAAAACATATTATCGGACACGTCCATCAACCGCGCCTGAAGACCATAAACGAGCCAGTAAATTTTCTCTGTGTTATTTTCTCTATTTACCCTATAGGACACAAGTCGCGGCGAGCTATCTAGTTCTATTCTATATGGATGTTTTGCGACTGTGCATACTTATCATATTTTTAGTTTTCGCAATAACACATGCGAGTTTTGTGGGCTTCGGTAGCTTAGTGGTAAAGCAGCTGTACTGGTTATCCTAAGGTCACTGATTCGATTCCAGCCCGAAGAAAAAATTTTCTTCACATTGCTTCTAAAATGTCTATATTTACTGTGCTGTGCATACTTATCAAAGTTGTCAGACATATGCTTCAGCCGCAGCTGATGGACGTGTCCCACAATATTTAGCCCTAAAGAACAGCACCAGTTTCAATGAAATCCTTGTTTGTTTGGTTTAAAAGTTTGAATGGAATAAAAATAGTTGGAGACCCAGGATCAAACATAGGCTTCCATAATATTTCAAAAGAAAAAAGACAGAACTCTTATAAAATCTCTCGTGCGTCTGCCTGTCTGTTCATCTGTCACAGTCAATTTTCTCCAATAAATACTATGCCGATTGAGCTGGAATTGCCTACACGATTAAAATGTATACTGTGCAATGTAAGGTACATAAGGAAATCCTGAAGTGTACAAAGAATCCTGTGAACGGTTTTTTTTCACATGAACCCATAAGAGGACTCAAATGGGAGTAGAGAATTTGTATGAAAAATATTTACCGCTAAATCGGTTATAACGAAAATTGGCACGCAGAGAGTCGAAAGCCCTGCATCCTGCATCGTATATTAACAATTTTTTATCAAAAATCAATCCTAGCTACAATAAGATGAAATGAAATATGGGATGGATATTTTTATATAACGAATTCCACGCGGACGAAATCGCGGCCTATAACTACCTACCTAATGAACAACAAAAACAAATTTTAGACTACTACTTCCTTCACCTATATCAATCTCCGAAAAGATAATCGCTTACTGTAGCAATTAATCCTGTAACTACAATTTTATCATGATTTTATGGATCAGATCTTCTTTTTGTTGGTTTAGTCGTAGGTATACAAAGTAGGCATCTGCCTACTAAAGACATAACATTTTTCTCGGTGACGTTATGGTGTACCTACTAACCCGAGTGAGTAATCACCTGTTGGAAAATTACCATAATACCATACTACCTGAACAGAGTCCATTGATATATTTTACGTAACAAAAGGAACTTTTATTTAGGCACTTTTATAAGCATTTTTCAAATACCATCATAGATTATTTATTCGAATAATAATATTTTTTGTAATTCCAAGTAGGTAAGTATTTCAATAACTTTCGACTTTGAACGTTTGTAGGGCAAATTATTATCTACTACCGGATCACGGGTTCATTAGAATTATAATGAGGTAGGTATACCATTTTATCTTAACCTTCAGTTAGGGTTTTATTAACGGTTAATTTATAAATAGACATATCTCCATTTACCAAATCCCTGTCAATAACCTACATGTTCAGAAAATTAAATACTAAATACCTTCTAAATTGTCTTATCTAAAATGAAAACGTGAATCACTCACCTAGTTTGTGTTTGCTGTTTTTTCCCACGCCATCGTAGTAAACAATCGAAAGTTCCTTTACGAAATGTCGGCTTTAGTAATTTCCATCGTTTTCTAGCGTCTAGTGTCTTTCCTGAGTCAAGAGAATTTCTACTGACAATGTCGGGCTCAGAAACACCCTTTTTTAGATCACCAACACTATGCGAGTATTTAGTACACTTGTTAAAATCGATCACTGACACTGTATCACTCGCAGGACACGTTTTTCTATTGGACACTGGTGTGGAAGTCACAAAATTTGATCTATGTCTCATCTCTATACCACTATCACTTGATTCCGATACATTTAACAAATCTTCACTTATGCTGGTTAGTTTGCGCCGTGCGTTTGGGACTGTCTTTGAATTCATTATGCTATTCTCTTCAAAATTCTTGCTTTTCACGCTGTGATCAAAGTCTACGAAAGCCGATAAATCTTCACAACTTTTCGCGTTATATTTGGCGAGTTTGAACCTGGGCGGCGGGGTAACAGTTATTGGATCAGGACAAACGTCCATGACTCCCACATTAACGAGATTATCTTCACTTTTCGATACTTTTAAATTCGATTGTGACTTTTTGTGTCTGGCCGGTCGCGCTGGCGGCTCTTCTGGACGCTTCTGCAATGCAAAACGTGGTTCGTTCTTCCTCTTGTTAGGTTTCGAGTACTTTGCGATAATTCTATTTATTTCTGCGCTGTTTTTGCGTCTGTTTGTGTGTCGCTTGAAGTTGAGTGGCGGCTGATAAGAGTCGGCCACGTTTACGCCCGCGACCCGAGCTGACCTCTCTCGCCATTCCGACACTTTGTCTTCAACCAGCTGCTGCAATTCGAACGCTCGTATCATCGACCCTAATTCTGGCATTGTGATGGCTCTTATCTTAGTAAATATTTGGATCGGTTCTGACGTTTTGTTTTTCAATCCTTCTCCAAATTGATAACCATGATATTCGTTGTTTATTTTTTATCGGTTAAAATGCCACGCCTGCCACTGAAAATAAACAGTATACATTTGAAATTCTAATAGATTAATGTAAACATGAAGTAACAATATTCAACCACCACGAAGGAACATTTTGTCGGTCGAGGATACACGTAATAAACGTAATTGAATTAATTAGGTAAGTTCGCTCAACTGAATTGATTAATAAGACAACGAACAGTTTTGGTTATCCTTGTATACTTGTATCCCTGAGGCGCTGCCATATTAGTTAAATAACTAAAATATCTAGCAGATTAAAAAATACCAAATTTAATTTAATACAAGTACATCCATATTTTTACACAAACCTTGATAAACAGGTAAAAGTAATCTCTAGGTAACTCTTTGCGAGCTAAAATGAATTCTCTAATGACCATTCATATCGACGCAAAAAATATAGTATTCATCCTTGGCAAACGTCGATCAATCAAAACGTCGAGCAACTTAAAATATTTTATAGACATCTCTATTTAATTGAATACCTATGTCCAACACCGATAGACTTATAACATCTGGAAGCTATTCAAGAGGACCCTCAGGAGTAACCTCAGACTAAAGGTAACGCAACAAATAAATATTTAATTTTATTTAACTATTCCTTTTGGGATTAAACCCGGACCTCATTTTAATAAAGTATTAAGTAGGTACCTACCTAATTATGTCATTCATATTCGACTTATAGAATAGGATTTCGGACAAAGACGAAACAGATTAACCTTCAAGAATGAAACCGTGGCTTAAGTGAAAAAAGAAAGTATTGAAACCTCTTATTTTAGGTATACATAGGAATGTAAAATCCTAACGGGCGAACGTGGGTGTTTATATGTAGGCTTGAACGAATGCATTTACCTACCTCTGCCCACCCTGTCGGGCATTACAGGCGTGAATTTACATTAATTACTGGTGGTAGAGCTCCAGTGACGGAGCTCGCGGGCGTAAGCACCACCACATTACCTAATATACTTGCCGCTAAATGGTAGTGTTCAGCACTATCGTGATCCGGTCAGGTGGTAATGTACGGCCCTATAATTTCCGGCACAGAGGCATAACACCGTAAGCCTCAGGAGTGGTAACGCATCTGCATTTTGACCTTGGTCTTTGTGTGGGTGTCTATAGGCTGCAGTCATCACTTAACATCAATGTGAACTGCATGCTTGTTTACCACTTCTATTACATAACATAAAATATCAAATACCTATATACGGTATAGACACCCACACAAAGACCAAGGTCAAAATGCAGATGCGTTACCACTCCTGAAGCCTAAGGTGTTATGCCTCTATGCCAGAAATTACAGGGCCGTACATTACTACCTGACCGGAACACGATAGTGCCTACGCCCGCGAGCTCCGTCACTGGAGCTCTACCGTAATAATCTACAGTAATCTACACTTAACTTAGCGACGTGGTGCGTTAATATTTGTTTAATTTATAGTTTAAACTACTCGTACTATACCCATACAATTCCACTGCGTCTGCATTCTATGCTATGGTCAAAGGATGCAGGTACTAGTGATGTAACGAATATTCGCATTCGCATTCGCATTCGCGAATATTCGCATATTTCTTGACGTTCGCATTCGCATTCGCATTCGCAAAATTAATGCGAATATTTTGCGAATATGTACACCCGGAAAAAAAACAAAGATGTCAATAACAAAAAGATAAATTAAACAAAGAAATACCAGTTTTTTATAACATTTTTACAATAACATAGTTATCTGACGTTAAATGCTATCCTCCAGGTAAAGATTTCTGAAAACTTTTTTCTATTAATTAGACTGTTTATTTGGCCATCAAACTCCCTATTATTATTTCGAGATAACAGCGGGTTTTTTTTGTTTCTGTTACTCTTCTTTAATCGCTCCCTATCAGTTTTTTGGAAAAAAAAATAATATACCTACAGACACTCGATTTTTACTGTTTTAATATATGTATTGATAAGTTTCTGATAAACTATCAGGGACTTTATCAGTAAGTAGTGAAACAGGTCCTAAGCCTTCTAATTCACATTGACTTGCAAATATAGTTATTGATTTTTATTACATTAATTGTAATCAGACTTCTCTTTAATACTTGATATTGGTTTGGTGATGTAAATAATCAACTTTGCATTAGAATTTACGAAACAAAAAATAAGTTATGTTTCATCATCATCATTCATTTCAGCCAAAAGACGTCCTCTGTTGAACAAAGGCCTCCCCCAAAGAATGCCACAACGAACGGTGATGGGCCGCCCTCATTCTCATCGCGATTGCTCGCGATGTTCACCAGGTCGTCGGTCCATCTTGTGGGAGGCCTGCCTACGCTTCGTTTTCCGGTACGCGGTCGCCAATCGAGAACTACTCTGCCCCAACGGCCGTCAGTTTTTAGAGCTATGTGCTCTGCCCACTGCCACTTGAGTCTCGCTATTCGGTGAGCTATGTCGGTAACTTTGGTTCTCATGCGGATCTCCTCATTTCTGATTCGATCTCGCAGAGAAACTCCAAGCATAGCTCTCTCCATTGCTCTCTGAGTGACCTTGAGCCTTCTTATGAGACCCGTAGTAAGCGACCACGTTTCTGTCCCATAAGTCATCACTGGCAACACACACACTGGTCAAATACCTTTTTGTTGAGACACTGCGGTAAGTCGGACAAGAAGATATAGTAGCTTCCCGAACGCTGCCCAACCGAGTTGGATTCGGCAATTGACCTTTTTCTCGAAGTTGGACCGACCTAACTGGACCGTTTGTCCCAGGTATACGAGGTCAACAACTTTGATGTAGTACCCTCGAGCATAACAGGAGTGGGTGTAACATGGACATTTGACATGATCTTCGTCTTGTCTATATTCATTTTAAGGCCCACTCGTTGGGAGGCCCTACTGAGGTCATTGAGCATTGTGCTAAGGTCGTCCTGGGTCTCAGCCATGACTACGATATCATCTGCAAACCGGAGGTAGGAGATGAACTCACCGTTAACATTGATGCCGAGTCCTTTCCAGTTCAGAAGCTTGAAGACGTCTTACAATGCAGTGGTGAACAGTTTCGGAGATATAACATCTCTCTGTCTCACACCTCGCCACCAGTTGGATAGGTTTCGAGTTCTGATCCTGAAACCGGACCGACATGGTGGCGTTTTCATACAAGTTCCTCAGCACCTCGATGTATCGGTAGTCAACTTGGCACCTATGGTGTGACTGTAGCACAGCCCAAATCTCAACCGAATCGAAGGCTTTCTCATAGTACACGAACGCTAGAGATAGATTATCCTCTTCTGATAAATAGGTTATACTCTTCTGTTTTCTGTATGACCTGCCGCAGCGTATGAATGTGGTCTATGGTGCCTTTACGGAAAAAAATTATGTTTAACAGTATCAAACAAAAACAAATTCTTCTCTTATACTTTAATCACTCTTTTCATTAATTGTCTACTATTTTGAACTTAAATTATTTTTTTCTATGTTCAACCTAGAATAATAATAAACAAAAAAGATAACCGCTATAAAACGTATTTTAAATAAAAACAAAATACACACTTGGAATAATAATTGTCAAACATATTCTTCTCCTAATGTAGTTAAAGTTCTTACAAAAATCTACTTCAATTTAAGAGAAAATTATCATCTTCTTTTATTGAAGTGAAAATATTAACATCAAACAAGATAGTATTGCACTATTCAACTTATTATACCTAGTAGATATAGCTACGTAAAATAAGTCCATAATATTTCACTAGAAACTGATTTACTCATCTTGAATCATTAAACTGAATCTAACCTCTAAAGGAGATGTTGCAAAAATGTATGGACCTCCGGCCATGTATTGTACACAATATCATTAACAGGCAAGATCAGTATAAAAACGTTTTTACTGCACATATTCACTTATTTAGCTTTGTTTGCAGTTACAAAACATTATTTGCAGTTAGAATTGCAACTCAAAACCAATATGGCGAATATGGCGGCCGATGTCATTTTGACAAATGCCACTAATAACCATATTGAAAATGATAAAATCGTTTGAATTAAATGTGGTTGTAACTCTAAAATATATTCTTGAATAAATTAATTGCATTTTTTTCGGATTCTTCTATAATTTACCCATTTTTTCAGGTACTGTACGTACCAGAGCCGAGCTCGCAACATCTCCTTTTCGTATTTCTGCTAACGATCTTTCGTAAAGTAAACACAACATTAATCGGCCTCGACAATGCTCGGAAAAAACAAATGACAATAACAAATGCGTGTGCGGGACTCGCGCGCCGAGTAAGCTGTCAAAATAAAGCCATAGACAAATGGCGCCAAATTCGAAAGTCAATATTCGCATTCGCATTCGCCAATGTCTAAAAATTGATATTCGCTACATCACTAGTAGGTACCTACCAACAAAACTACGATTTCTTTTGACAAAGGGCGCCACTAACGTCCTTCCTAAATCAATTACTTATGTACCTCTCACATCCGTCTACTACATGTACTCGTACATACGTATTACCTAACATAACCATTACATGGCAATGCTTATTACTCGTACCTTCTAAACATGACCGATGTTACATATTATTATCTGTTCTCAGACATTAACAACTGTAGGGAAAACCTACATATACAACGGTCAGTGTTGGGACGTGACGACCCCACCGCCCATTCGTGGAAGTAGTTGTGCAGACAGTTAACCGAACAATGGCGGTTAAATCATTCCAATGGAGCGGTAGTAGGAAAGTGCAATAACGCAATATGGGTAGTAGCGTCCTGCGATAAAACTACCGCCACTGCGATCCCCAATCCGCATGCCAAGCGTGGCGATTATGGCATAACCCACTCGTTGGAGTGGCTCAACATCTGTAGGTATTGTTTTATAATATTTTTTTTTTAAATATACATACAAATGCAAGTGAAATATTTTACAGAAACAATGGAAAATTAAATAAGACTTCAGATGGGATTAGAACTTAGAACCCGCGTCCACGCCGCCCACTAGGATCACCAGTCCATTCGCTCTACCAACTGAAGTCCACAAAAGTTCAAGTTAAGTCAATTCTTGTAATTTTTTAGACACTTGTATGGTAGAATAAAATAAAGACAATTAAAAAGTAAAAAAATGTACGTTTAGCATCTTGGTATGTACCTTTGGTTTTTAATGAACGACTGTAGGATTCAGCCTTAACTTTTTTATTACACAAATTTATTTTTCAAATGGATCCTTAAAACCTAGCGTTTATAATACTTCCTTTCATTCATCATTTAATTCAATCCCTTTGCAATGTCAGTACGAGTATTTTCAACTACCTAGCTTATGATTTTGTATGAAATCTCTGTTTTGTTTTTTTTTTTTAATATGTATATACCAACGTTTGACCACCAACTCACCTGATGGAAAGTGAAGATGTGGCCGAAGATAAGGCACGTTAGTCTAGAAAGTACCTATTCACTCTAGATTTGAAGATGCCCAGGTTGTAGTTTTTTGGAAACAAAGAAGCCGGCAAAGTATTCCATAACTTAGCTGTACGTATAATAAATGTAGAGCGAAAACGCTGCGTTCTAGTTTTTGGTATGTTCACTGTGTAGGGATGATATTTCGCCGTTCTCCTAGTTGTCCTATTGTAAAAAGGTGAAGAGGGAATCAGATTGTGTAGATCGTTCGCATATTCGCCGAAATGGATCCTATTGAAAATTGAGAGACACGCCACTTTACTGTTGATAATTATAATAAGTATCTACTAATATGCTACTTATAAACAAATACCTATGTAACTAGGTAAATATTTATCTAACTTACGCACCTGTTCTGTTAATGTTTCATATAATATCGATTAAACATCGATGAAACATCGTAGGTATCTGCATCTGCACACCATAATCATCGAGTAGTTAACATAACTAGAATACTTCAAACTGATGCAAACACTCAGAGTAAAAGCACTGCACAAACACGTCAATTATTCATTGTTTATAATCAAGTAGCACTCAATGAACCTCTTCGCGTATAAACTTGAGAATATTCGGTTAGAGAATATGTTTATAGATACGTAGTTTGATAAGCTGATAATAGATATCGTTCGAGAGCAGATAATATCATTCTGCATTGCGATACTGATTACTAAATGCGTGTAGTCTTCTTTTACATGATTTTGATTTCTCTTAAATATATCCGGCGAAGTATGTTCAGTTTTCAGGTGGGAGTTGCTAGTCTTTGGAAATCTTCTAATCACTAGTTTCGTAGCTTGCTCTTTTAAAGTAGGTACCAACGTAGGTACGTCGAGGCGTCTTTCTACCTGAGCCGGCTAATCGCAAATGTAGGCTTTAGGCTCCCGACTTACCGCAGTAAAATTTGTGTTTAGGCTATAAACATTTTGGAGCTACTCCTCTACAAGCCACAGCCTCTGGACCTAGATCCCCCTCCACCACCCCGTATCCCCGAAAAATGTTTGTCGTTAGAACTCGCCGCTTACTTCACTCTGCTCCGGTAAGTACCGTAATTAAGTAGGGCCCCGATATTTGTAAGTAGCGCAAATAGGTGGATACTCATATTACCCATGACTTATAGTAGGTACCGTCGACGATATCTAAATTGCGGTCTATTGTCTCATCGAGGTAATAAAATGTTCCACTAAGTTACATTAACACCTGACCGGAACACGACAACACTGAACACTACCATTTAGCAGCAAGTGGCAAATGGATAAGCTAATGCGGTGGTGCCTACACCACAAGTAATAACAGATAATATGGAATCCGAAATGTTTTTTTTGTTAACCCATTGTTTTAGAATCATGGCTGTTAATGAGTCAAGTACCGACATCTACACTAGTATTACATCATTTTCATGGTGCGGTTGGGTGAATATGTAGGTCCCAACTGTTTCGGAATTTCTATTCAAACACTAACACATCTCTTTTTGTTTTCGTAGTTGGTATTGTTACAAGTGACTATATATCTATTCTTCATTAAGAACGTCAGTGCCTATAAATCTAGAAATAACTCTTTCCGTACAGTCGGGTACATAGAGATTTCACCTCAATCAATGCGTTGCTGAGGACTAATATATAATGCAGCTGTTAAAATATATTACCTTCTAATTTTGGGGTTTGTCAATCACCACCACGGGACAGGTACCATCACTGGAATACGATAGCACTGTTGTCTCTACCTCTAGTAGAGTCTATCTGAACTGTACTCTAACTGTCGATTAGACCCTTAACTGTGTACCGAATTGAATATTATTTCACATATACTTAGATATTCGGGAATATCAGCTCACGAGAAAAATATGACAATTGATTTCATATTGCTCGTGGCCGCTATCGGCCAAATGCGGATCAATAGATATATACCTACATGAAAAATAGTTTTATTTTTTTATATTTTGTTTCATCAAACCTTGTGTAGGTAGCTTTGTTTAACTTGGTAACGTCTATTACTGGTTCAGTTGATTTAATTTATATCTACTTACTAGTAAATAAAAGCTTTAACATCATAGTAACATCTTGATTGTATCTAGTCAATTTATTTTTATTTATATTAAGTTATACTTAGTCTAACAGTGTCCAGATGGTTTTATAGTTCCAAGACTAGTTCCAAGTCCGACAAAGACGTACTTACTGTCAGTAGTTTCTTCCAGTTTATAAATGCGAAATCGCGAATGCGAGGGTAAACTGTAGGTATAACAATTGGTACTTTCAGCTGTTTTAGGGTCCGGTAGCCTACTAGGTATCTACCCTTATACCTACTTAGTTTCGCCACGTCCGTCCATCTGTCCGTAGCTAAGCTCAGAGACTTTAAGTAGGCATCTACTAGGCAGCTGTAATTTGGCACGTATATCTACATTAACAACGGTGGCTTACATTAAAAAATATTTTTAAGGATGATTTTCTCCCTACTGCCTAAACGTAAGGTGTGGAGGCAATTTTGTTTTCACGCTAACCCTATCGTGTGGGGCATCGTTGGATAGATGAAGATATTCTAATCAATCTTAAATATTCTTGGGTTTAAAAAACCTTTTTTCGATTAATCGGTTAGGATTGGTATGTGAAATATTCAGCTTTAGGTAAAGTGTTTTTTTTTTTGTTAGATGTAAGTCTCTCTCCCTCTGTCAACTCAGTGGTGATATTTGTACGTATGAAAAAATATAATGGTATATCAGGATGAATATGGGGTATTTAGGATCCCTTATTCAACTGGCCGGGCTACCGGTCCACCGGGTTATGTATGAAGTGCGAAGAGGTCATATATAGAGTCATTTTTACCTATAATATCTAAAAATAAATATACTCACACCTCAACGAAATCCCTCAATCATTATCTTTCTAAAATGAGGTATTTCGCGAAGTTTAAATCCATCACAAAAACACAACACTAAACCAAGGCGAGACCACAGCTTTCCGCAGTTTTCATAAAGCTCAACACACACTCGCGTTCAGCACTGCATATAAAGGGCAAGTTGCGAAGTGCTGGCCGCACGAGTATTACCGACACGCGCAGCTCCCACAGTGAGCAAGCCCGCGTTCCAGGCGAATGCTCCTGCACTTGACTCAGCCGCACCAGCCCATTCTTACATCCATATGACAATGGATTAAATAGAGCAATGTGGGTGCACACAGCTCCAACTAATACGACATGAAAATTGTGGCTATTATACACTATTACGTGAACTATTGACGATCCTCCACATGCCGTGAATCTCGTAAATGAAAATCACTCGTATATTAGAACAGAATTAACATAAACATCGAAAGTTAAACCGTGTCACGTTGAATTCAGAAAGTGATGTGAATATAAACAGACTTTTGTTTCCGAAATCATAAATTAAGCAATGCGTAGGCATAGAATAAACAATGCCAACAATTGATTTACCACTCAGTTGGGTAACTCAATAGTTAGGTAGGGAAGAGGTTTAGTATTATATTATATATTATTCATTTTATGTTGAAAAACCATGTGCAATGTCTGATATCCTCATCATTTGCTCGAAAAGATATACCTTACATCTACTGGTACTTACGCAAATCAATACTTATGTTGAGATAATTAAGTACCTGTGTTATATTTGTACCTATATGAGATCAAAACAACCGCACTGGGGCTTTAACTGAGATATCCCTGGTTAACGTTAACTACATGCTATTAAAAACTGTATCCAAAAGATTTTCCTATTTGAATGTGAATCGAAAAGAGGACAAAGTGAGTTGTTCTAATTTAGAATCGTAACAAAATAACTAACAGTCATTATCTATGTATGCAGTACGAGGTACGAGGGGCATTGTGCGGCGCTGCGGGCGTGACAATAGTTTCCGCCAAGTTCATTGTCGCTTGCCATACTCGTGACGCTTTCAAGTACTTACACCCCGCCCTAAAGTAACCTAATTGCACAACTGTGTAACACAAATGTACCTGTGTCTCGTTAGTTGGTCTATATTGGCAGTCGCCGACACCTACAAGTTCAAGCTATAAGCGAATTGTAATTATATTTCATGCCTGATTATAAGGATTTTTTTACACTGGTTGTAGGTTATTTATCCACCGTGCTTGTTGAAATATAGATGTGCGGGAGGATAATCGGAAATATCTTGAAATGTCAATACATTTGTTGTACCTATTTTTTATTTAGATACTCATTAAAAAATAGGAGTCCAATAACAACGAGCTTAGGATTTGGCCTTAGGAGGACAAACATAATTTTTTGTATGCAAAATATTCTAAACAGACCTTGAAACTATAATTATTGTCTAAATAAAATGATATGTAGGTAATATAAGGTTTAATAAACGCACGATTCCGATGGTGCAAGCGATAATTACAATCACTGCGCCAGTCATTGTAAGTGCCTAATTATCGCCAGTCAGTCGCAAACATAGAGGAATATAAACAATTTCACGCACACATTAAACATCTAGGCTATAGGCATAGGCCCATTTGGGCTTGTACTTTGCAGAGGGGAAAGCCTGTATATGGCTACTCCCCACCATGCCGCTGCGGCCAGTGGGTCGAGTTGCTCTATGGTCGCAAAGTAACAACCACAGCATTTTCAGCCATATCGACAGGTATTTTCATTAGCAAGCTATTTTAGATAAATTAGGTCAAGACTAAATATTCCGACAGCAACTTAGCCGGGTTATAATTATCGATCCATATTAATCATGACAAGGTTGCCAAGAACGATAATTATACAACTTTATACTGAAACAGGAAAGCGTTTCAGTTTGCAGTACTAATAAGTGAAATGAAATACGAAAACATGAATAAAGAATCTCGCAACAAAAATTCGTGTGTACGACACGAATTTTTGTTGCGAGATTCTACCAGTTTACTGCCCCCCGGAGTAGGTACTCTGAAGCTCAATTGTCTAAATTGGCTCGAATTACCTAAAGGATGAATATGAAGACATTACTGTACTCGTATGTATACGTTGTTCGAACCCATAGTGTAGTGACGCTAATTGAAATAAGGATAAAGTCATTGTTAATAACCAGTAAATGTTTTGGAAGTAATAAATGTTCTAGGAAATTAAGGAGTTGTACTATAGATGGTGAATAGTTTTTCATACTGTATTTTCAAAAAGTGTAGGTAAAATACATGGATAAATATTGGCTTTGCATCTACTCAATAACTAACAGTTTTTAAGATAATTATGACGATCCAAATCGTTGGGAGTTGTAAAACCGACTCAAAACGGCTCATTTAAATTGACTGAACATTATGACGTCACGCGTGGTAAAATCACCTGTGAATTGTATTTAGAAATCAAAATCAGCGTGTTTTTACAAAAACTAGCTGTGCCCGCAACTTTGTTTGCGTGGAATAGTGGCTATGGGACTTTGGGCAGCGCTTTTGGATATACATTTTGATTAATTTTGGATCATAAACACTTTTAAGTAGCTGCTTTGCAGTAATGCTTCTCTGTATACGATATTAGACGTATGGCCATCGGGGATAAAAGCACACAGGTTGCTAGGATTGCGAAAAATTGCCAATTATGTGTTTAAACCCGCATCCATCCTATGCTGAACCGTACTTTCGAAAAGGCCATTTTAAACTTCTATGGATAATATTTTTTTAATAGAAAATTATTATAAAGTTTTGTAAAGTTCAAATCACCATCACCACTACCACTGTCACCACTACCATCTCCACCACCGCTACCACTACAATCGCCACCAACGCCATCACTGCCACTACCAAACACCTACGCCACCAATGACACCAATACCACCAAAACTACCAACAACACCACGAACGTCACCAACGCTACCAATACCTCCATCGCCACTAAAAACCACCGCCAGCACCACCATCGCCACCAACAACACCACCAGAGTCACCAACAATACCTACGCTACCAACGACACAAACGCCACCACCACCACCATCATCATCATAATTACATCCGAAAGACGTCCATCCGTCTCCGCTGGACAAATCCTTTCCCGAAGATGCTCCTAAGTGTTGTGCTTCATAAGGAAAGAATATGCCATAATTGCCAAACACAAAAAACACGTTTATTGGATTTAATTTTGTCGTTATAGCGGTAACAAAAATATATAATTTGTGACAATTTTAGTTTTCTAGCTATCACTGTTAATGAGATACAGCTTGGTGACAGACAGACAGACAGCGGAGGATTAGTAATAGGGTCCGTTTTTACCTTTTAGATACGGAAACCTAAAAAAGATAGAAGATAGATACAGAAAAGTCTTAAAATATTCGATATGATTCTTTAAATTGTCGTAACTTTTTTATTTCTGAACCGATTGACATGAAACAAACACTATATGTTAAGTGAAACTTATCATACCAAGTTTCATCGTAATCGGACTGGTAGATTTTGTGTGATGCTTGAACA
Source organism: Macrosoma leucophasiata (assembly GCA_036365455.1). Taxonomy (NCBI): domain Eukaryota; kingdom Metazoa; phylum Arthropoda; class Insecta; order Lepidoptera; family Hedylidae; genus Macrosoma; species Macrosoma leucophasiata. The sequence continues at coordinate 10,493,904 of JAWQUS010000003.1, read as the reverse complement.
AACAGACAGACAGACAAACATTTTTCTAATCACATATTTGTGTTCGGTATCGATCTAGTAACATCCCCTGGTATTTATTTTTTTAATATTTTCAATGTACAGAATTTACACTTCTACAGATTTATTATAAGTAGGTATAGATAATTCTAATAAAAATCTATGTGTACCTACCTCTATACATTCGAGCGGGCTCGTCCATTTCACTGAAGATTCCTGAAACGCTACAACCTACGCGGCCAACCAACCAACCTAAGGGAGCTCCTCAGGACAACACCAATTTCAGGGCACGCCACAGACTATACCTACAAACTTATCAATTTATAATAACGCTACAAAAAATATTTACCAGATCTTATAAATACCCAGCCAATAGGTAACTCTACAAATCAAACATCTTCCTCAAATGTAAGGTTGATCGGTTCCCGGGACGATTGTATGACTCATCATTAATTACGCAGCTACCCACCATGACTCCATGGGAGTCTGACGTGTCTGTACTCGTATATTATGTGCAACGGGCACTTGGCTGATCCCTACTTTTAGGACAACAACCTATCGTTATGTACCCATAATTTCATTTTAATACGTTACCAGTGGCAAAGAAGCCTGCAATTCACATTAATGTAAAGTATGTAAACGAATACGGCACCTTCTAAAAACCAAAGACTTCGGTCTAGATGCGTTACCACTTCCGAAACATGTTTCGGCCTGAGATTGTTATAGCTGTACGTACTAGCTGTACGTACTACTGCGTACGAGAAATTACGGGGCCATACATTGGGGTACGATAGCACTGAGCACTACCATCTAACGGCAAGAATCTTAGATAACGGGGTAGTGCCTACGCCCCGGAACTCTACCACCAGTAAAACCTGACTATCTTACCTATTCCTAACCACCATCTAAATAAAGATACCTCCGATAAACTCCAATTAAAAATATCCGCAGCGAAACAAAAATTCAAGATGGAAAATTAATCTAAATTGTTTCCTTAACATAGGTCCTATGATTAGCATAGGTAAGAACCTAATATATTTACTATTTCATTAATCGTTTCACTAAACAGGGCCTAATGTGATGTCAAAGTATTTGTTTACATTAGTATGCAGCCGAGATCGCTAACGGGATCGTGTGTAGCATTGTTATAAGTTCGTGGCTTTGGTCTCTGAACCTAAGCTTGATAAAGGGAAAGTTGATTTCACCAAAACAGAGAAATTGACAGTGAATCAAAATAATTGTAAATGGGAAATGAAAAATGCAATTTGCACATATCATCATCATTACAGCTGAAAGACCACTGCTGGACAAAGCCTCCTCATTAGGAGGATATGCCACAATCGCGATGCTTGGCATGCGAATTAGCTCAATAGATAACTGAAAATAATTAGTGCTTCGAGATTTACCAACTATTAAAAAAGGGACAGTATCCAACAAGAAATAAGAAGAGACGAAGAGACGGAAGAGACGTCGGCTTATTTCGGGTCTGTCTGTATCTCTTTCGCACCTCACCTATTTGACGTTTGTCGACCATTTTGATCAAGTTTTGACCAATACCGGAATAAGGATGTTTACGTTGGCAGTATGCAGCAGAGATAACACTCTATCATCGACGATAGAACTAAAGTTGCGTTGTCGTCGATGCACTCTATAAAGCCGACCGAAACTAGCCGATTGTCACTTTCATAGGCTCGATGTGCACAATTTCTTGATGAGCACTTGGTGCAACCCAGGCTTAGAGTAGGCACCTTTGATCTAGGTATTTTACATAGATGGTGAGTACGTCATTACCTACCGCAATCCTGACTGCAAATAGGCACCTATATACGTTGTTCTCCCATTAGACAATGGAAGAACAACACAACAAAGGTAGGTACGTAAGTACGTACCTAATGGCAGTACCTACCTAGGTACTTCCGTAGAAATTTATTATCACTAAGCAGTATCCTGCATCGCGTTATTTTTATCTGCATAAAAAGCTCTCTTCGAAAGTCTAATTTCCTTTGTATGGCAATGTATTTTTGTACTTTATGCTAATGACAAGTAAAAAGAATTTCTTCTTTTCATTTTCATGTTATTAGTATGGTCTACTGATAATTGGTCAGGTTGTTTGTGTATGTGTTGTATCTATAAAACGATACCCACGATACAGACTTATACCACAGTCTAAAGAAAACGAACGTGCTAATTACCTACAGTCATCCAACGAACGTGTAATGTCAGAGCAATCGTGCGGGGCGTGCGACGCGAGGGACGGAGGGGGCGGTACCAAGTAGCCCATACAAAAACTGTCATCTACTTAAGGGTTGCGAGATTTAAAATTTATTTTACTATGTTTTTGGAAAGATGATATTGAAAAATTTGATGTCAACTTTACTGTTAATATTTTATTCTAATTTTAATTTATTAATAAGGTCTGTTATATTTTACACTTTATGTACTCGTAGGTACATACTTACTTCACAAAACGAAAAAATCTTTAAATAAAACTCTAAATATATTTTTTGTTTGTATGTATTTGATATTCGGATTATATTGGACGGAGTTAAAAAGGTATGGATGAATATTAGGATCGGTACATTATAATTGTTAGAATTCTGGCGTACTGATAGACCGCCCAACTGGAATACTGGTAGATGGATGGTAGACTGGTAAATTGTTGATAGGTTGAGATATTTATAGTTTGATAGATTTTTCTATTTTCTGGTGGCTTCCCAGTACCACAAAGGTTGGTAAAGTTCCCGGAGATGTCAACAGGCTCGCGATGTTTATGGACCTAGTGCAGTGTCTGTGAGAGTAGCACAAATTTGGTTTAAGCGTTTTCAATCCGGAAATTTTGATGTCAAAGATGCACCTCGCTCTGGTCGCCCTATTACGGATAAAATAAATGCAATTTTTGAAAAAGTGGAGCACGATCGACATAACATTAGTTACGACGTACTAAAATTACCTGATAGAAAACTACGTACTGTTCCATATTGAATGACATCCGCCATTCCAGTTCTACGATACGATTCATACCTACAATTCATTTGATAGCGATAATTATCCGTTCTGTTCAATGCGTTTCGTTCGATTCAGTCGTAATGACCATTTTAACTTATTAAAAAACCCAAATCAGTTGATCATGGAATCTCCAACACACACTAGTTACGTTTAATTAAACAAGTAGGCAGGGAACTAAGTATATTATGTGTATCAAAATTAAATATTTCAAAAATTAGTGTTGAAACAAAAAAGTTTTTTTTAGATATATCAATGATTGAAACTTATTTAATTTTATTTCTAATTTTTACTTAGGTACACAAAAATAGGTTGTTAAATCAAACAAAACTCATCTTTTCTTACACATTGGCCAGTTTATTACATTAAATAAGTACCTACGATAAATAAATAAATATTAAATAAATTAAATTGACTTCACTCTTCAGACTAATGATAAATGGCACTCAATTCGCCTTCTTACATTGCACCTACAAAGTGCCGGATTCAGCATTCATCCTGTAATAAAACATCGAGGATTACAAAAGGAAATAGGCAGTTACCGTATCGATTGCAAATATCAACGGAGGCACGTTTACGTAACGTGACGAATCATTAAAGATGAGTAAACAATGTAACTGCTACAATAAGAGCTTGTTTAATCTAAGTTTCTACAACACACATGGTCAAAGAAGGTAATCGTAAAAGGGACTTTATGCTCACCTTAAATAAGGCTGGAACTCGTAAAGGTCGTCAATCACCCTCCGCATTCGACACGTGATGTTGCAGCCCGTCTCCTGCCGACCGTACACCGTGATCGCGCGATCAAACAGCTGGTGGGCTGACGTCAGTTCCACCACTATAAAGTCAACAATATACACGATTTATTGAAGAACTTGTAATAGAAATATTTGAACACTTTCGACAATATGCAACTCACCACTAGCAGATCCAAACATGCGCTCGTCCTCATCGTTACTAGGACCGTGGTCGTCTTTCTTAAAACTTATCAGCTTGGGTATCACCAGCAACATACACACCACAGCGATCATGGTCACAATTTTCTTAAATATTAAGAACTTCAACATCAGCTTCGCGATCGTCAAGATATCCAATTTAAGCGAAAGTTTGTCTAAGAAACCGAAAGCTGGCGCGGTGTAGGGTACGCCGTATGAAGGTTTAGGCGGACCATATATAGGCGGAGGAAGAGGTTTCGGTGGACCGTATGACTGAGCTGGTGGGCCGTAACTCGGGGCAGGAGGGCCGTATACCGGTGCAGGTGGACCGTATGCCGGCGCAGGTGGACCGTACGAAGATGCTGGTGGTCCATAGTTAGACGACGGCGGGCCGTACGTGTTCGGAGGCGAGTTGTAAGTGATATCAGACTCAAATTTCACCGGAGGACTGTAGCTAGAAGGCGGCGAATAACTATTAGACGGCGAGGATCCAGGATAACTCGGGGAGCCTGATGAACTAAAACTGTCTCCGCTCGAATACGACGGCGGTGAATAGTCATATCCAGGAAAGCTGTCATCGCGGTTAGAAATTTTCTTTTCTCCGTCTTTCGCAGTTATAATAACCACTCCCTGCTTCGCCTTTTCAGCTTCTACTCTAGATTTGGAGTACGCGTCTAAATATGTGTCCGTTTTGGATTTTGTGCCGTTCGCCGACGGCCCGACGATCGCGGAAACACACGCGCAAAACGTTAACACGACCGCACAATATCGATGAAGAGCCATTTCGTTATCCTCGTGCTACCGTACGTAAGAAAGAAGTTGCCTCCATCGATCGCGACTGACGAATGACAAGCGACGTCGAGTCCCATTCAGTTTTCACTTTGGACTTACCGTAAAAGAACCTAAATATGATAATGGAACACAATTAAATTCTCCGAGTGACCCCGAGTGCGTTCCGCATTGCTCATGGTAAGTAGGTGCGCGCGCGTCACTTCTTGCATGCTAATGCGCCTTAGAGACCAGCACCCGCTCCGGTGGCTAACCTTCTTGGATGAGCCGCCCCATAGCATGCAGCCTATCGTCGCATATACAGACCTTTAATAGACCGCAATTTGCTCGTGAAAGTTTTACAACAGGTCGTGATACATTAACCGCACCAGAGATGAACTCCTAACTCGTTTATGGACAGCTGTGGCTATGTTTTAGGCTATCATCTCACATTATCTCAGTCATATTGCAATGGGTGAAAGTTAAATCGAAAATATCTTTACGATTATTATGTAAAAAAGTGATACCAACTTACATAAAATCTTTTGTAATATTATTATATCATTGTTTCTAACATAGGTATGTAGGTACTATAAATAACTTTAATTTCTAAAATCAATATTTTCAATTCTGAGAACGTAGTTAACTAATTATATATAAGGGAAAGTAAATCAGACAAACGCTAAAGTAAAACAGATGACTATATTCATTACACGTATTAATATAGGTATATGAAGAAATTCGTAACGGTACGAAAAAAGTTTGGAAATTTACCAAGACATCGAGTTGTCAGTATCAGAAACGACAGCGGCATAAATTGCATTTAAAGTTCTGCCGATTTCTACTGCTCAACAATGCATTTTCACTTGCAAAGGTAAGTAGCAGGAGCCACATAATGATCGACTATATCCCCATATTTTGTTTCTAATTGTGTACCTACTACTTCTGCCCTATTACTAGATACATTATTTTTCAAAAATCAAAGTAAGTAGTTTATCAGTAAGTTTTTAGGGCCTTACTTACTAGGCAAAAACTGTTGCAGTGTATGGCGCCCTAATTTCTGTACAGAGGCAAAAGATCTCAAACCACTACAGTGATAATGCACTTGTATTTAGACCTTATACTGGTGGCAGAGTTCCAGTGTAGAAGCTCGAGGGCGTAGGCACCACCGCCGACAAACGACAGTGTTCAGCACTTACAGTAAGATCCGGTTAGATCAGTGATTCCCAAAGTGGTCTATATCGACCCCTAGGGGTCTATGACAAACTGAAAGGGGTCGGCGTCAGCGAAGAAAAAATTTGGGGGTCCATGAAATTAAAATAGGGGTCCACGATAATGGATCTCAACACATACACTGATAGTACCAATTTACTTACATCATACCAGTGATTCCCAAAGTGGTCCATGGGAGACTCGATAGGGGTCTACGTAGGCGTGAATAAAAATTGGAAATATGGGAATGTGATATAAATATAGCAAGGACGGGGTCCACAGAAACCAGAAAAAATTGAAAAGGGTATGTATGTATGTATCTTCACGCCAGGTCCCTAACGGGGTAGGCAGAGAGTGTAGAGTGAAAAGGGTCGACAAGAAAAAATAGTTTGGGAACCTCTGGGTTAGATGATAATGCACGGCCAAGTTTTTTCTATCACCGAGGCTAAACATCTAAAGCCTCAAGAGTAGAAAGGGGCCATTCATAAATTACGGCACACAAAATAACGGTAGTTTTGGACCCTCCCGCCCCCTTTATCAGGCTTTTTCCCTAATTTTCTTATCTACCTCAGAGGAGGCGTGAAAACGTGTGCATATAGGCTTGCAACTTTTTTCATCGTTATATCTCGGTAACAGTGGCTTTTAGGAAAAAAATTGTTGGTGCCATTTTTATAGATAATTTTATGATCTAAAATTATATAATAATATGTATGAAATAATTTCACGGTAAACGTTTTGAAAAACTTGCGCGAAAAGCCAATTTTTTTTACCTTCAAGTTGACTTCCGACTCCAATTTTATTTATTTTCAGCTGATAGTGAATTTATGTAGCTTGACTCTCATTTTTTGGTCTAATTTGACGGGACTAACTTTGACATGAGACATAATTAAACACATCATAATAAAGATGAACAAATCTATTCAATAAAAAGAAATCACTTCACTGTTAAAAATACAAGGTTAGTCAGAAAACATCACCCATTGTCAAAAATCTTTCTTCGAAAAACTTATGCTTTTTCCGTTTAGTCTTTTCATCTTTAGGGCTTGTTGAGAAGAACGTACTAATTCGTTTCATACCCGCCGCCTTCTTCGCTGTATCCGCATCTTCGACTTCTTCGAATGTACACACAGCCGCTTTATCTTGTAGCATCAGTTCTGCCGTTGACCAACTGAATCTCACAAGTAGAGGATAGCCAAAAACATTGTCTATCTGTTCACGGATGAACTTCTTTGTCAATGGGTCTGAAAACAATGATTTAGAATATTTTATAATGACGGTTACAGAGGCCCAGGAACACCAAGGCTGACCTAGCTTGACCAAGTAGGTCGAGTACTGTCTGAGGCTGGGATCATGCCTTAGGAAGCGGCGTGTATGTATGAAAAGAATGATGAATGTAGAAAAAGCACGGGAGGTGTATCACGACCGGGATATCTGGCGCTCAACACTCTTTGCCTAGCCCGTATGGGATTTGGCACTAGAGTTGGAAGTGTGTTCTTAAGTGTGATTCCACAACTGTTATCAAGATCACTAGCGATAGTTGGATAGTGTTGGTCACTACCATTTGGCGACAGATAGATTAGGTAATGAGGTGGTGCCTACACCCTCGCCCTAATCTGAATCTAACATTCAGTGGTGAATCTAAAACATTTTCGAATTCACTTAAACATAAATACACATTTATAAAAATAATCAAAATGGATCCAGCCGATCAGGCACATAAACACGCTCTGAAGAATAAATTATATTTATATAAAGTTGAAAACTCGGGTTGGATGGGTGAGAAACAATTTTTAGATGCATTTGTTATTAAAAAAGTCTCAGATTCCAGTCCATTTGCCTGTTAAACTTTTGTTCGTGCGTTTTCTCACATAACCCTTAATTTTCTTATGTTAAAGGATAATCTTTAATATTCTCGGTCTGCCCTAAATCATCGTCGGATTATCAATAAATCTCTATGAATATTTAAATAATTCTTACTATCGATATCAGAACACCTGATCAATTAATGTCATAATTTGTGTTCGGTACCTACGCCATTATGTTGTTGTATGTGGACTGATAAAATAATAACGTAGGTACTGAAAGTATTTTTTTAAATGATATGAAAATTATTGAATGAATTGATCAAATTAAATCCGTTAAACTAGAAATCTGACTACTGCGTGCTACCAAACCAAATAATAATGATAATTTTTCTTTAGTTGATATGGAATTGTTATTGATTATTAAATAGTGTACTAACCACCAGGATAGCCACTTCCAAATTCACTATGGCTCATATTTAAGCCTTCATGAAATTTCCACACCTTAAGTGCATGGTCTCTTGTCACTTTTGCCACTATACTTGCTGCAGACACTATAGGATAAAGTGAATCAGCTTTCTTTGCAACCTTGAAAAAGAAAATAAAATCACTTGAATAAAATCATATCAAATCTATGGGTTTTAATATCATAGAACTATTGTCATTCAAGTCAATATAAAAATATTCTGGAAGTTATAAAACTAATCTAAAATCTAATACAACGTATGTACAATCTATCATAGATTGCAAAGATTATCTATGCTTTTAAAACCTAAAATATAATAAACATAGCTTCGTGCCTTTATCCTAAGAGGCCAAGACAAGTGGAGTTAAAGAGTAACTGTGTGGTACCCTAGAGAGGGCAAACGATCGAGAGGCAGACCCCAGAAAAGATGGGATGACGACATCAGGCAAGTGGCAGGTGTGACGTGGAACAGAGTAGCTCAGGATAGAGCAGAATGGAAAAGGTTGGAAGAGGCCTTTGCCGACTGGCAGACGGATCTGCAGAAAATAAAGAAAAGCGAAATATTGAATTAACAAAGATCAAAATATATATATAATACATTCTTTAAGTTTAAGATAGATTTGTTAATAGTTTTAAGTTTAGATCCGAATAAAGGGCTATATTATTATTATTATGTCTCTCGTCAGCACGGGGTCCAATTTGAACCCCGGACTTTTGTCAGGCTTGCGCGGGGACATGGGGCGTCCAACACGTAGAGGCCCTTTCGAGAATTTTGATCTACTTTGTAATGGGTTATATTCGGCGGGATCTCTCTCTGACTGCATCAATAGTTAATACAGGCACAGACAGACCCCACAGAATATAATGGGACTATTGTAATGAAAAGTGTTATTATTATGTCTCTCGTCAGCACGGGGTCCAATTTGAACCCCGGACCTTTGTCAGGCTTGCGCGGGGACATGGGGGGTCCAACACGTAGAGGCCCATTCGAGAATTTTGATCTACTTTGTAATGGGTTATATTCGGCGGGACCTCTCTCTGGCTGCATCAATAGTTAATACAGACACAGACAGACCCCGCAGAATATAATGGGACTATTGTAATGAAAATGACTTGCCAAACTTTGGGCTATGTGGGTGAACTGGGGGGACTAGATGGCTGGGCCTATGGAGTGAGATCCGGCACCTGCCTATATTCAACATCTCACATTATCGAATCCTACTTTAGGCAGGTGGTGACTCGCCTCTCCTTGGTGGGCCCCCCAAACAGCCAACCCGATGGTCGACGGGGGGCAACACTGTTGAGAGAGGCTGGGGGTGTCGAGAGGTGTGGCCCCGGTTTCACCATCACGGGCGAGTAATCTCGAGCTCGGAGCGGGCTTCCCCGCTATTATGCCTTTAGACACTTCCACCCCCGAGTGTATGGCTCTTGCAGAAATTTAGACAACAGCCTATTATCTAAATTTCTGCAAATACCATTATTATTATGTCTCTCGTCAGCACGGGGTCCAATTTGAACCCCGGACCTTTGTCAGGCTTGCGCGGGGACATGGGGGGTCCAACACGTAGAGGCCCTTTCGAGAATTTTGATCTACTTTGTAATGGGTTATATTCGGCGGGACCTCTCTCTGACTGCATCAATAGTTAATACAGACACAGACAGACCCCGCAGAATATAATGGGACTATTGTAATGAAAAGTGATTTGCCAAACTTTGGGCTATGTGGGTGAACTGGGGGGACTAGCTGGCTGGGCCTATGGAGTGAGATCCGGCACCTGCCTATATTCAACATCTCACATTATCGAATCCTACTTTAGGCAGGTGGTGACTCGCCTCTCCTTGGTGGGCCCCCCAAACAGCCAACCCGATGGTCGACAGGGGGCAACACTGTTGAGAGAGGCTGGGGGTGTCGAGAGGTGTGGCCCCGGTTTCACCATCACGAGCGAGTAATCTCGAGCTCGGAGCGGGCTTCCCCGCTATTATGCCTTTAGACACTTCCACCCCCGAGTGTATGGCTCTTTCAGAAATTTAGACAACAGCCTATTATCTAAATTTCTGCAAATGCCATACCTCTAGCGCCCCACTCTGACCGGCCAATGAAGGCAAGCCAGAGGTGAGAGACCTGATGCTCTGTCCGGCCGTACCTCTGTGTGGCGGACGAGGCGGAGCCCAGTTCTCTCGGAGGAACTCGAGATGATGGTAGGGGGTGGTGTCGCTACTCACCAACAGCTCGCCACAAGCTGCTCTGCCCCCTCCATTATTATTATTATTATCGTGCCTTTATCGCATCGACAAAAATAGGGAGAGGTACAGTCATGCAACTCATCCAAAATTAATTGAATATAGGTTTTATTACCTCCACCTCATGTGAGCCAAGTGAAGTGGCCAGTTCCCTTTACTATATATGATAAATGATTTTTGCGCACGATGTTACATAGAGTAGTATTGGCGACTATTGTGTAATAGCAACCGAAATGAAATAGGTACCATAAATGTGAATAATAACTGTTTGTTTTTCTAATTATTCGTTTTTATGTTTTTTTTTTTCAAAATTATAAATCAGAAATTGAAATAGATCCCGTCACATTGCTGCAATTCAATGCTAGATGGCGCTGCAGCACATCTATCAGTATTATAATATTACAGTAATTATTATATTATTGTGTTGATATACTTCTAAGTACTAACTACTTACTTTAAATAATTGAACAAACTTACAGTTATTTTAAAACTGGGAAATATTTCACTCAGTTTTGCTTGATACTTTTCTGGAGGTCCAACTGTATCCACATATACCTCTGTTATATTTGCACCCATTTCCACAGCCTTTTTAATTAAACTAATAGCAGAATCCATTGACACCTGTAAAGATATGTCCAAGAAGGATTTTTTATGGCAATGTAACCACCACCTTCATAATTCCTCCATAACCTCACGCCTGTTAAATGCATGCATTCAAGCATCCATGCAAACACCCATGATTTGCTGCCTACGTTTTGGCCATGTAACAATTGCCGAGCCTGTTGACTTTTCCAGGCATATTACCAAACTCTGAGGTACTGGAAAACTTCCAGAAAATGGAAAAATCGCAATAGAACCAGAGATAAACGATTTTACACCTTTATCTCTGGTAGCCACTGACCCGGGATTCGATCCAGCATACCAAAAGTGGCCTGCTACCGCTGGATTACTGAGGTAGAGAGCGCAAAGCCGCGTTGAAACTACCACCAAACTAACAATCTTTTTATAACAAGAAATTTAGCACCGGAACGCACTAGCGGCTAGCCGCGTGCACGGGTAGCCTCACAACTAGCCGCTTTTACATTTTAATATGCAACCGCCTGTGATTGAAAGCACTTAACCGCCATACAATCACAGGCGGTTGCACATCAAACTGTAACCGCGTGACTACTTGCTCCCGCGGCTAACCGCTAGTGCGTTCGGGTGCTTACATAGAGCAACACGGACCACCGGCCGCGGCGGACCACCAAACATACTGGTTGCACAAATCTAAAATGCATTGATGAATTTAGCTACAAGTTACGGCCAAGAAGGCGATTTTAAAGTATGGGACACACAAGGGGGCAAATGTGGCTAGCAAGTAGTTCTCTTTCATCTAGCCAACATTGTAACTCACTCTCTGTCTTCACCTATCATACTATGACTAGAAAAGTATATGCTATTAAACTATTAATTAACATCTCTCATGGCCGGTTTCTGAGGTACCTTTATCGTAAGATAATAAGTGCTATTAAGTTTTGCATACACTGTACATTATGTCCAGTGGGATGAAAATATAACTTTTTATCATGTTTACCTCATTCAAGGAATGTTTTGCCCTTTTGTACATAGAGTTAGATATGTAATTGGGTGATATAATTTCAGAAGTCCATCCCACATTTTGAACTGCATCTTTTTCTGTCAACATTTTCAACAGTATTGAATCTCTCTGTTCTTCAGATAACGCCTTTGAATCATCGCAGCCAAGAGATTTTAAAATACTGGTTTGATTTATTGGACAATAAGCAACGCCATATACCATTGGGCCTGAAAAACAAGAAATACATATTTTGTATACAAAATTAGTGAATTACAACATGGTTACTTATTAATGTTTCCAATTTTTTTGATTATATTTATAAGTACACAATTGTAATGATATTTGAGATTTTTTAGGTATTTATTTACACAACAGTATTATTATTACATAAACATTAAGTCACGATTCTTTATTGATTGTTGGGTCCATCACTTTTAGGTTTTAATATATATGGTATCATTATTTTACGAAGTGACAGTAGCTAATATCAAATGTGGAATCGAATTAGAATTCTGAGTATAGATGCCTCCCGTCCTTAAATAGGATAATATGTTGATATAGAGATAATACTTATTCTACATGAACCTAATGTAAAATAATATACATACTTATTAATAAGAGCAGCATTCCCAAACAATTATTGAGTTTTTACCATTTAACCTACTTTTTTTAAGCATCATGAAAAATATAACTGTTTCTTTGTTGTTTGGTTGAAAATTAAGATATACATTTTTCTTATGATCAAGATAATGTATTACATACTCAGATCATACAAGTATCTAAATGGATTAACTTACATCATACTGATTTAAATTATTTTGATGGTAATATTATGTACAAATTCATCAATAATATGAACAAATTGTCTTACCTAAGACAGGACCGCGTCCAGCTTCATCTACGCCTAACATGCATGGTTCTGTCTTGCAGATCGAAGGAACGTCTGAAGAATTTGTATAGTTCACAAAATTATCTTTGGTCTTAATAAAATCCAGCAAATCTTGCAATGAATCCATTGCACCGAGAGTAACCCTTAAAACAGATAATGGCAGAGTATTTTTACTAATAAAATTAATGAATTCGGCGATATATAAAAGGTGAAATTTAAAGTTTAATGAAAACCTAGAAAATAGAAAAAATGGTAAAGAAAGTGTAAAATAATAACTAAATTGTGAGGAAAGTGAGTGAACACGTGAGGAAACGGTTTGGAGTATTTGGAGGGTTTATGTTTTATAATTGAATTATTTTTAAGCCTACCACAACTTGCCGCTGATCGTTCACAGACACTGACTTTGACAATGACACTGACAACTGAACTGAACTGACACCTGACACAATTCATCACATTTGACACATGACATAGGACGCGTGCCACCAAACGACCACAACGGATGTATGTTGTCGCCTTTTTCATTGTCTATGGCCCGTGGTCGTCGCGAGCGATCGTTCGACGTCATAGATGACGTCACTGTTCGTGGCATTGCACACACTTCTAGCCACAAAATATTAATGGTTCGGAGTGAGCTTTCATCAAAATTCGAAAAAAAGAACGATTTCACAATGCTGCCATATTGCGAGCACACAGCATTCAGATGTGCGTTCCATTTACAAGGTTCGCCAACAACGCCCGCAGCCTTTCTACACGACTACACGACACGGTATTTAGGGTCCAGCAGAAAGGGTGGGCGTGGCCTCGCGCCTGTTTGCTGCTTATGACACTACCCGGTCGACAGGGCCCTAAATCAGTCACAGTACAAATATGAACAGTATGGAAACTACGTACAAAACGTTGAAACGGCGCAATCACATAAACATGCGTATCCACGAGGCCCCTAAGCTGTTCTCGCGGTGCACGGTGCAACTCCGAACCACTCGCTACTCGAGCGTCGATGCGCATGTTTATGTGAGTGTGCCGTTTTGAACGTTTTGTACGTAGTTTCCATACTGTTCATATTTGTAGTGCGTGTAGTTAGGGCGTGAGGCTGACCGGGCCGCTCCGGTCGTCCTAATTAGAGCCCTAACTCCCTAATAAACGCCGATAACGGACCACATCATCATCTCCGCGGATTCGCCCCCCGCACGCATGACTACCGGAGGGCTTCGCCCTTCCACGCGAACTACTTCCCAGCGCCTGGCAGAGAGTGCCACCAGTTAGTAAGCTCAGGTAACTACGCCACCACTGGTGATCGGGTTTAATCCTCGACCCAGGGTAGCACTTCTCTCTGGGGTAGCGATCGTAATGCCTGGCTAAGGCTAATGAGACGTTGCGTCGCTGCAGCCTTGTGTCGGCACTCTACAGCCGGCGTCAAAACGAAATGTGGAACACGCCCCCGTCGTAACTACTCTGCAAAGTCATGAAGCGTGTGATCAATACACAATTGCTGCAGTATCTAGAGGATCATCAGCTGATCAGTGACCGCCAATATAGCTTTCGTCATGGCAGATCTGCTGGTGATCTTCTAGTATATCTCACGCACCATTGGTCTCACAATTTGGACAAGAGTGGGGCGGCAGTGGCTGTAAGTCTGTACCCGGTACCCTGTACCGGGTCTGGTACAGGGTACTTTTTGCCGAAACTTCCATCCTACGCTCTTCCCAAGAGGCTATGCAACTGGATAGCCAGCTTTCTGTCTGAGCGTTTTATACAAGTCTTAGTTGACGGACAGCGCTCTTACAGTTTGCCTATCAACGCTGGTGTGCCACAAGGCCTTGTGCCATATCCCACGCTTTTTCTTCTGCGTTTTCTTTTTCTATCTTCAACAAAGCGCGGCAGGTATTTTATGGCCTTTTATGGCCCAAGTGCGGCCCCATTTGGAATACTGCTCTCATTTGTGGGGGGAGCCCCCAAATACCAGCTTGGTCCCTACAAAAACGCGCTGTTCATGTTGTTAACGATCCAGGACTTATTGACAGGCTCAAACATCTGAGCCTGCGCAGACACATTGGGAGTGTGTGTGTTGTACCGTCTCTACAATGGTGAGTGCTCTACTGAACTGTTCAACATGGTGCCACCGTCTCTTTTCCTACACTGTACTACCCGCCGAAAAGAGAAGTTCCACCCTCACCGACTGTACTCAACGGTGCAGTTTTCACGTTCGTTCCTGCCCAGAACGTGTAAATTGTGAAACGAACTTCCCTCTGAAGTGTTCCCTAGGTGCTACAATGTGGAGTTCTTCAAAAATGGCGTCAAAAGAGTCCTCTAGGGCTGGCTGTTGTCAACTCCGGCAGGCAACAGTCTTGTAAATGTTCATAGGCGACGGTGACGATGACCACATTGATCTGTGGTGACCACTTTCCATCAGGTGGCCCGTTTGCTTATTTATCTGTCAACCTTCAGACAAAAAAATCTTGACTTTGTTCCGAAATATCACAGACCAATCAGCCTTCCTATAGACGATGCGAAATATGCTGCGGACACTGAAATATGTGACGTCAGTCCAGTGTAATGCGAAGCAGTTCCTTATTATTTGACACTACTGTTCACTGTTTAAAATGGAACGCTGTCCAATATGCTGTATGGTCTATGGCACGATTACAAATTTCTTAAGTTAGGTACTTTCTTTTTGATTAAAATATTGATTTCACACAGCAATAAACACTATTTCTTCGAATTTCCTGTTTTATAAGTCGATGAAATCTGTAATGACAAATGGAAATAAATAAATAAAATAATAGTGACCAAACCACCGAGAGCATCTTAATATGTAGTCATACACCACCATATGACACCTGCCACTGTATACATGTATGTATAAGTCTCAGTCCATAATAAATAATAATATTGGCAACCCATTATACGTCCCACTGCTGGGCACGAGTCTCTCCTCTTTTTGGGGGGAGGCCTGGAGCTTACTCCACCACACTGCTCCAATGCCGATTGGTGGAGACTCACTCAGTCTATATCGGAACGAAATTATCCCTACATTAAAGAACTGTCGCAGTGGTCTCGGTCTAAATCGGATCAGCCACTATAGGATCTTTTGACACTAAAGAAGACTGAAGAGGTTCTTTAGCTCCTTTTTGGTATTGTTAAAGGTAGTTTAAATTTCTTAGACTAAGTACCTTAATCTAAGATAAATTTATATAAGACATTTTAGAAAACACCACATAGATATTAATAATTGTAAAATCGGCTCGACCTACAAACCTTAATATTTAAAATCTGAAACATTTAGATTCCGCAACAAGTAAACTACTTACACATAGGCACACCGCGGACACT
The DNA here is from genome assembly GCA_036365455.1 of Macrosoma leucophasiata. Classification (NCBI taxonomy): domain Eukaryota; kingdom Metazoa; phylum Arthropoda; class Insecta; order Lepidoptera; family Hedylidae; genus Macrosoma; species Macrosoma leucophasiata. Next base: position 10,477,679 of record JAWQUS010000003.1, on the reverse strand, counting down.
CCGCCAAAATTCCATACAAACGCTTAATTTGGTCTCTATTACACAGTCATCAATCAGTGACGTGTATTTACACGTGCATCTGTGTGCGTAGAGAATACCAAACGTCGCCCATAAGAGGGGAGGTGGTTGGGTGAGGCGGAGAAATTGGGCGGGGCGTCGACAAGTTCATTCTATACGTAGTATGTATGTATGTATCTTCACGCCAGGTCCCTAACGGGGTAGGCAGAGAGTATACGTAGTATTATTACACAGACCAATCAGCCTCGAATAGTCGATGTATTATTACATATTCTCTGACGTAGGTACCTGTTATACAGAAGACTTATGCATGGTAGACATAACCATATTAGGTAATAGCTTAAATTTTTAAAGAAAATATTATGTAAAAGTTATTGAAAGAACAATACAAATAAAACGTTTAACGATCAACGATCCTGATAATTTTATCGAAGGCAACCGAAAATATATTTGAATAGGTTCATCTTTATTTATCTATTCCATGAGGTTAATTATTATTATAGTCATTAAATTAAACTAATATTCTGAAGTATATACATACCTACCTTATTATTTTAATGATATTGAAAGTCTTAATTAATAAGTAAGAAAAACACACAGAGCATTGAAATTGAAACCCGACTGTAAGTTATTTTTGGAAACCTTTTTATATAATCATTAGCTTTTTCCCGCAGCTTCGCTCGCCTGGAGTTTGGTCTACCACATGAAGTTTTGTGACATAGTTTTGGCGCCCACGTCCACGCCCTATGCCCAGCCCCGCGCTTAGGCCCACGCCCCAGATTACACCCACGCCTATGCCCACGACCATGCCCACGTCCAAGCCAACGCCTACGCCGAAGTACAGACCCAGACCCACGGCCACGCCCAAGCGCACTCACGTTTGTTAGGTTCAAAGAGTTCCAATACCAAATTTTAACTTTCTACATTGAAAATTGTGGAATGCTCCCTACAAATATCAATCCCTCCTTTTATTAGGGGGGGGGGGGGAAGATTACCAAAACCATAAATTTAATATTAAGTAAACGTTGTTTTTTTTTGTAACAAATAATTCGCACACCAATTTTGGTCTTTCCACCTTGAACACTACGAAAAGCCCGATACCTACAAATTTCACCCCCTTTTTTAACGGGATGGAGGCAGACTTCTAAAAAATAATGATGTACATATTATTTGTTACGCTCAAAGAGTTCACGTACCGAGATTTATCTTTCTACCTCGAAAATTTTAGGGGGCTGGGGAAATATAAGCAGACAAAGGTTGCCTATGTCGCTCTTCACCTCTTCAAGTATCTCTACATAAAAAATCACACCAATCTGTTTTGACGTGAAAGGCGGACAAAAAAAACACACAAACATACTTTCACATTTATTATATTAGTATGTATTTTTCATCTATGCTCCTCCTTGATAATCTTGTTGTGTTTCTTATTTGATTTCGATATTTTCGATTTTCGATCATAGAGTAGAGCACGAGTAGAGCAATACAGAAACCGCTTGAGAGTGCTGAAACTGCTTCAAGCCCATAGCTTCAAGCTCTATATCTTTTCAATTCAATTTCAAATCAAATTCAATGACAAAGACGCATCCATAAACAGCAGTGCAGTGCAGTGTATAGCATAATATTTTTAGATGTAGAAAATAGGTGTCATCTGCATATTTTAATTAGAAAAACTTGTGTATATCGTGGATTCCAAAGGTAATTATGCTGTTTCTTCTTTTTGACTGCAGTAGAGCCTATTTTTTTCCTTTAGTAATCATTGTATACTCGTTTGTAGGTTAGAATAGTGCGATATAATATGCAGAACAACCCCCAGGAGCTTTCATGGCAGGCGATCCAGGCTATCGTGGGGGTTAAATTACCACCGAATGTTTTAAGATTTGATGACATCGGCTTCCATTTAGTCAATAATTCGGTCTCTAGTGCCGAAGACTCCGATTCGGATGTGGAAATTGTCGAAAATGACTGGGAATCTGACAATAACGTTTCGTCTAAGCCTGAACACTCTGACAATGAAAAGACTTCGCCGAACAGAGAGCAAAGCGAATCGCCAGTCCTTCGCCTCGTCGAACCCGACAATAACAACTCTGGAAAAGACCTAGATTATAGAGAATACTTAGAAGAAATGGATACGAAAGATGACACCGACAGAGATAATATGCCTCAAATAAGTAACGACGATGCTGATAGTTCAATAGGAAATGTTATGTCCATTGAAAACTATTTAGAGGTCACACTCTCAACCGACTCGGAGGCTAGTCATATTTGTAGCCAATGTAACCAAATGTTTCCCAGTGACCAGTTACTATCCTCACACCATTGTAGTGCCAAACCCACAGAAGAGAAGAAGTATCCATGTCATGTTTGCTCAGAGAAATTCCCAAGCTACTGGGAACTTCGGAAACACATTAATAATCATTTCCCGGGCATGTTGGATTCCAAATCCAGCTTCTGTCATTTGTGTCAGAAGGATTATACCAAAACAGGCTTCATGAATCATCTGCGCAAACACACTGGCGAGAGACCGTTTGTGTGTGAGCTGTGCCATAAGGCATTCTCACAGTCTAGTTCACTCTCAATACATATGAAATTCCACCTTAATGTTCGCAAGCACGCCTGCACTGTGTGTGAGAAAAAGTTTGTGACCAAGAGTGAATTGTCTCGTCACATGACGGTGCATACTAAACAGAAGTCTTATTATTGTGGTGTTTGTGACAAAGCCTTTACAAGGTCTGACAATATGAAAAAACATGAAAAAACCCATGGTTGATCAAATTTGTAAAATTATGTGAATAGCATCATTCACCAATATACTCCAGATTTAGAGTGTTACATTTAAGTAACATTTAAAATAAAACTATTAATTATCATTGCAAATGATATAAATATTTTACACTGCAAACAATTTATTTACTTACAGTGTATGATGCTTTTCACAGAAAATTATTATTTCCGATTCTCTAATTGCCAAATATTTTAGTCATATAATTGTTTATTAAAATTATGCCTTGTTTTATACCAAATTGAAAATTTCTTTGTCTAGTTCATAATTTAGTCATTATGGTGTGTCAATGAGAGTGTGTCCGCACTCATGTGTGCTGCTGTAGTTGCTTTGAGTTTAGGTTTTATTTATGCGATTAATTAAAATGCATGTTTGGGATATATTTAGTATATTAGGTAAATGCCTTTACAGGTGCTCTACTATAGAATCACATATCTCAGTCCAAAGTTGCCTTTTTAGAAGATAAAAATTATAAAATGTAAACTTGTGTATATCAAATCTCCAAAGATTCCGATAGCTGTAATGTAATGTTTGCACTAGATAGTGAATTACAAAATTGAGGCCTTTAATATTCGTCACAAAGCTTATAAAATTGTTCCTGCTTTACTCTAAAGCTTTAAAGAGCATATATTTTTGTATGCCTTTACTACAAGGTGTTGTTATACCAGTTGTAAAGTATACCTCTGCCAAATTTTTTAGATAAGTATTTATAGTGATTCTTATTATACTGTGTTGTAACCAAAGCAATAATATTGTCTAATGTGCCTATTCTATATGTATAATATAACTAAATGAATACCAAATATTTTCTTAGAGTTAGAAACTTCATAGAAATAATACTAGAATTATTCAGAATCACAGATAGGTGGTCTGTGTTAATAATATTATATATTAGGTCATGCCAAATTGTATTTATAGTCAAAACATTTGTCTGTTTAATGATTTGATTTTGAGGCACTAAGAAAATCCTGCTGTATTGGTCTCAGAAACATGCTTAGTTTAGCCATTTCGAACAATTAGGAGGTAATAAGTTACATAGTCTAGCTAAGTAATATACATAGTAAATTAAATGAACATATTATTTAAAATGAAGCATCACAATAAGTTAGCAATAACAAGTAATAGGGTTTGATATAATGACCAAGTCTATGATTATCACATTGTTTTAAAGTGTTCTATACAAACACCAAAAAAATAGGAGTCAATTAAGTATATTTTTCGTATTATCCCAAAGATAAGTAATTGGCTAATAAACCAAAGCTATTTTATTTTCAAATGTGCCACTTATCGATTTCACGAACTGGTTGTCAATACCATAGTATATTATTATTGACAAGTTTTATAAATTTAGGAATAGGCAATAATTACATTTTAATATATTTATTGTATTTAATTATTATAGATGTTTAGCTGCATGAATTGTTTATAGTATTAAGAATTTTAATTGAGCCAAATAAAAATACACAAAAATCTACAAGACTGACAATAATATTCAGAGTAGATATTAACTTGTGCACAAATGAAACATGTTTATTTATTGATGCCTTTATTAAACTACAATTTAACTATTTATCTAAAATGCACATTGTTATAAACTCATCATGACAATTAGTTTAAGATCCGTTTAATATGAACTGTTTTATGAAAAATATGTAATAATTGTCGATTTTATTAAAGAGTTGTTTGTTGCAAATCATCTTTTATTTAACTTCTTTATTAAAATAGGTCGTTTTCCCTTTGTTCTAGGTTGCGATAGCGATGTCTGCAAGGTTACGTAATCTTAATCCATATGAATTGCATAAATACCTAGTTAACGTGTACTGTTTAAATACAAAGGGATCTACTGGCGTTTTGAAACGGGATTCGTCTAAAGATCGCACAGACCTTGACATAATAAGGGAAAACCACAAATTCCTCTGGGAGGACGATGATGTTGCCGACACGTGGGAAAAGCAATTGGCGAAAAAATATTACGATAAACTTTTCAAAGAATATTGTATTTGTGACCTGAGCAGGTATAAAGAGAACAAAGTAAGTTGGATGTTACAGTACCTACTTATAGATTTTTCATGTGTAGTATGTATACCTATGTAATAGATTAATGTACCTACATAAATGTGCCAACGGTTACTAACGGTTAAATTGATAGTGTCGAGCGCTTCGTAAAGCTAACTTTGAGATAATTCATAAGCTTAATACTCCCCTAAGCTTTATGGATGGGGACCGTTCCCCTGTGAAACTAATTACTTTTTTGCCCCAAAGACCTTCTTTTGTGTGATATACCAGGGAGCGCAACGCAACAATAGCCGTAGTGCCTTTTTGTAGGCTAAATATAGCATTGTACGGTATTCACCCGCACAGTTAGGTAGTTAGTAGAGTAGCGCACATCTGCCTGCCGCTGTATAGATCGACTGTTAGCTGGGGTCGGTTATAGTAATAGATAGAATAGCTTTTGATGAAATCGTTAAATGCAATGTGCAACCTTTCTATATTCCTTCCCTGTTATTGTCTATATTATTATTAATGTAGATACCTATATAAGAATACTATAGCTATGATAGATATTATTTTAGTTAAAAACACTACCATAATAATTATAAAAATAGAGAAGAAACATTTCTATGAATTAAGGTCTCTTGGAGGTTTATTATCGTGGAAGTAAATTACTCAAGTACATTTTCTCGTTAAATGCGGATGTTGTGAGACACATTTATCAACATGGCATTGCTATAGTTTATCGTGTGTACCTATTTACTACGCAGTAGGTAGATATTGTATTCCTAACTTGGACTTTGGGACTCTAGTGAATTATGTATGTAGGGCATCAGTAATTTATTTAGAGGCACACTTACTACCTTTATTTATTATAATAACATATACCTACCTAGTTTATACTTAAAGAGTGTTTCTATCAAACTAGCAAACGTCGGTGGTTTAGTGGTAGCGGGTCGCTAATACTAGGACCTTCGATGTTCCATGCTCGGTCGGGAAAAAAATAAGTACCCTGGGTAGAAGTGATCCAAAAAATTATACTGAGCCGACAGGGCCCGGGTGGATCAGTGGCTCCTCACACGCCCGGCGCTTAAGGCAGATTTTGGCGGCTTGACCCGTAAGCCAGACCCGTGGTGGGCCCGAGTAGGCTGGGGTCCGATTGACAATTCTGGAAAACGCCACCTACTTAAGTTGCTAATAGAATTCTTCCAATGGAAAAGATGCCGCGTTGAACACCTGTAGCCGTATACCCTAACTCACTGAATTAGGCTATACGGCTACTACTCTATTGGTGTTAACTGACACCAATAGAGTAGGTATTATACAGTACGTGACATGATGATTGCCATAATTTTAGAAAAAAAAATCCAAGTTCTTACTTAAGGTAGGTACAGTGCCCTCAAATTGATGTCAACTGAGTTGAACGGTAGAGTAAGGTGCCGGCTGATCATCAATTTGTCCGTTGTTGCAAGTTAAGAAACAACTGGCCTATCCTCGATTGGTTGGTACCTATCTATTAAGTAATCGTTAAGTGTGCACATACGATTATTCCGTAACTAGGTAGGTAATAATAGGTATTACAGGTACCTATTACAGATATAAAAAAACTTTAAAGTGATTCAATATGGAAAGTAGGTACCGTTACCTACCTAATGAGTAAAATGACAATATGTATTAACTTTTTAAAAACTAGCTATTTAATAAATAAAATTTAAACTTTCCTACTTAGTAGATTTTAATGTATTTTTTTTTATATTTCTCGATTTATTTTTAAAAAGTTATTATTTTCATTTTACTCATTAGGTACTTTCAATATCAATTTAAAGTTTTTTGATATCTGTAATAGTTACGCAATAATACCTACGTACCTATACACTTAACGATTACACCTAGTATAGCTACACCACAGTATAGCTAGGTACGAGTATGTATTATAATGTTATACCTACCTACCTTCCTGTAGCTCTCTGTCTACATCTTTGAATACTTGGGAGACATGATGTATTAACTTGACTAGCAAACCTACTGGCCAAAGATTCTTGCATCTGTGCTACAGTTACTAGGCTCTACCTACCTAACTACTCCATGATGATGGTATGATGGTATAGTCTGAGAACTCACCACTTATCCAAAATCAAATAAATATAGCTTTTGTTGTGTGTGTATCTTCACGCCAGGTCCCTAACGGGGTAGGCAGAGAGTGTAGTGTGTAGCTTGTTACGACCGCATAATGTGCTTATGTGATTAAGCGGCCAGTTCCCTGATATTTACCCCAGTAATCAAACCAGATGCATTATATGCACTCTACTTTTGAAGTTAGTATTGCACTAACATCAAATTAGCATTAAGAATCATTAGAAGTAGCATATCTATGTTCTCAAGCTCTATCACAGAGCTTATACCATCCAACTGAAAGTCGATTTCTGGCGGAAGTCAAAGCCGTCCGAATGGTCCGTTCACACAAACCGGCTCGGAGAGGAGAGCAGATTTTTATCACGTTGGAAACAGAGTTTTGAAAAATTGTATTATGATTTATTTTTGCATGTGCGTTATGCGCGCCGCACCGACTGCCATTCAGATTAGAACATTTCTAGCCGGTAGAGGTATATATGTGAAATAGATGGCGGCTTCGCTCCGGCCAATTCTAAGGTTACGGTCCGGTCTGTGTGAAAAGAAAAATGGCGAACCGATGCTCTCCAAGCCGGTCTATGTGAACGGACCTCTAATCTGCTATAACCGCAACCTTCAGCCGAAACCGAGTTGTCTATAAATACTTTTGTTGCATTGCACTAAAAATGCTGAATGCTAGATGGAGAAATCTATTTATTTCTATCATATCTGATGCTCAGAATACCAAATGTCGTCATACATAAGGTGAGACCACATACCTACTGGTAGAGCCGCCAGTACATGCGGTATGCATGTTGTTAGGTAAATATTCAGCGCTATCGTGTTGTTTTGATGGTACCTACCATTTAGGGACCTAATATACTCGTAAGGTCGCAATTTCTGACGCTGGCAAATGATTGTAAACACGCATCAACATTCAGATCTCTCGTTTTTATTTAGCAAGATGGCAGATGATAGTCTGTAATTCTGGTACTAAGGCATAGGCTGCATTGCATAAAACAATGTTCTGATAATTACTAGAAGAACATAAAATATGTCGGCCAAAAACTGCTGATCTCAAGATCTTTAAAGGTTGGTAATGTACCTAACCTACATTTATCGTCATTTATCTTTGGTGTTTGTATATGAGATGAGATCACGTAGGTAAGCTACTAACCACCCAAAAATTTTTGGCTGCCATACTGAGTAAGTAGGTATACCTTTTTTTACGCAGTGGAAATGCCATTGCATTTAACCGACTCTTTGGGGGAAGAGTCGGGATATGAGGGCCTTGGACCCTCTAAAACCACCTCGGTGACGACTTCAGTGCAGAAATGAAAGAAGGGGGGTGATTTTGGTACACTATAAACACTCCTCCGGTTCCCCCCTCGCACTTCGCGTCCATCCGAGGCTCGTCCACGGGGGCTTTGTGAGCCCCCATCGTCACTTGCCACGATGACCTGCGGCTACCTCGGTCACCGTCTTCACGGAGCCGCGAGTGCTCCCACTCTTGCCACCCGCGCCCCCCCCAGGCAGAGGATACCTGTCCTATTCTATAGGCCTGAAACTGCAGGGCCCACACTGAGTAGGTATCTGTTAGGAAGGTATTTCGGCAACAAATTGGTGTGTGGTCTTAAGATTGTCTCAAAGGCTGAGATCTGTCTGTTAATACGGCCTTTATTAGTCTGAGACTGGACCGACTTTAAAATTCGTGAAGGTCTCACAGTGACGTCAGTGGCTCGGACGCTTTTATCTTTGTATAGTTACGGTAAATAGGGATTTATATAGTTAGTTACTCCAAGAACTATACATCACTTCCTAGATTTCATGATAATTCAGCTTTCTTGTACGAATAGCGGGTTCAGGGTAGAAGCAGGCGCATAAGGACTCTCAACCCCTGCCAGAGAATATGCAATAATACTACGTATAGAATGAACACTTCGACGTCCCGCCTAATTTCCACTCTTGCTGCCTTCACCTCCCCTTGAGTACCATTCCAAAAACAAAAGCCTCGTGCATTGAGGTTGCGAGCGGGCAAGTGTGTGTGTGCTTGTAAAAACACGTCCTGATTGATGTCGGTGTAGTAGAAATAGCGTATGTATGAAATTTTAGCCGAGGTCCAGCATAACCGAGACAAATATAATAATTATTTTGTATTTATTATACAAACCCTGCCACCCGATGGAAATCCGACAAAAAATTGTGTCAAGTCTCGATTCGCCGCCAATACCTACTAAGTTTAGTTATAAATAAAATATTTGATAACCATAATTAGGTAAGTACCTGAAAATTGTCGTCATTTAAGGTAGCGCTACGATGGCGTGTAGAGAAAGAAGTGGTGCTAGGTAAAGGCCAATTTCAATGTGGTGCTAAGCAGTGCAACAACGATGCAAACCTCAAGTCTTGGGAAGTTAATTTCGCCTATATCGAAGACAACGCGAAGAAAAATGCACTTGTGAAGCTTCGTAAGTAGAAAATTAAGTAAGTTATAAAATTAAGCTTCAACTTAAGGCGAAATACAGAGACAGCATTACTACCTAATGAACTTTACCTACTCTCACTTGGAGTCGAACTTTCAACGTTTATTTTGTTTCCCTGACTCTTATTTTTATTATATATTTAGATGTGCTTACTTATTACCTACCCACTTGAACAAAATCATAAGTATTTTTGCTAATGGTAGAATTCCAGTGTAGGGGCTCGAGGGCGTAGGCGCCACCGCATTACCTTTCAGCACTATCGTGGTCCGGTTAGATAGTAGATCGGCCCAGTAATAACTTATCACAGAGAACAACTACGGTCTCAGGGGTGACAACGCATCAGCATTTTGACTTCTGGTCTTTGTGTAAGTGTCTATAGGCTGCAGTCATCACTTATCAATGTGAATTGTATGCTGCTACTTTCATTGTGGGTGCTCATTCGCCCGTTCACTATGTTCAACCCTAATATTAATTACTATTCTAAAAGAAATCAACCTCTTAATTATTTGTTAATAGGTTTATGTCCAGACTGTTCAAACAAACTGAATTATAAAACGAAAAAACGTGAAGTGAAGCGCTTGAAAAAGATTCATAAAAAGAAGAAAAAGAGGGACAGACAAATTGAATCCGACGCTGATGAGATCAGTGAGGAGGAATCCCAAAATGCAGTAGCAGAATCTGAACCAACTACGTCCACAAGCGGCCTGGAAGAAGATAAGCCTGTTGATGAATCACTCTGGAAGAAAGGTACCGATACTGACAGATTGTCTGCATATTTGTAATGACTTCAGTTTCGCTATTCGGTTGTCTATGTCAGTTACTTTGGTCCTCATGCAGGTCTCTTTATTTCTGATTCGATTCGTCTCGCAGGGAAACGTCAAGCTCTTTATTGCTCTGTGTCAGCTTGAGCCTACTTATACTACTTATGTAGCCCATAGTGAGCGACCATGTTTCGTTCGTTGAATTCGGCGATTGATATAGATCAACCTATTCGCCACGTTTAGAGAGCTTCATTATCATCTTCGCTAAGGCCGAGCAAAGTTACCAACAGACATATTTGTTAAACCAATCAATTTCAACTGTGAATGCATTAAACAGACATATTCAATACATTCATGTTCTTTAACTATGGCGTGATTAGGAAGAGGAAAACAAAGTCCTTTTAACCAATGTTATAGGTCAACGATCGACGAAGATGGTAGACAACACTGAACAATATTTTTTTGTTTATCTATAATTTTCTATGCCAGCCCTGTGATAGCTAATTAATGTTGCCTAATCATGAACTTATACAACCATTGCAACAACATCACTCAATGGATCAGCTAAGATGCTTTGAATTACATCGACATTCCTTAAATCTACCTACCGTGCTCTTCTAATATTACAGATCTTAAGGTAACGCTCTGTTCACACTCCACCACAATGTGGAACACGTACTCTAGCATACTACAAGTAGTACAATTTGGAGATTTCACCAGCAACATTAGAAACTTAAAAGCATTGAATGGAATGTGACATGTGCGAAGCCTATGCGATTTTCGATCAATTAAAATCATATTCCTTTTTAATTTACTATTTTTTAAGTAAGAATAACGAGGAGATTCAGGCTGTATTATTTGTACCAAATACTTTCGAACATGACGTATCATTAAAAAACTATATCTATTTTTCAAAAATAACGAAAACAAAGAAAGAGGAAATACGCCATTTGTAAGCTTTTTCCAGTAGATCACTGGTTATCCTGTCCATCTCCCTTTCTTTATTCTGATTTATCTGAATAAAATGTAATATTGGTATTAAAATATATACTTTCAGGTCTACAAGAAGTGGAAGAGAAGACTCGTGAAGAAGAGTTTGAGGAATATTTAGATGATTTATTACTTTAACTTTTTAAGAAAATAAAAGACGGTAAATTGTTTATTAAATTCATTTAATTTCATTGTTTTTCTGATACATGGCTTAATTTTGTGTAATAAGGTAAAAAAACTACAGTAATAATTTATGATAAACAATTTTCACTTTAACGAATACTTTGTACCTGCACGCCATTTATTAACGAGAAAGATATAACTCAAATATGAAAATGAAGTTATTTATTTAAGACCTCAAATTACAGTTTTATTAAATTGTAAATGGCTTTAAAATAAACACATTTATTTAAACTGATTGAATTAACAAAACTTAAACATTTGATTTGACAACAACAAAACAGAATAATATACTATACATAATTATTAATTTCGCAACACAATAATTTGTATTATGTTGGATTAAAAAAAATCACATTTCTATGTCTATCACATACCAATCATATGACACTTGCAGCCTCAAATGAGTACCACTATGGTGCACAACTGAATCTTGACGTATACAGAGACGAAGATAAAAAAAACATTATAATAACTATGATCAAACTATGATCAATATCACATTCGATTTTAAATATGTCGCATAACATTTTCATATAATAATAACAAAGCAAAATAATATGAGAATTCTTACACACACATTCTTCGCGCACATTACATGTCTGCGAACATTAGAGGATTAAATACTAAAAATCGTAAATAATTTCTATCTACAAGAAAAGTCATAATCGTATGCACTTACCAGTTATGCAGAATTAGCAAAATAATAAAAATTAAGCGTCCAAGAACTCAAATTGCTATATATTTATGGATGTATAGTATAACGTTGAATAATATTATATAACTCAACTTTGCTTAAATCTCACTCATCAAACTATTCAATACTTTGTATGGCTATATATTAAATAGTATTAGACCCTTATGGGGTGACAAACATCTACAAATTCAAATCAGTAACTAAAAGATCATCTAATATGACCTCACAATCACTATACAGTCTGTCAAAGCCCTGTAACGATAGGGGATTACAATATACGATTTGTATCGAGCCGCAAATACATAATTGACGGAATATCCCACACTAAACATAGACTATACTTCTTTGTAACGAGTCCATGGAATACAAGTATAACTCTCTTAGGTCTTAATATAAACACTCAACAATCGCCTCAGTAACATTGAATTCGTGGTTCGTGAGTATGCCACTTCCTCTTTTTTAGAGGAACGGAATAGACGCAAATTACTTAATTACAGCATTCATCAGCGTTGTCCGAATGGGATAAAATAAATCTACTCGACCACCGATATGAGTATGAAAAATATCCTGCTCACAATCACAAAAACACTCCCCCTAAACACTCTCACAACTCTCAACATAATAAAGTTAAATGCGTAAAATGATCCGGTAAATACGCTTACACTCATAGCCCCACATTAGATATAAACCTGTGTCGTGGGTGCCGTTGTACACATACAACACATACACAAACACCCAGACCCGAAATAAATATCTGTAGGCCATACAAATGTTTGTTCCGGTGCGGGGATCGAACCCGCGACCCTTCGAATCACACGGTCATCTCACACCGCTGGTCTAACCGAGTCTTCCGTAAATATTACCAGACTTTTATAATATTGCATTTTGACACTTACAACTCCGCAAAGTTTCACATCCCCAGATTTATTTATTACATTCAAACAGACTCAGGACAAATAACTGTACGTCACAGACAGTACATAATAAATGTATCCGTGTGGGAATCTAACATTTTGGCGAATCGCACCCGTCAGTCGTTGCTCTTCAAAAGGTAAATGTATGAAACGCGTTGAGGTGATGTTTATTTGTGTTGAGCGGACTTAGCGACGTCCTCATCGTCGGAGCAGTCTTCGTCGTGTGTGTGCGTCAACTGGCGCGGGGTCTCTGGACGGACGTGCGGGACTGACCCTTGTGCCTGGAATGTACGTTGATATTTGAACACGACATAACGACGAGAATAAGAAAGAATCAATTTATTTAGACAGACAGTACGGATACATAAACAAAACAAAATAAAATAAATGGAGAAACAATTAACAAACAACACCTATATACCTATACATTAAAAAAAACAAGGTTGCATAATAATTATGTCTCATGGCTGGTCTAAAAGGGTGCCCAGATCAGCTTCATGTCGATTAGAAGATATTATCTAATCGACGCTGGTTTTCGTCTGGGATCCAGGTCTGTACGGATGTCAGTCAGCTACAAGTGTGTGTACCTATAATAAATATATAATTATAAACAAATCGCTAAATATTAATAAATACATTTAATAACAATATTTTTTGTTAAAAATTATAAAAACGTAAACAATTGTTTTAGTGCGTCGGTAAAGCAGCAATTCATCGAGTAGGTAAAGCAGCACACCATTACATTTGAACTTTATTTGATTAGATCAATATGACGTATGTACATATTATATGCACCTTGTGTGTTATATGCACTTTGTTATGTGCCTTGTTTACAAAACTTGCCATGCGCTCTTGCAAATATATTAAATTCTCGTGAATTTGAGTGAGTCACCCCTAACGGGTGGCACCCAGTGCGAGGCGCCCTCTATAGCTACGCCACTGGGTGTTCGTATATATTCAATAAACTATCTTTATTTTTTTTTCAAAATGAAGATTCAGCTTAATAGTTTTCCCCCATTAATCACATATTATTGTTACATAAGTATGAGAGAAAATATAAATACCTTGACATCAATGTTGTCGGTCGGAACGGATACATCTTCAGAGGAATCTTCAGTGATACAAACAACACTGTATGCACGTTGCGTACTCGAGTGTCTAGATCTGCGAAAACACCAAATTAAAGAAATAAGTAACATTTGGTTGCACCAAAATATTTATTTTCGTGGCATCGCAATCTTTTAATATTACTATAGATTAGAAAGACTGAATACAGGCATACAGGGATACTTTTACGATGCATATATACGATGATCATAGGTATTCGAAGTGTTGTCTCCATCTTTATCTATTCTGCCGCGTATTGAGTGTGGACTAGTATATTTTTTTCGCATATACAATTAATCGTCATGGTGCATGCCGTAATAATGTTTTTATCGATGGTAGATCTACAGCGACGGAGCTCGCGGGCGTATGCACTCTACCTAATCTTGCCGTTAAATTGTAGTGATAGTGTACCTACGGCCTTCCGATCAGGTGGTAGTGTACCTACGGCCCTGTAGTTTCCAGCACAGGCACAACATCTTCGGCCTCAGAAGTGACAATGCAACCGCATTAAAATATTTGATTTCATGTAGATGTTGATAGGCTACATTATTATTTACCATCATGTAAACTGTATGCTTGTTGGCCACTTTTTGACACAATAAAAAGAAAATCCATAGTGGACGGATGCTGGACGCGTCGATTTACTCTCCGCTGTAGTCATTTACTTAAACACGACTGGAAAGTAGCAGCGGTAGAAATCGAAGACGTAAATATCGCCATAATAATATTAGCATAAATAGCTGCTACAAAACCAAATAATCTTAGTCAAAGAGATAGGACGGCGAGCTGTCGGCCAGTCAAAATATTATGTCGCCACATGTGACTGAAATGCATCCACCTTTAAACCAATTGTTTTACGTAGGTACATGACAACAGGCACTTCACTTACCATCAACGTGTCATTTTCAAAATTTTACTCAACTACTGCTGCTAGATTGTCCTTAACGGAATAATAAGATAAGAATAATTACAGTTAATTGTCGTTAAATGATGATAATAATAAAGTAAATGAGGTTTTGCACAGAAATTTCGGAGCACATTAGGTATATCTCGCAGTGAAGAAGAGCAATTTTAAAAAGTAGGTAAATATATGTTGAATTTACAAATTAACTTGCAATTACGCTCCGTGACAAACATATTAATGTCCTACTATCCGTACGTACGACTGAAAATGCGGGCGTTATTTTTTAACCTTCAGAAGGATTACAAGCAAAGGACAGGTAATCAATTTGTCAAATTTATAATTTTAACTCAAAAAGCTATCACTTTTATAGCTCAATACACCGAGGAAAGAAGATGAGGTAAGAGTAAAAGTGCCTTAAAAATCCGCTTAAGTGCGTGTCGGGACACGCGCAAAACTTCTAAAATAAACGTAGAAAACTTCCAAACTATCTATTTCACAAACGGATCACAGTCAAGTGTCCCTAAGCGGTGGAATTTGGACGTGTGCAAGAAATCACAATGATAATACATGTAACGAATTTAAAAGGAAAGCTACCACAGCTAATTAGACTCAGCAATTCTACGAGTAATAGACGATTTACAAGGTATTTGCCAAAAACGGAATCTTACATTGCGCGTGTCCCGACGCGCGACGTACGGTTTTAATAAATATTTTACAAATGGATCCAATATTTTTTAACTACTTATCCAACGATATGCAATGCGAAAAAATACATTCCCAGTTTACGGGTAGAGTAAGTACAAAAATAATAAGATTTTATTGCTCCACTTGTTATTGTTATAACTAAAATCGCCTCTTTACAAGAATGACGTGACATTTCATCTAAATCGTTCATATGAAATGACACATTATTCTTGTAAGAATAATGTTACATTTCATATGAACGATTTAGATAAAGATCAATATATGTATATTCATTCATACCAAATTATAGCTTTCTTTACCACTATGGTTCGGTTGCACCAAAATATTGTAAAATTTAACATCCTTCTTTAACTTAAAAAAATTGTTGAGGTTTGAGAAGGATGTTAAATTTTACAACGTTAACTTCAGAAATATTTTGGTGCAACCGAACTGAGTCTCCGACCTTAGCTGCGTATGAACGGACGGATGGACAATGAGAACTATAAGGGTTCCTCGTAAACTAAGGAACACTAATAAAAACGCGGACACTCCGCCATAATTTCATACAAACGCTTAATTTGGTCTCAATTACACAGACATCAATCAGTGACGTGTATTTACACGCGCACCTGTGTGCGCATCACGTAGAGAATACCAAATGTCGCCCATAAGAGGGGAGGAGGTTGGGTGAGGCGGGGAAATCAGGCGGGACGTCGAAGTGTTCATTCTATACGTAGTATTATTACATATCCTCTGCCTGTACGTAAACATTTTTTTTGTAACCCAAAACAGAAGGTATGGAAGGCAGAAAGGCCTGGCATCTTTCCGTTGGCATTTGTGAGAAGACAGCTTTAAGAGATGGTGATATGGGCCGTGGTGGTCAGAGGTAGGGTACCTGTCGATGGTGGGTGTGTCGACGGTGAAGCGCTGCTCGTGGGCGACGGTGGACTCGTGCGGCATGAGCATGGCCGGCGCGCGGAACATGTAGCAGAACGGGTAGTACATCAGGTTGAGGAACGATGCCGCGTACAGGTCCGCGTACCTCACCACCTGAAAACATCGTCTTTACAAGTCTACCGCGAGGATGTGCAACACGTCTTAATGGAGTGTGTCAGGGATCAATCACAAAGAGATGTGATAATACAGACCTGTAAGATTAATAAGTTAGATGTAGGTGTTTTTCAGTGAATGCTGGCTAAACTACTTCAATAGAAGTATATATTATTATGATATAATAATAATATAGCTTTTTATTAATTCAAAACTATGACTACTTAAAATATTTTTTTTTCTTTTTTGTTAGTATTCGTGTTAGTTTATATCTTTGAATCCTTAATCTAGTGTTAAGTGTATACTGTAAGTATACCTATTTATATATTTTCCAAATATGATACATAATTTAGAAAATATAAAATAATACGAAATGTAAATGTTGCAATAATGTTTCAGGTATGATGGAACTGGCGTGAACATTCGTGTTCAAAAGATCCTTTTTCATTTAATATAGATTTACATTGACGACAAGACATTATCGAGTGCGTCGACTGTCGACTCATCACATGCGTTATAAATTATAAACGTTTGTCTTTAGACTGATAACACTTTCGAAGCGCAGGCAAAACGGATCACAGCTAGTCATGTACATATAGACCACTATGGACGGATCAATATAAAATCTCACAGATCACATAATGACATAAAGATAACTTGATAAAGGAACTAAAATAATTGAATGTATATAAATATTGTCATAGCTTACATCATACATTTAAAAAAAATCTTAATAGGCACTTCAAAATGCGTAAATACTTATCAATAGGTTTTTTAAAGGAGACAGTGCCATATAGATTTTACAATTTAGACAAATAACGCTGGTTTTGTACATAAATTAGTAGCGTCGCAGTAGTTTTGGCTTTGCTCTGAGAGATTTATGGAGTTTTATAACAAGATCATCATTAATTTCCAAAAGTAATTTCATTTCCTTATTAATTTATTGACCCCAAATCTATGTTAGATGTTTCTTAATTCTGAAATAGAATATATTGACCTGTGAAGAGAAGAAAGTCTGCCGCGATCCGGAGCGGAACAGAGAGCCGAGCATTCCGTACGCGAGGTCCATTTTATGTGTCACGTCCCGAATGGACATCCGCAGTTTCGATATGTCCGGCTTCTCCTTTGTGCTCGAGTCCAAGTCTCTGTAACATGCGTTTGAAATTTTAAATAGATTAGAAACGAAAGTATAATGGCTGTGCCGGATTAGATTCCTAGATCAGATCAAAATATATAATACTGTGTGCCCTCTTATCCATGATTTCTCCTTAATGTTCAAAAAAGGGAAATACAAAAAATGGGGAGTCCATTTTTTTTATTTTGTATTTCTTAATTACCTGTGAGTCCCCGTATATGAGCAAATTTTGCCGCGTTCCGGAGACCTTAGGTGTTGTCTCTGTGATATATATATATTTTTTTTTTTAATCTATTTTTTTAAAGGGGTTTTGTCTAACGACATGTCAACCCCATCGTACCCAATACAAACTTAAACCATTACTTCTCCAACAATTAAATTTACTAAAACATTTTTAATTTCTTCCCAAATCACTTTAAAAAATTGTACAATTTTATTTTCAAATTTTTCTGTCGACATTATAATATTTTTCAATTTAATTAAAATCATTTTATGATCAAATTTATTTTTTAAAAAGCTATTTGACGCATTTTCTCCATTTTCATTCTGATTTTTACCTGAACTCTCTGCACATGAAAATTCACTGTCTTCACCTTTATTAATTAAATTCTCAGTCTGTTGTTTATTCCTTTTTTTATTTTTTGTTTTTTTCTGTCGCGATGTTTGATTGAAACTTTGTTCTACATTATGATCTTCGTTAGGTAATATATGTTCAGACTGTTCTTCAGCAATTTTACTTGATGAACACGTTTCAGCTACTACACTACTATATGTTTTACGACTAGTTTGAATATTCAATTGTGTACCACAGGACATATCCATATTTATCTCATTATTAAATTCAAGTTTCTCAATCCTTTCTCTCTCTAGGTAAATCTGTAGTGCTCTACGATATGTCACTTGACTTTTTGACATTATATCTCTTATTAATTTTTCTCTAATGAACACAGGGCATTTTTTATCAAGTGCCAAATGATCACCTTTACAATTTAGGCATTTCAAATTCTGGGAATCACAGATCTCATGTTTACCACCACATCTAGGACACAAAATAGTTTTTTTGGGACAATATTTTACAATATGTCCATATTGCCAACATCCGCTACATTGTGTTACTGGAAATGAATAAGGTTCAATAGCAAAACGGCATCCATATACTCGTATAAATAACGGTAAAGTATTACTTTTAAAACAAATTCGAACTGCTTCGCTTTCGATCCATTTACTGTCTAAATCCAACCTTCTCAGTCTTCTTACGGCTACTATTTCCATTTCGGACTCGAAAATGCTCATCAATTGAGATTCGTTTATGTCAAGGTCTATATTTTTGACAACTCCATATGAAAATGACTGTTCAAATAACATGTAACATCTAAAGCCAAGCTCTTGTAGTTTCGGACATTGAGTTAACTTAATAGCATCTTCTTTAGTGTTGAAATGAACGTAAATTTTGTACATATTTTTATATTGAATTTTCAACACATCTATAATATTTTCAGATCTTAGCAATTTCGCAAATGAAATAGGTTTAGGCATCTTTTCTTGTGAAGTAACACCTACAACGTACGGTTCTTTCTTAAATTCTTCATTATTATTTCCGTTTACGCCCAAGTTTTGCTCACCTTCTATCGAGTCGCTCCGAATAAAACGTTTGCCTTTTCGTCTCGTAACTCTTATAAATTCTTCGTCATTAATTTCATCGCTAGTATCCTCAATTATTTTCCTCTTTTCACGTCTCACTTCACTGCATTTTGATATAGTCATATCTTCCTGTGACAAAATATTCTTTGGCGATAAATTTTGTTCCGACTTATACAACAAACTGCTACTTTTTGACGTAGTTAATGGTTCCTCTTCCTCATTTTCATTCATTTTATAATCTCACACTCTTCTTACCCGACGAATAGCGCGGGATAA
The DNA here is from genome assembly GCA_036365455.1 of Macrosoma leucophasiata. Taxonomy (NCBI): domain Eukaryota; kingdom Metazoa; phylum Arthropoda; class Insecta; order Lepidoptera; family Hedylidae; genus Macrosoma; species Macrosoma leucophasiata. The sequence goes on along the minus strand of JAWQUS010000003.1, from coordinate 10,457,962 downwards.
TTCTTATGTCGACGGAAAAATTAAATAAAATCGTAAAATTAATATTTCATGAAAATAATTTTGATCCGTTGTTTCCCGTTTGGTCTCTGTGATATTTATTTTTATTAGTTGCATTATTTTGACTTTTGATACTCATGTTTCTTAACAATAAATTGAAGTGCGATTTTTTATTTAATTCTTTATATTATATCACTTTTAAGATATTTAAAAGCTTATTCTCAAAATACATAAACTCCAACAATACTTTTTTTTTAATAACTATGTAGGTGCTAGCTTGTGGCTTGCTATTTCCCCACGAAGCTATTTTGGTACAAAAGTAATCACGTTCACACAAAAGCTCATTGCGTTCACATCCTCGGATTTAAGATGTAAGCTTAGAATGAGGGTGATTTCTGAAACCAGAGTTTGATTTATTTTTGCGTAAGCAATAATGTAAACACAACTATTTGCATTGCTTTAGTAATTTATATGATTCCTGCAGAAACATAATAAACATATGAAGACTAGCTGTCCCGGCGATCTTCGTATTTTCTTAGCGGTATGAAAATATACCTTATAACAATATAGCGTAATAAAAAAATGTGTGTGTCAACTCCAACGCACGACGGGAGTTTACTCGGTGTGCGTAATGAGATCGCTAGTGTGCGGCCGAGTGAAACACGCCTGCTCGGTGGCAGCGCTCGTGGGGGAATCGCGCGTTACGCCTCAACTATGTTACACTTTATTTTACTCCACATAAAATTTCCGTACCGTACTTAAGAAACGACTTCAGTTATAAAAGTCGTTTCTTAAGTAATAAACTCCAAAATATTATTATATAAAAATCGGTCGAGCCGTTTCGGATTAGTACTACCACAAATAAAGGGACACGAGATTTTTAGATTAGAAAAAAGACGTAATCGAGGAAGAAAGCGATTCAGTTAGGTGGTCGAGCCGTTGAACATAGCATGTGCAATAAATATGCATGCATATCACGATATTCCAATATCGCCTTGGCAAGTTATACGTTAATATGTATTCATGATACCTCAACATAACATGTGCAATATCAAGTTGCATATCAAGTTCTCCCCATATTACCCTGCCATGTCATACGCCAGTTTAGTTAAACCATATAACCACTCACTTGTACATATCTCCCAGCTGTATATCCAGGTTTTGCAATTGCGCAAACAGTTGGCACTTGTCGGTCCACACGTGCAGTTCTTGAACCAGTTCGGGCACTATGAGGAAGGTTCGCCACCCGCCGATCTTCTTAGACTTCAATATATCACCGAATATGTGGTCGCCGATGTATAACACGTCTTTGCCTTTCGCTCCGATCAGTTCAGTGAACACATCGCAAGAACCTACGGGCAATATTGTTTTGATCAGTAATATTTTTGGGGTTCCCTAGCCGAATGGCAAAAACGGAACCCTTACAAAATTGTGTTTGTCTGTACGTCTCTCCCAGCCATTCGCTCCGAAAGTAGTAGACTGATTAAGTTGACATATCAATAACCATAAACCCAAGAGTATGAATAAGAGAACTGAAAAAATGTTTTAGAAATAACATTGTGTTAGTTATCTGTGTGCGCAGCACGTAGAGAATACCAAATGTCGCCCATAAGAGGGGAGGAGGTTGGGTGAGGCGGGGAAATCAGGCGGGACGTCGAAGTGTTCATTCTATACGTAGTATTATTACATATCCTCTGCCTGTACGTAAACATTTTTTTTGTAACCCAAAACAGAAGGTATGGAAGGCAGAAAGGCCTGGCATCTTTCCGTTGGCATTTGTGAGAAGACAGCTTTAAGAGATGGTGATATGGGCCGTGGTGGTCAGAGGTAGGGTACCTGTCGATGGTGTTAGAAATAATTAAAAATTGTGAGGATCTCAAAAATATTTTAGTAAATAGATTTCAAGTTATATTAAAAATATTCTAGTAATGACCATACCTCCGAGTTATTTCCAAAACTACTGTGACTAATTAAAAAATATAAGCAGAAAATAGTCCTTCCTATAGTTTACAGGCAAATCTTTGAGAAGTCTATGATATCAAAAGTAACGTAGAAAAGAAATGTATGGAACCCTGTGAACTTCCGCACTTAACCGGAAGTTATATTTTCTTATCTCCTTAATAATTAGATTTTTTACAAACAGCACCATGAGCATATTGATTGAAGGTAATAATTTGTCTCCAATAATATTATGATGCTGAAATTTTTAAGAGATAGATATTTGAGTTCTGAAAAGGGGCATTAGCTACTTCTAGTGCCAAAACCAAAGAGCGGCGACGAATATCGAGACATCATTCAATCTTTTAATGTAATGGAAAATAAGTGAGCGACGAAATGTAAATATGAACTTTTACACAATTTATTATCATTCATTTAGCAAATAGGTCGGAAGTTTCCGAATCGCCTCGCATCGCCATCGTCAGTACGATAGCGAACAAGCACAGTGATAAAACTTCCATCGGTTTACCGATGCTATGTTATAAGGATGATAATGAATCAATTACTTATTCAACGTACTTATATTTAGAGCTTGTTATTTATTCCTTTATCGCATAAATAACGGCAAGAACCAATAATCTCTAAAAACTCGGTGATAAAATTAAATGAAATATTTAATTAAAATTAGAATTGTAATTAGGTTTCGTTGCAGAAATCAACATTAATTAACATAAAGTATCGACGAACCACATTGATTAATATATTCAATAATTCATATTCAAGCTTTTTCATTTATTAACCGTCGAGTGATTGACCGCAAGTTGATTGCGCCAAAATAACTTCGAATATTAATTAATGTTCATTCACATAAATCTATCGTGTTTTGAAACGAACGGCCCTTGTCGTTCTGATAAACAGCACTTAGAATAAACCCACGTAAAATATTTGCGGGCAAAAGTACACTTCGGGTTCGGTGGCTGATCGCGATCAGATATCTAAAAATATATCTTTACAATTGGCCAAGTGTATGCCATCCACAAGTATGGTTCCGTGGATGGAGTGGAAGTAATAGCGTGTAACCAGAAATCAATATTAATTATATAAAACTCATTGTCGCTACTGAGTGACTGAGGGACTGAGTGACGACCGAAAGGAGATGTTGCGAGCTCGGCTCTGGTTCGTACACTACCTCAAAAAATGGGTCAATTAAAGACGAATCCAGAAAAAATATAATTAATTTATTCAAGAATATATTTTAGAGTTACAACCACATTTAATTCAAACGATTTTATCATTTTCAATATGATTATTAGTGGAATTTGTCAAAATGACATCGCCCGCCATATTCGCCATCTTGGTTTTGAGTTGCAATTCTAACTGCAAATAATGTTTTGTAACTGCAAACAAAGCTATATAAGTGAATATATGCAGTAAGAAACGTTTTTATATTGATTTTACCTGTTAATGATATTGTGTACAATACATGGCCCGAGGTCCATACATTTTTGCACCATCTCCTTTGGAATGTAGTTTGTTGGGGAGTGTAGGCACTAAGAAAGGATTTCCCGAAACTCCTACGGGAAAGAGATTCGCGTTTCACCTTTTACCATAATAGGTGTTTCCTAAGCGCTAGAGCATAGGTTGCTCCGAAAATGGCTGGCAGCGCAATGGCTACTCCATTTGGACGAACTCGAACTTTCCGAATCCAAACTCTCAGTCGACCAAATTAAGGTGGCCTTGACCTAATGGAATATTTCTACGCATTAACACATGTAAACGAATAACAAATATTTATTTAAAGCAAATATATACAGTAGTAACGCACATTTGTAAACTATGCAGTTTTCGCGTCCACGCGTGGCTTCGTTTGTCATACAATACTTGGAGATCTCGGTAGCTTATTTTTTTTTTTTTTTTTTTTTATGTAATGGAAGTGGCAAGCAAGTTCACATTGATGTTAAGTGATGACTGCAGCCGACACCCACACAAAAACCAAGCTCAAAATGCAGATGCGTTACCACTCCTGAGACTTAAGGTGTTATGCCTCTGTGCCGGAAATTACAGGGCCATACATTCCACCTGACCGGAACACAATAGTGCTGAACACTACCATTTAGCGGCAAGTATATTAGGTAATGCGGTGGTGCCTACGTCCGCGAGCTACGTCACTGGAGCTCTCCCCCACCAGCAAAACTTACTTAAACTTATTTAGAAATGTTCGGAGTATTTATTATCCTAAGGTTTATCCAAGTCCTGGAGTCGATTTTCCTTTAAAAGTATATCAGTAAATATATTTTTTTACCTCCAGAATAAACAAGACCCTCGTGCAGTGGTCCCACGTGATGGCCCATCTTCAAGGCCCCGGTGCGCGTGTCCACTTGACGAAGAGTTGTACCTTCGCCGAAGAACAGGGGCTTCTTCGCGTCTACAACAATCCAGTCGAAATATGTCTTCCAATTTCTATGGGGCTCGTTGGGCTAAGAAGGTAGATTGAACATTAGATTGTGGAAAGGGATCGATTTTTTTGTTGAAATTTTATATGAAACATATACAGTTATGGATGTCTGTGTATAGATTACATGTAAAAATGAGTCAAGAGTATTATGCCACGCAGTGTTGTTGGTTAGCTGATAACAAAGTTAAAAATAAAATGCACAGGCACACTTTAATGTAGGTACCAAACTAAATATATTTCATATTCTATTGCACATAATTATTATATAATTACTTTTTAGCTAAACAATATAGGTACTTATAGTTTCCTTTATTGGTTCTGAAAAATAATTTAGTAAAGAATAACCTTGTTCATAATGATCAAAACTTAAAAACATCTATTTATATAACATTTGGCCTAAATATAGATCATTATCGTATTTAATTCTAGACAAAATCAATTAGAACCTATGTAATTAACACAATATTATTAATAATGTTATCGACTAGTCCGTGATGCTATAATGAAGACTCTATAAAATTTTCGACTGACGCACGGGATGGCCATAAACTTTTAACTCGATTATAATTTTATGGATCATACCATGTACCTACATGGAGGAGTTAGATGCATTGCCGGCCGTATTTTGTTATAATTATGAAGACCTGGCTTTAATAATAGGTTGGGGGAAAAGTCTTTTCGCATTATAGTATGTATGAACTTGTAATAAAATCTCTTTGGCTGTAGTGTTTGTATCTGGCTGGTTTTGGTATCATTGAAAGTTAAAATTTTAAAGAACATAATTCCAAATTCAAATAAGGCAAATGTGTGATTTTCATTTGTTTTTCGTACTGTCAAGATGAGTGAATCTAATGAAGAAATTCGATACATTTTAAAATTTTACTACAAAGAAGGTAAAAATGCAACGCAAGCAGCGAAAAAAATTTGCGATGTTTATGGACCTAGTGCAGTGTCTGTGAGAGTAGCACAAATTTGGTTTAAGCGTTTTCAATCCGGAAATTTTGATGTCAAAGATGCACCTCGCTCTGGGCGCCCTATTACGGATAAAATGGATGCCATTTTTGAAAAAGTGGAGCAAGATCGACATATCAGTAGTTACGACGTAGCTGAAGAACTGAGAATTGATCACAAAACAGTTTTGGCGCATTTGAAAAAAGCTGGGTACAAAAAAAAGCTCGATATTTGGGTACCTCACGAGCTCACTGAAAGAAACCTAATGAACCGTGTACTCGTTTGTGATTCTTTATTACGACGTAATGAAACCGAATCATTTTTGAAGAATCTGATAACTGGTGATGAATAGTGGATCACGTACGACAAGAACGTACGAAAAAGGTCGTGGTCAAAGTCCGGTCAGGCTTCACAGACTGTAGCGAAACCCGGGTTAACTCGCAATAAGGTGATGTTGTGGGTGTGGTGGGATTGGAAGGGCATTATTCATTATGCGCTATTACCACCAGGCAGGACCTTCAGATTTCCACCTGTTTCGGTCTCTTCAGAATTATTTATGCAATGTTAGGTTAACATCTCGAGAGGACTGCCAAATCCACTTGTCGCGGTATTTTGATAAGAAGTCCCAAAATTTTTATAGCAATGGGATCATGTCCCTACCTTCAAGATGGCAAAAGGTTACCGAACAAAATGGTACATACATACTTTAGATAAATTTAAATAAACTATTTATATATTCAGTGAGCGCTTGCATGATCTATACTACTCCCTATATTAGACTACGCCGACATATCTTATCTCGACCTTACACAGGAGCAACTAAATAAACTTGAGCGACTCCAAAACCTTTGCATACGGTTCATATTTGGCTTGCGCAAATATGACCACGTTTCTAAATTTCGCGCTGAGCTCAAGTGGCTTCCTATATCCCTTCGCAGGAATACTCACATTCTCTCTCTTCTTTACTGTCTACTATTCTTACCTCGTACCCCCGATTACCTCAAAAGTCGCTTCAATTTCCTTTGTCATACAAATTCCCTCTCCCTCCGATCTACAGAAAATCTTCTTCAAATACCTCTACACTCCTCTTCCTTTATTTCCAATTCTTTCACAGTTACGGCAGTGCGATTGTGGAATACCTTGCCGTTAAAAATTCGTCAAGCTCAGACTCTTGAGTCTTTCAAAAAACAGCTCAATGAGTACTACCTAGCTAAAAATTAGTATTGCTCTTAATTACCTATAATATTGCTGTATTATTATGTATATATCTATCCAATGTTGTTTATCTTTATATGTTTTATACTTTGTATTTTATTAATTTAATAACTGTTCGTATTATTTATTTAACCTGTACACCCCTACTAGTCCAGGAGGAATCGGCGCATGAGTACCGAAAACTATTCCACCTCAATTTTTTTATGCGATCCTCTTTAAATTGTCCTACTGATGATATAAATGCATGTTGCCATGGGGCAACCCCGTGCTATATTGTTTAAACAATTGCAAGGAATTGTTATTTTTCAACCGGACAATTTTTTTTTATATTCTTTATTGAAATACGAATAAAAAAAGTCCTAGACTTTACACGATAAAGTTAATATTTTTAGAGATATGAATTTTTAAAGGTTCGAAAAATCTCAAATTTGGGTACTTTTGACCCATGAAAAATATATTTAAAAAATAAATAAAATATAAATAATATTTTTTTTTTAATTCTTTATACAATAGTTAATAATATTCTTAATAGAGACTTTTAAAAATTTTATTATTTATACCTGTTTTATAATTGTTAATTTCACGCGCTCACAAGTATGCGCCGCTTACCTTTAAGTATCGCCGTCTCTCTCTGACTCATGCGCTGCATCGGCCTCTCTATGTCCTAAATCATTATTTATCATTTATCTTAAAAACTATTAACTTTATCAAGATTGTTAAAGAGAGCAATGTTATTAATAATTAAATTGTCTACAATTTGTTTTCTGTAATTTTTTTTCTGGAATCAATTTTATGAAAGTTATTTAAGTATGAATCGGAACATGTAATTAAAATTACTTTTTTATCAGTTTATATTATTTTTTTGTTATTAAAACAGAAAGTTATTACATTGAATAACTTCTTCTAACGAAGGTTATGGATGTAGAAGTATGAAATAATGAAACAAGATTTAAGAAAAAGTATTTATTTGTTATTAATATCATTTTTGTATATTATATTCTTACAGTCTTCTGAATCACAGCCACATAGAAGTATGCAAAAAAATTCATAAATTGCTATGATAATAACAAAAAAATAATATAAACTGATAAAAAAGTAATTTTAATTACATGTTCCGATTCATACTTAAATAACTTTCATAAAATTGATTCCAGAAAAAAAATTACAGAAAACAAATTGTAGACAATTTAATTATTAATAACATTGCTCTCTTTAACAATCTTGATAAAGTTAATAGTTTTTAAGATAAATGATAAATAATGATTTAGGACATAGAGAGGCCGATGCAGCGCATGAGTCAGAGAGAGACGGCGATACTTAAAGGTAAGCGGCGCATACTTGTGAGCGCGTGAAATTAACAATTATAAAACAGGTATAAATAATAAATTTTTTAAAAGTCTCTATTAAGAATATTATTAACTATTGTATAAAGAATTAAAAAAAAAATATTATTTATATTTTTTTTTTTTTTTAATATATTTTTCATGGGTCAAAAGTACCCAAATTTGAGATTTTTCGAACCTTTAAAAATTCATATCTCTAAAAATACTAACTTTATCGTGAAAAGTCATAGGACTTTTTTTATTCGTATTTCAATAAAGAATATAAAAAAAATTTGTCCGGTTGAAAAATAACAATTCCTTGCAATTGTTTAAACAATTTCAGTTTAAACAATATAGCACGGGGTTGCCCCATGGCAACATGCATTTATATCATCAGTAGGACAATTTAAAGAGGATCGCATAAAAAAATTGAGGTGGAATAGTTTTCGGTACTCATGCGCCGATTCCTCCTGGACTATACCGTCTTAACCAAATCAAAAGTCTCCTTCCACCTACAGGTAGTCTGGAAGAGATCGCTTTAAGCGATACGACCGCCTGGTTGTATTGCCTATTTGCTATGCATCTAATTTTATTTTTGTAAAAATTATTGGTGTACAATAAAGAATATTCTATTCTATTCTATAAACTATATTAAAAAATGTTTTGAATTATCTTAAAAAATGCGAAGAAACTTTTTCCCCAACCTTATACATGACATAAGATTTGCATATCCGCGCATTAGTAAAGACCAAAACATTGAACCACGAAAACCATAACCATAAAAAAAGGTTTTTAGGCCACAGTATTAGGTACTTACCATCAATGTAAACTGTATGTTTGTTTGCCATTTCATAATAATAACAAAAAAATCTTACCTTAGCTCCGTGTGGGAAATCAAAGAGGTAGTTCATAATTTTATCGGTGAAATTGTAGTCACTATTAGTCAAAATGAAAAGCTTCGCGCCACTCTCCGTTATCCTGGATAAGAACATTGGTAGCCTCTCATCTTTCTTAAGGTATAAGTCAAGATTCTCGGTAGTTTTCTTCTTAAGGTCACCGTGAATGTGTACGTAGTCGACTGCGTTTCTTACATCTTGGAATATGGATTTGAATGACATCGCTAAATCCCCGCATCGTACGCCTGTTTTTTCTCTGTAAATATTCACATACATCATTAACACTTTAGAAACAAAAACAAATTAGTGTGTGAACTCATGATTCCGACTTCAATGACATACATGACATACATACAATGTCGTAATGAAAATATTTTTCGAAAATACGAATTTTTACAATGAAATAGGCAGCGATTTTTATTCACGCCCATGTTTCGACTTTGGAAGCGGTCTTTTTACACCCTGTGTATTAGATCTTTATTTTTCCACACAATGAATTATATCTGCAGTAAATTCTTACCTCGTGTATTGCGGTGAATTGGTGAAGAAGTCTATCAAGCACGCTATCAGGTACGTCTCCGGCAAGTTAAACAACGTATTTAGAACGTACACTCTCGATTCATCCAATGTCAAAAATTTGTTAGGATATAATTCGTATACTTGTGAGCTGTAACATAATTATGAATAAGTAACTGTCTATTAATTGATTGCTTGATAAGAAATTGTAAACGAAAACTTACTGTTTCAGAAATTCAAATCCATGCACACATACTAGTATGTTACCATAAGCGTCCACTTTTAATAAATTACCATACAAAGTGTCGAACCATAGACCTCTGGAATAAACGTTAGGCTATTAATATGTTGGCTACTAATAACAGATTATATTATATGTTTTCTTTTATTGTAAAAGTTGAGATGATGTTGCTATATCACATGTGACGCAAGCTACACACATAGCAAATGTTTTTATCGACTTTGTATCAATCAATGTATTATATCATATCGTAGCGTCGTGTAGGTAAGGTAATCATATCAAATAGCATCGATGGCGATAATTTAGGTTGATCATTTAATTCTATAATCTGATCTATCTCAATATTAGGTAATAGATGTGAATGTATGCGCCGATAAACTGATAAAATGAGTACATTATTTTTTTAAAAGTGAACTAGGAACGACTACATATGAATATTGCAACAACTCGCAAACGTCACCTAAGAGAGAAAATTAAACAGATGTTGCATTCCACACTTGACTAAAGCAGAAAAAAAAACAGTTAATTACAGAATGTTCCAGTAGCATATCAAGTAAAAACAAAGTAAAATGCGCTTGTCTAACTCATAGGTACACTTCCTATCTATTGAAATAAAAAGTGAATTATCTTGATTACTGCCCAAGCTTAGCTTGAATCTCTGACGCATCATGGCTATATCTCAAGTTTACGCCTTAACTTCCATTTTCCATTGCGATGCCTTTGGATAGCTCTAATAATGTAAAAATGTCACGAACCATCCCAACGACGCGACCTACGTCTTGTGATGTCCGCCTCACAAATGTACCAAAACGGCACAATAATAATGAACTATCACGATTTAAGTGTGTACTTATACTTATTTTGTTTTAAACATTCATCAACGAAACACACCGTATTCGTCTGCAACTGCAACTGTTTAACTGGCATGAAACATTTATAGTTGACGAAGATCGAACACAAATACAAAACTTACCTGACAGGAAACGAAGGATCATATTCAAATTCTAATATTTCGCGTGGGTATCCCTTATAAACTAATCTTTCTTTGGTTAAATTAAATCCTAGTGTTTCGTATTGCGGGGATTTGTATTCTGTAACAAATAATTTCTCAATTTAAATCCCAATTCCGAATAAAAAGGAGAGAGGTATGATTGATATGCTGCCAGATAAAAAATTCGCCGCCAATGTTAATGTCACACTTATCAAAAACCTCATATCTTAGTAATGTGAGTAATATTGCGCGTAAATTGATAATAGTGATTTGTTACTAACCAGCCAAAGTATAGTCCATATCGAAGCCGTAAAATTTAACATTTTCGAGATGAAGTGATCTGTTTACGAAGATTCTGAAACAAAGAGAATATTATTAACAAAATTCATGTGAGTGTCTACGCTGAATTGAAAGGAGTCGGAACTAGGACATGGCCGAAAGACAAGATAATAATTATGTAAATTCGTTGTTTATTTCCACTATTCAAGCCAAATACATTCAGCCACATTGCAATTAAAAGGAAATAATATGACTGAACTGTAAGTTTTCAAAGTTGCTTAAAGCTATTACTTCTATATCTTAAAGTGAAAACAACTAATAGAAAAAGAACAAGAATATCATACGTCAATGTCACAAAATTAAGACTGTGCGTATAGGACACGGTCACATTCAAAACCTATCTAATATTAATCAAATACCTGAAAATCTAATAGCTTTACTGGAAATGGGTATCCTATTTCTATAAACACAGAGGACATACAATCATATTAATAAAGGTACTCTTTTTAAAGGAACAAAATGCACAATAGGTATCATATAAATATCACCTAGATATTTATTATATACTGAAGGAATGATGCAATAAAACTGTCCCTGTCGGTTTAAAAGGACTTAAATTAATCAATTCAAATATGAATAATACTTAATTGCATATGAATAAAAGATTGAACTAAAAATATGCATCATCGTGACTATTGCTTGGTTAATTGGCATAATAACAATTCGTTTCCCCAAGAGCAGATCGAATGTTAATATAGGTAGATAAATTGATAGACGCTCCTAACAATGTGAACGCGATAAGTACGCAAATCACGTTTATATTATGAAATAGAGATTAAATTTTATTGCAATTTTAGTGTAGTCTAGCAATATAGGTATATTTTACAACTGCTAACAAACAATGCCAATCAAGACCATCTTCCACATCTTATACATCCAATCCCTTGTGGTATTTAAAAGAGATTAGATGAATACTAAAAAGTTGAATGAATATTGATTTATCAGGTAGTTAAATTGTTTCCGAGAATGTCTATGCTAACCATAGGTCCATACCCGTGCGCTTGTTTGTCCGAAACTATGCAAGTAAGTTGGAAACATTTTTAGGTTTTTTTTACTTTATAATAATTAGTAGAAGTTTATAACTGACTTAATTTCACACAATTCTTACTACAGTGGCCTACACTCTGTGTCCTATCCCTACCTGCTGAAGTTACCAACACACCTTTTATAGCAATATTCTAATGGTACAGTCTTAACATAATTAAACATATTATTATACTAGCTGTTCCCGCGACTTCGCCCACGTGAGAATTTATGATTGTTCAGTAGATAGACCCGGACGAAGTCGTGGGCGCAACTAGTGTAAAAGTGGCCTAAGTTACTCCTTATTACCTCAGCTATCTGCCAGTGAAAGTCCCGTCAAAATCGGTATAGCCGTTCCCAAGATTAGCCCCACAAAACAGACAGACAGACAAACAAAAATTGTAAAAAATGTTGTTTCGGTAGTATATGTATCGTATATACATACATATACCATAAGCATTTAGTAAAAAGCTGTTATTTTTATATTACAAACAATACAAACAGACACTCCCATTTTATTTTTTGTATAGATGTATAGATAGGTTCATAAGCCGTAGGACAGATATATAGACAGCCGACCAAACACATTGTGTGTTTTAGTTTTATTTATAATTACGACAAATAATCTAATAAATAAAATTCTTGTCACAGTGTTTTATGAAATTTCGTGTGTATTTTTCGTAGGTAGGTATAAGAATCGGTTGTGATCTATTTCTATTTCTTTTTGGATATTTCATTTTTTTATGCCTCTAAGGCGATACTAAGTTCGTCGGGGCATCTAGTAAGTATATCATAAATAGAATATATATTTTTAATACATATAACTTAAATTCGCAACATTCACACAGATAAATTCTGGAACGAATATTATAGAGGTATTATTAGCAAATTACATGCTTAAATAAACGACGGACCTATCATCCTATCTAGTGTGTAGAGCAAATTGGCGCTAAAATTGTGTTGAAGCAAAATTACTTCCACCGTAGGAACTAGAGAGCAGTTTCGTAAATAACTATTGCACGCACGCAACTGACGCAACAACCTTCCAAAAATACTAACTAATACTCCGATTACTACTATCAATAATAATAAAAAAAACATTATTGACACAACAGGTTGAAACAAACTAATATCTGTAAATAAAAAAAATATAGTAGGTACAGTTCAGGAAGACAATAAACACAAGTAAGGTGTAAAAAATAAAAATTGAAAAACCATACCGAAACTAGAGTACAAAATAAAATGTGTTTGTTGCCTCTAGGGAATGCTATCCAGATCTCGCGAGAGCCCGTGTTAATTTTCGGGATCAATCCCGAAGCATAATATGACGAGATCCCGTTCGAGATTGACGGAATTGGGCGACATTGGTCAGCGATATGATAAGCAGCCAAGACGAACGCACGCAACCCTGTCTGACACCGATGTCAACATCAAACCAGGGTGACATGTTCCTATCTACCCGCAAATATGCTTGACAGTGGATTGTATTGCACGAAGCAGACTGCCGTCAATACCATACTCTGGAAAATATCCCAGAGCTCCTTTTGTTATATTCTATCAAACGCTTTCTCCAAATCCACAAAACCGCAAAAAACCTTCTGGCTCACAGCCAAATGCTTTTCTACGATGATGCGGAGGGAGAAAACTTGATCCATATATCCTCTGCCAGTTCTGAAACCACTTTAGCTGCCAAACTGATCAAACTGATCGTTCTATAGCTGATGCAGTCCTTACGTGAACCCTTGACTTTATACAAAGGCACGATGACCGCGCACCGCTAGTCCTTTAAGATTCTGCCGGATCACCTGTAAATGTTGCACAGCACCCAGAAAGAATCCCAAACGGTAACAACACCATATTTGATAATTTCGGTAGAAAACTGATCAATACCCACAGCCACGGAATAGACAAATAAAGATGGAATGGTAATGTGGGCGTGGCAAACGCACGACAACTATGCGTGTACTGTACACACACAGTTCGGCAGAACCATTCGTTCGCCGCTCGTAGTGTCGTGTAGACTGCTTCGAACGACGCATTTCTTGGTAAAATACCATGTAGTGCCAATTTTAACATGTAATATGAAATGTCAAACCTCAAGTATAAAACGAGGAGGTATATCTTTTGATCAGTAAGTCACAAATAACATTTATTGTTATAATACTTGTAAAAAACATATAAATATACAAAGGAATATGAATATTCGAACTTAAACTACATTATTTAAACGTTACTGCTAGCGAATACATTGCTCGTTAAGCACTCGCTCAATTAACGCTATTACTGTCTCCGCTGGCATTGTACAGCATGTAATGCGTTCGCTACACTTCGACTAGTTTATTGGTGAGTATATTGTTGTGTGCGTGCGAGTGTTTATTGTCTACGGGCGTTACATCTTAGTTGCATACTAAGATGTAACGCCCGTAGACAATAAACTTACGCAAACGAATAGCTGCCCTGAGATTAATGTGTGGGTGATTGTCGAGATGGTGTAACATTTGTGTAAGAAATTGCATGGTGGGCGAAAAGCGGCGACACTGGTTCTAATACTAAATTGAAGCAAAGGCCTTTCCATCCTTATTTATCTATTCCGTGCCCACAGCCTTTCTCACATTTCAAACTTCGTATCGCTCATACAATCTCAATGCTATATCCTCACAAGCTGCTACCGTTAATTCAGTAACTCCGGCGTCAGTATTGTGAGCACAATCATACATTCTCCCATAATACTCGCCCATCGTTGTAACACATCTTGTGTGTTCTCAAGAATGTCACCCACCCTCCTTAGATTTTATTCTATTCATTCCAGAAACTGGAGAAGAGCTTTTAGACTTTTTAACATCCCTCCAATAGAGGTTGATGTTGGTCTCAAAGCTCTTCGAGAGTCTCTCGTCAGCTTCCACTTTATTTCTCTCACGCGTTTCACTCACTAAAATCTTGGTGTCATTCTAGAGCAGACAGTAAATTTCTCTGTTCTATTTAATTATTTAGTTTGTAATATTAAGGGCGAGGTTTTGACCTCGCTATCAATCATCGTGATTTAAAGTGTTTTTTTTTTTAACTAGACCCCCGAAAATATCGGCATCCCGCGGGATTGACATTTCTAATCCCGAGGAATCTCGAATTTACGATCTCGAGTCGGCATTGCATTCCCTAATTGGCTCTTCTATATGTCGCGTCGGGTGAAAACTAAAATACACAATAATGTAATGAACATGTTAATTATGTAACACCATACACATGCCGTCACGTTTACGAGGAAGGTGCTAGAGTACAAACTTATAAGAACTACTACTAAAACTGGTTATATGGTATACGTAAATAAGTGAACTGTGTCGCGACCTACTAAATTATTTTTAAATGTTGTATTTACAGAGATGCAATGTTATGACGCCGAGGGACAGCTCAGGTGATATCCGAATTTAAACATAAGCGCCTGTGGGTGTAATGTCCCGATTAATAACACCACCGGGAAGTGGCAATATCTCGTTGAATTACTAAATCAACAGCTGTACCAATGCCAATTTCGTATGCATTTAGTTATCCAGCAGTCGTCCCCAAGTTTCTAGTCGCCTCGAAATAACCACACACCGTAAGACTGTCAACGCTTCATACACATACTAGGTGTTCTCTACATTCTAAAATAAAGCATTCTTAATAATAATCTATTAAAGTACACACAATCTTAATCTAACCTAATTATTCTTCTCATCATAATTGTTACCTACTTAGTTATCTATACTATCCATACTAATATTATAAAGAGGTAAAGTTTGTAACTTTGTTTGTTTGTAGGGGCAAATGTTCGGCAATACTGAACCGATCATGAAAATTATTTCACATTCAGAAAGCTAGTATTCACGAGTGCTATAGGCTATATATATTAGGTTGGGGAAAAAGTTTCTTCGCATTTTTTAAGATAATTCAAAACATTTTTTAATATAGTTTATTTAAATTTAACTAAAGTATGTATGTACCATTTTGTTCGATAACCTTTTGCCAACTTGTAGGTAGGGACATGATCCCATTGCTATAAATATTTTGGGACTTCTCATCAAAATACTGCGACAAGTGGATTTGGCAGTCCTCTCGTAATGTTAACCTAACCTAACATTGCATAAAGAATTCTGAAGAGACCGAAACAGGTGGAAATCTGAAGGTGCAAGGTCAGGACTATACGGCGGATGCATTAACACCTCCCAGCCAAACTCTCTTAATTTTTGCTGAGTGGCTATAGATGTGTGAGGTCTAGCGTTATCATGATGAAACACCACACCCCTTCTGTTGATCAATTCCGGCCGCTTTCTCTCAACTTCTTGCTTTAATCTCATCAGTTGTTCGTCATCAGTAGAGTTCAGAATCGATAGTCCTGCCTGGTGGTAATAGCTCATAATGAATAATGCCCTTCCAATCCCACCACACACACAACATCACCTTATTGCGAGTTAACCCGGGTTTCGCTACAGTCTGTGAAGCCTGACCGGACTTTGACCACGACCTTTTTCGTACGTTCTTGTCGTACGTGATCCACTATTCATCACCAGTTATCAGATTCTTCAAAAATGATTCGGTTTCATTACGTCGTAATAAAGAATCACAAATTAGTACACGGTTCATTAGGTTTCTTTCAGTGAGCTCGTGAGGTACCTAAATATCGAGCTTTTTTTTGTACCCAGCTTTTTTCAAATGCGCCAAAACTGTTTTGTGATCAATTCTCAGTTCTTCAGCTACGTCGTAACTACTGATATGTCGATCTTGCTCCACTTTTTCAAAAATGGCATCCATTTTATCCGTAATAGGGCGCCCAGAGCGAGGTGGTGCATCTTTGACATCAAAATTTCCGGATTGAAAACGCTTAAACCAAATTTGTGCTACTCTCACAGACACTGCACTAGGTCTAGGTCAGATTTGGCTAATTTTGGTTTTGAATGATTTTTGGAAGTCCAGGGAAGGTTTAAAAGGTATTAAAATATGAAGAAATTGAAGGGAAAAAGTCCATATCTATCAAACCTTTGACACATTATTTAATTGTGAGGCAATACGAAGTTTGCCGGGGCAGCTAGTATGTGATAAAGATAAAATCTTTGGAAAAAAACAAAAAAAAGATTAATATTTATTTTGGGATCTACATTCTGCAAGAAGTAGAGTGGAAAAAATTTAAACCGCCAACGCTAATTTTTACACGCATTCATATTGCACGCATTCGGCCGACTATGTTTTGATTTGTAAACAAGATGGTGTCATAATTTATTCAAGGCTCAAGGCAAGTATGTGGAAACTCACTCATTTGGAGCGGCGGTGTATCGGTCACCCTTCCCATAGGAAGAACCGTTCGTGTTGGCGTGGTCATTGAATAATTCTGCTGTTCCGTTCGCCATGACCTCGTGCAACCTCATGGCATGCCAGCCACGTATCTCGATGTTTGTTTAATCTATCCGCACAGTTAATATTTCAGATTCACACAGTTAGCCGTTTACTAAGGTAAAAATAATTTGGTTCCCTTATGTCGCTGTAAACAAATTGAAATCCTGAAGAGGTATATAAATAGAAACCGACACATAGGTACTCCTCTCGCTTCCAACTCGCATTAGTGAAATGCAGGAAGCGTTTGACTGGATATCCTTGACAGTAGCAAGGTCAAAAGACCGGTCCAGCTTGGAGATGAATAGTTCTAAGATGTGACCTTCGTATCGCATTTCACATCAGACAAATTATCACGCTCCTTGAATTTATGTGTCGACATAAATTCTTTTCGACTACTAGACCGAATTTAAATGAGATAGACATTAAATAAAATTAATAAAAGGAATTTAATCAACAAAACGGATAATACTGAACAAATCAGTAGTAGTGGCGTTGTTGTGCAAATACTATGTAGATACAGATATGATCATTATGAATACAACTCAATAGGGAGCGGATGCAGGACGCTTGGGGGAGCGGCTGCCAAGAGACGCACCAATCGATATAATTTTGCCCAACACTGCTTTTTTACTGCCGATATACGATAAGAGTTAAAGCATTTCCCAACTAATAATTGTACATTCTAAAATGGTTCTAATGTGTGCAATTAAGGATAAAATTAACGTAAGTCACTAAATTGTCAAGCTTTGCGAAGCGAATTTTCTAAATTTGTTAAAATTATTGAAGTACCTAATAAATATGATAATATTTAGAGATTGACATAGTACGCAGTAAGTACATATGGTTCAGATTTGCGCACTTATGTTCACTATAAACAATGAACCAAGAGTCGCACACAAAGAGCTATACACAATGCACGTGTGACTCATATGAGGCATTGAAAGAAATGTTGTTTTAAATTTAACAAGTAGGATAAGTATTTTTAATTATTCAATGTTTACATTCGCGATCCTATCGTTAAAATGTTATTCACCTAAAGTAGCACACAATTAACTAAACTTGTCAAACTTGTTGTTATTTTAGAATATTAAATAGAAAGTCAAAGTAAGCTAACAAATTATGTAAACTAACAATAATTAGGTATGTAAACATTAGCTGCTACTGTCAAAGAATTCCTGTCATATTTAAGTTTCAGCACCACACAAAGTAAATAACAAAGCGACATAAGTGAATCATGGAAATAAGTGAAATTCAACCAGTTCACCGTGACGGAAAACTGTATTCATAGATTTCTCACTTTAAATAGGACACAGTCCGGGCACTTTACGTACGTGGATCGAGATCGCGAAGATAAGAAACTTAACAATGAACTAATGGATAAAACGCAAACGTTGTCGTTTGATAGGCGCGTTCACGTATACTGACGCCACTCACGTCAGCGTTCACGATGCCTATACCCACAACAACACCTCCCCCGCGACCGCTCCGACTCAAACAGCTGATTCATTAGGCTACCTCAATTAACTCATCACTCTCTACAATTAAAACGTTGACAATTATTCTCAACTCATCAGTATGAACTTCTCTACATATTGCTTTACGTAATTCTCAATGTAAATAAATCGTGCATTCAAAACAAACAATGAACGTTCACTTTTTAAATCGCAATTATAGAGCAGGCATTGGCATAAACTTTACATTGCGTTATTTATAATGAGAAACGAAAAGGGTGTTGAGTGCAATAGCAAAGAACGCTGTATCAATAGAGCGTAGATAAATTACAATTATCAAAAGATAAACAAAGGAAACTGATAATATTACACGGAACCGCTTTATAGACGGAAGATTCATGAAGTTTCTTCGAAATCGATGAGTATTAACAAAAAAATTAGAATAAATACCTATCACGAGCACTATATCAATGTTATATTAAAATTTCCTGTAGCCATTAGATTTAAAATTATACAGTATGTCATATCAGACAAAGGGCACATTTAGGCTGCATGGTTCCCAAGTATCCCTAATCTAATATTATAATTACCTAATATTATTATACCTAATCGTTATTGTTAAAAGAAGATTGTATGAAAAATAATATTTAAAAAATATTAGCATACCTATTTAAAAATCTCTGATGGCGGTACAAAGTTCGCCGGGTGAGCTAGTACTTACAAAATAAAAGCACAAATACTATACAATTACCTACATTACAAATATTACAATACATCATACAGTTGCTATGTTGCTAAGAGGTGTTAAACAAGGTGATATTTATAACCTAAACTTTTCACTACAGGTACTATAGGTGTTTACGTTGAGGATTGAAAGATGTTCTTAAAATAAGTATAAAATAGACAAACGACATAATGAGATTAATGAGTGAACGATAACCCTGCTGCAATCATAAAGTAAACTCCGAAACATGCTAAAACGCTGCTGTTGCTGCATTTGGAGGTCGTAAAAAGTATTGAACTGCAATAATAATTAAGGAAGACAATATTAGAAAGAGACGCGACCGCAAAAAACTAATGGAAGATTGCAAATTTAAACTAGCAAGAAAAGCTGTTGTGCCGAAAGAAGCTTTTGATACAAGAGTATTAAGTTTTAGGGGTCTATTTTTAATGAAAATGGACAATAGAAATGTTTAACGAACGATGTGCCGCCACACTTAGGTACACAAATGAATAGAAAATTACAATATACGCATTGCATAGACCTACCAATCCAATAAATAAAACTACGTTAAGAAAAACCGACTTCAAAACTGAAAAGTAAAAAATAATAAAGATTTAATTGTAATTATATACTACCTATTATTTATATGTACTATTTTCTAATAGGTTTGAAGTCGGTGCCAAGCCTTAAACAAATAATTATATTTTAATCACTTAAATATGAATACGAGCAAATTTAATACACTGAACAAAACGTAACCGGCGAATCGTGGGTGTTTGCATGTATGCTTGAATTTATGCATTTACCTCTGCCTACACCGTCGGGGACTACAGGCGTGAAGTTACGTTTTAATACAATGAAATGCCTACTTTAGTGATTTTGGCTTGGCACCGACTTCAAACCTATTAGTAAATAGTACATATAAATAATAGGTAGTATATAATTACAATTAAATCTTTATTATTTTTTACTTTTCAGTTTTGAAGTCGGTTTTTCTTAACGTAGTTATATTTATTTAATACTTTTTAGTTTATTGCTGCATTGCCAATTAGATTAATGTTCACATCTGCAAAATTTGTAAAATCTGTGTTGTCGATGAGTAAATGTGTCATTGTCACTTGTTGTCATCTTGTTGTCATGCGCATTAGGACTACGTCAGTGGATTCAACGCACTGTATGACAACTCGCCGTATAATCTTATTCTTTTAGTGTGAGGTGAAAGTAAGTATAAAAATGCTAATAAAATAAAAACTGATGGGCCTATCTGAATCAAATTTATATGGGACCAATTCGAAACTATTCCGCATCAAACATCATCAGAATTACGTAAATCGGTCAACAAATCTCGGCGAAAATCGCGTACATACATAAAAAAAAATATACCTGCCGAATTGAGAACCTTCTCGTTTTTTGAACTCGGTTAAAAAGAGAACACTTTCACCATTAAAAAAAAATATTCGAGTAATAAATTACTGATAGATAATAACACTGCAATATTACCACGTCGAAAAGATTTAGAACACGTTTTAGAAGAGGTAGCAGTTGTGTCAGTATATTTGAAATAAAATTGTTTTTATGGACATACTTGTGAAAGAGAGTAAAAGTGTAAAAGTTTCAAATCTTTGTGTAAAAGATATTCAAGTAATAAGCATCCAACATTGCATTTGCAATTGCTCATAACCCACAGTTAAATTACATAGGTATCAAGTTGTTTAGAACACGGTTAATTAAATCATAGTTACTGCACTTTAGATCATCAACATAATTAAGTACTTACTTAGTTGACTTAACGATTGGGCGTCTTCCGCGGATCGATGTAAGAAACACGACATAATACATACTCTAAATAGCGTCATGGCACGCATGTGCATGTCAAAATTCAAATAATAATAAGTTTTTAACAATTGAAAAATGGACAAAAAATAGGCGTTCCAATGATTTAATTATTTTTTTGCTACAGTACCTGTTTCTGTATTAGGTAGTCCAAAAAACTTTTAAACTAATTAAATTAAGACTACAAACTTCTTTATATAATGTATTGTAACATATCGTTTGCATAATACGCACCTGTGCTCAAGGTTTCTCTTATCGAACCAAGTGCTGTGCATTGTTGTAAGAGATTCGGCAAAGCTGTCTATTTCGATCTCACTTTTATCACTTCTTGTAAGTGGTTTGTCAACGCCAACTTCGGACTTGTCAGGTATTTCCACGGCTTCGTCGCCAGCTAAAAACGCAACTACCGGCTTCCTTTTAGAAGAGGAATTCGCGCGTGCGCGGATGTCTTGTGGACGCACAGAAGGCGATAGCGGGTAAGCACTTTCAAATGCATCGGGCATTATGAAAATGTTTTGATTTTCTTTTTATTTGATATGTCTGAACGGTATTGCGGCCGATGAAATAATAAATAACAATTGTACAAGTCAATAATACGTGCTGAACTTTAGAGATAACTTTTGACGGGTCACATTCGAGGATGACGTAAATTATCAACACACTATATATAACACAGGGCAAGAACATGCCCGTGCAATATATTTAGTCTTAGATTAAGTAGTCTTAAGTATTTAGTACATTTTACAAAAGAGTGCTTACTATCTCGGATCTCTAATGATCTAGTTTGAGTTTAAATGGTACAATGCTTGACGCTTTGAAGACATTGGAAAAGAATATAAAACAGCGGCCGAACTAAAAAAAATATGTTGTATAACTTTATAAAATGACTGATGTAATGAGAACTGGGCAAGTCAAATCTAACCTCCTTCAAGAACTCACATTTTTAAATAAAAGCAAAAAAATAAAATGCAAGGACATAGCGGTTACGGTGGTACCGGCAGGAGGGGTTATATTATTAAGAATTTTCGATTTAATTTGAATACTCAAACTTCTTATAGGTTTTCCAGTAATCTATAGGCAAAGAACTATTTTCCACATTTTTTTCAAAATTTTAAGTTCAGTAGTTTCGGAGATAGGGGGGGAATTTAAAATCGAACCCGACGTTTCGGTCGCTTTTCAGCCTCCGTGGTCTCGCGCAGACTGAGGTGACATTTCTCTGACAGCTGTTTAAAAATTATTATGTGCAGCTACCTCCATCTATTTCGCAAACGTATTGCGTAGCGTTCAGGTTTAACACATACATTACTAATTGTATCTTGAGGTCTTACAGACTGTTGCGGTTGGGCTTTAATTCTACTGAGTATTGGATCCCAAGTTGGTGACAATCGCCAACCATCTTCTCTATTGAAATTTGGATGTTTTTTAATCACAATAGCCTCGCTAACCATTCTTGGAATTGGTCTGTGTTATGTAGCGAGTACTCGAGTTTTGTCAAACCGAATACCTATAATGAGTTGGTTTGTCCGCTATGTGATCACAGACTGCAGACCTCCCTGCTCTACGGTTTTTGACATCAGCAATATGTCCTTTAATTCTGGTGGAAACCACTCTCTTTGTTTGGCCTATATAAGAGAGTCCACAATCACAATCGAGATTGCTACTTTTTATGGGTCTTCAAACTGTTGTATTTTCTTGTGTGATTTAAAAACCGTTTTTAAAGATTATTTTCTTAATATGTTTGCTATTTTGTCTGTAATACTCTGTAACAACCTTAACATATGGTAGTACGGCCGGTTGTCGTTCAACTGTAGGTGGATTCACACGGTTTCTGTCACGAGCAGGCGGTGCCCGGAGCTTATTGTTATGCAGCACCTGGCGTAGAAGCTGCAACTCCCCTTTGATGTGAGTCTCGTCACAAATGCCACGTGCTCTTACCACGGTGCTAATACCAGGGAAGCTGAAAAGCAACGGAAACCACGAACGGAAAATGTCGAGACGAACCCGACGTTTCGGTCGCTTTTCAGCTTCAGATTTTAAATAATCATTTTAGTTTAATATACCTACGTCAGATAAATCCGAAAACTAGTTTAATTTCAGTTTTACATGACGTTGGGCGGCCTTACTGAGGTCATTGAGCCAAGGTCTTCCAGGGTCAGCCATGACTACGATATCGTCTGCAAATCGGAGGTGGGAGATGTACTCGCCGTTATTATATTTATGCAGAGTCCTTTCCAGTCCGGAAGGTTGAAGACATCTTCCAATGCAGCGGTGACCAGTTTCGGAGATAAACAACATCTTCCTGTCTCACACGATGTATCGATAGTCAACTTGGCACCTCTGGAGTGACTGTAGCACAGCGCAAATCTCGACCAAATCGAAGCCTTCCTCATAGTCCATGTACCTAGCGTACATGGACTATGAGAAAGGCTTCGATTACATAGGGGCTGGTTATACTCTTCTGTCTTTTGTATAACCTGTCGCGTGAATGTGGGCTATGGTGCTAAAGCTTTTACGGAAACCGGCTTGTTCGGGAGGCTGGAAGTTTTTCCGAGAAAGATGGTTTGTAATCACTCTCGAAAACAACTTATAGACGTGACTTAAGTGCGATGGGTCTATAGTTTTAAGGAAGGGTATCGTCACCTTTCGTAAAGAACAGTACCACCACACTTCTGTGCCACTGCCTAGGCGAGTGCCGTACTGACTCAAAACTGAGATTATCTTTGCATCACATATACTCGTATCTCGAAAATGTTGGAGGATGATAGCTCTCGCCTGACGCTCCTCTGAGTCAGTTTGACTTTATGGATAAAAAGGCTTCATGCTACGGGACCGTAGACGCAGTGTTACAATTAAAGTCAAATCAAATTCAGATATTGAGAGGCGGAAAATCTCTTGCTTATTTTGCTGATGTGCCTGGATTTTGCTTTGGTACGCGTCTTCGTAGACCTGATGGCAGCGTTAAATTTTCTATTTTGGTCAAGACACGTGCTGTAGTTGAGGTTCTGTGTAGGCGGGAGTCTAACTTACAGCCACAACTCCCTCATCATGAGGACAGCGCTGTAGTGCAGTGTACGGTGTAGACGGTGGCACCACTAAGCACTCACCATTGTAGAAACGTTAAAAACGCACAAACTTGCGATGTCTCTGCATACTTAGATTTTCGAGTCTGTCAGTGAGTGGATCGGTAAAAATACGACTGGCGCCTTTGTAGGAAGGAACACACGTAGACAAAGTTGATATTTGGGGACCTGGTCACAAATGAGGGCAGCATTCCAGATGGGGCCGCACTTGCGCATTATCAAGCTCTAGTAGCTCCCTGACGTAAAATACGGCTTCGCTTCGTTAAACACATGAAGTCATGAGAAAATTAAGACAATTTATCTGCCCTTATTGACCTCCCGATACTTGAGATTAAGAATTAAATAATAATACATGTTAATTAGCAAGAAAGGTATGAATATATTTTAAGTGTTAAACATATTTTATACTCATAAAGTTCCACATGGGAGCCTTTTAATCAAAGGATTATTTTAAGGGAATGTTAACTTCCAATCTTAGACAAATTGTTGTGTCTATTCAAACCTAAATTAGAGATGCCGTTATAACATTTCTAAAGAACATAGGTATCTAGTTTTTTTTTAATTAGCAGCTAAATAAATAAGCTATTGATTAAATCATAAATAAAAAAATCATACCTGTGTTCAGCACGACGATAATATTTCTTAGTTGTCAACAGATTTTCTTGATTTGTCAAACATTCTTTGTTTACACACCCATCCATTCTACTACTACTAACTTTGGAAATATCTTTATTACAAAAAAAAGTCTGTAGGCCAAAATATCTTTGGTATTTGTAGATACCTACAACAGCTCTGAAATGCCTAATCATACACTTTAAATTATTTCTTCATTTAGTACCTGCAATAAACATATTGATATGAAAAACAGAACTACTAAAAGCTAGTACATTATAATACGTATGCAAAAAAAATAATGTACAAGCTAGTTTTACTTCGTAGAGCATTGTCTCTGCTGCACACTGCTTAAATAAGCACTGATAGTCCGGTACCTATTGATCAAAACTTGATCAAAATGGTTGACAAATGTCACATAGGTAAGGTGTGTAAGTGATAACGCTCTACAGACCCAAAATAAGCCGAAGTCTCCTTCTAAGATGAACGTGCAATTTTTCTTGTTGGATACTGTACTAGCTTTTGCTTGTGATTTTACGGCAACATGCCAAATTTCAGCTTTTCTGTTACCGTATAGTTAGAAAATAATTGTGACTATCAAGTATATTTGATTATCAAGTAATTCTTGCAATTGCCGGGCAATCATTTAATCTCTCTATTAAAGTGTGATGATGCAAGTGTTTTAAAGTTTTAGTAGAAAATGGTAAAAGGGGATGAAAAAGATGTCATGCCAAAAGTATGGATATTACCTCAAGACAAATGTACCTAGTACGCTGGATGAAGCCTAAAAGTCTATAAAGTGCCTTTCTTTAAGCCAGTATCGATATTTATTTTTGTCACAAATTATTACATAAATCAAAAAATATATTTACATAAAGTAAATGGGTTTTATTGGCAATCTAACTGTGTAATGTCACGTAAATTATTGCAAAATTATGATTATTTGATTATGTATAATAAACCAGAAGACTTATCAAAACAAGCAAAACTAATTTTAGCAAACTGACGCATTAAAAAAATATTTTTTTATTGTTAACAGTAATACAGTAATACAACATTCTAACTCACCAAATTATTATCACGAATTCATAGGTTTCAAATATAAAGGTAAAAGGTAATTTCAGGTAATTTCATGAATCGTGCAAAGCCAGAGTTTGACGATTTTTGACAGATTTTTAGAGGTGAGGCGTATTTATCGGAACAGGTAAAAATCACAAGTAGAAGGCAGATAACAGATAACAGTTGCTCTCGTGGTTAACAAATACCTGTTCCTATAAAATACTCTCAATCTATGATACGATCAAGGAACAGTCGCCAGTCATATAACAGGTAGGGTCTGATAAAAGTCAATACCAATTCTCACGACACTGTTCTGTTCTCATCATCCGTCTCAATCCAATTTACAGGAATGTCACTGGTTAAAACGAGACTCACCTAGTATTTTATACGAAAAATACAATTGGCAGTTGCGCAGGAACAAACCATCTTTGACAAATGCCTCCTCAATTTCGTACTGTAATCTGTTATTGCTTTGACAATATTACATCTCGCTCATTCCTGAGCTGAATAGCCTTCCTAAAACGAGAAGCACATAGTATTTTATTATCCGACAAATATGTGTAGTTTTACTAGAGGAAGTCATCCTGTTTCTGGCCATGTTATATGTTCTGTTCGGAAATAGATACGAAAAAATTGTAAGAGAATAAAGTGTAATAAACCTGAAAACCGATTTTATTTAATTTTTGACTCGAAGTTAGTTTATTTTAGGCAGAGCAGATTATATTAATGAATACTACGTTTTAGGGGTGTGAAAAAATAATCGATTGTTTAAAAAATCTATTATTAATCATTATTTTTTCTGAATAATCGATTTATTTGTTTGCTTTTTTTTATCAATAACAATCGATTTTTAATCGATTATATGACTATATAGACCACCGATAGATATGATGATTTCTACTACTTTTCTGTTCTATTATATTTAGATAAGTATTAGAGATGATTTTCGTTATTCAGTAAAGCGTGTCACTAATGTTTTTTTTACTTTCATGCCCGAAGTTAATTGTTTATGTTTATTTAGCAAGATTTTTCGATGAATAAATAAAGATAATTAATTGTAAAAGCTACGAATTTACGATTATTTAAATTAAAACTAAAACAAATATATATATATTTGTTTAATATGGAATAAAGTGTTTTATGTATATATATATATTTATATATATATATATATATATACACACTTTATATATATATATATAAAGTGTTATATATATATATATATATATAACACTTTATTCCATCATACTGACATGGTAGTGGCAACCCGTGCCTAGAACAAGAACAGACTAGTATTTAATAACAGATATTGAGAACAGGTATTTCTACGGAACAGGAACTGTTACAACCCAAGCCTACTGATTTTTGAAATTTTGACTCTATTGACACATTTGACACTATTGACTTATTGAGTGAGTGAGTGAATTTCAGTAAAAAGCATTGAGATATATACATGGAGAGGCCCTACCTACAGAATTGGCGTGCCTACCTACGATTTGGGCGACTAATAATATATCGTCGCCTTTCATCGGGTTGTTTTCTAAAAATATCGATATCATCTTCTCTTACATGAGCAGTTTATAATTTATGTCGATATTTTATCAACACGAACTCTTATTCTTTTAAAGTATGTATGCTTCGTCTTAGTAAAATCCACTCACTAAATTAGGGGGTTGAGTATAAATGTAATAATTATTATGTATTAACAAAATGAAACCTGTAATCTGCATGCCAATTAAATGGTGAAATATAAAAGGAAGCTATATCGTATACTGAAGGTCTTATGTACCTTCTATAATTTTAGCAAATAAATAAATTCATTCATTCAAATGAGGATCTCATAGATTACCAGCAACTTGCGAAAGGTTGTCAACCAGTACTCAAGGTAATTTAGTATATTAACCAAGCTATAATATGTATTGTCGCCTTCATTACATAAAAAAATACATATGTGTAGTTATGTTTTATGTGTCAAATAGGTGGGATTTTTATCATAAAGCAATCGATAGCGTGCACGGGTGTAGGAAAGTTTTTTCGTGCTCCTCCGAGACTTCATAAGAAGGTCCTACTCCCCATTAGTTCACTGGACATCCCATCAACTTCCATATGGAACAATCTCATCATCGCGATCGTCATCCTCCATAAATATATTCATTCACTATGTTAGAGTTTTATGAAATGAGCAGTTGTATGTAATTATAATATTCCTTGATCAATGGCATTATAGTCTATAGCTGCCTCTTTGCCAAAACGAGAAGAAAAAATAAAACATTTTGTCATCTGAAATAAAAATCACAGTCATGTCCCAGGAAAATTGTAACTTTATGGTCACCCTACTTAGAAAGAGATGGTCTGCCCCCGGAGAGAGAGATAGCTATATTTAGGTTTGCTTCAAATAGGTATGGCTTGTGTGGTCTCCATTTTTACCTTCAAGCTTCTTGGGTATTTGACTCAAACTTTTGTTTGGAGTGTTGACTCCATTTTTACCTACAAGCTTCTTGGATACGACAGTGTGGGTGGTGTGGGTGTATTCAGCCAAACTAAGATCTTACAAGAGATTATAATCTCAATGCAAAAGAGATCGAATGATACTGTTCGCTATATTTCTGGGCCTTTGTTAAGGGAAAAAAGGATTTAATATAAGTAGTTTTAATGCTGCTATGTGTAGTATGACAGTTAATCTAAACTAATATTTTAAAGCTGAAGAGTTTGTTTGTTTGAACGCGCTAATCTCAGAAACTACCGGTCCGATTTGAAAAATTATTTCATTGTTAGACAGTCCATTTATCGAGGAAAGCTTTGGGGTATCTATATCATGGATATATATATTATCACGCTAAGACCAATAAGAGTGGAGCACCAAAAAAGAATGTTTCAAAATCGGGGGATTTTTTTCCTATTGAGAGCTTTAAAGTCCCCATCCCTTTACTGGAGCCATCTCATCATATTCCACATGGAAGCACCCAATCATCGTCATCTTCCATATTGATATTCACTAACATAAAAAATGAAGATAAAAATTACTGAAGATTGGCTGTTAAGGACTTGAATAATTATAAAGAGGCCGTAAAACAATTCTTCTTCTTCTTCTTCTTTATTTAAATTAATGGCTACTACTCAAGACTAAGGGTAATTCTGCCAGAATCCAGTAATTGGAGACGCACAGTTAAATACAAATAAAATAAATAAATAAAATTGATCGGTGAACTAGAAGACTGTCTGGTGATGAATAAAATTTTATCCTCTGATGGTACCTACAACAAAAACAAAGACAATCACTATAGTTAGATGATAGTATAGACAAAGAACAGTGTTATAACTATAAAAAAAGAAGATTAAATTCTAATATTATTTACACGTATACATTTAGCTAATCTATATACAAAAGGTGAAGTTACTAAATTAAGTAATGATTTCATATTAGTAGGACGGGGGATGCTAAGGGGAAGAAGGGAGTACAAAGAGATTTTATTTAAAGAACAATTAAAAAATATATGATCTACGGAACCTTCATCTAAGATCACGAGATAAGAGATCATGCTCGATCATGCTCTAGTGAGTCACTACATAAGAGATCATGCTCGGTGCTATGCCGTTTACGTTTGGGTCATGTGTGTACTCCGGTTTTTTGCGGAAAATTAGGATTAGGGACAGTTCTCTATGTGAATGCGGTTTAAATGAAGGTTCCGTAGATCATATATTTTTTAATAGTGAGCGGAATTTAAAACACCACGGTCTGCTAACAATAAGGGGCTGGATATCAGCATAATGCTTTCCTTTTACTAGTTTCGACTGATCCCACTCCTTCTGCCAATCTTTATCCAATTGGGTTTTCGCGTATGACATCAGATCATGACTAAATAAAAAGTTACAGGAATTACAACCACTTTCAATTGCCAATTTTGCACATTGGTCCACAATCACATTCCCCACAATAGCGCATTGTCCCGGAATCCACGCTAAAACAATAATAATATTCTTCCTATGGCATCTGAACAGAACTTCTTTCATATCGTAAATAATTGGAAATCTCAGTTTACTTCTGAAAGGGTTACTTATTATAGCTTGTAAAGTGCTCAATGAGTCCGAAAAAATAATAGTATTTGAAAGACTGTGTGATTCAACATAAGTAATTGCTTCATAAATCGCTATAGTCTCACCAGAAAAAACTGAAGTTATGTAAGGAAGTTTAAAATTTAATATTATTTTATATCGTGGAATCCTGACCACTGCTCCAATTCCACTTTCTGGAGAAAGTTTAGATGCGTCTGTGTATATCGATAACCAGTTTGGAAATTTTGACGATAAAATGTCTTTAAATAGGTCATTAGCTCCAGGAGTGTTTTTGCTGATGCCGAAATCAAGAATTATGTTAGGTTGATAAGTAAGAATATCATAATTGTACGAAAATACTGGACATTTTGGACAATTATACAGTTTGTAACCTAATTGTTGTAAGCGTATAAAACTAGTGACAATCCTAGGGGAACATTTATGGGACCAATATTTATTGGATCTGACAAGGTCTGCTAATAAAGAAAGCTTAGGGATAAGAGTATGCGAACCGCACTGTAGAACTCTATAAATAAAACGGTCTGCCAGATATTGTCGTCTTAGGTGGTAAGGTGGGTCGCTACTTTCTACACAAAGAGCGTTTGTTGGAGATGATTTCATACATCCAGTAACAATCCTTAAACATTTGGACTGCAATTTATCCAAACTATCTAATTTACTTTTAATACACGGTTCCATTAAGACAGAGCCATAATCTAATACACTGCAGACCAAAGCATTGTACAAAAGTTTTTGTGAATAGTGAGAACCCCACCAAACTCCAGATAGTGAGCGAATTATATTAATGTTTTTTTCGGCCTTTCGGATTACGGTAACAAAATGGTCACAACCTTTCAGACCGGAGTCGAGGGTAACTCCTAGAAATTTTACTTTATTCAAAATATGAATTAAATTTCAGTCAATAAAGATCTAAAATTAAAACAATTATATAGAAAAAAGAATCCGACAGATGTCTGATGTTGTTGGTCTGTGGTATGTGCTCTCGTAAGAGAGTAGTATATTCTGTGGTCTGTGATGTCTTGGTCTGTCTGTCAAATCTGTCAATTCAATTCTGTCATGTGAAATTTTATCATTTTCATAAAATAAGGATGTTTAAAGTTTTCTTGGTTTTCTTCGTGCATTAAAAGTTTATATGTGATACGTGTTTCGTGAAATAAAAATAGTATAATTCCTTATTACCGGTTATATTAGTGACCTCTTTTTTTTTGTCATTTAACCTAAATGACTGACTTTTAGAGCTGATGGCTTACACGGAAAAGGTGTCTCTTAATGCGACTGCTCTATCATTTTTGTTTTACGAATGTATAAACTCAACAAACAGTCAAGTTAGTATATTTTTATTGCGTGAATATACTGTTAATGTATTTCCCGATATATTAGTGTTGTCATAATTTTTGTTCAAATTTTTCAGGAAGGTTTCCTCATTGGGGATGTTACTTCACAAATAAGTAACCATATATCTGACTCCCAAAATGACAGTGCGCGGCTGGACACTCAAATTTTGATAAGAACAGTTTTGCCATTACCATCTGTGTCCCTCTTTTACCTGCCCACAGGGACCATCAGAGAAGATATAATAACTGAAATATTGGCAAATGCAGCTAGTGAAGTAGTTGGATGGTACAAATACAGGCGGAGTAGCAGCATTAAACCTACTTTTAGAGACAAATTGATTTCTAAAGGACTAAAGAAATACTTTGAGAAGTATCATGGAAGAAAACATTTTGTAACATGCAACCTCTCTACCAAAGCATCATCGGCAAGCTCCACTCATACACTAATATATAGGTTTGGCAAAATCAATTGCTTTGACATGTACACATGGATTGATGATGTGACTACGAATTTAGGTGAGAAACTCACTGGATATAAACGACCACTCAGACTTCTGCCACACTGTGTATTCAATAAAATTGTGAAAGAGAGTAATGTTCGTAACAATAATACAAATGATGCAATACTGCACATACAGGAGGCTGTAGATGTGCGACTTGTGAAGGAAGCAAAAATTGCTGCAAAAAATGAATACACAATCCGAGAATTGGAAGCAGAAATTAAACAGATAAGTGCCATATTGTGTGACAAGCAAGCGGTGGACTTGCAGACACTTTATCAAAAAATGGTTGAAGAGAAGTTTATAAAACGAGAACAAGAAATGGCAGAAGCTTGTGTTGAAGTACTTAAAACACCATCGTCAACAGTAGACATTTTTAATGTTCCAAATGTTATGGTTAATGATCAAAACTTTCCTAATAGTGATAGTAACTCAGTTGAACTCATTGAGAATGATGCGCAGGATAGAAGTCCCAGTCCTGTCTTGATGACCACAAGTTCTATCAAACATCCCACTGTCAGCTATGCTGCTACTCTTAGGAAAGGCTCTGATGTGGCATCAACCAGTGTAAGTGAGGTATTTGAAATAAACTAGCGATGGCCCAATGGTCGAAATTCAACTGCAATACATATGCATAAAATATAACTAAGTTTGAATTCTATAACAAACCTGAATGGTGCAACTGTTTTACCACTGGCACACAGCACGTGATGTTTGACATTTTGACTTGATTCAGATATATCAATAGGCATGCCACATATTACATGGGGCACAAATATAACTGAAGAGAATGATGAAGGTAGACGAGGCACGAGAGGTTTGTCAGAACCGGGATGTCTGGCGCTCTACACTCTCTGCCTACCCCGTTAGGGACCTGGCGTGAAGATACATACATACAAATATAACTGTGCATCTAGGGTGTTTTCATGTGTGCTTGACTGCATGCATTTACCCCTGCTTATCCCTTCGAGGAATATAGGCATGAAGATATATTAAATTTTTTAAATTTTATAAATATGCAATAATATTTCAACCCATAATTTCTAAAACAAGCAAGAGCATATTGTGATCATTTTAATGTCACAAATATATGTATGTATCTTCACGCCAGGTCCCTAATGGGGTAGGCAGAGAGTGTAGAGCGCCAGATATCCCGGTTCTGACAAACCTCTCGTGCCTCGTCTACTTTCATCATTCTGTTCATACATGCACACCGATTCCTAAGACTTTTGATCCCACCATCAGACAGAACTCGACCTATTTGGTCATGGTAGGTCAGTCTTGGTCTTCCTGGGCCTCTGCAACCATCCACATTCGCATTGTATATCTGTTTAGTCATTCGCTCATTCGACTTTTCTTCTCTTTCTTTTTGTCACAAATATGATTATACATTATTTCTTGTAATAGCCAAAAAAATATATTATGTCTTTTTGTTTCAGAAAACGACTGTGTTTAATGAAGACTTAATAACTTTTGATGAAGACAAAATTGTTAAAAAACCAATTAGAATCAATGACAATGTTAAATGTTCCGGTGATAGTTCACCTGAGTATTGAGATGTGCCTTAAGTATATTTTTGTTTTATTAAATTATATATTATTAGTTACCATTTTAAGTACTGAAAATGTATTTAATCATCAATAGGTACATATCTTCTAAATATGATTTGATGTTTGTTCTTCTATTGACATTGACAATTTATTACTTGGCTATCTACCTAGAACAATAACAAATAAATACATTTTTCCAACAAATATATTTATAAAATATACCATTCAGACTTAATTAGAATTACTTAATTAAAATTGACAGGATGGTTTGAATTTAAACACAACAACATGCAGTCTTAGCCTGGGTTGCACCAAGGTATTTGTTAAAGTGATTGTAATATTTCACATCCTTCTCTAACTTCAACAGATTTCTTTGTGTTAGAGAAGGATGTAAAATGTTACAATAACTTTAACAAATATCATGGTACAACCCAGGCTTAGCATACCTATTCAATAATATAAAATTTCTAATATTTTCAAATTTAAGGGTCATCCGTCAATACAAATTTTAAAAAAAATCGACGTGTGACACTCGGGGACTGCCGCGGTAAAGCTATTGCATAGCATTTTGTATCAACTTATGCAATTATAATTATTTATTTATTTTATTTATGCAGTATTTCTTTTTTTCTTTGATATTAATTCAAGTTACACTTTTTGAGCGTGGTGACCGATAAGAAAACATTTTTTTTTCTTTTAATAAATAAAAAAGTTAATATTGTTTGAAATATTTTTATTATTTTACTATACATATAAACAGCTGCTTATGTATTCGTCCGATTTCGGAGCAACTCGTCTCGATTCGTGCGAGCGTCGTAGCACACAAATACCGTGTCGAAGACTGCCGAAAAGAAACGACGTTAGACAATGCACGGCCTTCAAGCCACACCTCCGTGCCCGTCGGAGTGGGGAGCGTGAGGTTTTTTCGTTACGGAATTTCTGAATTCGGTCCCCGCGCTCATGGCCCTCGATAGAAGCTATGCAATAGCTTAAAAATACCCACCAAGTATAATAATAACAGCTAACTATTGCACACCAGTAAATACCTATTGATTCTTGTCCGACTTTGTCTCTACTATGTTTTGACTCTACTTGTCTACAATTTGAATTACAAAAAGCTTAACAAAAGTGTATCACAGAAAAAAATTAATAACTCATGGGCTAACTACTATTTCTTGTGATTTAATATACTTTAAGGTCAATGTCTGTTTTCGCTATTGATTAATGCATAAGTTAATTTCGTAATAAGGTTGTTCATTTCTTTCATATTAATTTTCTTTTGATCTACCATTAGGTAGGGTACTAAGCCAATGGATACGCTCATATTATTATATAGATATTAAATTATAAATAATTAATCTGTATGTTTACATCCCACTACATGGATTGGGTTTACCTCATAAATCATTAAGAACCACCATTAACTAGCAATTGCTATACCATAACTTGGTCACCTACCTACCATAACTTCCGAAATATTGAATGCTTGCCATTGTTTGCATTTATCCCCAAAGTCAAATTAATATTTGTTGAGTCCTTGGCAAAAGATATTTATTTCATCAATAGATTTAGAATTAGTCACAATATTAACCGATTTCAATTTATTTAATTCTTCGAATTTAAGTATGGTTACATAACAATTTTGACTTTAAAAACAGAGAAAACACCTAGTGTAAGAATTCTACTCGCTAAAACTACACTCCACATTCGGCACATTCAGACTCGCCTGCCGACGCAGTCACCACTCACGGTCTATTGCGTCTTGTATTACCTACTTCTGCGACTACCGCTCTGCCCGTGAAAATTGTGAAAACACATTAGTTACTTGTCGACCACTGAAATGGACAAGGTCCATCAACAAAAGTTCCTGCAAGAGGAAAAACTGCTGGGTCTAGTGCTGTCTCCTATGCTAAATCGGGGTGGATAGGATGATGATCATCTTCGTACGTCATCATGTTCACTTACTGCGTCAATGTCTCGCAGTGGTAGGTACTCGCCAAAGAATATAGATTTACGAGAGATGGACCACCCTATTCTGATTAAATTCAGGACATTGCTTTGAAGTCATTGGCGCAAGAGTGGCATGAAGTATCCTGGTACCGTCCGGCCACGTTACGCAGGTACCTCCCGTAGCATCCGCGCCTCGAGAGGATCCGTGTGAGGTGGAAGGCGAGGCATTAAAATTATTTCATTATTTTTTTATCGGTTAGTTTTATAAATATTTGTATTTCTTGATAAAAATATGTTAAACACTCCTACTTCTATTAGAAAATTATTATGTCATGGTTCTTTATTTAAAAACAATTTATATCTCGTATATAGTAGATAAGATTAACAATGAATTTGAATGAATATTGATGTCCAGTATAGGTACAATTATCCACATTAATTCTGTGTTTATCACAATAATTATGTTGCTTAAAGTTGTTTAACTTTTATGGGTCTTGTAGATATATTTTTGTGTAATATCCATGTCCGTTTCTTTTTATGTACCTACATAATCACACTATTTACATAAACATTCATTTTCTTGGTGGGACTTGTAAAATAAATGAAAAAGCTTTCCCAAATCACAAATTACCTTTTTACTGGGTTCACAGATTTATTATTACTTACTAATCTTTAATTGTTATATCATTAATTATTGAAGCTCATATAATTAAACTTGTACAGAATATTTTTATAACAATAAAACATTAATTACATATTTTATTTTTAATTAATTATGCTGTGGAAATACAGTATGGAAATATTTATTGCCCTTTGTGTTCCATGTGGTACATAATGCTTTACTCCCATTGTGACATCTAAATATTTTACGAGATTGGGAAAGATATTATGGTCTTTAGGACCCAGATTAATACCAAGAACGTATGTTAGGTACCTTAAATTTTCTTGTATCCTGTAACACTTCTGTACAACACCATGGTGTAAAGGTGTGCATGGCACCGCCCATCGAAGACAATACATAATACTAATTACAAATTGTCAACTGTAGAAAAATCTGACCATAGGTACCTACAATATTGTTAGCTTCAAAGATCTTACTTTACAGCTGCTGTTGACCCACTCTTACAAAAAGTTCTACCAACTCTTAATATTCATACACCGCAGTAATGTTGTAGATTTGTCAATACAACTGAGTAGGTACTTTAGGTTGATGTGAATATGAGACACAGTCAGGGAACTCTCCCACTTATCCAAAATCAATAAAATATAGCAGTTATTACCATCGCATAAGGTGCCCATTTGGTCATGCGGCCGGTTGCCTGATAGTAGCCACATACATCTATATAGAGACAAAAAGTAAGCAAACCGTACAAGGTAAGAGGGGTAATTTTGTTTGATGAATTAAAAATTTTAATGGATACGGTGATAACCATCATATCAGTCAAACGAATAGACCGACACCATCCTACATAACATAAACTTTGTGTGGGAGTATGTATAAACACCCTTTTCTCATTTAGCTTCGGTGGGGTCGTCTCACGTGCCTAACAGTAGTACCTGAACAGCCCATTTGACAGATTGATGGGACTCCGGCTTACCTCCAGAGTGTAGAAATATGAAATAATAACAGACTGTTCCTTTATTGTAAAGGGCATTTTAATGGTTGTCGTAGGAAGTTAGTTTGTGAAGGCGATTATATCGTCTCTCGCCTAGAATGATCGTCCATTGTACTAGTGACTGCAAAGAGAGCTTCATTTTTGTGGCATACGAACGAGTATGCCGAACATGTTTACGGCTTCAGAATAATGTACATGACTAATTCAATTTTCCTTGAACCGTCCTAGATCCGCAGATTTGATTGAAGAACTTCGGGAATGCCATCAATTCATACCTATTGAATCAATCACTGCCCCCGACAGTCCGTTCATGTTCCTTCCCCGATAAAAAAGTAAGTATCGCCCAGTTCTAGCTATCACAAAAAAATAAATGCACTAAAATAAGTAGACATAAAAAATAAATATTAATGATGTAGCATACAGTTCTCTCGCTATAGTAGTAATTGTCTCTCGAATTCAAACATTTCAATATTGTTATTTCTAGACAGCGTGTTTATCTTTATAATACGTTCAGAAGTATAATAAAAGGGTAGTACTTAAATAAATAAAATTTCATTACATACAATAGAATTGTATTATATTCAGTAAAACTTATTAAAAAATGGCACATCGATTTAATATCACCACATTCTAAGGCTAGGAACGTGTCATTAAAAATAAAATACAAACTCAAATATAACATAAGTATTAATAAAGTTAACAAAAAAGTTCAATATGCACTTACCTACAATAATTATAAAATATACAAAAGAACTATCTTATTGGTATGTGAATGTATTTCCATAAAAGTTTATATATTAAAGTAGGTAATAATATAAAATAAAGTCTACATATGAATTAGATCAATATAATTAAGATTTACTCAATCGCAAATTTGTATGTCACTAATTACATAAAATTTATAGCCAAGCCTTTTTGCGAAAATGTGCTGTTGAACCAGTTCAGGCTCATATAGTATTTAGGTATAACCAATGGTATAACGATCAAGTTTCATAATCAAAAGCACATAATAAATCAATTTACTACAAAATACTAAAAAGTTTCTAGAAGTCCATTAACATTTACAGAATGGAAAGCCATGACTATTTTTATTCTTTGTTTTATATAAGGGTCTTACTAGGCGAGTAATAATAACACAAAATGTAGGTACCTATATCCTAAGTATTAGGAGCAATAATTTTATCGATGGTAGCAATTAGTATTTTGTAGGAAATATTATAATTTTGCCGTTGGAGCCCGACCGCCTATCTCAAATGCTTTCGTGATGCTGTCAGCCGCGTACCACCTTACTTTTGCAAAAAATAGTGTTTACGTCAGCAGATAAACTTTTGCCCGAAAGTGTTTTCGTCAGCAGACACCTACACACTTTAGAGCAAAATGTTCTAATACGCGCTACGAAATAGACGAGACGACGCCATAATCAAGTGTCTCGAATTCTTCACAGAAGCATTAGAGTTAGTTACATAAAAACGCTTGGTTGTTAAATGAAATGCTTATGAAGTAAAGGAGATTGCCCACGAGCAGTCCTGAGGATAAAATGTGTCGCTGGTGTCTCAAAAAGCATAACGGCATAAAAAAGTTTTTTTCATATAATGCATATAATAATATTTATATGGGGTATTTATGTTTTTATGTAATTAGTACTTTTCGTTTCCCGGTCAATAAATCCGCCATATTAAATGTGGATATCAAACATTTGTACCTGCTCTCTTGGTGGAGCAATGGCGTAATGTTACATTTGTACGTTGTAACGCATTTTACTTGACGTAATTTGCTTGAAAGACTCATACTTACCATTTCAAGTGATTTGTTCCAATTAGACAAACCTAACCTCAGAATAATAATTTTCATTAGTAAAAATATACCATTATATTTTTGTTCCATCTTTTTGTCAAAGCATTTAAACATATGATGGCGACACCAACATCGACCAGGAATTTTGTCCATAGTGCCGTGGGCGATTTCCTTTGTTGCATTTGTAAGTATGTTGCAATGTAATAAATACATAATCAATAATATTATATATTCACCTTATGTAGCTAGAACAGCGGTTCCTAACCTTTTAGTCATGTTACTAGAAGCGAAAAATTTCGAACTCCTATCCATCGTAAGTAGGTAGCTTTCATCTACATTACTATTTATCTATATATTATTACCGAGAAAGGCGGTTCACACACGGGATCGCGCGCCGCCGCGGATTGCGGTGGAGGTGAGTAAACTATTCCGCACGGTCGGGCGGTGTAGTGTGAATGGTATCAACGTATATCATAGAGAGGCCAAGCGATATTCACCGCCTTCCGCGGCCGCGACGGCGCGCGTTCTAGTGTGCGAAACGCCTAAGTTATATGCTCAAATAATGATTAACAAAATTACGTCTTTCAATTGGAATGTTCATTTTATTCACAGTATATGAGAGGGTTCATTTAAGAAGAAAGTGAAGAATGTTATTTAAATCCCACAGTTCAGTTTACAGATAGGCGATTTTGTATAACTAATACTACTTATTCTTAAGTTTATTCGAGGATGAAATAAACCTCTACATAATTGGCACTCGACGATTATTTTCAGAAATACAATAACGATTTTGAAAACGTGGAAAAATCGTAAAATAATAAGACCAAAGCGTGACTAGATCATAGTAGCGAGCTGATACTGCGAGTGGAGAGCCTATTGATACTTCCATGACACATTACCAAATCCGAAGGTGGTACTGGGAGACTCCCAAAATATAGAAAATTTTCAATAAAATTTACTTCCAGACCCGGGAGCAAATCCAGGACCATAGCTGTAAGAGATCGTCGTTTGACCCTTGAGGCAGCTAATTCCGCCATACTATGCCAACCTTCTCAGTGAGAAGGTGAGAAGTTTAGTATTATGGCGTATGCGGCTGTCTAAAAAGTTCTAACCCCCTGCGTCTTGTATGCCCGTAGAAAACTGCCACTCATAGCATCAACAGATTACTAATAATTATAACTCAGATTAAAGGTTACTCTTATCACCAACGCATTATAAACATGCCAAAACACATTTTTTTAAAGATTTGAAAAATAAAAGTCATTTTCGTAAATATCACTCTCATTTCTTCACAGCAGATCCGAGGCAATGGTTGGATTCTCACCCGCCAATTCGTAGACGGAATGTGCGAGTCGTCTTGCCTGTTGGACCGCGGTGGAGGCGGGTAAAAGGCCCAGGTGCACACAAATCAACTCCTTTATGCTTACACCCTGTGTGTCGTGCGAAAACGCTATATCCATCAGCTGCCTGTAATAAATAACACAACGAAACTTAATTTAGGAAACTATTTTTATTGAAACTTTTTATACACGCTTACATACGGCCCTGTGCACATGCGAGCTACTTAAAATAAACTAGTTATAAATTGAAATTATTAACGAGTCGCTCCAGCGTCATTGCCATATATTCTCATACGAGTTTACACAACGACTGACACGGCGCAAATAGTCACATACGGATACCACGGATATATCACACTTCGGGCCGACCGCCGCGCTTCTGATTACCTTATTCTGATGTTTTGTTGTGAAAAATTCAAGGGGTTCGCGTCAATAGGGGCCATGCCAGGGTCGGGGCGTACTAGACAACAGGACGCGTCAGGCACGTCAGGCGTCACGGTCAGGGCCGTCTTAAACTATGCTGGGGCCCTTGGGCACACAAGAATTCGGGGCCCTTTTGGATATGTAAATAAAGCGAACTATTTTTTTTTTCACTGTGCTCTGCTTTATTACTTACACACAATCACTCATGCATACATACACTCACATTCACATACCTACACACACACACGCACACACGCACGCACGCATGCACGCACGCACGCACCCAACGACGTAGCAAGGGTTGGACGTAACATGGCAACAACCCTTGTTACGTTTCACTGCTGACCACGAGTCTCTTTCCTACCATGCTATGTGGTAATCTCGATCTATCTCATTCCAATATATAGGTTACATACAACTATATTATACTCAACATTGAATATTTTTTTAAAGAATTTTTGGGGCGTGATCTATCTACAATTGTAATAATACTACGTATAGAGTAGACACTTCGACGTCCCAGCAGATTTCCCCGCCTCACCCGCCCTCCTCCCCTCTTATGGGCGACGGTTGGTAATCTACAGCGAGGTTGCGAGCGGCCTACTTTTGATACATTTTAAATTCAATATATTATTTATTAACATCAAAATGATGGTTGTAACGCTATTGTGTTCGATGGTAATATATGGTGATAGAAGTACCTACAATGAACAATCTCGAAAGCGTGAACACCTAAATGTTACCTATTTGACCTGCCAGTAAGTGGTTATCGGTTTTCTCCAATGTAACCCTTATCATGTGTTGGGTAGGTTATACTGTGGTAGAGCTTCAGTGATGGAGCTCCAAGGCGTACGAGCACCACCGCATTTCCCAATTTACATTTCCCTAAATGGTACCTTTTTTTTTTAATTTTTTATGTAATGGAAGTGGTAAACAAGCATGCAGTTCACATTGATGTTAAGTGATGACTGCAGCCTATAGACACCCACACAAAGACCAAGGTCAAAATGCAGATGCGTTACCACTCCTGAGGCCTAAGGTCTTATGCCTCTGTGCCGGAAATTACAGGGCCGTACAAACGATAATATGATTAGATTAGTATTATTCAGATCTAAAAGGGCGGTAAAACTTTTTCTTTCAAAATATGATATGGGTATAAATTTAGAGGTTTTGTGGGGTGCTGATTACAAAAATGGCATCCGTATTCAGATCCAAGATGGCGAATAGATTTTTTTTCAAAATATGATATGTATATCAATTTCGAGTTTTCTTGGGGTGCTGACTACGAAAATGGTATGCGATTTGATGATGATGATGACATTTCCGTAATCCCAAGAAACCTCGAAATTGACAACCATATTACAATTTGGACAATAATCATGTCAGACACCCTTGGACACCCTAAGAAACCTCGACGATTTGGAAACATAATTATGTTCGCCATCTTAGATCTCAAAAAAAAGATGTCATTTTCGTAATCAACACCCCAAAAAATCTCAAAATTGATACCCATATCATATTTTGAAAAAAAAAAACTGTTTGCCATCTTGGATCTGAAAACGAATGCCATTTTCGAAATCAGCACTCCAAAAAAGAAATTGACACCCATATCACAATTTAAAAAATAATTTTGTCCGCCATCTTGGATCTCACAAAAAATGTCATTTTCGTTGCCAACCCACGCTGCTTACATAGCATTGTCGTTAGGTTCCATTTAGGGAAATGTAAAGTGGGAAATGCGGTGGTGCTCCATCACTGAAGCTCTATCGCAATATATAACCTACCCAGAACATGATAACGGTTTACATTGGGGAAAACCGATAACCACTTACTGGCAGGTCAAATAGGTATAGGCCGACCGTTTAATTCGCGTATCGCCTGCGGGGTACAAAGAGAGCGGAGGGGGAGATGTCACCGGGTGGGTGAAAGGGGTGCGCGGAGCAGAGAGCCACGTCATAGCGCGGCAGTACGCTGTCGGTGCTCGCAGCGTTCGGTTTGTATTTTTGCAACGGACGCTTTGACATTGACGCACAAGATAAAAACTTACCAAGATTAATCTCAAGATGAATCGCTTTTCCTGTTTTGCGAAAACAAATAATACAAATAGCGTACAGCGTTTATTCCTTTTTTAAAGCCAGAACACAAGATTATAGTTCTGCGGAGTATCTTCAAGACGATAACTTGAGAGAAGATGAAGAGATGGACAGCTTTATTATTAATTTGCAAGATTCTGACTCCTCAAGCTGCTCAGACAGTGAAGACGATTCAAGCGATATGTACCTATATTAGTGATGAATAGTCCTAATCCTATATAACTTTTATTTGCGGTTACAATTCGTGAAAGGAGTTATTGTTATTTTATTATTTCGTACCTTAGAAGCTTTTATTAAAATATAAATTTGAAAACACTCGCGTTTCACATTCATCACACACATTTTGAACCGAGTCGCGATACTATTTTCGATAAAAATATACGTTTGTTACCTTTATTTTTATTAAAATATTTGAAAAATTATAGCTTTATTTTTTACTGAAAAAATACAAACAAGTTTGTATATAATCATATTTTATACTTTTCAAACAATATATCTCGAGATAAGTATTTGGATTATTGAGTCCGTGTGTAGCGTTACCCGCCCCCGCTCCCCTAGTACCGCACAGGCGATACGCGAGTTAAACGGTCGATCTATAACATGGTATTCACGCTTTCGAGCTCGTTCAATACATCAGGCAGTGTGCAGCAGAGATAACGCCTAGGAAATACGAAACTAGCTGATTGTCTCTTTCGTAGGCCTCGATGTGCAATACGTCTTGCTGGGTTCCTTTTATGTGGAAGCCATTATGATCAAAATTGTGAATAAATTTAATTGAATGAGATACTATTTTACAATGCACATTTTAGTATTTTTTTCAAACTCTAATCAAAATCTATACCTACATTCGTCGCTCTATGTATTTCATTAAGATAAACTTTGTCTTTCACAACAAGTAAATTGACTGAATAATTAGTTTAAAAAATATTACGGTACATGATGTACGAGTAGCTAAATAAATAGGTATATATTTAAAATAATCCGTCACGAAACATAATGTGGCAGACTAAATTCCATGCGAGCGAAGCCGTGGGCAAAAGCTAGATTATCACGTCGATCAAATGATCGACGTCCGTGTAACGAGAGAAG
Organism: Macrosoma leucophasiata; assembly: GCA_036365455.1. Classification (NCBI taxonomy): domain Eukaryota; kingdom Metazoa; phylum Arthropoda; class Insecta; order Lepidoptera; family Hedylidae; genus Macrosoma; species Macrosoma leucophasiata. The sequence goes on along the minus strand of JAWQUS010000003.1, from coordinate 10,414,192 downwards.
CAGGTAGGTACAATGCACCCATGCGTATTAATTATGTGAGAGAAATTGACTATGAGGATGGGGGCCCTGGGCACTGGCCCCGAGTGCCCTTATGGTAGAGACGGCATTGGTCACGGTCTGTTCTAGACCTTGTCGCTGTCAGCGGCGGATAGGCGCGGGGCGGCGAGCGGTAAAATCAAAAGTATAAAAATGTTTGAAACACGCCACGAGGCGCCGCTCGTCCCGCCAACTACGACACATCGAAACGTCATCGACGCAGCCCCTCCGCCCGCCGCGCCGTTTTTCGCTAAGACCGAAGTTGTGAACAGGCCGTCAGGCGTAGTGATGTGCCGTTCCCGGCAACGTTCCCCAAAGTGGGAAAAAGGGGGCCATTTTTTAATTCGAAGACTAATATAAAACTATTTACTACAAATACAACAAAACTTGCACGCCATCTTGTTGTGACAAAGCACCAACTGATATCAAACATTTTGTCTAAATCTGAAGTGGTAAGTGTAAAATAATGATGGAAGAATTAATTGTAAACAATATTCGCTATATTCTCACGTCAGGTGACGGGTCAGTGCCGAAAAAAACCGGTGCGGGGCCCGTAGCAAATGTGACCATGGGGCCCTAGAGTTACATTGCCTGCTGAAATTTAGGATGTAAATAAAACAGAACATTTACGAAAATGAATCGAAACAATATTAGGGGATTCCCCCTGCAAGTATTGTGGTATTGCCAAATTTCCCAACTTGCAACATAATAATATACCTATATAATTACAGTGTGGCCAACGCTCACTTTGAGAATAGCTAAGGTGTATAACATATTTGTGGTTTTCTTGGGCACTGGCGCGGGGCCCGTAGCATTTGCTGCCTCCTGCTATATGGCTAATCCGGCACTGTGCCGGGTGAGGGGTGAGGGGTGACCTGTAGAAGGCGCCGAGCAGGTCGCCGGGCGGGGGCAGGGCGCGCACGGCGGCGGGGTGGGGCGGCGCGGGCGGGCGCGCGGCGGCCCCGCGGCGCTCCCACCACTGCACGGCGCACACGTGCAGCGGGCCGCGCCGCCACGTCGCCGCGCCGTAGCCCTCGCGGAGCGTCGACATCGCGCGCCGCATTATCTGCTGCACCTGCACTCGGAACAAAGAGAAAAGAAACACTTTAATGATGCGGCCGTGAGTCCCGGCCCCGCGAGGCCGATGACATTCCGGTTATCGCCAACCGAATGGAGTAGAGTATTTCCCCTAATTGTTGTTTTTAAGATCTTTCGTTGTTTTCGAGTCTACCCAAAGGTTGACTGGTAGATAATGCCTTCTAGTTGCATTAAGTCCGCCTTTTATACATCACTGTATTTGTGAAATAAAGTTGAATAAATAAAATAAATAAGTAGAGCGAAAGTACAAATAAATAAAATTGGAGTGTCTGTTTGTAATGTAAAAATAACCGCTTTTTACTAAATACATATGTATGTAAACATACCAAAACTATTTTTTTTTTCAATTTTTGTCTGTCTGTTTGTTCACGCTAATCTCGGGAACGGCTGGACTGATTAACGCGACTTTTACTGGCAGATGGCTTATGTAATAAGGAGTAACTTAGGCTACTTTTATACCAGCTGCGCCCACGACTTCGTCCGGGTAGATACTGCACAATCATAAATTCTCACGCGGACGAAGTCGCGGGCACAGCTAGTATCTTATAAGTCTCTCCGCAACGTCCTGAGCCGGAGCACGGACCCGCGTGGGTCACCCTTATGCAGTTGCGCTAACTTTTATTCTTTAGGCTGGAGCGCCCTCTGCGCTCGCCGTATCGGTGAAGTAGACTAGTGCCGTCTCGAGACAGGCCGCCTACGCAAGTCCACCCAAAAACAAGACTTAGGACATTTTGTATACATAAATACAAACCCAGAAGGATCATAAAAAAAATCCATAATATTAAAAATCCTCCTTTAAAATTGAGATTTACTATTTTCATGTCATGTAATTTTTAAATGTATATCAAACATTTTAGCTTTTTAATGTCAAACAATAAAGAATGTCTATAAAATCAAAGTTTAAAATATATATATTTTATGGTATCATTGGAATGGTAATTATGGTATGGCGTATGCACCTAGAGCGGTATGTCTGCCAGCTATCTCTCTTCCACACCAGCGAGACGACGACGAGAACACAATAGTTACTGATACCAGGGAGGAGTAGTTCCATATGACGACCGGTTACAAACAGCCTTGTTGAAAAGTACTTATTTAAAATTTGAATTGATTTATAATTACCGTCTGAGGTGAGAGCATATCTGCACAATCCGCCATATCCGGAGCGAGGAACCTGCCCGTGGTCCGGTCCACGTATATGAAGTGTATAAGCCCGGGGAACTCCTCCACATACTTGTGAAGCGTAAGGGAACTACCCGCATTCGTCTCGCCCGTGCACATTCAACATTAAGCGAAATAATTGATACGATGGCACAACATACTCAAATAAATGCATAATATTAAAATAAATATTTGATGGTCTAATATAGTCTGAAACCCAGCTGTTAAAAATACGAGAATATGGTTTGCCATTAAAAAAATTGCCTGCAAGTAATTTTCCTTTTTTTTTTCAAGTTCAAGATAATGAGACTTTCAAAAATCTTTGAATGTAGTTGTTTTAGTGAGAGTTTTATATTGAAATTTACTATACTTTTCCTCAGATTTTCATTTATATTACCTGCTAGTTGCATATTGCATGCAGTTTACTGGTTTTAGAGCTCCAGTGACGGCGCTCGCGGGCGTAGGCACCACCACATTACCTAATATACTTGTCGCTAAATGGTAGTGTTCAGCACTATCGTGTTCCGGTCAGGAGGTAATGTATGGCCCTGTAATTTCCGGCACAGAGGCGTGACACCTTAGGCCTCAGGAGTGGCAACGCATCTGCATTTTGACCTCTGGTCATTGTGTAGGTGTCTATAGGCTGCAGTCATCACTTAACATCAATGTGAACTGCATGCTTGTTTGCCACTTTAATTACATACAAAAAAAACTGCAACCCATCACCTTTTGAGTTGTCTGAATGTAAAATCACGTAGCAGATTATTTTTTTTAACATAGAGGATGAAAAATGGAGTACCTAAAGTCTGTTTTTTTTCGGTACGGACTAAATTGCCATAAGCTGTGTGGCTAGGTTTTTGGGGATCATTAATAGTGATGTGCCACTACCGTAACTTTACGTTATTTACAATCTAGTATCGTTTTCAGTAATAATTTTTATTTTATTTTATTCAAGAGAACAAACAGTCTTATTTGCTTACAAACAATCTTAATAAAATTACATCAGACCATTTATACGTTTCCGTATTTGGATATCTAAGGAATTGCATATTGTTTCATAACAGTAACAAAAACAGAAAACAAAAAAAAACAATATCAACAACAACAAATCAATAATAAAAGGAAATGTAGTGCAACTTAGTACGTTTACTGCTCCTAGCCTTTTAATTTATATTATATCTTATTAATATTTTACACTGCGCTAGTAAAGAAGAAATGGTAAAGACGACTTATTGCATGTCAAACCAGTGCCTAAAGAGAACCCTAACATTTTTTTAGATAAAACTAAGGTAATTACAAAAAAGTGTTTTTAAAATTTTAGAATGTGGCGACACCCGTAATGTACCAATAGGCATGCCTTTATAATGTACCTGTATGGTTAATGTATAGATATGATAAAAACATAAATGCAATACACTTATTTTTTAAGTGTCTATAAATCTTAATAATGACATGCAAATTAATAATCAGAATCAGGTAATGACTCCGTACCTCAATGTGCCGAATCGTCAGAGTTATCACCTACTTCAATAATAAATCAGTCGGTAATGTCGTCGACAATATGGCCTAGAGTACACATTTTTTTTTCTCAACTTCAATTATTAGGTACATGTTTAATATAATTTTTCCAGCGCTGGGGAGTCACTAGACGAAGTCACACATTCGTTTTTCTTCGGCGTTTCGGCTGGAGATTCTGTTTACTTTTCGGTGTGTACATAATGAACGCGTTCATGACCGTGTTTTTTGCCCGTGAAATCGCATTTCGGAGGTTGAAGGACGAATGCCGTGTATTCAAAATGGCGCCGTATTTTCGTTTTTATGGCATTGATAGCTACAGTACATCGACCTATTTCTTGTGTCGTTCCTGTTAAAAACTTGTTATTGCGTATTCTTCAACAACAAATAAATAATTGTCGTGTTTACTTAGTGCAATAAGTAATTTAAATTAAATCTGTGATACTCCATAGTAACCCTAACTTTTAAAAGATTTGTCTATTGTCAAATAATAATAAAATTATGTGGTAAAGTAAAAGTAACGATTCATAAGACCGGTATCGTACAACACTAATACTAGAAAGCTGGTATCATTATTTTGGAAATTGACATTTGCATGTGTCAATTTAGTCCGTAGCGAAAAAAAAACAGACTGTACGTGCACTTTATTTTTTTTTAACATAGAGGATGAGTATAATACATACATACTAATTCTTCTTCTAAAGAAAAAACATTTCTGTAATTTTTTTAATAAATCAATACCATTCAAAGATTTTTCAGTTGACATTTACAGTAAATAAATATGTTTTAAAATGTAAATTGGCAATAAAAATTAAAGTGTTTCTATAATTACGCGATGAACGTAGTGATCTTGCAGCCGGATCTAGGACTATTAGCGTTTAGATTTAAAACTCGACACATTTGTACTTAACACTAAAACTACAAGTGATAACAATCTTATAAACTCGTTATTATCATGATAGTGATAAGGAATTTTGTTTCCCTTTATTGTCACATTTAGTCCCATATATCAACATACCAGCCAACCCACATGTAAAAAAGCTCTTAGATGAACAAATTCACAAGTAGCCATACAAATGTAAATACTACTAGCTTTTGCCCGTTTTGACTTCGTCCACGTGTACTTTTTTTCTTTTAGTGAAAAGTATCTTAAGGTTACTTTTAATACCTTCAAGAATATGTGTACAAAGTTTCATGACGATTGATTAAGTATCGCGTGAAAGTGTAACAAACTTACATGCGCATTTATATACGCACCACCGCATTACCTAATATACTTGTCGCTAAGTGGTAGTATTCAGCGCTATCGTGTTCCGGACAGGGGGTAACGTACGGCCGTGTAATTTTTAGCATAGGTATAAATTGGCCGCCGACATTACTTGATAAATAGTGTTAGGTTTTTTGAATAAGGGAAATGGCAAACAAGCTTGGAACTCACATTGATGTTAAGTGATGACTGTACAGACATCTGTGTATAGACATCTGCATAAAAACCAGTGGTCAAAATATAGATGCGTTTCCACCGCTGAGACCCAAGGTGTGATGTCTCTGTGATAGTTATTACGGGTCCATACATTACCATCTAACTGGAATACGATAGTGCCGAACACCATCGTTTAGCGGCAGATGTACGGCCCTGTAATTTCCGGCACAGAGGCATAACACCTTAGGCCTCAGGAGTGGTAACGCATCTGCATTTTGACCTTGGTCTTTGTGTGAGTGTCTATAGGCTGCACACATCACTTAACATCAATGTGAACTGCATGCTTCTTTGCCACATCAATTACATAAAAAAAGATAGGTTAGGTAATGTGGTGGTGCCTCCGCCCTCGACACTTGGAAATCTACAACCGTTAACGTGTCACATTTAAGGTATATTATTTTATATGTCAACAATCTAAGCATTGTTGTCATGGCATTAAAAAATATATTTTACAGTAGATATGAAAAAGGATATGATCCCAAACTGAAGTATCGCATCGCCTTCACGCGCAAGAACTCCACGTACGGCGCAAGCAGTCTTTTTAGATCTTTCAGAGGCTGAGCCATTTTTAAACTGGGTATATCAGGCTTGAGAAGTTCTATGACCGCATCTAGTGCCGTATGCATCGCAGTAGCAGCTGTTTCCGGAGTCAAAGGAGTTGTGGTGGTACATGATTTCCGTAATTCTAACATACGACTCGTCACTCGGGCACATAAACCAGATTGTGATTTTAATTTCCGGAGAGCATCTGTAGTCTGCAAATGTAAAAAAAATCTTCAAAAATTGACTGTCAGAGAACACAGGCCGCTTGACAACATGGACACCTTAAGCGGTGGTAATAAAAGCTAAGAATAGAATAGAATTATTTATTTGCTAGAAATATCGGTACATTTTGATGTTACATACGTAATACATTAATTTATTTCCTCATATTTCACCATACACTGGCATGCAAATTACATTACAAAGAACTTAATTATTTTTTTTTACTAGTGTTACGATTGATTAAAATTACATTGAATGAATTATGTAAAATAACATGAAACACACAAACATATTATTATTACCTTAATATAGTCAATCATCAATTAATAATTTAATTACTTAATTGACAAAATTTCAAAATTGACACGACCCTAAAAGAAAAATACCGTTTCTTTATTTTGCTTTTCTGAGTTCCTGAGATCGATAAATCGGAAAAGCGATTTTTAGGAATAAAAAAATCTATTCTTATTTAAAATATAATAATAAAATATAAAAATTATAATAATTTATTTAACTCGATCAACAGTACTGGATTGGTCTAGTGAATCGATACTATACCCTGGAAAATCGAAGATCAGAAAGAAGAAAATCTTTTTGGTTAATTCACAAGGACCTAAGAAATATACAGAGCATAAGATTTAACGTTTACGTTTAAACGTGAATATAGGAAGCATTATACCAGCATTGAACACTGTTGAGTTGCTTTTATTTTTTCCTTAGTTAGTTGTTTTCCATAAAATTTAGTATTACATAGCTCAAATCAAAAAAATATCGACCGTTTTTTTTCAATGTAGAATTAATCGTGGATGGATTTTGGACACTTCGATTAGAACATTGATTTATTTCAGAAAGAATCGCCATCCCTACTACGAAGTCTATGAAAAGCTTATTTACTAAAAAAAAACAAGATTTAAAGTTTTAAACAACGACTTAGCCCTCAGGCTGTTTATATAATATTGATATTTTTTTCGATTTTTATGTCGATATGAAAAACTAATTAAAATTTAGATTTATACATTCGAAATTTTTTTTATATATTGAGAAGCTACGCTGTTTTGTTTGCTCGATCGTCCTTTATAATTTTGTAGTTGGATCAAGGAAGAGATTAATAGACGACACGCACGATCAAATAATTTTTTCTAAATTATATTGATATATCGATAATTTTTTCGATAGACCGAACACTGGTACTGATATTTTTAAAATAAAAGATCAACAACCCTACATCGAGTTTGACGAGCTGACAATGACAAGACAGTGACATCTACAATTTCTTTAAGGGGTCACGGCACAAGGCTATGTTTCTATCGCCATTCCACCGTATGTGTGACGTCATATGGCGCATACGTCTTTTTAGAATACACTAACTTTCAAAGTAGAAATTATGAATGAAAAGTACAAAATTTCGAAAAATGGTTAAACACGGTTGCCTTAGTTTTGGATTAACTTTTGAATAATGTAATAAAAAAACACGTAGATAAAAAAATTGAAATGTTGTTAATTACAAATGTCAATTTCGGCTATTAATTCAAAATTAAATTTAGGGACCATAATACAATGTCATGCAAAGAATTACACTAAACACAAACATATTACTCATAATATAGTCAATTACAAATAAATTTAATTTATTACAAATGTCAATATCGTCAATTATTTCCAATAAATTTAGGACCAATACAATATAATTTTAAAAAAATGGATTAATGTCAAATGATGTCAAAATGTATAATTCAAAAATTCCTGCAGTGAATAAAAGCACTGATCGATTAGTACATTACACAGCTTATTATTGAAACGATTCCCATTAAATTCTTTAATAGATTTTGGTAATTTGTTGTAATCTAGACTTACATGTCTGGGCATTACCAATTTGTCAAAATGTCGTGAATGGAACTTATAATAATCCTGAAATTTAATAAATAAATGTTTGTTTTTTTACAAATTTACACAGCTCCAGAATATAAATGCATGGTAATGTCTAAATTTAATTGATTTTGGAAAATATTCAAAAAAAATATTTAAACTGCCACAGTAGCGTAACGTCTACGCTAGTAACGTCTACCGCAGTAGCGCTGGAGGTCCTGGGTTCGAGACTATCAGAGATAACGGTTTAAAATCCTTTATCTCTGCTTCTATTGGGATTTTTCCATTTTCTGGAAGGTTCCCAGTACGTCGGAGTTTGGTAATGTGCCAGGAGACGGCGGCAGGTTCGCCACCTGTTCCATGGGCCAAAATGTAACCGGCGAGTCGTGGGTGTTTGTATGTATGCTTGAATGCATGCATTTTTCTCTGCCTACCCCTTCGGAGATTACAGGTGTGAAGCAACGTTTAAAAAAAATCTGAAATGGAAAAAGTCTAAAGCTTGTTTGTATTCCGTAGCCTATAAGAAAATCTTATAGTTTGCCATATCCGTCCACCCGCCGAAAATTAATTAATTTTATGTCAATTCTTTCACCAGGTAAAAATCATAAAAAACTTACTGTTTTGGCAATATATAAAACCATTCTAAGAATATATGTATTACCTTTTTCAATGTCGTTTCCAATGAGTCGAGAGTACTTGGCAGCATTTCTAAGTTTCTTTGCAACAAAATTCTCTTCAGATTTGAAATATACTGATTGGACATGTGAACAGCAATGCCCAAATCTCTGTAATTAATATAAAATAATATTTAGATAAGGCGAATTTATCACAACATAACAAATAAGACGAATAGCCTCACCTTAATTCCATATCAACTAGAACAACAAATATAATTCGAGGTGCAATTTCAGTAAGATGTAAAGAATGTGGTGCACAAGGGCTCCCAGTGGCACCAGCACATAAATGTACAATAGCACTGTTTTCTTCAGAAAGCCCTGTAAAGTAATAAAGTCTATGTTTATAAATAAGCTATGACTTGACACACAAATTGTAAGTTTTGAAGTTATTGAAAATATGATTCTTTTTTTTTTATTAATAATTAACCTTTTGTTGATTCAAAGTTAAACAGAATTCGACCAAGTGCGACTTGGATTCGCATCTTCACGCCAAGTCCCTTACGGGGTAGGCAGAGAGTGTGGAGCGCCAGATATCGCACTCCTGACACACCTCCCTTGATTCTACATACATACACGACGATTCCTAAGACTTGACCCCACCCAAATCTCTGCACTAAATTGGATAAATCTTTCTTTTATGTGTTCATTACTGTCAGAAGAATTGTATGAATATAAAAAAACTAAGGCATATGGTGGTACGAAGTTCCCCGGATTCATTATGATTATTCATGCATGCTTACAAGGTAATCGCGTATTTTCACATTGAGCTTCATTATTTTCATTTACTTTATGGAATTCCTTCCAGTGTTCTTGAGCTGCTATACATTGAATACTAAGTAGAATGAGATCAGGTGGCATGAGATCCTCAGATCCACGACTGCAAAGGAATATCAACAGTAGTTAAGAGATGAAAAGTTTAAGTAAACTGTGTTTATAACAGGGTTCGAAATTATCAAGATCATTATGTTCTTTGACAATCAAAGAAAATATATATAATTATAGAATATCTTTGATTAAAAAAAAATATTTATGATAGATTGTCCATAATATTGATGATAATCTCTTCGAACCCCTTCGAATTCGAAGGAACAAAACTTACCTAGAGTATAACGCTAACATTTTATCACCAACAAAAAGCATCAAATGGTAATGTTGGTAAGGAGACCATTTGATCTCTTTTGATACAGTCTTAAGAGCATTTAAGGCTGCAACTGTGGCTCCACTTTCGCCAATCACACCACTAGCGCCGGGGATGGAGTCCCCTTTAAGGCGACTATCAAGCAAAATAGATAACCAATCTTGGTATATTGGGGAATGTAATCTGAAAAGTTGATTTGGTAACGAAAAAAATATTATGGAGAAATGTAGTTTTTCGACATGAAGTTGAATTTTTGGACAAGAAGATACTCACAAATTAATATTTTGTCCACATATATGTTGAACAAATGTTTTGCAGTCAAGTAATTCTCTATGGGCATCATCAATTTTATCTTCGCTTATAATCATGAATACATGGTCCAGCCACTGCAAAAAAAGGTTTGTTTGAAGGAGCACAAAATATATTAAACATCAATAGGTATTTACAAATAAAAATAGACTGTAAAATTGAATACAGTTCTCAGTATTTACTGAGTTAAAACTATTAGTTACTTAGTTTAAACTATGGACAAAATAACAATCTAGGAATATTAAATTATTTAATAATTTCTTAAATTTAATTAAGTACCAGCTATCTTGGGAAACTTTATATCGCCTTACATTATAAAAAAAGATTACGCGACTTTTCACGACCAACCCACAAGGGTTATAGGCTACTTTTCGGTACCCATTCATTTTACCAACAAATGTTTCAAAACTCTTCATTACAAAATCAATGTTTCACAACGATTTCATTTCATATCACGTCTTTCCACAACTACACCACTACATAAATAATTCACTTGGCAAACAGATTACAAAACCGTTAATTTTATATGTACGGCCCTGTAATTGCCGGCACAGAGGCATAACACCTTAGGCCTCAGGACTGGTAACGCATCTCCATTTCGACCTTGGTCTTTGTGTAAGTGTCTATAGGCTGCAGTCATCACTTAATATCAATGTGAACTGCACGCTTGTTTACCACTTCCAAAAAATAAAAAAACCTCATCACTTCGTAAATAATTTAGTTGAAGAAAATATTCTCAATTTTTACGACATATCTAGTCAGGTTAGGTCGAAGGTTAGATATATATTTTTTGCTGACAGTATTTATTATTATTTTATACATTTACGTAATCAAATAATAGCGAAATAATTAGTATACAAATCATTGAGTTTCGAAATGATACATTTATATATTAATGGAATTAATAGTGTACAAAACATTGGTATTGAAATGAAGATTGGTTGAAGTTGATTTGGTTGGTTGGAAGAAGGTGATTTTTGTCGGTGAAACATTAGTGAACCCTACTTGTCATAACCAAACCACTGAGCCAATTTAACATAGTAATTTGAACTTGTTTCCTAAAGGTTAACCAAACTTTTGAGTCAATTAAACATAGTGGTGGTTATATTTTATTCCTAAAGGATGTAGGCTTCTTTCCATGATCAAACCGCTGAGCCAATTTAAATGGTAGTTTGAATTTGATTCCTAAGGTACACAATTTTGGGCAAGAAAAAAATCCACCATCCACCAACCACTGGGATCTCTAGTGGTCACCCACCCCTATATGGTCAATGTTTGAAGTGTTCTTGGCATGGGGTAAAATTACTGTAGAAAGTTGATATTTTGTACTAGTTAAATAAACACAATAAGCATATAAGTGTTTCAAAAAACTGAAAAGAAATTACTATACATATTTAATGAACACCCTACTGTATATTTGAATCCATTACCTCATCAAAAACAATTGTAGTATTATCTTTACAGTGCATGGAAGAATAGGTGTTTCCAAACTGAGCAGCCATTACTCTTTGAGAAGTTATTATGGGTGACAGCAACTGTGCGACATGGTGGCTATCTGTCATGGCTCCATTGTTTTCCTGAAACACATATAACACATTTAAAATTGTGTCAGTTAGATCATATTAACTCTAGAATGGCTAGACTTATTTTCAAGATCTTTCGGTTGTTGGAATAGTTGAAGAATAAAACAGAAGAACTATTTTAAAAATGAAAAACATAAAATACACTAATGATAAAATTTTTGTTGAAACATCATACTACATTCAAACTAACATCGATTACATACAAGATTTATATTTGAAATCGTATAATTTTTTTATTACATTTATAATGAAAATGGACTAAGGGAGTGTTCACATATAACGTAATTTGGGGAGAAGGGTGGAGTCTTGTGAAATGTTACAATGGGTTAAAGGGGTGGGAGGGGGTTCGAACAATGTCTTACATGACATTGTTTTTTTTTATTACATAAAAATTAGAGTATTACATCTTTTACAGGTAAAAATGTTCATTTGGGAGGGAAATAGGGGTACATAACAATGTTATGGCATGTTACATGAAGGTGATGAAGGGTCAAATATCTTCAAGAATTGCATTACATCATACATCCTGTTTGGAACACAAATAGAAATGTATTTACAAACAGGAAATAAATCCTATGTATTAAATATACAAATGAGATCAATTTAATACTACAAATTTTACTAATGTTGTTAGTAATCAGGCTTAAATTATATTTAAAAAATATCTCTATATGCATCACCTGTTCATGAAAAGATTTCATTCGACGTAAAAACTCTTCATCCCACTTAAAAAATAACAAATCATTCACACTATCAAATATAAGAGTAGCTTTCATATTGAATGATACACTGGCTTGTGCTTGAAGAATGCACAAAATAATACAATAGCAGGATGATCCAATATTCAGCTAGACATCATGTACTAGTATACCAATATACGAAACACTGCAGTCACTGAAATCAGTAAACAATGAATGATTATTTGAACAGAAATCAATGTAGGAAGTCATTAGCACCAACAGTCCTAACACGCAAGGTGGATACATGCACTTACGGCGAATGCAGAGAACATGCAGATTTAAACAGTACTTACTTTAGCTATTCTTTGTTGGAATAAGGATAAGGTAAGCATAACATAGAGAAAGTTAAATATTTGTAAGTGGAATGGGAACTTTGAACAACAAAAATTTGTCACAATACAATCTTACAGCACTCTTCCAGGTTGGCAAATGATCTAAATAGCAAATTGCAACAGAACGTAATCACACAGAATTCTCGTAATTATATTAATATCTTGAATTATCTTGACCTGTGATGTAAAATAAAATCAACATAATGTACTATTTTTTTTTTAATTATTATGGCCTTATGGCATCGCTATTACGCATATTGCCAGTGTCAAGTAAAACGATATTTCATATTTATTTTAGCAGCGTAAAAGTTAGTATAATAGTCATCAAGTATAGTAGTAGTATAAAAGTTATCAAGTATAAAATGTCAGTCAAGTGAGTTACAGTCAAGTTATTCGAGTAAAGCGATGGCTACTTTACCAGAACACTTACAATGAAGTTTTGGAGGCGACCTGAAAGGTCGTGTTTTTGCACTGTTATTGTATTTCACTATACACGGGCACTGTAATAAACCTATATCAAACAAAATGCCACCAAACTTTATTCAATATAACTTAAAAATACACCAAGAAAATGAAATAGAATAAGAGCACCACACGCCTCTTTCAAGGTTCCCGCCAAAACCCCAATGTACTCTTTGTTTTTTTTTTTTTTTGTTATTATGGCATCGCTATTACGCATATTGCCAGTGTCAAGTAAAACGATATTTCATATTCTTAAAGCAGCGTAAAGGTAGTATAATATAGTCAATCAATTATTTATTAAGTATTAATAAGTATGTCAGTCAAGTGAGTTACAGTCAGTTATTCGAGTAAAGCGATGGCTACTTTACCAGAAAAGGAGATGTTGCGAGCTCGGCTCTGGTTCGTACACGTCCTCAAAAAATAAGTAAATTAAAGAAGAATCCGAAAAAAATACAATTAATTTATTCAAGAATATATTTTAGAGTTACAACCACATTTAATTCAAACCATTTTATCATTTTCAACTATGTTAAACATGGCGGCGATACAGCCGACACTTGGGATCAATCGATTTCGATAGTATTTATATAATATTACTTTTTTCTCCAAGTACTATATAATCAAAATACAATTTAAAAAATGAAAATGTCAAAATGACTTCGCCCGCCATATTCGCCATGTTGGTTTTGAGTTGCAATTCTAACTGCAAATAATATTTTGTAACTGCAAACAAAGCTAAATAAGTGAAAATATGCAGTAAAAAACGTTTTTATATTGATTTTGCCTGTTTAATGATATTATGTACAATACATGGCCGGAGGTCCATACATTTTTGCAACATCTCCTTTACAATGGAGTTTTGGAAGCAACCTGAAAGGTCGTGCTTTCGCACTGTTATTCTATTTCACTATACACGGGCACTGTAATAAACCTATATCAAACAAAATACCACCAACTTTATTCAATATAACTTTTAAATACACTAAGAAAATGAAATAAAATAAGAGCACCATATGCCTCTTTCAAGGTTCCCGCCAAAACTCTACTCTTTGTTAACAACTTTCAATTTACTTTTTTTTTTAATAATCATTTATTCATGACCATAGATACAGTCTTTCAGTCGTTTAACTTTCAATTTACTTTTTTTTTTTAATAATTTGTCATGACCGTAGATATAGAGTCTTTCAGTCGTATACATATTGAATTTCATATTTCTTTAAATTAATGAATATCCATATGAAAGATGACGATGATTAAATGCTTCCATGAGGAATATGATGAGATGATGGGGTGGCTCCAGTAAAGTGATGGGGACTTTACTGAAGTTTTTATGAAGTTTTGGAGGCAATACGAAAAATCACTTTTCACTTCATAATATCACTTTCTTACACTCGTGAATATTATCGAATGCTTTATGATAAAAATCCCACCATTTTTACACATAAAAACGAGACTATACACAAATTTCGAAAATAATATCACGCAGCGACACAGCTCTTTTCCGCGTTCCCACCAAAACTCCCTTTCAATTTACCTACAAACAGTGTTACCAACTCCGAAATCGATTGGATAGTAGAAATATTCTAAAATTACGGTAGATTTTCCAAAAATGTTGTACCTTTAATTTGAAATACGGTAAAATTACCGTATTTATTTCCTTCTTTAAGGCGTTTCATTACACTACTTTCGGCACTGAAACTATTATCAATATTATTAAAATGCCTTAATATATTTTAGATAAAAAAATTTAGATAGTATCGTCAAGGGTTGTTACTTAGATTAAGTACCTATAGATGTAGCCAGCGTGTGGCCGCTTATGAGACAGCCATATGAAATCATGAGTGTTGCTAGTAAATAAAGTTTCCCAATTTTCTTCCTAATCATTTACTATATCTCGGCAAGTTTTTATATTAAACATTCCTAAGCATTTTAATTTTATTCAGATTAGTTGAATTGTAACGAATTGATTGAATGATAAATTAAAACATGTGCATCTACCATTCAATGAATTCTATACATTTTGCTGAAAGATCAAGAACGTATCGAGAAAATGTACATTTGAAATAGGTAACCATGAATTAGCATTTATTATGCTTATTCACAGCTCGCACTCTAGAACATCATCTACAGGGTATTATTTCTTTGGCCGCGATCTTATAGACAGTTTATCAGAACGATTGCTGTATCGGGTAAGGCATTCAATATTTGCGTGTAAGTAATAGTTAAATAAAACTAAGAGTATCGGTGTGATTATCAGGGGTGTATTTACCCTAGGGGCAGAAGGGTTATAGCCCCGGCAGGTCGCGAGGGGCGGCCCAGGGGCGGCCGGCAGGCCGCCCCAAGGGCTTTCGTTTAAACTTTGAAAAAATTTAAATAATATATTTTAAGACGTAAGCCTAGAACGCCCCTGAGCCACCTTTCCACATGTTGATTTCATATCTGAAGAAATTTTAAATTCCAGTAATGTATGATAGCCGCCCCTTGTGTTGTGGGTGGATTTTACATGTCTGAAGAAATTAGAAATTCGATTGAACTATGCAAGCCGCCCCTTGTTCTTTCCTGAACCGGTCAATTTTTTTCCGCCTCGGTTTTGCTTTATGCTATATTGGTATAGGCCGGTGCCTATAGCAATATAGCATACAATATATTCTGTTCTACTCGCCACTTCGCCGCCCACAGGGGCGGCGAAGCAGTGGAACGGAACAGTATTCATTTTTGCGGTAGACTGCTGACTTCACTTCGAATCATCCAGCGCGAATTATCCGAAGTGAAGTCAGTCTTGGAACTAATAACTCCCTAACTATCTCGGATCTTGGTATGTTTCAATGTAGGTCGCCTCTTGGTCGCCTCGCATTGGTCTCGCAATCTTCAGTAATTTATATCTTCATTTTATTATGATAATGAATATCCATATGGAAGATGACGATGATTGGATGCTTCTATGTGGAATATGATGAGATGGCTCCAGTAAAGTGATGGGGACTTTACTAGGAGATTTTACGAAGTTTTGGAGGCAACATGAAAAATCACTTTTCACTTCATAATATCACTTTCCTACACCCGTGAACGTTATCGAATGTTTTATGATAAAAATCCCACCATTTTTACACATAAAAAATGCGACTATACACAAGTTTCGAAAATAATATCACGCAGCGACGCACGCTTTTCCGCGTCCCCACCAAAACTCCCTCGCATTGGGTTGGCGCAGTGTTGCCAACTGCACCGTAATTGGCAAAAATCTACCACCTACCGTACGTTTGTAACTACACGGTAGCAAAAAACACCGTAATAGGTATCAGATCACTCAAAAATAATTTGGATATATGATATTAACAAAACTTAAATATATTTACGTACTTCTTAAACATGTATGTAGGTACATACATGTTTAAGAAGTATTACATTATGGTATTCTTATTAACTCTCTAGCGGAACACTGGATTCCCCACCAATATTCCAGAGAGAACTTGATTGGAGATTAAAGATATTAAAACCCTACCCTACCCTACCTTGTTACCTAAAAGCAATGGTGTAGAATGTCATTGCCTAAAAATTTAAATTCGTTAGAAGTAGGTATGTATTTCAATTGAGATGATTACTCGGAACGTTAAGTATAATTCGCCGTGTTAATTTCAATTCAATTAAATAACCTAATTTTTATTTTACTTGATACGTACAAATTTTCTGTCATCCTTTGTTATCTGAAGTTTTTAGTTTAAAAAATGGTGCACAAAGCAACAGACTAGTCTTGAGTAGGACTTACAAGAGGCCTTACATTTGTCCCGGACAAAACCTGACATTGTAAGGACGCGACAAAAATATAATTTGTACTGCTTCAAATATTAAGACGCGTTACTCTTTGCTCTTGTACTCTTACGTAGTGTGTCACGTGTGTGACTAAGACAAAAAGTGTAACGTGATTGGTCTGAGGTGAGGACAATGAGGCTACTCAAAACAGACCAATAAGCGCCGTGTATTAAAATGTCGCGGTATTCTTTGCCCTTTTGTACTCTTAAGTCAAGTGTGACGTGTGTGACTAGGACAAAGAATATCGGGTACGTTCGACCAAACGACCCCAACGATCGCGACCACGACCGCTGAAATTGTCGTTCCACTATCGCAAAAATACCACGGGCGTTGAGCCAGTCCACTTCATTAAAATAATAAAATTTATTGATATTATTTAATTTTATCAAAAATTACTTAATTTTTAATTTAAACAAAACCTACAAATTACAAAACCAATCTTAGCTCAATCATTAAAAATATTAATATCTCTAAATATTCATCTCATTAATACTATGTTTAGTAGGTACAAACAAATCCATTCTGTCACTTCAAAATCTTCAAATGTATAGCATGACAAAATTTGTCATGTTACTTCAAATGCACCGCGACGCTTCAAATCACTGCGAGGCTGCGCTCGCCGCGTCGGCGGCCTCATTTGAAGTGACAAGCAATATGACAAAAGTCGACAATTTTTTAGGTTTTATTAATATTGTTAAAGCCTCTTTTAATTCACTTGCCGTCAAGTACATTGCTTTAGATTTATTTTTACAATTTATGTTACAATTATTTACGAACCGCCTACAGTATGCCATAACTCTCATGGTTCTTATTAAACATGAATATTTATTCCACACTGGTTCCTCTACCGTTGTGCAATGATGTGCTACTTTAATTGCCTCTAAATCAGTTTTTGTGTCTTTTGGTTTCTGGTAATTAATAGATTCCTCCAAAATGAATTTTGGACCATGAAACCACAGATCACAATTTACTAGCTCTGAAGGACGGAGTTCCCGAGAAGCGCAATCAGCAGGATTGTTTTTGGAAGTAACGTGAGACCAATTGGTAGGTTCTAAGTTAGTTAAAATTTCCGAAGTCCGATTTGCAACAAACACGTTCCATTTGCTTGGGTGACTGTTTAGCCACGCCAGGACTATTGTCGAATCAGTCCAAGCGTGAATGTCATGCTTTGCAATTTTCATTACTTTGGCCACTTCCAATAACAATTTGGATAACAATACTGCACCGCATAATTCTAATCTAGGAATTGATACACATTTCACAGGCGCGACTTTCGTTTTGGCAGCGACCAGTGAAACATGAACTTTCTCTGTAGAGTCACATACACGAGTATACACTACAGCAGCGTATGCTGTTTTTGACGCATCGCAGAACCCGTGTAGTTCGCACTGAGCATCAATCGCCCTAGTACCAACCCATCTGGGTATACGTATTTGTTCTAATATTGGTTGTTCGTCACGGTAAGTCAACCATTCTTTTAAAATATTATCTGAGACAGCTTCGTCCCAAGTCCAATGCTTCAAGCCATAGCTTTTGAATAATAACCTTTGCTTTAATAATGCTTGGTCCTTGTTTTTTTTATTATTTCGCATTAACACATGCTTGTGAAATATATTTTATTTTTAAAGAAAAATGGAAAGAAAAATTTGACTTCAGGCGAGGCTCGAACTCGTGACCTACTGGGAATCTAGTCCAGCCGCTCTTCCAATCGAGCTACTGAAGCCCTGCCCAATTTGTCAAATCTTTCCTTCACATCTATTGCATTGCTTTATGGTAGCAGCAGCGCCATCTATTACCAACTATGCTAGTTAGGCAACCGATTTAATAGACTTTTCAGTTTATTGAATATCGTAAAGAAGTCGCTTTTACCCTTAATAATTGTTTTTATATTATTTCGCATTAACACATGCTTGTGAAATATATTTTATTTTTAAAGAAAAATGTAAAGAAAAATTTGACTTCAGGCGAGACTCGAACTCGCGACCTACTGGGAATCTAATCCAGCCGCTCTTCCAATTGAGCTACTGAAGCCCTGCCCGATTTGTCAAATCTTTCCTTCACATCTATTGCATTGCTTTATGGTAGCAGCAGCGCCATCTATTACCAACTATGCTAGTTAGGCAACTAGTAAGAAATATCAATATTTATTCTATAAATAAATATTTAAAAAGTTATAATTTAAGAAGATTTTGAAGTATAATATGATTATACTATACGAGTAATATAGTATACTATACGAGTAATGAAGCGCGCATGGCCCAGCGGCAGGTGTAGATCATAAGCGATCTACTCGGTTAAGCACTACGGGCGCGGTTGGGTAGTGAGATGGGTGTCCGCTAGTCGCAAATTAAATGCGCGTTTCCGTGCTTCGGAGGGCACGTTAAGCCGTCGGTCCCGGTTGCTATCGATAGATATCAGTCGTTAAACCTTGTCGGAGGCCTTATGGGCAGTTTGAAAACATCCGACAGCGGGTTGGCCACTAATCCCCAACACCTCCACCAATCCGCATTGAAGCAGCGTGGTGGAGTAAGCTCCAGGCCTCCCCCCAAAAAGGGGAGAGACTCGTGCCCAGCAGTGGGACGTATAATGGGTTGCCATTATTATTATTTCACCCATTTATTCATAATCTCACTATATATTTTTATACAAAATGGTTTTACAAAATGGTTGCCGCCGGTAGCGGGAGCAGGGTCCAAGCTGTCGGCGGTTAGGGGCTCAGAGAGAGGAACCTCCTCACAATAAGTGCCGTGTCGAGAAGAACCGCTTTCTGCACCAAGCCCTTGATCCAACTTCCCAGCGAGAGCCTCTTAAGGCGGTGGTCGAGGCTCTTCGCCATGAGTCCGTTTACCGTGACGACTATCGGTACAATTACAGCCGAGTCCACATCCCACATGGCGACAATCTCGTGAGACAAGTCGAGATACTTAATTTGTTTGTCTTTTTCCGCTTTCACGAGATTCTCATCATGAGGGATGGTGACATCGACTATATTTGCGCGGCGTTCCAAGCGATCTATCACCACTATATCAGGCTTATTGGCGGCAATAGTCCTGTCAGTGATGATAGATCGATCCCAATACATCGTGACATGGTCATTTTCGAGTACTGGGTCGGGTGCATACCTGTAGTACGGCACCTCCGTGGCTACAAGGTTGTATTTCAGGGCAAGTTGCTGGTGAATTATCCTGGCTACTTGGTTGTGCCTGTGCAAGTATTCGCCGTTGGCAAGGCTCGAACAGCCGGACACAATATGTCTGAGGGATTCCCCCGGTCGGTGGCATGCCCGACATATGTCGACCGTGCCATCCTTCATAAATATACTATATATAAACTTCCGGTAGTTATTGGTCATTACCACTTCGTCCATAATTGCACATACAAAACCTTCGGTTTCCCCAAAGAGGTCCCCGAATCGTAGCCAGCCTACAGACGCAAGAAAGTCTACATCGGGCCCATAAAGAGCCCGGTAAAATCGTCCATGCAGCTCCTTGCCCTGCCATACACTCACGCGGTCACTGGTCGTCAGCACCACAGGTTTGCGCCAGTTCTCTTTAGCCAGTGAGAGAGGTGTGAGTCCACTGTCAACTGCTACCATATCCCGGTGCATACCCCTATCGGTGGCCCGAAAGTATTCTCTGAGATTGCACACCTCACGGTTGTGGAGGGTTTTAGCACTAAGAAAGCCTCGGCCCCCACACTTCCGTGGAATGTACAATCTCATCACCGATGAGCGTGGGTGGTGCATCCGGTTTGATGTCAGCAGAGAGCGGACCCCCCTGTCTAGGGCATCCAGGTCGGTCTGAGTCCACTTGAGTATGCCAAAGGAGTACATCAAGACTGGCATGACCCAACCGTTGAAAGCACGAACCCTATTACCGCCTGACAGGAAACTTTTGAGAACTTTTTTCAGGCTACCAAAGAATCGTACTTGCAACGATTGTTTCATATCAGCCTCGCATATACCTAAGGCCTCTGACATACCCAAGTACTTGTAGGTTTCGGTTGCGGAGAGCGATCGAAGTTGAATGAAATCCGTGAGTTGTACTCTCTCGGATTCCATTATCTCTCCTCGAGTTACATGCATAACCGCACATTTTTCAATTCCAAATTCCATCCTGATAGAGTTACTAAAGTTTTCAGTTACCTTCAATAATTCCATCAGTTGCGAATTATTAGAACCGAATAATTTCAGATCATCCATGTAAAGCAGGTGAGATATCACCCGACCACCTCTTCGCAACCGGTAGCCGAGTCCTGAAGCCTCCAGTAGCGTACTCAGAGGGTTCAGGGCTAGGAAAAACCATAAAGGGCTCAGACTGTCGCCCTGGAATATACCTCTAGCAATTCTTACAGGTCCGCCAACCGCCAGGGGCTGCCGAGATCCTGGATAGCGAAGCACCGTGCTCCATTGCGACATACATGACATGAGGAAGGTGCGTAGGGTTGTGTTGATTTTATACAACTCCATCACCCTCATCAGCCATGTATGCGGTACGGAATCATAGGCCTTCTTATAATCTATCCAGCAAGTCGAGAGACTCTTTCGGTTACGACGAACCTGCTGGTTAATGGCCATGTCAAATAGCAGTAGCTCCTTAGCACCACGGGACCCGCCCCTACATCCATTCTGAGAGTTAGACAAGATGGAGTGGTCTTCTATATGCTTAGTAATTTTCACTCTCAGAATGGACGTAAGGAGTTTATAGACGGTTGGAAGACATGTGATCGGTCTATAGTTCTGGGGCTCCGCGGTGCTACCTGATTTGTGGAGCAGGTGGGTCACGCCAGTTGTTAAGAACTGTGGCAGCGTGCCCGAGTCCAGGGATGACTGGAACTGGGCAGCCAAACGAGAGTGCGAGCTTCGCAGCCATTTAAGCCAGAAGTTGTGCAGTCCGTCCGGTCCCGGAGATTTCCAGTTCGGCAGCGGGCGAACTGCACTGGCCACGTCATCCTCTGATATTAAAACATTCTCCATTTCTGGAATTGGCTCGCACGCTCCTTCAATGCCCAGTATCCAGCCATCCTCAGGGTGTCCGATAGGTTCCGACCAGATGCTGCGCCAAAATGCAATCATGGTATCATCATCCGGTCGGCTCCCGTCAGCTAATCCGGGACCAGGCTGCTCCCACGTTCTGTTAACCCACCTTTGGTCACTTTGGAACATCTTGTTCTGCATGTATCGGTTCACACGTTCTTTATAACGCCTAATTCGGCTTGCCCATGCATAGACTTCTGCTTCAGGAAGTCGATGCGTTCTGTGATGCGATCTAGGTAGTATTGTGAGCTGACTCCAGTCCCTGAGAACGCTCGCCTCACAAAACGCATCACTCTAGGGCGTGTGTTGCCTATCCTAAAGCAGAATAACTTGCCAATGAGTGCTCTGGTTTCAGCAATACGGCGCTCAATCCGGCACTGCCAGGCTGGTACGGCAGGTCTCGGTCGTGTAGCTGTGTCAATATCTGCAAATTTGACACGAGCTACGCGACACGCCGCGACCGCCGCACAGTACAGGATTGAGTGGGTAGCTAAGGTCTTTACTATCATTTATGTACTCCGGTAATATTGTGTCCAGAGCACCCACCAGCGCTACATTACGTCTATGCATTGGCAGCCGGGGCAACCGCGGTCTACATTCGGCCAAGGTGGACCGATACTCAAGAAGAGCATGTTCCAAAGCGACCTCGTCTATCTCCTCCCCGCCGGCACATTGTGACACATTCACGACACTAACATGCTGCGACTGTATCACACGCGGCGGCGGGGTGGGGACAGAGCGGTCACTCGCCGCCTCGGAGCGTAGCCGATCAAGCACAGTGTCATCGAGCATGTGACACGCACCTGATCCGATAGACGTTGGCTCGAAACACAGACTGTTGGCTCAAGAACCTGGAACAGAGAGAGCATACAACTGCGGTACGCAGGGAGGTTAGTTCCTCCCTCTGTAGCCCCAAAGAATGCGCGCATCACGTTTTCATTTATTGGTTGCGTCCATTTCATGCGCTACCGACAGCGGGGACCCTGCTCGGGGCCGGTTGGCCTCGAGGTCCCAAGCCGGCCGGTAGCCGGGGTCTTCCACGCCGACGCGCAAGTGTTGGTGTCGACGGCGGGGAGTGGTACACGTCGCTGGAGCTCGA
The DNA here is from genome assembly GCA_036365455.1 of Macrosoma leucophasiata. Classification (NCBI taxonomy): domain Eukaryota; kingdom Metazoa; phylum Arthropoda; class Insecta; order Lepidoptera; family Hedylidae; genus Macrosoma; species Macrosoma leucophasiata. Next base: position 10,391,083 of record JAWQUS010000003.1, on the reverse strand, counting down.
CGCAACTGCGGTGGTCGACGTCGCTGCACTCGCGGAGGAGGCGGCGGCCGGCGGTTGCGAGGCGGGGCTCAGCGACGAGCCCGGTGCTGATGGGTGTGCTTCACGTCTGGCTTTCGCTCTTGTGATCATAATTCTTCATTATATTGCCATTTTACTGTTGTATATGTCGATGTTTATTGCTAATATTGTGACTTCAGTGACATTTCTTTCTTGTCATTTTATACGAAAATATCATTGTCTTTGTTGTCGGTTTTAATGGAGTAAATACCTTTAATTTTGGTGTGAACCTTTTCGCTGTTCCTCTTTATTGTGGTTTTGATTGCGGGTTGGGATGTTCGTATGATTTTTATATTTTATTTCTGTAAATTTTCGGATCAAAGAATTATGTCAGTGTTCAAACGGAGGGTTGCCAGGTTATTATTTTATTATTATTATTATAATCAATCGTATTGGGATGTTGACTTTTTTCTTATTGGTTACCCTGTAATAGTATTGGATAAATAAATACTATGTGTCTTTGAAACATATAGTCAATAAGTACTTAAAAGTTGTTAAGATATAACGATTCAAAATGTTGCGAATAGTGAAATGACTCAAAACGGCCTATATAAAATTGCAGCACGTTATGACGTCACACCGCGGTACAACAGTTTACAAATAATAATATGTAGGCTATGTACATAATCTTATGGTGTTGATTAATCCCAGCAAAAGTAACTATGTTAGTATTCAATCATTTATTCTTGTTCTTATTTAATATTTTTACATACATAAGTAGTAGCATAATTCCGAATTTTTGTTGAAGTAGGTAAAGTGGTGTGCACGCTCAGATATGTCCCGAACAGCTGTCTGCAACTCTTCGACACAGCGCGACCAATCTGGCGACACTAACGCCCAGCATGTTAGCTCTTTCAGGAAATCTGTAAAAAGCATTTTATATTAATCTTTGTCTGCCATTAAACAACAATTATGGTTCTGTAATATTTAGCACAGTGCATAAGATAGTCTGCCCTCCGACGTCATGGCACGACACGGCACGGGACGACTAGCTTTAGGCGCATTCCTTCGGACGCTTACGCTAGCTGCTGAAATTGCCGCCCGAAAGAGCTAAATGCAACTCTCACTCACTCATCACTAAATCGCAAGTGCTAGGAGTTTCAAACTTTGCATGGAGGTATAAACGAAGTGCTATGATGTTATTTAAGGCATAGTAAATAGATCTTTCTAAAGAAAAAAGATACTTTTGGTAGAAAACTTTGAATTAATGCTTATATAAATATTATTCTTACTGTAGAACGAGCGTAGATATAAAGAAGGGCATACTATAGTACGATTCTTAAAGTAGAAGAATCTTGTGGCAGTTAAACGAAGAGTGTATACACATTATAGTTGTAAACTAATCAAGTTGATAACTAAGTAGTTATGAATACCTCAAAATTACAATTATAACTCCTATTACCTCTTCGAAAGGCTGTTTCGTTGGTACACAGAAAACACATGAGAGCTCTTGCACCTCCGATTTGTTGATGAACCGCTTCTGGCCGTCAGTAGGTAGGCAGCGTTTGATCCAGACGTCCATGTAGGCCATACCCCTTTGATATGCTCTGGACAACATTATTGAAAGTATTCAATTAAAGTAAAAACACATTTAAAATACGGTGTCGTGATACCAGTGAGAAGTGTACACATTATTAGAGATATCATCATTTAATAAAACATATTTCCTGATCCATTACAGAAAATGAGTGATCAAAAAAATAAATATAAAATCTCTTTTAATTTGATGAGACAGCAAAAGAATAAAAAAAAAACGTAACTTCACGCCTGTAATCCCCGAAGGGGTAGGCAGAGGTAAATGCATGCATTCAAGCATACATGCAAACGCCCACGATTCGCCGGTTACGTTTTTCGTAACAGGTGGCGAGCCTGTTGACATCTCCGGGCACATTACCAAACTTCGAGGAACTGGGAAATTTACAGAAAATGGAAAAATCCCAATAGAACCAGAGATAAAGGACAAACAAACAGACCTATAAAATATTAAAAAATAGTGCGCCGCCGGCAGCGGGAACAGGGTCTAAGCTATCGGTGGTTAGGGTCACAGAGACAAGAACCTCCTCACTATACATTCCGTGCCGAGGAGTACCGCCTTCTGTATTAGACCCATGATCCAACCTTGATCTTATTATAATTATAGTTTTAAGTACGAAAAACAGTTTAATATTGATATAACTTGTATATCTTTGTTTTTAACCATTACATAAAAAATACTTTATTCTTCATAAATATTTTAACAAATTAAAATTCCTATTGCTACTGTGAATTCGGTCTTAAAAATAACTGAGTGCTAATTACTTGCGTGATTTTTTTAGTTCTTACGACAGTACAATCTTAATAAATAGTTGCCCCGACGAACTTCGTATCGCCTTAGAGGTATAAAAAAATTAAATGTCGAATCGAAAAAAAAAAATTGGCAAGAATCATCCTCACTATTTAGAGATATAAAAAAAGACTACAACCGATCCTCATACCTTCCAACTATACACACAAAATTTCATACTGATCGGTCTTGCCGCTGCGTAGGAGTATTGTTATAAACACTATCACACGAGAATTTTTGAAATGTGTTAGATATTATAACAATACATTATTCTTGCCTTTCAAAATCACCAGGAAGTTTAAAAAACGATACCTCCAGTTTTGATGATGCAGAGTTCAAACAGTCGTATACCACGCAATACGCTCGGGGCATCTTTAAAACACTCGTGGAAGCAAAAACAAATCGCAACGTGACCGCTCGTCTCGACGCGACAGTCCGCGACACTCGCTACTGTAGCACTGCGAGAACCGCTTAGAGGCCTCGTAGATGCGCATGTTTGTGTGAGTGTGCCGTTTCGAACGATTTGTTCGTAGTTTCCGTACTGTTCATATGTGTACTGTGGCATTGGTGTGGGACATCTGTAGCTTAGAGGTTAAGCGGCTGGACTGATTATCCTGAGGTTGCAGGTTCGATTCCTGTCCGAAGTCAAATTTTTCTTTCCCATTTTTTTCTATAATAACAATATTCTTTATTCTACACCATCTTGGAAAGCATTACCAAAGCCACTTAATATTTTGTTATGGCTTATTGTCAATTCTAACACTGTTAGAACAAAAACTTATGTCTACGAAATTAGGGAGAATATAAAAGTAAAATAGCAACACACCAAAATAAGTATGTGGGATTTCGTTGAATGAAAATCAAGAATTTCATGAGAAATGTGCTTTATTTTGAATTGATAATCAAGAGTTATATGCTTCAACGTGTATTTTGTTCAATAGACATACATATTTACTAATATCTGTTTACTTACGAATGAAAAGTGATGTCGTTTAAAGGCCTCGTTTCTATACGGTTTATACAGGCTAAAATACTGCAACCTCCTATTTTACTTCACACCTTATACACTAATCACTTAACTAATTGAGTCTTTTTCTCATAAACACCCAAAAACTTATTAATAATCGCCGATTTACGTCGAAAACAATAAATAAATGCGTATACGATAGGTTATCTATTACACAGATATTTGTTTGGCTAACTTTTGCTGTCACTTACGAAGTTCGCCAAGCAAAAACCGGCACGCCGTAAGGGACAAAAGATTCGATGCTCTATTTCAACTTTCTTATGTTCTTTGTATATAACTGTCTTACTTCCACAAAGCATATGGCGAACATGGCTACGTCTATAGGTACTTAGTCTAAAGGGTTGTTAGTTTCGAGTCCTATCGATAGTGCGACTGTTTTCGAGGTCACGATAGATCACAATTTTATACCATCGAATTATTGATAGACTGTTACTATTGGTTAATGGTCTGTGACTGTTGTATCCTTTAAATCTGAGGTTGTATCAGGTATTTAAAATGAGTAAAAAGCAGCAAATTGCGGTAAAACCTTCTCATCTATTTGTTTTTTCTGTAAGTACCTATATTTTTCTTGTAATTTGATCCGCAACTTAGATTTTGTGATTTCAGAAAAAACTCAAATCTCTTTGCTATCTGACTCTTGGAGGATCTATTTCATATCAATTTATATATTTTAAAAAGGATTTCAATGGTTACTATGACAATATATTGCAACCCCTTAGTCAAAAGCTTAACCCTGAATGGGCTCACAATCTTGGTATATCTGCTCTTAAATATGGTTTGTTTCCATGTGAAACCTACAACGACCCTGAAATTTTGGTGAGTATAAGTAAGTACTTATTGTATTAGCGTTTTAAGTCAATTAATAATGTGCAAAAAACCAAAGAAGTAATAGAAATATTATTTTAGAAAACAAAGTTGCTGAATTTCGATTTGAGTAACCCTATTGGCATAGCAGCTGGGTTTGACAAACATGGTGATGCTGTTGTTGGTCTCAGAAACATCGGATTTGCTTTTGTAGAGATTGGATCAGTGACTCCTGAAGCTCAGCCTGGTAACCCTAAACCTAGAGTGTTTAGACTGCCTGAGGACAAAGCTGTAATTAACCGATACGGATTTAATAGTGAAGGTCATGATGAAGTTCATAAAAAAGTTCAAAACATAGATAAAGCTGTGTTAAAAAATGGTTTGATTGGTATAAATTTAGGAAAAAATAAACTATCAGACAATGCTGTCCATGATTATGTAACAGGAATTATGAAGTTTTATGATGTAGCAGATTATTTTGTTTTAAATGTCAGCAGGTATGATTTTTTAAATTTATTTATTCACGAATTATTTTTGCAGAATTACTTACCTATATATTTAAATACCTTTAAAAAAATAATTTCTATTATTACAGTCCAAATACTCCAGGCCTAAGAAACCTTCAGAATAAAGCAGAGTTACACGAACTCCTCTCATCTATAAATAAAACAAGAAAATCATTGCAAAATTATAGAAACCCACCTCTATTACTGAAGTTAGCTCCAGATCTTAGCATAGAAGAGATGAAAGACATTGTGTCTGTAATAACAAGCAAAGATTGTCAAGTGGACGGACTTATAATCTCAAACACTACTGTGGAAAGAACTTCTCTACTCAATCAAGAACATTCAAATGAAGCAGGTGGTCTTAGTGGCAGGCCTCTAGCCAGCAAATCTACTGAAATGATTAAAACCATGTTTAAATTGACTAAAGGTTTGCTCTATAATTTTTAACTATTACCATGACTGTCTGTTGTTCTGATGTTTAAAGTAGCCCATTTTCTTTCTCAGAACTATAATTTATTATCTCCATATTTATTTTATTATAAATTCTTGGTAGTTTCAGGAAATGTGTTAAATTAACAGAATTATGTGACATACATATAGGGATTAGAATCGTAGATTGGTATTAGAAGCATGGAGCAAAATCAGTAGCTAATATTTGTTTATTTTAATTGATGTTGTGTTGTTGTAGGTAAATTACCCATAATTGGAGTTGGTGGTGTATTTTCTGGAGAAGATGCATATGAAAAAATATTGGCAGGTGCCAGTGCAGTACAAATTTATACAGCATTAATTTATCATGGACCACCTGTTGTCACTAAAATAAAAAATGAATTAGCTGAACTATTGCAAAGAGATGGGTACAGCTGTGTCACTGATGCTATAGGCAAAGGTGTAAAATGATCAACTGTTTGTTCAACAGAGAAGTTTATTAAATGTGTACATTTCTGTAAATATGTTAATTATATCTTGAGTAAGTACATGTTGCATTTATCAAAATTATTTTCATTTAGTTTTCCACTTTTTCCAATCGATCTGAAAATAATGAACAACAATGAAAATGTTAACACTGAATTTACTGAGTAGTTAGTTATTAATGAAATTTAATAAATTAATTAAATTAAATTAAATACCTAATATTTTGCAATTTGGTAATTGTGATTGTAAATATTGCTTGCACTCTTCAAGATTTTTCACCTCTATTAAGTCAAACAGTGCAAGGGATTTAAGTTTATTTAATGATTTCAGTTCCTTCACTCCACCATCACTGACACTATAACATTTTGAAACCTGGACATGTAACAAAGTGTCTCTTCCATAATCCAAACCTTTCATAGCTCTGTCATCAATATATTTATTATTATGCAGAATTATTTTATGTAGCATTGTGCATCCACCTGAAATTTAAACTAAATAGAATTTAACCACTTAGATGATAAAAAGATGAAGCCAAATAAACATACTTAAATGTGAAAAACCATAATGTGATATAGATGAATCTGACCCATCAACTTCAACAATTTTTGGCATAGTTTGTTTTTCTGGAGGTAATAAATTATAATCTGCCAGTTGTTTCCCATTGGCCAATACAACTTTTCCTCCATTTCGTAATACCCACTCTGCACATGCTCTATCAGGCCCAACCATTTTAATACGTTCCGGGTCAGGCTTATTAAACATCATGTTGACATATTCCCAGAAGTACCGTACTTGATTTTTTGCTGGTTTGTAAGAATATTGAGTACTATACAAAGTGACCTGAAAGATAAACTTATTTTTTGAGGAATTTTGGATAAACAATATGTATACACCAAAGATTGATAGATATTTATGTCACTTTCTACAGAGTTCCATGAGGAACATTTAATTTTTATCTGCGTAGATAAATATGTACATAAATTATATTACAAAATATTGAATACATACATGACGATGTAATGCCAACATTTTTTTTAAAACAAAAAAAATTTTTTTGTACACACTAAACACATGTAAAAAGTTTGAAGCACTATGTTGTGTAAGGCACAGAAAAGAAGCTAAAAATATTGAAATATTTAGATCATTTTAATAAGTTCACTTCATAAACTTTGATTAGAATGAGACCTTTTGAGTATATTGTTCAGATTGTTCTGTGCTATGAGATAGACCTAGATAGAGAAGAGCATAGAGCAAAATACTAAACAATGCCTAAATAAAAATAAATATTTATGCAAATATCTACTACGTATGAAAAACTTAAATAAAAAATCTTGGTCCGTGTCCTTGCAGAAAATGTCATGAGTCAAGACTGTCAACTGTCAAGTCATGTCAAACCATAGAGATAATATAGACATGGAGAAGGCTACTATAGTAACAGTAGTTTTTTTTTTGTTTTTTTTAATTTCATGGCATCGCTTGGTCTTAAGTACGGTAGAGCTGAAAACATTGACCTTTATATATGGACTGGCCATACCTACAGAATTGGCGTGATTGCCTACAAAAATTTGAGCAATTACAATGGCCGCCTTTCATAGGGTTGTTTCCGATAAATATCGATATCATCTAATACATGAGCGGTTAATTTCGATATTTTATCAACACGAATTCTTATTCTTCTAACGTGTGTATGCTTAGTCTTAGTAAAATCACTCACTAAATTAGAGTTGAGTATAATTGTAATTATTATGATGTAGTAATAAAATGTCCCCTGAAAGGAGATGTTGCAAAAGTGTATGGACCTCCGGCCATGTATTGTACATAATATGATTAAACATGCAAAATCAATATAAAAACGTTTTTTACTGCATGTTTTCACTTATTTAGCTTCGTTTGCAGTTACAAAATAATATTTGCAGTTAGAATTGCAACTCAAAACCAACATGGCGAATACGGCGGGCGATGTCATTTTGACATTTTCATTTTAAAATTGTATTTTGATTATATAGTACTTGGAGAAAAAAGTAATATTATCTAAATACTATCGAAATCGATTGATCCCAAGTGTCGGTTGTATCGCCGCCATGTTTAACATAGTTGAAAATGATAAAATCGTTTGAATTAAATGTGGTTGTAACTCTAAAATATATTATTGAATAAATTAATTGTATTTTATTCGGATTCTTCTTAAATTTACCCTTTTTTTGAGGACGTGTACGAACCAGAGCCGAGCTCGCAACATCTCCTTTGCATGCAAATTAAATGGTGAAATATAAAAGAAAGCTATATTATATACTGAAGATCTTATGTACCTATATTTTTAGCAAATAAATAAATTAATTCATTCAAATGATCTCATTGATTACCAGCAGCTTGCGAAAGGTTCTCATCTCAACCAGAACTAGAGCTAAAAATTGCAAATTGTGGTAATATTGAATTTCAGTAGGATTTTCTATATCAGCCTTCAAATGTGAGTCTTATGCTACCAGCTCCTTGGAATGCATCTCTGTAAATATTGTTGCTATGTATTCCAAAATTTAATCATTAAGTTTAGTTAATTTGAGTAGCACGATGAGCCTTCGGTCAAGTTAAAGGCCAATAACCACATTTGATTTTTATGCATTCTCGAAAGATCTTCTACTTACGTGTTTGACGTGAGTGCAACAGGATCTTTTTTTATTTTTTCATTATTACTATACCTTAAACAATATTATAAAAGTAGCAGGAACGGCTCTAGGTATGTTAATGATATGAGTAATTGAAAAGAAATGGAACCTGCTTCAATTTTCAGATGATACGCATGTAGAAGTTAGTGACACAGATCTGTACGGCCCTGTGATTTCCAGCACAGATGCGTAATATCTTAGGCCTTTGGAGTGGTAACGCATTTAGATTGAAAGCTCTGGTTTCGTGTAGACTGATAGGCTATTACTTACCAATGTAAACTGATACCTGTTTGCCACTTCAGGAAATGAAAAAAAAACTGTGTTATGTTGTACTTATACTTATATTACACTCTAACAATCTCTGAAAAAAATCCTTGCTATATCAGGTGCAAAAAAGGAGAAAACAAAAACGATTTAATTTACATACATTTTTTCTTCGATATTTTATTAAGAAACAAGAAATTCTATCGAGTATAATGCTAATACAATATAATATTACATAATTTAAATTGATATGAAAATAATTTTATATCGATACTTTGATATATCAGGTTAGTATTCGTACATCACTATATAAAACTGCTATTTTTAGAAAAGAATGAATAGCATTAAAAGTCTTATATGTCATACGAAACTTACATAGGTCTTCAAAACTCTTAATAAAACATATCACTATATATCACTGCATTTCAAAATCCCACCGAATACTACACAATCCGTGAAAATTTGTACATAACCTCACAAGGTTCAGTCCAAGATTATTTTCGTTTTTCCATGCACCACTCTGTTTTATACAGTACGAGAGCATAATCAGTCAACATAAAGCAAAACCTAGAATACCACATTATCCACTTAAAAGATTTAGTTTTCAAGAAAACAGCAAAAATGTTATGAGCACTTGTTTGTTTGACAACAGATGTACCACAAATCGGGCGCATACAGTGGCGCCGACGGGCACGCGAGGGCATAAGTATGACGTCACATCAAATCATTTCGAAAATTGATACTCTGCATACATCTTGTGTCTCTTTTTACATAGGGAGCTACTGGTTAGTTAGAAAGAGTCAAAACTGTTTTTGTCAAGATATGTGTCGATTTTACCCATTCATGTATAACTACTGTTTCTATAGTAGAATGCGCCTTCTCCATGTATATTATCTCTATGGCTGAAAATGTTGAGCTTTATCGCTGGTCGCTCGTCTTTTATTGGCGATCTAGTCGATTTATATGGAAATTAAAAACATTTTTGCTTATTAACTTTATTAACTAGTTATTTTTGTGATATTTTATGTTTTGCTTTGTGTTGACTAATTATGCTCTCGTATTGTATAAAACAGAAGGACGCAAGAAAAACGAAAATAATCTTGAATTGACATCTGTGAGGTTAGGTACAAATTTTCAGATTGTGTCGAATTCTGTGGGATTTTCAAATGCAGTGTTTAAAGTGATAAGTTTCATTAAGAGTAAAGACCTGTTTAAGTTTCATAATATGACTTAGTATATACATTCATTTTCTAGAAATAGCATTGTTTACATAGTGATGTACGAATACTAACCTAACATATCAAAGTATCGATAATATTTATTTTGTATATTATTTTAAATAATGGAATATTTTATTGTATTATATACCATTGTAATCGATAGATTTCTCGCATCTTAATAAAATATTATACTGGCAATAAAATTTTAGTTCTCTCTTTTTTTATGCTATATATACAGCATGGAAAATGATGATTTAAATTTGGAATAATTAGCAACAATTTTTACAGAAATCCTTTCACACGCTGCTGGTCGTCATGTCAAAGTCAAAAAGTTTTATTTTTTATTTAGATTTTTTTAGTTCAGTATTAACCCAGATCCTTTCACAAGGAGCGTCAGCATGAGACTCACATTTGAAGTTGGACATATGTATATGTTTGGAGAAAACAAACCTAAGAACTGCTCCTTGTGCTCGTTCAACTGCGTCAAGGTCATGATTTAATTCAATTATCGATAACACTAACAACACTATAATATCGACACCATGCTACTGTTTTTCAGGCGCGAGAAATTGAAAATACTGTCAAGTGATCAGATTTATCGCTGGAGACGAGCGACTAGCGACTTTTGATTATTGAGCCGCGAGAAATTTTAAATGAGTCGCGGGAAATTTAAAATTGAGTCACGTGACCAGATTTATGTATGTATGTATCTTCACGCCAGGTCCCTAACGGGGTAGGCAGAGAGTGTAGAGCGCCAGACATCCCGGTTCTGACAAACCTCTCGTGCCTCGTCTACCTTCATCATTCTCTTCATACATGCACGCCGATTCCTAAGACTTTTGACACCACCATCAGACAGAACTCGACCTATTTGGTCATGGTAGGTCAGCCTTGGTCTTCCTGGGCCTCTGCAACCATCCACATTCGCATTGTATATCTGTTTAGTCATTCGCTCATTCGACATTCTTTCTATATGCCCGAACCATCGGAGCATGCCTTTTTTCATTTTTACACCGATACTATCATTCACACAAAGTCTCTTTCTTACATCTTCATTACGAACGCGATCGGTGAGTGATACACCGCAGATCTTGCGCAAAGATCTCATCTCGACCGCGTTCAACTTACTTTCATGCTCTTTCCTGCATACCCAGCTCTCGCTTCCATATAAAAGCGTTGGAGTAAGTACAGCATTATGTACGGCTAGTCGAGCCCGCTGGCTGAGATGTTTAGATTCTAGCAGCTTACCCAACGCTCCATTCACGCAATTCCCAGCAAGCACTCTTCTTTCTATGTCAGTGGTGTACCTACCATCCTTGCTAAAAGCACATCCAAGTTATACATTTCTGCCAGCATCACGTTTGACATTATGTTAGGTCTTCAATGATACTTCAGTGCGCGATGCAACGACAGACAAAATCTGAAAAAATATATATTAATATTGACCAGATTTATTGCTGGAAACCAGCGTCTAGCGACTCCATGAGGCCGCACCGGGGTATTTTTGTCGCTAGCGACTAGCGACGTTTAAGACGCCAGAAATTTTAAATGGGGTCACGTGACTGGATTTATCGCTGGAATTGAGGCCGCACCTTAATTCGGAACTGCAAGTTTTTTTTTTGCCTTCTTGGCAATTGTCCTAAGACATTTCTGCCAGCATCACGTTTGACATTATGTTAGGTCTTCAATGATACTTCAGTGCGCGATGCAACGACAGACAAAATCTGAAAAAATATATATTAATATTGTTAGTAGGTGGTTAGTTGAGAACAAAAGACAACCAAAGTTTGTATTAGTAATGTTATAACAAACACATAAGACAATAATAATCATACAGAGTTTTGGCAGGAACCTTGAAAGAGGCGTATGGTGCTCTTATTTTATTTAATTTTATTGATGTATTTTTAAGTTATATTGAATAAAAATGGTGGCATTTTGTTTGATATAGGTTAATTACAGTGCCCGTATATAGTGAAATAGAATAACAGTGCGAAAACACGACCTTTCAGGTTGCCTCCAAAACTTCATTGTAAATGTTCTGGTAAACTATTCGAGTAAAGCCATCGCTTTACTCGAATAACTTGATTGTAACTCACTTGACTGACATATTATACTTGATACTTACATAATATACTTGACTTGATATTATACCAACTTTTACGCTGCTTAAATAAATGCGAAATATCGTTTTACTTGACACTGGCAATATGCGTAATAGCGATGCCAAAATAACAAAAAAAAATAATAATAATAATCACACACACATACACACAGGTTTGAAACATGACAGATGTTTGACTTTGGCGTTAACTTTGTTGACTTGATTGCTTGAAAATCCTAACGAAACAAATCAACCAAAATATTTATTGAAAATAAATGAGAAACGGGAAATCTGCCTCAATTTAATTAGAAAAAGTTAGACTTTTGTTACACAACCACACATTTTAAGCACATAAATAAATTCACTATGTCTGAGACTTACGGTAAATCAACCATGTAATAATATGTTTTAAATATTACGATCTACAATTTTAATTCAACTGTTAACTGTTTGATGTAATGTTTCAGAGTATTTATTTAAATTCCTTGTTATTGGTAGCGCGGGGACAGGAAAATCAAGTTTGCTCAATAATTTCATCGGAAATAAATGTAAGTGCTGAAACATGTTGTAAACATTTTTTTCACAGATCAGTGATTCGTAATTGAATAACCTTATTGGTGATGTTGCGGCGGTAATGCCTATCCTATATTCATGTTTACAGTTAAAGAAGATAGATGTCACACAATTGGTGTTGAGTTTGGTTCTAAAATCGTGAATATTGGCGGAAAATCCACAAAGTTACAGATTTGGGATACAGCGGGACAGGAAAGATTTCGATCTGTTACGCGTTCATACTATAGAGGTGCAGCAGGAGCATTACTTGTATATGACATAACTTCCCGAGATTCATTCAATGCGCTTGCTAACTGGCTGAGAGATGCTCGCACTCTAGCCAGTCCTAATATAGTAATTCTTTTAGTGGGAAATAAGAAAGATATAGAGGAATCCAGAGAAGTGACATTCACAGAAGCTAGTCAGTTTGCACAGGAGAATGGTAAGTTTTTTTGCACTGTAATGTCATACTTAAAATATACAAGTTTTTAAATTAATTACATTTTTAGAATTGATGTTTCTGGAAACAAGTGCAAAAACAGGAGAAAATGTTGAAGAAGCATTTTTGAAATGTTCCAAGACTATCTTAGCCAAGATTGAAACTGGGGAATTAGATCCTGAAAGAATAGGCTCTGGTATACAATATGGAACGGGCACCGCCAAAAGATTGACTGCTCCTAAGAAAAATATTCGAACACCATCAGAATGTGCCTGCCGTGTATAAAGTGAGATTTATTTTGTTGTTTTGAATTTGATTTTAACATTGAACAGTCTTAAGCAATTCCTATATGTGATGTATCAGACATTCTTAAGCTAAGGTTATAAGTAATATTGGTAATACCAAACTGAATTTAGAATTCAAAATGTTATTTCAAATATTGCCTTTACTTATTAGACAATTTAAATTTGAATCTCCTTAGTAGAACTTTTATTTTTGTTGTTGTTTTCATTCATATTTTGTTCATACATTATTTTGTATGTTATATAAGAGGAGAACCAGTGTAAGAAAGCTTTTGCTGTATGTAAATAATGTTCTAATTAATGCTCTCATACTATTAATGCTTAAGTAGAGTGTTAGTATATAGATTAATGGAGAGGCACAATGTTGATAATTAAATGAGCACTTTTTTATTGGAACCTATGTATAAATATCTATTTAAAATAATTATTATTTTGTTATTTTTTGAATTGATTTAATCACTTTGGTTCAGATAAATGTGTTTTTCTTGTCCAGTAATTTCATCATATGACACAAAACTTCTCTACAAAATGATTTCGATTTTAGTTAACCATCACCTAAGCCCTCTAGCCACTGGAATGGCTGCAGCAACGGGCTCAAGGGCTTCTTATATATTACTCAGAAAGATTATAGGTATGATTATTTTGAAAGAAAACCTTAAATTCAACTTAGTATTTTTTATATTTTTGATCTACCTAGTCAGTTCAAGGGCTATGCCAAAATAAAAGATGCTACTCTACTTTGGTTGTACCAAACCTTAAAAATATATGATAAAAAATTATTAATAGATAAAATGTTTATTTATTATGTATTCACTTAAATTTGGATACTGCACATTTTGTAAGTATATTTTTGACAATAAATGGGTATGATCTTATTGTGTTACTTATCTTTTTATTGTAAAGCAAAAAAGTGTCTCCAAAATAATTATGGTGACATTTATCTGCTTAACCCTTAGTTTCGCTCAGGTGACCCAAAATTATAGGAATTTGAAATTAAAAAAAAATTGTTTACCTCGTTTAAAACCCACCACTAAAGAGTAAAAAAACAACAGAAAACAATTTTAATCAATAATAAGAACAATGCACGAAACACTTTTGGAATGTTAAGAAGTCCCGCCGCTAATTACGCCCAATAAAGATTTTGGAGCCCAAACATGTAATTATTTTTCGATTTTTTCGTAGTCGAACTTATACGTAGACGTCTATACAAATGCTGTTAAGTATGTATTCTTCCGGTTAACGAGTAGGTACTACGGTGGCTTCCGACGTGAAGTCAGTAGCGTGCAATAATAATACCTACCTATTAATATGAGGGTCCTTATATCGAGGGTTCCCGGTAAAAATGTATTAAGCGACATGAATGACGAAAATGAGTTTTAATAATATTCGTAATCGCCGGATTTTTTTGCCTCGATTGAGCCCGGTTTCGCGGCGATCAGAAGATTTTTTTGTCGCTTGAATCAACAGGCAATTAGGGTCCCATTTGAATATGCTTTGACTGATCCGACACTAAAATTGTACGATTTTAGGAAAAATGGACTTGACTTAATACAGACAAGATATGTTGTGATTTTGACATACCTAATATGCTGTTTTCATTGAGGTAAATAGCTGTTTTGCCTGTTTTTAACTCGGTAACATAATGGCCTTTCAGTCTTTTTGCTTGCGGCTGAAATGCAATAGGTACTTTATGTCGCTTAATACGTTTTGCCTGCAGCTGAAATGCATACTTTGTATAAATTTGGGTGTGTTCCCCGTGATCACACCACAGTAGAGATTGACTCAATTGTCGATAAGAACAAAAATAAATAATTATATCGATAGGATAGAGCGTCGGACTGACCATATAGTCGAGGTTGCGTTTGTCATCCGGCTCCTAGCCCATTCCGTAAGCTAAGGCTCCTTTCATTCTGCAGCGTGTCGCCGGTCGCGTGTGGCGAGACCGGCGACACGCGGTACAAAAACGCTACCGGCAAGCACGCGGCACAATGAAAGCCACTATGGAGCCTCATACAAATTGCACCGGTCGCGCGCGCACACGACCGGCGACACGCTGCAGAATGAAAGTAGCCTTACAGTCTGAATTGTGGGGCTTGTCACAAGAGTCTGTCTTAGGCTCCGAGCCCACTATCTACAGGTACTAACTACTAACGAGATGGAGGTTACCTATCTTTCAACTCGATAGCCATTATGGACTCTGGGCTCTGGGTCCTATTACCGCTTTGTAGCTAAGCTGCCTTGTACGGCCCTGTAATTTCCGGCAGAGGCATAATACTAGGTACTAATACCTCAGGAGTGACGACAACGCAACTACATTGAAACCTTCAATCTCATGTAGATGTGTATAGGCTACTGTATTACTTACCATCAATGTAGACTGTGTGCTTGTTTGCCACTTCATAAAATAAAAAAAATAAAAATGGCGACCTCGGTGGCTAACGCCGAATCTTCACAACTTTTTAATGAAGCCCTTTTAATAGACAATAGGGTATTGGACTACCTCATATTTTTTATTATGATTTACAAAAGGATAGGTATAAGAAATGTAAGTTAATATCGTCATTGGAACCACTAGTCTATAACTAATAGATTTTGAGATATCACCATTCGAAAGTTGCAAGTTATGAAATGACCTCAAACAACTCATACAAAATTGTACAGGCTTGTGACGTCACATGCTTGTACATATACCTACACTTACTAGATCAATGACGAATTCAAGAAATCTTAAAATATCTTCGTTAATATTGCGTTTTTGTAAATAGAATGCTTAGTAAGTTGTTGGGATTTGTACAAGGAATCTAACACTGTTATTATTTTTGAACTATTTTTTTTTCTTTTTTTTATACGTCTTCTACAAAACCCACTGATTTTCATAATTTTTATGTTTACATACCTATACTTTTCATTTCCATGTTACTTTCGGACTACGTATTTTGTTTTGAATTACACATTGTCAAATACTCTAATATTGAGATCATCAATTTTATAACCGACAAAAAATGCTGTTTTATCAACTGATATGATAAATTAGGTACACTAATATTTATTATGTACGGCGTGTAAAATAATGAAGAAACAATATTTTAAGGTAGGTACTTATACATTTTGTCAACAAACACTTGACATTTTATTTTTCGATTATAGGTTTATTTATTACTAGCTGATCCGGCAAACTTCGTATTGCCTCAGAATGAAAATATGACATGTGTCAATGGTTTGATAGATACGGACTATTTGTATGGGAAAATGAAATGGTGGTTTTTACTATTTCCCTTCAATTTCTTCATATTTTCTTACCTTTTAAACATTCCCTGGACTTCCAAAAATCATTCAAAATCAATATTAGCCAAATCGGTCCAGCCATTCACGCGTGATGCCGTGACCAAGGAAAACGGGTTGCATTTTTATATATATAGATTTTGTTGAAAAATTGTATTACCTACCCTAAATAATCACGGACTTGCGCGAAGTCATATAGGTGTACGGTAAAAGAGAGGAACAGTTCGCGTCAGCTGATCGAATACTACATACTATAGGTAGTCAAGTTCCATTAGTACCTTACTGTCATTAATTTGACACAAATAAAAAAAATACATACAAGAACATACCTAAACAAAACTATAGCAAAAAAATACTTGCGGCCAAATTTCGATAGGCAACCTAGTGGATATACATGTATTCTCTAGAAATAGATATGCGTAAAAATTAGGTTTGCAGCATATCTGGACGAACGAAATGATTCTGCAGTGATCCTAACCTATACAAGCAAGAGTCACCAGTGCACTTTTTTGTAGTAAGTAGATACATGTATCAAAAAATACCTTAGCGCTGTAATTTTTTACAAAGTCATAGCATAAGCTCGTTTTTCTTTCCAAATCGCTAGTTCTTAGAATATAGGTAGGTACCTACTCGTGAAGTCGTCGCGTACTACATAGATATTTTCTCATTTTGGTTTTACGTCCCGATTTTGCGAACCGGGTCGTGACGCGATATATTCGACAAAAACACTTTTTTACCAAAGATAACTTTGTTTTTGACCTTTATTCCGACGTTTCGGCACGGTTGCACGAGCCTTGGTCGCGGACGGACTCACGGGCCGGAGTTAGATTATCCTCCATTATCCCTAAGCAGTAGGTATGAAAGAACAAAAAAATCAAAAGAAGCTAAAACAATAAAACACAGGAATTCTTTAAAAATTTATTCTTCAATTAGTAACATTTCAACAGCTCTTAAATAAATGGAGCTAGCTATGTATTAATTTCTTTTCTAAACTGGCTCGATACAATATTTTTTCTCACTACCTAATAATTGCTTAGATATATCTGGCGTTATTTAAATAAAAAACTTCACATATGTAAGTACTTTCATTTAGGTAATCGAAACAAAAATATACAAATTTTAAAACGCGAAAACTTGCGAATCCAGCTCGAAGTTTCACATTTCAAAATTCTATTGACATCCTTAGGTATTATTTACACCGGTCTCCCACGGAATGTAGATTTTATAACGTTGAAAGTATACATCTACCGCCAGGGATCTCTCCGCATATCCAAAATCAATCAACAGCTTTTATAACCATCGCTTAAGGTGCTCGTGTGTTCAAGCGGCCAGTGCTCGGACAGTACATAATTTTTTGGACTGTCTAATTTTAAAAGTAACGGAACTGATCTTGTTACAGAAATAGGTCAGCATTTCGATATATTTAGATATCTCTTACATATCCTCCTTATGTGAAGTTGTTTTTGTAAACGGTTATGAAAATTTTTTTTGAGCAAAAAAATCTTAGCACTTTTTAATTTAAATACAATAATAGTCACTGCAGACCAAAAGCAATAACAAGTTTTTTTTCTGTCACATTTTTAACAGAGCTCGCTATACCGTACCAATGCAAAAATACAAGTATAATTATGCACGGGGGTGCTTCATAATATTCTCTACATGTCTGTTTAATATAAATCTTACGAGATTTTTTTCTAGATTCGATCGACGTATTCGTCGCCCTTTACCGTGCTATTTCCAATTTATTCAAGTATTTATTAAAATTTGTATATTATATACTTAAGTTCTTAAAAACGTTTATTTGAGTTAGTTGGTCTATAGTGTTTATCTCGATTTGTACATATTTTATTTCTGATTTAATAAATATATCTAAATGATATTTACAGTTGAACAGTAGATAAAAGAATAAATAATATTGTACAAAAATGTCACTACATTTTACTTAAACAAATCATAATTGCAATGTTACAAACATGCAACAAAATTATCTTATGACTAATACACACACTTAAAATAAAATGCACCTATTTATAATATAACTAGGAACTATAATAGGGTGTGGTGTGTGACATAACTCTTAAGTCCGTAATAGCATGAAAAACAACTGATAAAAATACATCCTGGAGAAATTTAGTAAAATAATCGGACATACTGATATATGATATATAGAAATATATCTTTTGTTCCAAAACTTCCAAATCTATAAGCGATACCTACCCAAAAATCTTAAAATAAGGATAAGAAATTATCTACAATTTTAAAGAACATTGTGAAACAAAATCGGAAATAACTTTTACGTAAGTCCTAGTTCTATCACAGTTAAATATAAAAAAACACTCACAAGACAAGTGCCTTTAATTAAAAATTCCAATGACCTACTACATAATAATTGGTTCAAATTAACAAAATTAAGTTCTTATAATTCTAATCACTAATTAAATTGAATCAATCAAATTTAACGACATTCGTAGAAATAAAGTACCTCTACATAATACACATGAATGATTGAAGTAATATTCACATCATTATAATATTGTGGATCAATATGAATTCACGATCACTTAATGGAATGATCAGTATTATGAAACTAATTCAAACATAATGATTACCTATTTGCTGAGATTCATTCTAATATTGCTTTATGTTATTCATTTCTTCCCTCCGTTTCATAAATTAGAAAACGTAAGTAATTTTGTTCAGCTCGCAGTTTCTGATTAATACCTTTAATATATTAACCCCTTTTTTAAATAAACAGTGTCACTAATAACGAAGGTAACTTGAAAGTGAATTGAAACTGTATAATTATCCATTCGGTAAGAATGGAATTAGTTATATATCCACCCACAATCTACCCTCTCAGTGAAGTCGAAATGTAGACTGATTAGGTTAATTGCCGTTTATTTATAAGGCCTTTATATCTTGCATATAAATAACAATTTAATAAATAATAGAAAACAATTGCGCATACAAACAATAAATTAAAAACAACCAGTATCATTATTTTCGAATAGACTGTTGACATGATTTGATTATGTCTTATTTATAACGAAATAAAATTCATCTTTCACGTAAAATTACATAAGGATATTTTTTACATACTACTACTATATTTTTTGTTATAAAAACAAAAGGCATAGATCTGGATAGTGTAAAAGTGTGTAAGTGTTTTAATTTTAAATGTTGATGTTTTTTTTGCTATATTTATTTAACGACGATGGCGAAGATAGGCAACTGCGAGTACTAAGGTTTTATGAAATGCATGTGAACGAGTGTGAATCAGACCGACACTAAGATCAAATTGTTAAAACATTAAGTATATCTCTTTAGTATATTACTGTAGTGATAATATATAATAATTGTTAATTTTAAATCAGTCTTGTAACAATACAATTTTTTAAGTAAATTATTACATAAGTCGCCAATTATAGTTTTAAGTACCTACCTATTGGGTTTTTATGCAACTGGACGACAAAAAGTTACGATAATTTCGATCATTTAACTTTCATAAGTACCTACAGTTTGTCTTTAAAAACTATATCGTGAAATCTTTTAATCTTAGTGCCTATCTGTTTTATGCTTTCATGTAAATTTGAAAGCAGTAAGTATGTGCCGACCTAAAATAATAATTAATCGCATATATTTATAAATTTTAAATCTGATTAAGCAAAAAAAAAACTAATACTTTTATTTGCTCAATGTAAGTAAATAATATTTTACCGAGCAGAGAGCGCGGCTGATTTGAATGACTCTAGCACACTGAGGTACCTAATATTTAAACTAATTTTAACTAAAGTACCATTTTGGTATTTATAAGCCCTACGATGCCGTCTACATTTGCAGCGCCATTTCGATTTTTCTGATGTATCTGAGTAAAAGAAGTGAAAGCACGTTTTAACATTCACCAAAAAAAAATAATCGTACTTAATTAACGATATTTTATAGTGCAGGTCTACATTACGATAAAACCATAAAATGCACCTTTTGAATAATATAATGCTGCCCAAGAATTTCAGTCTTGTCTTAAACCCTAGTCGATAAGAACTTGTTATACATTGATAAAATAACCATAACGATATATATATATACAGAAAATACGGAACTATTATTCCAATAATTTGTGTTAGTTGCCGTACATTATTGCTGTTCCTACTAATATAAAGCGTCGACATTTAAAAGCACTGTAGATGCTGTTGGCTTAAGCACTGTAGATATTTGACGATTAAGATAATCTATGATGGCTTTTTTTTAACAAGTTAAAAACATGAACTGTACAAGTATAGGTAATACGTATGGTTCAATATCTTCACTATCTCTACTCTAAGGTTTCATGTTGGTTTTCATTCGACAGACACTAATAAAAGCGTTAAGTACGATTACTGAAAATAGCGTTAATGGTTATTTAAAATAAGGTGTTTTATCAGCTATCATACATCAGCTAAAACTCTCGCGTAGAGGTTTGACGTACCTATATTCAAAAGATGTTTCAAATGGTCCCGAATTCTGTAAACCCACATGACTTAGGCACCATATTATACAAATATTTGAACCATTAAATTGGTTTTACACTGGTTTTGTCGATAAACCTTATCAAATGTTTATAAATAAGCAATAGTCTGCGAGTACATAGATCTAGGTCATTTAAACCATCTTTTGGGCTGTTCAGAACGGTAGCGTGCAAGTAGCGTATTCGTGGCCTATCTTCATATTTCGAAGGTGTAGTGGGTAGGATGTACCAGTGGTCTACGAGAGCGCTTCCCTTTGGCGGCAAGCCACTGCGGCCACCAGCGCTGCCCCGCGACCGCTGCCGTCTTCAGAAAGCATTAGGTCAAACTGAAAAAGATAATAAACACCGTGAAAACATTTTTATGAATCACTGATAAGCCAATTAATATTTATAAAGTCTAATTATACATATTTAATAAATACATTTATGACAAAAATCTACACACTAACCCCCTTATTCATAAACGTATTTTAGCTGAAGTGTTGCTAATCTCTCCTTTGTCTTCTATCCAGCACATTTGACAATGCAACTGACAAAGACAAAGCATTCTATGGCTAAAACGTATCTAATGTACGTTTATGAATAAGGGGGTTTATTTCTAAGTAATATCAAAATCTTAATTAGGTAAGTATGTGAGATAGGTGACGCGTCGATCTACCCTTCTGTCGATCTTATCGATCTGATACTTACCTACCTATTACAAATAAATTTTTATAGGTAAGTATCACTTAAACCTAAAGCCCTCTTATTAAAAAACTGTATAGGTACAAACTCTACGTCTTGGTCAAAAAGTATAACTTTGTAGTGCTGTGTTTTTAAAATTTAAAGATAAAATATGGATATGGAATTGATTATGGAAAATTTAACGTTATTTCGGGACTACATTGTTATGTATGGTCCCGAATTAACGTTAAATTCCCAGTTGCTCCCGCGGTAACTATCACAGAGGCAAAACGACTTAGCCTTCAAGATTGATAACGCATCTGAATTTTGGCCTCCGCAGCTCCGGTTTTTGTGTTGATGTCTATAAGATACACCAATTATCATTCATATGAACTGCATGCTTGATTTCCACCATTAGTACACGCAAAAAGAAGTTTACTGTTGATGAAACGTTGTTGCATAATATTATATTTAAAGGTAACAATACTTTTAGTACATTTAAAGGTACCTATGACGTTTTACTGGTCCAAGAGCTAGTGAACCCTTCGAGTATCGGTTTTTTTTTTTTTTTTTTTTTTTTTTTTATGTAATGGAAGTGGTAAACAAGCATGCAGTTCACATTGATGTTAAGTGATGACTGCAGCCTATAGACACCCACACAAAGACCAAGGTCAAAATGCAGATGCGTTACCACTCCTGAGGCCTAAGGTCTTATGCCTCTGTGCCGGAAATTACAGGGCCGTACATTACCACCTGACCGGAACACGATAGTGTTGAACACTACCATTTAGCGGCAAGTATATTAGGTAATGCGGTGGTGCCTACGCCCGCGAGCTCCGTCACTGGAGCTCTACCACCAGTAAAAATTCTACGCCTATAAGCGTAGAATTTTTTGTAGAGATGAGTCATTATATGCCAAGTACGATAACCATCGCCTTTGGTCTGTGCCTGGCAAGGATCAGCACGTCACGTCATCTGGATTTCTGATTAGAAAAGTTACTTCCATATTTTAGATCTGGCAGCCATAGTTTTGCGACCATAATTATTGTGTCTTATTTATATTTGTAGTGGTGTTTCCATGACGATAAAATTGTTAGGACGAATTCAATAAATTATAGTATGTTCTTTGGTTTTCGCGAGCTACACTCATTAGAATAAAACTCGTTTTGGGATTTATCTCGCGTATATTAAACTAAAATGATTGTTTAAAATCGAACCCGACGTTTCGGTCGCTTTTCAGCTTCCGTGGTCTCGGGTAGACTGGGGTGACATTTGTCTGACAGCTGTTTGAAAAATTATTATGTGCAGCTCCATCTATTTTGCAAACGTCTTGCGTAGCGTTCAGGATTAACACAAAAGTTACTTATTGTATCTTGAGGCCTTACAGACTGTTACGGTTGGGCTTTAATTCTACTGAGAATCGGATCCCATGTTGGTGACAATCGCCAATCATCTTCTCTATTGAAAATTTGGATGTTTTTTAATCACAATAGCCTCGCGAACCGTTCTTGGAATTGTTCTTCTTCAAATTTTTCTTGTAATATACCTAGAGCGCGATAAATTCGAAAACTAGTTTTATTTCAATCAATAAATTATGTATTGAGCGTATCATGTAATGTAAATTGTACATCAGTTAGCCTGCTATTGTTAAACGATTGAGTCGCTCATTCGCAGTAAACAAATCGTGATTTTCTCTGAACACACAAAAAATAAACTTTAAGCAAACACATAACGCATCATAAATGGTCGCAATCGAGCCAGATCTAAAATATGGAAGTAACTTTTCTCATCAGAAATCCAGATGACGTGACGGGTTAATCCTTGCCAGGCGATGGTTTCTCTGATGGATGCTGATGGTAAGACGGTTACTCCGAAGGTTCAGTATCTCTCCTATTATACAGTTATAGCGATAGTAAATATGGGCGTATCGATTGACGTCAGCCCTTCTAGGTCCGGTTTGTTATCTGTCGGGATCCAAATAATACTTCATAGATATTTTACTTGTTTATTACCTAAAGTTCATTGGATTCGAATTAATGAAAACAATTTTATCAGTTGAACGTTGAACTCGTTTACTGTTAGTATTAAATACGGGGGCTCGTCTCTGATACTATTATCGCGCAGATAGCGGGTCCGAAGTATGAATGACATCACATTTTAACGTATTATAATGTTTTTTTATACAATTATTTTGTTATGGTTACAACACAGAGCAGCAAGTTCTGTAAGTAATACGAATGGGATTATAAGAAATAATTTTAGTATTTGTGTTGCAAGTTTATTTTGATTACATAGAGATTCGATGATTTATCTATGCAATCATTAAGTGATTAGCGTGGAACGGAGATAATACATTATTATAATAAAACTTCGAAATTTGCTCTACTCCTAGGGATTGTAGCATAAATATGATAAGTCTATACCCTATAGCTTTCTTCACAATGTATGCCTATCATAATATGCACTATTTATACACTTGATTTTTTTTTCAATACAGTATGTATGTATGTATCTTCACGCCAGGTCCCTAACGGGGTAGGCAGAGAGTGTAGAGCGCCAGACATCCCGGTTCTGACAAACCTCTCGTGCCTCGTCTACCTTCGTTCAATACAGTAACTGGTAGTTTCAAAGATTACTCCCTACAAACCAACTCACAAACTTTATCTCTTTAAAGTAGGTATAGACAACGATAACGATAATTGTTGTTTGGCTTGTATTAAAATCCAGTTCCAGAAAATCAACAATAAAAACATTTTTATCAATGACGACCCAAACGTTCGAAGAAACGAATAAAATGATTTAAACAGTATCTTTTATCTTTTACCCTATCTTTCGACGTCTGCATAATGTTAAGGTCATTGAATGAATGCACGGAATAAACAACAACTTATATAGTATTTTGTTTTATTGTCTATATTAATTAACAACCGATGAAAAACAAAAGAGGAGTAGGTTATCAATTCGACGTGTACCTATATTTTTCTATGTACTCGTATAATATAACCACTCATATTTTGATTACTGTGACATCCATTTTTTAGGGTTCCGTAGTGATTTTAAACTGTCATATTCAACTGATCGGTACACTAGCATGTATGTGTACGTAGCACGTAGTAGCTAAGCTATACGTAGCTACACTAGGATGTACGTAGCACGTAGTAGCTAAGCTATACGTAGCTACACTAGGATGTACGTAGCACGTAGTAGCTAAGCTATACGTAGCTACACTAGGATGTACGTAGCACGTAGTAGCTAAGCTATACGTAGCTACACTAGGATGTACGTAGCACGTAGTAGCTAAGCTATACGTAGCTACACTAGGATGTACGTAGCACGTAGCAGCAATACGTAACTACACTAGCATGTGCGTAGTACGTATACCTGCGTTACTGTTTGTAGCTTGATCGCTGGCAGATTTAATGGCACACGAGGTTTCTAATCTTTAAAATAATATGTAACATATTTCTATAACATTTAAAGGTTTAAGAAAATAATTGACTTGTCTTTTAATTAATCATTATTATTCAATAGTTAAAAATCCATTCTAATTGTAAATTATAGCAATATTATATTCCTAAAATATTAAAATGCGAGTAGGTTCAATACATTTTTTTATTTATAACTTCAAAGTCATACGATAGATATAACTAGTACACGAAATACTAGAATATTAAGTTCGTCAATAGAGAAATCATTAAATTATATAAAATTAAATATGAGATATATATACCTACTTAATAATCTATTAATATGAAAAGTAATCATGTCAAATTATAATGCCAGCTAGCATTAAAGCACAGTATATAGGTAATTAACACGTTCGTTTTCTTTAGACTGTGATTAAAGTGTTATTATTTGCCATGATTTACAATGTCATTGGTATACTCAAATATTCTTCTACGCTACAAAAAGTTTTCTCGAACAGTCAAATTTGTAATCGTGTCTTAAAAGCTCTAGATAGTGCTGAACACTGCTATTTGACGCATAGATTAGGTAATGCGGTGGTGCCTACACCCTCGAGCGAATACAATGGAACATTACCAGCAGAAAAAGCGTGATGGCGACTGACCTGTATGCCGGGGCGGACGAGCTGCGCGATCTTTTCGCACATGAGCGTGTGGAAGTGCGGGTGGAAGCGGTAGACGGAGCCGTCGATGCCGACGGTGACGCGCGGCTCGCCCATCTTGTTGAGCAGCGTGGCGATGCCGGCCGACACGAGGTGCGCCGCGCGCCGCGACACGCACTCGCACACGTGCCGCACGCCCGCCATATCCGCCTCCGTCGCGTGCGATAGACCTGCGAAAGTTCAGTAAATACACACCTTAATTTCCCGAAGAAGAAGTAAATGTATGCATTCAAGCATGATGGATAGTTCTTGGGTTCGAGCCAGATTTTGGCATTCTCCTTTGATAGATTGCATACCTTTGTAGTTATCTACTTATACAATGGACCATATAAAAATACAAAGATAGCTGGATTCCCTTAGTTTCAGTGAGTTACGTAAGTACCTACATACTAAACGGCTAATGGCTGATCGGTAGATAGATGGTCTGAGATCGTGTTCCATATTTTATTTATGTATTTATTTACTTGTAATATCCTCTACCTACAAGCAGAAGGTTGTAGTTCCAATCTGTCATTATTTAATCGATGATTAATGACAGATTGCTCGTAAAACCTGAGTCACACCCATATGATTGCAAATTCCGAAGATAGCATATCTAATAATATAATCTTCATGATCTTTAGATGAAAAAATACTAACGGGCAATGTTTTTGGAAAAAACTCGGTAGTGTTGGTGTCGGTAAATATTTTTAATGTAGGTAGGCAGATGTGTTACCAATATGTCTAATGACCAAAATTTGATCAGCCTACGCCTACTCAAATAACGAAACTAATTGACACATCTACATGCAAATCAGTGTAGGTGGGTACCTAACATCAAGCTATGCATTATGCAACTCGAAAGCAACTCAACACTGTGTAGACATCGAACTGTGGCGTTGACTGTGGATAAAGCTTTACGCAACTATTTACGTTATAATACGTAAGTGTACCTATAATAAACTGTTGTTATCACACATCGCGTTTCAACATGATTGATGGCAATTATAAACGTCAACAAAGAATTGGTTTTATTCGGTTTAAGCCAACTATTATCTCAATGTGTTGCATCAATTGATATCAAAGACCTTATTATATAAGTAGGTAACTACAACATAGTTTTAAAAAGCCAGATTAATTTGGCATGAAAAAGTAACTGGGTACTAAACAATATAACTTCATTCAAACCATAGGCGGACCGGAGGAGAGACCATAGCGTTTATTTCCGATGCAAAACAGTCGGTCATTTTTTGCGGGGGGAACTACGTGTGATACACACACACTACAAAAATCGTCTATTACTACGAAACTCGCACCTTGCCTTTAACAAAACCAAATATAAACAATTTCACGCACATATTTAAACATCTGGGCGATAGGCGTAGGAACACTTGTACTTGTACTTAGACAGAGGGGAAAGCCTGCAAATGGCTAGTATGGCTACTCCCCTCCGGTCCGCCGCGGCCGGTGGTCCGGCCCGGGTTGCTCTATTATTCAAACCATTTCTGATATGAATATCGGGTTCATTCTGAAAGTGTAGATTCTAAAAATATTGATAATGGACCCGGAAAGAATTTAAAATTGATAACACGAAAAAAAAATGTGACCTATGTTTTTTGTTCATAACAGGACAGAATAATGTTTGCGGATTTCGAATTCTTGACAAAACCGGACATCGAACTTGAACGCCTTCGACAGAATACGACTAGGTAAGTATGTGACATTTTAATTATGAACAGTTACGAAAAAGGCACTAAAATTACTTTGTTAAAATTCTTTTGGAAGAAAGCTAGCAAAGAAGAACATTGAATAGGTATATGAATCGCGTGTGTGATAAGTTATTTTTAGGATCTTTAAGTACATCTAAACTAATATTATAAAGAGGTAATATTTTTTTGTTTGTTTGTTTGTAGTGAATAGGCTCAATAACTACTGGACCGATTTTAAAAATTCTTTCACTATTCGAAAGTGACATTATCCACGGGTAACATAGGCTATATTTTATTTTGGAAAAAATAGGGTTCCGTAAGATATTTGGGTTTTTCAGACACAAGGTGTAAAAATCAACCAGAAAAGTTACTTATTTTGCGTACGCTGCCTAAACTATAAAAGATATCGAAGAATATCTTTTATAGTTTATTTCACTATTCGAAAGCTACATTATCCACGGGTAACATTAGGCTATATTTTATTTTGGAAGAAATAGGGTTCCGTAATATATTTGGGTCGAGTATTTTGCGTACTCTGCCTAAACTATAAAAGATATCGAGGAAGACTTTAGGCTATATCTATGTATAATCATCACGCTAAAACGAATAGGAGAGGGTAGGCAACATTGCACCGCGCGAAGCCGGGGCGGGCCGCTAGTTAGATATATTTCAATGTTCTTAAGAGGATTATCCCTGTCATTCCAACTTATCGAAATTAATACATATTAGATACAATAGTAAGACACTAAGGAAGCTAGGAGGCAATTTTGTTTATTAAATAAAACTCTAGCACGCTCGATTTCAAACTAACTTTGGGTTTTGAAAGTTGTTCTGATAAGATAATATATATTATATTGCTGTATCCTTGACTGGACCGCCAACTGTGAGATCGTCAAGTGTAAGCAACTAACTTATCTCGTTACTTTACCTTTAATGTCATCAGAATGGAGCGACAAATGAATACTCAGCGAATTCAGTAAAAGGTCATGCAACTCGTATAAATTACCTAAAGTTTTACAAAAAAAAAAATAGTACCTATCATTCCCCTTGCCCCTAAATTGAAAGAAATGCCCCATTCTTAAGTAAAACATTTTATGGAAGGTTAAGACAAATTACCAGAAAAATCAGTTTCCTTTAGCTTACCGAGTTCTTCGAGCACTTCCATACAACTGGTGTAGTCGCCGGGCTTGTCGGACTCAATTTCGGAGACGTATTTGGTGTAGAACTGTCCGCGTTCGAACAGCAGGTCGGAACCCCGCCCGCCGAACAGAAGCCCCATCCGCGTGAACTTAACCAGCGCCAGGCGCACCAGCTCACCCATGTACATTCCCGATATCATCTTTTCCTGTCTGAAATAGGAAACATTCACATACGTCGTCAGTTTTCTTTGTATAGGTATTTAATTTTCAAAACGCGATGCTAATTATAATTGTACTTTTATCTGCTTTAAGGCTATTAAGTTTTGTAATAAATGATAAAAGATACCTCAGGTTCGATTGCATCAAAATATTTCGTTATGCGTTGCACCAGCGTATTTTTTTTGTCACAGTTCGAGTTATCAGGTGTGACAGATTACTTGACTATCCAACAGATAATTGAACTTAACTTTAACATCCCGCGCAGCTCGGCCAGTTACGGTTATCAGTTAAGTTATGCCGTCATTTAACAATTTTCAAATGGTGCAAATCATGTCTTTGCTTAACTTTTACTGTAGCAAATTTGTTAAAGTTAAAGCGAGATCAGTCGAGTGCGAAAGCAGTCTAACTAAAATTGGAATGTTCATAATGGCTCAGGATTGATGATCCCGACAGCTTACGAGAAAAATATGAAAATTGTTTTTCTATTTTAATGCGAAAGATAACGTCCTCTCGATCCTCAAGTAGTCAAGGGTATTTTTATTTACTTTCTCTGGTCTTTTTTTGCTTTTTGGGTCTTTTATGACATAAGCACGGTGGTAGACAATTAAAATATCAAATTTTCTCGAATTTCATCTTTCTTGTCATTCTTTCTCCAAACGTAAATGAGTAACAGATACCTACAGGTTTTTCAAAATTTGCAAAAATTTTGATTGCGCAATTAACGCACCTCGGCCTAATAAAGGTAACCTAAATAAGTGCAAATCGTCGATAGCTAAAAGCTAACAATATTGATGGTGGCAATAAAGAATATTCTTAAGTAAGTTGCGATGATCGATTTTTTGACTATTCCACTCGGTTACCTTCAGTGAGAAATAAAGGTGAAGGTCCTCCGATTAAATTGTGAATCTCATTAGGTTCATTGACGGATACGGATGGAATTTTGAGAATTAGATTGAGCGTTACGTTTTAATTTAAAACTATTCATACACATTTATGGATATTAAAAGTAGTACTAACACCTACGAAATATAAGGAAGTAAGTGCGCTTGCGATATGCGGTAAATGTTACTGCTATTGGACTTATTACTACTGGTTTGACCGGTTGCACAGATATACCTAATTATTGTATCAAGCAGATACAACATTATTAGATATCATAGAACAGAGATATATTCTTAAATTTCATTATCATGTAGACTTTTTCACTCTACATGTCTGTAGATTAAAAGGTAAATAATTAACGAGAATTAAAGTTAAATTGAATAAATTGAAAAAATATGATACAGGGACTTACACGGGTTAGATAAAATGTTAAGAAGTAGGTGAGCTATATATTAGAAGCCACTTAAGGGCAAATATTTACTGATAAAGGTAAACGTCGTTAATCGTTCCCTGGAATGAATGCGAACGTAAAAACATATAATAATAATTGTGTAAAATTACGTTCGTTAAATCGGAACCACTCGATTACCATATTAGGGACCCTGTTTCTTATTACACCACCATGTCCCTGAACATAAGGCCCGAGAAATCGTGAAGTGTAATAGACCTTTCAGGCAGATCAAATCGATCGTGTAGTGAACGATAGGTAGATGCATGGATCACTTATTATAGCTCTGAGCACGAGGAATCAATGACGCAAATAGATTGGTAGATAGGTAAGTACGTGTTGCCTGTAGATAATGGAGATTTGAGATATCTACTGAAAAAAACCGAACCATGTTGTGTGAACCCGTCTGTTTTGCACAAAATCTTGAATGAACATGAAACACATTGTAAGCCGATACTCCCCGAGTATCGGCAACAATACACCAAGAATTATTAGGTATATACATACATAACGCGCAATTCTTGGAGAGAGACGACGTGACTCGATCATAAAATTACTAACTGTGAATAGTTTACTTACATTTGTTTGCCGGGGTTAATGGAATTTGAATCGACCTCTCGATCAAACTCTGTCCGAATGAAGTCTAAGGTGCCATCATCGCCGAATGCTCCCCATTCGGTATTTATAAGAAGTTCTGGTTTGCCTGGCTCTCCGTCAAACATTTCACAATTTTCAGTCTTCTCTACATAGCAAGCGTTACTTCCAGTACCTGAGACAACGTGTAATATTTGTAAAATATTCTAAATATGCACCGGAATAAAATCCTAAAGAACAAAAAAAATTTCTCATTGAAGCCGTTATACACAATAAAACAAGCACCACCAATGGCCACGCTTAATTAATACTAAAATAAAACTTACCTTACTGCAAATAAAATTACGAAATCGTGAATATGTTAGAAGCGTGATGACAGGTGCATCGTAAATTATAAATGATGAACAAGCATTTAGTAAAGAAGACAGCACAGAAGAATTGAATCGTGAAAATGATGTGTTAATATTGCCAAGTCACAGCGCAACGGTAACCAAATCAGCGTGACCAGATAGGTGGTCGATAACGATAGTGATAATATAAGCGTGTAACGTTAATGACGTAGCGTAACATGTACATGCGACACACCTCACACCAGTCACACCACACCGCCGTAAACAAGGTAAACCTACCAACAATGAGTCCTATTTTGCAGTTGTGGTTTTTCCACGCGCAGGACATCAACGTGCCTGTGGTGTCATTCAATATAGCGCATATATCAATCTGTACGTCCTACAAGAGTGAAAAACATGCGTTTTAGGATATAGATAAGATGTCATTCCAGACTGCATGAAATCCTGTGAATACACCGGTTATGTTGATGATGATATTGATTATATAGAGCCTTTCAACCAGCTTTATAAAAACTCGAGCGCGGATTTTCACGATGCGATACAAATTTTTATCGTCGCGCTTAATATTTGAGAAATAAAATAAAATGCTGTCGAGTTGCCACAGAGTTTGATTGTAAAGTAAGACGAATGATGAAATATGACTTCATTATAAAAACAATAAAAAAATACTAGAAACAATAAAATAAAAGCTAAATTTCATTAATAAATTATTACGATCGACTAAAAATATGACCAATTATACTACATATTTATTATTTTCAACATGCAAATATCAATGCGACATGAATGAGTCCTCATACGCTGTCTGATACGCTAGTTAAAATCAAAGTCAGTCAAATTACCTAACTCAACGTTCCATTGGTTCTGCTAAGAGGCGCGGTTGCCTTGTGCAACTAAATGCCAAGTTCGTTAATTTGAATGTGATTATTAATGTTTCCCATTTTACCTACCAAACTTGAATAACTAACAAAATGAGTAAGAAGGGAAAATGCTAATTCACTATAAAGTGATATATCAGAATCTTATCTTTTAGTATCGCGTCGTTTTTACTGGAACCAGAAAGTTATCATAAAATTTCAAACAATGTGATTGTAACAAATGCATAGCATAATGCATGTATTTGTAAATAGAAGAGAGAAGAAAAATTAAAGAATGAGTTTTTATAAAAATGCAAGAAAATGTTGAAAGTCTCTATGTGGCTCTCGTTTCGGCTCCAAATCATGCCTTATAGTTCTAGAGAGCTGGTATCATCGTCAACTCACCAATTATTATTCCTATTCGACAATTGGGTTCTTTGTGTGCACACGACATAAGAGTGCCGGTTGCATCGTTAAGGATTCCCATCACTGACAATGAAAGGTCCTGGAAAATCAGTCCGTTTACAAAAATTTTGAATTTTGATAATAATGGCCGAATTTCATCTCCAATTATGTCACAAAATTCTTTACAACTCAAGAACTGAGCAAGAAGTTGCATTAAAATATGCGTTCAAATTTCTGAAGCCGACAAGCGGATGCTAAAGTGATGACTAAATACTTCAATGCACTTTTTACAATTTTTGTAAGAATTTGCATAGTTCATAGATAATTACTATTTTGACTTAATCAAGAGCATGACAACGTTT
This sequence comes from Macrosoma leucophasiata, assembly GCA_036365455.1. Taxonomy (NCBI): domain Eukaryota; kingdom Metazoa; phylum Arthropoda; class Insecta; order Lepidoptera; family Hedylidae; genus Macrosoma; species Macrosoma leucophasiata. The sequence goes on along the minus strand of JAWQUS010000003.1, from coordinate 10,358,391 downwards.
GTTTAAGAAGTAAAGGAAATATTTCATATATCATTCCGGAGAAAGATGCTCTGCTTTTGAGTGTAACTCACCCCTCGCCTGGCTATGGCGTCCTTAAGTCCCTGTACCACGTCCTCGCCGACTACTCCCGAACAAGAAAAGCCTTTGGTCCAACGTTGTAACAATCCTTTCGTTAGCCCCAACTGCCTCAGGGGAAAACTGAATGTGAATCCCAGCGCTAAGCGCTCTTCATACACGCCGTGTTCCTATAAATTCACAAACACACGATTGCTGCACAATATTCTTGACCTTGAAATACATTTTAATTGTTCCACAGATTGGGAGATTTACTTACCTATTAAAATGGTTTGTTTAATTACAAATTAATTAAACACGTTCTGTATTTAATTAGTTATCTGGCAAAACGACATACTTTAGTTATACTTTAGCTAACTATAGATACTTTAGTGCCATTAACCAGTAATAACGTGGCTTTGAAAAGAAAATTATTTTAAATGTACGTATAGTACCTACCTGAACAAATATGATTATTTTAAATGTTTTGTACCTACCTTCATAAAATTAGCTAAACACTCGGCTATGTGATCAAATAATGCGACTCCCGTACCAGTCATTATATGATTCGGTATCGCATAAATTTTCGACTGCATATCGAAGTGATTTTCACCTAGATTTATAATTAACACTCTAAAATTTGTCCCTCCTAAATCTAATGCTAAAAATTTACCACGTTCTGCAACAAAAAAAGTAAACGTCAATGATTTTGATTTTTAGATTGTACAAATAATTCCAAAGCATCATAGCATTACGAGATCTGTACAAAAAAGATGTACTTGAATTACAGAACCTATCGAACATTTTTCGATGCTGAAAATATTTTTATCTCTAGAATAAAAAGTTTATATTTTAATTAGGTATGTAAAGTTTAATATGGACAAGTACTCCTAGTAATGGACATTTTATTCCAATGAGTTAAAAATATTTTAAGTTCCGGGATATGTTCTAAGAGTCTCAAGACAATATTCCACAGCTGTATCACCTTGGACCTCTTCGTCATTATTTTTGTTGAAATCAATGTATGGAACTTGCCATGATTCTTTGTGATTGTTGTTATTTATGTTTACCTTTTCCATTCGGTAAGTCTTGTATGTATGTGATCCAACATTTGACAATGGAGTCGGCATGAGTATCCTTGGCGAGCCCTTTGACGAGATCGTTGTGAAGCCTGCTCATGATCTCTCGAATCTGTTTGTCTGAGAGATGTAAGATCTCGCATTCCTCACGGATCTGCACAAAACATATTTGGAGGTTATGTAAAGAAATAGCGAATTGTGAGCTGTACGCTGGTCATGTTGGCTTAGGTAGGTACTCGATAATTTGGACGTCTGAGAGACAAAAACAAGATAGGTGCTAATTTTACACACTTTTTGTTACCATGTTAAGACAACTGTTACTTTAGAGTAGCTTGGATTTTGTATGTGAGGAAAGTAGAATCCACTACTATTAGTAATGGATTCATCCACTTTCAACCTAGGATTATTGCAACGGGCTTTGCAAAATATGATTTTAAAAAAATAACTCAATTCGTGATAACATTGTTCACATTCATCAGAATAATCACTATGTGTCTAACCATTAAAAACAGTCAAGAGTGATGTCTAAAGTAGTCTAAAGAGTCTAAATGCTTCAGCTTATTCTTTTGTTATATTTCTTACATCAGTAACTAATTAGTTACTTAATGCAGTTTATAAAATTTATAATAAACAGTTAACCCCGTGAATAACGTAATTTCAATTTCATAAATTAAATCAACTTGGACGAACATATTTTTTAACTTTAACTGTAGTAAATAAACACATTATATTAAAATGATCTATCTGTGATAAAACTAATTAACGATGACTTTGGTAATACTGTATAGATAGATAGTACATAGCAGTTTTCAAGTTCATACCAATGCGGTAACAGTAATAAAATAAAATTCGGTAATATTCTGATTATAAAACGTCCTTCAAGTAAAATTACTGGAAGTAAACAGATGCAATTTCTCTGCATACATTAGTATTGGTTGTGAACTAACCGTCCATTTTATCGCGAACGAGTTACACAAGGTCAAAGCGGTCATTATAACACTACCGCTGTCGCATAAGGTTGCTTTCCAATAACTCAAAACCGGCAATAGCTAACACTTATTCACATATTTTATAATACTGGAGTAGGTACTATTAATAGTATTATTTAAAACTCACCACAGGCAAATTATTAATAGCCATTCCCATTTTGGATTTTTCAACAAACTTATATTTTTTTTTAATAATACACTGCGCGCGATTTTTCAAGTAACACGACTTGCCAAACGCACAAAGAAATGAGGAATACGGCTACGTTACGTACGGCTTAATACCGACCGTCGTTGTGTGTGCTTCGTCTATACAGACTGACCTGACGCAGCGCGTTCTTTTTCATTCATAATAATAAACTATTGTTATCTCTCTCATATACGTCAAAACATAATACGTTAGAGCAGTACAGCTAGTATTTTATCATATCTTTGACTATAAAAATAATTAGCTGGCTTCGACTGCTAATTTATCTTTCTGTAAATTTAAGTAATAATGTACATACTAATACGAATATCTACATACTTAAAATTTAACGAAACATTGTCATATAAATGTTTATCATCTTTACTCTGGCGCGCCTCTTGTTGTACGTTCCTGATTGGTCGACGCGTGGGCTCGCTCATGACGTCATTGAAATTCCTCGAGTCGACGTCTTTCTATATTTACAATTGCATTTGTGTTTGTGCAAGTACCAGTGGTTCCATTGCCCTTATAGTGTGTGCGAAATTACTCTAAATAATTGTTGTTAGCAATTAGCAGAGTGCTACTTGCAGGCATTAAAAAATCCAGTTATATTTTTCTTAAAATAAGTACCTAATTGAGAATTAGTTTTTTTACTTATTCCTAATTAAAATATTAACTCTACCTAAATATGTACCTACGTTTATTTTTAAATTTACGGATACGATTTTTTAATGTCACATCATCCGGTTTTAATTATAATACCTATTATCATCAGAAATTGAGGGGCTTCCATAGCTTAGCGGTCATGCGGCTGAACTGGTTGTCCTGAGATTGCAGGTTCAATCCCTGTCCGAAGAATTTTTTCATTAATTTCTAAATTCACTCGCATATATTGTGTGAAAAATAAAAATATGAAAAGTAGTAACATGATAATAGAACTAGACCTATTTATCTTGATGCATCTTTCCACAAATTGAATGTATAAAGTTAATGAACACAGAGATTATTAGAAAAAGACAACTGCGATAGATTTAATCGCGACTAGATGGCCTACAACTTCGAGACAAGTTAACAGTGGCGAGAAAAATATATAATTGCATAATTTGCGAAATATGTTTTTTTTTTTTAAATAAATAGTTATCCGCAGTCTGATGGTTAAAACGGCGTTAATGAGTCTGATCGTGAGGTTCTAACTAAAACCGAACGGAGAGGGTACCTATCTTCTTTGGTGCTAAATAAGGGCGTTCAACCCACCCAACTATTATAATAAATCTAAATCCGTGATTACGACATCTTTTACAAAATTGATTCCAATAATCCATCTCCCACCATCTATTACATTGAATATTTGGTGCGGAATCTTTGTTTAATCACCCCTAATTCATAACAGTTGGAATGTTCAAGCAAAGAATACGGAATTATAATTTACTTATTTATTAAAAGACGTGGATCAGTTCGCTATTCGCGGCTTAATGAGTAAAATGATGCAATGACCCGTAAAGCAAATAAAAGGTCCCTGATCGGTATCAGATTTATGTACATATTTTGTTAATCAAATATAGGTAACAGTCCTTTTCGGTCCTGTTGCGCTGGCCAGTGTGCTTTTTTGTGAGTAAACAGCAAAGCACGCACATTACATTAATTTTATGTTATTTTTTTACTGAAGTTAAGCCCATAGACAGAAGAGAGAAGTTCCACCCTCATCGACTGGACACCTGACAGTGCTCAACGGAGCAGTTTTCGCGGTTGTTTCTGCCTAGAAATTGTGGAACTGAGGTGTTACTTAGGTGCTGCAATATGGGATTCTCCAAAAATAGCGTACAAAGAATCTTATGGTGAGATTCACAGACCGCACTACGACTTTACTTTCGAGCAAAGTACGCTTCGAACTGTCAAAACCCATACCGTACTGATAGTTCTAAGCATACTTTGCTCAAAGTAAAGTCGTAGTGTGGTCTGTGAATCTCACCATTAGAGCTGGCAACGCATTGGCAACTCCCGTGGTGTTGCAAATGTTCATAGGTGACGATGACCACTTTTCATCAGGTGGTCCGTCTGCTTGTCTGTCAACCTTTAGACAATTAAAATGAAGTTTAAAGAGAGCTATTAGCTAAAGAATCGCTACTGATCGAGATGCTCCTGAAGCTCAAAGTTTATTTTTGCAAATGGCAAGTTTCCTTTCACAAATTCACAATATCGTAGGTCTACGTCATATCGCACAGCGACACAGCCAATATTTGTGAGTTAATATTGTACGTATAGATAGGTAAGTCTAATAAATATAAATCATGAGCGTCAGTGGTTATTTTCCGCTGCTTCGACGTGATTTGCACAAATAATTTCCTATTGATTAACTTACAACATTTTTCAAGCATATAAGGGCAGTTCTTTTTATTTGTTTTACACTTCTTAATGTTTATTTCACATAATCTATTTTTAAGTACTCACAATGGAATCGCGTCAGCATAATGCGCGAAGATACAATTTTCTTGGCACAGTATTGTTTGTTTATTTTTAATTGTCACGTGACGTCGCCGAAATAAACACTTATTGATAACAAAGCTGGGTACTTAATTGCATACATAATAATATTACGTAAATATTGCATTATTACATATATTTTTTGTTTCTCTGACTTAGATCTCTGATCATTAATCGTTACCTGCCGTTAACGTGGAATCTAGGAATAACGGTATATGGTGACCCTGTTTGTTACAGAGAAGAGTCGTCCTAAATAATAATATTTAATTACTTGAATAATTTTAATAGGTAATTTATTATTTAAACTACATTCAAATATCATAATGCCCACCTTAATTCCATTATTAGCAATAAATTTATCTTACCAGATCATAACCAGCCTAAAATCTACAAAGAACTACTTTTGGCAATGATTCGGCTTACAGGCACAATAATAGCGTAGAGTGAATAGATTATATTTTTAATTTAAAGAAAAACACAAGCATTCACAAGCATGTGTTAATGCAAAATAATATAAAACAATGAATAGATTATGTATCTTCGTGCCTGGTATATTCTGTAATTGAATGACTAGCAATAAGGAAAACGCTGTCATATAGATATCGGGGATTTCACATGTCCATTATTATACCTACTCTACTGTAGGTAAGTAATATAATGAAGTAAGTAAAACAGTAATCATTGTTAGGTGTATAGTAGGCACCATTTAATATTGTCGTTACGTCAACAACATTGTCTTCTAAATGTGAATCTTCTATGTGTCATTCATTACAATGATCATAGTATTACTTTATAACCAATTAGGTTCGGGTTCGTAGCTAGTCGTCTAATGCAGTTTTGTTTTAAAAATTAGGGACCTACCTTCTGTTGACTAGTTTTAATCAGGCAAAGTCTTTATAAAATATTAGAGTGTAATTTTTTTTCTTGTAAGTGAGAAATATTTACTAAAAAAGCAACGACATGAGGAATTTTAATACCTATCTACCTATTACAATTCGACAACGTTTATGTCATGGTGTAGTGTACTAAATAGGCAAATATAAAGTAAGAAATTAAAATTAAATTAAGATTAAAATTAGGTATAATATTTTAAATGTTAACAAGAAGATTACTCAACGATGCTACCGACAACGAAATGGTAGAATTAAATATTTTAGTAAGTATATCACAATCTAACAACGTATTACCTTTATATTCTTTGAATTATTTGTTGAACGTTACACAAGCCTGAATTTAACAAATATCGGGGCATGGAACACTTGTACTGTACTTCAGCAGATAACATACGATCATCAGTTAATGAAAAGTTAAGTCAAATTCTGACAAGGAGTAAGGATAGTAAATTAAGGAAGAGATTTGCAGAACATTTAAGGAAGACCGATTTTAAAAGATGAAGACTATTAATAATAGTGCATTGATACATATAAAATAATTATTTCTTAACGTTGTTTTATATTAGTTATCTTCAATAGTCTCTTATCAGAAATTTATTTCACGCTATGCTACATTCTCAAAAGCTGAATGCAGCAGACAACTTTATCATGCTACTTTAGTCTGAAGTGTTCGATAAAGTAACATATTATTATATCGGTTATTAGATAGCAATTTTATGATGAATCATGATTCTGATAAATACGAGTATAAATAAGAAAGTATTTACATGAAATTTTCCATTTCGAATGATTAGAAAATGATTAATAATAGAGAGTAGGATTTTGCAAAAAGTCGTGTATGTTACAAAAAGTAGAATGGTATTGAGTGGTATATTTGAAGGTTTTATATAACCATAATGATCAATGAAGTATTGTTAGAAGAACAGTAACGAAGTGTTATAATTTCTGTATTATGTCTTGTAGTTAATTAAGCCAGGACTGGAGATGAGTATACGAAATTTTGTAGTAGTTAGATACCTACTATTATATTTGTTAATGCCAGTTCAATGCTCACTTGCAAGTTTCAAACTTTACTTCCACCATGGCAAGTTATCTAAGCACCTACAAACTTATCGTATTAAGATAGCACTAAACGTAAGGTCGATACAATAAGTTCGTGAGGATGATGGTTTGCAGAATTAGGATGTCTTAGGGTGTATAAAACGCTTTGATGTATGTACCTACCAAATGTTATGAGTTTTATCCTTGACGTTTATATTTGTATAGCTTGCTCACTGATTTTAAATTGATTGACAATGACAATAGGACTGTTCATCATGGACAAAATAACAAGGAAATGTTTAGAAATAAAAATATAGTACAGATTAGGTACCTCTACTATGTAGGTAAATAATTTGGAAATCTATCAGATTAACTTGCCTATATTCTTAAATTTTAATTTTTAAAATTTTGTTACTTAACCAGACTAGTTAGGAATTTTTTTTATGCAGAGTATTCGCTGCATAGGCTTTTAATCCATTGGTACTAATTAGCATTCCATTCGTTAAAAACATTTTGTTTCACGGAATTGTTTACAGTTCTTACATAAGATCGCACCTTAATTAAGTGATCCGATATGTTGGAAATAGGAAGCGGATAAACACAATACCTAGATACTTATTTGTCTCGTTTTCACATAAACAAGCTACTAAGTAAGGTGTTAAAGTGATAATGATAAAGTAATAAGTACACTGCACTGGTGTAAACTTGATTGTTGTTGAAGCAAATCATATCCAACAACTTAAGTGGAGCGTCACGTAAGTAAACTATTAACCAGTGGTATCTGGATAATTCTTCTAATAATAAACTACCAATTTTTCTGTAAACATTTAATTCCAAAACGACATGAAGTTCACGATTCAGTCAGAGCCAGAAGTAGTTGTATACTTACCTATTAATTTGCCAAAATAAATATTATATCAAGATATTTTTAAATGTTCGGTAAAAGATGATGGCTGAAGCATAGAATATTAAAATAAATAAAAGTTTCAAAGTTGTTGTAAACAAAAGTATCGTTTAATACTTACGAAACTTTTCTAACTTTTGACCTTGCTCATGACCTTCGCAGGATATTTGTCTCTGGCGCATGACCTTAGAATAAATAAAGAAAAACTAGGTACGAAGTATGTATATCTACTATTAGTCCATTACCTACCAATAGGCAGCTGAAATTTGACACGCTGCACTTAGTCTAGGTTGCACCAAGATATTTGTTAAAGTTATTGTAACATTTCACATCCTTCTCTAACTTTAACAGGATTCTTTAAGGTAACCAGTTTAATTAAGCCAGGCTTATTAATTGCAAATCCCACGACCAGCCTCGACTCCTTGCTGGGTTAGTTTAAACATTGGTGGGTGGGTTAGTTTTTAAGGTTCAATCAATTCAATTCAATTCTTAACCGAGGGATATTTATTAAAGGTTTCATTTTATATGTGTCTAGTTTGATTGGATATCCTAATGCCTGTTTTCATATTAGTTTAGAGATTTATTTTACTGCAAATATTTGACGTTCTTCTATACTCACTATGTCTCGTGCTTGCCGCATATCGATTCGTCTTGTCAGTCGCGCCGACTGAGATAAGAGGTGATGAACGATGAGCGTTGGGGTCCACAGGATGATGGCATAAATTCCACTATACACAAAAAACTAACGATATCCGCGTCAGTGCGAATACCGGAAAGCTCGGGACCGTTGCGTGGATTGGTGTAGAAGTGAAAGGAGCGGTTTATTGCGAACACAACGCGAGACACTTGTCGTGCTTGGTGTGCGAGCCGAGGGTCACCTTGGGACGGCGCGGCTGGCGCATGTGCACCACACCCTCGTGCGCCCCCCTCCTCCCCGCGCCCCGACGCCGTGTGACGTCACGACCGGCCCCCGACCGCCGACCGCTGCGCGCCGCGACCGGCATGTGCGTTCACGTGATGCCCTTCACGCAACGCATTTTAAAATAACGCAACAACTGTAGATCATTGTGAAACGTCAGGCTGGTAGATTTTATAGTTATATTGTGTCGGTAATCAGTAATCTTAATAATCAAAATCCTTTTTGCAGGCATTTATGTTTCGCGGTCACAACTACTTAACTCATATTTGATTTTCTGAATAGCTACACAATTTGTGAAATTGATAGAGAAAATAATAAGGTAGATAGATACCTACCCTAGTAAGGCACGATTCACAATACGATGTTTCAGTTTACATACTATGCTACTCGTACATCGTATCTTACTTAGCCTTACGGATACCTACCTTGGGTAGGTATTCGTAAGATACGATGAGATTATTAAAATATGCCATTCTTATCAAGGGTAAGAGCCTAAAGGCCTTCCCTTACTTTCACTTTTTCTGATTTCAATAAACCATCTTGAACTGATAAGCTATCTTGTCTGCAATTCTGCAATTTGCTTACAACTGAATTGCTTTTATTGTCAACAGCTTCTGTAGATGTAGATTATGCTGAAGCAGATTTTCAGCATAATCTGCATTTGCAAAAGCATACTTCTTTTGACCATCTCGTCGATAATGATGGGTGTGATTGAATAAACTGTGGTTTATTAATTTTCTTCACTGTATAGTATAAATTAGGCTGTCCATCACAGCATTTTTATTTTACTTCCTTTTGTTCACTCCGAATCTGCACCGCCGGTAGCGGGAGCAGGGTCCAAGCTGTCGGCGGTTAGGGGATCAGAGAGGAACCTCCTCACAATACGTGCCGTGTCGAGAAGAACCGCTTTCTGCACCAAGCCCTTGACCCAACTTCCCAGCGAGAGCCTCTTAAGGTGGTGGTCGAGGCTCTTCGCCATGAGTCCGTTTACCGTGACGACTATCGGTACCATTACAGCCGAGTCTACATGCCAGTCGTAGGTACAACAGTTTGAAAAATTGTATAATTATGTAGGTAATTGGTATTTTGGGATCATGGGTCCTAATAACTGTCACTGGGGCGAAACAATGTGTTAACGCATCTGCATTTTAGATAGGTATCCGGTTTTAATGCACATGTCTATAGATGTGCGTTTTTCACTTTCCATCAATGCGAACTGTACCCTGGTTTATATTTTGCACAAAACTGACTTAATATTGTGGTATTCGCTGGCTCTGCCTCTTGACAATCTGCGTGGTAATCTATCAAAGGTACTTCCGAATCCCATGAGAAGATATATAACTAGGTCAGTTTTTCATAAAATTTGTACGGTATGCTTTGTACGGTTATGCTCGTGATCAGTTTTGATGTATAGATTTGGTGGTGGTAGAGCTCGAGTAGCGTAGCTCTAAGGCATAGGCAACATTGCACGTTACTTATACATATCTGCCACCATATGCTAGTGTTCAGGTTAAATAGTAATGTATGACCCCGTAAACTTTAACAGAGGCAAAAAACTTAGCTAGGGGGTGGCAGAGGAGGACTGCTGCCCCTCTCCAGAGATAAAAAATGGCGTAATTTACAGCAAAGACTGATATGTGTCATAAGTACAGGTACCAAAATGCTCTCCTTAGAGCCAACCTGCCCCCCTCTGTATCGTCGGCTGGCGTCGACCATAACAGGAGTGGGTGTAACATGGACATTTGACATGCTTTTCGCCTTGTCGATATATCCATTTTAAGGCCCGTTGTGCTATGGTCTTCCAAGGTCACAGCCATGAGTACGATATCATCTTGTATGTCCTGCGTGTGTATCTGGTGGTTATAAAGTACGAACATTGGCTTGTTTGGTAGGCTAGAAGTCTTCATTCTCTACGAGATAGACTTTGAGGTTTGTAATAATTCCCGAAAATGTGACTTCGAAATGTGCTTTCGAAGTCACATTTTCCTGTCTGCTTTCAGGAGTTCAGCAGTGATTTCCTCATTGACTGGCGTCTTGTTGTTTATGAGCTGTTTGAGAGCCGTGCTAATTTCGTCTGGATTGACGCAGCGGCGTGATATGCGTGCTATTCGGCGGGGCCGACCCGCACCGAGAGCCACCCGTTTGGGGGTGATACCCTCTCCAGTGATCATCTATGTTTAAATAACCAAATTGGTTAGTGATTAAGTTAGACGTGCAAACTCTTTTTTTTGCTCATCCGCTCCGGATATCATCCAAGTTAGTAGTGTTGGGTCAGTCCACCTACTTCCGGATTGCTAAACCCCTAAAGACCCCTAAAGACCCCCTTTAATTCATGTCGAAAAAGGGACCAATTGGAAGTTTTATACTTAGTTTAACTATTATTTTGGTTTAGGTACCACCAAAATAATTATTACCTTACGATATTGTAATTAGAAAGTACCTTGTTACGTAGTATTATTACGTATTCTCTGACCTTGTTCAAGGAAACGATTATTAAATTCCTATTTAAATTTTGTCTTATTACTTTTTTCATTTAATTGTTCACTTTCTGTTTACCCCGTAAGGGATTTGGGGTGAAGATACATTAAAACAACTAAGAATGATATTGTTAATATTAATATTTTATAGCATAAGCGTATATAATTTGTGAAATTGTAACTTGTATTAAGTAAGTAGGTATATAGGAACGAGAATAAGCAGCATGTCTGTTTTAAACTGGCTGAACGAGAAATGAAAATGATAACAGGTACCTACATAATTAACATATTTATGTATATATACGTATCTCTATAGCTATCATTCTTGACGACCTTGCTTTTACTTGTTGAATTTTATTGTGTTTTTTATAAGTCGCTGCCTTTACAGCAGAAGAAATACAATTAATTTATATAATATCTATTAAATTTGTTATTGTTTTTTTTTCAGTCACAAATACTTTAACTGTTACCTACACGTACAATAATGCAAAACCATAATCATCATGGAGCAATTTTATAGGATATTACTTTTGGAACACGAAGATACATACAAAAATACTAGGTACTTAACTACTTACCCATGTTAATTTATTTTTTATTGCACTGTCTGTTAACCTGGTTCTAAGTGATATTTTTTGGATATTTATATCTTTTGGTCACTTATGGGTAAACAGGTAAGTATTCCTATATTATTTAGGGAGTTACATAGCCACGTTTACAAATTTTATTTGTAGAATTCGATCAAAGGTCAACGGATGGTATAATAATATGGTGTCTGTGGTAGAGGTGGGTGTGTCGCTCGTCGACGGCGACGTGCCTCCAAGCATGTGTAATGTAATGCCCCGTGATTCAGCGCACGCGACTCGTTTACGGCGACTCAATTTGATTTCATTTATTGAATGTAGATGAGATCCCTTCTTTTTTTATGAATGGACTTATGTAAGCGGCTCGTCTCGAGGCAGCTCTAGCAGAGAATATGCAATAGGCACTAGTCTATCTCACCGGGTAAATAGCGAGTGCAAAGGGTTCTCAGTCTAAATAAATTAACATAACTGTCTAAAGAGACCCCTGCGGGTCCGACCCTCAGTTTAGACCGTTGTGGCCGGACACAATAACATATTATATGCGATTAGAGGTAGAGTTTCGCTCTAGACATCGGTTGGTTGAGAGCTCTTCGTTCATCATCAGTTGACCGTCGATCGCGCGAAGCGCGCGGCGCGGAAGCAGCACCGGGGCTGGCCCCCTCTGCTGCGGCTTCTTCTGGCCTGCCATGCAGGTCGGCGTTGGGTGCCCTGGGATTCAAGGGCTTCGGTGGAGGAGGCACGCATCGTCAGTCGAGAGAGAGTGGGGGCTTTATAATTTTTTTTTTATTACTTTAATTGTTGTCTCTTCGTTGAAGTTGTTCAATATGTCCATACTATCCATGCAATTCTTGCCTTGATTAAGCTATTCGAAATGGTACAACAGGTACTTGGGTAATTTTTGACGCACTAGTACGAATTAAGCTATAAAATTTTGTACCTGCTGTTGATTGTGATATGGTTGTTTCAAATGTTCATAGATAGATATTTAGTAATTATATATCTATGTACATTTATATCTATCATAATTCCAGAACGCTTTGTTTGTAAAGTAGGTAATATACCTACCTACGTAATGTAATTAAAATAAATCTTCTTTACATTTATAAAAATGAATTGCTGTTTGTTAGTCTCGATAAAACTAGAGAGTGGCTCTACCAATTTGGCTAATTTTGATTTTGAATTATTTTTGGAAGTCCAGGGAAGGCTCAAAAGATGAGAAACTCTTAAGAAATTGTAAGGGAAATGGTGAAAACAACAATTTCATTATCCGTGAAAAAAAAATCCGTGTCTATCAAACCTTTGACACGTTATTTAATTCTGAGGCAATACGAAGTTTGCCGGGACAGTAAGTATGGAATAAATGTGTAAAATTACATGAATTGGATAATTGCGTAGCGGTTCCAATTTTATAAGTGTAAAAATTTTGGATAGTAACTTTAAAAAATCATTCCAACTGTCGGACGTTGACGCGAATGTAATTAATTTGTGTTTTACCAGATATAAATGTTGGGTTTTACACAATTTTAGTCCTCAATTTCCTTTCCACTCACGTGTACCTGTACTAAGTATTTTAGGAGTACTTACGTAATAACTAACAAAAGCATGGTTGCAAGGTAGTAGCCATCTATATTATCTCTGATTCAAATTTTATCTTGTGATTATAAATAAAAAATCAGTAGGTAATCTAGCTTTTATTTGCTAAAGTTGCAAAACGAATCGGTTATTGCATCATACCTATTACAAAGGTAGTAATAGGGATTGCATAATCCTGATTTTTTTTGTATGATTTGTATGTTTCATATTGTCTATTAAAATGGGGATACTTTGGTTTTTATCTGAATTTAACGAAGTTAGTGCTGTGTTTTAGAAGTTATAATACCTGTTTTACGAAGTTTTTGAAAACTTGTTTAAAAATTAAAATAGGTAAACCATAAATTGGTGAAACTTCTCATGCAAGAATGCATCAGTTTCATCATATTACGCATAGTTTCGCACAATTTAACCAGTCGTCTTTAAAAACTATTCTTTCTATAAAACCGGCCAAGCGCGTGCTGGGACTGGGAACTCGCAATGTAGGTTTCCGTTTTTTTAAGTGCGTTATACAACGTGTAAAACAATGGAGAAATAATACTTAACGGTATTAATAGCCATCATTTCCACAATCAAATGGCAAACTATCGACATCCACAGCGCTATATTTACTTTACATACAATTTTTAATTATTAATTTAATGTGGAAAAATTGTACAGCTCTAAACAAAGACGAACTTGCGCGAAGTCATACTGGCGGTGTCGCGTAGGCGCGGCGAGAAGTAGAGATCAGTGTGGTCAAAACAGGACTGTTACTTAAAACTTTTGAGCAAAACATAGAGCAACGCGGGCCACCGGTCGCTCCGGTCCGCCGCGACCGGTGGCCCGCGTTGCTCTATGGAGCAAAACTTTGACTTCGATTTTCTCCTTAACTATAACCTTATCACTTGCCTTATAAGCACTACTAAACACTATGTAAACAATATATATATATATATATATATATATATATATATATATATCCCGTATGTTTTATTTCTTGATTATTTAGCACGTTGTATAGGTTGATCGACTTTAACTCGTAAAGTTGTCTAATATTAACCGTGATATTACTTTTAAATTCGTAATGCACTACCACTTCATCACATAATTTTTCATACCTTTTAGCTGGTATGGGGTTATATTACCAGTGTTTTCCGGAAGCGTTCTTCTGACACCCTGTACAGTTTGATAAATTCTAGTCAGTAAGTAAGTGATACACATATATATACATACGAGTATATATAAGCTTCCAAATTTTTGGCGAAAGATTGTCAGTATCAGATATTACCAAGGAATGTAAAATGTTCATATTTTTATTTTTAGCAACATATGAAAAAACGTCTAGAAAAAATTGACTTCGGGTAGGAGCCTCTTTACCATTAAGCTACGGAAGCTTAGTGGTAAAGCAGCTGGACTAATTATATTCAAGTTGCAGGTTCGGTCCCTGCCCGAAGTTTATTCTTTATTTTCTAAAATAAAAATTTCCTCATCATGATTGTAAGGAACTAGACATTGGGGCATACTTAAGCCTCCTAAATTTCTACCTCAGCACCAGAAAGCTATTAGTCCTCAGGATTGGCAACGCACTTACGTTTTAAGTTCTGTTTTTGTATACTAAGATGTCTATTAGCTTTTAGCTTACCATCCATGTGATGTATATGCTTGTCTGCCACTTTCAATAGAAGTTCAATAGGTACGAAGGCTACTAGGAGAGTCAAATGTATAAGTTAATAAACATAGATACATACTATACTTTCCTACTTACAAAGTTAGTGAATAAAGATAAATGTAAAGTACGATTTGCTGTGATGTAGTAAGTATACCTTTTTTACTTTGTATTGTGTGAAGTTATTATCTATTTCAAACATTTATTTCCTAGTGTTCGTGTCACATGTCTGATAGCATAATAAGTAGTAGTAGATTAGTATACTGCAAACTAAAGCAAGTCAGTACTAAATACCTACATAAATGCTTACAGTAACTTCTAAGATATCGCATATGAGCGCAAGGTTAGTCAATGTCAAGAAAATACAGTGCAGAATAATATTTATGATTACAGGAAAATAGCATAATATGACTTACATATTTAATTTATATTTGTCTAAATCGTGTAATTGATTAATATAGTAAGTAGCCTACCAACCTACAACGTGAGAAATCAATTAGCTCTAAAAAATTGCCAAATCCTTCAGTTTATGAATGTTAAAGCTTTCCCCAAGAAAGTAGAAGGGGGACTCTCTTGATGAAACCTTTAATTTTTGAGAATTAACAAAGAAATATCCGGTTAGTATTTTTTTTTTGATTCGTCAAATCAACATCTTTCATCTCTGCTGCCCCTATTAGCTACCATTTACCAAAATTGTTGTAAGGTAAAAAGTTAGGCGTCTAGTCGAAATGAAGCTACTCACGAAAAATCAGCTTGTTAGATAAAAAGAAAAAATAGTTCTAGGAAACCTGTACTTTAAGTAACGCGTGAAAACAAAATAGAAATATTATCAGAATTAGCATCTTGTCAATCAACACGAGTATGATTCTGACAGAAATGAAAATACTTAAATTAAATTACCTACTTAATAGTTGATAGATAAAATGTATAGGGACCGTGCGAAGTACTACGTGGGGGTAATGTAATCGATCGCAGCGCCCATGGTGGCGAAAAGTAGCAATAATGTGGGACCTGTCATCTCAAAGTAATCTGTTTAGACTTGGATATTATTATGTAATTTTCATAATCACATTTAACCGCCGACAAAATAGTAAACAGCAGTTTTTGTGTTGTAAACTGCAAAAATATCAGTTAGAAATAAGAGTAAAGGTAGTAAAGGGAGAAAGAAAGAACGAAAATATTTTTTTTCGAGTAAAATTTTACAACCATTTTGAATAGTCCTTAGAAGTCAATAATAACTTAAAGTGAATAATTACTTATTAAATAAAGTAAAAGTAAAACAGATAATTAAGTAAATTAAAAAAGGGATAAAATAAACTTACTATTATGTAAAAACATTTCAATTCCTTCCTTCCAAAAACTAGATAAGAAGAGAAGTAAAAACTTATTCGTCAAAATCAAAATCTATGTTATTCACTTGGCGGAGTTCCAAGTACAGTCACTATTGAGCAGAACTCCGCTTACAAATAAACTCAGTTGGAGCTCTTTTAAATTTTTAACTTGTGTCTTATACAGATAGTCATTCAAATCTAATTATGTAAATGAAATCAATAACTATCCACCATAATGGAATGTAGCACCGGCAGACCAAAACAGATCAGTCCCCACCATCAGCACCCGTTCATGAGTATGATGCATGACCATGAGCCACCCGCCGTAGTAAATGTAAGTTTTATCGATTGATTCTCAAGAGCTACTTGGAAAATTGAACAATACAAGAAATGGATAACACACATTACACACTCGTGATGCATTTTACTTAAATATTAGGTCTATTACAACGCAATCAAATGAATTCTGACTTCGAACTGAGATTGTTTATACCTAAAGAAGTTTTGTAAGGTATCAAAATACATGTTTGTCTTAAGATGCCAGCTTGAATTATTGATCTCTGTCCTTGTTTTCTTCTTAATTCCTCTATATTAAGGACATGTCCCAACAATTTTCCTTTATAGATTGTTTGTGGTTGAAATTTTATTTTATAGTGTGTGATACTCACAAACTCGGATCCTAAAATAATTCTCATTTCGATTTAAAAACGACATTTAATTTATTACTAGCGATACAAGAACAATTCTATATGTTTATAATTATTGCAAGTATCCCAAAAAATAGCTATATTGTCTTGTTTTACTGTAAAACTACAATTAAAAATGAACTAAACAAACCCTGACATATATTCAAAATAAAACAGACTTTTTGAATAAATTTTACACAACTCATTTGATTTGAATGATCAATAATTGTTTCACAACCCTTTCTCCACTCAAGTTAAGGTAGGTATCAGAGTAATTTTGGAAGAAGATTAATAGATAATTTTCGATTATAATAATATTTTATCAAAATTTCGCGGTAATATGTCATTATGGTTAGACAAGCAACGGTCCCACAAAGTTGCGGACGCTAGGTGGCGCTAAACTCGTACACCGTCCCTATACCTAAATCCACTTTAAAAAACTATAAAATTGCAATGTTACAAGTAGGTAAGGTTATACCTGGTGTATACGTACAACTCAGGACAAATTTAAGCAGCCACTATTTACGCACTTTTTCGGATGCCGAATCCGAAATGAAAGAGGCGAAAGATTACTTCAATACGACTATGAGCATAAATTATCCATAATGAATACTTACTTCAAGAAAAAACCAAATCGAAAATGGACCTGGATATCACCGGATGGCAATACAAAAAATGAAGTTGATTTTATATTAAGTTATAAGTCGAGAAATATCACCAATTTGGAAATACTAAATAAAGTAGACTTCTCAACAGATCACAGACTTGTACGAGCATCTTTTACATTAGAAAGACCGAAATTGAGTAGGAAAAACTTTAAATCAATAACCAGTAAATTAGAAACAGAAATTCAGGCAACAATATACATGAAAAAACTAGAACAATGCATATCAAGTCAAGAACAAACACTGAAGAATGATCAAGATGTTCAGATTTACTACAACAAATTAGAAGATATAATCAAATTAAGCCTCAAATCAGCAGAGGTAAACAACAAAAATAAACCTATAATATTTAAAGAAAGCACATTAAATTTGATAAGTGAACGTACAAATCTACCAATGATGAAGACTAAGACCAAAAATATTAAAGAAAATCTGAAAAATGTGTACAAAAAAACACACAAGGCAATCAGAGAAGATTATCAAAATTATAGAAAAGTAACATTAGAGAGGAATTTAACAAGATATAAAAGTGCAAAAAGAGCCCATTCAGAAAAAAGTACACACAAAACTTGGATACAAAATTTGACACAAAACAGAAAAGAAACAAAAACGAGACAAGATCTTATAAACTGCGCAACAGAATTTTACAAACAATTATATGCAAAACCAACAGAAGATTACAACGAAGTAGAATTTAGTACTGAGAATATGTCAAAAATAAAGAATTATGAAATCACAGAAACTGAAATACTAATATATTTAAATAAATTAAAGCTACGAAAGAGCCCTGGTCCAGATGGTATTAGTAATGAAGCATTAAAATGGGAACACCGTTACTGACAAATTTTCTATGAAAATTATTTAATATGGTAATAGATTCAGAAAAGTCCCTAGCCAGTGGTGTAATTCAGACATTGTACTACTTTATAAAAAAGGAGATCCTAAAGATATTGGCAATTACAGACCCATCAGTTTACTAGCAAGTATTTATAAACTGTTCTCATCTCTGCTGCTGCACCGCATAACTGCTAATATAGATAGTAACCAACCATTAGAACAAGCAGGCTTCCGTTCCGGATTCTCAACAATGGACCATATCCAAACTATTGAACAACTATTGGAGAAATTCAAGGAATTCAATAATCCACTTTATATAGGTTTTGTTGACTATTTTAAAGCCTTTGATAATATTAGCCACCGTTCTATATGGGATGCATTAAAATCATGCAATGTAGATCAAAGGTATATAGAAATCATGCAAAATATCTATTCACAAAGTTTCAGCAAAACACGTTTAGAAAAAAGAGGAGAAAGAATCGAAATAGGAAGAGGCGTAAGGCAGGGAGACCCGCTTTCCCCAAAATTATTTATAGCAGTATTAGAAAATATTTTTAGGAGAATAGACTGGAAAACTAACGGTATCTGGATATATGACAAATATCTAAGCCACTTGAGATTTGCGGATGACATTGCAATCTTTGCAAACTCCGCGTCTGAATTAGAAAAAATGATGCAAGCACTAAACAAAGAAAGTAAAAAAGTGGGCTTACTCATGAATACAAGCAAAACTAAAATAATGACAAACAGCAATGAAAACCCTATACAAATAGAAGGAACTGAAATCGAATATGTAAAAAATTATATCTACCTCGGGAAACAAATTACTTTTAACCTGGATAGCAACGAAGAAGAAGTAGAAAGACGTATTAGAAACTCATGGAAAAAATTTTGGGCGCATAGAGAAATATTAAAAGGAACCTACAGCATAGCTTTAAAAAAGACCGTAATGGATACGTGTATCTTACCATGCCTCACATATGCAAGCCCAACTTGGATCTACACCAAAAAAATTAAAAACAGAATACTTACTACCCAACATGCAATGGAGAGAAGCATATTAAGACTAAGAAAGATACAAAAAATAAAGAAAACAGATATCAGACTCAAAACAAAACTAACTGATGCTTTGGAATAAGCCCTTAAAATGAAATGGCAATGGACTGGCCATGAGGCCCGGTACAAAGACAAAAGATGGACTATACAAATTACGGAATGGAGTGGCCCTCAGGGAAAACGAAAAAAAGGGAGGCCAAAGAAAAGATGGAAAGATGATATAGTCACTGTAGCTGGCAACAACTGGATGGCAACAGCCCAAAACAGGGAACAATGGAAAGATATGGAGAAGGCTTTTACCCGGATGGGATCAAAATTATGA
Organism: Macrosoma leucophasiata; assembly: GCA_036365455.1. Taxonomy (NCBI): domain Eukaryota; kingdom Metazoa; phylum Arthropoda; class Insecta; order Lepidoptera; family Hedylidae; genus Macrosoma; species Macrosoma leucophasiata. The sequence continues at coordinate 10,338,651 of JAWQUS010000003.1, read as the reverse complement.
AATATATAATAGGTATACTAATAACTAATACTAGATTAAGGATTCAAGATGTAAACTAACACGAATACTAACAAAAAAGAAAAATGTTAAATCATAATTTTGAATAAAAAGCTATATTACTTATTATTTATTTATTTACGCACTTTACATACATTAGTTACCTGTCTATAATGTTAATAATATATAATGCTATAAGTTATTTCTGTAAAGGTTCTTCAAAGATTTTATTTGACTTCATTTATTAGGTATCTATTGTAACCAGCTTATTAGTTTATGATTGCGTGATATTATAAGAATAAAAATATGTTAAAGGTATATTACACAAAAACTTACTTTTTTACGCATAATACTTAATACTAGAAGCATGGATAGATTCTCTGATTAGATTTTATAATAACAAAAACTGTTATAATTTTAAAAGAAAAGTTACATAATCACGGGTTTTTTCCCTCTGTATGAAACTACAAATGGCTAAGTCATTTTATGAATAATTGTTATTTATGTTTCTGCAAGTAAATAAATAAATTTAATTCTAGTAAATCATTATAAGAGTTCTTGTTTTTCAAAGTAACTTACCTTAAATTGTACCAGATCCTTGGCCATGATGATCGCAAATCCGTCGAAGTACACAATAACACAGTCTACGCAGATATGACGAGAGCAGTTAGCTCGCGCGTCTTTTCTATGTAGGTACTTCCCTCAATAAAATCCTTTATCTGTGCTAGTAACCACTATAATATAATCTTTATCTAAATTAATGAGAGCTAAGAATTGCCGCAATATGTTCAAGTTGATATGAATAATAAACTTAACAATGACTATATTATTTCTTGTAAAGAAAGGAGCGGATACATCAATGACAATAAATTAATTCACTTTTACAATACGATAAAGATGTTTTGTTTGAACATGGAAGTCTTTCAATAACTGAACAGAAACATTACAATTAGGTAACAAGTCATGATGCCTACGCCTTGGCACGTGTAGACAAGGCACTTGGATGATTACCAACTAGAAAGACAGGGCCGGTTGCTTTTAAATGTTTCAGTGTAGGCATCCATTCTGTTTATCTGTAGTTTATTGATTCTAAGTTAGCGCAAATTAAAATTTATCAAACCGGTTGTGATACCTTCCTAAATTGCATTTAATACGAGTATGTGGACGGATTAGCTACGTAGCAGGATTCGTAGCAATGTCGTAGCCATGACCATACCTGACTGTAAGCGATTTTAGTTGCAATTGTTGCAAGGACATATTCATTCGTTTTCCTGATTTAAAATGTTCATTGTATTGTTGTACCATTTTGAAATCAATGCGAGGCGCCTTTTGTTGCTGACATTTCTATTGCGCGGCTACGATACTGGCAAGGGCAAGGCCAAAGCGAGACGTCAGCCTACAAATTTCAACTTTTTATCTTGCATTTTTTGGTCAGAATTAATCTCGAAAAGATTTCTTGTACTCTAATTATTTTGGAACAACTAGAAACACACAAAACTTTGGGTTTGCAACATTATACATTGATTCGTTGTAAATAGTTTTGCTTTATATCGAAATGCCGCTTCCGCGTTCGCTTTTGCAACGGGCCGTACCTGGGCTTTGTGGCTTTCATGAAATTTGAAATATTCTTGAGTTAACATTTACACATCCAAAATATTTAAAGTTATTATTCTGGGTTAATATAACATCTGTGATTCTAATTTCCCTTTTTTAAGAAGTGAAATAATAAATAGAAAGAAATAATTAAGTTATGATTATGTTTTGCTGATTGAAAACTGAGGGTGCATGCACCACACTATGTGTACCTATTTCTCTATGTGTCACTATGTGTTCTCTTTACCTACATGGTAAAATTAAATAATAATATGATGATTTCTAGCACAGAAATGTTAAAAGTCTCAGGAGAGCGCATTCAGATGTTTTCATTCAAGTAGATAAAAGCATTTTATCAATATGGACATAAATAAACTCTTCCGTAACTGTGTGAGTAACTCATAAACAATGAATACCTAAAACTATAGGTACGTTAAAAACTGAAATTTGTGCTTTCACAGAGGAGAGAAAAGAGTGGGAGAGGAGTGAGAGGAGTGGCAGCATTTAGAGGATTGTCTAAGATTCCAACGGAAACGACTTGAGACTATCATGGGACAGACAGACAGGCAAGAGCAAGAACTATTATAACAAGGGTTCCGATTTTTTCTTTTGAGTTACAGAAAAGTAAGAATTTAAATATCTCGTATTACCAGTCGTTGAAGATCAGATAATTTACAGAATCAATCTTATCTATACAATTAAAAACAATTTCTGTTCGTTAGTCTCGCTAAAACTCGAGAACGGCTGGACCGTTTTGGCAAATTTTGGTTTTGAATGAGGTTTGAAAGTCCAGGTATAAAAGTTTTAAGGGAAAGAAAATATGAAGAAATTGAAGGGAAATAGTAAAAACCACCATTTTATTCTTCCATACAAATAGTCCGTATCTATCATACTTTTGACATATTATTTAATTCTGAGGCAATACGAAGTTTGCCGGGACAGCTATATTATATTTTAGTCTATTGTTAAAAACGCATCAAAATCCCTCCCGTACTTTCTGAGATCAGAGTATGTAAAGAGAAAAAGGCGATATATGTTATTTTAACTTCCTCTATATTTTTTTGGCGATTTACATAGAGTCAAAAAAAATTTTCAACTTCAACCTTAGTAAAATTCTTCTTCAGAAAGTATGCAAGAAATTTGATTTTGGCAAATACTGAATGAAGTAGGTAGCTATCAAATATGAATATTTACTGTTGGTAAAGTTGCAGTGAAGAAGTTCGTGGGCATAGGCACCACCCCATTACCTAATTTATCTGCCGCTTAATGGTAGTTTTCAGCACTCGTCTTCTGGTTGATGGTAGATGGTAATGTATGGCCCCGTAATAACTATCACAGAGACATAATAACTAAGGTCTCAGGGGTGGCAACGCATCTATCTGCATTTTGATCTCTGGTCATTGTGTGGCTGTCTATAGGCTGCAGTCATCACTTAACATTAATGTGAATTGCATGATTGTTTTCCTCTTCATTACAAAAAAAAATCGTACAAGAAAGTAAAGAGGTTTTAAGCCTTTAAGAACGGTTCCCAAGAAGATTCAGTCCTTGATACCATTAAAAAGTTTTATGCTGTGCATGATTAAAAAGTGTTAAGGTACCTACGATAGTAATCAGTATATAATAGGACATGTGCCGAATTGTAGATTTTTTCAAATTGGCAGGAAAGTATCGATTACACTAAAGATTTGAAATAAAAAAAAATTGTGAAAGAAGTAATGTGTGGAATTCAGCCTAGTAGCGAAAAAATAAAAGTGTTTACTGAATAATCGTGGAATGGACCAAACTAGCGGATTAGGAAAGTAGCGAATAAAGTAAACTAGCAATTTCGAGAAAATTACAACTTATCACCGGACTCAAGAATGGCGACGCATCTGTATTTTGATCTATGGGCTTTGTTTAGATGGCTCCCTGGACTAGTAAACGAAAGCATTTACAGTCCATGTAATACAAACTACATGCTTTGTTACTTCATGACTTAAAAAAATCAATACCTAGCGGTGGAATCAATTACTATTATTTCTCAAACGCTGTATTATGATGTTATTCTTATAATCTAAATATCATTTAAAATAATTTAGATTGGGTGAAGGGGTCACAAGGACGTTTTAATTTACATATTTATTTAAGAAACTAGTCTTTGAGACATACAATTTTTTCACTTCCTAGCTAGTTGGATATCATTAAATGTAGGTACGTATCTGTATTCTTACAGGTTTTATTTTTGTTCTCTTTTTCTAACATTCTTTACGTTGAAAATTATATTTTTTTTGCGTCTATTTCATACTTTACTTAATATTTAGTTCTTGTGGTTGTTTTGTCTTTCTCGCAAGATGTCGTCTACTACATTACAAACGAGAATCGGAGGGTAGGTGTAATATTGCGTCATTTGAGTATCTTCTATCCTTTCTTTACAAATTATATGATTTGTGTTATTTTTTATTCTTTAGGGATTGCCTAGAAGAAATATTAGGTAAGTATATCTTTTATGATGTGTAAAAAATAAAATCGCATCTATGTAGCGCATGGTGTAATCAATTATTATTGTTTTATCTATGTATCTTATCTTATTATATTATATTATTACTTATACATATAAATTATGAGTCACATGCTTTGTTCGCGATAGACTCCTAAACTTAACCGATTTTAATCAAACTGTAGGTACACCGTGTGCAGTTTGATCCAACTTGAAAGATAGGATAGCTCATATCTTAATTTATTAGTCGCAATTATGTTATTACCTTTCCTCTACCCAAAGGTTGTCTGGTAGAAATCGCTCACATAGCGATAAGGCCGCCTATTGTACTGTGTTAAGTTCTCTTTTCTGTATTTCTTTTAATGTTATGTCTGGTGTACAATAAAGTGTATTGTTGTTGTTGTTGTTGTTGTTGTTGTTACCTAAATTGTACCATGCGAAGCCGGTTAGAGTTGAAAGTAGCATATAAAAATTATATTGAAAAAAATTCGATACGAAATCCATAAGAAACCGGATTTATCCGAAATGAGGCAAGGAGGCAAGCATTTTTTATAACGACATAATAAACGTAAAAAGATAAGAACAAATGTTGTTGCGGCCATAACAATTAATCCATTTACTGAACCTTCATGAAGCCTTTTTGTATTCAGTTTCACTAAATCTCCAGCTTGGTATCTACAGTGTTCATCTGTGACTACGATCATACATACGTCCTTATATCTAAACAATTATTAATTAATTACATTTTTAAACATAATTTTCTATTTAATAACATAATTCTTGTACATCTAGGTCCCTACTTATCCTTGTTGTCGAGGATTATGTCTTTACTTTTACTAGCTTCACTCGACTTCATCTACGTGATCCATATTTTTTATTCTACAGGTATCTTTTTTCGTACTCCGAATACAACCGCAACTCATCTCAAATCTAAAGGAAAATTGTTTAGTCGTAAGAAGGAAGTAGGTAGATAAACAGACAAACTAGGTACGCAACTTTCAATAAAACTGTTACAAGTTTATCAGTAAATATGTAGTAAACAAATAAAATGACCTTTAAGATTATTTCTTATCATTTAAGAGAACTACGTTGGCCGTACTTAATAAATACGTCATAATAATAAGACTGACCTAAGGTTGACCCTTCTTGTAAGTAAGTAGGTATATGTAATTTGACGAAAATTTTAACAGAAAAAAAATCCGAAAAGCGCATATCATGCTACGCTATGCGCAATGTAGAGTTCCGTCTCTCCAAGTAAGTAGATACTTACATTTTTAACATTACATCCTCCTCTTTACGTGTAGGGCAGATACTTACAAAAAACATGTTTTTAAGAGTTTATTTTACCACTTTTTCGGTTACTTGCTTTTTAATACTAACTAACCTAACATAAAATATAAAAATAAAGGTTACTTTGGGCTACGGAACCTTAAAAGAAGGCCCAAATGTTTGTAAGAGGATCACTTTGGACCACCATCGAAGCGATGTATTGTGTCAGGGCGGGTCGCTTTTTTCATATCTATATCACACAATTCATAGTTCAACACCATCTATACGAAGTTAAGAAAACTTATTTTAACGCGGTAGAGCCGGTAGAGCGGATAAGAACATGCTACGAATATAACTACGCGTTGTTTGCGACGCTCTATAGATGGCGTTAGTCTACATATTATTCTGTTCTGTACAGAAAATTAATTCTAGTTCTACAGACTTATTAAAAGATGGAGGTACCTATGTACTTATATTTTTATCATCACTCATGATAAAGCTCCAGTGACGGAAGCGTAGGCACCACCGCATTACCTAATAATCTAATTGCCTCTAAATAGTAGTGTACAGTACTATCCCGTTGCGGTTAGTTGGTAATGTCCCTGTAATTTCGAGCACAGAGACATAACATCTTAGGCCTCAGGAGTGGCAAGGCATTTAGATTGAAATCTCTGCTTTTATGTAGATGTTTACAATACTTACCATCAATGCAAACTGTATGATTGTTTGCCACTTTGTGACATAAAAGAAAATCATAGTGCGCGTAGTATTAGGTGGGGGTAATGTAATCGCAGCAGCGCCCATGGGACTTGTCATCTCAAAGTAATCTGTTTAGACTGGGATATGTAATTTTCATAATCACACTTAACCGCCGACAAAATGGTAAACAGCAGTTTTTGTGTTGTAAACTGCAAAAATATCAGTTATAAATAAGAGTAAAGGTAGTAAGGGAGAAAGAAAGAACGAAAATATGTTTACTTCGAGTAAAATTTTACAACCGTTTTCGAATAGTCCTTAGAAGTTAATAATAACTTAAAGTGAATAATATCTTATTACATAAAGTAAAACAGATAATTAAGTAAATTAAAATAAGGATAAATTAAACTTACTATTAGATAAAAACATTCCTATTCCTATATGTACCCATTTGTATAAGTAGAAATCAACAACTATCCACCATAATGAAATGTAGCACCGGCAGATCAGAACAGATCAGCCACCATCAGCACCCGTTCACGAGTATGACCATTGCTCTCCTCGACCATTCAAAGAGAAGTGAGCCACCCGCCGTAGTAAACGCAAGTTTACTATACGCGATTGATTCTCAAGATCTCTCGCTAGGTACTTGGAAAATTGAACAATTCAAGAAATGGATAAAACAAACACGCAATTACATTAAAATTTCACACTCACGCTGCATTTTATTTAAATATTACGTCTATTACAACCCAATCAAATTGATTCTGACTTCGAACTGAGATTCATTGTTTATACCTAAAGAAGTTTTGTAAGGTATCAAAATACCTACATGTTTGTCTTATGATGCCAGCTTGAATTATTGATCTCTGTCCTTGTTTTCTTCTTAATTTCTCTATATCAAGGACATGTCCAGCAGAATATTTAAGAATAAGAATAAAGATGTTTGTGGTTGAAATTTTATAGTGTGTGATACTCACAAACTCGGATCCTAAAATAATTCTCATTTCGATTTAAAAATGACATTTAATTTATTACTAGCGATACAAGAACAATTCTATATGTTTATAATTATTGCAAGTATCCCAAAAAATAGCTATATTGTCTTGTTTTACTGTAAAACTACAATTAAAAATGAACTAAACAAACCCTGACATATATTCAAATTAAACAGACTTTTTGAATAAATTTTACACAACTCATTTGATTTGAATGATCAATAATTGTTTCACAACCCATTCTCCACTCAAGTTAAGGTAGGTATCAGAGTAATTTTGGAAGAAGATTAATAGATAATTATCGATTATAATAATATTTTATCAAAATTTCGCGGTAATATGTCATTAATCATTATGGTCAGACAAGCAACGGTCCCACAAAGTTGCGGACGCTAGGTGGCGCTGAACTCGTGCACGGTCCCTAAAGACAGCTTAGGTCCCATACGATTAGGTAACGAAATTAATTTGTCTGCTGCCTAATTATTGTGCTCTTCATTAAATAATAAAATTATTTTTTTGAAACAGATACATAATAGGTTGGGGAAAAAGTCTTTTCGCATTATATATATGTATTTATAGTATGTATGAACTTGTAATAAAATCTCTTTGGCTGTAGTATTTGTATCTGGCTGGTTTTGGTATCATTGAAAGTTACAATTTTAAAGAACATAATTCCAAATTCAAATTAGGCAAATGTGTGATTTTTATTTGTTTTTCGTACTGTCAAGATGAGTGAATCTAATGAAGAAATTCGACACATTTTAAAATTTTACTACAAAAAAGGTAAAAATGCAACGCAAACCGCGAAAAAAGCCGTGTCTGTGAGAGTAGCACAAATTTGGTTGAAGCGTTTTCAATCCGGAAATTTTGATGTCAAAGATGCACCTCGCTCTGGTCGCCCTATTACGGATAAAAAGGATGCCATTTTTGAAAAAGTGGAGCAAGATCGACATATCAGTAGTTACGACGTAGCTGAAGAACTGAGAATGGATCACAGAACAGTTTTGGCGCATTTGAAAAAAGCCGGGTACAAAAAAAAGATCGATATTTGGGTACCTCACGAGCTCACTGAAAGAGACCTAATGAACCGTGTACTCATTTGTGATTCTTTATTACGACGTAATGAAACCGAATCATTTTTGAAGAAGCTGATAACTGGTGATGAAAAGTGGATCACGTACGACAAGAACGTGCGAAAAAGGTCGTGGTCAAAGGCCGGTCAGGCTTTACAGACTGTGGCGAAACCCGGGTTAACTCGCAATAAGGTGAAGTTGTGTGTGTGGTGGGATTGGAAGGGCATTATTCATTATGAGCTATTACCACCAGGCAGGACTATCGATTCTGAACTCTACTGCGAACAACTGATGAGATTAAAGCAAGAAGTTGAGAGAAAGCGGCCGGAATTGATCAACAGAAGGGGTGTGGTGTTTCATCATGATAACGCTAGACCTCACACATCTATAGCCACTCAGAAAAAATTAAGAGAGTTTGGCTGGGAGGTGTTAATGCATCCGGCGTATAGTCCTGACCTTGCACCTTCAGATTTCCACCTGTTTCGGTCTCTTCAGAATTCTTTATGCAATGTTAGGTTAACATCGCGAGAGGACTGCCAAATCCACTTGTCGCGGTATTTTGATGAGAAGTCCCAAAATATTTATAGCAATGGGATCATGTCCCTACCTACAAGATGGCAAAAGGTTATCGAACAAAATGGTACATACATACTTTAGTTAAATTTAAATAAACTATATTAAAAAATGTTTTGAATTATCTTAAAAAATGCGAAGAAACCTTTTCCCCAACCAATATTACACATAGTCAACATCGTTTTGTAACATTGTCTTAAAAATACTGACACTGGATTTACAAATCATAAACTCAATTCATAACGACACATTCAAAATAGTATACTAAAAACATTGATATACAAAAACCCACCAATGACTAAAAATGACTAAAAACAAAAAACTAATAACGCACCACCTATCTATTTTTACATGAATGACATCTATTTTTTTATGTTATTGTGTATGTACAGTTATACAAGGAAAATCTCTGTAGGAAAGGTATGAACGTAGGCAGTAGGTACCTAGGTACATAAGTATTATTGTCTCCGAAATAACATTTAAAATAGAATTTCAGCTTACTCAACCTTTGGTTGCCTTTATTTAAAAATATATATTTTTTTTTTAATTTATTTAATACTTTAAAAATATATACAATATTTTGCTTACAATGCATTACTTAAAACCACTGAGGTTTGTCTCAAATGCAAATCTACGAGTACGTTAAACAATTCACTATGTACGCAGGTACTATAACTACATATGGACCCTGTTTATATATTGTAATAATCTCTAGAACTCAGGGACATAACTCGCTAAAAGCCTTATTTATATTTATCGTATTTTTTTCTAAGTACCTATATTAATTTCTTTTTTTAATCTATATCTTGCACATGTTTGCCTTTTTCATTACATGAAAATAAAACATAAGTCAATCGGTACCTTAGTGTACTTAATTTTTGTTTCACTTTTATATACAGGTTTTACATCAATAGCGAATATGGAAAAAAATATTCTTGAATTCTTTCTATTTGAAAAAATATTATCTGGCATTGGTCTATTCTATAGTATAATAGAAAACCCCGAGGAAGTAACCTGAGACAAAGACGTGCTGCGCATAAGCTATGACTTCTTATTGCTTTTCAATTTAGGAACCGCAAAATTTTGTTATTTGCTTATGCGACGGTGACAAAGAAAAGAAACGAAATAGAACATTGCAATTGAATATTAATATGAGGTCAGAGTTCGGACCCTGGACTGGACTTGTACCAACTACAAAGGCACACAACGGAACTCTCTAATCACGTGGATATGTGCTGATTGAAAATCGCTTTAGATATCAGAATAACTCCGTTGCTAAGATATCATAACGATTCAGTAGGTACCTATCTTAAGAATATTGTTGCACTTCGCGACATGTAAAACGTGTAAAACACATTTTTTAAACGTTTGTACGAGTATAGCGGCGTAGCATGGTAAAAGCGTAAGTCCGCATTATCTAGATTATCTGTTAAATATGGAGTTAATAATAGGTAAAGTTCAATAGTTATAAGCGAATTCCATTTATGTCTGAATGTACATACAGACAAAAAGATATCAGGACTCTACGCAGGTACTACGCCATTTACATAGCAGTTGTCAAATGGATTTGTTCGCCACAATGGTCTGTCGACTAAATATGGTTAGTATGATCCTGTAAGTTAAGTTTCTGAGGCAAAAAAGTTAGGCTTTAGGTGGTAATATATATTTTTTTGTCATAAAGTGAAAAACAAGCATACCTATAGTTCACATTGATGGTACCTAAGTGAGTTCTGTAGCTTAGAAACATCTACATCAAAACTAATATTTCCAGATTATTATAATTATACCTGGCTTAGTGGTAGACCCTAACTGGTTGTGAGGTACCTACCGGTTCCAATCGCCTCGATTTGTGAAATAAATTATATCTATTAGGACTTTATATAAAAAGATTTCCAGTAAGACCCCCGAGAGATTTTTTTATGTAACGGAGGTGGCAAACAAGCATGCAGTTCACATTGATGTTAAGTGATGACTGCAGCCTATAGACACTTACACAAAGATCAAGGTCAAAATGCAGATGTGTTACCACTCCTGAGGCCTAAGGTGTTATGCCTCTGTGCCGGATATTACAGGGCCGTACATTACCACCTGACCGGAACACGATAGTGTTGAACGCTACCATTCAGCGGCAAGTATATTAGGTAATGCGGCGGTGCCTACGCCCGCGAGCTCCGTCACTGGAGCTCTACCACCAGTAAAAGTTTGTAATGCGTACAATTGGCGTGTACTTAGGTAGGTATATCAGTGTAAGGAGGGGAATCATTAGATTTATAGAAACAGAGATGAAATCATCGAGAGTGGAACGCAGTTAAAGCGTGGGAAGTTGGTCTGTAGGTAGTTCAATTAATTGAACACTCTGTGTAAAGCGGTTGATACGTCGCTATCATTGTGTGGCCTTGCAGCTTACAGCGTAGATGGACTGCTATAAGAAATTAGGTTCAACGAGGTTAAATAGCTATATTTATTTGAAATGGACATTAAGAGAAAGATCTTAGGATGCACCTATTAAAAATATATATAACAGGGCAATGACAGGATTTCTGTATATGATTATTTATGAAAGATTTTCGTGTTTACCTTTTGAGGTACAGAACCCTAAAACATCTTCGATGTTAAACACGAAAATCTTATAGTCACTCGTGTATGTTCATCTGTCACAGTCAATTTGCTTAGATTTTAACCGATTGAGTAGAAAATTATTCGATAAAGTATTTATGTACTGTAAAAAAACGTATTAACGTTTTTTTTTTCTCTAAGTAATTATTTTCATTTATGTATTATTTTCCGCACCCTACACAAAGCTTTCTCATGACCCCATGGTTGACTGTCAGAGAATGCCTAGTGGCATTAAGTCTGCCATATGTACAAGGTGCATAGAAGCATAAATAAATAAATAAATAAAATTGTTCTGCGTCCATTGCGACTTACAGCAAAGAAAAATACTTCTTGTATTTGTTATCACTCGTAGATTCCCGTAGAATATTAAATTTGATTTCCAGTGGACACCTCGTGGAGAATTATAATAATGGAAAAAAAATCGTTTTGTAGGGTTTAGTCAAGCAATAACTATTGTAAGTTGCACGGAATTCATAGCATATGTGGGTAGTGGTATACCTAAACTTCAGTAACCATAATGTTCAAAATTCGAATTGTTGTTTTGCATAACGATATTTAGAAATAAAATTATTATGTCATAATATCGAATACTATAATATTTTTATCTTTTTTTTTTACGCTTACACTATTACTATTACTCCTCATTATGGAGGATATATGCCATAATCGTCACGCTTGGTATGCGGATTGGCGATCGCAGTGGCGGTTGTTTAATCGCAGGACGCCGGTGCCCATCTTGTGTTATTGTACTTACTATCGCCCCTTTGGAATAGTTTGAACCACCATTGTTCGAATGACTGTCTGCACTGGTGGAAGAATTCTCTTCCAGTAGAAGAAAAAAGCTTCCGCTAGTGGGCGGTGGGGTCGTCACTTCCCGACGACATTCAGTTGTCGTGTAGGTAGCATTAGAACATTAATATTGCATTATTACCTATTGTATTTTTTTTGACAGTACAAACTTTAGTATTTGTAACTTTAATTGATAACGATTTCAAAACTTACTTAACTAGCAATCCAATCTTATACTAACGACTTGTTATCAATAAACCACCGTAGCAGGTATTTAAAAATAAAATATAAGAATAGCAGTAAATAATATTTTTTTACATATTTAATATTATTTTTATGTTTTTTTATTTTGTTATAATTTATTTCTTTATTTTTTTAACACATCACTCTGTGGAACTATCAATATTTTTCTATACATTCTTTTATTACTCTAAAATGTATATAAACCCTAGCTGAGAAAATAATAATTAAAATTATATACATACTTAGTTCAATGGGTTGCAGGTGGTAAATAAGTGTGATTACCGCGAATTATATTAATTCGTTAATGAAGCACTAAACTTATTTAAACTAGAATTAACAATACTTTAGTAAAAAAATGGATGGATTTAATGTTCGTATAAAATCTCTCTACATTCAAAAGTGTGACAACAACAGGTAGAGACATAATAGCCGTAGCGCCCAAGCGTAGCGTCCTCGTAGCGTGTGCCGGCGGGCGGAGTGTCGCTCGGGACGTTCGCGTAACTCGCGTTCTTCACTACACTCAGTATACAGGCGGCTTTCGGTGCGCATGCGCATGACGTGAATTACGAGCTATGTCATAAGGCGCGCGTAAACTTTCTTAACCGTTACCTTCAAAATTTTGTGATCAGAATTTCTGTCTAATTATAGTAAAGCATTTAATCAAGTGTCTATCTTAGGCGTGTTTCATTAGGTAGATAAAAATAAAGACGCTGTTCAAAAATGGTGTGGTGTCGCAGACGCAGAAGATAGCAAAAGACATGTTTGCAGTGTTTGTGTGACGGTGCAGGACGAGAACGGGCTCGGAGGCCAGCGCGGCGGGCACAATGAGTGCGCCGGTGAATTGGCACAAATGGCTAGTGTTGCCGTTGCTCGGATTGGCTTTGTCCGCTCGGACAATTGGCTGCGATTACAGTTCCATCACCGAGAAATTTGGAGCGGAAGCTGTGGCGCGATGTAATGAAAAATGCCCGTTCCAGGTACGTTTTGCAAATAAATATCGGCATATTGATAAAACCGATACGACGGTATGCAACACGAAGATTATCACATTATTTTATATAATTGTATGTTTGACCGTATGACGACAATAATTTATAAAACAATTATGTGGCCATTGGGTTCATAATAAACACAATGATCCTACATATATACAAAGAAACATTAATTTTACCTACTCGTATTTTGATTAATATTTATTTTATAGTTTAAATTAATATGGTCAGAATTGAATACTTACCTGTTATCAGTTGTATGGATAATAATAATTGAAATTGCAAACTTACCACTCAAAACACAATAAAATTCAATATCATCATATTGAGAGATATGATGATATTAAAAAGAAAGTTTATTAATAAATTAATTGTATTTAATGAGTAACTATAATTTATATTTTTTTATCGTTTAATAAACACGTCAAACGATGCTGATGAATGGTATATTATCATCAGAAATTTATTGTTATTACAAAATAACTTACCATAAATTAATAAACTTAGAGATAACACAGATGATTTGTTATTGAATGTGCGACGATCGCAATTCACTTATTGTTTGTTTGCAAAGACGCGGCGCTAGTGCAGGTTCAACGCACATCTAATTGTAGACAATTAGCGACCCACTATAATTAACGAAATTGCGCTAAATATAGATGAGTGTGTCTACTCATGTCACACAATCACACAATGCGTTTTACGCAGGACGATCGAGGTCCGTCCTTGATCCGTACCCAATGATGCGTTTCTATAAAAAGAAGTATTAAATCACTTTTCTTATAAGAATGGCAGTTTTAATAATGGTCGAAATGGAATAGACTACTTATATAAAAAAAGGCAAAATGAAATCTTTATTAGGTTAAACACCGATATGAAGGTGGTTTATGAATAGATTCCGTATAATGCATAAATTGGAAACTAAGATACAACACACTTTTGTCTAAACCTTACACTTGTCTACTAATATTTTATGATGTTCGGCAGCTTCTAATTATAAATCTTTACTATACGTAATCACAGTAAAAATTAATAAAATCCTTCTCGAACAGGTAACCTGTGAATTGAATTGACGTCATCCAGATTGATACTCTAATAATTCAATTCAATGAATTGATTTTACTATCTAACATTTTACGATTAAAAATTTGCTTGATATAAAAAAGTTGTTTTTGTTCATAAAATAATTTTAAAAATCTAAAAAACTTAAAGGGGATCTTGACGTCCTATGTTCTCAGTAGGTCATTGCAGCCCATTTTACTAAGGGACCTAATAATACCCGGTTAATCACACCCCTGCTCCTAGATGAGCATTAGGTTAAAGTTCAAAGGGGCTAGTGAAAGTTAACGCTGAAAAAAAATCCCCAAATTCATCATCCATTCATCAATCTTAGTGTATAGCCCCATAATAACTTAACACAGAAACAACTACTAAGGTCTCAGGGGTGGCACTGGCAACGCATCTGCATTTTGACCTCTGGTCTTTATGTAGGTGTCTATAAGCTGCAGTCAATACTTAACGTCAATGTGAACTACGTGAACATGAACATTCATCATCATCACCCCAGCCCAACCCCAGCCGAACGAAGTCAATTGCTGGATAAAGCCTTCTTAAAAGATGCTTACCTACAACAGTGTTGTGCAGTGGCGGATTTACCAGCAGGCTGAGTAGGCTGGAGCCTAGGGCGGCAAATTTTAAGGGGCGGCAGAATTAGTTCATATTTTTTTAAATTCTATTTACAAACTTACTGTTAAAATTATCAAGGCTCAGATCATAGTTCCCAATGATTCTAACGATAGAAAAAAAATTGATGTAAGGAGGATTATGAAGCATAAAACATAAAGTTGGAATTTTATTGAAAGAAAATATACCTAATTGATATGATTGTGGACTACGATATCAAAATATAGGGGCGGCAAAATTATTATTTTGCCGCCCCTATATTTGTGAATCCGCCACTGGTGTTGTGCGTTATTACGGAAGAATATGCCATAATCGCTGCGCTTGTCAGGTGGTGGCGATCGCAGTTGTGGTAGTTTTATCGCGGGACGTTGCGGCCCATCCCGCGTTTTTACATTTAATAGCGCCATAATGTATTGGTATGGTATGATCTCGATTGTTAGGTTGACTAACTGCTTTAGGAAAAATATCTCACCACTAGAGGGCGATAGGGTTGTTACATCTCGAAGCCTTTTTCTTTCTTTCGAAATAATTAGGTATAATTTTAATTATGTATATTTATCACACATAAACGAAACAGCTTTTACCTAAATTTATTGGGAAGAGGGTTAAAAATCCCAAAAACCACACAAGTATCGCGTTTCAATGAAACCTAGTAGATGCAGGCACAACCGGGCCGGTTCCGGTCACACGCTCGCAAAAAATAAGAACCAAAACCAACTTTTTTTTTAATGTTTTATTTTATATGTAGGTAATGAAAGAGGCAAACACTAATAGTAAGTTAATACTGGATGTGGTAAGCCAATCCATAACAACATTATTTTGTCTTTACTATCTACTCTATTTATATCATGAAGTGGCAAACAAGCATACCTACAGTTCACGTAGATGGAAAGTGAATACTGTAGCCTTTAAATATCTACATGAAGAAATTTCAATGTAGATCTCCCTCCTTAGGTCTAAGGTTTAATGCCTCTGTCCCAGAAATTACAGGGCCGTATATTACCACCTGACCGAAACACGATAGTGTTGAAAACTACCATTTATCGTCAAGTAGATTAGGTAATGCGGTAGTACTTATGCGCGTGAGCTCTGTCACTGGAGCTCTACCATCAGTTAATATTTGAGTAACGCTAGCGCTGTACACTACCGTTAAGCGGCATTTATTATATACCTACTGTTTGGCGAAACTTTATGCTTTTATCAAACACTGCATGTTTCGTTTTTTAGGGTTCCGTAGTAAACCAGGAACCCTTATAGTTTCGCCATGTCCGTCCGTGTGTTTGTCTGTCCGTCCGCGGTTTAGTGCAAAAACTATTAATACTAGAGACTAGAGACTTGCCCCCTTGTTCATAAACGTACGTAAGATACGTTTTAGCTATAGAATGCTTTGTCTTTGTCAGTTGCATTGTCAAATGTCCAGGATAGAAAAAGACGAAGGACAGATTGGTTGCCAATTAGCTTAGCTAAAATACGTTTATGAATAAAGGGGTTAAAACTTGACACAAGTATACATCTTAAACACGTCGACAAAGTGTTAGAATAAAAACATGAAAAAAAAAGTTAGTGTACCTCCCCAACATGTAGCGCGCGGATATTTTTTTATTTTTCGTTTTTTATATAGTGTGGGATATCGTTGGATAGGTCTATCAAAAATGTTAGGGGTGTACAAATATCATTTTTCGATTTAGTTAACTGTTCCTGACTTATTCAGCTTTAAAGTGCCAATTTTAGTGAGAGTCAAGTTTTTAACAACTCCATAAAAAATATTTATTTATTCTTTTCATTATATTATTGAAACCTAAATACTACGGAACCCAATACTGCGCGTGGCCCGACACACACTTGACCGGTTCTTACTTTTAAATAACTTTATATCGTATTAGATGCATCTAATGTAGTGATTTTATGTCTTATGTAGGTTACTTTTAAACTATGTGGTGTTCATTTCTTTAAAAATATTTGTTCAATTTATTTTAAAATAACACTAAATACAGAGTCTATAGAAGGTATAAAGAATTTATGTTTAAAGTACATCTCTGATCAGGATATCCAAATATAATCAGATATCTATCTATAACGATTCAAAATAGATGGACAGACGAGGACTACTAATACTAATATTTGCCTATTGTCCATTGCCTTATTACTCTCTACAAATACCAACTGTCTTACAAAAACAATAAAGGTCATTATAAGGTATTTATTTTATCGCCAATCATTAAATCGGGAATATCTTACGCTAGTTACAAATTAAATTTTAAATAAAAAGAAAGAAAATTAAATGTTATTTTTTTCATCCGCACCCTACACAGTTTGTCCCATAGCCCCATGGTTGACTGTCAGAGAATGCCTAGTGGCATTAAGTCCGCCATATGTAGATACAATGTGCATAAAAGTATACATAAATAAATGTGATAAACAAAGTATTGAACTAAGTTCGGATACTGTTTAAAAAAACTGTTGATTTACTAAACGATAAATATTATTATCCCAGGTAGGCCTAGTCATTTTGGCACGGTTGGATGCGTGCGCGCAATCACGCCGGAAGTAATCGGGGCAGTGCTCTGAGGATGTACAACCTGTTTAGTGATAAAAAATATAATTGCTCCGACCTGTCGTCCCATTTATGGAGCACGAGCACATTTTGATTGCTTTATTTTTTTTTCAGAACCGAACTGGAGATGGCCACTTTGACGTCAGCTGTGGACCAGATTGCAGTGTTCAGCAGGTAAATTATCACTTTTTTAGTAGTTTACTGACCTAATATGATCAGAATTAATAAACAAGGCGTTAATGAAAAGCTTTTAGTCTTATACCACCTAAAATTATTAAAAACCAAACAACTTCAACAGTTGCAATACTTGCGATAAAGGACTGACTGTACTATTTTTAAATCACCAGAACGCGGCAGTTATTAAATGGATTAGGAGACTAGGCGATGCCAATGACTTCGAGGTCTATCACTAATGTTTTACAATCCACATTGGATCAAAGAATGAGGATATTGTAGTGTAGGACATGTGACTCAATGGAGCAAAGAGTTAACCTATCTGCCGCCATATTGTAGGTACTATCGTATTCCGATTGGATAGTAATATATGGACTGAATTACTACTCCAATGGTAAAACAACTTAGGCCTCAAGAGTGGTGGTCAACTTCTCGCTGTTAGTTAACCCCTGAAGACATAGACCGAGGCAAATGCATACATTCTACATTCAAAACCGATACGCCGATTTTGTCCCATGTAATAGATGGCGAACCTATTGTTAACTTCGAGTGTGGCACTGAAATACCCAATTTGGGGATTGAACTCTTCAGACTACTTCAGCCTCTGGTGCATTTTTATCTTTGGCTAATGTGTATATGACTATCGTTTGTATTAGTATTCACATTCTACCCACCCATAGCCTGATAAATTACATGCTTGTTTTTCGCCATAATCACATATAAACATTACTTTGAAGCTGTCGCTATAAACAAATAATTGAATGCTGAGTAACTTAGTGTTCTATTAATACTGAGTGATAACTGAATAACATAAAAATCACCTATGACCCGTTTCACGTGATATCAGGTATTTAATGAATACCATTTGGAAAACACTCGATAATAACAACATTAAGATTAATAACTGCGAATATAATATTTATAAGCACCTACTAACTTAGCAACCGTGATAGGTACACTTATCTTCATAATGTAGTATTAAATTATTTTTAAAATGTGAAATAAGATTATATAATATTCTGTGGATGCAGTGTGAGCGTACACTTAGTTGTAATAGATATCTACGTTCTTTAGACTGTGGTTCTAGTCTAAACTAAGCAGTTCCCGCTGCTAGCATAACCATGCTCATAGAATCTTAGTACAGAAAGCTCTAATTTATTATGAGTAACCATATATAATTTCAGCCCAGTATCATTATTAATCTAAAAACGTGACAGTAATAAAAACGAAGTTCGTTAAATTCCAAAACTGTGAGTAGATAAATGAAAACAAAACAGAACAGACTTCGTTTATTACTCAACTTTTTGTAATTTGTTTCAAAAGAACCATTCGTGTTATCCATCATATCAGGATACAAAAACTGACATAAAACGTTTGGTTCCCGCCGAACTTTGACAGTTACTACTGTTTAATGTCAAAATTATCAGTTACGTCCAATTTACGCCCCTGCGCAGCGCAAAAAGTTTTAAGTGGCGACTCAAACGCACCCTCAGTTTTGTCCAATTGACATGACGTCTACATTTTGAATTCGTTTATTTTTAGCTACGCTATGAACCTTAAAGAATCAACAAGAATTATGACCGGCAACACATATTTTATATTAAGTGAACTTAGTCAATTGTTATTGGATGGTTGTAGACAATTTACTTAATACCATGTTAAATACCTACCTATTTGCTATTTGAATGTCATGAAATGGAATGTTAACATTTAGTTATAATTATTTATTTATAGATAGGTTATACACTACTTCCGTACATAAAAAAGTAACGATAAGGAAAAAGGTGGCAAACAAGCATGCAGCTCACATTGATGTTAAGTTATGACTGCCTATAGACATGTACACAATAACCAGAGGTCAAAGTGCAGATTCATTGCTTCTCCTGCGGATTAAGATCTTTTGCCTCTGTGATAGTTATTAGGGGCCATACATTACCATCTAACCGGGACACGATAGTGCAGAACACTACCATTTAGCAACAGATAAATTAGGTAATGCGTTGGTGCCTACGCCCTTGAGCTCCTGCACTGGTACTCTACCACCAGTTACTTACTTAGGTACTTTATATACCTACCTATTTCAAAACGAAATATATTTTCAAGACGTAGGCACATAGCTATTAGTCGATATTTTATAGAGTTTATCGAATAGTAGAGCTAAATTCAGTCTTGCCACATAATGCTTGTTTTGAAATATATTTCTCAACTTAAATCTGTAAAAGTCGTTAAAAAGTTTAACGACCATTCACCGGTGCACCAATAATACATAAAAAATATATAAATTATATAATACATAGCTTTACACAAATAATAGCTAATGCAAAAAAATGCTTAAAAATAAATATGATATTAATATTTATACAAATAGGTATGACGTGTTAAGAAGGTATCTATTACTCAGTTTAAACTGTGGTACCTACTTATAACCTACAAAGTAGGTATTGTCTTAAAATGATAACCGTTTTTTAGGCACCCATAACGAGCGAGCACTATTTATTAACTACGTAGGCTAGGGGATCTCACGTTTTATATTTTCTCTTCATCTTAAAAACTTTATTCTAGAATATTAATTATTGATGTTATAAATATCATAATTACCCAACATCATGCCTTTGTTCCCCGAAAATAGTGATGAAGGAATAAAAGGCGATAAATGCATGCCAACACACACAATTCGCCAGTTACGTTACATCAACCAACTGAAAATATGTAGGTACTTGGAGAAAAGGAAACCTACATTGCGCGTAAACCGACACGCACTTTACGGTGCCGCAGCCTACAAGGAATAACAGGACTAACAATTGGATAGGTCTTTGAAAAACATGTGCTTGAGAAAACCATTTCTCGTTTTAGATAACCATTTGTGAAATATTAAGCTTTATGGCTCCGTAATAACTATCACGGAGCCATAAAAACTAAGGTCTCAGGCTGTTCTGTAGTCTCAGGAGCATCTGCATTGTGACTTCTGGTTTTTGTGCAGATGTCAATAAGCTGCAGTCATCACTTAACATCCATGTGAACTGCATGATTGTTTGCCACCTTCATTACAATAAAAAAAAGCTTAAATGTGTCAATATTGTTTAGAGTCAAGTTAAAACAGCGCTTGTGTTATTGGCCAATTATTTTCTCTGTATCTTTAGGTCTCCATAAAGTTCTTGTTTTTGTCTCTAGTGGAGTTGAATCCAGGTCGGCTTATTCCAAAAAGTCGCTGTCTAATTCTTGAGTACTTTTACATATACATAAAATACATTCGCTTAGTACTTTCTCACAACCGACTCAAGTGTAAAGTAAGTAAGATGTCACGATGTTTATTAGAAACGGCTTTGCATTGACTGTATCACTCATCGCTAGTTCGAAGGTGCGAGATGCAAACGTGCAACAGGCTCGTACGCCTGCGCTTTTATCCAATTCATCCACACAAATAAACTTGTTTACTTTCACACCAGTTCCTGTTAATATCAATGTTAACAGCCCACCAATTTGTAACTAATTTTCATCAAAGTAGATCTTTTTCTGAAAAGTCCGAAGCTATTAGGTAAACTATTGATTCTTATATCCGTCAATATTTTATTTTTCGTTCAAGTAACTCGGAACATATTATATTACTTTCACAAATTTGAATCGAATGGGGTACTTACCTAAGTACCTACCGCACGTAGTAAGGCCTTTATTGGTCCTTTTTTATCTGGTCTTACTGGTGACTTTAGCAGTCATACTCGCTATAATGGCTTTGCCTTCTTCGGCGACGTGTGACAGGTTGCTTACTTCTAAATTCTACCGAGGAGAGGAATGGCTGCCACAGGCGTCATACTCGTGAACGACTGCTGATTGAGGGGACTAGTCTGTTGTATTTTGCTGGTGTTATCTTTTATCATTGTATTAGGTATTTATTTAACTTCTATGCTCACGAATAAAAGGCACATACGGCGGACTTAATGCGACCACAGGGCATTGGTTTTGACTGATGCATTGTGTATATATCCATAGATTATGCCATTTATATGGAAATGGCATAAAATAAAATATGTTCTATTTTAATTCTAATCAGTATTACATTCATTTTTATCATTTTTATTGAAAAGAACACAACACTGGGTTTGTTTAGTAGCAGGGTTCTTCTCAGTAGAGACTACACTTGGAAGTCTACAGTTAAGTGAATCACTACGATTATGACGAACAAGATTTACCTATATAAAGAAATTGAAGAATTCCAGAATAATGATATTTTTGTTAAATGTTGTTATTTATTGATAATAATTAATACCTATTGAATTGCTTTCATAAATTATTCACTCTTGGTAAGTAGTTTTCGAATTAAGATAATTCAAAAGAGTTTGTTAAAAAAAACAATTTTGAAATGAACGATTTCATATCATGCTTGTTTTATTAATTAATTGATTGAATACGTAACCGTTGTTGCTTTAACGTTAAAACAATTCATTTTAACCATTTACATCTACAATTGCAATCAAAATCATTATTTGTAGGCTTTAATGAACTAAATCATCATTTTATTTGAAAAGTGATTAATAGTATGGTTAAGACATACCTACCATACCCACGAAAGAATGGGCAGTAGTGGACACTACACTATCCGCATTCTATAATCCTCATTTCCCATCCAAGAACAATGGCAGTCTCAAATAAATTATTTATTTATTTATTCTTTTTATGCACGAAGATGGTGTACATAAAGGCGGACTTAATGTCACTAGGCATTATCTCCCAGTCAATCTTTGGGTTATAAAGAGAGCGACGATGTAGGTGCAAAACGGGTCTAAATTTAGAAATTACGAGTGGAAAATGATTTGATTAAATAATTATGTTAATTAATATAGTATACAAATAGATATATAATAGAAAATTACACATATACAGCAACTATACATATGGTATATATGGTATATATAATATAGATTATATATATATATATTATATATATATATATAATTATATATACAAACACATACATACAATTCATATCAAATATTTTAAGGAAAATCCAACGATGAATGCCAAACTTGTGACTTCTAAAAAAGTAAATTCAAATAGTGTTCTCTAATTTTCCGCTTGAAGGTGAATTCACAAGTAAATTTCCTGATAGCCACAAGAAGTGCGTTCCAGAGCTTTATTGCCGAGACGGTGTAAGAGTTGGATACAAAACAAGTGTTGTGAGATTATATATATATATATATATATATATATATATAATTATATAATTATATATACAAACACATACATACAATTCATATCAAATATTTTAAGGAAAATCCAACGATGAATGCCAAACTTGTGACTTCTAAGAAAGTAAATTCAAATAGTGTTCTCTAATTTTCCGCTTGAAGGTGAATTCACAAGTAAATTTTCTGATAGCCACGAGAAGTGCGTTCCAGAGCTTTATTGCCGAGACGGTGTAAGAGTTGGATACAAAACAAGTGTTGTGAGAGGGAACGGCCAGGGTAAGATTTTCCGAGGAAAGGAGATTAAAATTATGAGAATCGCCCAGTGCTTGAAAATTTATGTTGAGATAGTTAGGAGAACGTGGATCATGAATAATTTTAAACAATGATGAAAGTGTTCTAACAGATCTTCGCTGACGAATGGGAAGCCATTTAAGTTTGGCGCGATATGAGGAAATATGATCAAACTTTCGCAGACCAAAAATGAAACGTAAATTATAAAGGTACACACTACTGTTTTATCCACTTTCTTAATTTTTTACTGATATAATTCATCTTACCAAACCGAGAATAATTCTACAGCACGGGACAGCAAAGATCCAAAGAAGTTATGCCAAAATATATGTGGAACAAAATCTGTTGATAAATATTTTTCTATTACAAACAGAATTGCTTACAAATATTGCAGTTTACTGTTAATTTTTTCTCGTCCAGCTGCAGTGTTTCAACAGGCTCATAAAAATTGAATAAGAAAATAAATTTCGAAAAAAATAATAGGTTTTGCAAAATAATAATACTTGTTCTTACAAATGTTGACTCAAAAATATTCTTCCTAATTATACCGTTCTGTTAAAATCAAGTAAGTTAAGTAAGTTTTAATAAAAAAACAACATGTTATAAAATTATAAAAAATATGCTAATCAGTCATTTGTATCATTAAAGTGAATTGAGGTTGCTTACAAAGTTATACCCGCCAAGCAGAAGTTATCATTTAGCGATGTATAAAGTGCTGTACGGTGGTCATCCACCATAGCATGGAGGTGCGGTGGCGGCGCAAGCGCAGGGGTCGCGTGAGACTCGTCGCCGGATGGGCGCAGGAAGGAAGCTGCTAGTTGCCAGCCTCCTCCTCCGAGGGGAGCCCTCCGATCTATTTTAGAGATGATTATTTTTTATTTCATCGTTTTGTATACTCTTCTACATATAAGGTTGAGGAAAAAGTTTCTTCGCATTTTTTAAGATAATTCAAAACATTTTTTAATATAGTTTATTTAAATTTAACTAAAGTATGTATGTACCATTTTGTTCGATAACCTTTTTCTGCCATCTTGTAGGTAGGGACATGATCCCATTGCTATAAATATTTTGGGACTTCTCATCAAAATACCGCGACAAGTGGATTTGGCAGTCCTCTCGTGATGTTAACCTAACCTAACATTGCATAAAGAATTCTGAAGAGACCGAAACAGGTGGAAATCTGAAGGTGCAAGGTCAGGACTATACGGCGGATGCATTAACACCTCCCAACCAAACTCTCTTAATTTTTGCAGAGTGGCTATAGATGTGTGAGGTCTAGCGTTATCATGATGAAACACCACACACACCCCTTCTGTTGATCAATTCCGGCCGCTTTCTCTCAACTTCTTGCTTTAATCTCATCAGTTGTTCGCAGTAAAGTTCAGAATCGATAGTCCTGCCTGGTGGTAATAGCTCATAATGAATAATGCCCTTCCAATCCCACTACACACACAGCATCACCTTATTGCGAGTTAACCCGGGTTTCGCCACAGTCTGTGAAGCCTGACCGGCCTTTGACCACGACCTTTTTCGCACGTTCTTGTCGTACGTGACCCACTTTTCATCACCAGTTATCAGCTTCTTCAAAATTGATTCGGTTTCATTACGTCGTAATAAAGAATCACAAATGAGTACACGGTTCATTAGGTTTCTTTCAGTGAGCTCGTGAGGTACCCAAATATCGAGCTTTTTTTTGTACCCAGTTTTTTTTAAATGCGCCAAAACTGTTTTGTGATCAATTCTCAGTTCTTCAGCTACGTCGTAACTACAGATATGTCGATCTTGCTCCACTTTTTCAAAAATGGCATCTATTTTATTCGTAATAGGGCGACCAGAGCGAGGTGCATCTTTGACATCAAAATTTCCGGATTGAAAACGCTTAAACCAAATTTGTGCTACTCTCACAGACACGGCTTTTTTCGCGGCTTGCGTTGCATTTTTACCTTTTTTGTAGTAAAATTTTAAAATGTATCGAATTTCTTCATTAGATTCACTCATCTTGACAGTACGAAATACAAATGAAAATCACACATTTGCCTTATTTGAATTTGGAATTATTTTCTTTAAAATTTTAACTTTCAATGATACCAAAACCAGCCAGATACAAATACTACAGCCAAAGAGATTTTATTACAAGTTCATACATACTATAATGCGAAAAGACTTTTCCCCCAACCTATTATTAAAAAAATACACAAAAGATCTAAATAGGTGTTTGCTGCGTAAGTTAAGTGCACGATTTTTTATTTCTCATCATCTCATTTGTTGACTACACTACCAGATATGCTTATGATATACCTATAAGTTAAACTTACTAAATGGTAGAATAGTAGAGTCAATATGGCACTTGACAAAGCGATTGTCGTATACCCTACATTGTTACCCAGCTTGATTTGTACTGGTGTTGTGTTGTTTACTGGTGGAGCTCCAGTGACTTAGCTAAAGGGTGTAGGCACCACCGCATCAACTTATCTGTTTGCAGTTAACTGGTAGAGTTCAGCAGTACCTCAACATGAACTGTATGCCATCCTAGGCCCGTTGGGTACGGGCCTAGGAAAATCAATTTTACAGGGTGTCCAAAGGTAGACGTCCAAAGACAAGATTTAGATGCCTGATATCATTATTTTTAGGGTTATCACAAACCAAAATAACTTTTTAGGGTTCCGAAGCCTACAAGAAACCATGTCTGTTTATCCGCAGCTTAGCTCAGAAACTTCTTGTGTTAGAAAGCTGTAATTTGGCTCGAGTATACATTTAAGTAATTCCAACAAACTGAAACTAAAATCTTGAAACAAAAGCTTTTAAGGTACCTCACCTACACGTAGGGCATGTTATTTTTCCTCACGTATTCTATGTTGTAGGGGTGTCGTTGGATAGGCCTTTAAAATGTTAAGAGTTTTAGAAAATATTTTTTTGCCTCTATTTTGACTCTACGTTACTAAAAACTGAAATGCCTCAAAGGAGTATCATTGGAAAAAGTATTCCATTCTCTAAAATCGATGACGCTTGATCAAACATCGTACAGTTCCCAACAATTAATATTGCACATCGAGCCTCCGAAAGAGACGATCGGCTCGTTTCGACTTCGAGAGAGCGATATCCCTGTTGCACACTGCCTACGTAAGCACTGACATTGGTCAAAACTTGATCAAAATGGTCGACAAACGTCAAATAGGTACGGTGAGAAAGAGAAAACGCTCTACAGACCCGAAATAAGCCGAAGTCTCCTTCATAGGCTCGATGTGCAATATTGAATGTTGAGCACTGTAATTATTGTGTAACAAGTAATAGTAGTGCAGGTATAAATAAAATTACTGGAGCATATATTTCCGGTAGTCACATAAAATAGAGGTGGTTGTACCATGGTACGCTCGCGCCATCGACCATGCAATCAATGGGCACTTGCGATGTAGAGGAATTCCACTCCCCCATGCTCGCTCCAATGATCTGCGTTCGGAAATAAACAATCGTCTGTCGGAAGTAAAGATACCAAATACATTTTGTGTATTTTGAGAACTTATTTGTAATGAAATAGCCTAACAAGGGTAAGCGTTGATACATTTTAGGTATGTACTTAATAATTTGTATAATTTATTTCTTATCTAGGACTCTAAAAGGTGTGAAGCATAAGATTTGATTACAAAAAAGAAAGTCTAGACAGAAATCAAATTAGATCATTGCAAGATATTAAATATTTGTACGTATTCCACATTTAAATTTCATACTTTGTTATTTTCGGAACCCTCCCTTGCTGCTAAAATAATAGTTTACTAAAATAAGATAAGTAAAATAAAATAATTATTTTCTAATTAAATCAAACGGCCAATTAGAGCGCTGTCATGTCCTCATAGCGAAGTTAACGGTTGAAACGTATGACATACATTCTCACAACAGTTATTAAATACAATAACAGTTATCTAATAAACATTATTTACGAAAACACTTAATATTAAATTTGACTAATTTTCATGAATATTCAAATGAAAATAATGTATGCATACATTTTATGAGGTTCCTCTACTCCCTATATAAGTCGTGGGAAAACCCAACGAAAAAGTAACTCTGGATTGGCATATTTGAATAATTTATTCGAAAAGTCAGTAGAGCAAAACCGTCAAAACAATGTACATATTGTATGGTGGAACTAAAATGCGACCGCGATCTGCTTACCTCCATAACAAGTGCATTCATGAATATTTAACATACAACATATGACATGTTATAGTAATAGTTTACGAAACGGTTGACAATCACACGTCGTAATTTGTAACGGTTGCGGATTCATTAACCGACTCTATGTGTGAGATTCACTGACCGCACTACGGCTTTACTTTGAACAAAGTATGCTTAGAACTGTCAGTAAAGTAATAGGGGTAACACACGACCGGATTCGGTCCGCCGGACCGACTCCGCCGACCAAACCCGCGCGAGCGGACCGCATCGGACCAAATCCGCTGTCGCTACAGGCCAGATTTGGTTCGGAGCGTAAGGAATCCGCTGTCCGCTCCGCACCAAATCCGGACGTGTGTTACGACTATAAGAGTTTTGACAGTTCTAAGCGTACTTTGCTGGAAGTAAAGTCGTAGTGCGGTCTGTGAATCTCAGCCTATGTCTTAATGGTTTATGACTATTAGGTAAAGTTGAAATTCTGGGGATCTGGATTTATATTTTCTCATCAGGACGAAATAGCAGTTTGCACTTATCAAGTTCTATTGAAGTTTGTACAAATAGCGACAATGTTAACATAATTGATTAATCCTAATTATGATTGAATTGCGATTTCGGTGTTTTGCCGCTTAATGATAGTGTTCAGCTACACTATAGTCACTATGGCGAGTAACTGATTTTCAATGCTATATATGGCTCTGTAATTTCCTGCACAGAGGCATCAGCTTAAGCCTCAGGAGTGGCAACGCATGTACCTACATTGAAATCTTTGTTGAAGTTTTTATGTAGTTGTCTATATGGGCTACAGTATTCACTTACCATCAATACTTACTTACTTACAAATACTTACAGGTACTCTTAGATCTTTGGTTTTAAATCCATCACGCAGCTATAAGGTAAAACAAAAGTAATTAAAGTATTTGAGAAGCGTTGTGGAGTAAGCTCCAGGCCTCCCCCCAAAAAGGGGAGAGATTCCTGCCCAGCAGTGAAACGTATCAAGGGTTGCCATTATTATTATTAATTAAAACATTATTCATGAATAGTAAAAAAAATCATATATAAACTTTCACATGAGAACATTCACCGACGGGTCACGTCCGCGTAGATATGTACATGTATCGTGTGCCCAGCAATTAGTCTTGTAATTGAAATATGTGTGATAACAGAGAGACGTCTTGGCCCTTTCATTGCACCATCAACGCTGATTAAGCATCTGTTTGTTTTAAGATTGAATTGTCCGTTAACTTCAATTTAAGATCGGGTCAGTGGCAAAATTCTTAGAAATAATTGAATATTATATTTTTTTTATGTAATCGAAATGGCAAACAAGCATGTAGTTCACATTGATGATAAGTGATGACTGCAGCCTATAGACACCCACACAAAAACCAGATTAGAATGCAGATGCGTTACCACTCCTGAGGCCTAAGGTGTTATGCCTCTGTGCCGAAAATTACAGGGCCGTACATTACCACCTGACCGGAACACGATAGTGCTGAACCTCTACCACCAGTAACAAATACATGTATTCATTAAAAATATGTAAATTTAAAGATATTGAATTTTCAGGTACCATTATTATTGAAAAAACAATTATAATAATAAAAGTTGAAGTGTACATATTATTATTATTTTTAGAAAATAGGTCTATTTTCGTAAGTTCTATTTGTTCGTATCCAGTAATTCAAACACCACGGCAAACTAGTTAGTCTTAATGAAGTGCCAGACGGCTTAATTCCTTGTACCTACTTGCACCCAAACAAGTCTTCAAGTAGCTAAATCTAGACAAAGACATAGGCCTCTCTGGCATTTCCTGGAGTCTAAATTAAGAAATGACACATACTATGTCAATTAATTAGTTCATTAATTCACTTTATATTTATCACCTGTCCATAGAAGTGAGGGTGAAATCTTAATTAAGTATGTATGTATCATCACGCCAGGTCCCTAACGGGGTAGGCAGAGAGTGTGGAGCGCCGGCTATTCCGGTCCTGACCCACCTCCCGTGCCTCATCTACCTTCATCATTCTCTTCATACACGTACGCTGATTCCTAAGACTTTTGACCCCACCATCACCTTAATTAAGTAAATAAAAATCAAACTGTAAGAATCAACTCCGAGATGATTTCTTGAACTGAATTAGCTGATCTTTAGGGTTGGTACTTGAAAAAAAACCGAACTCATAAAAGACTCGACTCGTAAGAACTCGTACACGTCTGTCTATCGGTTTGTTCGTGTGTGAACCCGAATCCGACTTACACTTGGATGTTTTATTTTTAATTTATGACTAATTGTCACACTTACAATTTACCAATAAATAAATTTAAAAGTTCTAGATAGGACTACTTACAAAATCGAAATGAAGTTATTGAAAGGTTCTATTCTATTCTAGGTAGATTTGTATAGGCTGTATAGCGAACTATTACGTGGATTATAAGAAAGTAGGTCGAGAAGTCGAGAATCTAGGTAGTGCTAAAATGTAACCAGACATCTATTTGACTACCAGTATATAAGATATGGGTTTCGCCAATAAAATATGTGGATGAGTGCATATGATTTCGCTATCGGGAACTAGATCCAATACTCAATCCAATTACAGCTAGGGCTGAAATATAATTATGTGCTCCAGACCGAATATCGATCGCTTCGGCCAATCTCAACTGGGTCTAGCCAACTGCGCAGGAGGAATATTATAGTGCATAAAAGTGTATGCGCAAACACAGGTACACTCACCATTCCCTCACTCAACGGACGGCAATCAGACACGACCGGAGAGGTATCGGACGCGGGACCGCGACGGTTTTACGTGCTCTCCGAGTTACCAGTACCAGACTCCGGGCTACTATAGGGTATTACCACCGAAAAAAAACAATGCTGAAGCGTGATCGCATTGCATTACGATTACGAGCACTGGAGCAACGAAACAAAAATGCTGCATTTAAAGATACCAAATGTGTACATCACATTCCTATCGTAGTTAGAGTACTACGTTCGAAGCTGATGATGACTATTTGACACTATCTGTACATAGGACAATCTTGTTAGGGAGTATAAAATTCAAGAATGAATGAACAACATTCGGTATGCTGCCCGTACCTATCTTTTTTTGACGACATTTTATTCATGCACCTAATGTTTAAATGTACAGCATACTAGAAATAACTCACAATCTTATTCAAGTCAAGTATCAGCCACTGTATGCATCTAGTTAAAAGTAACCGTGAATTTGAAAGATTATCACTGGTTATGTTCATAAAGAACTGCATTGAGCGACGCCCGCTAATTCCTATTTCCTCATTATGTGGCTGCTCCCCGCCACCGCATCACCGCACGCCAGCCCGAGCTGCGCTTGCGCTCATTCACCGTCTCTACGCGACCCCCTCTCTCACACCCCTCCCCCCTTAAACCTAACCGCGTCCATCCGTTCGGCAAAATTGCGAATGCACTCAGCGGCTATGGCTGGAGTGTTTTGATTTATTGTCCATTTATTGGACTCTCTGTAGAGACAATGATACATAAAAATAGAACAATCCACCACTTGCCATCATCATGAGTGGAGTCATTTGACGATGACACAAAGGATGTAAGTTTTTATTTCTTTTGTTTCACTTGCGAAGCATCGTGTGTATGTATTTTAAAGATCTTACATTGGCGCATTATAAAGATAGGTGTATCCAATATTAATTAACCAAAGAGCATGAAACGGCTAACATTGTTGGGGTCGCCGATAAGAGGCCAGCAGTCGAATATTACACTAGCTGGAGAGCTGAGGAGAGCTCTCGAAATGTCGAGTAGAGTGGGGGCCAACGGGAAACACGCCGGTGGGTCCCAATTTGCCTCAATATTATCCAATTGTCCGACTCAAGCGGTTGGCGTGGGCCCGCGCGTGACCTGCTCGCATATTTCGGATCCCTTTGACTTAACGCCCAACCGGTATAGACTACAATTAAATAAAAAAACACGGCAGTTTATACTCGTGTAATGTAATAAAATTTACAAGATATTGCACGCGTTTCTCACGGTATGAAGAGCTGATCGACTCGTGCAAATGGTGTTATAAAATAAATATGGGTTACGGTATCTCAAAGTTTATCAGAGGTCAGTAACGTATGGTCTTAGAGAAACAGCAACATTGCCTCTTGTAGCGTTAAGTGGCGCCTATTGATAAATAATGCTTTGATAAGTACTATTATCAATAAGGTATAATTTTATTTAAATCTGGGGACAGTTAGTTATCAATAAGAGACGTAGTAAATTTGTGTAAAAATAAGAGTAAAATTTGTTTTGAACCCGACGGAGGTCAGTACCTCTTAAAGTACAAAATGTTGAATGGATTTTTCTTAGATCGAATCGAAGAATCGTTTCTAACATTCTATTAATATTTTTATTCATTTAACTTAGTAGCTCTTGAAAATATTTAATCATCTCTAATCTATAACACTACTTATACCGAAGTTTGGTCTCTTAATTACAAAAAAATGAGATGAAAACAATGTAGTAATTAATAAGTAAAGTAACTACGGCCGAGGGCTTTCACAACGCCCTGCATCCGGCGTGCGCTTGCGCTCCCAATTGAACTTCCGAGCGCGTTTCCGAAATCGCTCCAACAATTAACTAGAGCGACAAATTTAATGACTCCAAAGGGAGAAGCTATTGTTTTGTTATTATTATGGCACGAGACAGGAAACTGGCTAATTAGACACTAATTTACTTAGCTTTTATTAGTTACAATCGGTAAGAGTTTTGTTAATGGCTGCACGCAACTATTCTGCCTTGTAATACTTCCAACGTATCAACCACAATCAATGTTCGTTTTGTTTTATAATGTTTCCAATGTACCCACAATCAACTACGAGGAATTTAACCCTGTGATATAATAATAGTACTTAACCAAATATTTTTACTTATACGATATCTTCCATTATCTTCAAACTTTAGGCAGAAAATATAAAGCTTTATGACTGCCTATCAAAACGTATTTTTTACTCAGAAAAACAAAACAAGAATATTTCGATAACATTGTCATTACGTTAGCAAACAAGATACCTACTTATTTTGTGTTTTATTAAAATGTTTATCTTCAGAACAAAAATACCCCATATCTTTATCGTGCATTTAAGTATAATAATAATACTATTTTATTTCAAGTAGTGATTGGTTTACCTAACCACTTGACACTTGAAAAATGAATTTGAAGTAGGTATGAGGCATCACTATGGAGTAGAAAAGTCTTAATTTTCAAATAAAATAATTAGGTATTAGGACCAATTTTATTTAGGTACCTATGCTGTGAATTAGACACGTTAAGAATGAAGGATATTTTCAGTTATCTTAAAAAAATGTTTGGAAATATTAAGAAAGGATATCATCCTCCATGACTAAGTAGGTATCTAGCAGATAAAGTTTTCAAGTGATTTCACGTTTCAGAAAACAAACGCTTTTCGAAAGTTTAGGCACACAGATAAGAGATAAGTCGTAAATAGAAATTTAAATTATACTTTCAACTTCACTTTACGATAAATATAATTAAATGATATCTCGTCTGACGATTTTTGAGATGTTTCAAACAAAGCTTTTGTCACGTCTGCGGAAATAAAATAAAGAAACGTGTGTTCAGTGTTCAGCTCTTTTTTTAAGTGACCCCACTCCACGCTAAATTCTGATTCCCTATCCCCACGATGAACCATGCCTTATAATAAAATGAGTCCATCCGTTTGACATCAATATAGTGTCGTGACATGGAGGGCGCAAATGATCGGGTGTGTGGTGTTGTGACTGTACAACTGACAGCCATAGCGGAACTATCGTTTTAGTAACATCATTATAATTGATCACCGATAAATGTCTAAACTATATTTCACTCCACAAGTGAAGTCTGTTTTGGCACTTTTCAGTAAGTGGGCACGATTCAAATAAATTTTAAAAGAGATCTGTCATTGTTTTTTATTGAAAATCTTCATTTGAAGAATACAAACAATCCGAAATACTAGGTAAACAATACTATAAAAAAAACTTTTTTTGGAGATTTCGTTATGAAAAAAATTGACTGAGACTGTGGATAAGGATTTCTTGCGTGACATTTTTAATAACATTCTATAACAGTACGCTGGTACCTAAGAAAGTAACCGTTTTAACCAGATTTTAATGGCAAGTAGGTAGGTAGGAATACAACAAGGAACACGAATTAGCCAGTATTACTTTAATATTTAATTAAATGCAAGACCTATAAAAAATTATGTCAGCTCCGCTCAATATTTATGAACTTAATACTAAAATATAATCTCACAAATCATAACAACTTTGATTATTTTGACCAGATGTGATGACAAAAATTATGCGGGCTTGACCCGCAATTACGCTGCCGAAACAAACTGCACAGATACTATACACACTCATCAGTGCTGTACCTAATTGCTCTGCGCACCGCACACTAATAATTACCCTGTGACTAATATAGTAACCATGTCATGTTTGTTCCACTTTTTAGACATTGCGTATTTACAGAAAGAGACAAAGTTCCAGAAATCCAAAACCAGAATTGGTGAAATTGTGTAGATATCTATTTATATCTATATATCTATCTATAATCTAAAGAACTTTTTTCTAATGACGTTGGTGGAATGCGTAATGGTAGGTAATTAAAAAGAGAATAGAGATTTTTGAAATTAATTTTGCCTCAACTAACGTATAATGTCGTTTAATCTTTGTTACTATAATTGAGATATTTTTTTTCCTCAATCGGATACTGATGCTCACTTGGCTATAAATAATGAGCATGTCCTTAATTTAATTGTTTTACAAATCATACAGCCCAAACACAAAAAAACTAACGTTTAGAAAATGGCCACGAGAAAATAATAAAATCTTTAGTGTACGTTCTCTCCAATTTTTCACAACATATTGTTTATCTCTTTGTCGGCGTATTTTAATAATTGTGTATATTCATGCCAAACAGCTTTCAAGTACTAAAATCCTCTGAATTATCGTCCGACTTATAGTCGACTATTATAGTCGAGGTGCCATCCATTCAACACCTAATCGATCGAGATGGATGTCGAATCTGATTCGACCCAGAGCACTAATGGCGAAAGTGTTCCTTGCAATAACGAAATCCTAAAAACTTGTACGCGCCCCGAATCTAAATTATTAAAATAAACAAATTATATTCCCTAATTGTCGTAATCGTAATCAAATCAGTTAATTGAGATTAAGTACAAATTGAATAATAAGTATGTTGATATAATTATATTTATTGTCCTAGTATCATATTGAGTAATTACCCACTGACATTTCGTTGATAACTTCATTAATAGAGCGAAGGACGCCCACTGGGCTACTAAGTAATATAATTTACGAACATGTATTAATACACATGTTTCATTCATTTATATGTAGATATAGCCACGCATAAATTTAGAATATGTATTTTAGTGTACAAAACAAGATAAGTATCTACTTCATACTTATTTTTTGAAGTCATACAGCACAGATTAAAACTGACAAAAAAACAACAAGAACAACCAACCTGTCCCGTTAGTAAATTCGAATTTTAAATAAACTTTCGAAAGGGTGCTGTGAATGGTGTGAGAAATGAAGAAGCACCTGCGACCTGCGACTTCCGGTCAGTCACCACCCCGTAAAGGACGTCGGCCGACCGTGAAAATCCGTTACAAATAAACAAGCACCTTCGCTTTCAAGACGGGGTTAAAATCGGTTACTATCCGTCGACTATCTTCACAGAAATAGAATGTTTACGGTAGCATTGACAACATTTTAACGTTCATCACCACTTGAGTTTCGAATAGGTAGGTCGGTGGGCCTGTGAATGTTTAGGCGAACACTCGACTCGCACATGTGGGCCTTCATGTGCATGTAAACAACGCAAAATCACTCTCGCTTGCGAACAACAAAAAAGCAACTGTAGAATGTACCTCTATACGTTGTCCTACTTCTAAAGGCATTGAAGATTTATTGGAATAGTTATAGGATTCGAAGTTTTCGCTCTGTTATGTTATAAAGTAGCAAACAAGCTTATTAGTAAGGGAATAAGTACCTACCGTAGTAATTATTCTTCAAAATCACAAATTACATTATTTGTGACAGTTGTGAGTAGTGTTGCCAGGTCTCTCGATTTTTGGGGGTGTGGAATACGTCTCGATTTGCACCTAATCGGGACGCTTAATGTTTATAAATACTTTTTTAAAAGTAAATTATGGAAACAAACGAATATTGACCAATGCTCTCCCCAAAGATATTAGATGAATAATATCTTTGGCCCTCCCCTTCCCATCTTCCAAAATCATGAATGCATCTAAAGTACTCAAAACTCAAAATATAAGTTATTTACATAAACAAGAAAATAAATATTTTTTACTGGTGGTAGAGCTCCAGGGACGGAGCTCGCGGGCGTAGGCACCACCGCATTACTTAATATAATTACCGCTAAATGGTAGTGTCCAACACTATCGTGTGCCAGGTGTGTCAGGTGGTAATGTACGGCCCTGTAATTTCCGGCACAGAGGCATAACACCTTAGGCCTCAGGAATGGTAACGCATCTGCCTTTTGACCTTGGTCTTTGTGTGGGTAGCTTTGTATAGGCTGCAGTCATCACTTAACGTCAATGTGAACTGCATGCTTGCTTGCCACTTCCATTACATAAAAAAACCTACTTTTGTTTAATTACAACAATGTTCAGTATCTATTATACATTTTGTAGGGTCTCTACTCTAGGGTCGGTACTCCCGATTTGATCGATTTATCTTCTGTCTCGATTTTAAACAAATCGGACCTACCCACACTAGCTGAGGGCCGCAGTGGTCCCATCCTAAGAAATTACGGAACGGTGTGATACCAGAACAATAAGATATATTGCGGCACTTAAAATAGATGTCTACTGTCTACACCCGCGAGCTTCAACCTCTTCAAAAATTAGTACCTATAATAATGTAATTATCTCTGAAGGTGCCGCGACTTTGTTTGCGAGGTTCAGTTAGGGACTAAATGTAAAACCTGTCGTAGCTTTAATTCTTATAACAAAATCTATTCAATTGTTTTGTCATGAAAAAAGATCATTTATAAACTTATTTTGACATTCATAATATAGATGATGTGTGATCTCAAATTCCAAGAGTAGAATGCTATTCTCATGCAAACTGCATATTCACCTAATTTTGCTCGAATTATTTTGAGCGGCTTATTTATGCTTCTAATCTAATTAAAACGCATTTTTAGATATTATCACAACTCGTGTTAAAAAAATGGGGGCTCTGTAAAAGCTCAACATACGGGACGATAAGCTTTTGAAGCAGTCATTGGTGCTAATTATTTAATGTAATGCATCCCTGTCATCACTACTATCTGTATCATGATGGCAACTCATTATTTGCAACCTCCAAAGGGAGGAGTTTCGGTGTTCGATTGTATGTAAAGAAATATGTTCACCGATTACTCCGTCAATTTTGAACCATTTTTTTGTATCGTTTGAAACAGTGTACCTACTTTGAAATTGGTAGGTACCATTTCGACTGAAAGGGGTCTGATGGTGGCATCATGGAGAAATCGAGGGAAACCTTAAAAAAATGTACAGATATGAACGGTTTTCTTAATTTATGTACCTGCTTCTGAATATCATAGTTTCACGCTACTGACCTACTGAGCTCAATTTGGAAGCCACTGCACTCTTTAGCCGCCGTGAGGAGTTAGGAAATAATAATGCAATATGTTGGTAGAACACGCTCAAAAGTGTATGGAAAGTATGGATAGACGCACAGAATAAATAAATAATCCGTGGATAGACGTATACGTTAATGATAGGTACTTATCAACATTCACACTAAAAATCGTAAGTAAACATTTTGAAAAACATACGCACTTTAAAAAGTTAAAAATAACAGAAAACAGATTTAAACCCAGAGTAAGAGCAATGCACGTTACCATTTTTTAATAAATGTGGCCAAAGTGCCAAAGTTAATAAGCCTAATTAACGGCCTTATTAAAGAAATATTTTTATTTATATTTGGATTTTCATATTATTTCGCTTTGCCTTAAATTCTTGTCTCAGAATAATGATCTGCGGTCTAAATACGGATGCGTTGCTAGCCCTGGCGGTTTAGTTGTTTTACCTCTGTGACAGAATGTACTGTGAAGATATTACCATCTAACCGAAACACGATAATGCAGAACGTATTACGATACGATTTGGCAACAGAAAGATTGGGTAGATAGTATAGGATAATGCGTGCCTACGCCCTAGAGCTCCGAGTTTGGAACTCTACCACCTGAAAAATTTCTCAGAAACTTACTCAGATTTATTAACTTTTTTGTTCGCAGTGTACTTTGGGATGTAGTCTGTGGTCAGAAGCACTAGATAGCACGTGTCAAACAGTGTGTGTAAGTTTTAAGTTTTGAGTTCATACTAAATAGATATTTATATAACTTAGTACTGAACTATGCTTAATAAGATTATTTAATAATATTTATATTTTTTACAGAATGTGACGTCCGAAACCGTTTTTTCTCGAGAGTTATACTGTTTTATGGGGTGCAATGAAGCTTTGAATACTTACTTTCAAAAGATTAGAGGTTAGTTTGTAATAGTAATAATGTAAAGTAGGTACCTACTCATAGAATCTACCTGTCTTTGTATAAAAACAAACAATAGCGCTCACATTGCATTACGTCCCATGGCTTTATTACATGATGCACTAAAAACAGTGTTTTCAGGCTCTAGGTACCTACATAAGTATCTATTTATCTAAATACTTATGTTCTCACCTTTTAATAAAATTAGAATACACACTTAGGAGAACATATTCTACTTCAATATTATCCATTAGCGTAGTCCGTGCAGTCATATAAAAACTTTAGTTGTCCCAAAGAAAAGAAAAATCATCCCACAATATTCCTATACTCCTAAATATTTCCAAAACAACTAGGTATACAAAAGTAGATTCTGATCTTAATTGTAAAATAATGTACTTTTTTTTCTTTCATATACTTAATTTGCCTTTTTTGTTTTAACCCTATTGCTCAGAACTGATGGGAACACCGCCCGCACCAGCGCTCGTGGCAGACAGTTCAACGGCAACATCCTTGTCTCTGTTATGGGAGGCGCCTAACACCGGCAACTTCAGCTATCTGGTGCAGTGGCGATATGAGGAACTGCCCGGCAGTTGGCAGTATTACTCTAACACCAGCCACTTCGATTCCCGCTCTATCATACATGTGGACACATTACAGCCCTATACGAAATACAGGGTAAGGTCATATAATAATAATAATTTTAACCAAGCAAGGTGCATAGCCTAGCAGATCGCTGTTGGTGAAGTGTTTTTAATTAAACCAACTCTTGGAATCTTTTCAAGCGTGGTCCAAACTAATAAAACCCTTGGCTTTTTGCTAGTTTCGAGTGGCTATATTCTTGTCTGGTCGCGTGGGGACGGGCGAGCCTGTGTACTCGGCGCCGTCGGTGGTGATATCGACCCTGGGCAGCGGCAAGCCGAGCTCTGCGCCCACAGCTCTCCGCGCCGCCGCCCCCGACCCCAGCCGCGTTGCCATATCATGGGAGCCCGGCCCTTTCCCCAACGGACCACTCGTCTCCTACGTCCTGCGGCTTACCGATACGCAGCCCAACACCAATGATGCAATCGAAGTAAGCAAATATGATGTGAATTAAACTTAATGCGTTAAAGAAGATAATAAACCGATTTCGTGAAGGACACGAATTTAAATTAGCAAAATGAAATCGAATAATTCAGCGCAAAGTATTTAATGAATTTCATAGCGGAATCTAGTCCTGTGAAAATCTAATTGTCCGACCCATTTTTCTTTACCTTTTTAATTTTTATCATACATTACCTATCGTTTATGATCGCCGCCCAAATAGATGCACATTATGCACGTACCTAATCATGAAGTTATATTTTCAATTTATAGGACATGCCAGCATCCAACAATACATTGTTCTATATGTTTCAAAACTTGGCACCGGCGCGTGAGTATGAAGTGTCAGTAGCGATGCGCAACGGTGTAGGCGAAGGACCAAGAGCCTATGTGAGGATATCCACACCTCCTCTACCCACGTGTAAGTTGCTTTACAACACTAGCTTCTGTCGGCGACATCGGCAGCTTGTACACTATAAGTACTTTCTTAATTTATTTTAATGTTTACCTACATCTATGAATATTTTCAGCCGTTCCTAGTCAACAACCTATTTTAATTTTGGGAGGAGCACAAAATATTCTCGCAGCGAACGATATACTGTCGGTTCCTGTTGAACTTTATAGCACTGAATATAACATTACAGGTACATTATCAGCCCAGTTAAGTATCTCTTAAAAGTTGAGTATTTGAAACCAAACCGAGCCTTTGAATACATTTGTTTTTGTTTTTCAGGAGTTGGACTGGATGTTTCGAGAGATTTATTATTTGTATCTGTTTCAAACGGTTACGTCTATCGAAGTTCTCTCTCCAAAAAGAATACACCTGAGCCTATTCTTACTCCGATAAATATTTTTTATAAGCCTCTGGATCTGTCCGTGGACTGGTTAAACAGACATTTATACGTACTTGGTCAGGTGTATTATAATATAGAAGGTTCTAACGGGTCTAGTACTTCGAGTTGGGAAATATTACGATGCGATTTTGATGGAAAAAATCAAATAGTTGCATTATCCGGATTTAATTCTCGTCCCATACATTTCGAAGTGGACGCCTACAATGGGTGAGTTAGTACACCACATTTTTTTAGTACAATATTTTTTAAATTAGTAACATTTACAAATTATTTGTTTAGGTATTTGTTCTGGGCGTTACAGGGCGAGCGTGGTGGTCTGTATAGATTAGATCTAGCTAATATCTCCAATGGTGTGAGACACGATGCCCCGCCCGAACTCATTGTCAAAGATGCCCACCTTGGAGCGTTTACCGTAGACCACGCCGACTTCCGTCTACTGGTTGCACATCTTAAACGGAACACAGTTCTCGCAGTGTCTCTCGATGGGTGCGTATTGCAATAACGTAAAGTGTTCATATAGAGAAGATCTTTAAGATGTCTACATTCATCATAAGACCATTTCATTTCAATTTTATATTTTCCAGCCGTGAAGTAACAGACTTTCGTAGTAACACGCTGAAACCAATGTTTTACGATGTCCGATCGATAGCGTACGCAAGCGGTCTCTTCTATTGGACGAACGGCAAAGAAATGCTAACGGAAGAATATCACGCCCAAAGTGACAGCTACTATCATAATGAATATCCATTAGCCTACAACACAAAAGTAATAGCAACGAGACAAGTTTTGGTAGCTTTGAAGAGTTGTCAGCCAATACCGGTGCCGGTGAATCCACCGCTAGGAGTACAGAGCGTAATGGGTATTAACCGAGCTAAAGTATCGTGGTCTCCACCACATCTCTTGGGCCACCAGGGAAGTGGAGCTTGGCAACAATGGACTTTTCATCTCCAACTCACTCATGTGGAATCTGGAGATATTATTGACATGTTAGTTTGTTTCTGATTCAAGTATGTTTATATGGTATTGTTATGAAAGAAATATAATAATGAATATAATTATTTTTCAGAAAAAATATAAGTGAGCTGCAAAGAATCGTTGAAAATCTTAAACAAGATGGTGAATATGTTATAAGAGTCGCAGCAGTTACTAGTTCTGGTTCAGGTAAATATTTTTTTTTCTATTTGTATTTTTAATACCTATATAAGTTAGTAAATAGATACGTTTTCGCCACACAACTAAGTATAAAGCTTTAGTGATTCGTACTTACTGAATCTTAACGTTCCAATTTCTGACTTTTAATATTTTAATTGTCCCTTCCAGGTCCTTGGTCGTCAGAATTCGTTGGTAAAACCTTGGCTTCATCGCCTACTACTTTACTCAGTACTTTATTGTGGTCAGGACCTGATGGTCTTTTGCAAACCGATTTAACAGGAGAAAATTTACAAACTCTGATACACAGGTATGATATATGAAGAAGTAAAGCTCTTTTTTAATGGAATAACAGAAACTATTATAAACATTGACTTTTATTTACAGTGCTGAATTAAAGAATCTTGTCATTACTGATATCTCCTGGTATCGGGATAAACTGTACTTAGTAACGAATGCTTCAACAGTGATATGGTATAATACTACAACTCACGAGAAAGGCTTAATGGCTAATATGGACAATGTAGGTAGCTTAGCAGTAGATTGGGTCGGAAAGAAAATATATTGGTCTAATCCAAAGCAACAACTGGTAAGTAATAACAAAGAAAAAAAACAAATAAGTTGTCGTAGAATTACTGGATATGTGAAATTTAAAAGATAAATTACATATTTCTAGATAAGTCGTGGTAATTTTGACGGCACCAACCGTGAACCTGTACCTATCGTGACCGTAGCAAAGGAACTTACAATTGATTCATTAGGAGCGTACATTTACTGGAATACTGGACACGCAGTTGAAGCGGCAAGACTTAACGGCGAGAACAAAATTATCTACTATCCGGCGCAATTGTTCAGTGGGAAACAAGGTAATGAGCGAAACCTTGTTTTATGGGAATGTCGCCTTATCAACAGATATGAATCATGGGTTGTGTTTGTTTCAGTGATGGGTCTGACCGCAGACTTGGAGAACAAATGGTTGTATTGGTTAGTCAGAAGCTACGATGGTTCTGAACTACATCGAGCACCCACGGCAGATAAAATTTCATTCGGCGTAAACGAGGTGAGATTGTCAAGCTACCTGCACCTTTACCATCAATCAAATATCGCTCGTCTGTCTGATCCTTACAAAAAATACCTAATAATCCCTAGGTGTCAGGTTCACTGGTCAGCCGGCTCGCGGGTACTTCCAGCCTGGGCCCGCTGTGCTACTTCAGCGGGCGGCTCGTGTGGGTGCAGGACGCGGCGCGGGCCGTCGTGTCGGACCTCGCCGGCCGCTACACCGCCGACCTGGTCCCGAGGGTCCATGTCATCGCGGTCAGGGACCCAACCCTGCACGCGCATAGTGGTAAGGATGACAAAAAACTTGAAACATGAAACGTCAAAAATCTCTACCTAGCAGGTTCACTGAATGTAAAATCCTGGATTCCGTAAGGACAGAAGTTGGAATATGGAGAAGAAAAAAATACGGAATAAGAATATCTAGTCGCCGAGTCGTACAAAATTGCAGAGATCGAAGCACACAAACTTCGCTGCCTTGGGCATATTGAAATAATGCCGAACATTGACAGATGACACAGGAGAGATGGTGGGGTCAAAAGTCTTAGGAATCGGCGTGCATGTATGAAGAGAATGATGAAGGTAGACGAGGCACGAGAGGTTTGTCAGAACCGGGATGTCTGGCGCTCTACACTCTCTGCCTACCCCGTTAGGGACCTGGCGTGAAGATACATACATACATACATACACAGGAGAGGAGACGCTTACCTGTAATGTCCGAAGCGAAGATTCATTTTGAGTCCCTGCGCCGTCTTTAAATCTGTCCACGTGCCTTAAATCGATCCACGTAAAATTAGGAAGAAACTTATGGAATAAGAAGATATAGTGGTTGTCCGAACATTATCGGCCAGATCACGCACGCCGATCGTCGCTCTGTATTTTTTGGCACAAAGATCTTACGCCTTAAACTGCCCACTCATGTGCAATAGGATTAGCTACATTAATTTATGCGTAGATGTCTAAAAGATTGTGTACTGGCTGTACCGCTAAGTAGTAATGAGGGATAATGAGGGTCAAAAGAGTCTCGGGCCTCACAAATGGCAATACATTTGCATTGCAACTGTTATTGCAAAACCAAACAGAAGTCTCATCCTTTATTTTTTGTGTAGATGTCTGCATGGAGACTTGGTTGGTTTTTGTGGCATCCGGATAAAACTTAACAGTTATGACGGGTTCTATCGACAGCGATACTATTTGCATGCATGCACGAATATAAGTATGTTCTTATTGTACCTTTGCTTACTCGTTTAGGTAATAAAGGCGAGACATAATGTTAGCGTAAAAATTATATTTCGTTTTTTTATAGAATCCATAATAGCAATTCCTGAAACGATCAACGCATCGTCGATATCTGTGGATGGAGAATGGAACCGCTTCAACGTGACGTGGTCGCCGGCGCGCCGCGTCAACGTCAACAACAGTCGGGTCTACTACGACGTCAACCTACACTTCATCGGACAATATAAGATCGAAGTAAGTATGAATGGAATGACACAGAGGAAATATTGTCGCTAAAGAATTTCATAGTTTTTGTACACGGCATCGAGATATCTATCTGTTGCCGTGTAAAAAAACTATGAAATATCTGTGTTGTTATCTGTACATTATGTCGTCAAGGTGA
The DNA here is from genome assembly GCA_036365455.1 of Macrosoma leucophasiata. Classification (NCBI taxonomy): domain Eukaryota; kingdom Metazoa; phylum Arthropoda; class Insecta; order Lepidoptera; family Hedylidae; genus Macrosoma; species Macrosoma leucophasiata. The sequence goes on along the minus strand of JAWQUS010000003.1, from coordinate 10,294,941 downwards.
TAAACCTTTCCAACTTTTGTTTCAGAGAACAGTGGAGGTTCCGTGGGTGCGCGTGGAGTCGGTGGCGGTTGCGCCGTACAGCGCGCTGGAGGTGACGGTGCGCGCGCACACGCACTGGGGGGCCGTCGCCGCCGCGCGCGCCCTCACGCACTCCCCGCAGGCCCCGCCCGCCGCGCCGCGCCGCCCGCGCCTCTACCTGCAGCCGCCACACGGGTGAGTTTCACTGCCGCCTGCCACCGCACAACCCGCTGCTGATTCAGTGCCTACGCACTGAGGTACCGGCTCCACCCGCCAGCACCTCTACCGTGTAGATGCGCCCAGCACTCTACCTACTGGGGCTCCGACACCCTTCACGTCGCTGCCGCACGGGTGAGTCGCACACTAGACATAGTCATATACCTGCCACGTCTCCGTGTCGAATATCGTGCTAGAGATGACTTTGCGACGACTCACACCTACTGGAACGCTGCTACCGCTCGCACCTCTACTTGTAACCGTCGCGTAAACGTCCACACCACTAGGCTTACCTTACACCTAGTAGTAGGTACATCGACGTCGAGAACACTCCAGCATCCAACTTAAGATTAGTGTACCAGTACTTCGCCACCGTTAATAAACTAAGGAAACCTAGAAAGTATAAGACGAACTTGTCTTATACTTTCTAGGTTTCCTTAGTTTAAACCAGACATGGTGTTCCCAGCGGCGGTCCAGCGTTGGCGACGTTCCGGTGGGAGGCGCCGGCGCGCGCCAACGGCGTGATCCGCGGCTACGAGGCGCAGTGCTGGGTGGGGGGCCGCGCGCCCGCCAAGCCCTCCGCCTGCGCCGACGCGCGCCTCGCGCCCGCGCACACCCAGCTCGTGCTCCGAGGCCTGCTGCCCGCTTCCGCATATTTCTTCCAGGTACTCACTCAATCTGTTTTTTAATCTCGTGCTCGAGGACCTGGGGCCATACCGTCATATCTTATAGCAGTCTTATTGCAATCTTACTTGGTTTTGAAGTATGAAGAACGACACAAAAGACGTCCACTGCTGGACAAAAGCCATCGTCAAAGATGGCCACAACAGGGTTTTATACCCCTAATGAATATCGCCACACTTAGCAAGCGGTTTAATGATTACAGTAGCGGTAGTTTTATTGCATTTACTACCACCCTATTCAACAGGGTGTCCACAGCAAATGTTCAAAAAAAATCCCGGACTTTTCCCTGACCTTCCCTGACATTTTTTTCAATTTTCCCTGACCAAATTTATTTATTTAGTAGGCAAGTATGTTTTATTCATATCGCGCATGGCCCCGCAGAGAGTGTAGATCGTAGGCGATCTACTCGGTTAAGCGATACGGGCGCGGTCGGATGTGTGATGGGTGACAAATTAAAATGTGGGTTTTCCGAGCTTTGGAGGGCACGTTAAGCCGTCGGCAGAGAATATGTAATAATACTGCGTATAGAATGGACACTTCGACGTCCCGCCCATTTTCCCACCTCACCCAACCACCTCCTCTCTTATGGGCGACGGTTGGTATTCTACAGGGAGGTTGCAAGCGGCCTATTTGTGATTAGTGATACATTTTAAAATCAATATATTATTTATTTACATAAAAATGGTGGTTTTAACGCTACTGTGTTCGATGGTAATATACGGTGATGGAGCTCCAAGGCGTACGAGCACCACCGCATTTCCCAATTTATATTTATCACCGCAACGATGAGGTCCTTATTATTATTACAAAAATGGTACCTCCTTTCTGGTCAAAGATGGCGGACATAATAATTTTCCAGAAATAATATACTAGATTTCAATTTTCTGTTTCTTGAGGTGCAAATTTTTCAAATCCAAGATGGCGAACAGTTTTTTTTTTTAAATATGATTATGTGTATTAATTTTGAGGTTTCTTGGGGAGCTGATTAATTAAGAAAATGGCATCCGTTTTCAGATCCAAGATGGCGGACAGACTTCCTTTTTCAAAATATGATATGGGTATCAATTTTGAGATTTCATGCGGTGCTGATTACGAAAACGACATCTCGTTTGAAATCCAAGATAGCGGACATAATTATTATTCCAAATTGTGATACGGGTTTCAATTTCGAGGTTTCCTGGGTCCTAATTACGAAAATGGCAGCTTTTTTGAGATCCAAGGTGGCAGACATGATTATTTTTCCAAATTGTTATCACCATAGGTGTCAATTTTGAGATTTCTTGGGGGTGCTGATTACGAAAATCGTGCACGTGTGTGCGTAGCACGTAGAAAATACCAACTGTCGCCCATAAGAGAGGAGGCGGTTGGCTTATGCGGGGAAATCGGGCGGGACGTCAAAGTGTCCATTCTAGACGTAGTATTTTTACATATTCTCTGACGAAGTGTAGTACAATTCCTAGCTCTGTATTCAATGAGTGCGAAAGGGAAACATTGACACAGGCCGGCGCGTTAAACTTCTTCTTGTATGAGAAATTAGCCTAATGCGGAGCGCCGCTCACACGTGATCACGTGACATTGCCGAACCGCAACGCCCGCTAGTGCGCGAGAATAATACGCTGTGTTGCTTTTGCATAGATTTGAAATAGACCTCAAAAACTCACCGCTCAAACCCTCAACCTTATGGCAGAACGACGCTCAATGACACTGCAGACCTCTGATGAAACAAAAAAATACTAGCAACTTAATAGACAGATCCAACAGTCCTTGCGGCACAACATCAGATCCTTCAACACAAAATGTGTTGAGGAAACGATAGAGCGAAACTAAGGCTCCAAAGTGTTTGCAAGGGATCTGTCTATTGGACAGAGACGGCTGATTCAGCTGAAGACAGAGGACGGCAGTTTAGCGTCGACTAAGCCTGAGGTATTGCGGGAGATCGAGAGGTTCTATGGGCAGTTACACACCTCGGTCGCACAACCTGCCTCTGATTTGGTCAGAGACCCGAGAGCCAAATTAACCCGACACTATACCGAAGATATCCCGGACATCAGCCTGTACGAGATTAGGATGGCCCTCAAACAGCTTAAGAGCAACAAGGCGCCTGGAGAGGACGGAATCACGACAGAGCTTCTGCAAGCGGGTGGATCACCGTTACTGAAAGTCCTTCAGAAACTCTTTAATTCCGCCCTGTTCGAAGGTACTACGCCAGAAGAATGAAACCGAGGCGTGGTGGTGCTTTTCTTCAAAAAAGGTGATAAAGCCCTATTGAAGAATTATAGACCCATCTCGTTTCTGAGCCATGTCTACAAGCTATTTTCGAGGGTGATCACGAACCGTCTCGCTCGCAGGTTTGATGACTTCCAGCCTCCCGAACAAGCCGGTCTCCGAAAAAGCTATAGTACCATAGATCACATACACATGCTGCGGCAGGTTATACAGAAGTCCGAGGAGTATAACCGGCCATTATGCTTGGCGTTCGTGGACTATGAGAAAGCCTTTGATTCGGTTGAAATATGGGCTGTGCTGCAGTCTTTACAGCGTTGCCACATTGACTATCGGTATATCGAAGTGATGAAGTATCTGTATAAAAACGCCACTATGTACAGGACCAATGCAAGAGGGTGATTCCTTTGGAGAGGGGAGAAAGACAGGGAGATGTCATTTCACGTCTGCTCTTCACCAATGCTATGGAAGACGCCTTCAAGCTCCTGGAATGACAAGGACTGGGCATCAATATCAACGGCGAATACATCACTCACCTTCGGTTTGCCGACGATATTATAGTCATGGCAGAGTCGCTGGAAGATCTCAGCACAATGCTCGAAGACCTCAATCGAGTGGGCCTTAAAATGAACATGGATAAGACCAAGGTCATGTTCAATAACCTTGTATCCCCCACTCCAGTGTCCGCTGGGAACTCGATCCTCGAAGTTGTCGACGAATATGTCTATTTAGGACAAACCATACAACTAGGCAGGTTGAACTTCGAGAAAGAGGTCATTCGCCGAATCCAACTCGGCTGGGCAGCGTTCGGAAAGTTAAGGAGCGTTTTCTCGTCAAACATCCCGCAGTCCTTGAAGACGAAAGTCTTTAACCAATGCGTTTGACCGGTGATGACCTACGGTGCTGAGACGTGGTCTCTCACTATGGGTCTCGTACGAAAGCTCCAAGTCACTCAACGGTCAACGAAGAGGGCTATGCTCGGCGTTGCCCTACTGGATCGAATCAGAAATGGAGAAATCCGTAGGCGAACGAAAGTCGCTGAGATAGCCAAGCAGATCTCCAAGCTCGGAGAACCGATAGCCGCTCAGGGGCAGAAAGGTTCTCGAGTGGAGACCACGTATCGGCAAGTGCAGCGTAGGGCGTCCACCTGCAAGATGGACCGACGACCTAGTCAAGGCTGCAGGTACCCGCTGGATGCACGTCGCTTCCGATCGGTCGCCACGGAGGTCATTGGGGGAGGCCTATGTTCAGCAGTGGACGTCCTATGGCTGATATGATGATGATGATGATGATGATGAAATATTTAAAATGAAATGAGAAAAGAAGTAGATGTTTTTTTAACCTCCACTAAAAAATGTCAAGAGCCGCCTCTGCCTAACTTAAAAAAAATGCTTTATAAACTTTGAAAAAGTGAGATGTACTGAGTTTGAAGGACTAGCAGCATACTTTACAATATGCTTATCCTGGATCATCTGCGTTATCACTTAGCCATTCATAAAATTCTTAACTAATTTTGGGATCTAACCACATTTTATTAAATACCTATACACGTTATTTAATAAATTATGTTAAACACTCATTTTAACACTGTAAAGGTATATTTTATTCTCACGTTAGGAAAAGGAAAGATCTGTTAGAAAATAAAAATTAAAATGCAATAACTTAGTTATGACAAAAGAAATCATATCATAGTTCACTCCAATCTTGAAATGATCCGGTCGAATTGAGAACCCCTCCTTTTTTTTGAAGTCGGTTAAAAAATTAACATGTCTAATTAATCCGATTACACGGTCACAATAGTTTATTCTATGAAATAAATCTTTATTCATTTTGATAAATATTTATTTATTTCAATTTGAAAAAGAGTTATCTAATTATGACGAAAAACATCGTAACACAGATTACTCTAAACCTGAAAAAAATGCTACTATGGTCTGGATTAAGCATTAGACTAGACCAGAGCATAAAATTAGTTCCCTTATTTTAAAATCACTGGGAAAAAATTGTAACAACAAATCTAAATTTTCCCTGACTTTCCAGTTATCCTTTCGATTTCACTCACTTTCCCTGACCACCATGAGCTTCCCTGACCTTTCCCTGACTTTCCAGAATGTGGACACCCTGTTCAAATGGTTTAACCGCCATTGTTCGATTGACTGACTTCACACGAGCGATAGAATTCTCCTTCACTTGTGAGCGGTCATCATATAAATCTTAAAAATTCATAAAAATTCAATAATTTATTAATTAAAAAAACTGTTCAAATAACCGTCTCATTTTAGGTACGGGCATATACGGATGCTGGATTTGGCCAATATTCTGAAATAGTATCAGCTTCGTCGGATGATGTGAATCCTATCCCTAAAGTGATGATATCATCCCAAGAAGTCATCAAGATAATAGATTTGGACTCAGGTGAAAGTGAAACCATACCAAAGAGCACTGGAATTCCTATCGATTTTTCTATCTCAATTGAAGAGAATATTGCTTACTGGGTGAACAATTTGGAGGAAATATTTTCTTCTCGCATCAATGGCAGTGGACATTATAAGGTAAAAAAATCCTCTAAAAACAAAAACACTTTAAATCGTTTTACTTTTTTGCGTTGAAATTGTGAATATCGTATACTGAAGTGAACTGAATACAGAATTGAATTAACAATAAATAACAGATTTTGTTATTCTAGTTAACATCTATTAATGGTACGGCAAGCAGCATTTGCGTAGATTGGGTGAGTCGCTCGGTGTACTGGACTCAACTAGAGATCCCAACAGAGCTGTACGTCACGTATCGCGCTGACATCGGCATACCAAACACTAGACCAAGAATCACCAAAGTATTCTCAAGAAAACAACAAGTTTTCAGCCTTCAAATCGCTCCTTTGCAACGGTGAGTTTATCTGATAATAAAGAACCTTATAGTTTTTAATTTGATGTATTGATAACTGATTTTATGGTTTATATTCCAGATCATTGTTTTGGTACGAAGAAAGCAATCATTCTGGATTGGGTACACTAATGACCTCAAAAGTAGACGGCACCGATATAAAACCATTTTTCGGTAACTTTGACAATGAAACCTCTTCACTTGAGACGGAACGTGATTGTAATTGTCCAGAAAATCCTGAAATCGCGAGACACTTCGTAGTCGATATGACGAGCAAAGAAATGGAATTGTATTGGATCGACCCCTGGGTTCACCGCATTTTAGCAGCTGATACACAAGGGTGTAATTGTAGAGTGGTGGTTGATGCTACAGAAAAGAAGAAATATGGTTTCACTCCAATGTCAGTCACTGTCGATAGCAAATACATATATTGGTACAATTCCACTGACCAGTCAATTTTCTTCACAACCAAGTCTAAGAAACATAAAATTGAACATGTAAAAACTTCGTTTGGATACAAAATTATGGCATTAGATCCAGAAACGCAACCGTATCCACCAAAACAGTGTCTCTATCCTCATACTCAAAATCTGTTACCAAAAGTTCTAGGTAATACAGCAAATAGCATAACGCTTCAGTTACCGCCAGTCGGAAAACCTCACAGGTGTCGAGAATTACAGTATGAAATGTCAGCGGTGGAATACACAATTTTTTACCATTTGCAACAAAAAAATAATACAACATCATGCGACAAAGACTCTTGTTTTCATATCGTAACTACTAGCACAACAGTAATTTTGAATGATTTAAATCCGTTCACAAATTATACCGTGCGGTTAGAAGCTACTAATTACTATGCGAAACTTCATGAAGTCAAGCCGATTGTTGGAGCTTCTTTAATTCTGCAAACTGACGCTGAGGGTAAGTTTTTACGTGTTATCCGTATTTTTGCAGACTATCTAGTAATCCTATTGAATAGTAGTAGATCCTATTGAATAGTAGGTAGTAAAATCTTAAGACGATACATACTAAATGTAAACTGCGAATCTAACGATGTAAATGTCTTTACAAATCATGTTGCAGCACCTACTCCTCCAAAAGATGTAACTGGCATTGTGTTGAGTCCAGTGCTCGCCCGTGTTGAATGGACACCAGATCCTGGACTGAGGTACGAGCTGCATTGGCGAACTGACGACTCACCTTCATTACCGCATAGACTGAAAGGTAAATGTTTATTTTCGCAATCAGTTAATTATCTGAATCACCTTTAGAAAACAAAGATTTAACCCTCCATTCGTGGGCGTCGCAAGAGTGTGGTAGGTGAGACTGTACACTATAGCTAAATTGCCCCATCTATATCGTCCACTTGCGACGTTAAGACGGTAGGTGACTTCGTTGCACACTGTTAGTTATGAAGTGTTTTTGAATTATAAATATTATAAAAAGGTAATTGACGCAGGCCCTAAATTTCACGCGCTGTCATCTAAAATAAAGCACAGTAGAAGACTATAAAATGCCCTCGCCTCCATTCGCCATAATTTCGATCCGATTTTCAATATATTATAACCAAGAGGTCGCACTGATGTAGCGAGAATCAGTCGGGAATAGTCAGTTCGAACAAATTAATATTGTCAAAGGGAAGAAACCCATTATTATGAACAGTTACCCTTATGAGCCATCCATCCATCAGAGCACAACACGTTCGAGGTGTCGTCGGGGCGCAGCGGCAACATGACGCGGCTGTCGGCGGGCACGGCCTACACTGTGTGGGTGCGCGCGCGCTCGCCGCACTCCGCCGAGTGGGCCGACAGCGAGCCGCAGCGCCTGCGCACCTTCCCCGCGCCGCACCCGCTCTCGCTGGCCCGCGCGCAACCCTACCGCCTCACCGTCACCTGGCCGCCGCCCGACTCTTACCGCTTGCACAAGTGAGTGTATCTTGTGGGGGCGTCACTACCCGACAGTAAACCCGCAGCGCCTGCGCACCTTCCCCGCTAAAAAAAGATCGCCTTTCACACATATATCTTACTTAAAAACTTTCATTTCATGTGTTTTAGCTACACGGTGGAATATTCGGAGGCGAGCACGCCGAGCGACAGTTGGCGGGCGTGCAAGGCGAGCGGGGGCGGGGGCGGAGGCGGGGGCGGCAACTGGACGGCCGGCGAGCTGCGGCCGCGCACCCGCTACCGCTTCCGCCTGCACCTGCAGTACGTGCCGCACGCGCCGCCCTACTACTGGCCACACGATGACCGCTTCACGTACGAAACTGACGGTAAGCGATGTTGGCTTTATGAAAACAAACCGCCACACAAAAGAAGATGCTTTGCTGACACTCTGACATGATCACAGACATTAATCAATAAAAGTTCAAACGCAACTAATGTGCATGTTTAATTGAAATACGAAATTCTTAACTCATGCCGTCTGGTGGTTTACAGGAGATGTACCGGGTCCCCCTGGTCCGTTACAAGTGGAGGCGGTTGGCGACAGAATGCTTCAAGCGCGGTGGACGGAACCCGACAACCGGGGCGCACCTATTGAATCATATAGAGTTTGGGGCAGACCACAACACAGGTAACTGTCTCAATTAGGTTATGCAGAAATATTTTGAATCTTGAATTCCTTTGTTACCGCCAGCTCTTTCGCAAATATTGTGACCCTGACCGATAGTGGTTATATACCGACGCCCATTCCATCTGGAAAGCGCTGCTTTGCATGACTAGACATTAGTTTTGTAGCTTCTGGTTTGAGGTACCTAATAAGCTCATTAAGCATCACTAATTAAGCACAGTTTGCAAGTTTGCAGATTAGTCACACCATACAGGGATTTCATATATCGAGCATGTGGACGAACCTTCTCTCTTCGCTAGGATTTTATACTAACAATAGCTGGGTTTCTTATTTTTGCGCATGGATTAAGCTATCTTAATTTTTTTCTCAGAGCTAACGAGGAAAATCTACAGAAGTTTCTTTCAGTAGATTTAGTGACATACGAGCAAAATTATGTGTATACTACATGGAACAGGATTAAATGTACAACCCGAAACTAGTTTGTTCAGAATCGATTTCAGACATTTTTGGTAATATTTTGTCCCAAAATTAATTACAATTAAGGAAATTATGCTCACCCATGTGATGGTGGTTTGGTGAACAACTATCCAAAATAAAATGCTAGACTCAACAAGTTTATTAGAACTCGGTGAGACATGTGTTTTAGTAAAAATATTAATTTAAAAAATAAAATACATTCATAGCGAATATGAATGTTATTACCAGCGAGTGTTAAATAGGGATGTAATGATGTAGCGTAACCTGTGTAAGGTTACGCTACATCATATTACGACAGTGTGCGTGTGTGAGTAAGTTTGTGTTTTATGTGCGGCCGTAGCTAGAGGTAGGATAAGTATGCACGGGGCGTGCATACTGCTCGTATAAATTGAGGACAACTTATTTCTTAAATAAAAAAAAATAAGAACATAAACATGTGATTTCATAGTTTATTCAACATTTGATTTTTAAGTATGATTATAACTCGATTTTCTAATCGAGGTGTTTGAGAGTGTGCGTTATGCCTGTTACACTAATAAATACCGTACCGTAATAAATTATCTGTCAATATGATGTAGTGCCTCCTAACAATTACACATCTCATTTTTAGGGCTCATTATGTCGACGAGAACTTCACGAAAAATATAAGCGATTTATTGTCTTCGGATCTACCCACGGATATAGACGACGACATGAAAAAGCGTATACTACGCGAGGGATTAGAGCTCCTTCATAACGGGACAGGTATGATCTTTACTATCTTTTCGCTCATAATATTTAGTAAGACAGCATCAGCTTTATATTTGAAATATCTTTAACTTACAGCCTGATTTGAAGTGGTTTATGATGTTTAGAATTTGAAATACAGGTTTTTTTTTTCAAACATAATTTCTCTGTAAAAAGTTCACTAATCAATCAACTTATTTTGAGATTCATCCAAGACACTGAAAATAAAAATATGCTTCATTAGACCGCGACGGTGGCTTAGAGGTAGTAAACTGGACTACCTACAACTGGCCTAAGAATTCTGAGAGGGATTTTTTCATTAGCATCAACCGGTTTTTTGTTAGATTTTTGAAATATAACCGATGCAGGCTCGTCCCTTATAACACAAAAACATAATATAGTGTTTGACATGTTCGTATCGTGATATGAATGTAAGCGTGGATGCACATATAGCTACACCAGATGCAACACTAGGCCCCTTAGGGATGCATCGAACACATCATTGTATCCCTTCGTGAAAGATACTGTACCAGGTAATATCCTGCAGAGACGTACTGGCTGATCGGTTCGGGCAGCGTGTCGGCGGGATACGTGGCGCGCGTGCAGGCGCGCAACAGCTACGGCTGGGGCGCGCTCTCCGCCGGCGCCGCCCTGAACGCGCCGCCCGCGCCCGCGCCCCGCGCGCACCCCGCCGCCCTCGCCGCTGCCCTCGCCGCGCTCGCCATCCTCGCGCTGCTCACCTTCGCCGCGCTGCTTTACAGTCAGTATCGCCCCACCCCCTGCCCCTCCCCCTCCCGCCGCCCGCGCGCACCCCGCCGCCCTCGCCGCTGCCCTCGCCGCGCTCGCCATCCTCGCGCTGCTCACCTTCGCCGCGCTGCTTTACAGTCAGTATCGCCCCACCCCCTGCCCCTCCCCCTCCCGCCGCCCTGCACGCGCCGCCCGCGCCCGCGCCCCGCGCGCACCCCGCCGCCCTCGCCGCTGCCCTCGCCGCGCTCGCCATCCTCGCGCTGCTCACCTTCGCCGCGCTGCTTTACAGTCAGTATCGCCCCACCCCCTGCCCCTCCCCCTCCCGCCGCCCTGCACGCGCCGCCCGCGCCCGCGCCCCGCGCGCACCCCGCCGCCCTCGCCGCTGCCCTCGCCGCGCTCGCCATCCTCGCGCTGCTCACCTTCGCCGCGCTGCTTTACAGTCAGTATCGCCCCACCCCCTGCCCCTCCCCCTCCCGCCGCCCTGCACGCGCCGCCCGCGCCCGCGCCCCGCGCGCACCCCGCCGCCCTCGCCGCTGCCCTCGCCGCGCTCGCCATCCTCGCGCTGCTCACCTTCGCCGCGCTGCTTTACAGTCAGTATCGCCCCACCCCCTGCCCCTCCCCCTCCCGCCGCCCTGCACGCGCCGCCCGCGCCCGCGCCCCGCGCGCACCCCGCCGCCCTCGCCGCTGCCCTCGCCGCGCTCGCCATCCTCGCGCTGCTCATCTTCGCCGCGCTGCTTTACAGTCAGTATCGCCCCAAATAATGAATGAAAAATATGCAGCCAATCACACTTCCCTGGGGTATAGAACCTTTTACTGTGTACGGATTTGATCTGTAGTTGGTTACTTGATTGTTGATAGAGTCATAATAATCGAATTGTACATATTGTATTCTATTTTGTAAGTATGATTTAATCCACTCATACGAGTTTCCACGTATTCCTGAGTCATTTAATTTTGACAAAAGGACATCATATTTTACTCTATCATATGCTTTAGTCATGTCAATCAAGATGCCTACTGCATATTTCTTTTCATTAATATATGTCAATGCTTTTTGTATGAAGGTGTATACGGCCAGAGAGGTAGATTTTCCTTTCCGAAATCCGAATTGATTCATATTCAGAATTTAGTTTTTCTCTAGATAAGAGTACAGGCGATTTGACATAACTCTTTCAAAAATCTTGGATATTGACGACAGAAGCGCAATTGGTCTGTAGTTTGAAGGGTTTGTCTTGCTCTACAGTGAGTATCGCCCACCCCTCTCCCGCCGAACTGTTCTGCAGCGATTACCGCCCCACGCTCCCTTACAGTGAGTAGCGCCCTCCCTCTCCCCCCTCGCGCCGCGCTGCTCTACAGGGAGCTTCGACCCACTCCTGCCGATTCTCTGCATATAGCTACAACCATGATAAAATAAACTTATAATTTTGTTTTATTATTCACCTTAATAACCCCTACCAACAGCTAAGTCAAGGTCATATTCTTGGTTAAGCCCTGTGTAATGAAATCCAAAATCCGCCAATAAATATGCAAGTAACGAATTATTTTCATCTGCAGCGTGCAACAATCGAAGCAAGAAAAAAACTGCTATTGAAAATCAAATTACGACGGTGGTGCCGAGAAGAGGCCCAGATGTTGAACTTGCCACCCTGCGGCAACTTCCCATCAGACATTCCACTAATATACTTTATAATCAGGTATGTAAAATATTAAATAGATAATTATCTTCTCGTCGTCACCTCGAAAGGGTGAGAAATGTTAGTAATTCACTTAAAGTAAGTTACAGTACTTTATCAGTACAAAATATTGCACATCGAGCCTACGAATGAGACAATCGGCTAGTTTTGACATCGTAGAGCGTTATCTCTGAAACACACTGCTTACGTAAGTACCACAGACCAATAAGGTAAGTACTGCTTTTCCGTCAAAACTTGTTCAAATGGTCGACAAATGTCATATAGATTACGTGCGAAAGAGATAACGCTCTACAGACCCGAAATAAGCCGAAGTGAAGGCCCCAAAAAGGGGAGAGACTCGTGCCCAGCAATGGTACGTATGATGGGTTGCCATTATTATTATTATAGTATTAATACAAATAATTTTCTGCGGCAAAATAAACCAAAAATTTCAGAGTTAGTAATTATATTACGGTGAAATTTTTGGTTTATTAGTCGTAATTGTCATTGGAATGCGATTGCGTCGCTCCGCTGTCTTGCTCTAACATAGACCGCGCGCATTGGTTAAAGCAAAACAGCGGAGCGATTTAATCGTGACTCAATGACAATTATGACTCAACTAGTCATAGTTAGTTGAATTAGACCCTTTTTTTATTTTACAAAGGTGGCAAACAAGCACGCATCTCACAGTAATGTTAACTGATGACGACAGCCTATAGACATCTACATAAAAACCAGAGGTCTAAATGCAGATGCGTTGCTACTCCTGAGACCTAAGTTGTGTGTGTTGTAAGTGCTGAACATTACCATTTGGCGGCAGACAGATTAGGTAACAGGTGCCTACGCCCTCGCTAACTCTACCAGCAGTATCCATGATCGTAATATACCAATTTGAAGCTGGGCGTCCACTGCCCGTCGGACGCGGAGCTGGCGAGCCTGCCGCACATCCGGCGCGAGCAGATCACGCTCACCAAGTTCCTCGGCTCCGGCGCCTTCGGCGAGGTCTTCGAGGGCGTCGCCAGACAGATCAATAACAACGACGCCGACACTAAAGTTGCCGTCAAGGTACGCTGTTGTTACCTAATAATACATATCACTAGTTAACGTTATGTGACGTATCTTATTCTTCCACGTTGCGACACTGTTGCATGAACTTCGATCCAAAATCAGACACTTTCACTCACCAAGTATCGTGGCAAGATTTGTACAAAAAAAAAACGAAAAATGGTACAGAATCAGCTTTGAAATATTATTTTGAGAACCCAAGGCAAAAACGTACGTTTGTAAACAACGTTTTCCGTTGTTTACAATATTTCTAGTTTTTTAGCTCACCGAAATTAAGTTTGTTTAAGATTATGCTGGGTGGCTTCTGCTGTTGCTAGGAAAGACCATTATTATGTTATTTAGGTTCTCTAGTTAATATTTCAAAACAGTTTCAACTTGTACCCTCCTTCTTTTTTTTGTCTGTACAAATTTATGGAACTTACCTTGATTCTTTATAGACTCGAAGAAGTCTTCGAGGGCATCACTAAGCAGATCAACCATTATAACTCTTTGATGCTGATACTCTCCTTAAAAAATTTTTGACGTAATTGTTTTATATTATTTCGCATTAACACATGCTTGTGAAATATATTTTATTTTTAAAGAAAAATGGAAAGAAAAATTTGGATCAGGAGAGGCTCGAACTCGCGACCTACTGGGAATCTAGTCCAGCCGCTCTTCCAATTGAGCTACTGAAGCCCTGCCCAATTTGTCAAATCTTTCCTTCACATCTATTGCATTGCTTTATGGTAGCAGTAGCGCCATCTATTACCAACTATGCTAGTTAGGCAACCGATATAATAGACTTTTCAGTTTATTGAATATCGTAAAGAAGTCGCTTTTACCCTTAATAATTGTTTTATATTATTTCGCATTAACACATGCTTGTGAAATATATTTTATTTTTAAAGAAAAATGGAAAGAAAAATTTGACTTCAGGCGAGGCTCGAACTCGCGACCTACTTACTGGGAATCTAGTCCAGCCGCTCTTCCAATTGAGCTACTGAAGCCCTGCCCGATTTGTCAAATCTTTCCTTCACATCTATTGCATTGCTTTATGGTAGCAGCAGCGCCATCTATTACCAACTATGCTAGTTAGGCAGTTGTTGACGTAAGCTTTTATAGCAATTCTTACACGTTGCATCGACATCAGTCTTTACAATCTTCATTCTCTAAACTTGATTTACCTAATACACCGACTCTGATACTAAAGTTGTTCCACTAGATACTAAAAGATTTCCTACCGTAATGTTGGTTTGTCTTGTTTTTCTTTTCTAATTGTAATAACTTTATTCGAACATTATTCGCAGACTCTACGAAAAGGTGCAACGGAACAAGAAAAAACGGAGTTCCTCAAGGAAGCAGCGTTAATGTCGAACTTCAAACACGAACACATTTTACGATTGTTGGGCGTTTGTCTGGACAACGACCCCAACTATATCATAATGGAACTCATGGAGGGCGGAGATCTTCTCAGCTACTTACGCGCAAAACGCGCTTCACTGGTTAGCCTTTTTTATTGCACACAATATTTTTTATTATATATTTTTAGTATCGACTTAAGAGCCCTTACGAATTCCTTAATTCCGCCCTGATTTCGTGATAGGTGAACTTTCGCTTAAAAAGTTATTAACCACGTTATCACTGCCTCGTTGGTCCAGTGGTCAGCAATCACGATACCGATGTTTGAAGTCCCGGGTTCAATCCTCAAGTCGGGCAAAGCTGTTGTTGGGTTTTCTGTGTAGAAATGCCCAGTTTATAACGTGCTTATTACAAACTCATAGACCGTTATAACAATCAAATTACAGTATACACCGGAGTCCCTGACTCTGCTGGACCTGCTGAACATGTGCGTGGACGTGACGAAGGGCTGCCGCTACCTGGAGGAGATGCACTTCGTGCACCGCGACCTGGCGTGCCGCAACTGCCTCGTCGCGCACCGCGGACAGACGCGCATCGTCAAGATCGGCGACTTCGGACTCGCCAGAGATATCTACAAAAATGACTACTACAGGAAGGAAGGCGAGGGTAAGGCTTTTTGCAAGTTCGAATTGATATTTTATCATCATCATTTCAGCCGAAAGATGTATACTGCTGGACAAAGCCTTCACAAAGATTACCAGGCTGCCCTCGTCCAGTAATTGTCCGCGACGTTCACCAGGTCGTCGGTCTTTAGTTACCTACTGCTGTATTTGAATATCATTCTCTACTTGTTATAGATTGTTGCTAAATTGATCCATTATTTTACTTTTATATGTGAGAGTTGATATCCTGTATTTTCATTTTCATAGGACTACTACCAGTGCGATGGATGGCAGTGGAGTGCCTGGTGGATGGAGTGTTCTCGTGTCAATCAGACGTATGGGCCTGGGGTGTTCTATGTTGGGAGGTAAGTTTTCTATCTGCCTGTAGGTAGGTACCTTAATTATTTGTTCAAGAAATAGCTTTGGGGAGTTTGATGAAAATAATTGGCGGTTGGGCCGAAAGACCTGCTACCGCTACTACCGCTTCAAAACACGGAGCGGATTGTCATGAAATTCACAAGGAGATGGGATCAGAATTCCAAATCCTGATTAAGGACATAGGCTACTGTATGTATGTGCCAAGATTAAGGAGAACGCGTACACAGTTGCGTTGCGAGAAATTGCTAGTTTCATTATGTATATCTGACAGAGATAGGAAATTGCAAATCTTTTTTATTTTACAGAATTACAATGTTTTGAGGCAATTTATAGTTCGTTTGTGAAAGCATAACAAGCAGATAGATGGAAGTGAGGATTATCCCGGTTATAAAATTGGACCCAATATTGGGCACATTATATGTTGGTATCATATCTTCACGAATAGTACCTATAGCAAACAAAGATTTAGTGTACGTTCCGATATGTACTGCAGGTACTGTAAGGTTTGACGTGAATTTCTTTTCAATTCAATCGGTTTCTGCCACTTTCTGCGAGCTGATTACTATTTAAGACGCAACGTAGTTCAGTGTACTTTACGTCCGCACGACTATTATACTCTATTCTATTACTAACTTTGCGGTGAAATGAACGGTCCGTAAAATCGCAGCGTTTATTTCCTTTATTCCTAACCCGGCACCGGGGTGGCCACATAATTCTTGTTAGAATAATGTTACATTTCATATGAACGATTTAGATGAAATGTCACGTTAGGTATTCTTGTTAAGGGGCGATATATAAAAATCAGTTGCTGTTCGTAAAACTCGAGAACGACTGGACCGATTTGGCTAATTTTGGATTTGAATGATTTTTGAAAGTCCAGAGACGACAAGGTTTAACGGTTGCTATCGATGGATAGCAGTCGTTAAACCTTGTCGGAGGCCTTATGGTTTGAAAACATCCGACAGTGGGTTGGCCACTAACCCACCCACCTCCACCAATCCGCATTGGAGCAGCGTGGTGGAGTAACCTCCAGACCTCCCCCCAAAAAGGGGAGAGACGTATAATGGGTTGCCATTATTATATTATTTTACGAGTAATATGGCTATACAGCAGCGAGTAACGATGGTCCCGTGGCAGGTGCTGTCGCTGGGGCAGCAGCCGTACCCGGCGCGCACCAACCGCCAGGTGCTGGGCTACGTGCGCGCCGGCGGCACGCCCGACCGCCCGCCCAACTGCCCCTCGCTATTGTAAGTCGCCATTTTTTATCTCATTCAGTCTCACCGTTAAGCTGAAACTAAATATAATACAATACAATAATTGTTTATTTGAAAAATAATATCAAAGTTTTACAAAAAATGTCTTAATATTTACTTAAAATGTAACAAATTTTCATATTTGGGTAGCCCGAACTAGGTAAAACCTGTGTTTTTATATATAATTCATACAAAAATTGTAAAATACAATATGGAAACGACGCTTCGGGCAACAGCTTGAGTCAAATACTTAGGTACTACAATTAATTGTCTCTGGAGTATAGGTATCTTTTAATTTTGTTATAAGTACCTACATTGAAGATGGGACTTCAGTGATATCTTGCTTCGGTAGATAGGTGTTTTAGTTATTCGGACTGTAGACTCCAATCCTTATCTTTAGCTTCACGATTCTCACCGCCCTAACATTAGTAGGTACGACCTGCGAATCGTTATTCCACCAAAGATGTACGCCCCTAATCATATTATATGTAATATTCTTATTTCGCAATAACGTAATGTAATGTGTGGGGAGGAAGGGCGGTAATGCACTTAGCCGAAATTCAAACACAAAAGCCGATTGTCCAGTGAAGTAGGACAAATAGGTACGACGTCTCGAAACAAGTTATAGTAAAATCATTCATTCACACTTATACGTTTTTTTTAGTTTTTTTTCACGTAGGTTTTACATACCTACGTCGAGTATTACCTACCCTATACCGAAGTTGCCACTAGGACCACACACACACCACCCTTGCTTACACCTTTGCTTATTACTATATTTGGACAAATTTTGGACATACTGGACATTTTTTGTATGATCAGTATTTCATTTATTCCAATGATACAATGACAGAATTAATAAGACTGACAAATACTTTTGAGTAGGTATTTGCATTGATTTTTGTACCCGTTGTAGCAGAATCGTGAAGAGTTCCCACATCTCTCTATAAATTGTGATTCATCAAAATTTACTTGTAAAACTCACAACATATAAGAAAAGATTCTTATCACTGGTGTTGCGATCTTTATCTAATTTAATTTTACAGCTACGAGCTCCTTCAAAAATGTTGGAGCTACAACGCAGAAATGCGGCCTTCATTCCGCTACTGCCTCGAGGTGGTGGAAGCGTTACGCGACAAGACTTCGCCGAATATCACACTGACGGCCACACCTGCGCCCGCGCATCACTACCTCACGCTGCTTGGCGATGGTGAGACTTCCTATTCAACATAAATGTTATTGAACTGCTTGGATAATTCTGCACGTTTACACATAGGCATGTTAGCCAACCATGACGCAAAAGGCGCTATTGCTTCATTTCATCATTCAAAATATATAATTCAAACAATTAAATTGTACAAAATACAAGTAGATAACTTGTAATGTTTTTTTTCCAATAACACATGCCAGTGAATCGCAGAAATGGAACTTTCCATCGTTTTTTTTAATCTAAATTAACGGTAATTTGCGCAATAAAATCGCATCCGATATTCGCTATACAAAATATAAATATTACGACCTCATAATAAAATGGTCAGTGTGACAAAATTAAACTCCTACGTACCTTATCAATTTATAAATATATTGTTAAAATAACATGTAGGTACTGTAGACCAAATAGAAAATACAAAGATAAATTCAAATACGCTTCTGAAGGAAATACCTACCTGGTCTCAGAATATTAATTTTGTCACACATTGTTGGGAATGAAAATCTTCTAACCGATTTAGATCATTATTATACTCTACTAATATATGCATGACCGCATGTTCAGATGCCGTCGACAACCGCACCTACCTGCTGGACGAGAACGACAACGCCCGCTTAGGTTCGTTCATCTTCATTAATCCATCATCTCGAGCTCTCTCTGAGACCTCTCTAACGAAGGAAGGACATTTCACTGACGGCGTGTAGAGAAAGATCAACTTTTTTATGAGTATCACATTAATTGACTTATTATTTCACTGTTCCCCAAGACTATTTGAGTTTATTTTTTTAACCGACTTCAAAAAAGGAGGTTCCCAATTCGTCCGGATCTTTTTCATTTATATCATCACGTATCACGTAATATATAAATCAATAAAAATCTTAAAATGTATGGAAACAGAAGCATAAAACTTCTGAGTGTATGAAACACAATGTCTGTTTGATACGCTAACCACTTTTTACAATAGTCCGTATCCGAACATTAACAGGACAGTACAGGCAACGGGGTGACCAAGCTAGACATAGATTTTTGCTAGATACCAGATAGATCTATTAATGTTATGAAAGAAGTTTGAAATTAATTTAGTCAAAAGTAAATAAATCCGTTTGGAAATGAGTTACGTAATATAACTTTCTCTCCAATTATTAAATAACCTGTCGTTTCCACAGATGAAGACATCCCCGAGCAGCAAATGGAGCCGTCGCGACTGCTTCCGCGAACAAAATATTTGGAACTAATGTACGACAGTGATTCGGGCGCGGGGACCGTCTCCGACGGGTACGAGGTCCCCCGAGCTGCGTTCGCGTATGCTCCCTTCTCGCGCCACAGCATCGTGGGTGTCTCCCCCAACAGACTAGTGAAGCCGCTATACCGCACTCACTCCCTCCGCACCGGAGTGAGGCCTCGGCCTCCCAACGCGACTATAGTGCCGCTCCGCAACGGGATAGTGAAGCGCGCATCCCTCTGCGACGAACTCACCCGCGAGCCGAGAAACTCGCGTATGGACTTTGATTCGCACGTTTTTAAGACTACATTTTGAACTGTGATATTAGGGAATCTCATAAATGTCGCATTAGCTAGATTGCTGCGATCACCAACGATAATCGTGACGCCGTTGTTGCAAAGTACGGTAACCAACAAGAAATATTGCACATCGACTTCAGGAAGGAGACTTCGGATTCGAGTCCGTAGAGCGTTATCTCTTTCGCACCTAATAATTTGATTAAGTATTAAGTATTTACCATTTTGATTAACTTTTAACCAATACCGGACTATCAGTTCGCGTAGGCAGTGTGCAACAGAGATAACGCTCTACGAAGTCGAAACGAGCCGATTGTCTCTTTCGTAGGCTCGATGTGCAATATTTCTCGATTTTCGTATTTTGTTTATGGAAATTCTATTTTTTCTGACATAACTGAAAATAATTTCTGGGAGAATTTCCCTAAATGATTGTCCATATATCCAAAGAACAATGTTGTCATGTGGCAGCTCAATTTAGACAAAATCTAAAGCAGTGAATCGGCAATTAATCTAGCAAATCTGACATCGCTTTTATATTATTATATAGTGATCGTTTTTTAAATATTCCACCGACCAACTTGTCGCTTAATTTATATATTTAAAGTTATTTATTTAGTGAATATTGTAAATATGAGAGGAACGTATTCGTTGTACATATTAGTTTAAGCCACAACGGCAGGGATAGTGTGAAAGGGCGTAGATAGTATGGGCGAAAAGATGTAGTAATAATAATGCATTTATTGTGAACGTTCCGACTAAATGATGTGTATAAATTTATTCGAAGGTGTTAGAAAGATAGAAAAATAAAAATTCCATATTGATACTATTGTTTTATTACGAAAAAAGTAAACTAACACATATAATTATATTCTTTGAGTTCCTCCTCTGCGGAGAGCGTTTTTTAAGTTACATATGAAATTAAGGTATGTATCTATACACGTATTAAAGAACAAGAGTAACTAATATTAAAATATAATTTCGTTTTCTAGAAACATCTGTAACGTTTAGTCTAGACCAGGGTTTCTCGAAGTGGGGTTGGCGTACCACTAGGACCATGCCATTGAGTCACAGGGTGTGGTAATGGTGACTGGTTCATACTAGTGATTGTGCACAGGTTTACTTGTTGCCAACAAAATTGCAAAGATCGGTAAGTCATTCAATATTGTTGCAGAATTGATTTTACCAACTACTAAAGACATTGTCAGTTGCGTAGAAGGATATGAGTTTAAATCGTCGAAATGGCTGAATAAGTACCTCTCAAATGATACAGCTTAGACGAAGCATTTAAGACATGGCTTGTTGTAAAGATCAAGTTGTTGTATTGAACAACTTTACTTTGCATTTCAAAATGATGAATCTACAGACTGATATTAGTACACAAGGTGCAGAGTTTCCTTCTGCTCTTCATAACAACTAACTTACGTGAGAGTGGGTTTCCACACCTAGTAGAATAATGAGGATTGAAATTCAGAGAATTTGCTCCGATAATCGCCTCTATTAGCGACTTGGTGTCGATTAATGTTTTTTTTTTCATATCATGATATTTTTTTAAAAAGTTTATTTTAATATAAAAAAGCAATGGACTCATTTATGTAGTCTTAGTATTCTAACCGTAATTTAATCCTTACCTATTTTAACAAAGTTACGTATCTACAGCCCGTGTTTTTAAAGGGGTACATTAGAGAGGGGTAGTTTGGTCTAATAGGGGTACGTAATAAGATTGAGAAACCCTAGAGCCGAAAGAAACTGTTCAGACTTAACACAAATCATATAGTTTCCTTATTGAAATATGATTTAGATAACATTTTTTTCTAAATTTTATAACATTAAATAGCTATTACTTACAGCCAAACAAATTAACCTACGTTACACTTTTAGTATTGAATGTAATTCTTATTTAACTTATTTGTCATATACGATAAACAAACATTTATTTATACAATTAAACTCTGATTTAAAGTGTCATATACTAGTAATAGTATCGTTAGTATGATCAGGAAAAAAAAATTGCTTCAATTCAATAAAAAGATAATAAAACAAATATGTCTAATGACAATCACATTAATTAATTAACAAAAAAGATAAACAGTTCTTTAATAGTTTCATATAGAACTGTTTGAGCTATCATACACACTTTCAATCAATAAAAAAAAATTACTCAAATATAAAATAACCTTCAGGCTCCATATGCAATAGCGAACGGGGAATATTATTTTATAATAAAATATTACATAGAAGTGAAATTGAGGAAGATGTAAAATCTCCAAGTATAATTTTATCATTGTGATAATATCAACAAAACTTAGATAGTCATACCTACGGAAAAGAAAAAAAAAGGGTTCAAGAATGTATAGGTAACCTAGTCTACCTAGATTTCTATGAAACTTAAAAAATGTTTAAGAGAATATTTAAAACTAGCAATAATATATTTTAAATTTCTTTGATTTTATGGTGCACCGATTTTAAGAGATTTTAGAAACTAAATATTTAATCACGCTCAACTAGTACAACTCCGCCATCGGAAATCGTCATCATGTCACAAACACAAAAAATGTGAGAAACAAATTCCCACGAACCGACGTTTAGTGACCGACAACTTGTTACATACCATAAAAATTACAAATCTTACAGTTCAAATATATTTTCAAAAAATCGCGTAGGTAAAATCGACCCATAAAGACATTTTTTACAAAGAAATATGATGGTCTACTCGCCGTCAGCGGCCGCTTCCTCCTTGGCCCGCTTCTCCTGCTTGATCTTGTCGGTGGTGGTGACGTTGTCCCCGACGGCGGGCGGCTCCTGGTCGTCGTCCTGCGCGTCGTCCTTGCTGTTCTCGTGAAGTAGAACATACTCCCGCTGAGAGAACCCGAACTTCACCACGTCCCGCTCCAGCAGCTCCACGTAACGACGCGGCTCTACCTTTTTGTTGTTCACGAAGGTGCCGTTCGCAGAGTCTGTAACGCAATAAGTTCATCAGAGAAGATCGAGATTCGTGTGCCGTAATCGATAGTCAGAAGGTCTTGTAGTTTTTATAAAAGATATGGAATACTATACATTTTCAGATGGGCCCTTATCTGCAATAAGCACGTAGTAACGGACCAGAGTCCTGTGATAGGATACGCATGATAAACTTTCACTCTGCGATCTTTAAATTCGAGACATTTAGAGGCACACGTTTTATAAGCCCTGAATCGGCGGTGAATGCGTTCCGAGAGTCCCAACTGCTTTTTTGTCACCTAAATATTTAAGCATGGCTGTCAGTGAATCTATAAAGAAAGGGGAACTAGGTGGAATAAGATAGTTTACCCACATCGATGACGTAGGGTCTGACGCGCCGGGCCTGCGAGCCGTCGGGGAGTGCGAAGGGCGCGGCGCGGTAATGCAGCGCGATATTCACCACCTTCTGATCGTTTCCCACACATTTTTATCTCCTTAATGTTCAAGCATGACCAGTGGGTGCACAGTATCGAACGGATGGCATCTGTAAAGACGCGGGAACTAGGTGGGCAGGGACAGTTTACCCAGGTCGATGATGTAGGGCCTGACGCGGCGGGACTGCGAGCCGTCGGCGCGCGCGAAGGGCGTGGCGCGGTACTGCAGCGCGGCGTGCTGCTTGCTGACGGAGGGGTGCTCGAGCGCGATGTCCACCACCTTCTTGTCGCGCCCGATCACGAAGTACGACTGCCGGTGGATGTACAGTATCGGGAGAGCCTTATCGCCTTTGAACGGATAGAATCTGCGGAAAAACGAACTTCATGGTACATTTTCCGTTGATTTGGCGATAGGGATGGCGATCACAGATCCATTAATCGGGAAATCGATTATTCCAATCGATCCGAAGTATTATCGACAGTACTAGATCGATTCGGTGAATCGATACTCCACCGTACAAAATCGAGGTTCTATTTTTTAAATAATATCCACATTCTCTGCCTACCTTGTAAGGAATTTGGCGTGAAGATACGTACATACATACATACACAGTGAAAGAAATGACATGATGTTCACATAAAAAGTAGACAGTGGTGTGTTTTGGTCGTCTTCGGTTGGATCTGTACTTACAAACATACTTTATTAAATTCATATTCATGACAACAAATAGATAAATTAATCGAGAATCGATTTATTGAACTTCGATTCAAATCGATCTTTCTCGGAAAGAATCGCCATTTCCTGTTTGGCGGAAAAACTCCTTGAAACTTTTTACATTTATTTAAATTAGTATCATTTTTTAACTCTTTCTGGTTATATATATTTCAATTATGTGTTCGTGTTTCTATTTTTTTTTTTAAGATTTGGTCGAGGCAAATAAACATTCAAAATTAGAGCCACAAATAGGCGTTACATACTATATTATAACGAGGAATGCGAAAAAGAAAAAGTCACTTGTGAATGCGAGATAATCGGAGATATCAATTTGATTAACGAAAACAATGTAATGAAGAAGTTGATAACCTTGTTATCACATATTATTATAATAACGTACAGTACGCACAAAGGATAAATGCATCCGTGATGTCAGTTACAAGTCGCAACAAAAAAGGCGGATTTTATGGTATAGAAAGGGTATCCATTTATCACGAGAAGGGAAATGTGACAATAATTCGCTTTCACCAGAGAAACATTAAATCTCGCTTTCTTTCTCGCGTGTGTGGTCGCCGCCAGCTAAGACACTGGCGCAAAGTTTACGATGACTACTTTACTCAGTGTCATTTAAGTCTTGTGCGTTTTGTAATATTAGTTACCTCCATCTTCGCTTGGGTTGCTTGGCATCGTCAGGCTCGGTATATTTGATGACCACACCATTCACGGTGTTCGCGTCCGCAGTCAGTTTGCCCGACAATCCGAAGTTAGGCTTCTCTTTGTCCGTTTTGTCGCCTTCCTTCTTCACGTCAGCTTTGCCCCAACTGTACTCTTTATTGTCATCAGCATCAGCAAACCTAAATTCAAAATTTATCTTTTGAATATGTTTTAGATTTAATAGTTTATTATTTTAAAAACAAATTGTAATGAGTAGATCTTAACAATTTATTATATTTTGATTAGTTCAAAATATAATAAATATAAATATAAATAATAAACAAATGAGAACACAGAAAACAAATGAATATCAGCCGGAATCGAAATCCGGATCAGTTGTGAGTTCATACGTAATATTTTGGACACTTTCATGGGCGTTGTCAGTGGTTGGCATGGCATTACGGGGCAACCTATGGCTTTATAATAACATAGATTAGGTAATGCGGTGGTGCCTCAAGCTCTGACACTGGAACCAGTATCACTAGTTTTTGTAAAATTTTACATCCTTCTTTAACTTAAAAACATTGTTAATGTTAGAGACCGATGTAAAATTTTTCATTAACAATAACTTTAACAAATATTTTGGTGCAACAGAACCTTGATGTCTTAAATTTTAAAAAAGAACAAATCTATAGTCGTACCTGCTCTTGCGTTCCCTAGTTCGTTTATCAGCATTATCCGGCCTTCGCTCGTCACTGCGTCGCCCTCGATCGCGTCTGTCATCGCGCACGTCTCTGTACCTTTCTCGATCGTCCTTCTCTTCCCGATTGTCTCTTCTATTTTTCTCCCGGTAGCGATCCTCCGGACTTTTCGACGGCGATGGCTCCCTAGCGATAAGAAAAAACATAAATCCGATAATACTACGTTTTTGTAGAAAGTTTATGCAGGTACGTAAAACTTTTTGTCTCAGTTTTTTACTGATATTTTTTTATTGGAAAAAGTACAATACACAGTGTGTTGATTAGATTGACTAAAAGTCCACCTGCAATTTTTGTAACGCACTTTAAACGGATTCAAAATCGAGTATGTATTCTAAAATATCGAAGTCAACAATATTTTTCGTGTGACGATAGAAAAGTTCGAAGAAGTGCAAATCAATGTATCTGACTTACTTACATAATTTTTTTACGTTACTAAGTCAGTAAGACAACGCACAGCCCAACACTGCTCGCAGAAAGTTGGCATAAAGATGCCTTGATGGATGTAGGGGAGCACTAAGATTTCCGAAAGTTCTTAGGGGAACAGGATGCGGGTGCAAAGCCGCGGACAATCGCTAGTGTGATACAACTTACTTTAGTGTGATTAACTTCACGACATAGGTGAATTTACACTTCAGCGATATTCAAACAATAATGTCAAACTGACCTTCGGGAAGGCGCCGGTGGTTTTTCAATCCTCACAGGCTTCTCACGTCGCGGCTCTCGGCTCCTGTAATCGATACATTTTCACGTTTACATCCAGCTATGATTCTTTATCATCATTCTCTTGGTGATAAATTAAGTTATAATAAATAAAGCAATTACATTGATATTTACAGTTTAATGAGAAATCACACACACCTTCATGCTGTTCAAGGGGGTCTTAGGCATTTAAATAACTACACTCATGTACAAATCTAGAGGAACGAAAGATGAATGAAATATACTGCGTTTTATTTCATGTTTGCCACTTATAATAATTATCTATAATATAAAAATAAGTCGGGTTTTCCTTCCTGACGCTATAACTCCAGAACGCACGAACCGATTGCCACGGTTTTGCATTCGTTGGAAAGGTCTCGGGCTCCGTGAGGTTTATAGCAAAGAAAATTCAGGAAAAAATATTTATAAAACGAGATCCACGCGGGCGAAGCTGCGGGCAACAGCTAGTATAATATAAATTTGAATGTTATTGTTCCTTTTTATTTTTTTATTGTTTTTTTTACAATAATATGTTCATAAGCTAGAAATACAAGATTCCTCTAAATATGTTTACAAGCATAGTTTGGTACTATTTTAATACTCAACATAGCCCATTATCTATCTATTTTCGAATCATTTATTGTCAAACTATAAGTTTCTTTGGCTGTCGATCAACTATGTAATATAGAAACGATAAAACAACTGAGCATATAGGTATCGATACTCATAAGAAAATATATAAAACAAATAACGGAAAACAAAAAAAGTCCTTACGCATTTAAACAAGTAACTAAACAGCTCCGTGTTATATGCATAATTGAATTAATAATCGAATATTATGAAAAAATATTTTCTGAATGCACACGACAAAAGCTAAAAACTTCCCAACAAGAGTACCATAAATACCAACAAAAATTATGATGATGTAGCAGGTATTAGCGTTACAATATAAAAGTGAAAATTATCTCCAACACGAGGAGTCATTAATTTTGCCACTCCTATTAGCACTTACCATTACTTTGCACTTGATATATACGTCGAGCATGGAGATATACCTACTGGATTTCATCCGTTCGTGGATTTCTCTTATCCATTACAGATGTTCATCTTTTTTTTAAATGTGGAACATCTATAAATAATCTTCGTGGATTAAACATACGCGTCAAACGTAGTAATGTTTAACTATATACATTTGTTGATAAAATTATGTTGAAAGTGTATAATAATTGAGTCCGGTTAGAAAAATATGTCACGAAACAGTTGTCATAATTTTCACATCTTACTCTTTCTTTCTCTCTATTTACATCTCTCTTTGTGTCATAACAAATCATTTAAGCTGTTATCATTTTAGTTGATGTTTATTTTTTATATTCACTGTTGATAATGCAAAAAATCTGTATCACTAGTCATCCAGATCCAACTCACATAATAAATCCTTTTCCGCCTTGTTCCCAATATTTTATTCGTTAACAATAGTATATATTCATCATTTTATTCGGCGTGGTGTATTTCATATTATAGAACCATTCAGTTACTTTCTTTTGCGAAGATTTGAAGAACATCAATACGCTTTCTTTCTCAATATTGCTTATATGTCCAGCCGTAAAGGTGCATAATAGATTATTTCAAATCTCATTGCTCATCAATAATCTGCCTACGCCGATCCAATCTTGAGGTTAATTACATATTTTGTATTGACCTTTATGCTCATATTTCATAATTCCTCTTTTTCTTAGTATGATTCTTCTATCATAACTTATAGGTATTTAATAATTCCTCTTTTTCTTAGTATGATTCTTCTATCATAACTCATATTTCATAATTACTATTTCTATTAGTATTATTCTTCTATCTTTACTCATATTTCATAATTCCTCTTTCTATTAGTATTTTTTTTTCTATAATATCTCATATTTCACAATTTCTTTTTCTATTAGTATAATTCTTTTAGTGATATCCTTTTCTTTCGTAAATCTTTATTTTCATAATTATGTTCGATATTTTCATCGCCTTCGAAATTCTGGTAAATGTTCGTTTTACATATTATGTGCAATAATTTTTTTCCCGATTTTTAAGATCTTGCATTCTCAAGTTAGCATCACCAATCTTTGTAAAATTTCATCAATTACATGTCATCATTTGTATTTCTTTCCAAAACTGACTGAACGTGTATTCCTTATAAATCGCCGCAGTTACTATTCGCACCAAAAAATTGGTGGTTATAATAATATATTATTGCGTACTTTTTTTTAAAACAAAATGTATGTTCGATGTTCTTGTAAACTTAAAAAAACCCACAAACGACGTGAGCGCAGTCACCTCTTTCACTGGTCATAATTCTTCAAAGGTCATGTTCAACTCCTCCATTTATAAATCTGCATAAATTCGTGCTAATTGATGTGAATCAAGTTTCATAAACCCCTAGAGCAATTATCATTTAAGGTGAAAATATTAAAATATCTTTGCAACCGCAACATGTTCTGATCAAACTCATTACAATTTTCTGTAGAGATGTCACTGTAAAAATAAATACAGTCATTTAACCTCGCAAAATAAACTCTTAACCACTTTGGCGTCAATGCACACACACACAGACATGCAGAATTATTATAAAACGTTGTAATTAGATCAAAATGAAATAGTTTTGACAATTTAAATTTATTTTAAGTAATATTCAACAAATGCTGGCGTGTGAGTGATTTACTGTTCGTTATTAATATAGTATCAACACGACTCAACATACCTATAAGGGGAATATTTTTCGTCGCGATATTTGTCTCGCTTCTCTGCAAAATCCCTCTCCCGATATTCCGGTTCAGGTGGGCCCCGTCTAAAGGTTTTAAAATAATTTATCATATAACATAAAATGTTACATTCCATCTCATACAATAAAATGTTGCGTTAAATGATTTTACCTTTCGCGATATTCTCTGGGTCCACCAAACTCTCGCCTCTTTGGTCCTCGGTGATCTTCATATTGAGTGAATCGGTTATTTCCTAAATATTAATACTAAATATTAAATATGAAAACAAGATCAATTCAGTTTCAAGTTATATCAACAGTAACATCTCAAACAAAGAAAAATTAAGCTAATTTTGTAAAGCATATTATACCTCTTGCATCCTCTCTGCCAGAGTATGGTTCTTCTCTTGGTTTCCTGTGATAATCTTCCTGGGGTCTGCGATCTTCGTACCGTTGATGCCTTTAATATAATTACAATACTCAACAAATTTCAAAATAATACATTTTAAAAGAAATATAACATTTTAGCCAAGATACATTAATTGACTCACTATACATAAAAAATAGAACAAAGAGAATATACTTAACACGAATATATATTTTATGAATATTCTCACTGTGAAGATAACATAATTTATATACCAACGACATCAATATTTGACACATATAGCTCTAAACAACAAAATATTGCTTATCTTCTACTACTAGAATGCTTCAGATATAAGAAAAATACCTTTTATATTCATCAACATCTTTATTTCGCCTGTAATATTCATTATTGTATTGTGCTATCTGTCCGTGTTTATCCCTATTTCTATCAAAATTGTCTTGGGGTGATGCATATCTGCAATAATAATGGCTTGAATAGCAAAAAATTTGATGATCATTTGAATAAAATGATGTATGACTATGGGACTGCTATGATAAATGCGAAAGTTTACTTTAACCATGATGGAAATAAACGGTACAATAATAATTAAATGATAGAGAGGCATTTTTATAACCTCATTCATTGGATGTAACTTTACCACACGAATTGTAGCTACATGGTCGATAATACGCGTAATAGAGATTAGAAACTATTCAGTATGTTAACATTGGTACGTGCCTTCATAGCAGCGACTTGTAACTAACTTCACAGATGCATTTAAGTTTCCAGAGTATTCTGAAGAGCACATGTACCCATGTAGCAATTTGATTGTATAAATGTGGCGAGTGGTAGGTATTGTTTAGCAAGTGAAAAAAGCTAGTATCTGCATGAGCGTCTTGACCCATTACCTGATCGCTTTTTTGCTGAGAAGGTTTATAATTTGATTTTGTACTTTCGTGCCGCCATTGACATGGTCTGACTATCCTTATTAGCTATCGTAAGCAAGATGTAAGTAAGAGAAAGGGAGAAGCTTAACACCGTTATTGCTCCCATAGGCTGTATGAAGCAGGACCGGAGATACTTAAATCTGGCACTCGTATGAAGTGATAAAATAAAGTCTTAAACAATGTAAGCGTTCAAGTTAGGCGGTTAAGCCGCCGATCTTTGTCATGAAAGTATCTATTACATATATGTATTATAAATACCTATCACTCCGTTCCCGATCATAATCATAATGTTCTTGATATTGATGCTTGTGTTCTTTGCTGGAGCCACGGTAAAAACGTTGGACTTCACGTTCTCTCTCATAATTCTCTCCAGATCCAGTGGGACGATATTCTTTTCTAAAATTAAGAATACAAACAAACCAATTTTTTTTTCAATTTTATACAAGAGGTTCTTCTCCTTCCTTACAGTAATCAAAATTAAATGTAGAAAATGCAATATTTGCATTAAACATGTCACGAATATTCGGCAACTATTCGGTATTCGGCCTACTCTGTCACTTTTTATATATTCGGTATTGGTCGAATATTAAGTGTTCTTTCATAGGTGTTTATTGTCTTATGAAGACGAAGATACGTCGGTGGGCGGTATGTATATCTTGACTCAAAACAAACTCCTTTTGTGAAGCTTTTGATAAACAAATTGATGTTTAGTTTTAAGGTACGATTCCAGCAGCTCGGCAGCATGCAGCAGTGCTGTCGATTCGTGGCATCTTTAATAGTTGAATTTTAATTTAAGGTATACTTCTAGATAACATTATTGCTGTCAGCAAATAAAATACACCACTTACTGGTAATAAGTGCGAGACGGGTGTCCTTCTTCGGAAGACGCCCTTCGTTCTTTTACAACGCTATGCAAACGGCGCTCCACAGGTTCTTCTTCTATGAAAAGAAAAATAAATCTATAAGATATAACATAATACAGTAGAACCCACTTAATACGATACGTTTAATACGATTTCTCGCATAATACCCACAGAGAATATAACCACTACGTTTAATAATACCTACGCCATTTTACACCAGTCCCTGCAACTTCAGACATTTTTTCATACATTGCTTAACGCTTAAGGGGCCGTTCAAGTATTACGTAAGCACTATGGGGGGGCGGGGGGGTCTTTGCTCTGCTTATTTTGGATGACATGGGGGGTAGGGGAGTCTAGATGATGATTACGTCATCGGTAGTTATTTACTTAGTAGCGTCCACTACATTAAGGCGCTACAATTAACTAGTGGAATACAATGAAACCTCACAGTATTTATCTAGTACGGTAGATGGCGTGCATTCGAATTACATCGCACATACGAAGATTTCTCAAGAGTTGGCATATATACAACTTCCCAACTTCAATCGTTCGGCCGCGGCCCGCCAGGCGCTATCACCTCGCCTGGTCGGAGGATCCTCCCTTTTCGTCGGAGGAACACTTTCACCCGTTCCTCCACAATCCTAAATCTATTTTCTTATTTCTAAAATTTTAATTATAACATTAAAAAAAAGCTTTTATTACTCCCGTTCCTAAAATTTCCAACCCCAGCCTAGTCAGCCACTTCCGGCCTATTTCGATTTTACCATTTTTGTCAAAGATTCTGGAAGTCGTGGATCCTTCACTCCCAACTAAGTAAGTACATCCTCAAACATGATCTTATATCCCCTTTCCAGTCGGGTTTTAGACCTGGTCACAGCACGTCAACAGCTCTTCTCAAGGTGATAGAAGATGTCAGGTCCGGTATGGAGCACTCCCAGCTAACTATACTTGTTGTTATCGACTTTTCAAATGCTTTCAATGCCGTTGACTATGACATCTTAATTGCCATTCTTTCGAAAATGGGAACCTCGTCCATGGTCCAGGAATGGTTTTCTTCATATCTTCGAGGTCGTCAGCAGGCAGTCCGTGTCGACCGTGATTTGTCTGATTGGTGTGACCTGTCTGCTGGCGTCCCTCAAGGCGGTATCATTTCTCCTTTATTGTTTTCTCTGTTTATAAATTCTATCACATATAATCTCAAATGCCCTTACCATTTGTATGCTGACGATTTGCAGGTTTATGCTCAAGTAAATCATGATAATATTAACTGCGCGATTGATTTACTGAATGATGATCTTTTAGCAATATGGGGCCGTTCAAGTATTACGTCAGCACTATGGGGGGGCAGGGGGGTCTTTGCTTTGCTTATTTTGGATGACATGGGGGGTAGGGGAGTCTAGATGATGATTACGTCATCGGTAGTTATTTACTTATTACATCAGTAAAATCTAATCTCTATCCTAAATCTATTTTATTATTTTTAAAATTATAATTATAACATTATAATTATAATATTAAAAAAAAACAATACATTAATTGAAAAATGTTTACGTAAGCATGGGGGGACGGGGTAAGAACTTTGCTTACTTTTGCTGACAAGGGGGATGGGGGGGTAAAGAATTGTAATAAATCTGCTTACGTAATACTTGAACGGCCCCTACTACCTGGTGTCTTAAGTTTGGTATATCGGTGAACACCAGCAAATGTCAAGCTATTGTGTTAGGTAGTCAATATCACACCAGCAAGCTTAATTTAAATAACCTAGCGCCTTTACTCTTAGATAACATTCCAATTGTAATTTCCCATAATGTAAAAGGCTTAGGTATATATTTGGATGTTAATCTTAACTGGGATTACCAAGTTAGTAATATCTGTAAAAACGCTACTGCGTCACTGCGTTCTCTTTATAGATTTAAGAATTTTCTTCCCTCTAAAACGAAACATCTCTTAGTTCAATCGCTCATTCTTCCGGCCATTGATTATGCAGATGTTTGTTACTCCAACTTATCTCAAGAACTTCTGAACAAAATGGATCGCATACTCAACAATTGTATCCGATTTATTTATGGTCTCCGTAAATACGATCACATTTCTTCATACCGTGCCAAACTTAATTGGCTTCCCATCCGGCAAAGAAGATCCATTAGGATTCTTTGTCAACTGTTCTATATCCTTTACGATCCACTCTCTCCTCATTATCTCAAACGTAAATTTAAATTTCTTGGAGTCTCTCATCATCTCAACCTCCGTTCCTTGGATAATCTCATTTTAGAAATTTCTTCTCACCGTACTGGCTTTTTATCCAACTCTTTCGCTGTCACAGCTATCAAGCTCTGGAACACGCTTCCCGCCTCCATCAAAAAAGCTCCGAGCAAGTTGACATTCAAGCGTAATCTACGTAACTTTTATTTAAAAACATCATCATAGACAATTTTATTATCTCTTCTTGCTATAATTATATTATGTATTTATTTATATATATTATATGTATAGATATATATTATACAGTGTAATATTTATTTGTAGGTTAATTCCATATTTTATACTTTATTATTTAATTTATAAGTTTTACGCGCCTTTCATTGTTTTCTGCTAGACAATGCCTTTTAGTAGCATTAAGTCCGCCTTTTGTATAACATTTCTGTGTTTGCAATAAAGTTAAATAAATAAATAAATAAAATATTTAAAAAATCAATACATTCATTGAAAAACATTTTTCAATTTTGATGGGGGGAGGGGGTTTGCTTACTTTTACTGACAAGGGGGATGGGGGGGTAAAGAATTGTAATAAATCTGCTTACGTAATACTTGAACGGCCCCTAATACGATTCGTCAACCCGTTTAATATGCATCCTTACAACAATACTTATTATCTAACAGGTCAACTGACCACGACTTTCCTGGATATTTTCAATTGAAATGTGTATAACACACAAAAAAGTCCCTAAATTATCATGAAGAAGACGAAGATAAGATAAGAATTCTGATTTTGTCAAACACCCAGGCATTATCAGCATCTACAGATAATGATTTAAACGGGTTTTACTAGGTAGGATATTAGTATTCAAATCAAACTCATAAAACTCTTTTAAGTCAAATCCTACAAAGATTCATGCCAACCATTAAAGAAGAGGTTAATAAATATGCTACAAAGTATAAAGAAAGGCTCCAAAAGCATACAAACCAACTTGCCAGGAACCTGGTTAATAATAATGCTGATACCACAAGGCTAAAACGATGGCAAATATTGCAATTAGACCAGAGACACTGATTCAGGAGTGGAGTATTCTGAGGCTGAGAGGAGAATATTTGCTGAAATACCCTCTCTAGGTTTAACAAATTAAGCCTAAAAATCTGATTATAGCTGAACAGCTGATTGCAGATAAAAAAAAGGTGAAACAAAAAAAAAATCATATGGTCATCAGAGACTGTCAACTCTTGGTCCAATTTAGGTCATCAATCAAATAGACTACAGAACAAAACGTTTTTTTTGTGTTAAGCCTGTTAGCTCACAATAAAAATATCACAATTAATTACAATTGTTTATTAGCCGCCAGCGGTCTAACGGGTCTTGACTGGAGGGTTTTTACTTCTTTACATACCAAGTAATCATTTCTGATATTAGTTCATTGTATCAAAATATGTGGAGGTATGCTCAAAGCACATGACCAAAAAATAATGTGTTCAACTTCTGTTCCTATCCAGTTTTAGGAATCGGTACCTGTTTTATATAAACTCTTGCATTTTGATCGAGCTGTGCTAGTATATTGTTTACTATAGTATAGGAGACAATACACTAGCGGGGAACGAACCCAAGATCGAATGCAAGCAGTAGTAGACTGTTTCAATATGCCACCAAAACAGATTCTTACCTTCCTCACTTCCAGAATAAGAACGTGCTCGTTTAGAATGTTTGTGTTTATGTTTCTTCTTCTTTTTAGATACTTCGCCCTCACTGATAGAGAAATTGTCACAATCGACCACCGAATCTGAGCGCCTTTTTTTCTTACTATGCTTCTTCTTTTTCTTCTTGTGCTTACGTTTTTTCGAACGTTTTTGATCATCAGATTCGCTGTCGGAATCTGAAGAATCACGTTTCCTTTTTTTCTTGTGCCGGTGTTCTGATACTGAGGACTCGTCACTTTCGCTATCCGACGAACTACTCGATTTCACGCTTTCGTTTGAATCGTCAGAACCATCCGAAGATTCTTGATGGCGTTTTTTTGATTTCATTTTTGGCAGACACCAAATAAGTTAAATAAATGCACAAACTAAAGTAAAACGCCGATAATCTGTAATAATTTACAAAAATTTATCAAACGCAGCCTTCAACCTTCAACACAAATTCACCAAACATTCACGTTTAAAGATTAGGGATGGAAACGATACGAATAAATATAAGTACATACTCGATACTTTTTTTCCGATACCAAGTACTTCTAGCATCGATACTTTGAAACTAGGTATTGAGTAGGTATTGAATAAGGGGTCCAAAGCACAGTCCAATAACCAAGAACCAAGGTCCAAAGTACTCATATAAGTACTCATATTATTATGTATAAAGATATGAGTACACGAATACTAACCTGATTTATCAAAGTATCGATATAAAATTATTATTCATATCATTTTAAATTTATGTAATATCATAATTGTATTAGGATTCTAGTCGATAAAATTTCTTGTAACGTAATAAAATATCGAAGAAGAAATTGACGTAAATTGGACATTCATTTTTTGTTTTCTCCTTTTTTTGCACCCCTAGTTTTAGCACGGAAAATTTTAAGAGATTGTTTGTTAGAGTGCAAAATAAGTATAGGCAGAATACAACACAGTTTTTTTTTCATTTGATGAAGTGCCAAACAGGTATCAGAATTCATTTGTAAGTAATAGCCCATCACCCTTCACGAAACCAAAGCTTTCAGTCTTAATGCGTTGCCACTCCTAAGGCCTAAGATGTTTCACAACTGTGCTGGAAATCACAGGGCCGTACAAATCTTTGTCACTAACTTCTACATGCGTATCCTCTGAAAATTGAAACAGGTTCCATTTTTATTCAATCACATCATTAACATACCTAGATGTTAATTGTGATTTATTCAATCACATCATTAACATACCTAGATGTTAATGATGTGATTGAATAAAAATGTAAGCCGTTCCTGCTACTTTTATTAATTTAAGAAATAAAATACTTTTATAAATTTTATTGTTTAAGATATAGTAATAATGAAAAAATTAAAAAAGTTCCTGTTGGACTCACATCCAACACGTAGAAGATCTTTCGAGAATGTATAAAAATCAAATATGTTTATTGGCCTTTAACTGGACCGAAGCGTCATCGTGCTACTCAAATTAACTAAATATAATGATTAAAATTTGGAATACATAGCAACAATATTTACAGAGATGCATTCCAAGGAGCTGGTCAGCATAAGACTCACATTTGAAGGCTGATATAGAAAATCCTACTGAAATTCAACATTACCACAATTTGCAATTTTTAGCTCTAGTTCTGGTTGAGATGAGAACCTTTCGCAAGCTGCTGGTAATCACTGAGATCATTTGAATGAATGAATTTATTTATTTGCTAAAAGTATAGTAGGTACATAAGATCTTCAGTATATAATATAGCTTGCTTTTATATTTCACCATATAATTTGCATGCAAATTACAGGGTACATTTTATTACTACATCATAATTATTACAATTATACTCAACTCTAATTTAGTGAGTGGATTTTACTAAGAATAAGCATACATACTTTAAAAGAATAAGAATTCGTGTTGATAAAATATCGATATTAACCGCTCATGTATTAGAAGATGATATCGATATTTATCGGAAACAACCCTATGAAAGGCGGCCATTGTAATCGCCCAAATTTTTGTAGGCAATCACGCCAATTCTTTAGGTATGGCCAGTCCATATATAAAGGTCAATGATGTGTATTAACTCTGTGCACAGACCAAATAAAATAAATAAATTATGCAGTAATGTTTATCATGTAATACTGTAACTGTAATGTTTCTTTCACAAAGTTTTGTAGGAGATATAAATAAAAAGATAACAATACCACTGATCACACTAAAAAGAGAGATCGGCCCCCCAAGAGGAAGATAGAGCTATATAGGTATTTGACTCAAACTTCTGTATAGAGTGTGGACTCCATTTTTACCTTCAAGCTTCTTGGCCAAGAAGAACCATGACAAACCCACAGCAGACCAATAACACAGCACAAACCAGTAACCACAGATAATTGATACAGACTAGAAAGCTCCGTGGAGTAGTTTATTAGCATTATTAAAGAATATAACATAATGAAGATTAGCTGTTAAAGACATGAATCCGTGCACGTAAAACAATAAAGAAAAATAGTAGTGACGTTTTGACACTATTTGACGGTTTTGACACTTCACTTTGGTGATTTTGGCATTTGATTTGACATGTCTCCAATTGTCCAATGTCTTTAGGTACTTTGGGTACTTTTTTTGCATTTTAATTTACAATTTTCAATTAGAAAAAATTAAAATACTTTAATACGTCGGTTCTTCTGGTTCTTCACCATCACCGAAATAGGGAAATAATTGATTAGGTATTTATTTAAAATGCATTAAGTGTTGAACTGAAATAAAGAAACACGTAAATAAATTAATTTGATATGACCATTCGACTATAATAATTTGAATCGGTACAGCTATACTACGTGTTGTAAACAACACTATAGATTTTAATAGATAAGTCCAAGAATATTGTGAAAAATATGGCTACACGTAAAAGAAGTGGTTCGGGGTCTAAGAGACATCCTAAGGAGAAAGTGGTACAGATATACGAGTCATTTTTTAGAGGCGAAGATTTAACAATTGATAACCCAACATTTTGGGATGAGTTCTTCCTGTTGAAACCGAAAATACCTCAACTTGAAGCTGAAATACAAAAACTGTCTGCAGAACAACTTATCAATATGAAAGATAACATTAATTTATTGGTATACCAATGTATAGAAATGTTAGGCCAGGAGCATCATATAAGGTTGGTACTGCATTTTTAAATATGATAAGCAATTCCTTTATTATTCACATTAGTTACTGAATAAATAAATAAATAATAACACTTAAAGAAATCTGTTAAAGTTAGAGAAGGATGTGAAATGTTACAATAACTTTGACAACTATCGTGGTGCAACCCAGGCTTAGTAAATAAAAACAACCCATGCCCACACCCATGTGGTTTGTACTTAAATATCATGAAAAAAAAAATTGCGAGTTTTTGATTTTTAAAACGCAGTATTTGATTAAAAATACAATTTTTACAGATTTTTTTTTTACTCGTAATGGACAATATTTTTGTACACTCGCCCGCCCTGGCTTCACCAGCGCTGCTCCGCTCCTATTAGTCATAGTGTGATGATATATAGCTTATAGCCTTCCTCGATTAATGGGCTATCTAACTTTGAAAGAACTTTTAAAATCGAACCAGTAGTTCCTGAGGTAATAGATATAGCACTTTCAAGCAAATAAACAAACAAACTCTCAAATAAATAAATAAACTTAGCTTTATAATATTAGTATAGATATAAGATAAATTCGCAAATAAAAACTCCATGAAGGCAGGAATGCCTATGAATCACAGGTATACATGTGATCCAGTCTCCATTCAATATAAGTTTACCTGAGAGTGTGCCATCACCTGTAATTGTAAACCTAAATTGAATTGCTAATGCTGTATCTTATGTCTAAGGGTCATAGCTGACTATAGCCACTCGGCACTCTACCAGCACCGCCTCATTTCACGGCTCGTTGACAATGGGTAGTTTACGGGTGAACGACGCCATGTTACCTGAGAACCATTCGCAGAACGCGTGCGGTGTGAGTTGGCAATGCAAAGTCACGCAAGACATGCTAGTGGTCACTGAGTGGTCCGCTCGCCATCCACGTGTGGACCGCGCGCCGCCTGCGCGTTGAAGCTTGCGGTCGAGGCAATACAGACCAGAGTTGATGTAATGTGTTGAGTTGATGCAGGCCGCTCGAGACGGTCGGGCGCATGAAAAAAAAAATTGCGAGTTTTTGATTTTTAAAACGCAGTATTTGATTAAAAATACAATTTTTACAGATTTTTTTTTTACTCGTAATGGACAATATTTTTGTACACTCGCCCGCCCTGGCTTCACCAGCGCTGCTCCGCTCCTATTAGTCATAGTGTGATGATATATAGCTTATAGCCTTCCTCGATTAATGGGCTATCTAACTTTGAAAGAACTTTTAAAATCGAACCAGTAGTTCCTGAGGTAATAGATATAGCACTTTCAAGCAAATAAACAAACAAACTCTCAAATAAATAAATAAACTTAGCTTTATAATATTAGTATAGATATAAGATAAATTCGCAAATAAAAACTCCATGAAGGCAGGAATGCCTATGAATCACAGGTATACATGTGATCCAGTCTCCATTCAATATAAGTTTACCTGAGAGTGTGCCATCACCTGTAATTGTAAACCTAAATTGAATTGCTAATGCTGTATCTTATGTCTAAGGGTCATAGCTGACTATAGCCACTCGGCACTCTACCAGCACCGCCTCATTTCACGGCTCGTTGACAATGGGTAGTTTACGGGTGAACGACGCCATGTTACCTGAGAACCATTCGCAGAACGCGTGCGGTGTGAGTTGGCAATGCAAAGTCACGCAAGACATGCTAGTGGTCACTGAGTGGTCCGCTCGCCATCCACGTGTGGACCGCGCGCCGCCTGCGCGTTGAAGCTTGCGGTCGAGGCAATACAGACCAGAGTTGATGTAATGTGTGCAGGCCGCTCGAGACGGTTGGGCGCTGATCGGGTGCCGGGTGGCCGTAGTGAGCTATGATCCTCAGCTCACAATAACATATGATAGTTATTTTCTATTGTTATGCCGACAATAATGAGGCTCAAGAACAGTACCATTATATGATAAAGTTACATAATTTAGTAGTTTTACATTGAATCTGTGTTCTGCAGTTTTTAATGACTTCTACATCATTATCATAAAATTTCAGATTAGTATATGCTCTACAAACATTTAGTGCCCTTTTGACAACAATGTACCAAAGAGCAGCACAGGAGCCAAGTTTAAATATAAAAAATATACTTTTAGGTACTGATAATGCAAATACTTATATGCAAAAACTGTTAGAACACTGCAGCACTATTCTATCAGGTATGTAGTACTGTAGTAGACTGACTTAGTAAGTGAAATGTTATATTATTTACTCAAATGTCTCTATTATTTTATAGGCGATGTTCCAGATAGTTTGAAATCAATGGTCTTAAAATTACTATTAGTGATAGCAACTGGGATGGACAACATAGATGACAATCCAATTGTTGAATATTTAATGTTAAACTCACTATTTGAGCCTTTAATACAATTACTGTGCACATCTATGGAAAGGCAACAGCATGGTAGGAGAGGATAATAACATTAAATATAATATAGCAATCTTTTGCGATAGTTTAGTTTAAACTTCACCAGTACAATGTTGGTTTATTTTTTTTTGTCCAGGTTACGATGTTGTTCTACTGCTGATGTTTTTAGTGAATTATAAAAAGCAAGAATCTACAAATCCTTATGTTGTTAAACTGTCCATACTTGATGATGAACTAGCTTTAAATGGGTGAGTTCAAATATTTTCATCTTTGTTATAATTTAGGAACTGGTATGTTGACTTTGTTTATGTAGCAAACAAGTTTACAACCTACTTATTGTGTCAATAAATTACTACATTCCCAGAAAATATAAAAAACAGTACAATTCTTGCCACAAATAATTAAATGCTATTGAATTCTTTCTGTCCCAAGAAAATCATATCATAAAAATAAGAAGACATATTAGATAGGTAAGGCAGTGCCACCTACTCTATTCAGCTCCAATAATGGAATTCTACCACTAATCAAATACAGTACATTACAGTTAAACCTTTAGTAGTAACAATGTATGTTCAAAAAACCCGTTTCTTTTAAAGAATACTTTATAGTATACTCTTTGATTATATACACGTCTAGATGGAGCGTCGCCTTACAAACGCTGCAAAAACAATATCCCAATTCGAAAATCCTTGTGTGTGTGTAACACACACTAGTATGTATATTTTATTCGCTTTACACACACTACTCAACTGGTGAAAATGTTACTTGCTTATGAAATTTCCCCTAAAAATAGGGAAAATTAACTTAAGTCGAGTTAAATTTTTTCATAATGTGTGACATAATAATATTACGATATTCGTCGGGTCGTCTCACAGTAGCTTTAGTTATTCGTTTTAAGTTATTTTTAATTTTTTGTTTGTATTGGTACGTGTATTCGCTTAAGTTATTCGTTGTTAGTTATTTGTTCTTAGTGTAAATTACTTTTACCGTGGAGAAAAATAAATACATTTTTAAGAACAAAATCAAAATCTGGAATTGATCCACTAGTTGAAAATTTACAAACCCAGAAACAGAGACACACGTCAAACTTAGAACACCCCTCATTTTCCTTCGGGGGTTATTAAAATAATGTTATTAAAATAAATATATGTAAAGAAATACTATTTCTTTCTTCG
Organism: Macrosoma leucophasiata; assembly: GCA_036365455.1. NCBI lineage: Eukaryota > Metazoa > Arthropoda > Insecta > Lepidoptera > Hedylidae > Macrosoma > Macrosoma leucophasiata. The sequence goes on along the minus strand of JAWQUS010000003.1, from coordinate 10,253,593 downwards.
CACTCTGTGTGTTTATTTACCATGAAGTTTGGTTATAGTTTTTAACTTTTTAATTGTCTGATTTTAAAGAAGAAACGAATTCAGAATGTCAGATGACAGATTTAAGTACGAGTTGATTGACAATTGCATAATCAATGAAAATTTTAATATTATATTATTTTATGTTTTAAAAGTGAAAGAATAAACTTTCATTGTCGTTTTATAAGTCTGTTTTACTACATGAAAGAAATAAACCTTGTGTTGCTGAAAAGAAGTTTTATTGTTAGTTTTTTTTATACAGAGACTATTTTATTTAGGTAATATAAAACAATATGAACTCAAACTTGAAAAGAAGAAAAAATAAAACGACAATTTTGTTTATAAAAAGATACAAATGGAGCAGTTACGTTTTGAATTCACGATTTTACCGGCGAATGATGGAAAATCTAATATTTGTTGTGTAACCTCAATCACAACTAAAGATGAAAAAAAATTTGCTATACCAGAGGAATTACAGTCTGTTGGATTTCACGAAGAATTAATTGAGACAGCCGTGTACAACAAAGTAAAAAATAGTTTAAAGAAAAGACATCAGACACGAAGAGTTTGGATATATAGATAAATTACGAGAAATTTACATAGATGCTGATGGTAACTTACAATTTGGAGAACAATATCTGGAGGAAATTGAACATAACCGAGCATCTGAAGAACAAATTAGAGATTCGAATTCATTGGAAGAAATGTTTACAAAGTTAATAGAAAATGCACATGATTTAAAAAAACAGAATCTGAAATATGTCGCAGAGAAGTTTGTGATTGAGAAATTTACGAGCAAAAACTCGAATGCTAGGCAATGGATTGACATTTTTGAGAGAGAATGTTCTCGCTTCGGTATTATGAAAGATGAACAAAAAATTGAGATTCTCCGACTATTTATGGATAAAAGTTGTGTTGATTGGTACAGCTCAATGATTATAAAATTAACACTCAACTCAGAGTGGATAGTTTGGAAAGAAAAGTTGTGTGAGTCATTTGCAAACCAAAACTGGAACCAAGTGACCTATGCATTGTTATTTAAATATAAGGATGGTTCATTAGTGGACTATGCCATTAAAAAGGAAAAACTTTCAATGGACTTGCCTACCATTTGGTTTGAAGACTGCTCCAGCAATATTTCAAAGAATATTGTGTAACATACTTAGAAAATATAAACTTGCCGATTTTGCTGTCAATTATATAGATGACATCCTGATATTTTCAAACTCATTTGATGAACACATAAGTCACTTGAAACAGTTACTAGAAGCAATTCAAACGGAAGGATTTCGACTAAAATTTATAAAATGTACATTTGCATCAGATTCGGTAAAATACCTGGGACATATCATTCAATATAATTCTATCCAACCACTGAAGGACAATCTCATTTCGATAAAAGAATTTCCAGTACCAAAAACCCAGAAGAATATTCGACAATTTTTGGGAAAAGTAAACTTTTACCATAAATATATACCAAGGAGCGCAATAATTCTTGACCCATTACATAATTTGCTAAGAAAAAATCAAAAGTTTGTTTGGTCTGAAGAATGTCAAAATGCGTTTGAAAAAATAAAGAGTCTCTTGTGTTCACAGCCAATACTAGAAATTTATGATCAAAATCTACCAATAAATATTTATACTGATGGTTCTCTGCTGGGTGTTGGAGCAATTTTAAAACAAGTACAACTAGATGGTAAAGAAAAACCAGTAGCCTATTTTTCAAAAAAACTGAATGGAGCGCAAAAGAAGAAAAAGGCAATATATTTAGAATGCTTAGCTATTAAAGAAGCACTAAGATATTGGCAGTACTGGCTGATAGGTAAATCGTTTACAGTCTACACAGACCATAAACCATTAGAAAACATGAACTTAAAAGCTAGAACAGACGAAGAACTAGGTGATTTGACTTATTACCTTTCACAATATGATTTTAAAATCAAATATTCCCCTGGAAAAGATAATTTAGAAGCGGACTGTTTAAGTCGGAATCCTGTATTAGAACCAGAGGATAATCTAGAAGAACAACTGAAAGTTGTGAACTTAATTACATTAGAAGATATTGTAATAGATCAGAATCAAAATAAAGAAATACAGAGAAACAATAATAAAATAATCAAAAAACACAATTTATACTTCAAAAGAATTAGGAACAAAGAGAAAATAATAATAACAGAAGAATTCAGTATTAAATTTATAAAGCGAATACACGAAGATCTATGTCACATTGGAGTGGGACAAATGCTAACGACTATTAGTTCACTGTACGCAACAAAAAATTTAACGAAAAATATTAAAAATGTTTGTAGGAATTGTGAAATTTGCATAAAAAACAAAACAAGAGGACAACACAAATACGGATTAATGTCATATTTAGGCCCAGCGACAAGACCCTTTGAAATAGTATCAATAGACACAATTGGAGGTTTTGGTGGTTCTAGATCAACCAAGAAATACATACATCTTTTAGTGGACCACTTCACTAGATATGCATTTATTATAACATCAAAAACCCAGGGTGCACATGACTTTATAAAGCTAATAAATAAGGTCGCTGAAACCGAAGAGATTGGGATGCTCCTTACCGACCAGTATCCTGGAATAAACTCTAAAGAATTCAAGAAATTCCTTACTGACAAACAAATAACAATAATTTTTACAGCAGTGAATGCACCGTTTTCTAATGGCCTAAATGAAAGGTTGAATCAAACGATAGTTAACAAAATTAGATGCAAAATCAATGAAGATGGAGAAAACAGAGCGTGGACTACGATAGCACATGAATGTGTAGAAAAATACAATCAGACTAACCACTCAGTAACTGGCTATGCACCATGTTATTTGCTATACGGAAAAGATGTTAAGGTTTTACCAAAAGAACTACAACAAGGAGGTATAAATAGTGACTGGATCGGAGATAAGAAAACAGCGCTTAATAATACCTTGAAATCACATTACTATAACAAAATGAGGTATGATAGGAATAGAAAACAAAGAGAATTCAGTGTGGGAGATCTAGTATATATAGAAAATGGGAATAAACTAAATAGGAAAAAGCTAGATGAATTGAGAATTGGACCATATAAAATAATTAAAAAGAAATCTAATACAATTTACGAGATAGATACAGGACATAGAAAAACAGAGTCAAATCTCTTTCATATCACAAAACTAATTCCAGTACAGATAACAGAGGATGAGAATGTGCAAGTATCAAATGGAGAACTGGAGTGAAAATTCACGGGTGAATTTTCTTCCCCATGGGGGGAGATGTAAAGAAATACTATTTCTTTCTTCGCACTCTGTGTGTTTATTTACCATGAAGTTTGGTTATAGTTTTTAACTTTTTAATTGTCTGATTTTAAAGAAGAAACGAATTCAGAATGTCAGATGACAGATTTAAGTACGAGTTGATTGACAATTGCATAATCAATGAAAATTTTAATATTATATTATTTTATGTTTTAAAAGTGAAAGAATAAACTTTCATTGTCGTTTCTTCTTTTCAGGTTTGAGTTCATATTGTTTTATATTACCTAAATAAAATAGTCTCTGTATAAAAAAAACTAACAATAAAACTTCTTTTCAGCAACACAAGGTTTATTTCTTTCATGTAGTAAAACAGACTTATATATATAGGTATATTAAACATATATTTTATATAGATTTGATTTTGTAACTTCATATTTCTCTGGGAAGATTTTAAATCAAAAACTGGCAACACAGTAAACATGGCGTTCAATGAATCGTACAAATGCGACGTAAAATTAAATATTGTTGATTTAATTCTGGGATACATTTAGGACTATGGAATGTGTAGTTACCGATAATAAGAAATGTTTTTAGATGTTTTCATTCTTCTTTTGTAATTTCGGAACACTTTAATAGCGCAAATCGTCATAATGAAAACATAGACGTGGACGTGTTTACGTTACAATGACAGTATCGCTACTGAGCGAGCGGAACGAAGTTATGAGCTAACAGTTAACTGATATTTTTTTGGACGCTTATGAACTTAGATGCTCCATCTAGACGTGTATATAATCAAAGAGTATACTATAACCCCCTTATTCATAAACATACATTGGATACGTTCAAGCTATAGAATGCTTTGTCCTTGTCAGTTCCATTGTCAAATGTGCAGGATAGAAAAAAGACAAAGGAGAGATTAGCAACACTTTAGCTAAAATATGTTTATGAATAAGGGGGTTAGTTTATAAGTATCAGGTTTTTTTTTAGACTAGCTAGATAAAAGAATATGTATTCTGCCATTTCACAAAGATCACAAGTTATGAATCATGTTTGAGTACATGTCTATAGGCTTCTGTATTCTCTTATCGTCATTGTTAATTGTCCAAAAAAACTTAATATTAAACATTAAATTATAGGTATGGGCAAGTGATCACTGCTGCTCTGAATGATTATGTCATGTCAACATTTGGTGGCATGCAAGGTGGGGGTGGAGGGTGGCTATCTTCATTCACTAGCATGGTGGGTGGAATATTTTTGACCAGCGACGACACCCAACCAGTTGTCAGAGGACAGAGAAACAGGTTAGGAAATATGCATATTCAAACAATTAACTGTGTAGATTAAATTAGAGAATATATTTTTTTAAATAAATTATTAAATTGGTTGATAATTTGCAAATAATTTTTAATTATGATAATGATGGCAACCTTGGTACGTCCGGTACACCAGCCGCGGGGCCATGCGCGCTTCATTATTAATTGTTGTCGCCATATTTATCATCGTAAACCCAAGACTATTTCAATAAGAAAAAGAGGAAAACTCACCATCAGGGTAACCCGACGTCCTGTTGTTCGTCGTGCTTTGCAAAATTAACTTCAACCCAGGCACCATATATTTTTGATTTTTTTTGAAAATGTCTCACAAATGCGACTGGCGAATACTTTATTATGTTGTGTTAGCGGCGGGTCAGAGGGCATGCTACTGGGGCTGTACGCGGCGGCGCACCTCAACCGCAACTTCATGACGACGCTGGCACACTCATCCGCCACCGCCTCCTCCGCGCCGCCCTCGCCGCCCGCCACACTTCCGCCGCACCAGGTAACAAATCTACTTTTTGAAGTGAAAACTTCTTCAGCATTATTGTAAAAAAAGCTAGACCCATAAATTCATAAGATGGAAGCATTATACAGTGTCTCATGAAAATTTTTGAGTTTAACTTCGTAACTTCACGCCTGTAATCCCCGAAGGGGTAGGCAGAGGTAAATGCATGCATTCAAGCATACATGCAAACACCGACGATTCGCCGGTTACGTTTTTGCCCATGTAACAGGTGGCGACCCTGTTGACATCTCCGGGCACATTACCAAACTTCGAGGTATTGGGAAATTTCCAGAAAATGGAAAAATCCCAATAGAAACAGAGATAAAGGACTTTACACCATTATCTCTGATAACCCCCTACCCGGGATCGAACCCAGGACCTCAGCGTAGTAGTAGTGGCCTGCTACCACTAGGCTACCGAGGCAGTTTAACAAAGTTTAACTTCCACCGCCAAATAGTAGTTTTCAACACTATCGTGTTACGGTTATATGGTAATGTGTGGTCCCGTAATTACTAACTCAGAGATATAACAACTTAGGTTTCAGGGGTGGCAACGCATCTGCATTTTGACCTCTGGACTTTGTGTAGACGTCTATAGGCTGCAGTCATCACTTAACATCAATGTCAGCTGCATGCTTGTTTGCCACCTTCTCTACATTAAAAAAAATACGCTTCATAATTATTAGTTTATTGAAGTCGTAATCTATTTTGTTATTTTTGTAAAATTGTTTTCAAGCAGTTTTTAAATATTTTTCAGACTCCACCAAATCTAGCCCAAATTCAAGCTCTAGATAATGATCAACCAACAAATCTGTTGGTGACTTTCTTCCAATATTGGTAAGCAAATCCAACTATTCTATAAAAGACGGCCGACTATGATTTACTGCAGTATTTATTTAAAAACGTTTTATTTCAGTTCCATAGTAATGGCTGACAAGAGTGAAGCGAGTTTAAACAAATGTAGCTTGTGTTTTATTACTCTGACGTGCATTGTAGAGGAGCAGTTTGCGAATTCAATCATGCACGATCAGAACCTTACATTTAAGGTAAGTAAGTGTTTATTTACTGACTATAGGGTATAGGTCACAACCCACATTTTAACAATTCAATTTAGTATTCATAAAGAAAAAGCGCGCAAATATAAGCTAACTTTGTAGGCTGATTCTGCAGTCTTATTTGGAACTAGCGGACCGCCCCGGCTTTGCACGGGTTCAATGGTACCTATTCTCTCCTATTCGTCTTAGCGTAACGTTATAAAGCCATCAAACAACAACTTTCCATCATATTATTAAAAGGGATGACAAATGAAAATAAACTATAATTCTAAGAATATCTCTAAAACAAGCTTAGGATAGATGAAGTAAAAATAAAAGTAATAAATTGTGGTGTCTAGTGTACAGATTAAATTTAAATTTAGAAATTATACAGACATAAAATAAAGACTAAAGTACTATTAACTACCCAATCAGTGCAAATGAAATAATATATTACATTACATTACATACGACGCAATTGCAGCATGACATGTATGTACCACGTCTGACAACATTATGAATGAACTTCAATGAACTCTGAGCATTATTAGAACAAATATGCGCGCCATCTGTTGTTACGTGTTGGCAACGTTCACTTACCCTTACACTATACGATTGCCATCGCATTAGTACTAAGTTTATACACTCTGGTAATGGCGTCATTGGCGTCGCGATTTCGAGCATTGAAAATAAGCTAGCAAATTAGCTAGCAACGTGTTGTGCGCGTCGGTTGCCCTGTATGCGGTATCTATTGGGGGTGATCTGTGCCATCAAACAAACAAACTCTTCAGCTTTATAATATTAGTAAGAATAGAAGTATAGATAGTATTTATTTTTAAGGACCAGATGAGTATTATGTATTATAGCGTGGTATTTAACACCTCAGAAAGATCACAAATACGATCTGTCAATGTACAATTATTAGATCATCTGTCATTGTTCATTCAAAACGATTCCTGGTAGTTGGCGTCATCCATCGTGGTCGGACTGGAATATCATCACTCTTTGACTGTGCAAGGGCATTGAAAAGTATGCTTGTGTTCCAGGTGCAGTTATACAGACTTCCAATGCGTCATAGAAAGATAGTACCCGAAGAGCCGCCATCCCAACCTCTGGCGTCTACGTTAATTGGTATGAAAAATATGCGTCTATAACCAAATGTATCATCTTGTGATCTTGATCAACTTTCCGATGGACGGGGCAATTAGTGTAGGCTCCATTGCAAGAAGTAAGACATCAAACGACACGGAAGGGGTATATACTCAGCCTAAACAGAAGGCTGTCGATATTAGATATCTTCAACAATTTCATAGAACTACTTCGAATGAGCTATATTTATATGACACGACACGTAATTCAATAGTTTAAGTGTCCTTCACTTTGTCATAAGAACTATTCGGAAACTTTAAGCATCAATGCTTCAATTAATTTGTTTGAGGAACATGAAACATACATTTACTGAATTAACGTAATCAACTGGCAGTACATTTAGTAAAAAGCGGTTTTTGTTTATGTTTCCAACTTATGCTCCATTTTTATTTATTTGTATGTAATATATGCATAACTGAAGGATAAACATTAAAGTAACAATGTTAATCTGAATAATTTTCTCTAATTACAGATCTTCTAGTTGAGTTTATGATGTGTCATCTATTAAAGAAGTTTCCCGGTGAACTGTACCAATTGTGCGTTGGTGTCCTGTTGCGGCTACTGAGTTATCAGAAGCGGTGTCGGGTCCGACTTACGAGGGACTGGCGACCTCTGTGGGCCGCTCTGATAGCCCTTCTCAAGTTTTTGACCAACAACGAAAGCACGTTGCTTAGGAAACACAATATTTTTATAATGGCACAGCAGGTTTGTCTGGTTACTAAGAATATGTTAGTTAGTACTACCACAGTCTAAAGAAAACGAACGTGTTAATTACCTACAGTCATCCAACGAACGTGTAATGTCAGAGCAGTCGTGCGAGGCGTGCGGCGCGCGGGAGGGAGGGGGCGGTACCAAGAAGCCCATACAAAAACTGTCAACTACTTGGGACTTAGCGATAAGGGGTGCGAGATTTAAATGTTTCTGACTAAGTTTTTGGGAAGAAGATATTGAAGAATTTGATTATATCTTTACTCTTAATATTTATTCTTATTTTCATTTATTTATAATATCTGTTTTATTTTTCACTTTTATGTATTTACATAATAGTTATTAGCACTGTTTCTAGTGGTTTTTTAAATAAATCTAAACATACTTACTAATTAGGCTTCTTCGACGAGTCTTATTTCTAGTTAATCGCATTGTTGTTGTAAAAGTTTGTCATTCGGATGAACGGCAGAAAAGAAAATTGGTAGAATGTTAGACTTGAAAACCGACACACTACTTCGTAGACTAGGATAATGGCAGGCTGGCATACTTGTCTTGTAATGACTGAGATATGGTAGACGTGGCAGAAAATAAATAGGTTTTTGAGATTCGATGTCATTCAAAAGTCCTCAAGTATTACGTATGTCAAATTTCTAGCTTTATTTGTAATGAAGGTGGCAGAGAAACATGCAGTTCACATTGATGTGAAGTAATGACTGCAGCCTGTAGACATCTACACAAAAACCTGAGGTCAAAATGTAGATGCGTTGCCACCCTTGAGACCTTTGTTGTTGTCTCTGTGATAGTCATTACGGGGCCATACATTATCATCTGACCGGAACACGATAGTGGTGAACACTACCATTTGGCAGCAGATAAATTAGGTAATGCGGTGGTGCCTACGCCCTCGACTCCCAACATTGGGACTCTACCATCAGTAAAGAGCTTTTTTTTGTAATGGCGGTAGCAAACGAGCAATGTAGTTCAAATGAAAGTTAGTGAACACTACAGATATTTAGGCACAAAAACCGGCGGTCAAAATGCCGATGCGTTGGCCCACCCTTGAGGCGTAATTTGTTTTTCCTAGAATCAGATTCTGATTCTATAGAGGAAAAACAAATTACACCTCAAGGGTTATTTCCTGTATTCTTTTTACCTATTTCGAAAACCTTACAACATCAACTGACTTGAAACACGACCGTAATTAAACTAAAAACTAAATGTGACAACCCTGAAGCATTTGGGTACATATGAAAGAAGGCGGCATTTTGCAAAAATTCAAAGGCGATGAACTTATACTGTGGTACTACTAATATGATGTAGAGACGAGAGTCACATTGATATTTTGTTGTATTGTGTTTTATAAGATAAATAAGCATATAGTTGTACAGCTGAAACCAGAGATTTTAATGTAGATGCGTTGCCACTCCCGAGATCTAACCTGTTATGCCTTTGTGTCGGAAATTACGGCGCCGTACATTGACCTAATTGTAACAGGATAGCGCTGAACCTTAGCGGAAAATAGATTAGGTAATGCAGTGTGCTTACGCCCTCGAGCTCTTGCACTGGAGCTCTACTAATGAGGCACATTATGAAGGTGTCAGTCAAAGAATTATGGCGGCATTGACTTGCAATAAAAGAAATGCAAAAAAAGGTCCTTGACACAGCTGTAAAATATTATTTGATAACCGTAATAATTATGTTCCGATGTAATTTGTTTTTACCTTCAGAACAAAATTGTCTTTATTACAAGCTTTTTTATTGATTGGACGTAGGTAGCTTTCTTCTCTCGAGAAGGTACTAGTTTACTTCACCGGGCTATCGACAACGCAAAGGACTCTCTGTCTAATTTCTTACCAACAGTAATAGCTGTATACAGTATCCAACAAGAAATATTGCACATCGACCTAAGGAAGGAGACTTCGGCTTATTTCGGGTCTGTAGAACGGTATCCCTTGCGCATCATACCAATTTGACGTTTGTCGACCATTTTGATCAAGTTTTGACCAATACCAGACTGTCAGTGCTTACTTACGTAGGCAGTGTGCAGCAAAGATAGCGCTCTACGAAGTCGAAACGAGTTGATTCTCTTTCGTAGGCTCCATGTGCAATATTTCTTGCTGGTTACTGGATTTCAATCTTGTCATGATCCTTACCTATAAATTGTCATCTTTTTTATCTCTATCCTAGATGGACGTCATCTCACGCTATTATCGCTTCGCCTTTACAGATATTTAGACTTTGTATACAAAACTGACTCTCATATAATAATGCTTTAAGTACCTATATCATTGCAGGTTGTGAACATATTCAATTTATTTATAACATTCGGAGATACATTCTTACCGACTCCGGCTTCGTACGATCAGCTGTATTACGAACTTATCAGAATGCATAATACGTTCGAAAATCTCTCGGCAATGGGTAAGCTAATAACTATTAATTACTGGTAATTTTTTTATGTGAATACATAATTTATTATTTTATTTATATTTATTACAGCTCTTCGCTATTCAACTGGCGATAGTGAATATAAGACAGACGCGTTGCGACTTGCCAATTGTCTAATCAACGTGAAGGCGATTATACAACATTTCACGTCCAAGATAGATAATTGGCTTGATTCTCAAAGCCTCTCCACTCCTACAGAAGATCAGGTAAAGATGTTTAATTGTGTAAAGTACAAAAGAACTGTGCAGTTACTCGAATTCGAATGGAAACAGAATTTGTTACATGAAACAAATGTATATCTCAGACTAAATTCCTTTGGTCTGAGATATATAATTAAGTTTTGTCACATACCCAGCCTACTTAGCATTTTTGAGACATTGTTATAATTACCTTCGTCGCGAAGGGGTAATTTGTGAGACCGTTAATCCTAAAATTTTAGATTCGAGTCTGGGGTCAGTATTGTTAGTCGGTAGCAAATACGCATATAATCCACGCTAGTTACATTAGATAACAAATATAATATACTTATTTGACATTCGATTAACTCAGTTTTGTATTTGTTTCTTTAGATACTCGAGGTAGTCCGAAAGAACTACGATAGTCTGATCCTCAAGCTTCAAGAGGGTTTGGAAGCATACGAAAGGTATTCCGAGAAATCCCATCGACCGCTTCTGTCCAAGTTGGTGACCACTGCCATAACTTCAGCGAGACAACGCAGTGACGCGGCTACATTGGGACATCACTCCGCCGCACTAGTATCACATTATACGACAATTGCGTAAAATAATGAGTTCATTTTTGTGTGATCTAGTCATCCGCACACAAAAAGTTTGCGAAGTCAACGAGGTCATTTTCATTGGTCGATAACTCGGTCGACCTACTGCATCCAAAACGTGATAACGACTAATTAAATTCATCGGTTGGTGTAAACAAAGAGCAGGGATTAAGGTTTCCAGTGTCTATTTTTCTTAAACGAAGCTAGTAATTTCTTATTAATTAAGTTAGAAAGCGATATAATTGCCACACAACATTAATTAGTGTTCTGTGGCCGGTATGTTTGTACGTATGGGTTCTATACTCCCGTACGTCTAATGCGGGCTAGCGACCAATGAAAATAAGCCCAATGTCGACACGCAAACATCAACGAAGAGACGAATCCACAAGATTTTAATGCACGGTACGGCGAAATAGCTTCAGTTAACTAATATATCCATTTATTACACCAAAACATCCATACTTAACACCCAGGGTACGGTTGGTGCACACGTCTTTATCCCTGCCTTCGCCACCGGCCGCCGCGCCGCTGCGGACCGGAGGGGAGTAGCCATAGCGTTTATTACCGATGCAGATAAGTCGGTCATTTTTTGCGTGGGGGGGAACTGAGTGTGACACACACACACACACACAAACACACACACACACACAACACACACACACACACACACACAACACACACACACTACTTAAATCGTCTATTACTACGATACGATACGTTGTGAACGTTGACTTACTTTAACAAAATACATAAACAATTTCTCCGGTCCGGGGGCCCGTGTTGCTTTATGGGTTGGAGCGCTCGAGTCCATCGAAGTTTAATGACTTTTAAGAAGCACACAGATTTTGCCCTTTAACAAACACATTATCTTATTGTAAGCATTGTTTCAAGTTTTTTTTTGTTGAGATTTCGTATCTGAAATAATCATGGCAAGAATCATACATTGATGAGTACAAAAAAAAAAAGAGTGCAAGGTGAAACAGCCGTGGAATCTTGATAACGTCTAGAACAACTTTTAGTTCCCAGTTTAGAAATAGTTTTACCTCATCCAGCCTCAAAATGCTTTGTCTTACCAGCTGTAGTAGCAGTAGCCATCATAACGTTTTCGCAGGTTTTCGCGAGCTGAACTCCTGAATCCTAAGGTGTTATGCCTCTGTGCCAGAAATTACAGGGCCATACATTACCACCTGACCGGAACACGATAGTGCTGTTCACTACCATTTAGCGGCAAGTATATTAGGTAATGCGGTGGTGCCTACGCTCGCAAGCTCCGTCACTGAAGCTTTACCACCAGTAAGAATTTTTGACTTTAGATTTTTTCATCATGGACTTTTTTTTACAATCTTGCTGTTTTTTTTTTGTTTGCTTTGATGTTTACCAATATATCCGTAAGTTCAATGTTTCTCCTTCGTAATCCTAAATCCTTACAAGTCTTCGTAAAATCGCACTTTCATTGTCAGTTCTGGTCTGGCGTGTTTTCATAGATACTTGTATATTTTATTCAAATTCTTATAATTATTTTTCCGAACACAAAATTATATTATTATAATTTTGTGTTCGGAATTTTTTGTCTGTCAAGGCAGACTGACTGGAGAGTCGAAGCGGAGTGGAGAAGCAGTATAAAAAATACTTCATTATGCATCTCGATGACAGTTAGGGAACTCTCGACTTATCGAAAATCAATGAAATGTAGTTTTTATTACCGCTGCATAAGGTGCCCATGTGGTCAACATTACGTTGTGGAAATAAGAAACGAATGTTTAAATTCGATCTTTAAACACTTTCTCGGCGCCAGCGAGCTTTGACCCAAGTATCAATATTTGTTATTTCTATATATTATTATTTAGTCTTGTACCTATTTATAATTATATCATAAAGACTAACCAAAAAATATGACCATAATAATTATTATCTGTACGAATAATATCTTACCACGAAATTTGAAGAGTTTGTAAAAAAAACATGACAATTGTCAAAATTTATACAATCTCTTGTATTTTGTTGATTGTGTAGATTTATTTGATCTTTTATCTTGGCGATGGCGGGTCCTTCATGTACAGTCAACGGCAAAAAATAGATGATCAAAATCGGACATTCAATACTAATTATCGTAATTTGCGTTAAAGTAGTGTGTCGGTGAAGTGTTTCTAAAGTAAGAGACTGTGAAAATAGTGTACCAAATATTAGCTAATATTTTGACGCAAATTACGATAGTTAGTATTGAATGTCTGATTTTGGTGTTGACCGTACAATTTAGAAAGAACATTAGAACAAAAGCTGTTTAAAAAGATGTCCGTCTTTGACTGAAACAACATCAATCAAATCGAATGTCAGGTGCATCTATATTTTATGAGAAATAATTGCTAATTATACAGTATGGTAAATAATTATATTGGAAACAAAGCCTTCACTTCTACCGGGCATTTTTCTTACAATTGTGCCTCTTCTATCACCGGACTTTGGCAGAATTATCCTTAAAGTTTGGTAATTGCCATCAATCAAAAGAAAGAAAGTAGAATATATTTGGATCCTAATCGATCCTATAATAAAACGCACAACTGACTTTCGTTAAAATTCATGATGATGATTGCAAATATTTATTGTTACCTAAATTAAAATGTCAACATTCAACTGGTTCTAAATGGTTTGATTGAAAAGTAAAGAATGTTATTCACTATGCATTTTTAACATCCAAATCTGAGCTTAACGCGTGTTTTACAAATTTACGCGTCATATCAGTTCCATTTTAAATAAATAACAATAATAAATTATTAATATGTACAAAATGTAAAATATTGCTACAACCTTATTTTATTAAATGATCCTTTTCATTCAATGTTACCCTTTAGCTGTAAGTAGGTACGTGTCTACTGTTAACTAAGTAAAATAATACGAATACTTTAGTATAATAGCCATTTATGAAATTAAGATCATAAAGTCAATATGTTATTCAAAATAAATCTAGCATTTAGTTGGTACAATCAAGCTAATGTTATTGAATGAAATGTTATATTTTTATTAATATTAATAAAAGACTGAATGTACATATACCTCTTTTATTTACGATCGGACATAAGATACATTGACTAGATATATATTACATCATTTCCCAACACTGATACTATTTACAAATCTTTGGATATTTTTCAATTAGCCAAGGCTGAAATTTCTATATAGGTAAAATTTAATTTACATGGAAGAAAATGTTTGTCCTCGTCTAACTAAATTCCTGTAAAATCGTTTCCAGAATCGAATTTCAGTTTTAGATTGAAATTTTTCAAAGGACATACTTACATAGTTGTGTTCTCAGTTTTCGCGAGTTACACTCATTGAAATAAAACTAGTTTTCGGATTATCTCGCGTATATTAAACTAAAGTGTTTATTGAAAACCTGGATCTGTGATCAAAACCATGAAAAGGGGGAGTTGAGGCATCTACGCCAGGTGCTGCATAACAAGTTCCTATAATCCGAAAGTTAGTTGTGTTTGTATTTTAAATAAAAATGTTTTTGCAAAGAATTATCGTTTAACATACTGATTTATCTCCAGTGTATGAACATCTCGACAATGAAGAGAATACTCAACAATATCAATGCAAAAAATTGTTAAATCTAAAATATTTTTTATTCACTAGACAAAACCCTGTTACATATAAAATAATTATATAAGATTAGCAGCATAAAATAAGTACATAATATGACTAGATCACTATCCTATGACTAGATGCTATATTTGGTTTATAGAAATGTTATTTATCTATTTTAATTAAACATTGTGCGCAGTTACCGAGTCCTCGGACGTCGGGTACCGTATCATTAAATTGAACAGGGACCTGGGATCCCTTACACCAGTTTACCTTAGCCATGCGACAGATGAAAGGACAGCAGAGCTTTAGTATTCAAATGCGAGCTCATTTGTTCTAAATTCAATATACATGGTGCTATTTAATCTAAAAGATTTATTTAACGTTTTCGCAGGTTAATTTAAATTTACTTTCTTTTGTTAAGAACCTAAATAGTTTAAAACAACTAAAATTAAGTTGTTTCATTTTTACATTACATAACTTTGTTTACTAGCTGCGCATAATGTTGGCTACGACAATCGAGTTATAAATAATTAAAAAAAACAACAAAACAACGGAGCACAAATTGCATGTACGTACCATAGACTATTGAACATGTCAAATCTTTCTATGTTTGTCAATTTATTTTTATTGTGAGTCATTTGTTCCTTTTCCTTTATATACAGGCATTTGTGATATTCAGTTTCTCACACACTAAAATCCTACATATTTATAAAAATTTAATAGACATTTATAGCTCTTAATTTGGAATGCTTAATTATATCATGTATTATAACTTTAATCTAATCTTCAGACTTCAGTTCAGCCAGTGCTTCCTTAACTAACTGTTCTAATTCTTCTGGTAAAACTATTTTGTTGTTAGTACTGATATTATCGCCTCCACCGTCTTCATATTGTTTTCTACAGTAAATTGTATTATCCAAATTATTTTGATTTAAATTATTATCAGTAATAGAGTACCCTTTATGTATAGCCTCGACTTGTTCATTTTTTTCTTTAGAGTCATCCGATTTCACTGAGACCGTGTCGGTAAACATTTCTTCTAGTAGCATTTGTGATGGAAATATAGGTATGCATTTTTTCCCGTTACACCAGCTTTCCAAAGTTTTCTCCAACTCCGTAATTCTATTTGCCAAGATTCTGGTGAAACCGTTGACTTAAGTTATTAAATTTAAAACATGAACCTCGGGTAACTTAAGTAGCTTCAATTGTTCCAATGGTCCAAGTAAAGTCGTAGTGTTGTCTTTATATCAACTAATTGATATTGACTAATTTAAATTTTATTAAGGACGAATTGTATTAGAACAATTGAAACATTACAGTGGAACTTTCAATTGATACTTCTTTCTTTCACAAACATGTCAAAATCTTATTTTGCTCATTCGTACTCGTAAAGGTGTGCTTTTTGACACGTATGTGAAGCAAAATTAATATTTAAAGTAAGACTTTCATGCAATGAAAAGACGATGAAGGGATGCAAGGGATATGGTTCAAATAGAGATTTTTATAGAAGATATCCAATATTGGTCGCAAATTCTAATCTGGTTTATAGGACAAGCTTTAAATACGCATCTGCTTAGTGGCAATTATTTCACGTAAAATGGATTACGAAAACAAATACGAGTGAGACGAAATCCGAGTTCCAATAAATCTATTACAGAGACAAATCAACTTAGACCACACGAATGGCAGTCACTGGTTCTCGTGCAAACCTTATAGACTAGGGTGCATTATTTACCTATTAAAAACATTAATCCTATTTTGTTCAATTCAACTAACAATAAAACCTTAGCTGAGATTTTGTAAATCCTATCTATTATATATGGAATTTATTACTTGTTATTTCCACAAAACTAAACCTAAAAATCACCTAAAATCAAACTTACAATTTAATAAACACGCACTCAAATTAGTCTACGCGCTTGGATGCTGCAATACCACGGACAGACTAACAGATACACGCGTTAAACTTATAACACCAATCTGTTTCCGTCTGGGCAAAGATAAACAATTGGCTCTAGTCGGGAGTTAAAAAATATTTTGACTGGTGCAATTTTCAGACAAAAGTTCACAAACGAAATAAAATATTATTATGTAACTTACTGATTTGTTTTCCTCTGGTGCTGCAGTGCAATGGATTTATCATTCAACGCCTCAAATAAACCTAAACACAACGATTTTAATTCCGCTGCCGAAGTTCTCTTAAGACCAGTCCTAGAATTGTTTTCCAAGTATTCTCTTACTGCAATAATAATTCCAAGTCATGAATATTAAATACCTACTACTTAACACATTTCAAGATAGATTGATAAAAATGTATATTCAAACATACGAGGGGACCCAAATACCGGACTATCTTTTAAAAATACTAATGCATTTGTCCAATCTTTCCTTCCATTGACCAAAACAATATTTAAATTCGTTCTTTGATGTGCGACGACGCCTTCTTCGCTTTCTTTTAAACTTGACACTACTGATCATGTCATCAATGTCGACAAATGAAAAAGAACCTGAAAGGAAAGCTCCTTTTTACTTTATATCATTCGGGAATAAATAAAAAGGGAGGTCTGGTCGGGTAGATTGTAAGGATAGGCTACAAGAGTGACTAAGTAATCACTTTTGTGTCAAATTTGTATCGTAAATTGATGCAACATTACGGTAAAACGCGAAAGTACAATAAACTCTTCTCGGGATAAAATCAATCCGGTTACTTTTGGATCCCCTTAAGATTCGACATACACAATATAGAATAGAGCAACACGGACCACCGGCCGCGGCGGACCGGAGGGGAGTAGCCATATGCAGGCTTTCCCCTCTGTCAAAGTACAAGACCAAATGGTCCTAACTCCTATGCCTGTCGCCCAGATATTTAAAATTTGTGCGTGAAATTGTTTATGTATGAGTTTCGTAGTAATAGACGATTTTTGTAGTGTGAGTGTGTGTCACACGTATTTCCGCACAAAATGACAGATTGTTTTGCATCGGTAATAAACGCTATAGCTACTCCCCTCCGGTCCGCCGCGACCGGTAGGCGAGTTGCTCTAAGACAATATAGTAACAAAAGATTACATAATAAATTACAATTAAAGTATTTAATTAAATTAATACAATTAAAATTACCAGCAAAGATAATGATTTATTATAGCTTCTGTCTGAGATAACTTTTAATTTTTTACTGATGGCAGGTACAGCTAAAGTCGCAAAGCTCGAGGATGTCAGCACAACAGCATTACCAAATCTACCAGCCGCTAAATGGTAGTGCTCTATCGTGTTCCGGTCAGACGATAAAGCACGGCTCCGTTATTACCGGATTTTTACAGGCTACGTTATTTAATTACCTTTTTTTTATGTAACGGAAGGTGGCAAACAAGCATGCAGCTCACATTTATGTTAAGTGATGAATGCAGCCTATGAACATTTACATAAAAACCAGAGGTCAAAATGCAGATGCGCCACCCCTGAGACCTAAGTTGTTGTCTCTATGATAGTTATTACTGGGTTATACATTACCATCTAATCGGAACACGATAGTGCTGAACACTACCATTTGGCGTCAGATAGAGGTAATGCGGTGGTTCCTACGCCCGCGAGCTCTCACTAGAGCTCTACCACCAGTGAATATCTACCATAAATGTGAACTTTTGTTCGCTAATTTCATGAGGAAAAAATATGTTACCTTGTTTCTGAGTCATGACATCTGAGAATCCCCTTTTAGCATGCAAAGAGTCACTGTTACTTCTTTTGTCGAGTAATGTCTGGAATAGTAACACTTTCATGAATCTTTTATGATATGTTATTGTTTGGGCGGTGTTCAAAAAACACATTATAAAATATATAATATGAATCTGCACTTCCTCATTTATCTTATACGTACTCGTGTAAAAATATACTGATCAACCGAATTACCTGTCGTGGAAAAGTACACTAAATATCTATTGTGGTAAGGGAATTTGACTCAAAAGAGACATTATCTTCATTAACATAACTTTACTTGCGGCACACCGCGGACACTCCGCCAAAATTCCATGCAAACGCTTAATTTGGTCTCTATTAAACAGACATGCATCAGTGACGTGTATTTACACGTGCATCTGTGTGCGTAGCACGTAGAGAATACCAAACGTCGCCCATAAGAAGGGAGGCGGTTGGGTGAGGCAGGGAAATCGGGCGGGACGTCGAAGTGTCCATTCTATACGTAGAATTATTACCATATTCTCTGCTTGCGGTCATAACCAATGTTCTACAAAAAAAATCATGTGTGCAATTCACACGTAGTAATAGCTAGTGAAACCTTCAAACATTTTCTGAGATGAGATAACGGTTCCTATCTCATTTTCTCCCCCATAAAATCATATGCATTTATGAGTCTGTCTCTTACTGTCGCTTTTTCGTTTTTTTTTTTTTTTTATGTAATTGAAGTGGCAAACAAGCATGCAGTTCACATTGATGTTAAGTGATGACTGCAGCCTATAGACACCCACACAAAGACCAAGGTCAAAATGCAAATGCGTTACCACTCCTGAGGCCTAAGGTGTTATGCCTCTGTGCCGGAAATTACGGGGCCGTCGTTATATAGACTTTCAAATCATAGCTCTCATTTAAAAGAGCTCTTACTGAGTTTGTTGGGTAGCGGAGTTCTTCTCAGTAGTGACTGCACTTGGAACTCTACTAAGTGAATAACTTTGATCTTGATGAATAAGTTTTTCTTTTTCTTCATTTATCATCATTGAAGGAATTGAAAAATTTTGTGATTATTATGTTTTAACTAAGTAGTTTAAATTCTAATTTTTAATTTTCTATTGATATATGATTTTGCTTTACTTTATGTAATGGTTATTCACTCTAGGTATTTTATATTTCTTGACGTTTTGAAAGTATCTGTAAAGATCTATTTGAAATAAAAATATTTTCTATTTCTATTTCTATAAATGCTAAAGAAGTTTTCATTTCAAAAATCGATCGTAGTTGCTAATATTCAGGAGACTTCAATCAGTTGTCAATACTAAAAGTATTAATATACTAATTTACTTTCTTTTGAGAGACCTAAAAAAACTAAAAAAGTGTTCAGGAAATAACAAGAAATATTAAAATTACCTTGTATTTTGTTAAGGTCCTCTTAATAATTTCTTTTTCAACTTGGAGCTGAGTAATACGTTCATGTAGATATTTGTTTTCGGTGACCAAAGCATCTATATCTACAACTGGTTTAGGTGGATCAGCATCATTCTCTGTTTCTTGGGTATTTTTTCTGGTAGATAATATGTAACTTATCTGGTGGGTTAACCTTTGAACCTTATTTTTATAATAGTCACGGTCCGAAACTAATTCCTCTCTTTCGTCTAAAGTTGCACGGTAATCCAGCTGGATTTGTTGATACTACTCAAATATGATCAAAATAATATTATGTTTTATTAAGTGATACAATAAAGACAAGTATAATTACGAAAAATAACGGAAAGAAGAGTAAATTAGCCAAAAATATAGACACACGGTGGGCGGGGCATAAAAAAGGACACACTGGAGAGCATCAGGCATGAAGCTGAAGGTAAATATGGACCACTATGAACAACAGGTTGGAGTCAAATACCTACAAATACTGTTATCGGATCTATCGTGGTATCGCTATCTCTTAATTTTACCATACATTAGAAAGAGAAAGTGGGCCACATTGACGGAGTCTTCAAATAGATATCAATAGATATTTCAAGTGTTGTTTCCATTTATCTTTAGCTTCATGGAGTCTGGCCATTGCTATCCTTACCACACAGCGAAATGAGCTTGTTGCGACCAATGAAATGCAAGCATTGTCTATGTTGAAAGTGTTGAACACTCACAGGGTTTTGTTATAATTGCGGTTAATTTGTTTGCATAAATGGAACCAAAATCCAGGCGATGATTGTATGACAGTATGGGAGTCACATTTCTATACAATATTATTCTTATAGAATATTATGGAACATAATAAATACATACTTACTTTGTTTTGAATTTTTTCTAACTCCTGTACTAATTGCTCATAATCTGATTTAGTATAGCTATATGCTGGATGTTTGCATCCATTAGTTTCTTGAAACAATGTATCCTTTTGAAGTTGTTTCTTGAGAGCTAATATGTCTCCATTGGCTTCTTCCAACTTGTTACGCAAAGTCTCCACCTACAAAATATATTTATGAAATGATCTTTGAAAAACTGGAAATATTTTTTTTTGGAAATGTTACTTTTCTCCCCTGTCGGCTTATTTTGTCTGGTGATATGTAGGGTGATGCTATTCTATTATTATTATGTTACTGTTTGCTTTTTCCCAATAACACATGTGAGTGAAATATTTAACTAGAATCTGCGAATTCAGTAGCTCAGTTGATAGAGCGACCAGATTAGTAAACCCAGTGGTTGCGAGTTCAAGTCTCATCTAGTCATTCTTTAAAATATTTCACAAGGTGGTGTTCACTATGTACCTATCTGGCATATCTTTTGTAGTCTTAACATGTGTTCAAATAGCTCTGATGACGAAATATATTTGTTGAAATATATCTCCAAACTGGTCTGTGTGAATGGAAACTAAGGAGGATGCAGGTGGGCTGAGTATCTGCTGGAGTATCCAAAAATGTGTTATACCTAATTAATTAACATTTCGTTACTATAAAACCAAGATTTCATCTTAAGATAATTTGAATTTTGAATTGCCTTTTTAATCAGATAATGGAAAAGACATATTATTATATGATCTAGAATGCGGGAGTTTAACCACCAAACTAAATATTAGCTCACACAAATATTCAAAAATATTATTTCTTTTTTTTTAACAAATTTTCTATCTTTCTTTTTGAAAAAATTTTTTTGAACACAATTATTTTCTGTGTTAATATATTTTGTAAGTTTTCTTACATTGATGTTAATTTTAAAAATAAGCTCTTAAATACTTTTTATATTTGTACTTCAGTACATTTATTGGTAAATTGTCAGATCACAAGGTACTATTTTGTAAAAAAAAATCTGGATTATACTAGGCAGTACTCTTTAATCCGATAAATTTGATAGTTCGATACTGCCCTGCAAAACATTTGTCTGTTTATTGAGGGTTCATTGTAATAGGTATTTTAATCACTAAATTACCTCCAACTTCAATAAGTTATTATGATCCCTGGTCTTTGCTAATATTTCACTGCCACTTATAGTATTTGTCGGAGTATATCTATATGCATTATTTTCTTGGATTGGTAATGGTAACAGCTTATTAGACTTCAGTTGTTCTACAAGAATTTTGAATCTGTCTCGTTCCATGCTACACTTGTCGAGTTCCTTACTCATTATAGATAGTGCATCAATTTTACTTTGCAATTTACTTTTTAAGACAGAGTTCTGAAATCAAAAGATAGTTGATGTTATTAGCCTTTCTATAGAACATTGATCAGTTTACACAGCTTTTGACTTTTAACTAAGTATAAGCGTAAGGAGTTCTTGGGATAGCAATCAGTTTAAGCTTATTCAATGCTTAAAATATGCAAAACAAACCAAGTGAGAGTTGGACTTGCTTACACAGAGTTCCATACAATTAACAAATTTTCTGTGTTACCTTAAATAGGTATCAAACATTTCTTAAAGGTTTTCTTGTAGTCTATAGATACAGGTATACTTTATGAAGAGAAATTTATATTTTATAATTTTCTCCGCATTTTTTGAAATACATTTATTTACGTTTGTTTTAAATTTACCACGAATTTAAATTGTACCAAGTTTCAAGCTCCAGGGTTCCGCTGTGTACACTTTGAATATAGCTGCACCTCGGAAAGAAAAGAAAAAGGGCAGTACCGTAAAAAATTGCTTTCTGATTTCTATAGAATGGAAAACTTACCTCCAAAACATAGTCATCCAGCTGTTGGTCTTGAAATTTTACTTTGACAGATTTAGAAAACATTACGAATATATAATACAAAAGCTACCAATTGAACTGAATAATAATTCTGTTAGACAAGCAGCATAATTCAGCTCTGAATCTCTACGAGAAGATCCCCAAAATTAAACGTAGCGAGATTGGATTCACCACTTTAATTAGCGCGTTTAAAAAATCGAATTGCTTCGCTATTCAATATAACATTATAACACGTAAGGCGATGCACATCCAATTAAATAATATAAATTATTTATATTAACAACCACTGACGAAAACTCAAGTACAGTAGTGTTGTTGCAATAGTAATAGTCTATCGATAGTATTGTGAACTATCGTGACCTCGAAAAAATATTCGATAGCGCGATAGTACTATCGAAAATATCGCCATGCTTCAATACTATCGATACTATCGATAAGCAATACTATTGCCAAAGATCAATAGTATAGATAGTATTGTTATAAACAATAGTCAATAAAGTCGATAGTTTTGATAGTATCGATACTATCGAAACTATCGATACTATCGAAGCTATCGATAGTTTCGATAGTATCGATACTATTGACTTTATTGACTATTGTTTATAACAATACTATCGATACTATTGATCTTTGGCAATAGTATTGCTTATTTTTGCTTATCGATAGTATCGATAGTATTGCAGCATGTCGATATTTTCGATAGTACTATCGCGCTATCGACTATTTTTCGAGGTCAACTATCGATAGCGCAACTATCGATAGTTTGGCAACACTGATGTACAGAAAAGAAATAGAATAGAAATTACTTCAACGTCATTAGACGTCCCATTGGTCTGTGATTAGACTTTTGTATTTTTGTAACTCTTTACTGTTTCGAATCACTGTTCCGAAACATTTCGATATTCGGAAAGATTGGAACACCAATACTGTTTCAAATGCATCATTTGCATCATTTGGAACTCGAACATTATTTCTCTCTGTTTAGCGCGTTCATGTCGCTTGAGTGATTGAGTTGGATTGAGCATAGATTATACAGTAAGTAACATGACAAAATTTGTCGCGAGACAAAATTTGTACTAACATGACAAAATTTGTCGCGGGACATTTGTACTGGCTCTTACAAAGTGTGTCTGACTCACATTTTGTAAGGGACAGGACAAATTTTGACATGCGATACATTTGAAGATTTTGAAGTGACAGAATGGATTTGTTTGTACCTACTAAACATAGTGTTAATAAGATGAATATCTGGAGATATTAATATTTTTAATGATTGAGCTAAGATTGGTTCTGTAATTTGTAGGTTTGTTTTAATTAAAAGTTAAGTAATTTTTGATAAAATTAAATTATGTCAATAAATTTTATTATTATAATGAAGTGGACTGGCTCAACACCCGCGGTATTTTTGCGATAGTGGAACGACAATTTCAGCGGTCGTGGTCGCGATCGTTGGGGTCGTTTGGTCGAACGTACCCTATGTGGTAGTACATTCTTTGTCCTAGTCACACATGTCACACTTGACTTAAGAATACAAAAGAGCAAAAATTACCGCGACATTTTAATACGCGGCGCTTATCGGTCTGTTTTGAAGAGTAGTAGCCTCATTATCCTCACCTCAGACCAATCACGTTAAACTTTTTGTCTTAGTCACACACGTGACACACTACGTAAGAGTACAAGAGCAAAGAGTAACGCGTCTTAATATTTGAAGCAGTACAAATTACATTTTTGTCGCGTCCTTACAATGTCAGGTTATGTCCGGGACAAATGTAAGGCCTCTTGTAAGTCCTACTCAACACTAGCCTTAAGGTGCCATTCTACGGCCGCGATCGGACAAAGCATTCTATAGCTAAAACGTATCTAATGTACGTTTATGAATAAGGGGGTTAGTATAGTGATCTGTGATAAAGGGTTTTGGCCTGGGAACCTTGAAGGAGGCGTGTGGTGCTCTTAGTTTATTTCATTTTCTCGGTGCATTTTTGAGTAATATTAAATAAAGTAGGTGGCATTTTGTTTGATATAGGTTTATTGTGGGCTTATTACAATGCCTGTGTATAGTGAAATAGAATATCAGTGCGAAAACACATCCTTTCAAGTTGCCTCCAAAACTTCATTGTAAATGTTCTGGTAAAGTAGCCATTGCTTTATTTGAATTACTGACTGTGACTCTGACTGACTGACTGGTAATGTGTCTTTGGTAATTCTTTCCAAGACGGTGTACAATAAATCATTTTATTATTGTTATTATAGAAAAAATCGTAAAGAAAAATTTGACGTCGTCGAAAATTTGAAATCGAACCTGTGACCTCAGGATAATCAGTCCAGCCGCTTTACCTCTAGGCTACAGAGGTCCCACACCAATGTGTCAAACGTTGCCTTCAATTTTTTATTTTTAACCGATTGAGGGTCGGTGAACGACATCCATTGATAACTAATTAATAGCTATACAATACATAATACACTTTGCAGTTTATACATTAACGCTAAGATATTCGTCAATATCGCTGTGCTCTTAATAATTGAAATATTTTATTTTTCGCACCTAACATGCGAGTGAACTTTAGAAATTAAAGAAAAAATGGAAAATAAATTGAGATCTTGAGATCTCTAGATCTCGATTTAAATGCAGATGTGCTGACACTTATCACTGAAAAGTAAAGCCTCTGACACCGATACATGGCATGAAGTATACCAAACCAAAAGCCAACGACAAACCTTCCATTGTAAATCCACTTTCCTCCTTTATGAGATTCTCTCGGCTCTCTGTCTATGACGGGCTGCTCCACCGACAGAAAAACGGACGTGGACGTTGAGTCGGTCACAAAATCGGACCGATTATCTGTCCTACAAAAAGAAGGACGTGGGCGGGAGCCCTAACTCGGTACCCACTTATCGATGTGAACTTGTTGAACATTGTTTGCCGGTGTATGTTGCTTGCTTTTAATGTTTTGAGGGCTAGCAATAAAAATGGTCTAGAATCTTTTGAACTTAGTATTTCCGTTCATTCCACGGAAGAAAGGATCATGGCAAGATTTGCACAGAAAATATGAAAAAAAGGTACACGGTAAAACAGCATGGAAATATTATCAATTGAACCTAAACAACATTTCCTGATACTTTAAATATTTTTAATTCTCCGGAATAAAAAGTTTGAAATTGAACTTTAGTATGGAGTGCTTCTTCTGTTGTAAGGAAAGACGATTTTTCGTGCGGTGATTTAAAAATAATTTCTAAATTTAATTAAAATTCTTTAAGTTCCTTACGTGTACGAAACTTGCCATGATTCTTTAATCATAATAAAATGTTATTATTTCCAAGTGATTAAATGAGTTTTGAATATTGAATCGTGTTTAACTGAATTACACGCGGACGAAGTAGCTGGCAAAAGCTATTTATATATCTATCTATATTTTAAATATCCTCCCACCAATCTAGGTCCATTACAAAGTACCATACCCATGACCAAGAAGCTTGAAGGTAAAAATGGAGTCCACACTCCATACAAAAGTTTGAGTTAAATACCTACATACATATTGTAGCTCTATCCTCCTTTGGGGGGGCCGACCTCTCTTTTTAGTGTGATCTGTGGTATTGCTATTTTTTTATTTATATCCTACGAAATTTTGTTAAAGAAACACCTTACAGTATTACATGATAAACATTACTGCATAATTTATTTACAACTTATTAAATATATTAAATTAAATAGGGGGTCATGCCAGAAGCGTGCACGTCGCGATCCCTGCCAGTCCTTTGGGGCTGCAATTCTGGCACGAAGGCGTACCGCAGTGCGGGTTAGGGCGTCCCCCCGAGGCGACGCGTACCGACCCGTCCCCGTCGGTACGAAAAGCGGCCAAAGCGGCGATGGGGACCGCCACCTGTCACGCCGGGCCCGATACGGCGGATCGAGGAGTGGGGAGTGCCAGATAGGCACGTGGAATGTGAGAGGTGGAATTTGTGAGAAGATGAATGAGTTGACGAACGTAATGAGTGTGAGACGCCTGGATGTTTTGTGTGTAACAGAGACTAAACGAAAGGGCTGCGAGGTCGAAGATCTCCCGGGTGGCGCGATGGCTCTGTGGGCAGGTGTGCAACAGAGCGATCATGCCAGCGCGGGGGTGGGCGTCCTTATGTCCTCTCGTTTAGTCACTGGAGTGAAAGATTATGGTTTGGTAAACCCGAGACTAATCTGGGTCCGAATTAAATTGGGCGTCACTAGGGTGTTTTTGGTAGCAGCTTATGCACCGGTTAGCTCAGCGACGACCCAAGACCTGGAGAAGTTTTGGGAATCTACAAGGGAAGTTCTCGATATGGTTGAAGCTAATGAAAGGGTAATTTTGTGTGGTGATTTGAATGGATGGGTCGGGACCAGGCGGCCAGGATACGAGGCCGTTCTAGGTCCATATGGTGATAGAAGAGTAAATGATGCTGGTAAGCTGATACTTGACGTATGCTTGGAACGAAGTCTCCTTGTGTCTAACACAGAATTCCGTCATAAGGACATTCACACGTACACATGGAGGAGGAATGAACAAAAAAGTATGATTGATTTGATCATGGTTGATAGTCGTCTTCGGAAGAGCCTGATGGACACTAGAGCCTACAGAGGTCCCACTCTTGATACAGATCACTACTTGGTAATAAGCCGGTTTAGGGGTCTGTTCAAGAAATGGCGACATTGGCGTGTCCGTGTGCCTTTCGGAGGACTTGAAAGAATAAAGAGTGAAAAGTTACAAGACATTAGTGCAAGGAGAGTGTATGAACGTCAAGTCCGTGAAAAGTTAGACAAGGTTTGTCTAACGGACTTGGACGTGGATGAATGTTGGCAAGTTATGAAAGATAGTATGGTGGAAGTTGCGAAAGAAGTATGTGGTTATGCAAAGATACGCAAATCCTTGAAAGGGGATGCGTGGTGGGACAAGGAGGTGCAAGACTCCGTTGAAAGAAAGAAGAAAGCATGGCTGGATTATGTAGCATCTTTGCAAATGAATAATGGTATGAGAGATGAGAAGAGAGAAATTTACCGTCGGCTCAAGAATGACACCAAGATTTTAGTGAATGAAAAGCGTGAGAGAGATAAAGTGGAAGCTGATGAGAGGCTGGCGAAGAGCTTTGAGACTAACATCAAACTCTATTGGAGGGAGTTGAAAAAGTCTAGAAGCTCTTCTCCAGTTTCTGGAATGAATAGAATAAAATCTAAGTTGGGTGACATTCTTGAGAACACGCAAGATGTGTTAAAACGATGGAGCGAGTATTATGGGGAAATGTATGATTATGCTCACAACCCTGACGCCGGAGTTGCTGACTTGACGGTGCCGGCTTGTGAGGATATAACAATAGATGAGATTGTAAGGGCGATACGAAGTTTGAAATGTGGTAAGGCTGCGGGTATTGATCAGGTTTCTGCCGAAATGATCAAATATGGTGGTGCTGCCCTTTGGGATTCTTTCTGGGTGTTGTGCAATCTTTGCTGGAGGTCCGGAAGAATCCCAAAGGATTGGCGGTGTGCGGTCATCGTGCCTTTGTATAAAGGCAAGGGTTCACGTATGGACTGCACCAGCTATCGAGCGATCAGTTTGATCAGTTTGGCAGCTAAAGTGTATGGGAAAGTCTTAGAAAGAAGAATGAAAGAGAAGTCCGACGGGTTGTTGTGGGATGCACAGGGTGGTTTCAGAACTGGAAGAGGATGTATGGATCAAGTTTTCTCCCTCCGCAACATCGTAAAGAAGCATCTGGCTGTGAGCCAGAAGGTTTTCTGCGGTTTTGTGGATTTGGAGAAGGCGTTTGATAGGGTATTACGAAAGGAGCTGTGGGACATTTTGCCAGAGTATGGTATTGATGGCAGTCTGCTCCGTGCAATACAGTCCACGTATGTGGGCTGTCAAGCATGTGTGCGGGTAGATGGTAACATGTCACCCTGGTTTGATGTTAACATCGGTGTCAAACAGGGTTGCGTGCTTTCGTCTAGGCTGTTTATTATATATCTGGACAAATGCCTCCAGAGGGTGAAGTTGATGGATGTGGGAGTGCGCATGGGTGACTTAGTGGTGAACTGTCTGCTTTACGCAGATGATGCGGTAATTGTTAGCTCTACACCATCTGGGCTACAAGCACTAGTCACAGTCATGAAAGAGGATTGTATGGAGAAAGGCTTACAATTGAATGTGGATAAAACTAAAGTATTAGTATTTGAAAGAGATGAACAGAGAACAAATGCAAGGGTAGTAGTAGATGATACAGTGTTAGAACAGGTTGATGAAATTGTATATCTTGGATGTGCTTTTAGCAAGGATGGTAGGTACACCACTGACATAGAAAGAAGAGTGCTAGCTGGGAATTGCGTGAATGGAGCGTTGGGTAAGCTGCTAGAATCTAAACATCTCAGCCAGCGGGCTCGACTAGCCGTACATAATGCTGTACTTACTACAACGCTTTTATATGGAAGTGAGAGCTGGGTATGCAGGAAAGAGCATGAAAGTAAGTTGAACGCGGTCGAGATGAGATCTTTGCGCAAGATCTGCGGTGTATCACTCACTGATCGCGTTCGTAATGAAGATGTAAGAAAGAGACTTTGTGTGAATGATAGTATCGGTGTAAAAATGAAAAAAGGCATGCTCCGATGGTTCGGGCATATAGAAAGAATGTCGAATGAGCGAATGACTAAACAGATATACAATGCGAATGTGGATGGTTGCAGAGGCCCAGGAAGACCAAGGCTGACCTACCATGACCAAATAGGTCGAATTCTGTCTGATGGTGGGGTCAAAAGTCTTAGGAATCGGCGTGCATGTATGAAGAGAATGATGAAGGTAGACGAGGCACGAGAGGTTTGTCTGAACCGGGATGTCTGGCGCTCTACACTCTCTGCCTACCCCGTTAGGGACCTGGCGTGAAGATACATAATTGTCTGATTTTAAAGAAGAAACGAATTCAGAATGTCAGATGACAGATTTAAATACGAGTTGATTGACAATTGCATAATCAATGAAAATTTTAATGTTATATTATTTTATGTTTTAAAAGTGAAAGAATAAACTTTCATTGTCGTTTCTTCTTTTCAGGTTTGAGTTCATATTGTTTTATATTAACTAAATAAAATAGTCTCTGTATAAAAAAACTAACAATAAAACTTCTTTTCAGCAACACAAGGTTTATTTCTTTCATGTAGTAAAACAGACTTATATACATAGCACGGCAACATTGAATCTGCTTATCAGTAATGTCAAAACCAGATCGGTCTAATATGTTTACTATTTATTTTTCATGTTTTTGTTGTGTTTTCGATTGTAATTCGTTAAAGTTTGTAGCAATGGTAAATAATTGCATAGTTGGAGGTTGTGCTAGCTTATGACATCCAGGAAGTGACCAAAGATTTCACGTGAACAAGTGTTTGAATCGTAATTTTTGTGTCGAATTACTGTAGACATATTCTTGTTATATTTTCGCTTAATGTCTTGCTAAAATAACAAATCAGTGTTTTAAACAAATTAAAGAATGTTAACTTTAGTTATTTCTAATAGTCTTACATTGAATTACATTGATTTATGCACTTTAAAATAAGTTTGTTTCTATCATATCGTTATCAGTAGTGTTGAAGTAGTGTGACTTATTGTCACACTACTTTATTAATTGAGAATGTTTTATAGAATCGACTTTTTTTGAAAATACGAACCAACATATATTATTTTCAATCAAACTAAATAAACTATGCCCGGGTAGGTATATAGTTTATAAGGGTATATAATATTCTCGTTGCTTGAGGGTCTAAATATTAGGTTGGGGAAAAAGTTTCGTCGCATTTTATAAGATAATTCAAAACATTTTTTAATATAGTTTATTTAAATTTAACTAAAGTACGTATGTATCATTTTGTTCGATAACCTTTTGCCATCTTGTAGGTAGGGACATGATCCCATTGCTATAAATATTTTGGGACTTCTCATCAAAATACCGCGACAAGTGGATTTGGCAGTCCTCTCGTGATGTTAACCTAACATTGCATAAAGAATTCTGAAGAGACCGAAACAGGTGGAAATCTGAAGGTGCAAGGTCAGGACTATACGGCGGATGCATTAACACCTCCCAGCCAAACTCTCTTAATTTTTGCTGAGTGGCTATAGATGTGTGAGGTCTAGCGTTATCATTATGAAACACCACACCCCTTCTGTTGATCAATTCCGGCCACTTTCTCTCAACTTCTTGCTTTAATCTCATCAGTTGTTCGCAGTAGAGTTCAGAATCGATAGTCCTGCCTGGTGGTAATTGCTCATAATGAATAATGCCCTTCCAATCCCACCACACACACAACATCACCTTATTGCGAGTTAACCCGGGTTTCGCCACAGTCTGTGAAGCCTGACCGGCCTTTGACCTCGACCTTTTTCGCACGTTCTTGTCGTACGTGATCCACTTTTCATCACCAGTTATCAGCTTCTTCAAAAATGATTCGGTTTCATTACGTCGTAATAAAGAATCACAAATGAGTACACGGTTCATTAGGTTTCTTTCAGTGAGCTCGTGAGGTACCCAAATATCGAGCTTTTTTTGTACTCAGCTTTTTTCAAATGCGCCAAAACTGTTTTGTGATCAATTCTCAGTTCTTCAGCTACGTCGTAACTACTGATATGTCGATCTTGCTCCACTTTTTCAAAAATGGCATTTATTTTATCCGTAATAGGGCGACCAGAGCGAGGTGCATCTTTGACATCAAAATTTCCGGATTGAAAACGCTTAAACCAAATTTGTGCTACTCTCACAGACACTGCACTAGGTCCATAAACATCGCATTTTTTTCGCGGCTTGCGTTGCATTTTTACCTTTTTTGTAGTAAAATTTTAAAATGTATCGAATTTCTTCATTAAATTCACTCATCTTGACAGTACGAAAAACAAATGAAAATCACACATTTGCCTAATTTGAATTTGGAATTATGTTCTTTAAAATTTTAACTTTCAATGATACCAAAACCAGTCAGATACAAATACTACAGCCAAAGAGATTTTATTACAAGTTCATACATACTATAATGCGAAAAGACTTTTTCCCCAACCTATTATTATAACTTTAATATGTATTAATAATTCAATAATGCAAGACGTTTGCAGAAAAAAATATTTTTTTAACGAAAGCAAATGATTATGTTATTCTTTAATGTATACATGAAAATCTAAATTTACATTGTAAACCACTATAAACTTTGTTAATAAATTGATTATAATGGCTGTAAGTCCATTTTATTTTATCCCTATTTTTAAAATCATGGTCTCGTAGCTGTCTGTGGAACTCATTTCGCTATGGATTTCTGCAAAAATAATCAACTAGAAAAAAGAAATGTTTAATTGACAATTTGTATCATCGCCACACCCTTATAGTATTTACACATAGTATGATATCATGGAATATTTCTTTAATGTTTAATTATTTCAAGTTTAAATTACGGTTCCGTAATTTCCGGCACAGAGGCTCAGGGGTGGTAACGCATCTACACTTCGACCTTGGTCTTTGTGTGGGTGTCTAGGCTTGTAGTAGGCTTCAGTCATCACTTAACATCAATGTCTTGTGTACCACAAGACATTTCGTCTTAAAGTTTGGGATTAATGGATAAATGCTTCATTATTGACAAGATTTTCATTCTTTTCTTATGCTCGGTTTCAATAAATTACCAACGTAGGTAGGCTTACATAGCTTACTATCCGTTATAATTTGACATTTCATCCATACATTAACTCTCATAATCAATTGTTCCTAAATATACGTACGGATATTGGTAAGTTATGGGAGCCCGGCCCTAGTAATGCCATCTTACCGGAAAGAAGAAGGTTTTAACGGACTGTTTTAATGGGGATGTTCGTATCAACTGAGATCTTCAAAATCCATAACTATCACAGAGGCAGATCGTCTTAAGCCTCATGGGTGGCAACGCATCTGCACATTTAGCACTGGTTTTTGTGTAGGTGTCGATAGGCTACAGTCGTCATTAAACATCCGTGCTGCATGTTTGTCACCTTCGTTACATAAAAAAAAATATGTGTAGTTATGTTTTATGTGTCAAAATTGTGGGCTTTTTATCATAATGCAATCGATAGCGTGCACGGGTGTAGGAAAGTCATTTAATGCAATGTAAAGTGTTTTTTCGTGCTCCTCCGAGACTTCATAAGAAGGTCCTACTCCCCATTAGTTCACTGGACATCCCATCAACTTCCATCTCATCATCGACATAAATATATTTATTCACTATGTTAGAGATTTATGAAATGAGCTGTTGTAATTATAATATTACTTAATCAATGGTGTTATAGTCTATAGCTGTCTCCTTGCCAAACGAAAAGAAAAAAAAACATTTTGTCATCATAAAAAAAAACACAGTTATGTCCCAGGAAAATTGTAACTTTATGGTCACCCTACTTAGAAAGAGACGGCCTGCCCCCGTAGAGAGAGATAGCTATATTTAGGTTTGCTTCAAATAGGTATGGCTAGCTTGGTCTTCATTTTTACCTTCAAGCTTTTTGTCCATGACACTAGATTTTAGATTTGGCAATCGCAACACTGATCGCCTGTCATAGTGTCATACTTGTCATCTTGTCATTGTCAATCAAACAATTGCGAGTCGTGTTACGGTGTTTGCACATATACACACTCCGTGCATTATTACGGGTTTCTTTGTATTTCCACTGCAGATGTTTGTTGCAGTCTTATTTCTTGTTAAAATCAAATGTTGTATCGATGCCATGCCCTGCGGCGAGGATCAGAGGACTAGATTTCGTCCATCTTAAGGCTTGGCGAGAATGGCCGCGTCGGGTACGGAAATCGAAGACTTCTTGAGTGGACCCCTAGTTTCGTGGGTGAGTGATCAACGATCCGTGCCTCCGTAGACGACATAAAATGAGGCGTGAGAGTAAATTTATCCAGGCGTTCCGTTTCATTGAACGTGTGATTATAACCGACGTGCTTTATTATTAGATTGGATTCTGTAAATCTTTCGAATATACCGTTCGTGCATCCTGCAGTTTTATTTATAGCTTGTCTACTTTTAACTGCTAATATTATTGACCTCATAAAATAGTTATAGTGTATGATACAGATTACTTTTTGTGTATGTTTTAAATAATTGAAAATTAACAAATAATTGTTAGAATTTAAATCTATTTGAAGTTGTGTAATAGCTTTATATTAAATTTAATAGAAATCTCAAACAATAGTTGCAATAGAAAGATTGCCCTCATTTCCTCCATATGTTCACTATAAACATTATCTAGTAGTTCCCAGACTGGTATGCATTGTCTTTGTTTATAACTATCGAAATAACATACCTGCTACATACTTCATTTGTGGAATAAATTATTAGTATGAAGCTTTCATTCAGAGTTCATGACTTTCAACTCACTATAGTATTCTTAGTTAATATTTTATGTATTTGTATGAAGATTATGTGATTAACATTGAAGAGATACTAATGCTATTTGTTAATGCTGTTTATTAAGTATATGGTGAGTGATGAAAAATATTTTTAAAAAATGATAAGTTTGTAAACATTTTTTTACAGTTGAAATCATGCCTAGCAGATCCTGCTTCCATATCAGATTATTCTTCTCTATTCGATGGAGACATTCTTCACCATGCTTACCTCCAGATCGACCCGGAGCCATCCTACCATATCACCAAGCTGAATGGTTTAGAAGATCAAGCTCTTATTTTAGGAAGAGTTAAGAATTTTGATGCTATAGTGAAAAACGTTAAGGCTTTATATGATGAAGAGCTTGGTATGACTCTCTTGGTGGTCCCAGAATGCATTTGCCTGGGAAAAGCACCGGAATCTAGAGATGGCCTAGAAAATATGAAGTTATTAATATTGTTATTACTCGGAGCTGCTGTGCAATGTCCTAATAAAGAGTTATTTATCACTCATATCAAGGAGCTGGATGTAGAGTTGCAACATAATATTGTTGAATGTATAAAGCAGGTGAGTGAAGATTTTAATAAAATACCAATAGAGTGTCATCAATAGCACAAAACTTAACCGGCTAATTGTAATTAATACAATTTGCCATGAGATTGAATGCATGCATTTGCCTCTGCCTACCCCTTCAGGGATCAAAATCAAAGGCCTCCAAATTCATCTAAATTTAAAATTTCTGTAGTGTTTTAGTATTTTACTTGATAAAGCAATCAGATTTTCCAAGCACTTGTCAAAAAAAATAATTGTGTGGAGTTCACCTAAATAAAAAGTATGTGGGTATGATAATTCCATAGTATTTCCAATTAGTCCAATTTAATAAAAAATACATTTTTCATAGTGAAAGAAGTATACTTTGTTATATACATATATGTATATCCCTGGAAGGTAGGCTTTAAATGGGACCTCCATGCAATAGCCCCAGTCCTGTGCCACACCGCGGACCATCTGCCGAAATTCCATACAAACGCTTAATTTCGTCTTTATTACACAGACATCAATCAGTGACGTGTATTTACTCGTGCACCTGTGTGCGTAGCACGTAGAAAATACCAACGGTCGCCCATAAGGGGGGAGGAGGTTGGGTGATGCGGGTAAATCGGGTGGTCGAAGTGTCCATTCTAAACATAGTATTATTACATATTCTCTGCCTGCGCTTCAATGGCTATAATTCTACTTCTGGGACTTACACTGGGAATCCTTCTTGGAATAAGAGGAACATATATTGGCTTAGCAGTATTGGCAAATTAGGTACCATCTATCAACCCATGCAATAATTAAATCACCTAGGTATTTCTTACTGCCTTTGTTTTCAAAATTTATTCATAACTGCATTGACCGATTATATTTCTTAAATATATTAATTTGCTTGCGAATTTATATACGCATTTTATAAACATTCAAAATTGTATGCCTTTATCTTTTGTAGTTTGGACTATAAAAACTCAAGGAAGTGATACCGGTGTTTCTTTTAAAGTTTTCAAATAAAACTGTTCTAAATTTTATAGTCCATATCGAATTTTGTATAGTTACATATGTAGGTTTATTTTAAATATCACAATGGTGGATGGAACATTAGCATCTGAAACACTAAACTGTGCCGAATTATTTTATGCATCATTTGGAACATTCGGAACATTTGGAACATTGCATCAAAGATATGAAATACAGATCAACTGCTTAGTTCCGGGTGGTGTACCCGATGGTATGAAAGTGATAATAAATTATCACATTAATTTGTTGAAAATGTTTCATTATACTTTTATACAATTTTTTAAAAGAACACTCAAAACCGATTACTCTTCATAATTCATCGATCAGCAGCACCGCATTATATTAATATTTGTGTAGTTATATTAATATGTCTATAATTTACCTGCTGCTAAGTGGTAATGTACGGCTTCAATGGTAGAGCTCGAAGGCACACAATTATCATGTGAGTAATGTCCGCCATCTTGGATTTGAAAACGGATGCTATTTTCGTAATCAGCACCCCAAGAAACCTCGAAATTGATACCCATAACATATTTTGAAAAAAAAAGTCTGTCCGCCATCTTGGATCTGAAAACGGATGACATTTTCGTAATCAGCACACCAAGAAACCCCGAAATTGACACCCATATCATATTTTAAAAGAGAAAATCTGTCCGCCATCTTGGATCTGAAAACGGATGCCATTTTCGTAATTAGCACCCCAAGAAACCTCGAAAGTGATACCCATATCACATTTTGAAAAAAAAAAGTCCTTTGCGGGGGACTATTATCATAAACTAGAGAAATAACACTACAAAGCAATATGGGCTCGGTCTAATAATAAAATACTCATCATCAACATCAACATTTCAGCCGATTTCCATAGGTTTACAATATCTTGGATTCGAAAACAGACGCCATATTCGTAATCAGCACCCCAGAAAACCTTCAAATTGACACCCATATCACATTTAGGTTTCCGCCATCTTGTATCTGAAAATAGAAGTCATTTTCGTAATCAGCACCCCAAAAAACCTCGAAATTGACTCCTCTAATACATTTTCAAAAAATAATTATGTCTGCCATCTTGGATTCGAAAAAAGATGTCATATTCACCATTAACTAAAAACACCTGTGAATGTACGACCACCTGCGACAATATTAGCTTCTGAGCACGGTTTTCACTAAACATCTCAATAGATACTAGTAAATAAAGTTTTCCACGAAATAATTTGTGAAAAATTAGTATCAATATTGGATGTTTTTTATATATCACGATAATAACTATTAGAAATTAATTTAATCGAACGTAAAAAGTATGGCACACATTTATTATTATTATGTCAATGGATTGATGTGCATTTTTGGCATTTTTTAAATGTTATCTATGGTTCAGTTATTGCACGATCATTGTGGAAATGTTATAAACTGGTAATACATATTCAATTTTCAATTCAATAATACAATTCTTACTGGTGGTAGAGCTCCAGTGAAGGAGCTCGCGGGCGTAGGCACCACCGCATTACCTAATATACTTGCCGCTAAATGGTAGTGTTCAGCACTATCGTGTTCCGGTCAGGTGGTAATGTACGGCCCTGTAATT
This sequence comes from Macrosoma leucophasiata, assembly GCA_036365455.1. Classification (NCBI taxonomy): domain Eukaryota; kingdom Metazoa; phylum Arthropoda; class Insecta; order Lepidoptera; family Hedylidae; genus Macrosoma; species Macrosoma leucophasiata. Next base: position 10,216,409 of record JAWQUS010000003.1, on the reverse strand, counting down.
TCAGGCACAGAGGCCATAACACCTTAGGCCTCAGGAGTGGCAGCGCATCTGCATTTTGACCTCTGGTCATTGTGTGGGTGTATAGGCTGCAGTCATCACTTAACATCAATGTGAACTGCATGCTTGTTTGCCACTTTTATTACATAAAAAAAAATAAAAAAAATAAAAAATACAGTTTGTGGAAATTATGACACTCGAATATTTCCAATCAAAACGTCTTAACTTTGCGAAATCAGAGCATACGAAAAGCAACCGAATTACTTAAGTTGAAAGAGTTAGTTTTGTGAGAAGTCATTGTTTAGGAGTGGTCTATTTCAATTGACCAATTGCAGTTTGAATTGTCTCTGTGTTGTCTCTGTAGTGTCAATGTCAATGTGTGCAACTGGTGACAGCGGTTTCAATATGAAAATGAGTCTTTAGCCATTCTATCCTTATTTATCTATTCTGTGAGTACTACAGTAAAAGTAGGTAGGTATTTTAACTACTACTACTACTACTATCTATAGTCTTTATCATCAGTTCTAGAGGTGTGTAATAGTGACTTTTATGGAATGGCAACGAAACGAAACTAACTTTTGAATTCTAATAGCGATTTCGAAGACTGTCTATTCCATTAGCTGGTTTTTAGGCAGACAAGCAAAAGGCTTATTCAAAGTGTAGTGTTAAAACCCGCCATTAAGATAGATAGTTTTGTAATGTTCAAAAAACTCGCTTACCGCACTACTGTAGTGATAGATTGTTTCAATAGGAACTGTGGCTCTTCCTGTTTGACGCACAACACTGTTGTGGACATCTTCTGGGTAGGCTTTGTCCAGCTGTGGACATCTTTCGGCTGGAGTGATGTTGATGATGGTGATGGTGGTGATGATGTTGATAGAGGTGGTGATGAAGATGATGGGGTTGACGATAGACATGGTGATGATGATGATGTTGATGGAGGTGATGATGATGATGATGACGGTGATGATGATCATGACACACATAATAATATAAACATCTCCTTTATCATCATCACTTTCATCATCATCACCTCCATCATCATCATCTTTATCATAATCACCTCCATCATCATCATCACCTCTATCATCATGACATACATCATCATCCCTTCAATCATCATCATCACCTCCATCATCATCATCACCTGCATAATCATCTCCTCCATCATCATCTCTTCCATCATCATCACCATGATCATCTCCTCCATCATCATCCTCTCCATCATAATCATCTTCATCATCACCTCAATCATCTTCACTTCCATCGTCATCACCACCATCACCACCACCATCATCACCACCATCATCATCACCATCATCACCACGGTCATCATCACCTCCATCATCATCACCTCTATCATCACCTCCATCATCATCTCCTTTCAAGTGTGCTATGAATTTTGAGTAGTTCCCTCGATTTCTCCAGGATCCCATCATCACATCTTGACATGGTGGCAATGGGACCACCTGTAAAGTATACCCCTTCAAACAAAAAAAATGTCCAAATTGGTACAGGCGTTTTCGAACAATCGCGGTTTATAATAACAATGTTTTTAACAAACGTGTAACTATTATTAGTATTATTACAGTAAAAGTAGGTATTTCAACTAAGAATGTACCATATATAGTCTTCATCATCAGTTCCACTTCATCAAATTGTGCCTTCCGAAAGCAAAACACGGAACATTATATAATATCGAAAACCTTTCAAGTGTGCTATGAAATTTGAAGAGTTCCCTCGATTTCTCCAGGATCCCATCATCACATATTGACATGGTTACAATGGGACCAACTGTGAGGCACACCCTTTCAAACAAAACCAAAATTATCCAAATCGGTGCAGGCGTTTTCAAATTATCGGTGAACATACATAAAAATATCCGGACGAATTGAGAACCTCCTCCTTTTTTTGGAAGTCGGTTAAAAAGATCCGCGCTATCTCCCACGCTCTTCATTCTGCATATCAATGACATGTTGCATAAAACGCAACTTTCACTGCTACGTTTATAATATTGACGAAGTTCGCGAGTGTAATGAAAGATTATCGAAAAATATACTTTTTTCAACAATTCCTTTCAGTCTCTGAAGCTGGTCTTTGATTGACGAAGACTAATGGCGAGATTCACAGACCGCTCTACGACTTTACTTTCGAGCAAAGTACGTTTCGAACTGTCAAAACCCATACATTTCTGACAGTTCTAAGCATACTTTGTTCAAAGTAAAGTTGTAGTGCGGTCTGTAAATCTCGCACTAAGATCGAATTGGACTTAAGTCTGATCCTATGAAATGCCATTTTCTCTAGAAATATTTTATAATATAACTAGATTTTACCCGCGGCTTCGCTCGAATTTAAAAAGCATTCTATGTTACTTTTAATACTTCCGAGAATACCTACCTATGTGTAGAAAGTTTCATGATAATTGGTTAAGTAGTTTTCGCGTAAAAGTGTAACAAACAAACTTACATTCGCATCATATATAATACTATCGACCCGCCCCGGCTTCGCCCGCGCTGCTCCGTTCCTATTAGTCATAGCGTGATGATATATAGCCTATAGTAGTTCGTGAGATTAGCGGGTTCAAACAAACAAACTGTACGGGGTGGTTGCTACCCTATACAATAACGTGTAATAACTGTTGATGGGACCGGTCGGTAATAGAAAGACGTCCGTGCGATGCCGGTGTAAATTGCAAACTGCGTTTATTGTATGACTAATACTTAACCTAAGTTTAAGGGTGTTGTACACCGTACATGCTCCCCGCGAGAATAAATCAAAAAATGTAAAATACAATAGAAAAATATAAAACTTGTATAAAAATACTTGATATAAAACTCAAACATGTTACTAAATCATAAAATCGTTCTCAATCTATTCTTACAAAACAAATTTATTGCTAAATCATATAACGGAAAATGTTAAGTAAGTCTTATTTGACCGCGGGTTCAAAGAAAACACTACGCGAAACAATAGGCGACGATGCCTTATTTACGCGAGCACTAACACTCTCATTGACAACCTGATACACCACACTATCACTGTTACACTGCTGAGGAATGGGCAGAGGACGAGGCGCGGGCGCGGGAGCCGGTGCTGCAGGGGAGGTCGGCTCGCGAAGAGCCCACGTGCCCCGCCCGCGCCGCCCGCGCCGCCACCACCACACGAACACTGCTAACGCTCCAATCCCGATCATCACGTAGATCACGGCATAGTGATGTACGTCGTGATATGATAAGTATGCCATCGACGCGTTATCCTTCACGATCTGAATTTGTTTCTCTATTTGCTTTATCTCATTCTGATCTCTTTCCACGGTGAGATTTCCTAGCATCTCTCTTGATATAGATACATTGATTATGTGATTTATAGGCGCAATCACAGGGGTGTACATTCTGTTTGTTTCGATATACATCTCACTTGATTTAGTACTATGGGCAATTATTTCTAAAGTGTTTGTTTTGATTATGCAACCATTATCTACAGTTACTAAGCCAGCGCTAGTCAGCTGATGAACGGTAACTTGATCTCCGCACATCGCTCGCACCTGACATTGATAACAACAAAAATAAATAAAGCTATTTATAGAACTGCTCTCCAACCAAATGTTATTGCAAGGATTAATACTTGTTTCACATTCTGCTTTCCTTGTGTGACACAAATCCAAATCTCCACCAAATTTGTGAATGGGTTTGCTAACATGACACATGTACATACTACCAGCTGTTAGACATTCTCGGATACTATTTCCAGACATATCTAAGTATGTATCCTTCTTCAAATTGATAGCAATAAAAGTATATCTTGGTTTGATACTGATCATGTTTTCTTGCCTTTGCTGAGGTACCGGTATGAGTTTGAATATTTCAAATGAATCTCTACTAATTAATGGGATCCGTAATTCAAAAATTAAATAATCTGGGATCATTCTTGCTTTAGCAGTTACTAATTTATATATACGTGCTATATTGACATGGAAGTTATCGACTGGGAGCATTACGTCGTTTGAAATGTGGCTGGAAATAATGCTAAGTTGTTCTTTCAGTTGTCTTGATGTAATTAAATAAGGATTAAATCGTCCATGGTAGGTGTCTGTGATTGTATCTAACAATATACTTTGCAGGTGCTTGAGGTTCTGTAATAAATTGCTTGCTATAATTGATCTCATGTTGAATTCATTTGACAGTTGTAACTCAGTTTTTACAAGAACAACAGTTTTCTCAAATTCGCGAAGTTCCTGGTGAATGATTTTGAGTTGCAGACTCGTGGTATTTTCTATCCTTTTCAGTACATTAAATTCGGCTTCTATAATGGATGTTTGATTTTTCGAGAGAGCTGAGATGTGTTGTTGGTTTTCTTGTAAGATCTTGATATCTCTCTGGTACTGTTCCGCGAATCTAGAGTCTAATACGCCGAATAGAGAATTGGCCAGATACCCGACACCGTCGATAAGACCACGGCGGCGCCGGCGCGTGCTGTCTTGCTGATCGAGAAGTAATTGATTGTTGTAATCTAGCTCACTGAGCTCGTGCCGCAGTTGTAACAATATCATATTACAGTATGTTTTATATTGCATTGATTCGCATAGCCGCTCTAAGGTGATTGTTGATTTATTGAGAGCCGTAATTCCTTCCCAGTAAGGTTGCAGTTTGAAGTATACGACAAGTTTCCACTCATCGCGAATTATATTCATATTTGCGAGTTTATCAAAATACAGGTGCTGATTATCTCTGAATTTTGTTACGTTTAATGTACATTGGGAAGATGTTACGATGCTAAGAAAAAGTATCAGGGATGCAAACATCGTAGATAACTTTATGCGAGGTTTTGATATGCGTGTCTGATTACAGGATTCATTAGTGACAGGACTTGATTTCTGATCACATGGTTCTTGTTCTTGAATAGGTAAAATTGATAGTTTTGTAACTGGACGTTTTAGGATTCCATTTTTAGTTTTCAGAGTTACTATTCGAACATATGAGTCTGATCCCGGATGTAATTCGATGACTCTCCCCATCAACCATTTCCCTGGTGGTAAGTTGGGGTCGTGTATGAGAACTACATCATTTAAACTGATATTTCGAGTGGCTTGCTTCCATTTACTCCTAGCTGATAATTGCGTAAGGTATTCATCCCTCCATCTACGCCATAGATCTTGTACAATTTTTTGCGTCATATGCCATCGAGTCCTGAGATCAGTTTCTGTTTCGTACAGCGTCACATCGGGTCCTCCGGTCAGAAAATGTGCTGGCGTTAAAAAGTCCATTTCATCCGGATCTTCTGATATTGGGTATAAGGGGCGCGAATTCAAACATCCCTCAATTTGAGTGAGGACCGTGTACATCTCTTCATATGTTAAAATTTGTTCGCCCACCACTCTTTTGAAATGGTACTTGAAGCTCTTTACGGCCGCTTCCCAAAGCCCTCCGCCAGAAGGCCAGAGCGGAGCGTTAAAATGCCACTTGATTTCCATGTTTAATACTTCTGCTTGTACTTCGCTATTCTCTAGAGTTTGTTGAATTGCTTGATATTCTTCTTGTAAGACTCTATTGGCTCCGACAAAGTTACGACCATTGTCGCTATAGATATGGCTCGGAATACCTCTCCGTGCTGCCATCCTGCGTAATGATGCTATAAACGACGACGTGCTAAGGTCGGAGACCAATTCAAGGTGAACAGCCTTCGTCGCCATGCACACGAAAATTGCTACATATCCCTTTGTACTTCTTATTCCACGTCCTTTGCTTGTTTTTACAGGAATATGACCAGTGAAGTCGACCCCAGTATGAGAGAAGGGTCGTGACGGATTACTTCTTGATTTCGGCAGATCTCCCATAATTTGAGGTGTCATGTGCGGACTTTGCTTCGCGCAGGTAACACAACGTCGTAGCCTTGCTTTGACTGCTCTGTTGCCGCCTATTATCCAGTATCTTTGCCTGATAAAGCTTAAAGTCAATCGAGCTCCTCCATGCAACACCGTTTTATGGGCTTCATCAATTATAATGTCTGTAAGACGACAACTGTGCTCAAGGATGATGGGATGCTGCATTTCATCATTTAACACGGCGTGCTTTAATCTTCCACCCACACGTAACAATCCGTTTTCGTCTAAAAACGGATTTAAATTTAATATTTTACTTTTCGCTTGTATTTTATTATTTTGCTTTAAATTGCTTATTTCTTGATAAAAATTATACTGTTGCTGATGCTTGATAATTTTTTGCCTTGCTGCTTTTATTTCTTCCAGGGTAAGGAATTTGCCATGATTTTTGCTTGAAATAAATCGGTATATCCATGCTAGTATACGCGATATTTTAAACAAGGAGCCATGTTTGCTCAATAAATTGCTGATAATGCTATCTTCTTGATTGATAGCTACATGAACTTGCTTGCTTGATTGTTTTTTAATTTCCTCTTCTGTTATGTATTTAACTTGATTTTCTTCTTTTTCAGGATTGCAGGTTCGTAGCCACAGTGGTCCTTGCCACCACAAAGAGTGACTGCCCAACTGAGACACAGATAAACCTCTGCTGGCACTATCGGCTGGGTTCTCTTGTGATTTGACGTATCGCCAACACGCAGGAGGCATTATCTCTGTTATTTGTCGTGTACGGTTCGCTACAAACGTTTTCCACCTGCCTGAATCGCCTTGTATCCAACCCAGTACTGCTGTGGAATCGCACCATCCGTAGATCTTGATATCGTATCCTGATAAACATTCCTTGACCTTGTTCATAAGTTTTGATAGCAAGAGAGCGCCGCATAGTTCGAGGCGAGGCAACGACACGTTCTTACTCGATGGTACTAATCTTGATTTTGATGCTACTAATGTGACTCTTGATTTCTTTTCATCCGTGCTTTTTATTTTACAGTAAATGACTGCCGCATACGCTTTCAGTGACGAGTCGCAAAACCCATGTAATTCGATACTACTTGACGTCACTATACCGAACCATCTGGGTATTTTAAATTGATTGATATTGTGTAACTCATCTTTTATCTTAATCCACTGATTACAAATATTTTCAGGAACTGTGTCATCCCAGTTAATTTTTGACAGCCAAACCTCTTGAAACAAAATTTTGAGTTTTGTTGTAATCGGAGCGATCCACCCAAGAGGATCGAAAATTTTGGATATATCGGATAATATAGACCGCTTTGTGACCCTTTCATCCGTCGATTCAATTTTCGATGAGAATGAAAAATTGTCTTGCGTAGGATTCCATTGAATACCTAAAGTTTTTGTTGATTCCGATTGTTTGTGACTGATTATTTCTTTTACTTGATTTTCTTGATTCTGGTGCAAATCAGGATCGTTTGACGACCATTTTCTCAAATTAAAGCCGCCGAGCTTTAATATAGCTATAAGATCTTGCTGTAATTGAATTGCTTCAGTATGTGAATGACTTCCATGTACAAGGTCATCCATATAAAATGCTTGCTCGACAATTTTGGACGCCACCGGATATTTTTCAAATTCATCCTTGGCCAACTGTTTCAACGTCATCATGCTTAAAAAAGGCGCGGCTTTCGTGCCATAAGTTACAGTAGTACACGCATATTCTCGTAATTTTTCGTGATAATTATATCTCCATACTATTTTCTGTAAATTGTGATCTTCTAAATGTACCCATATCTGTCTAAACATTTTTTCGATGTCAGCTGTAAATCCGATTTTATACTGCCTCCATTTCAAAATAAGTGTAAATATATCTTGTTGTAAGTTCGGTCCTTTTTTCATGACATCGTTCAAACTTTTTCCAGTTGTTGTTTTAGCAGATGCGTTAAAAACAACGCGTAATGACGACGTTGTCGAATCGTCACGAACTACGCAATGATGCGGCAGGTAACATTCCGGTATCTGCTTACTTGATGGTTCTGATATTTTCATATGTCCTAATTCTTGATATTCGTGTACAAATGCCTTATACTGTTTTGAAACATCTGGGTTTTTTGATAGTTTTTTTTCTAACTGTATAAACTGAGCTACGGCTTTTGATTTTGACTGACCAAGTTCTTTGTCGAAATTTGAGATCAGCGGAAGGCGTACTTGATATCTCCCATCTGACCCACGTGTAGTAGTTTCGTCATAGAATTTGATGCACTCTAAATCGTCGGACGAGTACGATTTCTCTTCACCAATGTCTTCCAACTCCCAAAATTTCTGAATTTGCTTTGTATCGACTTGAACGACATTGCATTGAAAGGTCTTGGTGCTCCCACACAAAATCCATCCTAGACGGGTCTGTTGGGCAATTAATGTTGAATTTTGTGATCGGCATATACCATCCAATATAATATGAGGATATACATCTGCTCCTAACAAAAGATCAACCGGACGGCTGACGTTAAAGTCCGGATCTGCTAGTTTTATATTCTTCAGATATTCCAAAGATGGCTTCGAAAATGTGTAGGTTGGTAAATGCTTGGTGAGACTCTTCATGATATAGGCCTCTGTACTGAAAATACAATCATCATTACTTGTTGATGAACACGCAATATTTATAATGCCCTTACAGCTGTTATCTCTTGCTCCTATGCCACTTATAATTCCTTGACATTTTTGGCGCTGTAGTGCCAACAGCTGTGCAGCGTTCTCTGTGATAAGAGAAGTTTGGGAACCTTGATCTATCAGGGCTCTCAAAATTTGATAAGTACCATCTCTTTTTTGGACATTCACCATCGCTGTAGCTAACAAAATTTCGGGCATTTCAGTCTCATTTTGAGCTAAGTGAGAATTTGAATTTCTTTGATTCCCACGATTATAATTTGCACCTTGTTTATATAAATCGTGAAGTATTGTATTATGACACCCGTTGCATTCGCGACATCGCTTCATTGATAAACACGCCTTGCCGTGATGATTATACAGACAGTTTTCGCATAAACTTAGTTGAGATATACACTGTTTTTTACTTGCAAGCGGCAGTCCCAGGAATTGTCTGCAAAAGTATATGCCATGCTCACCGTTACAAACTGGACAGTTCAGGTGGGCAAATTTGTTTCCCACGACTGATTGCGACATATCTTTGTTACTTTGATATGATTGTTTAAAATTTAAAGATTTTTTATGATTAAAATTATCCATTGACCTTGATGGTAGCTGCTGTTTTTGATTACTAGGCTCTTGTTTTCTTCTACTAGACTCTAAACTCGTAAATTTGCTCTCTAAAAATGTAAGAAAATCAGGTAAATTAGGTAATACACGAGGTTGCTTGATCGACGAAATATATTCGTTATATGTATCAACGTCCAATTTTTGACTCAACATATGTACAATAAGAGGGTCCCATGATGTGACATCCACTCCAAGATTCTTGATGGCATTCAGCGTCTCCTGGATTGTGTCGTGAATACGTTTGATGTGATTGACGGATGCTTGCTGAGCAACTGGTAGATTCAATAAAATGTTGACGTGCGCTGAAAATATCATCTTTATGTTATTGTACCTATGCTGCAGAATATCCCAAGAAATACGGTAATTGTCAGAACTAATACTCAGATGTTGAATGAGGCGTTCCGGTTCGCCCTTAACCTTTGATTTTAAAAACTGCATCTTCTGGGCACTTGATAAGAAGCTATTGTTGTGGATTGCTTCCGTGAACAGATCTTTAAAGCTCACCCATTGATGATAGTTTCCATGAAAATTTGGCACTTCCATCTGTGGAGTAATTTTTTCTCTGTGAGCCATTGACCACAGTTTGCTGTTGAGAGCTTTCTTGATCTGGTGGTAGGTTCTCTCATGCTCCAAGAACTTCATGTCATATTGTAAATTACTGCCATCTAATTCGCTATCTAATTCCCAATGAACTGCATCAATAACGGACCACCTGTTCTCCAAATTTTTTAAAATATCTTGGAATTCCCATTTCTCTGTTATATCCTCCAGATTAATATTGCTAGCCGTTCTTGAAAAAGCCTTAAAATTACTCATTTGTTTTTTGATTAAGTCGTCTAACTTGCTATTGACGCCCTGAGATTTTGTTAAAGTATCAGAAATGTCTGCTGGTTTACTTGCTAACGGAGTTGCTGGTCTTATAATAGATGATGTTGGAGTAGACATAATCTTCTCGCGCACTGACATGTAAAAATCTCTTGCTTGCTGATAATGGTTGCTAACGAAATACTCATCGTTTTGGTCAGGATATTGAAGGAGGTTCTTATGGTTTGCTTGATACTCCTGCCAATAGGCATCTAACGTTTCTATACGTCTCCTGATATAATCTGATGTTTTACGATCCGGCCCATCTTTCTTGAAGTTACTAAAAAGCGTATTTATAGCACCTGTGATTTGTTTTTGTTTAGACAATAGATCTTCTAACAAAGACATCTTGATAAAATACAATAATCAGTGAAAAGGAAAGATCTTACTTGATACTTGATACTACTTGCTACTCTGCTAGTCTCGCTCCTGATTGCGATCCACAGATCCTTGCTGGTGGTCCTCGGAAATACTTGCTTTATTTCCAGGACGCTAACTTATCTCGGCGGCACATGCCAAGCCAGAGATACGTGATAAATCCTTGATAAAAATGCACACTGGCACTTAAACGAAATCACAAACACACGAATAACCTTGTTGTCACTCGCGAAGATGTGATCCCGCCCTCGGAGGCTCGAAGGACCAATATGTACGGGGTGGTTGCTACCCTATACAATAACGTGTAATAACTGTTGATGGGACCGGTCGGTAATAGAAAGACGTCCGTGCGATGCCGGTGTAAATTGCAAACTGCGTTTATTGTATGACTAATACTTAACCTAAGTTTAAGGGTGTTGTACACCGTACACAAACTCTTCTGCTTTATAATATTAGTATAGATTATATTAGTAAGATTTGGAGTAAGTAGACATTTTAACTCAAAAAAGGAGGGAAACGGAAAATTTCAACGATGTCTATTTAAATTCGCACATAGATGTCAGGTCGCCAAAAAAAAAAAGCTTGTCTCCGAGATTTAGCTTATTTCTGTCACGTTCTGTTAGGTTGGAATCCCACTGCAGAATCATTTCGTTAATCCAGATATGCTGCAAACCTATTTTTTATGCATATTAATAATCTAGAGAATATATATACTTGCGGCCAAATTTATAATCCTACCTATGGAATATATTCAGAATCAAAATAGTCCTACAGGATAAGACACCTTGGTAAAGCATTCGGTAGCTGTTCTCGATCTAATCGCTCGTCTGTGTGCCTACTGCCTATCAACCTCTTACTGTTACTTACGTATCGCAGTCCGATAAACGAACGTTATACCTTAAAAATAAATTAAGTACATCCATCGAATTCAAACGACGAAATATATATTTATTGGTCAATTCATTTCTTAAATCAAGGCACGTTAAATAGTAAACAAAATGCTAATATTTAGCCCTTAAAAAATCCCGAAGCGCCTGAAACAGTTTGCATTCTAGCTAATAAGGTAATAAGTAAATAAATAACGATTATAAACGAAACGTTACCACAGCTGTCGCCCGCATATTGCTAATTACGTTACCAACCGTTGCGCATTGGTAAAAATAATCTCAAATATACATGAGGACCACATTTGAACGATTACTTATCATGGATATGTTATGTATACCTACGTCACGTACAATTCTTCATTCACCGGCGGTTACACATTTAGCTCGTTGAGGCCTTGGATGTTGACTTGTTTGGTAACAGAACCTGACAATGAGGCCTTGCTGGTTATTTTTTTAATGTGTTTGTTACGGTACATTGATTTTTCTCAATCAATTTTTACACTTTGCTGTTAACTTTACTTTTGTGTTGACTTAATTGCGACAGCGTTTCGTGTCCCGTGTATCACAAGTGAACTTTTATTTACTTTGTCGTAGCTGTTGAGTATGCTACATATAGGACAGTAAATAGATTAAAATTACTACGTATTCAAATACCTACTTAAAGCTTTCGATGGTGGAGGTCTCGGAGCGAAATGAAATCTGAGATTAACTCCTTTGAATTCCATTTATGCTCCCGTTTATTTTAATTGTCTACATTTAGGGTCCATAATCTATATTAGCTCACATAAAATTGTAAATTCCATTCTTTTTCTTAGTTCATAATAATCACTCATCATAATTTTATTGTTCGTCCATTACGTGTTCATACATTAGGTTTTCTTACTACCAATGCAGCTCATAACATTGAAAGATCATATTTTATTGTTTTAACTAATAAATCTAATAATGTTGTTAATAAGAACTCATAGCGTTGTTGTTCAGAATAGAAAATTATCAAATTATTTGTATTCGGTTCATGTGCACCTAACACGCTCGTCGCTTCGCTCCTCGTTAACCAATTTTTTTCACGTAATATTAGAATTAAACATATTTATAAATATAATAGTTATTTATATACAATAATTATGAGTTAATATATGAAAACAAATATAAGTAAAAACAGTGTATAATTACAAATTATGCACTGTTTTCTAAGTAATTATTAATTAGTGATATGTATTATGACTGTCAATGATTAGTTTTTAAATATTTTTTTTATATGAAGAATGATCATTATTATTTTAAATGGTATGAAAAATATTTTCGGACCTTAGATGATTGATGGAGTTGAAAAATTAAGTAAGACAATGCGCACCCTCATTTTCACCGTCAAATACGTTTCACTCTACACAATGAAACTATGTTTGTTTAAATGACGTAATCCCATTTTTTTTTAGGGAAGGATTTATGATGGTTGGTGGATGGTGATTTATTTTATAGAAGGCAAACAAGCATGCAGCTCACATTGATGTTAAGTGATGATTGCAGCCAATAGACATCTACCCAGAAACCAGAGGTCAAAATGCAGATGCGTTGTCACCCCTGAAACCTAAGTTGTGACGTCTCTGTGATTTGTTCTTATACTGTTTTTGTAACAATAATCTATATATTTAGATTAATTATTCGCCACTTGAGAGTTTTTTATTGATATACCTACCAATGGCTCGACTGCCAAACTGAATCGCTTTTGTGCTCGTTAACGTCTTCAATTTTTCTTGTCCTTTCGTGTCGTCTATGAAAGAAATATCGATAGTATGATTATCACTATCTCCCTCCTAAAGTAATAACGACACTAAAATCACAAAAAGACGATAAAAATCAAAGACGTTAACGAGCACAAAAGCCATTCAGATTGGCGGTCGAGCCGCTGGAGTAAAAACAATGAATATATAGGATTTTTTTTTCTTTACACAAACAAATGCGACTGGACATTTGGATTATTGATAATGGTTGGAAGATAATAGTTAAAGATGTCGGCTTACAACTTGCTGTCTTAAGTGCTCACTTTGTAATACACTCGAAAATTTTCGGTAATTTGATACACTTTTGTTTAAGTATAGGCATTTGTCTTGCCCTTGACTACATCCGCCCAATGTGATGAAAACTATTCGTAATTGGGTCCAACTATGCATCAAGTACATAAGACTATGTAAATTATTCATAATATTATATTTTAACTAGCTGTCTCGGCGAATTTCTTATTGCCTTAGCGGTATATAGTTATATGTATAATAGTTTTCCACCTATTTTACCTAATTGTATATATATTTTTAGGTCACCGATATGCAAACCGTGGTTTTAACTCCAGATGCCATAGATTTATTTCAATCGCCGATGATGTTCAATCACATGCGCCGTTTAGCTAAAGAACGTGATCACTACCTACAAAACTGGGCATCCCTTGTACTAAATGAAGGCTTATGCGAGAACGAGAACGAAAACAAAAATGGAAAGAGTAAATCAACGCAAAATGTTAACCAGAATAATGGCGAAAGTCAACACTTAGCTGTAGAATTGGCTGATTGGAAAGCACGTTTGCGAAAACAGAGACAAGAATTGTATGTCCTTATCCCTAATAATGATATTTTTTATACTCTTTGATTAATTCTTTATAAGAAATAATATTTGAATTTATTTCGAACTCAGACCTCCTTTGATGGAATCTTCTTCCATTGATCTATATCTAAACGAATAATTAAAATTGAGTTTTTTTTTATTACAATAAGATTTACACATGCGAACATTGTCTCATGAAATCGAAATAGACGTATTAAAATACTCAAGAATTTATAAGTGTCATGTTTGCTTTTTTTGTATCACTACGCCATCTTAACATTCTGTCAATTCGATTTAAAAACGGAACCGGCTTTCTGTTCCCCGTGTCTTCTTTAAGTAGATTAAACTCATTGGTCCTATGTATGTATTTTATGATAATTTCGGTATGGAGGTCTGAGACCAATGTGAATAGGCTGTTTGTTAAATGTTATGCACCAAGATATCTTAAAATGGCAACTAAAATCTATTGCTTGTATCCTCACCGGGGAGCTCTATACATCTGTGATTCAACCGCCTAATGTGTTTAATTATAATTTCGCCTTGTCGTTTGTAAACCCATATTGAAAGCAATGGCGATTATCTGATTGTCCCTATTACAAGAACAAAAGCTTTCATGTTAGGCGATTGTGTGCCTGTTGGTATCGTTGCCAACGTTCAAGTCATTTATAAATTAAATACATCATTGACAGGGAGGAAAAATCTGAGCAATTGTCAGAATGCCGTGAAGAATTGGAACACACAAAATTACTTCTTACTAAACTACGCGCCGACAGCCAAGAGTGGTTTAGTGAAGCTAGAAAGGCAGCCGGATATAGGGATGAAGTGGATGCTCTTAGAGAAAAAGCTGAACGTTGTGACAGGTAAACAATCTTGTAATTTGTGGAATGTTATCTGACCTTTATATACAAAGTACGTAATTACTATAATATATACGTTTTTTTTAGATTGGAGCAAGAAATACAGCGTTATAGAGACCGACTAGCTGATGCAGAATATTATAAAACTCGTGTAGGAGAACTACGTGAAGATAATAAAGCTCTTATGGAAACTAGAGATGCCTTGGAGGAGCAATTGCAAAGAGCACGTAAAAGAGCGGAACAATGTTTAACATTAGAAGCCGCAATGATAAAATTGAAAAGAGAAGCTAACGATATCGCCTTGGTAAAATTTTACGTTGGAGAAATTATGTAACGTCATAATTACAAATATATCATTTTTTTTTTTAATTTACAGGAAAGAGATGCAGACCAGCAAAAAATACAAGAATTAATAGAGGAAAATAATCATTTGCAATATATAACGAAATCAGTTCTAAGTGAAAGCAACAATAGTAATCTAGATACTGATAATGAATGTGAAAGTACTTTAGAATCTGGCGAAAACAGTTTATCAGAACAGTTGACAAGTAATGCGCAAGCTAGAGCTCTGAAATTGGAACTCGAGAACAAAAGACTTTTATCAACAATCGATAGTTTAAGAGAACAATCACTTTTAGAAAGTAGTGATAAAGTTTTAGAATTGGAAAAAGAGAAGAAAAGACTAACATTGAAATGTGAACAATTACAAGAAAATTGCAATAGACTGATGCAGCAAAATTCTGAATTAGAAGATGTATTTAAAAATGCACTAGAAGAAAACAGAAAACTGCAAGATTCTCTCGATAGCCAAAAATCATTTATTGACCGTCAAGCTATAGATAGAGATTCGGAGAAGAACAAATTGCAAGACTTTGAACGCCACCTAGAATCATTAACAAAAGATAAACAGAGAATTCAAATGTTATGTGATTCTATACAAAGACGAGCTGATGATTTGGAAAAAAGTTTAGATGCGAGGACTAAAGAGTTAAATGCTGTTAAACCAGAAGCCGAAAAGGTAACACGTTTCATCATACAAACTGAAGAACTAAAAACAAAATTAACTTATAGTGAAAAAGAAACTCATGGTCTTCAAAGAGAAGTTACCAAATTAAAAGAAGCTGTTGAAGAAAAAGATGTGAGACTTGACACTATCACAACTGAAATTGAGTTAAAAAATAAGGAAATAGAGAGATTATCTAGACAAGTAGAAATGAATCTGACATTATCTAGTAAACTACAGGATTTAGAACAAAAAACTCAAGAACTAAAAACTCACAAGAAAGTTGATACTGAAACCATACAAACATTACAAAAAGATTTAATAACAGAAAAAGTCAACTTTGATAAATTAAGGAATTGTATGGAAAAACTCGGTATTAATACTTCTGATATAATAAGTAAAGAAATAAATGTCGAAGAATTGCTGGAAAAAATTATCACAAATACTGATCATGAAAGCTTAATATCCGATATTGCAAGTAAAGCTAATTTGACAAAACAACTACCATGTGTCTGTGATCACAAAGAAAAGCCAAATATTGATGAAAATATAGTAAATCCTCAAATAGAACAGCTAACTTCTGACCTTGCTGCAGTCCAGGTTTCATTAGAGAACTGCCAGGCTGAAAATGCTAAGTTACAAGTGAATGTTGCCACATTAAATTCACAAAATGGATCTTTAATTTCACAACAAATGACACTTCAACTCGCTAACAGCCAGCTCGCAGCTGAAAAAGAAGAAATAATCAAACAGTTAGAGGTCTTAAAGGATAAACAAGATAATCTTTTGCGCGATCAAGTGGCTCTTCAAACCCTGCACGAGCAATTAAATACAGAGTATGAGTTACTGCTTAGTGAAAAAGAACCAGTCAAAATTGCTGTTAGAGATTTGAAAATCGAAAATAGGGAATTGAAGGAGAAACTGTCTTCTACTGAAAAGAAAATATCAGAATTTGAATTAGAAAGGGAGAATCTTAAAATTGAATCGAGAAATTTGACAAATCTCCGAGCTGAACACTCAAAACTTAAGGAAGACTTTCGAAATCTATTTACAGCTAGTGATAGATTGAAAAATGAATACAGAAATATGCAAGAGGAGTACAGAAATCTTCGAAGTGAAGTAACACAGCTTAAACTAAGAAACACTGAAATGTCTGGCGAAATGAATACAAAATCTGAAGTTATTACAAGTATGGAACTTGAAATCAGTAAAACAAATCAGCATTGTGAAATGCTTATTCAAATGAACAAAAGCTTGGATGCTGATCGGCGATCGTTAATGGACCACGTATCTCAACTTTTAACCCAATATCATGAGTTATTAGCTCATTCTTTAAAAGATAAACAGCATTATCACGAAGAAGAGAAAATGTTTGCTGATAGAGTAAATGCATTATGTCGTCAGAAAGAAAAATTAGAAGAAAAAATTATGGAACATTACAAAAAGTTGGATAATTGTACTACCAAAAGACGTGGGTTTGGAGCGTCCTTTGTTAAAAGAGTTAGAAAAGCTGGCACAGATTTGATTAACAAGGTACCATCGAGAAATAACAAAAGAATAGAAGATGCCAATCGTTCCAAATCTCAGTTAACCTTAGCGGGTTCTGAATCCGGCGAATCTGATCCTGGGGGTCAGGATTTGGAGAAAATGTCCAAAAGTTCTGATTTAGATCAAATTTCTTCCAATCCAAGTGCCGAGTCACCTAGACATAGTTCAGACTCTAGCTTCAATAGAAGATTTGATGATAGTGTCCTTAAAAAGGCAGAAAATATGGACATGACAGGATCAATTCATAGTTTAGAGCAAAGTCGGTTATCAAATGAAACCAATTTCGTAAGAAGACTTTCTGCGACGTCGATTCATAGTGGTGGCGGTGATGATGCGTTAATCAGAGCATCTTTGAGAAGACGTCCACACAAGGCGGTGCCTTCCTCACATCGAAACAGTTACCAAGGAATTGAAGGAGATACAGGTTTACCTGCAGGTATGCTACATTTTTTACTCCTGAAATTAAAGCCATATTGTAAAAACACATTTTGATCTTATTTTTATATTTCCATAGCGTCAACACCATCGCCCGTATTTGGCACCGCCGGAACTCGCCGAACAGTTTATCTGACTGATGATAATCCAGATGTAACTCTGAATACAAAACCACAGAGCACACCAATAAAAGAAAATCCCACATATTTAGTGTACAACAGAATTTCAACAGTAATCGGCGATGGAGCTTGCCAGAGTGCAAACGACAGATCTGGAAATGAACAGCATAGATCAACACCAGACCAGTCACGTTCAGCTGTAGATGACAATATACAAGAAAGAGATGAGATGAGACAAGATAGAAGAATAAACAACGACAGAAATCGCAATGACAAACCCGATACATCAAAGGAATCCGCTATATGGTATGAGTATGGGTGTGTGTGATACTAACTTAATCAATGGCACAAATATTTACCATAAATGAGTGATAGATATTCAGACTGATGAAATGCCTTGTAGTATGAAATAATGAATGTGATGGTACAATGGTAATAATGGCAATATATAGATTTATTGCATATTGGCAATTATATTATAAAATTATATAATCAAGTTCCCATGTAACAGTATTACTTTGGCATTTATATGATTTATGGATGGTTAATAGTAGTCTGCTATTTGTATAACGATATTCCGTTATATTCAAAGCTTTAATGGAAGCGGTATTATACATTTGATCTGTTTGTTAAAGAAGTATTTGAAAAAGAAACTTCATCAATTTTGAGGCTACCTTTAATTTATAACGATTTTTTACATTGAATTCTGAACTCATAAATACAAGCACATTTGAACATTCAATTTATTCACGGTCGAATTTTGAGATACGACCAAATAGTTACCTAAACAAATTGGTCGACTTAGTACAAGTGTATACATACAAACAAACACCCATAGAAGCATAATATGCACATTTCGAGACCTTCTCGTAGACAATTAATAAAAATACACGCAGCACACCTTGTAGCATTAATTAGCCGGCCGAGCTTCGTATCGAGATATGAAATATACTTTACGACCTATTCTCATATCTACCGAATATACATAAATCATCAAAATCGGTAAAGCTGTTTATGAGAAGAAACAAAACTTCTCCGAAACTCCGCTTTGACAGATTTTTATGAAAAAAAAAAACACGAGCATTTTATATATTTCTTATACAAACTTTCACATTTATAGAAAATTAAGTAAGATTAAATGAAATATCGTAATTAATATATAGTAAAATGTGATTCCTCACTATGATTCAAATTGACGTTTAAGTGATATTAGAAAATGTTCAAGTGTGCGTGCAATTTACGATTGTCACATCGATAAAACAGACAAAATAAAAGGGTTCACTGGAATTTTTGACATGTTGCTCAATAATACATATATTTTAGGCAATTTATTATGTTTTAATGTATGTCGATCTTGGATGGCAAAGTGCTCCGATTATTTATTTAAAAAATTATAGATTCGAATTTTGTCCGAAATCTTTTTGTTCATTTACGCGCTAATAACCACATAAGAATGAAGAAGAAGCAGTCATAGCGTTCATTAACAAGTTATGTAAAATGGATCGATGCGTTCGTTGGCAACACCATAATAACGGTGAATTTGTATTGGATGCACACATCTTCATGGTGGTGATTCCTGTCTGTTGTAATGTGTACTACTTATCCGTTCAATAACGTTACTGATTCAAAGGAGACCTTCAGTCACATTTTTTCTACTTTGGACATCGATATGTGTTGTATGTGTACATTTGTTTATTTTATATAATACTTTAATAGAATCCGTATTATTCACCGAACAGTACAATCAGTATGTATTCGTATATTATGTATTTTTAACTAATATTATTGACGTTAAAGGTAAGTAAATAATTTCAAGGAGCAGCAAATTTCAATTCCAATATTTTCAAATCAAACTGTCTTTCTTTACAGAAAAAAAAAACAGAAATTGTGCTTTTTTTCCCCCAAAGGAGATGACTGAATTATTAGGGTTTTCTTTTTCATATATTATTGAAAATACTCACATTAATTCGTAATCGACAGTGTAATTGTGACAATGTTAGACTAAGTATATTTTTATTAATATTTTACTTGCCATTAACACTGTGACAGCTATAATTAAGTTTTAAGTATTGATATAGCATAATATATTTTTGCTTTCAGTGTTAATGACCGTTTAATGACTGGCTAAACAGAAGATCTATTATTTTATCGTCTAGATTTTCATTATGTAGGCAAAAAAATTTAATCAAATACATTTTCTTCCTCGTATGAAAAAACGTATTCACACCATATTTTAGATGTTTTTCTATATTTGCGTGTTTATACATATTATTCTAAAAGGTTGGGGAAAAAGTTTCTTCGCATTTTTTAAGATAATTCAAAACATTTTTTAATATAGTTTATTTAAATTTAACTAAAGTATGTATGTACCATTTTGTTCGATAACCTTTTGCCATCTTGTAGGTAGGGACATGATCCCATTGCTATAAAAATTTTGGGACTTCTCATCAAAATACCGCGACAAGTGGATTTGGCAGTCCTATCGTGATGTTAACCTAACATTACATAAAGAATTCTGAAGAGACCGAAACAAGTGGAAATCTGAAGGTGCAAGGTCAGGACTATACGGCGGATGCATTAACACCTCCCAGCCAAACTCTCTTAATTTTTGCTGAGTGGCTATAGATGTGTGAGGTCTAGCGTTATCATGATGAAACACCACACCCCTTCTGTTGATCAATTCCGGCCGCTTTCTCTCAACTTCTTGCTTTAATCTCATAATGAATAATGCCCTTCCAATCCCACCACACACACAACATCACCTTATTGCCAGTTAACCCGGGTTTCGCCACAGTCTGTGAAGCCTGACCGGCCTTTGACCACGACCTTTTTCGCACGTTCTTGTCGTACGTGATCCAATTTTCAGCTTCTTCAAAAATGATTCGGTTTCATTACGTCGTAATAAAGAATCACAAATGAGTACACGGTTCATTAGGTTTCTTTCAGTGAGCTCGTGAGGTACCCAAATATCGATCTTTTTTTTGTACCCAGCTTTTTTCAAATGCGCCAAAACTGTTTTGTGATCAATTTTCAGTTCTTCAGCTACGTCGTGACTACTGATATGTCGATCTAGCTCCACTTTTTCAAACATGGCATCCATTTTATCCGTAATAGGGCGACCAGAGCGAAGTGCATCTTTGACATCAAAATTTCCGGATTGAAAACGCTTAAACCAAATATGTGCTACTCTCACAGACACTGCACTAGGTCCATAAACATCGCATTTTTTTTCGCGGCTTGCGTTGCATTTTTACCTTTTTTGTAGTAAAAATTTAAAATGTATCGAATTTCTTCATTAGATTCACTCATCTCGACAGTACGAAAAACAAATGAAAATCACACATTTGCCTAATTTGAATTTGGAATTATGTTCTTTAAAATTTTAACTTTCAATGATACCAAAACCAGCCAGATACAAATACTACAGCCAAAGAGATTTTATTACAAGTTCATACCTATTATAATGCGAAAAGACTTTTTCCCCAACCTATTATAATATGTAATGACACGTCACTGATAAAATATTAGTAGGACTGCAAATCATAAGTATTATATTGTGTGTACATACATTACATGAATTAATATTTTAAAAAAACATGACGATTTTGTTTTAAAGACAAACTACCCGTGGCTCGTGAGTTTATATTATATTTTTCTTTTCCCTTATCTCAAAAGCTTAATTTTTTACCATTGTACACACGAGGCACAAAATATATTATGTTATTATAAATGGTTATATTTTATACCACCATCTAAATCTAAACCAGTTAAATAAGGGTTCTCAAAAATCCTTTAGCTATTACTTCTGCTATACTTTTGGTATATATTTGGTAGTTAAGTTATATATTTGGGCGTGATATGAGGGATGAACGAATATTATGACGAAGAATTTATTATTTAAGTAACATTAGTTTTAGTGACCCTTTCACCCCATCTGGGAATAAAAACCCCAAAAAAAGAGATAATTACCAGTGAATTACTTATCGCTAGTATTTTTTTTTAACACGACAGTTAACTAGAAACAATTCACATGTTCGTGGCAGATATCGGCCAAATGCGGCTCAACAGATTTAATGTAGTTTAAGGCCTAAACTAAGTTTAAGTTTATAATTTAGATAATAAATGATCGACAAAAACTGCGCTTATCACAACAATTACAGTAACAAATAAAATAAATTAAATGTATTTCTCACCAAGTATTCATATTATTTTAATATTTAAGTTTTAATGTTTGTTCTTTTATTGTAAATGTAAGATTATTTCTAGAAGTACAAAAGTGTATAATAAAAATATTAGTTATTTTTATTCTTTTTATGACATGATTTATTCATTTACAGAAGGCTATTTTATGTAAGTGATACTAAAACATGTTTCAAAATAAAATTAGTGTGCATACAAGCTTAAAAAGTGTTACCGTCAGCTTGAATTTTAGAGTATCTTTTTTAAATCTTAAAATTTACTATATCCATTACAAAATATCAACGATAATCTGAAGCATGACAATTTATTCAATTTATGCCACAATAAAAGAAAAAAAATCTTCCGAGATAAACTCAATTTTCGACGCATTCTTTTCATGATTAGTTATTTATTTGAAATATCAGCTTCTTTATATTGTTATATTTAGAAGGACAATTTATTTGGCAAGTAGTTGTCGTTTAAATCATCAGGTGGTCTAGATCTTTTTTTTATATGCATATATATAATCCGTTCCGATCGGAAGTGCGGGAGTGCGAAATATGTTATGTGAATTTGCTGACTACGTGAGTTCCGATAGTCGGCGAATCAGGCTACCTGAAGGGTTAAGAATGTCAAAGTAACTAAGAATATAACAAACTAAAAAAATATGAAAATGTTTATGATGAGTAGTAACTCATATATTAAAATATTATTATGATCTCTTGCAGTACAGGGTATTTTTTGCAGTGACCGATTTTTTTGTCATTTGTGTCATGTTTATGTAAGCAAGTATATTTTAAAAAATCAATGTTATAAAATTATCCATTTATAACATTGAAACATTTTGGTAGCTAATGTACCTATCTATACATTCAATTACTTAAATAAAAAATAAAAAACTCAAAAATAAACTGAACAGAAAAAAAAACGTATTTTTATGTTAAACTTCTAAAAAAAATTTTTTTCGCACTGCAAAAAAGTCACCTGTATAATTTTTCCGCACCATATTATTCATATTTTATAATAATTACCTCAAAAATTTCAATGAATTAGAACTGTATTTTTACAAGGCGTTATATCAATTTAATACTATAGTTAAATACCTATCATTTCGTGCTTCCATTATGTTATTCATAAAATGATACTAATCAATCAGTACTTATTACTGAATTGTACACTGACTTTGAAATGTATAATTTGGTAACTCTAGTGCCTTGACCATTTATTTCAACTTCCAAGCCCCTAAATAAGCACCAAAATGCTATAAATATTGAATTGGTACTAATATATGGTGCTTTACTGATTTGTTACGTTGATTTGATGGTAAGATATAATACAATCTTGATACAATCGCATAAAGAAACATGTCATCCAATACAGATTTAAAAATAAAATCATATGTTTGATTACTTACTAAAGCAAGAACATATTTTTTGGCAAAACGGCGACTCGACCGCCTAGCTCTATTCGCTTGTGACCTGTTTTACTTCTTTCAGTTTTGCCCCCTCAAACCGCCTACTAGAGTAATAGCTATAATCTGACTCACTGTTTAGAAAGCTGTATTAAACCAATGTGTAATCATAATATATCATGGCCATTGCCACGGGCACGTAAACAAGGAAAAAGCTATTCAGTTAGGCGGTCGACCCGCATATCCAAGATATTATTACGCGTACAAAACAATACAAATATGCAATAAAAAAAAATTAAAACATTTTTTAATGTCTTACCGACATTGTTTCTTTATTGGTGAAAATTATACTATAAGTTTTAACAGAAATGATCTACCTATTTCTCATTTTGTATAGTTTCTGTTAATGTATATTGAGAAACAGTTTGTACTTAACTATCTCTCACCGAATTAGGTAGGAATTTATTAGCACACGACTTTTTAATAAACAATGAAATTGTTTTTGAGGTTTTATTTATTTCTTTGTATATATACATTGACTTCTGCAAGCACTAAAATATGTATTAAAGCAATGAACATTACATGGAAGCCACTAACAAAAACATTTTTAAGTCTTCAACAGTACCTACATACTGCAATTTATCTATCCAAACTATGTTATTTTAATATAATGTGCAGTCATTAGATACTATTTATTGCTCTTGAGTTATTCTGTATCTATATTTATTAGTAAGTTTTGAACACATGCTTAAATATCTCTTAAATTCTGTCTCCAAGTAATACTGCTTAACTAGGTATGACTAAAATATAATACAAAAATACCTGCATATTCTGCTCTGATTAGATTTACAGGGTGTAAGTGAAACACTACCGAAATTTCTTTGGGACAGTAGGTATAATTTAAGTATTGAAATAAAAATTCAAAAATTAGTGTTAGTTCTTTTGTACACAGTAACATGTAAACAGGTACTTACAGTTAACAATTTCTTATAAAATAGGTGGGTAGGTAAGGTAATGGTATTTAAAGTATTTTTACCTCACCGGAATAAAAATAAAGATCAGTTAAACTTCAATTTATATTCCGGTGAGTTGAACATATTTTAAATGCCAGGAAATGTTCTGTAGTTTCCCAAGATAATATATCAAAGTCGTGTACCTTTTTCTTCATATTTACTGTACAAATCTTGCTATGATCCTTTACACTAACGGCGGCGGCGGGAGCGGAGAAGGCAACTTGATGTCCAAACTGAGGAGCGGATATCAATACGAACCTAGTACGAAACTGACAAGACGTCATAATCGAAAGGATTACGAAAGCATTAGAGTTAGGCGTTTGGCCACGATGAATAGCAAACTACTGCAACGTTATTCTCCTCGCATCCCTATCCCTTATTTAACTTAAAATTATCTATTTTGCAGCGACTTAAAATGACGACTAATTTCAAATTTGCGAGTACCTTACCTACTCAGGTAGACTGTTGTGCTGTTCCCGGGAGCGGACAATGAAGATGAGATATTAAAATGTTAACATTCCTACATGACTTGATCAAAACCGCAACTTCGAAATAACATATAAATTACATCTAAGTTTCGGCTTTGGAAGCGGTTCTCTTACACCCTGTATAGTTCGCATGTAAGACAACATAGGGACAATTGTGGAACTCTCAGCTTATCCATTCAAATGTAGCTTTAATTACCATCGTATTAAGTGCCGCAGTTCCCCGATAGTATCTACATTCAACAATAAACTTATATCAAAGATCCATTTAGATTGTGTTCAATCTTAACTTCCCATTGCAGCACGGGGCAAGGTTGTATGGCAACTTTGAATGGTAATCCTGACACCACAGCTTTCCTCCCCGTTTCAACTTTTGGCGGCAAATATGAAATCACGCACTGAAAAGAAATAATTTTATTGAGAATAACAGATAAGTTCGTAATACTTTTCTGAAGATATATCAGTGCATAACAACTAGGTATTGTGTATAATTACGAGTAAATACAAGAATGTCATGTTATTTTTACTTGTATACATTATACATTTCACAATTACGAAACTGTACTACATCTACGCGACATACCTTAGGTTTAACATTTTCTGTAGACATGTATCCTATGCACATGGTTTTTGTTGTATGGCCCCATAATAATTCGCCATCCCCTGTCTGTGGATTGAACTTTAAAGCTAAAGTGCCACCTAATCTTTCTGGAATATCCCACAAAAAAGGGGACTCTAGAAATTGTTCTTTCAAACATTTATCTAGACCTAGCACTGGTGAGGAATCCAACAAGCTTT
Source organism: Macrosoma leucophasiata (assembly GCA_036365455.1). Classification (NCBI taxonomy): domain Eukaryota; kingdom Metazoa; phylum Arthropoda; class Insecta; order Lepidoptera; family Hedylidae; genus Macrosoma; species Macrosoma leucophasiata. The sequence continues at coordinate 10,190,725 of JAWQUS010000003.1, read as the reverse complement.
CTGCTGTATTCTTAGCCAATTGTGTTCTTATCAAGTGCTCTCCGCATCCTGATGTGCAAGCAGCTACAGACGGCATTATACCATCTCTACTCATTACAGCCCACACTCCACTTCCAAAAGAGGCTGCTTGACCGACTCTTCCTTCATGTTTCAGGGAAACTCCACCAGAACTTGCACCTGCGGCAACTATACCATTTGAGTCAACACAAATAGCTCCCACTGTGTCTAATGGGCTGAATTTTATATCATTTTGCAGAGAATATCTTTTCAATTTTCGTTTACAGTGCTTATAGTTTCGAAAAGCACGGGCTGAAACCATTTTACGATCGTCTACAATTTCTAGTCCCATCCTTTCGGCCCACAACTTAGCGCCGTGTCCTGTCAGGATGCAGGGTGGTACACGGCCTAAAGATAGGTTTTCGCACTGTTTCAGGCAAAGATGCTTGGCTAATGTTATTGGGTTCCAAACATTGGAAACTGCTCCGCAAGCTCCAAAATGCAATGTCTGACCATTCATGATTGAAGCGTCACACTCTACTAGTCCATCCCAACTTAAATTTGATCCATAGCCAGCATTTGTTAAAGGACTATTTTCTAATTCTGAAAGGGGAATAAGTAGAAGATCAATAAATTGATATATCAATATTTCAACCCCGAATTTCGACGATTAAAAAAAATGAAAATGAAGAGAATGTTTTTTTTTGTTTCATTGGGATGACAGACAAGCAGACGGGCCACCCGATGGAAAGTGGTCACCATCTCCTATGGACATTTGCAACACCAGGGGAGTTGCCAACGCGCTGCCAGCCTTGAAGGACTCTTTTGACGCCGTTTTTGAAGAATCCCATATTATAGCACCGAGGGAACACCTCAGAGGGATATCTTAAGCATGCTGCAATTTTATGAGCCATTTTGAGTCATTTCGCTACTTTTATCTATTTTTTTTTACTTTTGTTTCATTACGTCTTAAAAACTAAGTACCTATTTCTTATTGACTAGATGTTTGAAAGACAAACAGTATTTATTTATCTGATACTTTACCAATAAAAGAATTATAGTCAACATCACTATTATAAAGAGACTGATAATATCACTAAAGGAAATATCCTTTAGTGATATTATCAGTCTCTTGTAGATGATGAATAGAATTATGAAAAATATTTCATAATTCTATTCATCATCCACAGCGGACTGAAGACAAGAAGTTCTTCTGTTTTGCCCTGTACTTGTAACAACCAGTCTGGTGTTATAGGGTTGTAGTGTTTTCCATATATCATTCAGCAATAGGCTAGCCTCCATGACAATTTGAGGTAATTTGAAGATTTAGATTATTAGGATACTATATTTTATTAACATGTATCCATCCCTATAGAATAAACATATATTTTTACCCCCTTATTCATAAACATACATTAGATACGTTTTAGCTATAGAATGCTTTGTCTTTGTCAGTTGCATTGTCAAATGTGCAGGATAGAAAAGGACAAAGGAGAGATTAGCAACACTTTAGCTATAATACATTTATGAAAATTTTAATGACATCTAATGACAATGTTGGTAGAAACATATTTATGAATAGCCCCTAGCATGGAATAAACAAATTCTAATTATATAAAAAAACACGTTTGTTAAAATTATGTTTTTATGATAAAGAATCATGTGAAGTAGAAGCACTCCATACTAAAGTTCAAATTCAAATTTTTTGTTCCAGAGAGTTAAAAATATTTTAAGTATCAGGAAATGTTGTTTAGGTTCACTGGTTAATATTTCCATGTTATGTCATTTGTTAAAGTTATTGTAACATTTCGCATCCTGCTCTAACAGATTTCCTTAAGTTAGAAAAGGAGGTGTAATTTTAACAATAACTTTTACTTAAACAATTATCTGGTGCAACCCAGGCTAAGTGTTAAGATGTGACTTTTTTTAACAAATAGCGAGATAGTTATTGGTCTTCCACATTTGTGCATGGAGTACACACAAATGTGGAAGATACACACATTTATCAAAAAATACCTATAATATTTAATAATGCAGCTTGATATATATTGTTTTATGTAATGGAAGTGGTAAACAACCATGCAGATCACACTGATGTTAAGTGATGATTGCAGCCTATAGACACTTACACAAAGACTAAGGTCAAAATGCAGATGCATTAGCACTCCTGAGGCCTAATGTTATGCCTCTGTGCCGGAAATTATAGGGCCGTACAATACCACCTGACCAGAACACAATAGTGCTGAACACTACCATTAGTGGCAAGTATATTAGGTAATGCGGTGGTGCCTATGCCCGCGAGCTGCATCACTGGAGCTCTACCACCCGTGATAAAAATATTTACCTATGATAGCCTTTTCAACAGCATCTATAGCATTCCCTCCAAGTTGCAGACCTTCAGAAGCTTTCTTACAAGCCACATTACAAGTTTTCTGATATTCTCTTTTCATGGAGTCACTGTGATACCCAGCTCCTGTAACAGATTTCAGAAAGATTGGAGTTATAATCACTCACAGCCCGGTAATAACTTATCACAGAGACTTATCAACTAAGGTCTCAACGGTGGCAACCCATCTGCTTCTCACCTCTGGTCTTTGTGTGTCTATAGGCTGCAGTTATCACTTAACATCAATGTGAACTGCACGCTTGTTTGCCACCTTCAATAAATAAAAAAAACTTATAAAACTAAATGACAACCTTATAAAATTAAATGACAACATAATCATGTACCTATTTGGAAATACTTACCACAATGCACTGCTATGAATCCATTCATGGTTCACCTGTAATATTAATAGCTGAAGTTAAAGCATTAATAACAATTACAACAAAAAAACGAACACCCCCAACTCAGGGGATGGTTGATTAGAGACATATTTCTTTTTTGTACTTTAAGTATACGGGTGAGGTAATATTCTAGTGGTAGTTAATTTCGCGAGATGCTTTTGACACACTTACTTAAATAAAATCAAATCTCTCCACTTTGATTCAATTTTAAATGGTTTGTGGTACAAAATAAAAACAAAACAACTAAAATTAAATGATTAAAATTAGTTGACTGACATTGACAGGAATGACAGGCAGATTTTTTTTAAATTGTTTTACGGCAACGGATTCACGTTCTTTCATAACAGCCAATCTTCAGTAATATTTTTTCTTAATTTTTTTATGATAATGAATATCTATACGGAAAATGGCGATGATTGGATGCTTCCATGTGAAATATTTTATAGTGAGATGGCTCCAGTAAGAGGATGGGGACGTTACTAGGCGATTTTACGAAGATTTGGAGGCAACATGAAAAAATAATTTTCATTATATAATATCACTTTTTTACACCCGTGAACATTATTGAAAGCTCTAAGATAAAACGCCCACCATTTTTACACATAAAAACACGACTATGCACAAATTTTGAAAATAATATCACGCAGCGACAGGGCTCTTTTCCTAAACGCCGAGTCTTGACAGGCAGGATGATGTTGTTGTTGCCACCTGCTGAGATGCTTGGATGCCTGGATGCTGCTGAGGGCTGAGCCTAGCCATAACCAGTAACTAGATAACTTGCGAAATGTAACTATGTTAGGTACCAGTTTCGTAACCCAAAAAAGAAGCTAGAAGTAGCTATATTTACTAATGTTACCACAACACGTTCGTTTTCTTTAGATTGTGCTATTGCCTATTACCAAGAAGCTTGAAGGTAAAAATGAAGTCCAAACTCCAAACAAAAGTTTGAGTCAAATACCTACATATCTCTATTCTCCTCTTGGGAGGCCGACCTCTCTTTTTTTAGTGTGATCTGTGGTATTGCTATCTTTTTATTTATATCTCCTACGAAACTTTGTGAAAGAAACACCACAGTTACAGAATTACATGATAAACATTACTGCATACTTTATTTACAACTTATTAAATGTATTCAATTAAGTGTTTTAAGAATTGTTAATAATATATCTCACATTGACTATTTTGAGTTTTTAAAATTATACACCGACTTCTATGGACTGTACATAGCACGGCAACATTGAATCTGCTTATCAGTAATGTCAAAACCAGATCGGTCTAATATGGCAGATGTTTATTATTTAGTTATTATATTTTCGTTGTGTTTTCGATTGTAATTCGTTAAAGTTTGTAGCAATGGTAAATAATTGCATAGTTGGAGGTTGTGCTAGCTTATGGCATCCAGGAAGTGACCAAAGATTTCACGTGAACAAGTGTTTAAATCGTAATTTTTGTGTCGAATCACTGTAGACATATTCTTGTTGTATTTTCGCTTAATATCTTGCTAAAATTATAAGTCAGTGTTTTAAACAAATTAATGAATGTTAACTTTAGTAATTTCTAATAGTCTTACATTGAATTACATTGATTTATGCAATTTAAAATAGGTTTGTTTCTATCATATCGTTATCAGTAGTGTTGAAGTAGTGTAACAATAAAATTTTATTTGGTAATTGAGAATGTCTTAAAGAATCGAGTTTTTTTTTAAATACGAACTAACATATATTATTTTCAATCAAACTAAATAAACTATGCCCGGGTAGGTATATAGTTTCTAAGGATATATAATTTTCTCGTTGCTTGAGAGGCTAACCCGAGCGTGAAGTTACAAGTTGTATTTCATCCATAGGCCTAAGTAGATTATAAATCTATGATTTCATCCACAACATTTTAGAATAATAACTCTAAGTAGAATGTATTAATAATTCAATAATGCAAGACGTTTGCAGACAAAAAATAATGATTATGTTTTACTTTAATATATACATTAAAATCTAAATTTACATTGTAAACTACTATAAACTTTGTTATTAATTGATTATAATGGCTGTAGTCCATTTTATTTTATCCCTATTTTCCTTAAGCTCAATTTAAAATCATGGACTCGTAGCTGTCTTTGGAACTCATTTCGCTACGGATTTCTGCAAAAATAATCAACTGTACAATAGAAATGTTTAATTGACAATTTGTATCATCACTACACACTTATAGTATCTACACTACTACACTACACATAGTATAATACCATGGAATATTTCAAATTTAATGTTTAATTACTTCAAGTTTAATGTACGGCTCCGTAATTTCCGGCACAGAGTCATAACATAACACCTTAGGCCTCAGAGGTGGTAACGCATCTGCACTTCGACCTTGGTCTTTGTTTGTGTGGGTGTCTATAGGCTGCAGTCATCACTTAACATCAATGTGAACTGCGATTTACCACAATTCTTTGTTAAACACTCTTAAATTCATACACAGACATTTCGTCTTAAAGTTTGGGATTAATTGATAAATGCTTCATTATTGACAAGATTTTCATTCATTTCCTATGCTCGGTTTCAATAAATTACCAACGTAGGTAGGCTTACTATCCGTTAGTATTTGACATTTCATCTATATACATTAACTCTTACAATCAACTGTTCCGAAATATACGTACGGATGTTGGTAAGTTATTGGAACCCGGCCCTAGTAATGCCATCTTACCGCAAAGAAGAAGGTTTTACCGGACTGTTATAATGGGAATGTACGTATCAACTGAGATCTTCGAAATCCTTAACTACCACAGAGGCAGATCATCTTAAGCCTCAGGGGTGGCAACGCATGTGCACATTTACCACTGATTTTTGTGTAGGTGTCTATAGGCTACAGTCGTCACTAAAAATCCGTGAGGCGTGTTTGTCACCTTCGTAACATAAAAAAAAATATATATATTTTTTTTTTTTTATGTAATAAAAGTGGCAAACAAGCATGCAGTTCACATTGATGTTAAGTGATGACTGCAGCCTATAGACAACCACACAATGACCAGAGGTCAAAATGCAGATGCGCTGCCACTCTTGAGACATTAGGTGTTATGCCTCTGTGCCGGAAATTACAGGGCCGTACATTACCACCTGACCGGAACACGATAGTGATGAACACTACCATTTAGCGGCAAGTATATTAGGTAATGCGGTGGTGCCTACGCCCGCGAGCTCCGTCACTGGAGCTCTACCACCAGTAAAGTATATGTGTTGTTATGTTTTATGTATAAAAATTGTAGGATTTTTATCATAAAGCAATCGATAGCGTGCACGGGTGTTGACAAGTGATTTAATGCAATGTAAAGTTTTTCTTCGTGCTCCTTCGAGACTTCATAAGAAGGTCCTACTCCCCATTAGTTCACTGGATATCCCATCAACTTCCATATGGAACCATCTCATCATCGTCATCCTCCATAAATGTATTCATTCACATGTTAGAGATTTATGAAATGAGCAGTTGTAATTATAATATTACTTGATCAATGGCGTTATAGTCTATAGCTGTCTCTTTGCCAAACGCAAATAAAAAAAAACATTTTGTCATCTTAACAAAATAATCACAGTCATGACCCAGGAAAATTGTAACTATATGGTCACCCTACTTAGAAGGAGACGGCCTGCCCCCAGAGAGAGAGATAGCTATATTTAGGTTTGCTTTAAATAGGTATGCCGAGCGTGGTCTCCATTTTTACCTTCAAGCTTCTTGCCTATAACCAACTTTAACGACCTTTAATAACCAACTTTTTGGAACTTCATGCGTGATATTTGACTGGTAGACAATGCCTTTTAGTAGCATTAAGTCCGCCTTTTATACAACATTTCTGTGTTTGCAATAAAGTTAAATAAATAAATAAATAAATATTTTGTCCTCTAAGAAATCTCTTATTTGGTTAAACTCCTATGATTTCAAAGTTATCGTATTGTTCACGTCATTTGATAATTTTTCGACAAAAGAACCGATCCGATAATTTTAGCTTTAGGAGTTGACAACACTTTGAATTACTTCTCATTTTCGAGTTTTGGCGGCAAAGTGGAAAAGAGTTAAGTCGCTGCGTGATATTATTTTCAAAATTTGTGTATAGTCGCTTTTTTATATGTAAAATGGTGGGATTTTATCATAAAGCATTCGATAACGTTCACGGCCGCAGGAAAGTGATATTATGAAGTGAAATGATTTTTCGCGTTGACTCCAAAACTTCGTAAAAACTTCTAGTAAAGTCCCCATCACTTTAATGGAGCAATCTCCTAATATTCCACATGGAAGCATTCAATCATCATCATCTTCCATATGGATATTCATTAGTATAAGAAATTAAGAATATAAAAACTATTTCTACTGAAGATTGACTGTTAAAGACTTGAATCCGTATCGTAAAATGATTTAAAAAAACTTCTCATTTTCATTTGCATTATTTTGCATATTTTAATCTCTGTATTTGCTGTCACTGTCAAATCTGTCAATCTGGACAAACAAAATCAAAATCAAACAAATTCTGTTTTCTCGGATTCATTTGGTATATCAATAATATTAATATAAATTTAAAAATAAGAATTCACTACATATAAAATGACTACTGAAACAGAACCTACCGACCTGGACTGGGTGCAATTACGCCGTGATATGGGGACTACGCACCAAGTAGAAACTACTAAAGATAAATTCGCTAGAAAGTTTAACGAAAATCCATTCGTTCCACTGGGTAGGTATTTACTCACATGAATTGATAATTTGATGACTTTTACATAAATTAAACCCAATAAGTAATAATAGATATGACTGCCTTTTTTGTGTCGAGTAATTTGTTGCTTGTAAAAAGTAAACAATATCGAAGACATGATATTTATTTTAATTATATAATTAAGTACTTCACTAATTTCCCTTTTAGGTTGTCTTGCTACAGCGGGCGCTTTGTCGTATGGTTTATGGTGCTTCCGAACCGGTAAATCTAAATTATCTCAAAGCATGATGCGCCTAAGAATTGTTGCACAAGGATTTACTATTACAGCTTTAGTAGTAGGTGTCATGATGACTGCTGGTAAAACAATCAAATAATTATTCTTTTTTAATTATTATTTAATGTTAGTGCTTGGATTTAATATTACATTAGAAAGTCACTGAGTTATTCTTCTATAGACCTAAACATTATGATTATGTGAAATACAAATTAAAGACTTGTTATTTATGTATTGCAAATGATTACTTAGTATTTTATTTTTGTATCAACCCCTTACCAATGAGAAGTGAAGCATTGTTTACAATTACAAATTTTGCAAAAGGTCTTGTCAATTAGGTACCTAAGCCTGGGTTACACCACAATATTTTTTAAAGTTATTTTCACATTTCACATCCTTCTCTTAACTTAAAGAAATCTGTTAAAGTTAGAGAAGGATGTGAAATGTTACAATAAATTTAACAAATATAGTGGTGCAACCCAGGCTAATTGTAGAAATTGTAAGTAATAATTTTCCAATATGTAACAAAAATTGGTACTTAATACTTTATTTGTGTTCAGAATTGAACCAGTTCTCAACTCATAAGTTAGCGGAGGCAGTACTATTAAAAAATGTTCGTTCCTGCCACTAAATACAGAGACATTTTTTTATCAAAATGTATTAAAAAAACCCTGTTATTTCATATATCTGTTAGTTTAAAAACAATAATGAAAAAAAAGATCTAAGGTGAAACAGCTGTAAAACACCTATTATCTTGAAAATTCAATTCAACCTATAAATAGGAAATGTTCCCAGTCTTTTTTTTTAATGTTAGATAGCATAGCATATAGCAGTAGTAGTCATCCATATTATTATAAATAGTTTATTCCATTGACCTAAACATATTTTCCAGTGTTCTAACACTGGAAAATATTCATTCTCATTAGTATTACAAAGCTTTTATGTTTATTACCACTTTGGAACAATACTGAAAAGCATCTGCTCAAACACACAACAATCTTTAAATTTTAATGTGAATTAATTGAAGGTATGTACTACAACTTAGATAGCTGTGACATAGCTAACATAGGTGGCACCCGAGGCGGATGGGCAAAAAAAATACTCCCTATTTTTTCTCCATTCTCCATCGTTGTGCTCCCCTCATATTTGAGCAAATTCTGTCTCTGGCGCCCCCTGGTATTAGAAAATAAATGCAAAAGAGAATTTTGTGGTCCCCTTTCATGTCTAAACAGCTCAAATTTTAGTGATTTAAAGAGCCCTCTCGTGTTACCCCCAAACGGGTGGCACCCGGTGCTTGTCGCCCCTGCCGCCAGTGTTGCCAACCTGGATTTTGAAAAAGACGTAGGTCAGATAAGAAAATTACGGAGAAATGGTCAAATTTCCTTATGAAAAATACGTAGATCTACGTACTTTTTTTCTGAATTAGATGTAGAGAGTAAAATAGGTAAAAGTTAATAAATCGATAATTTATAAAACCTTAAAAGTAGCAAACAGCAGACAAATCAAACTTCGGTTAGAGATATCTCCGCGAACAAAAATAATATTTCAATAGCCGATATGGGTAATTGTTAGTTTTTGCATTATCTACATGTGGTAATTCGTAGAATTTTTTTTGATAACGGTAATTTTTTTAAAATTAAAAGAAATTTAAAATGGCTTCGACAAAATCATAAATCATAGCATATTTATTAAATTAAAAAAAAATAACCATTAGCACCAAAAAAATTATATGAATTACCACATCTTAATAATTCGAGAAAGTTAACTACTTTTAGGGTTATCAATTTATTCAAATTATTCAATTTTTAGGTTAAGATTCACTATTACGGCGGCAAGATCACCTTAAAACGTTTTGTTTAACACAGTCACATGAATCACAGTTCTATAGAATCGACACTTGGTTTTTAAAATAAATGGTGCGACGTGTTAAGGGACGAGGCGAGTGCACGTTAGTATCGAACAGAAAGTTTATTAATTTTTTTTTGCGAAAGTAATGGAAATTATGGCCATTTAGTCTAATGAGATGTTATTTTGCAATTTTGAACTATTTTGATAGAAAATACGTAGATTCTGGGACTAAAGTACGTAGGTTTGCAGAAAAGGCTTAAAATACGTAGATCTCCGTAAAAAGACGTAGAGTTGGCAACACTGCCTGCCGCCTCCCTATTTTTTTTTTTTTTGTTATGGCATCGCTATTACGCATATTGCCAGTGTCAAGTAAAACGATATTTCGTATTTATTTAAGCAGCGTAAAAGTTAGTATAATAGTCATCAAGTATAATATGTAAGTATTAAGTATATAAGTTATCAAGTATAATATGTCAGTCAAGTGAGTTACAATCAAGTTATTCGAGTAAAGCGATGGCTACTTTACCAGAACATTTACAATGAAGTTTTGGAGGCAACCTGAAAGGTCGCGTTTTCGCACTGTTATTCTGTTTCACTATACAAGGGCACTGTAATAAACTTATATCAAACAAAATACCACCAACTTTATTCAATATAACTTAAAAATACACAAGAAAATGAAATAAAATAAGAGCACCATACGCCTCTTTCAAGGTTCCCGCCAAAACTCCCGCCTCCCTATAGCTATGCCACTATTAGCTAGTTAACTTAAATATTGTCTAAAAACGGCCAAGTGGGAGCAGTGGCGTAGCTAGGGTAGCTGGGTGGCACTCGGTGCGGGCAGCCCGCGTCCCCCCCCTCACCCCGCTAGCTACGCCACTGAGTGGGAGTTCAACTGGCGGAGATTAGGGAAGGAGAGGAATCGAGAATCGGTAGTATTTTCAACTCCGGGAATCCCATCCCGGTACTAGTCCTCAAAAACCCGGTATTTTTCGATACTTTGGTATGTACTCATGTTACTTAGGGTAACTCCACCGGCCGGCCGGAGGGGAGTAGCCATAACGTTGAATAACAAAATACATACTTAAACAATCTCACGCACAAATCTCAGCGACAGACATAATATATATGAACATTATGAACACTTGTGCTTGTACTTTGACAGAGGGGAAAGCCTGCATATTGCTAGTATTGCTACTACTCCCCTCCGTGCCTCCGGTCCGTCCATTGCACAGATCACTATACTAGTATACTAGTCTGTCCATTGAGCTCATGTCCGCCGCGCGCGCCGCGGACGGTATAAGCTCATTGGTGGTGGCCCGTGTTGCTCTCAGTATGTATGTATAATCTATGCGTGTTGCGCTACACATGGGATATTCATTGTCCTAAGAAATGAAAGGTATAAATTAAAAATTACTGAAGATTAACTTTTGGATTAACTGTAAAAGATTTGAATCCTTAATCCATGGTCTTTCTTTCTTTCTTTCTTTTGATTAATGGCAACTACCAACTTTAAGGGTAATTCTACCAAAGTCCGGTGATAGAAGAGGCACAAGTGAAAGGAAAATGCCCGGTAGAGATGAAGGCTTTGTATCCAATGTAATTATTTCGCGTTTTGGTATCTACAACAAAAGACAAAGACAAACACATAGGGTTAAGTTAGTATCAACAAAACAAATATAGTTAGTAGACACATATCAACACAGATTACAATTTAATATCACTTACACGGATGTATTTACAAAGAATATATACAAAAGGGGAATTGACACGCATAAGAAGGGAGTTTAAATTGGTAGGAAGAGGGATTTTTGGCGGGAGATGGGTATATAGGGAATTCTGGTTTAGAGGACAGTTGAAAAATATGTGATCCGGAGTTCCTTCATCTAAGCCACACTCGCAGATAGAGCTGTCCCTAATCCTCAATTTGTGCAGGAATACAGGTGAGCATACGTGTCCCAAACGTAGACGGCATATGGTAGAACATGATCTTTTGTCAAGCTTTCGGAAGTTACAAAACCAGGGTTTGATGGGGATGGAAGGTTGAATTCTAGCATAATGTTTTCCCTTAATTAGTTGTGAACGCTCCCATTCTTTTTGCCATTCTTTAGCCAATTGAACTTTCGATAAAGAAATGAGATCATGACAGAAAGTCTGATTATGGTTAGTGCTACCGCTATTGATAGCCAACTTTGCACACTGATCAGCCGTCTCGTTTCCAATGATGCCACAGTGACTAGGTATCCACGCTAAAATGATGTTAATATCTCTCCTGTAACACTTGAACAATGCTTCACGGATGTGGAAGATTATGGGGAATTTGGATTTGCTACTAAATAGGTTTGATTGTACGGGGTGCTTAGTGAATCTGAGAAAATAACTGTAGGCGAAATGTTGTGAGATTCAGCGTATGTAATAGCTTCCAGGATCGCTATAGCCTCACCGGTAAAGACAGACGATAAATAAGGTAATTTAAAGTTTAAAATAATTTTGTACTTGGGTATCCAGACTGCTGCCCCTACACCACTATCAGGGGATAGTTTTGAGGCGTCTGTAAACATTGTGTACCCAGTCTGGTAATTTAGAACAGAGTATACTTTTAAAAATTGTATTTGCGTCCGCGGAGTCCTTACTAATTCCTAGATCTAAAATTATTTGAGGGTTGCATGTAAGGGCATCATATCTAGTTAAAAAAAGAGGACATTTATCGTAATTGTATACGGCGTTTTTTATTTTTCGTTTGTAATTTTTGTAGACAAATAAATCTAGTCACAATCCTAGGAGGAATTTTATTCGTCCAATATTTATTTGATTGTATTATTGAAGCTAACACCGAGAGCCTAGATTTAAGTGGGTGCGAATCATTCTGAATAACCTTGTCAACAAAGCGATCCGACAGATATTGACGCCTGAGGTGAAATGGCGGATCACAACACTCCACTTGGAGAGCATTCCCTGGAGATGACTTCATGCTCCCAGTAATAATCCTAAGACATTTTAATTGTATTTTATTTAGTTTGTCTAGACTACTTTTATTGCAAGGCTCCAACAAAAAACAACCATAATCCAATATACTTCGAACCAACGCATTGTACGATAATTTTTGAGTGTAAGGATGCGAACCCCACCAGACACCAGATAAAGATCTTAGGATATTTATATATTTTTCGCATTTATGGATTACATTATTAAAATGGTCGCATCCTTTAAGCCTTGAATCCAAAATGACCCCCAGAAATTTAATAGAATTTTGGACAGGGATGATTACATTGTTAACTGTGACTTCTATATTAGGTATCTCCCTTTTCCTTGTGAAAATGACCAAATTTCTCTTGGAAGCGGATAGCGAGAGACCATGAGAATCCAGCCAGTCATTAAGATATCGCATAGCGAGGTTCAGGCGATCGGAGGCATCATCTATGCAGTCGGTTGAAAGGTAGATGGCACAATCGTCAGCGTATTGGAGGGAGTTGCAAAATGAATCCATGGTCGTAAAACAAATGATTAAAAAAAATTTGACACTGTCGAGTGACGTGCGTGACAGGAGGAATTAGCAAGTGACAAATAGGGATGCAACTCATGCAACATCGTTCTTAAAAACATCGTGTTTAACCAAAAATATCGATGTTAAAAAAACATCGCTCATAAGAACGATACATCGATGTTTTGTCGATGTTTTGTTTTTACCTTATGATTAGTTGGTAACAAGAACAAGAAATATGGTTATCTAAATTAATAAAATATAAATAAATCTAAAAAAAATGTATCACACTTCATGTTAATATTAAAAATGAAAATGTTTCTTTGTTTGGAAGTTTGGATGTTTGTCGGTGAATCCCTCCGAAACTACTAATACCCTATCTGTATAACAAATTTCATCAAAATCCGTTCAGTAGTTTCGGCGTGATTGACGAACAAACATCCAAACAAAGAAACTTTCACATTTTTAATATTAGTGTAGGAGGGTGTTAGCAGTGCCGGCCAGTGCGGGGCCTGTAGCAAATGTGACCATGGGGCCCTAGAGTTACATTGCCTACTGATATTTAGGATGTAAATAAAACAGAACATTTACGAAAAGGAATCGAAAACAATATGAGAGGATTCCCCTGTAAGTATGTGGTATTGCCAACTTGCAACATAATAATATACCTATATAATTACAGTGTGGCCAACGCTGACTTTGAGACTAGCTAAGGCGTATTACATATTTTACATATTTGTGTTTTTTTTTGGGCACGGGCGCGGGGCCCGTAGCATTTGCTGCCTCCTACTCTATGGCTAATCCAGCACTGGGTGTTAGTATAATATAACGAAGCTGGAAAAAACTGACTCCTAAGTAGGCTTCATAAGTTCGTGTCGCCTTTGAGGCAGGCTGGAAACCGATCCGGACGGCAAAAATATTTTCACCAACGAATTTTGTCATGCAGTAACTACTGAGGAAGAGCTATTCGCCAATGTATTTCCCGATTTTAAAAATAATTTAAACCCAAAAGAAAATCTAAAGTAATTTAAACGTAAGAAATCAAACACAGTAAAACGAAATATGTGCACAAAACGACGTGTTATCAGCGTTACCGTGAGTTTGCATTAATGAAACATTCACATAAAAACATGTTAAGATGATAGGTTTGACAGCAGTGCGAACGCTAGCACCAACAAGACATTTATTGCAATACATACTTTATGCGACGAGCTGCGAAACATGATCATGTTCAATGTTTTTAGTGCTAACTAGGGGTTACATTCGTGAACCGACTGAAAAGATCCGATCAAAGATGTCGATGTTTATGCCGAATGAACGATGTATCGGCGATACATCGCAGACAAAAACATCGATGCTTATGAACGATATTTCGATGTATCTAAAACATCGATGTATCGTTTGCATCCCTAGTGACAAATGACAGCGCTGTGTTTTTTTTATTAATTTTATTCAGATCTGATTATAGTGGTGCAAAAGGTGCAAAAGTTGAACTAAAAAATTATAATTGTAAGATGTTGTTAAACACTAAAATGTATTCTGTTCTCATTTTAAGTGTAAGTAGACATCTATTTTTTATAATATGTATCAATGTGATATAGACATTCTATAGTTTAAATTATTTTACGATTCATTGAAATCAAGCGTCTTTTTAGGTATATATTTTTTTATTTTGGGTCACGATATGGGCCTAGCACGTAGGCTATCTTTATGGTTTTCATAATATTATTCACCCGTACCTATACTGTAACGGTATTTCCCGTCCTGTAGAATTGGGTTGGCTGATAAATAGGTATTGGTTTGTTCCTCCTGGCTGTTTAGTATTTCCATGTATGTTGGTTGCATGCACATGTTTTCAGTTGTATATAGTAGTATTTCAGTTAGTGGCAGACATGGAATTGAATATACACGTGACTTTTTTGCTTTGACCTCATTTGAAGAAACTACCTTAATCAGATAGTGTGTTTGATCCACAGACCAATCAGCCTTCCTATAGACTGAGAATGTTCAATTTATTGCATACAATTCATTCTGTCAACTGCCTGAAGGCGGATGAAGTGGGATGTTGCGTTCTAATTCTAAAAATCATAATATTTCAAAATCATAGGGATGACTAACAAACTTCGTTTATATCGAAATATGGCAAAGTTTTATGAACTGCTGAGGAAATGGGACTATATTGGTAACAGATTTTCTTAATAATATAATACGAGAAAACAATAAAGAAATGTTTTTATTTTGGATAAGTATCAAATTTTTTTTAGATACCTACTTAAGTGAAGTCACTCAATATTTAAAAATAGATACAACGAATAATCTATATATATAAAAATGCAACCCTTTTGCCTTGGTCACGGCATCACGCGTGAATGGCTGGACCGATTTGGCTTATATTGATTTTGAATGATTTTTGGAAGTCCAGGGAATGTTTAAAAGGTAAGAAAATATGAAGAAATTGAAGGGAAATAGTAAAAACCACCATTTCATTTTTCCATTCAAATAGTCCGTATCTATCAAACCTTTGACACATGTCATATTTTTATTCTGAGGCAATACGAAGTTTGCCGGGTCAGCTAGTATAAAATAAAAACAGATAGGTCATAGTAAATTAAAATCATATTAATAAAATTTCACATTTTCTCGCGATTAAGGTATACCTATACTTGTGCCAAATTTCAAATCTCTAGTGCCAATAGTTTTTGCGCTCAACCGCGGTCGGACAGACAGACAGACGGACATGGGGAAACTGTAAGGGTTCCTTGTTTGCTACGGAATCCTAAGAACCCTTATTAAAACTGAAAAAAAAAATCTAATAAATTCTAGCTGCCCCGACGACCTTCTATCGCCTTATAGGTATAAAAAAATAAGTATGTCCAAGAAATCGAAAAAAAATATTTGTCTAGAATCACCTTATTACTTGGGGATATTGGTGGGGTTTCTGCTGTAGACAGTACCCTCGGTTGTAGGTTAAAGTTGTTAGGAGTTCACACCAAGTAAACCAACGTCAAAAAGTTATAGTAGAATATTTATTGAGTCGCACTTTTTGTTGTGAAATACAATTACTTGCGTACGTTATGTTATCAAGCTACAACTGGCTTAATTAGGTAATTAACATTAAAAATGCTGTATGAGCAATATTGGCTTGTACAGGTATGAAAAATTGATGTTGGCTCATTCTCAGACCTACCCAATAGGCACACAAAATTTCATGAGAATCGGTAAAGCCTTTTTAAATCGGTAAAGTTTCAGAGAAGTATGTTAACTAACATTGTGACACGAGAATTTTATATATGGCAACTATCCCATAATCCTTGCTCCATCAATTTATCCCACTTTCCCTAATTATATCGACTATATCAATAAGACTTTAAGAGCCTCCCTCCCTAGAGTTCCATCCGTTTGTAATGTCAATTATTGACAATGCTCACGTCTATGAAAAAACGAAATAGCGAATTTTGTGCATACGAAGAAAAGAGATATCAAATTTTTTAATACATCAAAGAACAAATCATGACCAGCGTAATTTGAGCTACCATGAATATTATTCTGTATTATTTATTGATTTATTATGTGTATTATAATACTGACCGGTGAAACAAATACCATCCTTTTTCAAATTAGAAGTGTTAGTGATTTTACTGCACCATCTCACACTACAACTCGGCATCTTATGTTTTTATTATTCGTTTTATTTTTGAAAATTTTATGTACTCTCAGATCACGGAAGTGGTTGGTATTAAATGAACATTTTAAGATGGCGGATAACATAAGCTTGATTTAGCGTATGCGTTGACAGAAACCGTTCGCCCTACATAAGGTGTCTATTGGTTCCATAGACGATGATTTGATCCAAGCCTCTGGGGTGCGACCGCCTCTCGACATTGCTATTGTCATTGTCATTCCTGTCAAATTTTCATGTCAATTTGTAGCTCTTTTAAAAGCAGTAGTTATAATCTGATGGTTTTTCTTGCTTTCATAGGTGAGAAACAAGCGATAATGGTAGATTATTTCAATTATTGTTATTTAGTTAAAGTAAAGATCGACATGAAAATTTGACAGCACTTTTACCATTATAGCTTGTTTCTCATCTACGAAAGCAAGAAAAACAATCAGATTATCACTACTGCTTTTGAAGGAGCTACAAATCGACATGAAAATTTGACAGCAATGACAACGACAATAGCAATGTCGATAGGCGGTCGCACCCCTGAAGCTGAAGACTTTGTTTTTATAATTATATCTTTATCTAGAAACAATATAAAGTAAAAGATGTTATTTTGTTATTAAAAACTGGTTTTACATCACAGTATGTAGTTCTCGGACAGTTTTATTTAGCTTACCAATTGATCAATGATGATGTTGAATGAGTTTGGCTGATCAAATTGGCGAATTATTCGTTTGGTTAGATATAAAGCAAAATCAATTTTTAATTCAACAACACCAGGAATAATCAGGATCTGTTTTACTTCCTTATTGACTTAATTCCTTAACTAGTTATTCCACATTTTAATGTAGTAAAAGAAGACATAATATATATTTTTTTATTTGCTTACTTATGTTTCTATATGGATGAAAAAGTTTGCAGTATATCACTAAGACTGAATGAGGAAAATAATATTTCCACATGTTGTGCTACTTGATTCCTGCATACATTTTTTGAGGAGCAGGTGAACAAAACCGGACTTGTCCAATTAACATTTTTTTACAGGAGGGCATAAAATTTGAATGTAGTAAATATAGTTTAAATGGGAAAAGTCTGTTTCTGCATGAAAAGGCAAATTTACATCTTTATTTTAAACTAGCTGTGACCGCGACTTTGTCTGCGTAGAATTTATGATTGTTCAGTATCTACCCGGACGAAGTCGTGGGCGCACCTAGTATAATATAATTCATAAATAAAAGTTACTCCTTATTACATAAGGTATCTGCCAGTGAAAGTCCCGACAAAATTAGTCCACTCGTTCCTGAGATAAAACAAGACAAACAGACGGACGGACGGACGGACGGACGGACGGACGGACAGACGGACAGACGGACGGCCAGACAGACAGACAGACAGACAAAATTGTAAAAATGATGTTTTGGTATATGTACTGTGTATAGGTACATACATATGCATTTAGTAAAAATGGTATTTATTTGTATAGATATGAAACAGCTGGAATTGATAGAAAATCTTTTGGTAATACACAGATGTTTACTTAGGCATATAAAAAAAGATTTTTTTTTTATATGTGGACAAGTCTGGTTTTTTTCGCCTGCTCCTCATTTAAAACTATATAAAAAATATTTTCAATGATTATTTAATGAGCCTTTCTCTGTTTTTTTTTGTTTTGCTTGTTATTTATTAATTGTAACTTTTATTAACACAAAGTATGTTCTTTAATTTTTATTATACAATTTAAATAATTTACAATAAATTAAAAATTGACATAAAAATAATTAAATTACTGGAAATTATGTACTTATATTTAAAATAATTAAGAAATAATAAACAACATTATATTAAGAGGCCTCCCCCCAAAAAAAGGGAGAGACTCGTGCCCAGCAGTGGGACGTATAATGGGTTGCCATTATTATTATATTATTATATCAGTAAATACATCGATGTTCTCCATACATCGATTTGTTTTTGTAATTAGGATAATATATTTTATGTATGTGATTTAAAAACCGGTCAAGTGCGTGTCGGGCCACGCGCAGTGTTTTATTTTGAGGGTGCACGCAACACAAGAAAACCGTCCCGGGAACAATCCAATGCTACGCCGCCACTGCATTTGACTAACTTTTGTCGTTATAATAATAAAATTAAGGTGATAGTTTAAGCCAAGACTTCATGTAGGTACCTACTTCATATATTGCTTTTTGTTTCAGATGTCTTCATTTTCCTGCTTGGAGTCGAGTATTTCCTAAACAGCAGAATATTAAACTTTAATAAATAGGTTAATTTTACTTCTTATTTATAATATACAATCTCCGTTTTTTGTTCTTTCACCAATCTTTTCAATGTTGGCAATGAAATCATTCTTATCATTTTTGCTCAAGATAAAACATACCTAGTTACTTACGTTAACTGTATGTAGATTGGCGGTGACGCGATAGCTGTCATTCCTGTGCATATTTAACAATACGATAGACGCGTTACATTATTTTTCATTGTGTTGAACTGTTTTGGATACATCTACGCCATACGCTATCATCATGGCATCGAGTGATCCAGAAATCAAGGATGGGATTTCTCTTCCTGTCTGGTTGAAGTCGAAACCCACGAAGTAAGTAATATTGAAATGATTATAATATTATTATCTTCATTTGTATGATCTGTGTATATTATGTATGAATACTATTCGTGTAACGGAATCTTACAGGACTTATTCTTCACCTATTTCTAAAGGTAAAGGTTGTTATATTTGTAGGGCCGGTGTTTCATTATGTAACTTTGTACATGTCATCATTTATGTTATGTAAAACGATACTAAGAAAACTTTCAGTTGTTACGGTGTAACCTATTATAGGTTAACACATACATTAATTCGATGGTTCGGACATATAGAAAGAATGTTGAATGAGCGAATGACTAAACAGATATACCTACAATGCGAATGTGGATGGTTGCAGAGGTCCAGGAAGACCAAGATAAGACAGACCTACCATGACCAAATAGGCGGGCTTATTCCCATTAGTTCGATTCATACTAGTCAGATTTTTTTTTTCATTTGTTTCGTGTTGGTTGTTTGTGATGGGCGCCATGGGCGCCCCCGACTTAGCAGGTTAGGTCGAAAGGCGCCATTCGGTGTTAGATTTTATTTTGCAGACAGACATTGACAACAAATGAGAAATAAATTCTCACTAGTTCGACGATCGAGGGAATAAAGGAATGGGTAGAGTACTGTCTGATGGTGGGGTTAAAAGACTTAGGAATCGGCGTGCATGTATGAAGAGAATGATGAATGTAGATGAGACACGGGTGGTGTGTCAGGACCGGATGCCTGGCGCTCCACACACACTGCCTACTTCTGGCGTGAAGATACATACATATACACAATTATTTTACTTGTAAAAAAGGGGATCATTTTCAATTCATCTATATCTATACTTATAATAAATCTGTAGAAGTGTAAATTCTGTACATTAAAAATATTGAAAAAATGTGAAAACCAGGGGATGTTGTTAGATCGATACCGAACACGAATATGTGATTAGAAATTTTTTTGTCTGTCTGTCTGTCTATCTCTGTCTGTCTGTCTGTCTGTCTGTCTGTCTGTTTGTTCAAGCATCACATAAAAACTACCGGTCCGATTACAATGAAACTTGGTATGATTATACTTTAACCTTTGGCGCACTGCACTGGGTACTTTTTATCCCGGAAAAATGTCTGTTTGTCTGTGTGTTTGTGCACGCTAATATCAGAAACGGCTTATTCGATTTGCGGTTTCATATCAATCAATATATTTCACTAATATATTGTAGTAAGTTTCACTTAACATTTAGTGTTTGTTTCATGTCAATCGGTTCAAAAATAAAAAAGTTATGTCAATTTAAAGAATCGTATCGAATATTTGTAAGCTATTCTGTATCTCAGTTCTGTCTTTTAGGGAGTTTAGTACCTAATAGGTAAAAACGGACCCTACGGATAACTAATCCTCCGCTGTCTGTCTGTGTGTCCGTCCGTCCGTCCGTCTGTCTATCACCAGGCTGTATCTCATAAATAGGGATAGCTAGAAAGCTAACATTTCCACAAATTATGTATTTCTATTACCGCTATAATGCAGACGCTTAAAATTTTCACAGAATTTTTAGGTCTTATGTTGTATTGTAGCTTCCATAATAAATCTATATACATACATACAAATAAATAAAATTGGAGTGTCAATAATTTTAAAATAACCGCCTTTTACTACACGCATATATACACGGTATATATTAGGTTGGGGAAAGATAATTCAAAACGTTTTTTAATATAGTTTATTTAAATTTAACTAAAGTATGTATGTACCATTTTGTTCGATAACCTTTTGCCATCTTGTAGGTAGAGACATGATCCCATTGCTATAAAAATTTTGGGACTTCTCATCAAAATACCGCGACAAGTGGATTTGGCAGTCCTCTCGTGATGTTAACCTAACTTTGCATAAAGAATTCTGAAGAGACCGAAACAGGTGGAAATCTGAAGGTGCAAGGTCAGGACTATACGGCGGATGCATTTACACCTCCCAGCCAAACTCTCTTAATTTTTTCTGAGTGGCTATAGATGTGTGAGGTCTAGCGTTATCATGATGAAACGCCACACCCCTAATAAGGAGTAACTTACGCTACTTTTATACTAGCTGCGCCCACGACTTCGCCCGGGTAGATACTGAACAATCATACTTTTTCGTACGTAGACGAAGTCGCGGGCACAGCTAGTCGTGAATAAATTTATTGATGTCGTGTGAATTTGACAGAGATAGCCTTCAATGACGGCTCCTGTTTGTTAATTTCACTTCTCCGGCCTTAGAAGTTCAAAAAAACACTGCTTCATTAGTTAGGCGTTCCAATTAGTAGGAAGCATTTTACTGCAAATTGATTTTGATGTAAAAAAAGGATTAAATTCCAAAATCCGTAACTTAATTAAATCAGGAACATTTCTAAGATAAGACGAAAGTTAATCCAATGATACTTTACAGCTCAATACGTCATAATCTCCTCCCCCCCCACAATCAAGATTTGCACTTAGATTTCTTGTCGAACTTCTAGTCTATGAACTGTAAATAAATCTTCACATCAAGATACATTTGACGACACCTTGTACTTTAAAAAATCCGTCGACCCGTTTATGCAACAAAAGCGTGCCAAAGAAAATACCAATGCACATAGAAACAATCGTATGCCTGTGTACGGTCAGTACGGTAATCACTAGCATCCTTCCGGACATATTTCTTTTTATTAACCGAGTTAAAAAACGAGGAGGTTCTCAATTCGACCGGTATATATATTTTTTAATACACATAACATTTGAAAGTGATATATTTTACTGGTGGTAGATTTTCAGCGTACGAGCTCGAGGGCGTAGGCATCACAGCATTACCTAATTTAACTGCCGCCAAATCGTAGTGTTCAGCACTATCGTGTTCTGGTTAGATGGTAATGTATGGTCCCGTAATGTAAACGTCTCTTAAATCTATCGTAGTATAATACCTAGTCTATGATAGTCTTTTCTTTCTATAAAACACGTGCAAACAACAGAGATAGTTACAATTGAGGGTTGCTTAAAAGTTAAATTTAAGTGAGTTTGAGTATTCGGCCGAGCCGCATAGATGCGTAGCCACGTATTCACGTAACCACTTAGCCACGTAACCAATTAGCCACCTAGAAACGTAGCTACGTAGCCACGTAGCCACGTAGCCTCGTAGACACGTAGCCACGTAGACAAATAGCCAATTCGAAATGGAGTTAGCAGGTTGGGTTTTTTGAGAATGACCGAATATAATGGCAAAACTTGCTACATTCATAAATAATTGCTATGTATAGCCGGCAATGTAGCTGCAGAGCCCCGTGGTCACGTAATCATGTAGTCATGTTACTACGTCGCCTTGTAGTCACAGAGCCACGTAGTCATGTTCCGTAGACGCATAGCCTCATAGCTACAATACCATATTTTATTGCCATGATATCACAAACATTTTATCTGAAAGCTCATAGTTTGATGAAAAAAAAGTAGTTTTATTTCGAGTAAGATTTCATAACCATTTTTGACAAGACATTGGGAAATTAGACGAAAAAATTAAAGATTTTTTTAAAATTAAAATAGGAGATCAATGAGTTACTAATAATAACTTTTCTAAGGTGTGGTTGTCGTGTCGTTAGACATTTAGAACGTGTATTCATCTTGATTCTAATCAGATATGCAAAGTCAGGGGCTCGGCTCTAGAAAAATATGTTTTGTGTAGCGATGACGTCAGTACCTAGTCAATATTTCAAACACTTAAATAAGTCTTGTCAATAAAAAGCGATAGTAAATAATGTGATTTTTACCTCAGTAGGTATATATTTTTCGGCTTCCATATCTATCTGGTTGCATATAATAATAATAATAATGGCAACCGATTATACGTCCCACTGCTGGGCACGAGTCTCTCCCCTTTTTTTGGGGGGAGGCCTGGAGCTTACTCCACCACGCTGCTCCAATGCGGATTGGTGGAGGCTGGTTCTGGTTGCATATTTTTACTTAAATATAGATTAGTAGTGAACTTCTTCCAGACATCTGTATGTATAGAGAGTAAAACATTATGGCAATTTCAAAAATATAATTCCATTATTATGTAACTACATTATAAGATTTATCCAACTTCGTAATTAATTTAAAAGAATAATTAAAAAACTAAAGTTCGTCTCAAATTCATCCCTAAATTATACTAATACTTACTTTTATATAGGTGTAAATCTAGAGCATGCGCCTATGAATTCTACACACAGCTTGGCAATAGTTCTCGTGATCAGAGGGCTGGCCTATTTTGACAGAGAATTAGTATTGCCATCCAACGTGGCAATGCTGCCAGCCTTCTAGGGACATTACCGCAGGAAGACAGCGATGTAGAATTCATAGTATAGTATATTCTAAGTAAGTATATTATAAGTATATTCATAGATTTACTGGTGGTAGCGTTCCAGTGTAGTAGCTCGCGGGCCTAATCCATAGACAATAGCGTAATCGTTTTTATATTATTTCGCATTAACACATGCTTGTGAAATATATTTTATTTTTAAAGAAAAATGGAAAGAAAAATTTGACTTCAGGCGAGGCTCGAACTCGCGACCTACTGGGAATCTAGTCCAGCCGCTCTTCCAATTGAGCTACTGAAGCCCTGCCCGATTTGTCAAATCTTTCCTTCACATCTATTGCATTGCTTTATGGTAGCAGCAGCGCCATCTATTACCAACTATGCTAGTTAGGCAACCGATATAATAGACTTTTCAGTTTATTGATTATCGTAAAGAAGTCGCTTTTACCCTTAATAATTGTTTTTATATTATTTCGCATTAACACATGCTTGTGAAATATATTTTATTTTTAAAGAAAAATGGAAAGAAAAATTTGACTTCAGGCGAGGCTCGAACTCGCGACCTACTGGGAATCTAGTCCAGCCGCTCTTCCAATTGAGCTACTGAAGCCCTGCCCGATTTGTCAAATCTTTCCTTCACATCTATTGCATTGCTTTATGGTAGCAGCAGCGCCATCTATTACCAACTATGCTAGTTAGGCAACCGATATAATAGACTTTTCAGTTTATTGATTATCGTAAAGAAGTCGCTTTTACCCTTAATAATTGTTTTTATATTATTTCGCATTAACACATGCTTGTGAAATATATTTTATTTTTAAAGAAAAATGGAAAGAAAAATTTGACTTCAGGCGAGGCTCGAACTCGCGACCTACTGGGAATCTAGTCCAGCCGCTCTTCCAATTGAGCTACTGAAGCCCTGCCCGATTTGTCAAATCTTTCCTTCACATCTATTGCATTGCTTTATGGTAGCAGCAGCGCCATCTATTACCAACTGTGCTAGTTAGGCAACCGATATAATAGACTTTTCAGTTTATTGATTATCGTAAAGAAGTCGCTTTTACCCTTAATAATTGTTTTTATATTATTTCGCATTAACACATGAACGATAATCAATCGGTCGGATTATATCGGTTGCCTAACTAGCATAGTTGGTAATAGATGGCGCTGCTGCTACCATAAAGCAATGCAATAGATGTGAAGGAAAGATTTGACAAATCGGGCAGGGCTTCAGTAGCTCAATTGGAAGAGCGGCTGGACTAGATTCCCAGTAGGTCGCGAGTTCGAGCCTCGCCTGAAGTCAAATTTTTCTTTCCATTTTTCTTTAAAAATAAAATATATTTCACAAGCATGTGTTAATGCGAAATAATATAAAAACAATTATTAAGGGTAAAAGCGACTTCTTTACGATAATCAATAAACTGAAAAGTCTATTATATCGGTTGCCTAACTAGCATAGTTGGTAATAGATGGCGCTGCTGCTACCATAAAGCAATGCAATAGATGTGAAGGAAAGATTTGACAAATCGGGCAGGGCTTCAGTAGCTCAATTGGAAGAGCGGCTGGACTAGATTCCCAGTAGGTCGCGAGTTCGAGCCTCGCCTGAAGTCAAATTTTTCTTTCCATTTTTCTTTAAAAATAAAATATATTTCACAAGCATGTGTTAATGCGAAATAATATAAAAACAATTATTAAGGGTAAAAGCGACTTCTTTACGATAATCAATAAACTGAAAAGTCTATTATATCGGTTGCCTAACTAGCATAGTTGGTAATAGATGGCGCTGCTGCTACCATAAAGCAATGCAATAGATGTGAAGGAAAGATTTGACAAATCGGGCATGGCTTCAGTAGCTCAATTGGAAGAGCGGCTGGACTAGATTCCCAGTAGGTCGCGAGTTCGAGCCTCGCCTGAAGTCAAATTTTTCTTTCCATTTTTCTTTAAAAATAAAATATATTTCACAAGCATGTGTTAATGCGAAATAATATAAAAACAATTATTAAGGGTAAAAGCGACTTCTTTACGATAATCAATAAACTGAAAAGTCTATTATATCGGTTGCCTAACTAGCATAGTTGGTAATAGATGGCGCTGCTGCTACCATAAAGCAATGCAATAGATGTGAAGGAAAGATTTGACAAATCGGGCAGGGCTTCAGTAGCTCAATTGGAAGAGCGGCTGGACTAGATTCCCAGTAGGTCGCGAGTTCGAGCCTCGCCTGAAGTCAAATTTTTCTTTCCATTTTTCTTTAAAAATAAAATATATTTCACAAGCATGTGTTAATGCGAAATAATATAAAAACAATTATTAAGGGTAAAAGCGACTTCTTTACGATAATCAATAAACTGAAAAGTCTATTATATCGGTTGCCTAACTAGCATAGTTGGTAATAGATGGCGCTGCTGCTACCATAAAGCAATGCAATAGATGTGAAGGAAAGATTTGACAAATCGGGCAGGGCTTCAGTAGCTCAATTGGAAGAGCGGCTGGACTAGATTCCCAGTAGGTCGCGAGGTCGAGCCTCGCCTGAAGTCAAATTTTTCTTTCCATTTTTCTTTAAAAATAAAATAGCGTAATCACCACCGCATTACCTTATCTTAGTGATATTCTTGACTATATATATATATATATATATATATATATATATATATATATATATTTTTTTAGCTTGTAATTTGACATGTATATCAATTGTTATTCACTTTATTTTATTTTGTTTGTTTGTGACGTGTCATAAGAGGTGCCTGTCACCCTAAATGAATAAATGAATTTCTGATTCTGATTCTAATTTCTGCCGCTAAATGGTTGTGTTCAGCACTATCGTGTTCCGATTAGATGGTAATGTATGTATGTAATTACTATCACAGAAGGTCAACTAAGGTGGCAATGCATCTGCATTTTGACCTCTGGTCTTTGTGTAAGTGTCTATAGGCTGCAGTCATCACATAACATCAATGTGAACTGCATGCTTGTTTGCCACCTTCATAACAACAAAAAACACCTATTCCATTATTATCTATATTTTTATAGGTACAATTTTTGTAGTATGTACCTACTTTATCACTAAGAAAAACCAAACGACGGCACCAAATTTTATACCTAAATCATTATCTTATGTGTTCGTTAGGAGGTTTGTATAAAACATACTTAAAAAAATATATTGTATTCTGTTTTCTAATGACCTATTTGCATTATTATATTCGCAATTTGTTAACTGTGTGTTTTTGAGTAGGTATGTCAGTAATTTGAGATAATTATCTGATTTCGAATGGATTTCGACAAGAGTCCGAATTGTCACCGACAGTAAAATTAGTGAAACTTATGTTTGCTATGGATTTCAAAAAAGAAATAATAGTTCACAAAGATGCAGTTCCTAGTCGTCCATGGATACTTAGGTAGATACCTCACCTTTGTGAAGTATTGATTTTGAGACAAACAGAATATGCTCTTTACATAAGATGGCGATATGTTGATGTGTTTCTATTAGAATTATTACTTGTAGATAGGTAATTGATATAAACATTGCAGTGTATTTATAGTTATCTATAAGTAGATAGTTAAAGATACTAGATAAGTATAGTTACAAAAGAATACCAAACGTTAACGAAATCTATTAAAAGTTGTTGTGCAACATTATTCTAACACGCGATAAATAGCGAGGTCAACTTGTCTAAGCGGGGAATGCTGTAGTAGGCTGGTGACTTGCATATTACAGAAAATTCAAAATTCACTTCCATATTATAGGTAGGTTATATATACCTATATCATGTGATTTTACTCAAAATCAACATGTCCCCGTTAGAACACTAAGGGCGAGATTCACAGACCGCACTACGACTTTACTTTCGAGCAAAGTACGTTTCGAACTGTCAAAACCCATACATTTCTGACAGTTCTAAGCATACTTTGCTCAAAGTAAAGTCGTAGTGCGGTCTGTGAATCTCATCACAAGGCTGGGTTGCACCATCGTATTTGTTTAAGTTAATGTAGAATTTTACATCCTTCTCTAACAAATTTGTTAAAGTTAGAGAAGGATGTAAAATCATACATTAACTTTAGCAAATATGATGGTGCAACCCAGCATTAGAACCTTAAATACCTATACATATTTGTTATTGAAGACAATGTCCAAAAAATGCGGCATGATTAAAAATCTCATTGAAGTATTTAACCTTGCTGCTTGCCCTTTACTAGGTGATGGGGAAATCGCTTCTACACAAGTACGTATCATGTACCTCGAATATTGTGTAAATGTGTGACGTATCAACGTATGATGTTGACTCGAACAACGTGCTAAATTAATTTATCTTGTTTGATTACTTGTATTGCTCCAGCCAGATGTTACTCTATCTAGGTAGGTATAGTCTTCTGCGATTTTTAGATACGAATAATAAAACTGTTGTTGCATTGTAATTATATGTGTACCGATTGTATAATCATTCTATTATATAACTGTCTGCAGTTATTAAGCTTATTTTTATATTGAGTCATATTTTGGAGTTTTGTTTTGTGCGACATATGAACTTTTATCTAATGGGCTCACAGAGGTCCAACTATTTAAAGGATTGTTGATATAACATCGATGACGAGTTTAACAATTTAAATAAATTGGACCGAGCAACATATTATATTATTATAAATATATAATCATGTTACAATGCAAACAGTAAAGCTGGGTAAGCAGGTGAGGTAAACAGCTTGGACAAGCCTAAAGACCTGAAAAACCTGCGGTCGCAATGCAGATCTGTTGGATCTGAATGATGACGTATGAATGAAATTTCGATTTCGGGGCCGTAGTATAGTCGAGCCCAAACATTAGACTTCCCGGCGGATGATAGTTTGTTAGATTTTTATCAGAATGAAGATCTAACAATCTTATTATCCGACAGAAAATCTACTGTTTGCGGGACTCTTAGCGAAGGATTAGATCGAAGGTGACTCTCTATTGTATATTATACGTAAGTACTACATTTTATGATCAACTAGCAATCCGCCCTGGTTGCAAAAAATCCTTATAATTTCTTTCATTTCCATAATAATATTAGTTTGCATTGTGGTATAACACTTGTATAGTTACACATTATATCGAATTAAGTATATTATTATGAAAATTCTGTCATGTTACTATTGTTGTCTTATCTCAAAAGTTTTTATTTTAAAATATCAGCCATGGCGCTGTAAATTTCTTCCTATTACCTACCTAATCAATCATTCATGCGATAACATGACGAGTGTTCAATACCTATTTTTATTCTTCTATAAACATCTGTCCTTTGCATATTAATAAACCTTTTAGACATTTATCGGCCCATTAGAGTTGTTGTTACCAATATTGCCATTAAAACAATAGATTTATGCGCTGTGAAAATTAGGAACGCCTTTAGAGATTGGCAAAGATATCACATACTAAAATATTATGTTTAAATATTTTGCCTATTGATATAACTTAATCAATTTATGATTTGACACAGAACATAATATTTTTTATCTGCTTACATTATTTGAATGTACCTACGTCTTATGTGTAGGTACTTATTTTTCTGTAACCTCACCCCACATGAACAGTGTTATCGGTCCTTGTTCTTTAATTCTGCTACATGTTAAAGATAAAAAGTTCACTATATCAATAATATTATAAAAACATTAAAAACCTTCACATTATTTGGAACGTGCTTATATTTTACGCGATAATGAGTTGATTACACTGTATTGTGCTTACAGTTTTAGGGCAGATTTCACCGTCGTAATAAAACGCGCTTTGCGTTCAAACCCCCTTATTCATAAACGTACATTAGATACGTTTTAGCCGTAGAATGCTTTGTCTTTGTCAGTTGCATTGTCAAATGTGCAGGATAGAAAAAGACAAAGGAGAGATTAGCAACACTTTAGCTAAAATACGTTTATGAATACGGGGGTAAGACTTTGGATGTCACCAACAAAAATTGTTCCTGATAAGGTTGAAATTTTAAGCTTAACCGCGTTTTATTAGACTGCTGCTTTTGTGTAGGTACGCTTATGATATTTTTATGGACATGTTTGAATTATACCTAAACCTGACTAAACGTATCGAGTAAAAAATCAAATTATTCAAAAACGCAACTTTCATATATTCAAAACTTTCAGCAGTTTGTCTAACGTTAATTCTTGCGACTGTGCCAATTTAGTTATTTATAGAGGCAGTACGTATAAAAAGTGCTGATTTCTCTTTAGCTCCCGGTCATACAAAATTTGGCTTATGTAGTAAGATATAAGTGCCAAGACACGTTTAAAACTGATCCGAAATGCTAGGTCCCTGTCTTTGACCTCTAAACGTACGTAGTTTTGTTGTGGAGGAGTGTGCCTTTCGATCGTCGCGATTGGTCGGGGGGCTATGACGTCAGATTTGTTATTTTCAAACTTGTTTTATTATCGTGATAAGATTATACAGTCCTGCCGACGACTGTATCTAGGCGGTATAAGAAGCTGTCGCGAATCTTGCACGGTTTTAGTTTGCGCCAAGATTTTATTATCGGCGGCCTACTTTAGAAAAGTGCAGTTAGTGCATAACTGGAATAAGTTTAATTATTTTGTGATTATTATCTGTGATAGTGTGATACTGTTGTACTGTTTAAATCATGATGAAGAAGAGGAATTTAGTGGCTCAGTTCAACAACCTTATATCGTGAGTTTTACGTTAATTGTATTATACCTACCTACTGAATAAATATTTGTAACTAAGTAGGTATATAATTTGATTCAAAGAATGTTAAATATAATGGTACATACGTTTTAAATATTTAACTTTTGCCTGTTTGTAGTCTGTAGTCATCGGATACTTAATAATAGGTTGGGGAAAAAGTCTTTTCGCATTATAGTATGTATGAACTTGTAATAAAATCTCTTTGGCTGTAGTATTTGTATCTGGCTGGTTTTGGTATCATTGAAAGTTAAAATTTTAAAGAACATAATTCCAAATTCAAATTAGGCAAATGTGTGATATTCATTTGTTTTTCGTACTGGTCGCTCTGGTCGCCTTATTACGGATAAAATGGATGCCATTTTTGAAAAAGTGGAGCAAGATCGACATATTAGTAGTTACGACGTAGCTGAAGAACTGAGAATTGATCACAAAACAGTTTTGGCGCATTTGAAAAAAGCTGGGTACAAAAAAAGCTCCATATTTGGGTACCTCACGAGCTCACTGAAAGAAACCTAATGAACCGTGTACTCATTTGTGATTCTTTATTACGACGTAATGAAACCGAATCATTTTTGAAGAAGCTGATAACTGGTGATGAAAATTGGACCACAGCAATGGGATCATTTCCCTACCTACAAGATGGCAAAAGGTTATCGAACAAAATGGTACATACATACTTTAGTTAAATTTAAATAAACTATATTAAAAAATGTTTTGAATTATCTTAAAAAATGCGAAGAAACTTTTTCCCCAACCTAATATTATATGATTAGAGATTCTATACTTACCTAATTTTAGTATCTTTATTTAATTTTGTGTAGGTACCTATATCATTAAGTCAATAAAATCATATAAGTAGCTAGCTATACCTGATAAAAATTTAACTCGAAAATCGAACTAACCAACACATTGTATTGATGTTTTGAATTGATATTAAATTACATATTATATTAGGTACACTATGTTTAATCTTGAAAGATTAATACAAATCAAATCACCGGGACAAATATTTGTATGGACGACAGATATTTGTTTCGGGTCTGAGTGTTTGTGTATGTGTTGTATGTGTACAACGGCACCCACGACACAGGTTTATACCTAACTAGCAGTTGCCCGCGGATTCTCCCGCGTGGATGTCGTTTTGTAAATATTTTTTCCTGAATTTTCTTTGCTATAATCCTCACGGAGCCCGAGACCATTCCAAAGAATGCAAAACCGTGGAAATCGGTTCGTGCGTTCTGGAGTTATAGCGTCAGGAAGGAAAACCCGACTTATTTTTATATTATAGATGTGGTGCTGTGAGTGTAAGCGTATTTTATTTATTTATTTAATCTTATAGGTATTTGTTGATAGATGTGAATTATTCTTTAATCCATGGAGAAGAACTCTTCTCTCCATTGATTAAAGAATCTTGGGGCTATATTACATTAAAATTATGAGGAAAATTGACACGAGGTGTGCTTCTTTTGCACTACCAGACTACCACGCATCCGTTATCCGTTCTCAAGAAACGACGAAAAAGCGAAAGTAGTTCGGCTTTACGCTTTAGTTGAGGCTGCTTAACATAATTGAATCACCATAAAAATCGGTTAAATTATTATTATTATTATACTACGAGCCTTTTATGAAATATATTTAACAGAATACTTCAGAAGCTGTATTATCAATTTGAAAGACACTATTCCATCCATATAAGTTATTGAGACGGGACGTGATAAAGTTTCGAGATGTGACCATACGAGGTGGACGAGAATCCTCCCGTTAGTGCAATCAGTAAACCAAACAATAGCGGCCAACCCATTCCAAAAGGACAGGCAGTAAATACAATAAGTGAGCAGCAGTGTTCTGCGATAAAACTACCGTCACTGCAATCACCAAGCGTGGCAATTATGGCATAGCAACTTTTTTTTTTAAATTATGGCATCGCTTGTTATGCATATTGCCAGTGTCAAGTAAAACGATATTTCCAATTCGTATTAAGCAACGTACAAGTCAGAGTCAGTCACTCAATTTATCAGTCCGTCAGTCAGAGTCACCGTAATTCGAGTAAAGCGATGGCTACTTTACCAGAACATTTACAATGAAGTTTTGGAGGCAACCCGAAAAAACGTGTTTTCGCACTGTTATTCTATTTCACTATACACGAGCACTGTAATAAGCCCAGGTATATCAAACAAAATGCCACCAACTTTATTTAACACTAGTTGACCCGGCAAACTTCGTATTGCCTTAGAATTAAGTAACTTCTCAAAGATTTGACAGGTACAGACTGTTTGTATGGGGAAATGATATTATGGTTTTTACTATTTCCCTTAAAATTTCTTCATATTTTCTCACCTTCCTTCACCTTTAAACTTTCCCTAGACTGCCAAAAATAATTCAAAACCAAAATTAGCCAAATCGGTAAAGCCGTCCTCAAGTTTGAGCATGACTAACGAACAGCAATAGATTTTTATATATATTGATAAGATAAGATATAAGATTATTATAAACTTTTGTAAAGTTTCAGTCAATTAGTGCTTCTAACAGAGAATGAAAGATAAAAGATAGATCACCACCAATGCCTCCACCACCACCATGACCATCATCATAATTACGTCCGAAAGACGTCCATCCGTCTCCGCTGGACAAAGCCTTTGCCGAAAATGCTCCTAAAAGTGTTGTGCGTCATAAGGAAAGAATATGCCACAATTGCATCGCTTGACATGCTGACTGGTGATCAAAGCGGCGATGCTTAATGTTACGAACAGAGAAAAAACCGGCCAAGTGCGAGTCGAACTCTTGCATGAAGGGTTCCGTACAGAAAATGGCATAAAAATTCCGTTTGTTGGAAGATAATATACAACATTAGACCTAAGCATTCTGTGAAAATTTTAAGCGTCTACTTGCTACCGTTATTAATAAAGAGCAAAAATATACGACAAAAAACGTTTGTTGCCCCCCTTGGACCCCTTAATATTTTCATTTTTTATTTTTAGTATTTAATTTTGTTGTTAAAGCGGTAACAGAAATACATAATTTGTGAAAATTTTCGATTTCTAGCTATCGATGTTTATGTGATACAGCCTGGTGACAGACAGACGGATGGACGGACAGACAGGCAGACAGCGGAGGATTAGTAATAGGGTCTCTTTTTTACCTTTTAGATACGGAACCCTAAAAAAGATAGAAGATAGATACAGAATAGTTTAAAAATATTCGATATGATTCTTTAAACTGTCGTAACTTTGTTTTTTATACTGTCGTAACTTTTTTATTTCTGAACCGATTGACATGAAACAAACATTAAATGTTAAGTGAAACTTACCACAATATATTAATTAAAGTGCAAATCGGATAAGCCATTTCTGAAATTGGCGTGTACAAACACACAGACAAACAGACATTTTTCCGGGATAAGAAGTACCCAGTGTTGTGCACCAAAGGTTAAAGTATAATTATACCAAGTTTCATAGTAATCGGACCGGTAGATTTTGTGTGATGCTTGAACAAACAGACAGACAGACAGACAAAAAAAAATCTAATCACATATTTGGGTTCGGTATCGATCTAGTAACATCCCCTGGTATTTATTTTTTCAATATTTACAATGTACAGAATTTACACTTCTACAGTTTTATTATAAGTATAGAATAGATAAC
Source organism: Macrosoma leucophasiata (assembly GCA_036365455.1). Taxonomy (NCBI): domain Eukaryota; kingdom Metazoa; phylum Arthropoda; class Insecta; order Lepidoptera; family Hedylidae; genus Macrosoma; species Macrosoma leucophasiata. Next base: position 10,156,775 of record JAWQUS010000003.1, on the reverse strand, counting down.
TCAAAAATACACCAAGAAAATTAAATAAAATAAGAGCACCACACGCATCTTTCAAGGTTTTCGCCAAAACCCCCATAGCACCTTTAATAGGAAGCTTTTCAAGCGTCCAGTACTGGACGTGTTTCGGCTGAGAAGATGATTCAGTTCATTGCTGCTTTGACGTAATAGGATAAATACAATCATTTGTGGTTGTTTTCAATAGTGGCTTTCAAATTGATGGCAACCGAGATACATCTTCAGGTTTGAACCACCCACAACTAGAAGGAATGTAAGTTTGGGTGTTTTTGTTTCTATGTAGACTAAATAGATCATTAAGAGTATTTATTAACATTTATCATTGTAAAGTTATGAACTGTATTTTCCACTTCTCTTCACTGTCCGTGAACTACGAGTTGCTGTCGTCGCGTCGTGTAGTTATAAATATCAGTATCATTGTTATGTATTTATGTATGAATCATCTCTATAATTTGCATACGGAATCTCTATCCTTACAAAGTCTCTTAGTCAATAACAATACTACATCAAAAATATTTTGTTTGCAGGGAATATGAGCCGTTCGCTTCATCACCACCAGCGCCCGAAGACTCGTTTTTCTACATACGTTACCCCAAGACGGATGTGTTGTTCGGCAAACAAGTTGATCATGGCCTGCCCAAGGTCATCAGTGAGGAGAAGGAGGTGGCCGGTGCCATGGCTTTCAATGCAGTCAAAGAGAAGGACTGGTCGAAGCACACCAAGCCGTGCCAGGATGTGCTACATGGCATCGCACCTATTAACACCGCTGGTAGGTGTAGCATTTTGAGTCATGTTCAATAAGTAAGTAACTTCGCGGGGAATATAGGCGTGTAGGTAGAGTGTATGCACTCAATCATATAGGTATCCAAGTAAACACGCACGGTTCGCCAGTTAAGTTTCGTCTATTGATATCTACGGACTCATTACCAAACTCCGAGGGTGGTACTGAGAATTTTTCAGGAAATGGAAAACATTCCAATAACATGTCCCTCAACCGAGTCATTGAACGCGTAGCAGTAGTGGAGCTACCACTGGATTGCAAGGAGAGTTAATTGAGTAGTTTTATGAAACTAGTATACATGTCGCGATGTTGGATAATAACGTATCCACTTACATCGGCCTCGATGGTTCAATTGAAATTAATTGGTTTCTCGTATGTAGGTACTATACTATTTTATTTATTTTTTTCTTATGGAAGTGGCAAACAAGCATGCAGTTCACATTGATGTTAAGTGATGACTGCAGCCTATAGACACCCACACAAAGACCGAGGTCAAAATGCAGATGCGTTACCACTCCTGAGGCCTAAGGTGTTATGCCTCTGTGCCGGAAATTACAGGGCCGTACATTACCACCTGACCGGAACACGATAGTGCTGAACACTACCATTTAGCGGCAAGTATATTAGGTAATGCGGTGGTGCCTACGCCCGCGAGCTCCGTCACTGGTGCTCTACCACCAGTAAAACCAACAGGACGTAGTTATAACGTTTACAATATGTTAGGACACCCAGTGTATATAACGTAGGTATACGGCTCTGATATTGCCTTAATAATAAAAGATTGTAATTCGATATCGTTTGGAGAATTAGAGAACAAAGGAATAAATTGGGACATACTTTACACCCTTATTACCAACACGGCATTTGAGCATGGTCATGATGACATGTGTCTTGTCAGACAACATTTATTGTGTGACTGTAGAATTGTAAATAGAAATGTGGTCATAATTTGTAAAGAAAATTAATATTTTTATTAGGTTTTTAATAGGGGTTTCCCTAAGTAACTTGGCTCATTTCGTTTTCAAAACAGTATACTTGTTTGTATAATACCTAATAGGTCGTGCCTCGTGCTGTTGGTTTGCCTTACGGATATCCTCATTCATATGTAAACGATACATGATGCATCCAGTGTTAACAGGAAGAATTCATGTAATAATTAAGAAATTCTTCCTGTTATCTCTCTCACTCATCAAACTCCTTGTGCATGTGTAAAATAAGCAACGCGACTGATACTTTTTTATGTCACGAAGTGGCAAACAAGCATACAGTTCAGATTGATGGTAAGTGAATACTGTACTATACTGTATACTAATCACTATATTAGGGATGCATGAAAGCAGTAGCGATAATATCACTGACGTTATTATTTTGGAGGCGGTGTGAAAGGTGTATGAAAGTGATAGCGATAGTTTGAATATTTCTCTCATCATCAGGACAAAAGCAATTAAGACAGGCGATCGAGCTGCTGTTAAAATTCGTCAATGCAAACGTTATAATTACCAACTTAACTATGCAGCTACCGGTAAACAACTGCTAATAAAACAAAAATATTATTCAGTGTGCACAATCGACGTATGCAGTTCACAATGTGAATTGTGAATTGATAAAGCGTCAACATACCCGATTACGTCTCTAATATTTAACGTATAGAAAGATAATATAAACAATCGGGCCATCTAATGATGTCATGCTTGTATATTTTTCTGTGTGGTGTTTATCATACGGAACTAGATTAGCTAGGCATTCTACATTACTATTGCGTATTGCCTGTACCGGCTAATCCTGCTAAACAGTTTCCATAATGGGCACTTCATGGATTTATTATTTTAATATTGTTTTATTATATTAGTTTTAATTATGTACTTACATAACCCATTCGTTTTGTTATGAAATAAATTAATTTCGTTGAAAGCTTTATTATTTTTTTAAATATTAAACTTACTCAAGCGTAAACGATTTTTGAGCAGTAATTAATGATATCTCATCAGTACAGTTTTAACTAATAATACCTAAATAACTAGATTTAGTTGTAAAACGTAGTTTTATAATTTTGATTATTATTTCCCGGATGTTTTCTTTAAAAGTGACTTCTTAAATTTTATACTGCCACGGGTGGTGTTCGGACGTGTAAAAACTATCATGGCTAAGTATACTCAACAACTTTATGAATTGCGCGTGGCTCGACACGCACTTGGCCGTATTTATGTTGAGGTACGGAACATTAAAAGTAACAAAACACAATGTGATATATCAAAGCCGTGTACAAGTTTACCTTCTACAATCTTATCACGAGTTTAGTTCACTTTAAATGCTAGACGCTGGTAGATAATAATGCACTCCATTTTAGGACCTGTATCAATTCCACATCATATGTTTCTGTTTTGTAAGTTTAATAATGTTATAAAGAAAAATAAGTACGTCTTAAAACTTTTCATTTCTTTGATAGTGAATGTGTTTTCAATTGCTACAGTAAGGTATATTATTCTTCATTATTAGTTTCCTGTGCATTTTTGACGGCCTTACAATATTCAATTTAGCAAAATGTTTTCGAATAAAAAATAATTTTCATTAACATTTTTTGATTCTAAATAACACCTTTTTATATAAATACTAGCTGACGCGTATTGCCTCACAATGAAACAATGTGTCAAAGGTTTTATAGATATGGACTATTTGTATGGAAAAATGAAATTGTTGTTTTTACTATTTCCCTTCAATTTCTTCATATTTTCTTACCTTTTAAACCTTTCCCTGGACTTCAAAAATCAATCAATCCAGCCGTTCTCGAGTTTTAGCGAGACTAACGAACAGCAATTGATTTATATATATATAGATTCCAACTGCACAATATGTCACTTTAATGCTACTTTGACATTCTTGTTTTTGAAATGTACTTACGACAATTAATTGAAGGTATAATAAACGATTTGAATAGTTGAAAATGATTTAGTATTTTAAGCTTCTTCCCTCAATATTGTGTACAAGGTGCGGACCCAAGCTCCATACATTTTGGAACGTCTCCTTTCGTACTAAAACGCTAGGTCACGTGACTTTTACGTCACGGGACAATAAGCAACCATCTTTGAATGTTAGAAGAAAGTAGGTCCAATTTCGGTCGCGATGACAAGTGTCACACATTTACTGAATCGTGACGTTACGGCATGGCCGCCAGCTGTCCGTTTTGTTCAAACCGCGCATGTAAAATATTGGAATTCATTTTACAAAAATAAAATCAAACAATGAATGTATTTTAATGTAGGTACAAGATACACTTTACCTACATCTATTGTACTACCATTTCCAATAGTTTTCATATAATAATTTGATATCGGTCAACTAGCCAATTGTTGTGTACGATATCGTTTAGTTGAAGTACTTGTGTTCATGTTATCAAAGTAAATGTATTTGTTATTTCCAGCGAAACCTGTGAACGTGAAGCCCAAGCCAGCGGGTACTGATGACGGGTTCAAAGGCGAGGGCGCCGCGTGCGGTAACTCCGTCGTCAAGGTTAGTTGATAAATGCACAATTGCTGTCAGTGCGGTAGTAATGCTCCCAGGGTTGCCACATTGCTGCTTATTTGTCGATCATAGACAGCTAAACATCTTGTCATCATCCATTTTGTTACCACCGCCTTTATCATTCTCGCATTTATTGCACATAATAATTTAAAAATGCATTACGTAAATAAATCTTAACAACAATATATATTTATTTATTTATTTAATCTTTATTGCCACAATATATAGAATATAAAAGCAAATGGCGGACTGAACGCTAAAAGCGCTCTCTACCAGTCAACCATTGGTAGTGTAGAAAGATGGTTGGCGGCATTAATAAATAATTAGGAATCAATGACTTTATACATATACTCAAATTACCACATTATGGAAAATTATAATGTTGAAATATCATGAGAGTTTAATTAGGTGAATAATTATTAGTTTGTATAAAACTACTAATGCTACGATTGGGTTCAATTCGCGGGTAAGTGCAATTGGGATACTTCCATCTTCTGGATGATGCCCGGTGCCACCGTCGCCGGAGATTGATAATGTGGCCGATATCTATTACATAAATGCTTCAATGCAACATACATCTCTCCCAACACCTTCCATTGTAACTTGTTTTTCGTATCCAAGCATAAACGATATTGAGATAAGATTAATACTCGGTTCATTGTTGCTTTAATAAACGACATGTGAAATTATTAATTGGTAATCTCGTTCATGCGAATATTATATCAAAAAATTAATATAAATCCCGCTTAAAATTAGCATACACATAGCGTGGGGTGGCACTGATAACAGTGCGGGTCAGTTTCGCTTTATTACCGAGGTGCAAGCGATAAATATGTTATTCTTCATTATCAGTCTTATTATATGTTTTGGTATTATTTCATCATTCTGGAAATAATGCAATTCATTAATTTAAAGCTCATTTAATTAATTTTATTATATTTTCGAAATAAATTTTTAAAGAGTAACCCCCTTATTCATAAACGTACATTAGATACGTTTTAGCTATAGAATGCTTTGTCTTTGTCAGTTGCATTGTCAAATGTGCAGGATAGAAAAAGACAAAGGAGAGATTAGCAACACTTTAGCTAAAATACGTTTATGAATAAGGGGGTAAATCTTTTGAATTTGATATGAATATGGTTATGTAGAATGTTAAATATTTTTGGAGAGGATATCAATAACCACTGTTTTCTGCCTGGTGCGATGTCGTTGCTGGCGTTCCACAAGGTGGCGTGCTGTCTCCTTTTCTCTTCTCCATTTTTATTCATTCTGTTAGCCTTCATCTTACTTCTCTCTATCACCTTTATGCAGACGATCTACAAATATATTGCCAAACTAAGCTTGAAGAATTACCAAAAGCGATACAAATCATTAATGAAGATCTTGTTAAAATTTTTCAGTGGAGTAAAACTTTTGGTCTACAAGTCAATCCACTTAAAAGCCAAGCTATAATATTTGGTAGCTCTTGGTTATTAAAACGTATAAATTTCTCCAATTTACCACCTATCGTCTTTGATGGAACATGCATAGATTATTGCGACACAGTGAAAAATTTAGGAGTTCATATGGATAGTAATATGTCATGGTCTACACAAATTTGTAATGTCAGTAGGAAGATGTTCGCCGCTGTCAGTTCACTCCACAGGATCAGGAACTTCTTGCCCACTGCCACTAAAGTTATGCTTGCTAAATCCATTCTTTTTCCTATCTTAGACTACGCTGACATATCTTATCTTGACTTAACACAGGAGCAGTTAAGCAGACTTGAGCGACTCCAAAATCTTTGCATCCGGTTCATATTCGGTTTACGTAAATATGACCATATCTCTGAATTTCGTAAACAGCTCAAGTGGCTTCCAATCCACCTTCGCAGGAATACACACATACTCTCTCTACTATACTGCCTGCTATTTTATCCGCATTATCCTATATATCTTAAAGAACGATTCCAATACCTTTCTCAATCAAACTCCCTCTTTCTTCGATCCTCTAACAACCTTCGTCTTATGATGCCTCCTCACTCCTCCTCTTTCTGTGCAAAATCTTTTACTGTCGTTGCAGTCAAGTTGTGGAATGCTTTGCCACTGACTATACGCCAAGCTCAGACATTGGCGTCATTTAAAAATCATCTTAATAATTATTATTTAAGCTTGGAAATATAATGAGCCATCCGATCGTAAGAATGCAGTATTTTATAATATTTATACTATATACTTGTATCTATTGTCTGGTAGGTACTTAATATTATTATATATATATATATATATATATATATATTTATTTATCTATGTATGTGTATGCATATATATTATATAATACATATCTTGTATATATATTTAGGTTTATGTATATATATATATATAAATATATATGTTTGTGCTATTTTAAGAAATATATTGAATTGTAATAGTTTTTATTTCTTAAGTCTGTACACCCCTTGTTCTTTTAATTGATTGATGTCTCTTTTTCTATTTAGGTCGCCTGGAAGAGATTGCTTTAAGCAATAAGGCCGCCTTTTGTGCATATATATAAAATTGTTTTTGCAAATTTTTGTTCTTATGTGTACAATAAAGAGTATTTATTATTATTATTATTATTATTATTAACCACCTCTATAAGGTCTCGATATTGATGATACAAAAATTACTTTTACTGAAATTACTATTAGGTACGGTTTCACACGGATTTATCCGCTATTCTTCTCAAATGTATAATATTAATTCAAATGTAACTGTACACTAGTTCCAGATATAAAGTCTCCAGCTACATAAAATATTAATTTATTTGTTTAATACATACCCATGTTTTCAATAACAAATACAAATGTATTTTTATTATTATATTTAAATATTAGTCATCTATGCATGTAACACAACAACATCATCTACACGGCCGTGATTATTAAAAGAACGGCATTCTGTTAAATAAGTTGTAAGTTGCATAAAAACAAAACAGTTAAGCTTAATCATTCTGTCCATATAAATGTTTGTCGTTACTATTTCAAAATAATCCATATAAAAATATACATTTCCTGTAAAATGTTAATATATAATATTTTTATCACAATCAATCATCATTTGCTTATACGGAGATTATGACTTGAATGTGACGCGACTGCCTTTTTCTTGCAAAGGTTTTTTTTTTGTATAAAGGACATCTCAGTTTTTCTTCGTCGACTGCGGTGTTCATGGAATTTTAGTTTGAGGAATTCGTGTGTTGTGTGGCAATTTTTGAGGACAATTGGGTATTTCAGGTGGCTCACCAAATGATATCGTCGACTCGTTCGCCGCGGGGTTTCACAGTGGCGTCCCCTGAAGAGGATGCGCAGGCGCCGGAAGCGCATCAGTACAACTTGATGGCTCGCCGCGGCAGCAAGAGTCTCCCCGCCACGCCGGCCCACTCGCCTCCTTCTAGCCCTACTAGCCGCAGACGGAATGGAAACAGGTAACCTTCGAAATTTTTAAGTAGGTTACTAAGTACTGGTTATACTAAGGACGTTATACTGACATACACAGGTAATAAAAAAGGAAGGAAAAAAATATGCCTAAAAGTAACTCTCTTCGAGTTACTTTTAGGCATATTTTTTATATAATATTCACGTGAACAAGATTTGCAATTAATAATTTCACTGGTGGTAGAGTTCCACGTGTACGAGCTCGAGGGCGTAGGCACCACCGCATTACCTAATCCATCTGCCGCTAAATTGTAGTGTTCGGGACAATCTTGTTCCGGTTAGATGGCAATGTACGGCCCCGTCATAACTTATCAAAGCGACATAACAATTAGGGTCTCAGGGATGGCAACGCATCTGCATTTGTATTTCTGGTCTTTATGTGGGTGTCTATAAGCTGCAGTAATCACTGTAACATCAATTTTTACTGCATGCTTATTTGCCACCTTCATTACATAAAAAAATACCAGTCGTCGAAGACATTTAAATAACATTTATGGGAAAAGATGAAAGGGCGATGTCCTTCCAAGCTTTATGTCTTTATCTTCTTTGTTCATTGCCTTCGATTCCTTATATATTTATAATTAATAAGCAATGACCGCATACAAAGAAGTCCACCAGAAACCCGTTTTAATTGTAAATTTATCAGTTCCACTTATATCTGTTTCATTTCTATACTTATATATTTTTTTAAAATTATTGTTGTATACTTACATTATTTTATTATATTATTTCAAATAGACATGAACCATATATTTACCTAAGCCATTATGCTATAATGTATAATAATAAATATGTATCTTGAGTCTTGACCATCCTGTGAAAGTATGGAGCTCTAAACAGTCCAAAAAGGCCTACCAAATTAATGTGTTCTATTGATCATTTTTATTACTACCTCATTTCATAAATGTACCCCAGTTTTTTGACCCCGCCCTTGGATAGAATCTGACCTTTAATTGGTCAGTTTCAAGGTGGTCAGCTGATGTTTCTCTTGTATCTTGTTTCATTTATATAGTATGCCTGTTTCGTCATTTTCTCATTAAAACACGCTCACACTAATTAGACATTGTTTCTTCATGTTTTTGGCAGTATTTAAGAGTTCACATTCTGTGTATTTAACAAAATGTAAAACTATTTAAGATAAAAAGTGAATGTTTCATTTAGTTTTTCACTAGACGACCCTGTTGCGTTTTTTTACGTAACGATGTTCTGCACTGATGGGTCGTCGGTTTATATCTCATACAAACAAAGAGCATAGAACAGATATTTGTCATAGTTTATACATATAATAATCGGTCTCAAGGTTATGTTTTTATATTATTATGTGTGTATGTTACATCAATTTATGTGTAGGGTCGATTACAGTTCGTTGTCAATTAAACTTGATTTACATTACATACCTAAAAGATAGAAATGTTTTATTATTTCAATGAACATAAAAACAAACATGAATGTAAAACACGAGGAAGCCAGAGAACATTCTGTAAAGGATGTTACCCTGACATTGGCATATGCTTGACCTTGACGCTGCTCAGCTGATCGGGTGTCCATATTTTTTTTTGGGAACGTATTTCTTTTTGTTCTTCTTAAAAAAAAAAACCAGTCCACATATAGAATCAAGTGACATTTAAACCAATATCTTCTAAGATTGGCGAATCCTTATTTTGCAAGTTTTGTTATAAGTGGATTGTGATGCACTATCACAATTTAGGAAGTAATGTACATATGTAATTTCTGCCACAGGGGCATAACATTTCGACCTTAGGGGCCGCATCTGCATTTGAACCCTTAGTTTTGTAGTAGCTTTTAGTAGTAGTGACAATAGCTATAGGCTGCAGTATTCATTTACCATCCATGTGAAAAGCACGTTTGCCTTGTTTATCATCTTTATGACAATTTTTTTTCTCGCATTACGAAATAGGACTGGGGATGGATGTATCTAGATTAATTTCCAGGGAAGGCATCGCATCTCAGATACGTACAACTACAAAACCTGGCTAAATTTATTGATTGTAAAAATTCTGGCACGTGACTATTTTGGGGTGGGCACGGACCGCCCGGCTCTCCCTCTTACACTAATGGGACTGTGCTGGAGCCCAGTCCAGGTGTACTATCGAAGAAGTTTCTGGTACTTCAAAAATATTGTCATTGTCAATTAGATTGGACATCTCTACACAAATAAGGCACCGAAATTGTCGACCGATAATTTCTTCCATGGCACATCTAGAATAGAAGCTCATCCAAGAATAGGCAAATAAGCCTTCAGAATAGGGAATCGGACAACTTTTGAGAATGTGTCTAAAATTATTCTTTATACGTTTAGTTAACAATAAAAAATAATAATTTTATTATTTAAACATGTTAAAGTACCAGAAACTACACATACATTTTATAATTTCAAAAATGCCGCTTAAACGGTGCCGAATTACTCTGAACAATGTGACGTCAACTGTTTGCAATCAAAGTGAATCTTTTAATTCCATACGACTAACTAATTTTTCGTGTAAATAACGTAGAAAATTTCCAAAAAAAGAGCCAATAAATCAAAGTATCACTTGTGTTAATTATTTGTTGTACAAACATATGACGTCACGTCCTGTAATTGATGTTTCGTTCAAGATGGAACACAGATTATAAAATATAAAAATTATTACATTTAATTTTGCAATTTAAAAATATAATTCATTAATATTTCACGAAAATATTTAATGAGTCATCGTATTATTTCACAAACATTCATTCTAATCATAGTTTACATTTATTTTCGATAGCTGTCCGATTGCCTATTGTTTTCAATTACCCAGATTCATTTTAAATTATCTATTATTTAAATATTGTACACAGATTCTTCACATCTCCATTTGAGCCTGTAGAAGACTTCAACAACCGTTCCTGGCTGACCATGGCGCTGCTTGGTTTCAAAAAAGATTTTACCACATCCACGTCCACCCTTGCTGAGGAAGAAACTATTGAAAATAGATTGCAAGGTCAGTTATGTTAGTCATACATCGAAATTTAATACATTGAAATGTACCAAAAAAAACAGCCAAGTGCGAGTCGGACTCTTCCATATCACGAACGAATTGTTCCATATCATCATGAATGGGGACTTACTATATATATGTATTTTATTTTAGTATTTGTTGTTACAGCAGCAACGGAAATAATAGTATATAGAATAATTTGTTTCGGTTTCTGCGATACAGCCTGGTGACAGACAGACAGACAGTGGAGGCCCAAATAGGGTCCCAATATTGCCTTTTAGATACAGAACCCTAAAAAAGAGGTACAAGGTAAAACAGCTTACTAGGGAACCCTAAGAGAACATTTCCTGATAATATGTAAAACATTTTTACTTTCATGCACTCAACACTAAATTTCAATTTTTTTTTTATTCGCGAGAGTTTTATATTTCTTAAATACCTAGAAATGCTTTTTAGGTTCTCTCGATCATATTTCAAAACTGTTTTAAGTTGTACCTTTTGTATTTTTTTTTGTACAAATCAATGTATGGAACTTTTTTTTTGTTATTATGGCTTCGCTATTACGCATATTGCCAGTGTCAAGTAAAACGATATTTCGTATTCGTATTTATTTAAGCAGCGTAAAAATTTGTATAATATAGTTAGTCAATTATTTATTATGTATGTCAGTCAAGTGAGTTACAGTTAGTTATTCAAGTAAAGCGATGGCTACTTTACCAGAAGTTTTGGAGGCAACCTGAAAGGTCGTGTTTTCGCACTGTTATTCTATTTTACTATACACGGACACTTTAATAAACCTATATCAAACAAAATGCCACCAACTTTATTCAATATAACTTAAAAAATACACCAAAAAAATTAAATAAAGTAAGAGCACCATAATACGCCTCTTTCAAGGTTCCCGAAAAAATTTTGTATGGAACTTGCTGTGCTCCTTTTTTTAATAAGATGTATTTATACTCACAGCCCTACACTAGGTGGAAACTTGTATTGTGGGAGCCGTGAACTGTACGCTTGTTTGCCACTTTCTTGACATAAAAAAGTGACTTGATAGATCTCAAAGACGATAATGAAGTTGAATTCGTTTATAAATTAACTAGCGGACCGCCTCGGCTTCGCACTTGTGCAATGTTACCGACATTACTACTATCATAATAAAATATAGCCTATAGCACTCCTGATTAATGTAGCTTTCTGATTGTGAAAGAATTTCCACGATCTGTTCAGTATTGATGAAGATTGGCCCCTACAAACAAACAAACAAACAAGCAATCAAAGTTACAAACTTTGCCTCTTTATAATATTAGTATAGATTTGTACAGAATACGAGTCCAAGCGAAGATGTTTTAATGAATGTTTACCATGACAGTTGGCACTTTGGCGGAGTCAGTGGAGAACCTCGGGCCTGCGCCGAAGTCTAAGGAACCCAAACGCATCGCAAACGAACCCTCCACACAACAACCACAGCTCAGCAAACCAGCGAACGCCTTCCGCCCCAAACCATCCGAATTCAGAGAGATGAACTTTTGGTCGCCCACTTCTATGTAAAAACACGTTAGGTTAATTTGATACTTGGTAGTTTATGGTAAATATTGAATTACATATTAAAAAACTGAAAGCACAAAGAATCATTCCATTTAAAGTATTTATGATTGTCTCATTAGATAGGTATATGTTTTTTTTCGTAGCTCACACAGTCACGCACATTCGAAATTGGAATACATTCTCTGTTGTATATTTTTTTTCATATTATACTGGTATTCTATTAAGGGCCATTTCTACGACATTTATTCTATTGCTTTTCTCAAAATCTCGGTTCTTATGTCTAAATCAACTCTAACGTGAAGAGGAATATGACGGCCAGTGAATTGTTTTACCTAAAAAAATATTTGAATTTATAATTGAAAAGTGGTTTTCTAGTTTTTGTATGAAAAAAACGAATTCACAAAGGTAGACCAAATATTGTCATGACGTAATTCGCTTCATAGGCATGACTATATCAATAAAAGACCCTGTAATTTGTACAAAATAATCCAAAAATACATCTACCTACTACTCTGCTTATCAAATAGAGATAAGATTAGTGTTTAGGAGCTATATGTATCAAGTTCCTGCTCTCAGAGTTGTTGTTTTACAGTAACTGTAATCACCTTGTGATTTTTTTGATATGTGGTTCAATATATCTTGTTTACGTGATAAGTTTATTAAAATATATAGTCTCTGACCCTGCAATCGTTCTATCAGTATTGTTTTCTTCACATAAGTTGACACTGTTGATAAGTTGATATGTTTTCAATCAGTGAGAGGAAATTGTTTATTAAAACAATCTAAGAATCTGTCGTTTTGTCGAATAAGTTTATTTAAAGGCGATAAATATGGCTGTCGACGTGCGATAAAGATATTTTTGACATAATTTCCGTCACACCATTTAAGATTAACATCAACTTCTGAAATATGTGATTTTTTTTAGATTGCATCGTTAGTTTCTATTGTGTGTATTTTATAACTTAAGACAATAACATTGGAAATAATTGCTTCTTTGTTGTATTACGAGAAAAATATTGTGCTATTTCCAAAATATTTGCAAATTAAATGTGAATTTAATGACCTAAGGGCCAGCCCACTCATTAACAGTTTGCCTGCTGTCTCAGGTTTTGTCAGGCGGCCTGCCGTCCATGGCCTATATAGAATCGTACAAAGAACTGTGAGTCTGTGATCTCCTACGATTCACTGACAGGCTGATATCTGCCGGACGGACTGTTAATGTGTGGGGCCCTTTATGATCGATCGAAATGTTTGCTATTTTTTGAAGTGAAATATGTAAAGCAACCATATAAATAAATGTAAACGTAAATAAACACGACAAATAGACATACCTACATATTTTCGCATTTATGACATAGTTTTAGCTCAGCAGTTTTAATAAATAAGTTCACAAAGAAGTAATTGGTTTCATCTTGCAAGTTCGTTTAGGAAACATGAAATATAAGAATTATGTAATTTGTGTAATTGGTTGACGTGTTTACACTTAACTTGATTGGAAACATATTTACAATATTTTTAATGAAGATAATATTATCTGTCAAATCCAATATTATTGATATTTTTTTATGTATTTGCCTATAGGTAATTGAGTGAATGCATAGGAGTTATTCCATAACAGTTGACTTGTTGCCTGTAGTTAAATCTTAACGCTCATTTTATCGGTAGTTGATATTTTGTGTGTTGCCTAATTAGATAAGTTATTTCATTATTTCATGTTTCATGCATAAAAATGTTAAGAAAAATTAAATGTAAGGATTTGTGATGTCTCTCGAGCGGAATGTATGAAAACAATATTTTTTATACAGTATGGAAGTACTAGACTAGAACTAATTTGTAATATGTGTTTACTGGAAATTATTTGTTTGTGAACTAGGTATGTATTTCCTGTTTAAAAGACTGTTGTGTATTAACAATATTGGTATTGTCAGTGTGGTTCGTTCTTGTTTCCATGACTTAATTACGCAGAACGATTTCTTGTCATCAATCTATAGAAAATAATCAATAAAATAATCATCAATGAATAACAAAAATAATCAATCATTCAATTTATGGATAATTTCATAATTATTATATTATTATAAAAACAGCTTATTTATGTCACTAATTGAATAAAATGTAAATCATTGCCAGCAAAAATCTTTTTTCTTGTATCCTATCTAATTCCTATCTATCAAAAGCATATTTATTTTGTCTGAAACATTGTTACATTATTATGTATTTAATAAATAATATTACCTTCTATTACACGTAGTTTTCTTTGTTACATTTCCTAGAAAACTTATTGGTTTTAATTCTGGGCACATATAGATAATAATATAATATTTAATATTTAATTTAATTTATTGAATATTCATGAAACTCCACTAATAATATATAAGGATATTTACGCCAAGTCCCTTACGGGATAGGCAGAGACCGTGGAGTGTTTTAGTAGGTGTTGGGCAGGTACCTCCCCTACACGTAAAGTGGTGATGTTTTTTTCCTCGCTCATCCCAGGATATATTATGTTGCTGGATAGATAGGTCCTTAGAAAATATTTTATAGTGGCTTTGAGACAGTGATATTTCCATTGAGAGACCAGTTTGTGAAGTTTTAACTGGCTATTTTTGTTAGAAACTAGCCCCTCCCCTTACCAGCGAAATGGTGAATTATTCCCAGTTGCCCCCGCGGCGATTGCCACCGGAGGCAAATGGGACAAAATTTTCCCGGTTGCCACCGGAGGCAACGTGTGCATATTTGGGGGTGAGGTGTCAAACAAATCGTGGTAATAGTATTATCTATACTTATAATAAAACTGTAGAAGTGTGAATTCTGTACATTAAAAATCTAAAAAATATAATTACCAGGGGATGTTACTAGATCGATACCGAACACAAATATGTGATTAGAAAAAATTTTGTCTGTCTGTCTGTGTGTTTGTCTGTGTCTGTCTGTTTGTTCAAGCATCACACGAAACCTACCGGTCTGATTACGATGAAACTTGATATAATTATACTTTAACCTATGGCGCACAACACTGGGTACTTTTTATCTCGAAAAAATGTCTGTTTGTCTGTGAGTTTGTGCACGCTAATTTCAGAAAGCGTCCCGACGCCCAGCGTCCCGACGCCCAGCGTCCCGACGCCCAGCGTCCCGACGCCCAGCGTCCCGACGCCCAGCGTCCCGACACCCAGCGTCTCGACGCCCAGCATCCCGACTTCGAGCGTCTCGACGCCCAGCGTCCCGACGCCCAGCGTCCCGACGCCCAGCGTCCCGACGCCCAGCGTCCCGACGCCCAGCGTCCCGACGCCCAGCGTCCCGACGCCCAGCGTCCCGACGCCCAGCGTCCCGACGCCCAGCGTCCCGACGCCCAGCGTCCCGACGCCCAGCGTCCCAACGCCCAGTGACCCACGCCCAGCGTCTCGACGTTGAGCGTCTTGATGCCCAGCGTCCCGACGCCTAGCGTCCCGACGCCCAGTGTCCCGACGACCAGCGTCCCGACGCCGCGCGTCCCGACGCCCAGCGTCCCGACGTCGAGCGTCCCGACGTCGAGCGTCCCGACGTCGAGCGCCCCGACGTCGAGCGTCCCGACGTCGATCGTCCCGACGTCGAGCGTCTCGACGCCCAGCGTCCCGACTTCGAGCGTCTTGACGCCCAGCGTCCCAACGCCCAGCGACCCGACGCCCAGCGTCCCGAGGTTGAGCGTCTCGACGCCCAGTGTCCCGACTGGAGCTCGGTAGAACTGAAGGCGTGTGTAAAAAATTAAAATAAACTGAATAAACAATTTAACAAAGTAGGTATTTACTTATACTGTACTTTTGTAGTGTCTGATGTTGTGGGCTTCCCCATCACACTCATGACTCTTCATGACCTCTAGGTACGCTACGACGCTACGACCTTCCCCCTATAACCGCCACTGTTACAGAGAGGCTTTATTGGTTCAGGTATTTTACCGATAAGAAACTAAACCACTTTAAATGATTCCACGAAATACCTCAGCGCATATTTCTTAAAGGCATTTAGACCTGCCTTTTTACCATTGACCTATGCCACATGTATTCTGTGGTCTACTTACATCGCATGTCTAGCATGCTACAAAATATCGGAGAATATGATTACAGCGATAAAGTTGGCTGGTGGTGTAAGCTTTTTATTTCATTTTCCTAACAAAACAAAGCACTATGTGTTTCTGTCGCGTGACGGAAACTCGTGTATATTTTATGATTACCCAAGCATTTGCCCAGTTTTCGTTATCGCTGTGCTGTGACTTATAAACCGACTACTTAAGTTTTATCGATACGGAGCAAAAAAGCTACGAAGAATTTTAAGAAATCCGTATTAAGACGTTTTTATTATGTATACGTATACATAATATGGTTTTGTAGTTAAGAGTATTTTGTATTCTACTTTCTCCTGTTCCGGAAACAGTGGGTTTTAAGAAATATTATAACGTGATATTGCTCTACTATCCTAAATAGTTAATAGGTAGGTATAGGTGTGTATATGGGGTCTCAATATTATTATTATTCTAACATAATACGTTCCAGCCTTAGGGCGGTTACACAAAACTGCGATGCGATGCGATGCGACGCCGCATCGCAGGCGATGCATTCGTGCGAGCTCGTAGATATTTGCGATGCGATGCGAATTCGCAATTATGTGTGGGCCTTAGTCCTTAGACGTCTGCTTACAAATTAAATTAGTGTGCGTGGACCTAATCCACAAAGAACTAGTGGCCAATATGAAGCCATTTGAAGCATTACACTTGGCATCACAATCTTAACTTTAGTTTTTCGAAAGGCGCTCAGGATTAAATTGATACACTACCTATTAGTCAGTTTAGTCACTCATCAACCCCATCAAGGTACCTATATCATTTTATTATGTTTTGTTTTATCGGATGCATAGATATACATATATTTAATTTTGCCTATACTTTCCGGGCGTCATGTTTATATGTACATACCTAAGTTTAATAGACAAAAAGATCGTTCAAGTAATCACCTACTTCATATCTGATCAAAGTTTCCAAGATAAGATTTTCAACGTGAACGCGTTATAGGATTTTTATGAAATGGTAAAGGCGACACGCGATACTGGCATTCCCGAAGCACGCAGCTTTGACGTAGCACATATAAATAAAAAAAATATATGTGTATAGGTACCTATCCACGCAGGTGGTGATATGTTTAATGTCTCTACTGTACACACGCGGTTCTCGCAGGAGCGTTTTTAATATGTATGATCCAGAATTAGGCAGCAGTTGAAATTCATATAATTATAATAGTATCAAAATGCAAGACATGATCTAAATCTAAGTAGGTATTTGCCTTTTAAGACCATAGGATCAGGCCTACTACTGTGTTGGTGGTTCGTAGGAGATTTAACCATCAGATAGGAAAATAAGTAAGTGGCATTTACCTTTTCCCAATTTTCGGCAATTAGGAAAAGTTCCAAACTCCAGTACTGCGAAATAAAATAAGATAGAACAAAAAATCGGTCGTTCACCGTAGGTATTCTATTATGAAATAGTCCTCATGTACTTACAGATAGTAGATATTAGTAGAATCCATCGACTCTATAATGCTAGGTCTACACCATACCAATGTACCTATATTGATTACGTGTGTTATTAGGTACCTACCTACTTTTGTTCTACGGGTAAAAATAATTGTAACCTACGCAATATTTTCAGCTCGACCTACGTATTTGCGTGATAAGTCACAATACAATTTCTTTAACGATTTATATAATGAAAAACGTACCTAATAATATTTTTTTTCTACAAATATTCTTCTTGACGTCTACAAACCTTAGTTAGGAATTTGAAGGCGTAAGCTACTAAATTACCTATTCCATCAAGTGATTAATGGTAGGTAGAGCTCAGCACTACCGTACAACAGTTAGATTGTGTATAAATCTTTTATACAGGAGTTTTACATAACTGATTTCAACTCACAAATACTTTGTCAGTAACAACGCCTGAGTTGCCTTATTTTGTTTTTTGCCATACTAAGCTTCCCGTACCACGCTGTTTGGTTCTACTGATCAGTTGGCTCACTCTGACCTTTTTATTGCTTATCGATAGCGAATCTAAACTGAATTATTTGGTCTCATTTGTCATCATAGAAATGAACATCTACCTATCAGTTACCTACCTACTAAAAATAATGATTTTAGTATCTTTTAAATCTATATATTATTTCATACTATAAAACATCTATGAGTTAATAAGTGCCTCCATAGCTTATGTAGTTTAACCAACCCGACCATTGATATACAAATGTATATCAATGAATCCGACCAATGATCTCGTGAAGCCCAGCAAGATTATTTTTGTTTATAGAATGTGTAAAGATACAGAAAAGTTCCTTAAAATATATTATAACAAATGATCGCTATTATAAACGTTAGGCGCAGCAATTATCACGAAACAAACAGTATATAAACTTGCTGTCTTAACCACCTCGAGAGGGCTTATTTTCCACAATTTTTCTTCCGACTTTTTAATTAGTCTCGTTTCATTACTCAAATCGGATTTGCATTCGCGCCCGTGGCTCTTAAGAACACCCTAATTTTCGTAGAAAAAATGACTTGAGGAATGAATTCAAGTTTTTTCAACGAGCAAAACTGAGTCGATGTCACTTTTCATTTTGAGAGTTTCTTAAGTTGACATCAACCGTTTGTTTAATCTTAAGTGTGTTTGCGGGAGTAATCTGGTCCTTCTACATTTTTATTGTTTAAGGATCCGTTTTTGAAATTATTTAATTGTCTTTTTACAAAATTTAATTGATTTAAGTAACTCTGATATTATACTTATTTTTTTTTGTTAATGATTGAAACTCAATAAAGCGGTAAAAGCTTGTTGTCACTCGAATGAACTTTAATTGAAGAAACTTGTCTCGTGAAGGTTCAATAACCAACTCTATTGAAGGAAATTAAATTCAATAATATCGTGTCGAGTCGCGTAACAGGTAACAGTTACGACGTCGTCAATGTCGATATCCATCAGCAAGAACGAGTAAAGTGTTTCGATATTGATTACAGTAATATCTGCGACATCGGTTTTCATCTAACCCCTAAAATGTAATTAATTTGTGCTCCTTGACTGGGGGTGCCGCTGCGTGATAGTACCTATCTATCGCTGATATTATTTCAATTACTTTTATTAATTTCACTTATTAGCCTTCTTAAATGACGCAATGATAAAGGTAAAGCGCAATGGAGCGAAATTCTAATTCAACGAGAAAATACCTAGAAAATTATACGATTTCCTTAGAGAGAGTAAAGCGTGAAACATCTTCATCTTACTTACTTTTTTATGTAATAGAATTGGCAAACAAGCATACAGTTCATATTGATGTTAAGTGATGAATGCAGCCTGAAGACACCCACACAATGACCAAGGTCAAAATATAAAACAAAAAAAAAACAAAGTTAAAGTTTTAAAGAAAAATGGAAAGAATTTTTTTTTGACTTCAGGCGAGACACGAACTCGCGGCCACTGGGAATCTAGTCCAGCCGCTCTTCCAACTGAGCTACCGAAGTCCTGCCCGATTTGTCCACCATAAGGCAATGCAATAAATGTGAAGGAAAGATTTGACAAATCGGGCAGGACTTCGGTAGCTCAGTTGGAAGAGCGGCTGGACTAGATTCCCAGTGGCCGCGAGTGCTAATGCGAATCTGTTAATGCGAAATAATATAATAAACAAAGTTAAAGTTATTGTAAAATTTCACATCCGTCTAACTGAAAGAAACGTTAAAAGTTAGAGAAGGATGTGAAATGTTTCACTAACTTTAACGAATATCTTGGTGCAACCCAGGCTTAGTGTGATAAATACAATTATATATATGCCTACATATATAGTAGAACACATTTGTATATGTAACAAATATGAGTATTTTCAATAGATAAACTCATCGACGATAAGAGAAGCTGCGTTGTGTCGTCGATGGATAAACTGACTCCAATTAATTTTCAAAAATTCTTTGTTTAGTTTATAAAACCTACAAACCTATTTAAATCGATATTAATCCAGACTATGTATTGAAAAGACACTGTGATAGGTATATGATGTGTTTATGCAACTCGTACCTATTTAATTTAATTTTAGTTGGAAACTAAATGTTTTTGTGTCGTAAATCATGGGTATATTGCATGGAGTTCATGTGAAATTTAGATTTAATCTCAAATTGATTCGGGATGATTGCCCGACCCAGCCGCGCGAGCAATCGAATTTCTTCTAAGTCTAGTCACGTACCGATACTACGTACATATGTGTATGCGGGTATATAGTTCCAATCATAGTTTCCTACATTCCTACCTCTGCTTAAGCATAAGATTAAGAGGAAATAAAACCTAAATCACAATTAGCAAAAATATGGAATGTTTTTATTGCGTAGCCTACTGAAGTCTTAAAAATAAATAAGGAACATGCTTCAGGTTGTTAATAAGATGGCAGAAATTTTGTTTCAAGTATGATAATACTGTAAAGGTCAAGTACGCACAAAGATTTGAGTAAATAAGTTACAAATACGATTTATGTTGATATCCTTGTTCTAAATAATGAATTGATATAAAAATATTATTATTTGAAGTCTCAAATAACATTATTTTTATGTTTATTTATTTATCCCCTTATTCATAATCGTATTTTAGCTAAAGTGTTACTAATCTCTCCTTTGTCTTTTTCTATCCTGCACATTTGACAATGCAACTGACAAAGACAAAGTATTCTATAGCTAAAACGTATCTATTGTACATTTATGAATAAGGGGGTTAGACTATTGTGCACATAACAATTATCACTACTTTTACCTCCTACTATCTGCGGTCGGTCAGTGGTGAACCGTGCTACGAAACCTGCTGCCCTGCAAGACCAGTTTCTGAGCGCGATAGCAATTCTCAGGTAGCTCATGCGAACTTACGTTTTAGTGCTACTGTACAGAATTTACCAGTCTGCGCGTGCTCACGGTAGCTAGAAAGCGACCGAAACGTCGGGTAAGACAGAGAAGTTGGGAGTAGTACCTATACGCGAGAAAAGCCGCAAATATGATTACTACAATGTATGAAGCTCGTGTAAACCTGCCAAAACGTTATTTCACCAGCTATCATGCTGAAACACGACTAGGTAATTTCACGGCATGTCTTTGACTTGTGAGTGGTAACTAACAGTGGATAAAGGATATTAGTATAAGCATAATAGGACTATAAATAGTTTAAGCAAATAGTATAAAGTCAAAATAAGCAGTAATTTAAGAAATTAGTAATAAGCCAATGTAATGAAAATGTATAAGTATAAAAAACAATGTAAAAAGAAGAATGCTGTAGAAAGTGTGAAAGAACGAATGATAGAAAGATACAGAATGAGGAATAAAAGTGCATGAGGAAAGCGAGCGAGAACTAGTATGAAGTGGAAACAGAAAAATATAGGCTGTGATTAAGTCACAGGTACTTTGTACTAAAAAAAATTAAAAAAAAAACAAGCCGTGGACAAAGCCTAGTACCGCAGTTTTGTTACCTGTTTGGCACCACCCAAGGCTACGTGTAGTTTAATAATATTACTTATTAATTACTGGTGGTAGAGCTCCAGGGACGGAGCTCGCGGGCGTAGGCACCACCGCATTACCGAATTATACTTTCCGCTAAATAGTAGTGTTCTGCAATATCGTGTTCCGGTCAGGTGGTAATGTACGCCCCTGAAAATTCCGGCACAGAGGCATCATCACTGCAGTCATAACTTAACATCAGTGTGAACTGCGTGCTAGTTTGCCACATATATTACAAAAAAAAACATCGGATATAACGAGTTAATACTTTATATTACACTTAAATTATACGTATAGCTAAAGAGTTCAGTACCTTTAAAGTACCTGCAGGCTCAGAAGAGCTTTAATTTAAGCAGTCAATTCAAAATGGTAGCTTCAACGTGATTGAAAACTAAATGTAGTATCGCATCACTAGTTCTGTTGATCATTACGGTAAAATCGTACCTACTGGAATATACCGTACTCTATAAGAGTTGGATTTTTTTTTTATGTAATGGAAATGGCAAATAGCATGCAGTTCACATTGATGTTAAGTGATGACTGCAGCCTATAGACACCCACACAAAGACCAAGGTCAAAATGCAGATGCGTTACCATTCCTGAGGTCTAAGGTGTTATGCCTCTGTGTCGTAAATTACGGGGCCATACATTACCACCAGACCGGAACACGATAGTGCTGAACAATACCATTTAGCGGCAAGTAAGCGGTAATGCGGTGGTGCCTACGCCCGCGAGCTCTGTCACTAGACCTCTGCCACCAGTAATTCGACAATGAGAAAGCCTGACAACTCAATGAAAGTATACGAAGAATAAGTAATGAACAAAAACATAAACAGTTTTAATGTGATATATATAAATGATAGCAATCCATGTTACTCTACTCAATTCTCCCAAGTTGATCTCTCCATTTTTAAGTCGGACATTTAATAAATGTACACTTTCCAGTCTTACTCCAGAACACATCAGTTTAACTGTCACTTGGCGCAATTCTGACTCGAAACAATTCCAGAAATGAAATATTTTTAAGGCCATTAGCTAGAAAGCCTTCCACCTAGAGCCAGACTAAGGGTTATCTTTTATTTATTTGTGCGATGATGTTTCTATAGTGTAAGATTACCTTAATGTACTTCGCGACTTTCATGTTACTCAACACTCAACGCTTAGTCAACCTTTCAAATTTGGAACTAGTTTAATTATGATTAGGTATATAATTTGTTTCGCCGACGAGTTTCATCTAATAATAAAAAAACCGGTCAAGTGCATGTCGGGCCTCGCGCAGGGCAGGGTTCCGTAGTTAGAAAGTAAGAGATGTAATGAAAAAAAATATATAAGGTTGGGGAAAAAGTTTCTTCGCATTTTTTAAGATAATTCAAAACATTTTTTAATATAGTTTATTTAAATTTAACTAAAGTATGTATGTACCATTTCGTTCGATAACCTTTTGCCATCTTGTAGGTAGGGACATGATCCCATTGCTATAAAAAATTTGGGACTTCTCATCAAAATACCGCGACAAGTGGATTTGGCAGTCCTCTCGTGATGTTAACCTAACATTGCATAAAGAATTCTGAAGAGACCGAAACAGGTGGAAATCTGAAGGTGCAAGGTCAGGACTATACGGCGGATGCATTAACACCTCCCAGCCAAACTCTCTTAATTTTTGCTGAGTGGCTATAGATGTGTGAGGTCTAGCGTTATCATGATGAAACACCACACCCCTTCTGTTGATCAATTCCGGCCGCTTTCTCTCAACTTCTTGCTTTAATCTCATCAGTTGTTTGCAGTAGAGTTCAGAATCGATAGTCCTGCCTGGTGGTAATAGCTCATAATGAATAATGCCCTTCCAATCCCACCACACACACAACATCACCTTATTGCGAGTTAACCCGGGTTTCGCCACAGTCTGTGAAGCCTGACCGGCCTTTGACCACGACCTTTTTCGCACGTTCTTGTCGTACGTGATCCACTTTTCATCACCAGTTATCAGCTTCTTCAAAAATGATTCGGTTTCATTACGTCGTAATAAAGAATCACAAATGAGTACACGGTTCATTAGGTTTCTTTCAGTGAGCTCGTGAGGTACCCAAATATCGAGCTTTTTTTTGTACCCTTTAGCTTTTTTCAAATGCGCCAAAACTGTTTTGTGATCAATTCTCAGTTCTTCAGCTACGTCGTAACTACTCATATGTCGATCTTGCACTAGGTCCATAAACATCGCAATTCTTTTCGCGGCTTGCGTTGCATTTTTACTTTTTTTTGTAGTAAAATTTTAAAATGTATCGAATTTCTTCATTAGGTTCACTCATCTTGACAGTACGAAAAACAAATAAAAATCACACATTTGAATAATTTGAATTTGGAATTACGTTCTTTAAAATTTTAACTTTCAATGATACCAAAACCAGCCAGATACAAATACTACAGCCAAAGAGATTTCATTACAAGTTCATACATACTATAATGCGAAAAGACTTTTTCCCCAACCTATTATATTTTGTATGGGCTTGTTCGAAATTTTCGAGTAAAATACATTTGATCGACTATTACTCGCAAACTTGCAAGGCCAACTTAAGTGTGATGGTTTTCCTTTTCATTTCGTTATATGTAGCTACTATTGCCGTAACGTTTGAATTTCTAACAACAACCTTTTAGTCTGTAGTGGGCGACACTTGAGTCTAACGAAAATTTTCACTTTAAAGCTTAATAAGTCACGAACAGTTAACTAAATCGAAAAATGATCTTAGGACACCCATAATATTTTTTAAAAACCTATCCAACGACACTATATGAAAATCGAAAATTAAAAAAGATATTTGCGCGTTACATGTAGGGGAGGTCACCCTAATTTTTTTAAATGTTTTTTTTCTAACACTTTGTCGGCGTGATTTAGGTGTATACTTGTGCCAAATTTCAAGTCTCTAGTACTAATAGTTTTTGCGCTAAACCGCGGACGGACAGACAGACAGACAAACAGACAGACAGACAGACAGACAGACAGACGGACATGGCGAAACTATAAGGGTTCCTTGTTTACTACGGAACCCTAAAAAACAGTTATAGAAAATGTATAGGTTGGTAATACGTCATGTGATAGTACAGTATGTATTGTACGTGCTTACATAAGTAAAAAGTTATGTAAACATCTTCATTCCAAGTCCTTTACGGGGTACTCATAGATGGGAATTAGGTATAACTATATTATTAAGTAAATATATTTCATAAAACAATAGGTGACTACCTCCATAAAAGTAACTAAATCGATTCACCAGATACGTTTTAACAATATGATCCTGTTTGATACTCACTGTTCCTAGGATGGCATATTCCCGAAAATCCAAAACCCCAATAGCGCTTTGATGGAGGATCGAACTGGGATTCAGCGTAGCTGTAGAGGTCCACTACCGCTACAACAGCGATTTAGTTACACATGATATTGATGTTAAAATAATTTAGTGTGGACAAAACAATAGGACAACAATTTAAACGGATTATACCCTGAAGAATACATAGAGTGCGGGCAAAAAAAAAAAATTGTCATAGTTTACTCAGAAATATATTTTTTTATTACCTATAACTTCAACACTGTGTATCTATAATGGAGCTGTAATAATTTGAGTACTGGATATAATTGTTGTTTTTACTCATAAACTGACTGTTTGTATTCGTCAAAATAAGGAAAAATTTAGTGTTCTGTGCATAAGTGTACATGGTTTCATGACATTTTTTGCACCAGTACTGTCCAGTACCTATACCCAGTCTTTTCATTTGTTTCATGTCCACGCATTATAATGTTAGCTGTATATTGTATTAATAGCAAATAAGGGTGTGTGAGGCGAGTGGATAGGGACAGCCGCCTGGCCGAAGGGGCGTGCGACGATGCCACCAAATCGGTCAATATGGACGGATTACCGGCTTTATACTGCTGATGAATAATTGTGTCCAGCATCCGACCCGGCTTTAACCGCTTTCTGATTTAATTGACAATACTCCTATAATTGTTACCTATTAATAGTATGAACAGAACACTGATAATCCGATCAGAATTACAGATGTAAGTCCGTTCATTCTTACATGTGCCTCCATTAAATAACGCTCAATAGGAATCTACACAATGAATAAGTTATAAATAAGATAAATAAATAATTTATTTATTTTTGTAAAACATACTTGTTAGACAATAGAAATTCATAATTATAATTTCATAATTTAATTACACAAATGAACAGCATGATTTGGTACGTAATTCTCCAGTAGGCACTCGTGAATTAATCATAATATTATGATTTTAAAACAAAAAAGTGACCAAGCGCGAGACGGTTTGTCGCATAAACGGTTCCGTATCACCGTGCAAAACTTATTAAAGTTGTAGTTGTTGCACTTTTGTATGTATTGCTATTATTTAGCTCGACCGACCCTGTCGAGGTTGTGATATAGGTATATATCAAAAGATATCCGGAACATGTAAACTATGTATTTTGTTCTAAAGACGGAGGTCGATGTACGCGAGGACGAGGTAATGCGTAGGCATCAACGCATTACCTCGTCTATTTGCCCCCGCATGGTAGCGTAAATACAGCAATATCGTGTTCCCGTCAGATGATTTATGTATCGTCCCGTAATTTCCGCCAAAGATTTTATGCCTCAGTAGTGGCAATGCATCTGCATAGAGACCTCTAGTTTTATTGTGCAGGTTTTTTAATGTTGTGAATGAAAGTAAAAAACACTAACTAAAAATCAATGTGATATGCATCCTTGAGTGTTACTTTATTACATTAGGAATCTCATTAGGAACCGATTCTACTTTACGTTATCTACTAGAATACGTATCAATGCATCTCATCATCATCATCATCATCACCTCCATTGCTGGACAAAGCCTTCCCCAAAGACGTCCACATCAGTGGCGTGCGTCATGGCGGTAGTTTTATCGCGGTATGCGCAAATCCCGCGTCGTTATATATATCAACAACCGCCCTATTGGAATGGATTGACTACTATTATTCGGTTAACTGACTGCATTGGAGGAAAAATTGTCCTCCACTAAAGGGCGATGTGGTCGTCACGTCCCGACGCTTTTAATTTGTTTTTGCATTATTGCATCTAATCAAGAATATTTAAATTCATATATTAAAGTAAATTGAATGGGACAGGCGGTATACTAATAGCAGTCTATTAGGGTTGCGGTCAATCTCACCGAAAATGGTGGCGGTCGTGCTATCGTCCCGTTAATTACGCCACGAGACCCGCCACCGCCTTCGTTCCCCTATTTTGCTTTCGGCCATCAGGAGGCATTGAAGTGACATCAATTATATGGAAATCCTTCTGTAACTTTCAAGTTATACTGAGTTTTCGTCTATTAAGATCATTATTAGTGACTCAGGGTGTAATTTACAAACTTGATTTAACATTGAATTAATTAAGAATTAATGTATAGATTCACAGAACGCACTTTTTTATACAATGGAAGTGGCAAACAGGCATGCAGTTCACATTGATGTTAAGTGATGACTGCAGCCTATAGACACTTACACAAAGACTAAGGTCAAAATGCAGATGCGTTACTACTCCTGAGGCGTAAGGTGTTATGCCTCTGTGCCGGAAATTACATGGCCGTACCTACATTACCACCTTAAAAAAAAACCTGACCGGAACACGATAGTGCTGAACACTACCATTTAGCGGCAAGTATATTAGGTAATGCGGTGGTGCCTACGCCCTCGAGCTCCGTCACTGGAGCTCTACCACCATTAAAGCACTGCGACTTTACTTTGAATGAAAGTCTGAATTTCAATACTAATGTTGGTTCATAGATGTGTCAAAATTTTTATTTGACTATGATAGCACATCTTGTCTAAGTTTGGAATAAGTAAAGTGAAAATAGTAGTTTGAGACAGCTGTGAAACAAAGTAGGACTTAAAGTAAGACGCATGGTGGCGATCCAGTTACTCGTATTAATTACACCACAGGACTCGCCTTCGTTCCCCTACTTTACTTCCGTTTACTAGGAGGCAATTCCATCAATAATATGGATATGCTCCTGCATAAGTGACATACTTTAGTTTGGGAATCATTATCTTTACAAAGTAAGGAATAGGTAGACTGAAATAAGAATTTGATACGTCTGTAAAACAACGTAGGACTCTAACTCAAAGTAAAATCGTTATGCATTCTGTGAATCTCACCCTCACAGTTCAAGAAATGTGCTCGATTAATGACAAAGCTTGCACGCTAGGTGAGACTCAAAAGCATTGCTTATCGTGGGTACATGTATTCCAGACGTGTTAATAACGGTTAAAAATATACATGTATGTAACAGAGGTAAAAATGTTTCGTTAGCAGTGTTGTCACACATATCAATGTTTATCAAAACATCAACGGGAAGTGAGAAGTTGTGGTTATTTGTGTATGCGTTAGAATCAGCAAAAGTATTCATATTTTTTTAAACCTTAAAATACATGAACCCTTCAAAATCTCTATACCTATTCAAGTAGGTATATTTAATGGGCGGTTCACTAATAACAGTCTATTAGGGTTGCGGTCAATCTTACCGAAAATGATGGCGGTCGTGCTATCGTACCGTTAATTACGCTACGGGACCCGCTATCGCTACTTTGCTTCCGTTCACCAAGTTGGAAGTATTAATATGAGATCGTTAATTTAGTGATGCCTCGGTGCGATACAAGTGATATTTGATGTTATAAGCAAGAATGTTAGTTGTCACTAAGGGCGTCCACATAAAAGTGCGATTCGATGCGATGTGAATTGCTACGATGCGATTTTGTGTGACATATTGAAAGTATGGTCAACTGAATCGCATCGCAAGTTTCTGCCTCGTTGGATGGCAATGCTGATTCTTTGACCTAAAAATTGGCCAGCCTTCTGGTCACGGGAAGTGTCGACCAGCCGTTTCGTGATCTCTTTGAATAAGAGCCGAGCACTGGGGCCCCATAGACCAAGGGTTTCGACCCCGAATGGCACAAATATATAGTCCTCTGGAAGGTTACTATATTTGCGCTGTTTCAGGGGCTCCACAGTTGCAGCAGCAGCGCCAGCGGAGCACGCCGTGCTTGGAAGATGGGATGGCGCTAAGGTGTCAACGCAAGTTGCGTCTCACACCAAAGGCCTACCTATCTTCCAGGGCATCAATGACATACCGTCCGGTCTCCTTCCATCGTCACGTGCCAAGCCGTTGGGTTCTAATATCGCTGGCACGCCGGCGGTGGAAAGGGCTCGGCGAAGAATGTCATTTAATTGGGCGTGCCTGGTGAATCTGCCGGCACTTCTACTGCAGGAGAGACCATGGTGCCCCAGGCGGTCGAGATTTACTACTTTTTGTTTTAAAATATGGACCCAGTTGCTACTCTTTACCAAATAGTATGTACTAATATTATAAAAAGGAAAATTTTATGTTTGGTAGCTCATTTGTATTCTTCGTTCTCGTTTATTTGTAGATACCTAATCTACGAAATTCCCGTTTTTATGTTTAAAAATGTAATATATCTGTACAGAGATCCAACACGTAATGGGAAGGAAAATTAACGGGCCTTATAATAAATAATACTACGGCTACTGTAACTACTATAATACTACAAATTATGGATATAATAAAATACAAATACAAGTCCCCAAAGTAATTTGTTATTGAAGCACATCATAACTTATTTGATGATAGTTTGAAATAAAATAACCTACGAGGCAAAAAGTTTTTCGAAATGAAATAATTTGTGTCGTGGCATGCAAAGACTCGCTGGGACGTTGCGGTCACGCTTTGAAAGTAGGATCGGAGTGCGGGAGTGGGGGGTGAAAGGCGTTGTTAAAATATCCACCTAAGTACCTAAACAGCTTCAAAGTAAAACGATTACAATCGTATTATCCAATTATTTCATTATTGCGAATGTTTTCAATTGTTTCGCAATTGACTTTATTCGTTTCTTTGTTACTTCTTTATTAAAAAAATAGCTGGAATTGGTGGGCAGTCATTTACTTAGTAAAAGAAAAAGTCTTTATATTTAAGTAACTTTCCTTAACAAGTCTCGCCATAAAGCGACTCAAAAAGCAATTAACGCACTCACCGTTCCTACGCGTGTTAACTTGATTTAAAATAACATCCATGATAAATCAACGTAACTCATACGTAGGTACTTCACCTGCAAAGAACACGGCACCATATACGTTGATTTTACAGTTAATTTATTCTCGTACATTTATAATATTTAACTGGGAACCTTGTAAAGTCTCAATCATACCCCCAGCGGACTACGTACGAACGTGGATGAACTATGAATACATAATCTTACAAAGATAAACAGTGCTACACACTTTGATTGTGTCTGCTACGAAGTAACGTAGACTGTAGCTGCTACGAAATTATGCAGCGAAATGGAAGATAAACAAATACGATTTAAGGTGCTACTCCAGTTCTCTTCAATGTAATTAATTCATGTTATTTAAAATATTCACACGAACTTATATTTGCGGTTTAATTAACTTGGTTTTTATAACATTTTTCAAAAGTTTTTGATTTTTATTGGTGATAGAGTGCTATTGTCGGAGCCGGAAAGCATAGGCACCACTGTATCAGTGGCGATTTCTCTAAGATGGCGCGTATGGCGCCGCCATAACATAATTTTTGGGCATTAATCTACGTACGTAACGTAACTTCACGCCTGTAATCCCCGAAGGGGTAAGCAGAGGTCAATGCATGCATTCAAGCATACATGCAAACACCCACGATTCGCCGGTTACGTTTGTGGCCCATGTAACAGGTGGCGAGCCTGTTGATATCTCCGGGCACATTACCAAACTTCGAGGTACCTACTGGGAAATTTCCAGAAAATGGAAAAATCCCAATAGAACCAGGGATAAACGACTTTACACCATTATCTCTGATAACCCTCTACCCGGGCATCGAACCCAGAACCTCAGCGTAGTAGTAGTGGCCTGCTACCACTAGGCTACCGAGGCAGTTCTTATTCTACATATCGATAAATGCCAGTAATCGTTATGTTTAGCACTTTCATATTCTGGTTGGATGGTAATAAATGTCCCTGTTCATTCCAGCATAGACATACGTAACAACCGAAAATATTTTTTTTTTCCGTACTTTTTTCTGGTTTGCCAGTTTAATGAAATAAAAAGTAGAAATTATGACAATATATATTCTATATTCTATTCCAGGGTCAGTAATTAAAATTTGAATACAATTGGATATCAAAGCACATAGACAGTAATAATATTAATAACATACATGTCATTTTCTTATGAATTGATGTTATGTCTATCTACCCCGAGAGGTAACTTATACTTCCAAAAAAAGAAAAAAAATGATTTTATCACTTTGTACCTACATATTGCAGCTTTCTAGTACAAAGAAGACAATCATGGCGTAACTAGAAGGAGCCAAGAAGTGGCTATGGACCCTAAAAATATATTGTAAGTACCTATTCACCTGTATTTAATGTCGCGCCGCCGTCCTTGGGATGTCTGAAGTTTTTTTTACATACAAAGGTAAGTAGATACAATTAACTACCTACCTACCAAACGGTTGTTTGTTCTTACTAAAACTTTACGAACAGTAAACGTGTAAATTGTGACTTACTACTATTATTTTGGTTATGTTACGAAAATGTGTATTTACTGCAACTCAAGTAACCACCAAAAGTGTTGTAAAACAAAATGGGTGAGTACAGTCATCATCAAACATATTATGGTACAAGCTGACCCGGCAAACGTGATTCTGCCAAACAATAAATGTTAAAGCCACTGCCTCACTAAAAATTAAAAAAAAAATATCAAGCGGATCTCATCATCGGTGTGAGTAGGTAAGCTTACCCGGCAAACGTCGCTTTGTCATAGGCACAATAAATGTTAAAGCCATTGCCACATGGAAAAATTAAAAAAAAATAAGGGGGGTGTCATCGTGGTTGTGAGCAACCCGTTTAAATTAAATTAATTTTCATGCGTGCTTTTTCTCTTGATGACCTTCCGTTCAGTAGTCTATGAGTTTATCGCGAACAGACAGACAGACGCGGCTCGGGACTTTGTTTTATAACATTGAGGTTTTATATATGTACCTATAGTTATAAATCCAAAATAAAGGATATAAAATCAACTAAGATGACGTGATCTGTTAACGCGTTTCAATATTCGTTCCTTACGTTGTATTTGTGTACTCTTTGATTCGTTCATAACAGACCGAGAAGTCCACATAACAAAAAAATTACACCTAGTTTTTTTATGAAATAAGGGTGACAAACAAGCATGCAGTTCACATTGATGTTATGTGATGATTGCAGCCTATAGATACCCACAAAACTGACAGGTCAAAATGCAGATGCGTTGTTAATTTAATGAAACATTTTTCTGTTACAATCATTTGATACGAAACTGGTGGTAGAGTTCCAGTGATGTGAATTTATCTGACGCCTAATGGTTGTTCAGCACTGTCGTGTTCCGGAGATGGTATCATAGAGACAAAACAACTAAGGTTTCAGGGGTGGCAACGCACCTGCATTTTGACCTCTGGTCTTGGTGTGGATGTCTATAGGATGACGCTGCAGACATCACTTGGCATCAATGTAAACTGCATGATTGTGTGCCACCTTCATTAAGAAAAATAAGCGTAGATTGCGTATGACATCAAGAAGCCGGCATTGTACAGTAGTGGGTAAGTTATTGCGTTTCATATTACTTCCAAAAACTTATCGTCCTAAAAAAGCTGTTTTTTTCAGATATGTTACATGTCTATATCAACGTAGATGTTTTTCATCATCTATGACCGAGTCAAAGAATGATATCACCGTGAACCCGAAAAAAATGCAACGTTTTGCAGAATTGTCACATAAACGGTGGACTGGACTGCCTGGACTGAAGTCCTTAAACGAATTTCGGTAAAATTAACAATTATATTATAAATATTTGACCAAAGTATTAAAGCATTTTTTTTGCACATATGCATGTACAACTCATGGTACAAATGACATATTTACAAACAAGGATTAAACCTACACGGCATTAAAGCACGGAAGTAATCGATGCGAGTTTTCGCGAACATAGCTGACGCATTGCCGTTGGCAGACCAATCAGTGTGTAAAATGACATACAGTAGGTTCTAAATATGATCTTCTTAATGTACGTAATCTCTACACGCAAATCTTCGAGCTATGATATTGCAGCGGACAGATAGGGCTTTTCCTTCCCTCTCAATGTCTGCGTTGAGGTTCTCGGTGACCCCATGACAGAGAATATGTAACATGATTTAGGTATTTGAATTGCTTTTGACATTGCTTTGACAATTTTGGTGGAATCACCTGAAAGCTTTATATGTGGTATATTGTAGGGATCGTAACTTTTACTTCCGACTTTAAATAATGGATTGAATTTCTTTTGCTAAAATATACCTGAGTACCGTGGGCCTCCGCCACTTATGTATGTCGTGATTTTTCTTAGGTAAATACAGAAAAGGCGCATATTTAGTAAACATCTATTTGTAAGCGTAGAAATAATTATATTTTTGTAATATTTTCTGAGTTTCTATAATACAAGATGGTATTTTGCAATGCCCTCTTAAAGATCAAAAAACGTTGGATGTTGGATGTGGTGGAGGATTATTATCTAAGGTGAGTGAAACAGCGAATCATTATAAAATTACGATTTTTACGCTTGCAATACTTATATATCTCTAATGGAAGCTACTAATGAAAGATTTCATTCAAATTAAATTAAAAGTAGGTGGATGAAAAATATCTACGCGCACAGCGTACATGCTTTTAAGGTTCTTTTTTTGTTTTCATTTGGTCAGTCAATTTAGTATTTGTGAGTAGATATATAAAATACTAGCTGTTGCCCGTGGTGTCGCCCACGTGGATATCGTTTTATAAATAATATAAAATTTTACAAGCTCCTGGAAATGTCCTAATTAAGTTTCCCGTCACGTACCTATATGTGTTGTACTTAGTCACGCCTATAACTTAAAAAATCGCAATTAATTTTAATAATAGGGTGGGGAAAAAGTCTTTTCGCATTATAGTATGTATAAACTTGTAATAAAATCTCTTTGGCTGTAGTATTTGTATCTGGCTGGTTTTGGTATCATAGAAAGTTAAAATTTTAAAGAACATAATTCCAAATTCAAATTAGGCAAATGTGTGATTTTCATTTATTTTTCGTACTGTCAAGATGAGTGAATCTAATGAAGAATGAATTCGATACATTTTATAATTTTACTACAAAAAAGATAAAAATTCAACGCAAGCAGCGAAAAAAATTTGCGATGTCTATGGACCTAGTGCAGTGTCTGTGAGAGTAGCACAAATTTGGTATAAGCGTTTTCAATCCGGAAATTTTGATGTCAAAGATGCACCTCGCTCTGGTCGCCCTATTACGGATATAATGGATGCCATTTTTGAAAAAGTGGAGCAAGATCGACATATCAGTAGTTACGACGTAGCTGAAGAACTGAGAATTGATCACAAAAGAGTTTTGGCGCATTTGAAAATAGCTGGGTACAAAAAAAAGCACGATATTTGGATACCTCACGAGCTCACTGAAAGAAACCTAATGAACCGTGTACTCATTTGTGATTCTTTATTACGACGTAATGAAACCGAATCATTTTTGAAGAAGCTGATAACTGGTGATGAAAAGTGGATCACGTACGACAAGAACGTGCGAAAAAGGTCGTGGTCAAGGGCCGGTCAGGCTTCACAGACTGTGGCGAAACCCGGGTTAACTCGCAATAAGGTGATGTTGTGTGTGTGGTGGGATTGGAAGGGCATTATTCATTATGAGCAATTACCACCAGGCAGGACTATCGATTCTGAACTCTACTGCGAACAACTGATGAGATTAAAGCAAGAAGTTGAGAGAAGCGGCCGGAATTGATCAAGAGAAGGGGTGTGATGTTTCATCATGATAACGCTAGACCTCACACATCTATAGCCACTCAGCAAAAATTAAGAGAGTTTGGCTGGGAGGTGTTAATGCATCCGCCGTATAGACCTGACCTTGCACCTTCAGATTTTCACCTGTTTCGGTTTTTTCAGAATTCTTTATGCAATGTTAGGTTAACATCGCGAGAGGACTGCCAAATCCACTTGTCGCGGTATTTTGATGGTAAGTCCCAAAATGTTTATAGCAATGGGATCATGTCCCTACCTACAAGATGACAAAAGGTTATCAAACAAAATGGTACATACATACTTTAGTTAAATTTAAATAAACTATATTAAAAAATGTTTTGAATTATCTTAAAAAATGCGAAGAATTTTTCCCCAACCTATATTCTTCTTTATATGGTATTTTGCTATATGATTGAGACTAGCCATCTAATCTAAGATTTATTTTTCCAGGAGAGCTGTTAACACGCTGCCACTCCAGAAAGCCCATAAACATTTATCTAATTTCGATTATAGTTAAAAAAATGTCATCAATTCTGTTACACCTTACATGCACGTTTACACAAACACACCATGCGTAAAAATAATACCAATAAATACGTAATTTTTTGAGTTCATCCTCTATGGTTCCATCGATCATTGACGCAACGCCCCTTCGGATTAACCGTAACGTTTATTGCCGCAACTATTTCACAATTCTCTTATATACTTTTAACAGCGATTGGGACATATTAAAGGAAAGTTGCAAGCGTATTTCATCCAACAATACTCCGAAGGAAACCCACTCGCAAAAACATTGTCAGAGTCTACACCAGATAATTGATGAGGAATCTTTTCGAACTTTCTTTTCGTATACAATTTATTATTTGTCAGATATTATTTCGTAGCCGGCTGCGCTCTGAAATGGATATAAGCGTTTTAAAGATTATAAAGTGTCTTGAGAGGACAGTTGAAGTACAGTATTAAGTTACGAATGCTCTTACAACAAATGCCTTGGGATGTTAGAGGTTGGGGGTGTAAGTAAAGACTCTCGTGTAAAGAAGAACTCATATTTCATTTATAAGCACATAAATATGAAACTTTACTGAATAAATATGCTTGAGTGAAGTGTGTGTAATACCTTTGAGCCTATTGATGCTAGAGTTCGTTTGAGGAAAAGTTTAATTGTGTCAAGGAATAGTTCACATTGATGAATTAGTAAAGCAGCCTATTATCATCATTCATAATTTCAGCCGAAAAATGTTTGTCGGATTTTATCCAGCAGTAGACATTTACAGTAAAATCCAGTAGTACAGGCCTTCCTCAAAGATGTCAACAGTTGCGCATCATCTGGACTTAGCATAATCGTCAAACGCATATAGCCTAAGGAAGATCTTAGCGGCTGGATACGCGCCTGTCATATTTGCACTGCGTGCTTCTATGTCACTAGAAAACTTTTCAGGCCACATAAAATATTAAAGGGCAATAGTAGCGACTTCGTGATACGTAAAACTTCCTTAAACGAGATGAGTTCGCTTGACTTAGATTTTGTAATTCGGTGAATTCGCGTGCGGCCATGATTTCCCCACAGACCGTCGATACCGAGTGGGGACATCACTGGCTGCACTTCGCTTGATTAAATGTCATTTTAATTACGTTGCATTTATTTAATTTCATATGTAATGTGGCAAAACAAGCATGCAGATCGAATTGATGATAAGTGAGAATTGATGTAGGTATATAATATATATATATATAGGTATATATAGGTATAGATATATATTCAAGACTTCAATGTGGTTCACTAATATTCGCAAAAAAAAGAATGACAAATGATCGTTTCAAAAATAAGCTAAAACTTCTACAAACTTATCATTTAGCAAATATATGACTTCATAAGTAATCTATGGCAAAATAAATATTTAACCTACTTTAAAAAAAAATCGAATATTAAACGAATATTTAAAAAAAACAATGTTTGACCAAGTGCTATTGGTATTACTAAATTTGTGACTGCATAAAATGACATTAAAATTATTGAAATATAATTGCCTGACAGACAGTATGACGATACTTTCGCTCTCAGACTCCTGCATTGAAACTCTCCCAGCAGTATATTCCCATTTAACGACAGCAATCACACAAAATACCATTAAAATTAAATATGTTATAACTATGTTTCTGTGCTATTCTATTCAAATATCCCGTATATTTGAATAGAATATTTGAATAAATATTCCTTTTACAGTAAAATCATATATTGCAAATATAGTAGTGATATCATCTGATAGGTATTTGTAAAGTAAAACAGTTTCATATAAGCGGTATGAGTCCGCTTCGCTTAGATTTTGTAGAATTAGGTGTGTCGAGCGTTCGCGTGTGGACCTGATTTCCCCGCAGACCGTCGATACCGAGTTGGGACATCACTAGCTGCACTTCGCTTGATTATACGTCATTTTAATTACATTGCATTTATTTCATTCATATGAAATGTAGCAAATCAAGCATATCTATAGATCAAATTGATGATAAGTGAATATTCAAGTAGTAAATATTCAAGCTCTCAGAAAGAAAAAAATGTTTTGAGAAAATCTTTACCGGCAGTATCGAAAAGCTGGCATTACTGAGAAGAACTCCGTTATCACACACACTCAGAAGGAGATCTGTTTAAATAAGAGCTTAAATCTAATTAAGTTAGTCATTAAAATCTGATAATGTGTACGTTCCTAGCCCATATACTTATATAGGTAAATACAAATCAATAATTATTCACAAGAATGAAATGTAGAAGACCAGGCAGGCCAGAGCAGACCAATCAGCACCATCAGTACCCGTGTATGAGTATGACGCATGTGGCAGCCATTGCTTTCCTCGAATGTAAATAGGTATGTGTTACGGCGTAGGGACGTGACGACTCCACCGTCCACTAGTAGAGGAATTATTTTGGTAATGCAGCGAGTGAACCGAATAATGGTGTGACCGCCATTGATAGTAAATACAGCAACGCTGGGTAGGCCGCGGCATTCCGCGATCCGGCTGCCAAACGTGACGATTGTGACATATTCTTCAATAATGACCTACAACACCGTTGTTAGTAATTTTGGGGAGTAGGCTTTTGTCCAGAAGTGAACGTCTTTCGGCTGAATTAATGATTATGATGATAAGACGTCAGTGATTTTATCTAATGTATGTAAAGCATGTGACACGATATGAGTTCGCTTCGCCTTTGAAAATATAATGACGAGAGTTCGGGTGCGTACACCAAATCGGGACATCACTAGCTGCACTTCACTTGATCAAATATGTTATTTTTAATTACTCTCCGGCTATTTCATGGCATATTTACCATGCTATGTGAAATAATTATTATCAAACTAGCACGTAGTGAAAACAACATATTCGTTCTCTAGACGAATTGAACGATGTTATAAATATGAATAAAACGTCCTGTAAATAAACTACAGAATTATTTAAAATTGATAATAACTGTAGGCATTTGGGATATAATTGAAATCGGGCGCTGTTCACACAACTGATGTACTGTCAGCATAAATTTCGGCCACAATATTAACGCGTTTCGTTTTATTTGTCTATCGATTGGCATGCCAACGATACATTATTAATAAATAAACAACTCTCCCAATATGGCTGGTCCCCACGGGAGCAGTAGACTACCACCCTCCACCCAGCAGTTCAAGGACGTGGCGCCAAGGATGCTAAACTAGAGTGACGGCACGATAAAAAAAAAGAAAAAAAAAATTGAGCAGGGTGGAGGAGGCCTTTGTCCAACATTGGACATGCCCAAAGTCACTAAAAATTTAAAATTTAATAATAATAATGGCAACCCATTATACGTCCCACTGCTGGGCACGAGTCTCTCCCCTGTTTGAGGGAGGCCTGGAGCTTACTCCACCACGCTGCTCCAATGCGGATCGGTGGAGGTGGGTGGGTTAGTGGCCCACTGTCGGATGTTTTCAAACCGCCCATAAGGCCTCCGACAAGGTTTAACGACTGCTATCCATCGATAGCAACCGACACCGACGGCTTAACGTGCCCTCCGAAGCACGGAAACGCGCATTTAATTTGCCACTAGCGGTCACCCATCACACTACCCGACCGCGCCCGTAGTGCTTAACCGAGCAGATCGCTTCCGATCTACACCAGCCGCTGGGCCATGCGCGCTTCTTAAAATTTAATAAAAAAGGAATATCAATTAATATATTTTTTTGGTTTAACTGAATACGTAGGTACATAGTTTAATACTTACATTATATTATCATTTTTATTGAATAATAATTCTGTGATTAAATGATGCGTTTTCAATAAAATAAATATACATAATATTTTTTTTATTGCGTAAATTTGTCGTATAGCAAGAACGAGATTATATTTTAATTTTAATTCTTAAAATAAAAAAAATAAATATATTTCAAATGTTTAACAATTTATAGTACCTAATTATATTTAAAGGATCATGGCAAGATTTGTACAGAAAAAATGAAAAAAAAGGTACACGGTAAAACAGCATGGAAATATTATCCAGTGAACCTAAACAAGATTTCCTGATACTTAAAATATTTTTAACTCTCCGGAATAAAAAGTTTGAAATTGAACTTTAGTATGGAGTGTTTCTACTGTTTTATTTTTAAAGAAAAATGGAAAGAAAAATTTGACTTCAGGCGAGACTCGAACTCGCTCGAAATATATTTCACAAGCATGTGTTAATGCGAAATAATATAAAACAATTAGCTTCTACTGTTGTTAGGAAAGACGATTTTTATTCCGGTGATTTTAAAATAATTTACATTCCAGAAAATGTTCTTAAGGTACCCTAGATAATATTTCTAATCCGTTTTACCTTGTACCTTTTTTTGTACAAATCAATGTATGAAACTTGCCATGATTCTTTTAATAAAATAAATGCATATGTAAAATGTTTAAAAAAAAATTATAACCATAATATTTTTAAAAAATATATTCGTTTATGAACTTATAGAATACTAAAGCATGTGTATTTGCAATTTAGAATAAATTATAGAAAGATACCTAGCTATAATTCATGTAAGGATTCCATAAAGACATATTTGTTGTTATTATTTTATAGGTATATCAAAATAAAATTCAGTAAAAGTAAAATTAAAAAATATAATCAATGATAAAGTACGTTATAAATAAGAAGCTAGTAATCTTTATAACGACATTATTAAATTATTACTTTATATTAAAATATGTATTAAATAACTAAGTATTATAGAATTAATATTATTGAATAGAATATACATAGGTATATTCTATTATACCTATGTGTATTATTAAGGCGTATAACATGCGTTTTTCAATAAAATATATGTATGTACATAAATATACATTTATTGTACAGTACCTAACAGTGAAATAATATTTTTATTCAGTAAAAAATATTTCGAATATACAATGTAACAAATTGTAAATTATAGTTAAATGTCAATAAAATAAATGCATGCGTGAGATGTGCTTAAGAATAATTATTACTGTTATAAGTTTAAAAAAAATGTATAAATTTAAAAATATTAATGAAAAAAAAAATACTTACAGAATACTAATGCATGTGTAAATATTTATAATTTTTAAGCATAAATAAAATGTTTAAATAACTAAAAATTTAAGAATTCCAAGAAAAAAAGTGTATTTGTTACATATTATTATTATTTTGTATAAGTGTCATAATAATTCGGGGTGAATAAAGGCTATTTTAATTTTTTTTTTAATTTTAATCTATTGGCATTACCGATTGTCGCATTTCATGACTGAATTATTTTTACATTGGTTTGTTGTTTTTCGACTGATTATCGCTGATTTACCACTATCAGTAGATTCTGATGGTGAAAAATGTTTTTAAGTTTAACAAAGGTGACTGGGCAGTTTATATGATTATATGATTATTCTTTTAAACGTATTATGTTTTTCTTTCTAAATGGCATATGGTATGGATGGAAGGAAATTTTATAAAATGCCATGGATTAACGCAGATAACCAGGAAGGACATACAATATTATTATAATTTATATATTTCGAGAACTTTAAACAGCTTTAAATCTAGTAGGTATACTGCGCAATTTCCATTTATATATGAACGTTAATTTTATGTAATGATAGTGATGTTTTCTTCTGTGATTTTAATAAAGTAGGATATGATATCCTTGTTGTGATATACCTAATGATTGAACTGCCAACATTTTGAACGTGATAATCAGATATAACTAATAACTCGCATTGGTTTAGGTAATACGTATTTGTTCCATTTGGCAGCCTCTCCATCAATTAATCGATGAAAATGGAATATGAGCGAATTCGCTACCTTTTAACGGCTCTGTATATTCTCTTAGGAATTCATTGTGTATTATAATACCCTACTATAAGCCTTATTTTTAAGAAAATGTTAATATATTTTATTCTCTACGCAACTTTTACTAGGAACTTTTGTTGAAAAATAATAATATCTCACAGGCACTAGAGACGGGTAGAGACCCGACTCAAATATCGAATCGGAACCTCAGCGTGGCTGTAGTGGCCTTCTACCTCTAGACTACCCTGGCAGTTAATGTAAATATGTAGTTCCTACTTCTATAGAACGACAGGTATTTGAAGTTGAAAGAAATGATGATAACACATAAATCTATCTAGACGTAAAAAATATAGGTACGTAATATTGACGACCCGATTAGTCCAGCGATATGAGACGATCGTTTGATTGGAAGGGTCGCAGATTCGATCCCCGCACCGAGACAAATATTTGTATAGCCTACAGATATTTGATTGAGGATGAGTGTTTTGAAGGATTGTGTTGTGTGTGTCCAACGACACCATCGTCACAGGTTTATACCTAGTGTGGGGCTGTGAGTGTAAGCGTATTTATTAGCGTATTAATCATCATGTATAAACATCGTCATGGCTGAGTTGGTATTTATCAAACTTTACTGTGAGCGAGATAATATTTGATTGCTATTATAAAATATCAGATAAGTTATTTTAACAATTGAAAATGGTCCTACATATAAATCTAATTAAGATGATATTTTATCGACTATACGGCGGATAACAATTGTAAGGAGTCCGCGCACTAATCAAGATCCATATAAACGTTGTTGAAAGATACGGATTTTCATGGATTCATCATGACTTCAGCGTGAACCGCCCACAGCTGGACTAAAGCCTTTCCCAAAGATGCCCAAAACATTGCTGTGCATCAATAGGGGAGAATATGCCATAATTGCCACGATTGGCATGCGAGTTGGCGATCGTATCGCTGCAGCCAATCCCGCGTTATTTTATTTACTGCTGGCTATTGGAATGGCTCGACCGCTATAGTTCGGTTGCCTGACCTCACTAGCGGAGGAATTCTCCACCACTATTAGGCGGTGGGATCGTCATGTCCCGATAGATGTGTAATGATAGATTCATAACACTGTTACCTATATTACGAGTAAGTTGGTGTTGTGTAAGATATTTTTTATTTTAAATATGCCTAACTGGCTGTGTTTCATTACAAATACACCAAGAATCTTTTACAAACCGCTCGAAAGCAAACAATCAACTTGATATGTACATCTAGTTATGTTTGGTTCAGGAATAACAGAATTTACTGTAACAAGAGCGCTTATGCCGCTAAGTACCTCGCAGCGTTACAGAGGTTAGCTGCCAGTTAATTTCGTTACGATGTAGATAGAGCACGTTACCATTTACCCCCGTGTTTCCTTTTGCCACCTTTTAATTTTTGTTTAGACGTTCTTTAAAAATGCAAACTTATCTCAAACATGAATCTCAAGTTGATATCATTCACGCAAACGCTAATATTGCTTATAACGTGACGTTCATTTACAACTTTATAAAATTTCTTATTTTCCCGCGGCGAAATATTTAATTTTGTACTTTTATTGACGGCACATGACAAATGACTGTTAGGTAAGATACAGTTGTGAAGAAAATTGTTAAGATATTTTTTATGAAAAATGTGTGAGACTATAACTCTGTATTAATCTGATGCTCATTTATATGTATCATGTTACACTTAAATTGTAAAATTAGATGGACATTTTTACTACATGTATTTTGTTCTTAATTTAATATACACCCCGATAACCGTATTTTAGTTTAAGTGTTGGTAACCTCTCCTTTGTCTTTTTCTATCTTGCGTAGTTGACAATGCAACTGACAAAGACAAAGCATATTTTAACTAAAATGTAGCTAATGTAGGTAGGCACGTAAATGGAAAAGGGGTTAGTTTTAATGTAGGTTATAACAATGGTATTATCATATCAAATTTTATCCATTCTAACATTTTCCTCTTAATAATTTACAACCGTCACAAAGCTACATTTTTTTACATTTGTTTAAGTATTTAAAAACAAATTAATAAATCACTAATACGTTACGTCAACGTAACTTCACGCCTGTGATCCCCGAATGGGTAGATAGAGGTATATGCATGCATTCAATCATACATGCAAAAATCCACGATTCGCCGGTAACGTTTTGGCCCATGTAACACATAACATGATGGCGAGCCTATTGACATCACCGGGCACATTACCAAACTTCGAGGTCCTGGGAAATTTCCAAAAAATGGAACAATCCAAAAAAAAAGAGATAAAGGATTTTACACCGTTATCTCTAATAACCCCCGACCCGGGAATCGAACCCAGGACCCCAGCGTAGTAGTAGAGGCCTGCTTCCACTAGGCTACTGAGGCAGTTAGATAAAATCATTAATAATTGTGCTGTATGCTGGGAGAATCTGTATTATTATTTTATTTTATTTCAGATACAAGTCCATAGTACATAAGAATCAATCAATAACATCTAATTATAATTAATTCAAAATAAAAACATTTAACTTACGAATAATATACATATATACAAAATTCAATTACTTACTAAAATATTTTGCATTTCATTAATAATTATAAATTCTTCATTCGTCATTAAATAAGTACATAATAATGAGTAAAAAGGTAAAAGTATAGGTACAACAACAGTAGGTAACATCACAATCAATATATGCAATATTTTTTTTCTCATTTTTCTGATAACTATCATGACTATCACCCATTTTCGGTTTATCGTTGATTTCAGGGACACCCTGTATAATTTAAAGAAGGTAGAAACAACATTTGATTTTCGTGCTGAGACGTAATGCACTTTTACATGCTTTCAAAATTTTACATTCTTCTCAAACTTATACAAATTTGTTGAAGTTAGAGCAGGGTGTAAAACTTTACTTACATTTTAACAAATATTTTGGTGCAACCGAACCTTAGTTTTACATCTTCAACCACTTTCATGGAGATAAAGTATTTATGTAGTAAGTAATGTACGTGACTGTACACAAGTCAAGCGCACGTGAAGCTTTTTTCCTCGTCAAGTTATTGGAGGCTGCTAAGCTCTCAATCACCCTCCGCCGGATTTCACACTGATTGATGGATTACTCTTTAATTTATTAATGCTAATATTCAAATGTTAATATCAACGTAAATTTATAATGGTACTGAGATTGGAACATTTTCTCTCATATATCAAAAGTAAATGAAATTATAGACTGGGGGTAGGGTTCCACTTAAGGGCATAAGCCACT
The DNA here is from genome assembly GCA_036365455.1 of Macrosoma leucophasiata. Taxonomy (NCBI): domain Eukaryota; kingdom Metazoa; phylum Arthropoda; class Insecta; order Lepidoptera; family Hedylidae; genus Macrosoma; species Macrosoma leucophasiata. Next base: position 10,112,468 of record JAWQUS010000003.1, on the reverse strand, counting down.
GCATTACCTAATCTATCTGCTGTCAAATGGTTCAGCACTTTCGTGTTCCGGAAACAACACGAAATTTTTAGCAACAAGTTGATTTGAAAACTCAGGTCAGATATTATTTAATTTTAGTATGTTGGGTAACATTGTATTGTATTATCCGATACAAATATACAGCACCCATGGAGAAATATTGCACATTGAGAAGAAAGAGACAGTCGGTATCTCTGTTGCAAACTGTCTACGTAAGTACTGATAGTGCGGTATTGGTCAAAATTTGATCAAAATGGTCGACAAGCGTCACATAGGTAGTGTGCGAAAGAGATAACGTTCTAGAGAGTCGAAATCGGTTTTGGCGGGAACCTTGAAAGAGGGTGCTCTCATTTTATTTCATTTTCTTGGTGTATTTTTGAGTTATATATTAAATATTATATACACAGGGGAGTGTCCTTGCTCCAACGCTCTTTTTGATATACATAAATGAGCTTTGTAGTCTGGATACTGGAGAGAAGATAGTCTCCTATGCTGATGACACTGCTATTGTTTTTACTGGTGAAACTTGGAATGACGTAAAAACTAGGACAGAGAAGGGTCTAATAAGGGTTTTCAGCCGGCTAAGTACGAGTCTTCTCACTTTGAATACAATTAAAACGAACTACATATGTTTTACTCCGAATGTCGCGTCTCAGCCTGATGCAAGTTTTCATATAAAGCTACACACTTGCTCATTTGAGGATCCTCTAATCTGTAACTGCTCATTCTTGCTAAAAGTAAATGCCATAAAATACCTAGGCGTTATAGTAGACCAACATCTCAATTGGCACGCCCATATCGATATGACACTCAACCGGACAAGGAAGCTAATGTGGATCTTCAAAACGCTTAAGCAGGTAAGGAACTAATAAATAGAACGTACAATGCCCTTGCACAGTCAGTTATAAACTATTGCATTCCAGTCTGGGGTCCTCCAAAACTAGCTTCCTTAATATTGAGAGGGCTCAAAGATCACTTATAAAAGTAATGCACTCCAAGCCATATAGGTTTCCCACTGAAACATTATATAAAGACAGCGGCTTGCTGTCGGTGAGAAAACTTTATATTCTTGGTCTTATTCTTAAGCATCATGGTTTGTTAAAATATGATCAAGACTTCTTACACAAAAGGCGGAAGTACGCTGTAGCCACTACTTGCCCCATCCGCACTGAGTTTCCCAGGCGTCAGTACGATTCCCAGGCTGTTTTCTTATAAAATAAAATCAATCGTGTGCTGAAAATATACACTGTATAAATGTAAAACAACACTGACGGATTGGCTAATGAAAATGTCATACGAGGAAATTGAAAGTTTGTTAATCCGGTTAAAGTAGTACATCATCATATCATCATATCAAAATAAACCTGTACAAAGTTAGAGAATATTATCAACACCAACAAAACACCACGCGCACACCACACATACACACACCCGCACGAACATGCACACACACACACACTAAATACCAGTGCCTGTGTATAGTGAAATAGAATAAAAGTGCGGAAAACACGGCCTTTCAGGTTGCCTCCAAAACTTCATTGTAAATGTTCTGGTAAAGCCATCACTTTACTCGAATTCCTGACTGTGATTCTCACTGATTGACTGTTAAATCTGGTAATTGACTGACTGACTTTGAATTTTACGCTGATTATTACGAATATGAAATATCGCTTTACTTGATACTGGCAATATGCGTAATAGTGATGCCATTACAATGAAGAAAAAAAGGCGAAATCTCTTTCCTAAAGTCGATTCTTGGTGGGGACTATACATCTTACTACTTCATAAAAATAATACAACCAGTTTAATCATAACATACAACTGTAGAGCTTCTGTGGGAGAAAGCTCCTTTACAGTTTAAAAACTGTTACGTTATCCGGGTTAGATGGATATTTACTTACAGACTCTAAGGTCAGTTTAGATTACAACAATAATACATATAGATACTGTCGTACACTCGAAGTAAGAAGAAAGCGACTGTCTCTATTTTAAAATTTATTGAACATATAATTAGTGCTTTACATTAAAGAAAAATCGATTTAGCTAGGTCTAAGGCCTGGGAGATGAAGTTCTCCGCATTGGAACGCATAATTGTTTGAAATATTTACTTGTAATGGTTCGTCATTTTGCATTATTAACTACAGCAGTTTGCAGCTACTAGCAGCAGCTATTAGCAACAAGCAGTTATACCTACGTAATATATATAAAATAGTTTTAAAGTAAGTATGTGTTTTAAAGTACAGACTAAATTGCTGTTATTTTTACCAAATAGGAACGACACATTTAAAATCTAGACATATCTATCAAACCTTTTTTATGTAATGAAGGTGGCAATCAAGCATGCAGTTCTGATTGATGTTAAGTGATGACTGTAGCCTATAGACACCCACACAAAGACCAGAGGTAAAAATGCAGATGTGTTGCCACCCCCGCGACCTTAGTTGTTTTGACACTGTGATAGTTATTTTATTATGGAGCCATACCTACCTCCCTTAGGTTATGCTTCTTTATCCGCACGAATAAAGATAAATCTTAAACATACACGGATCACCATTTATTACGAAGTAATGCGGCTTAAACCGTACAGGTAGTAATTCAAAAACGTATTACAGGATTTCAATAGGGTATTGTATGGGGCAGTGCAAGTACGATGCTCTGGGGCGTTGTAAAGGCGCGGCCAAGGCTTTATAGAGTGTAATTAATTATCTAACTTCGCAAACCCTCCTTGCAACCCCTCATTGATCGTTTCAAGACTTTATGTAATAAATTGCAAACCAATGATCCCATTAATAGTGGGATGCACGATCGTTCTATTGGCACTTACCTATAAATATTTATTGATAGTTCATAAATTATGTTACTAGACTCACTAGTTTGACTAGTTGATAGGTTATCTTTTTGTATAGTGTATGGATGAACAAATTACTTAACAGGCAAGGTAGCTGCGAAACAATTAATTGTTGTAACAATAATTTCGTAGACAGTAAGGTTGTTAGAGGTTATTTTTTAGTTTCAGTTATCAATCGATCCGTGTATCAAGTCTAAAAGGTAGCCTCTTTTTCGGGTTAACGGGCTGCAAGAGATCTCATTTTTAAGAGAGCTAGAGCGGTTTTCATGCTTTGCGGATAGAACGGGAGTTGCAGACTACATACACTACGGCACAAATCCTCATGGACGCTTATCGAGAAAAGCAGGACTGGACTTCCGTCTGAAGTCGAGCACTCTCTGGAGCGAGTCTTGAGACGAGCGGATTGGGGTCGAGTTTATTTAGTATAGTTCAACTCCTCAAAGACACAAGTCAGCACAGTCACCGCTAAAAAGGTCCATTCACTACCACCACCACTCACACACTCCACTCACCTTTGATAAAAATATTTGGTATATTGGGCGTTGGCATATGGATAGCATTCGGGCGTCACATTGAGTGTAAAGGCGCGGGCCAACCGCGGCGTACGGAGAAACTTCGCTTTATATGAAAATGTATGTGGTAGTGTCCACTGCAACCCACGAAGAGGATACACATGAATTGACGTCATTGACACATGCGCTCGAATATGCGGTTAAATAGCTCAACGCTATCAACGTGGGTCTACGTTTCCACTGGGAGTACATGAATATGGCCCACGACTATGTACAACTCGCTTATCTATCCTTGGATTGCAGTGGGACGTGCGTAGCCTCCGTGCGCCGTGCCACGCCACGCTATACATTATTCGTGGGTCTTCTTGTGCAATAGAAGCTCTTTATTCGCGCTTCTTTCATTCGCATTTTCTCTATTCGCGGATTGAAAAAATGCGATTCAAGTCCTATATTCGCGGCTTAAGATTTCTTTATTCGCGGATTGAATCGATACATACATATATATTTATGTCCCTAAATAAAAAGCATTCGGTATCCATTGTCAACGCGTCATAGATAAATAAAGTAGACCTTATTAAAACTACGCCTAGATTGTGTTTCCAAAAGCTAACGGCGTTGTCTGTTTAGTTCGACGGTTCCTTTGAGGTAAAGTCGCCTTCGCCGCGGTCGGTGTTTTTAAGTATGTAAACAAACAAAAAATGTAGATAAAACGAACTTGTTACTCAAAACATAAAGACAAGTGTTTAATTGAATGGTACCACAATTGGACCATTGCCTAAACCTGAAGATATTAAGTAACTTATCAAAATGTATGGTCAAAATCTTAAATTATACTAACTTTTTATGTTTGCTTTTTTATTTCATCAGCTAGGAATGTATTAACCCTATAATGCTATATAAATAACCATTCCATATTCACGATTTCCGTATTCGCGGCATATTTACGAAACGCATACCCCGCGAATAAAGAACTTTTACTGTCCAGTGGAAACATTGATCCACGTTGTCAAACAAATTAATACACGCAGCTAAAATGCGCCGCGTGACACCGTGCACAGCATGTGTCACGGTGGGCCGGCGCCTTAAGACCAAGTTGACATCCTAAATGCAGGGACAACAAAAGGACGAACCTTTTTCATCGTGAAACTACTAAAGGGCTCAATTGCAGCATCATCTCGAATACTGCTGTCATTTGCAGGCGGGGGAGCCTCCGAAATACCAGCTTGGTCCTCTTGACCTCATATAAAGATGGCGCCGTTAATATCGCTTACATTCAAAAACTCCCTGACAGGCTCGAATCTGAGCCTGTGCAGAGACATAGAGAATCTTTGCGTTTTTACGGTTTTTACAATAGTGAGTGCTGCGCTGAACTGTTTGATACCACGCGGCAGTATTCAACTGTGCGATTTTCCGTCCAAAATGGCGTCAACAGAGTCCTTCAACTCCACAGTTTACAATACATACAAAAGAGAGAAGGTACAAGATGTTATGACGCATAGAAAGAGTATTCAATCGTTTGGTCAAAATCTACCATAAATATCATGTTAGAATGTCACTTCCTCAATCCTCCCAATCTATATCTATCTATGTCTATAGTAAATAGTCCCTAATAAAATAACAGACAAAAGTACAATAAATCTTTCTCTTTAATAAAAATAGCTAGAGACTGGGTTATATCCACAAAAATATAGACTTTTGCTTTGCGACTTTCATGTCATAAAAATAAAAGTTTCAGTATACAGCTCCAACGTTGATACGTTACATTTCAATGAAGTAACGAAGACATGCACGATGTATCAAAGAATTTACTTGAGTCGCAGCTAAGGCGAAGTTTGGAGAGGCACGTCGGCGTCGGCTGCGGTAAAGTACAACAATCCAATGAAAACAAGACTTGTTCGTCTGCAGATCTCTGGTCCGTCGCTGCTCAACTTGTAAAAGTAGGAAACATTCAATGATTTCCGACCGCAGAGCACTCCGCCGCCAACACAAAATATTTTCGTTGATACTTCCTCTCAAAAGCTTCACTTTATGTATTTGGCACTCGTTCGTTTTGCATTCATGTTAGCGGTTATAGTTAGCTCAAGTTGATAAAAGTTTTAATTTCCTTCAACTATTATACCTTTCTAATTTATGAGACTTATTTGACTTATTTGTGATTGGTTTAATCCTCTCATTCTTACCTTTAATATACTGACTTTAAAAGCCCTTAATAACAAAGGAAATGTTAGAATTTCCATTATATCCAACATTTTGTGAAAATAACAGCCAGGGTCATTAAATAAATATCGTTCGGCCGAAACTCAACGGAACTTTGTTCAACTTTTTCTTCAAGCCAAAGAAAACAAAAACTTTTGGTTTCTTTTAAATATGATCATCTATTACAGGCGGAGGGGAATTAAAAATGTACAATAAAAAATGAAACGGCGACTTATTAACAAATACGCAACTGAAGTTACTTCTAGTAGAATTAAGGTTTGTTTATGTTTATTTTTCTTGCATCATTTTCTCTTTTGTAACTTCTATATAAAGTTTGTGGCAATAATTATGTATACAAAGTATTTTCATAGTAAGATTTCAAAAGTATTCAAAATATATTTTGTACCCCACACATGAATAGGTATTATTTTATGCATTGAGTTATTTGATTTTTCAGGTAGCCACGTAGCTAAACAGATTAGATAGACATTATAACTGCATACATGTATGTTAAAAATTGGGTATGGATTTGAGAGTGTTTATATGAAAACGATATTTTAGCATAACGGACGAGCCATTTGATCCTAGTTTATTCCTAGTGTGTGGCTGTGAGTATAAGCGTTTTTTATTTTATTATTATTTTTGTGTATCTTACTTCTTTCCATTCAAACAGTCAATGTGTAAAAAATAATATGCCTATCACGACACGAATTTCACAGACACAGTCAAGGGTAAATATGAGAATAGAAGTTAATAAATTATTCTACTTTGATGCGCAACATTCTTTTTCCTTTTCTTTTTCTTATTTTTATAAAAACAGCCTTCCATTGGAGTTTCGCGTAGTTTCCTACTCGTAACTTTTATTGTTTTCTAAATCTGAAACGTGATGGTTGGATTAAAACCAAACGATAATTCAATTTTAAAACAAACTTTCGTATCAAATTGCTAACAAATATAAACCAATTTTTCAAATGTCATATTATTTTCAGACAAGGCGGGCCAGTTTATATCGGTAAATGGATTTTGCATTATACAGAAGCTGCTACCAGTCTCAGGTACGGATAAAGCGCGATGTGTCAAAATCAATTTTCACATTTACAGGTCGCTATTTTCAGTTTCGGCTACCCGCGCTCTTCATAGGATAGGAGGCGAACGGACGATTCTAGTTATTGAAATATTAATTAAACAACTTTTCTGCAAAATAAAACTGCTCGCCGTTACAGAAATTTTTTTCCTGGCCTTTGTAAACGATAACACACGACCCAAGTAACAAAGTCTAAATTAAAAATGTACTTTTTCTTTTCTAACTAAAGTTTGTTAAAGTAAAACTGGCAGATATAACAAGGAGAAATGAGGAGAAAAGTTTCACGTGAAATAGAATGTGAAAAAATTATGTTCTAGTAACACAATTCTTGCATTTGCGTTTTGTGAAGTAAATGTGTACCGAGGACATAATCTCGCCTCCGAGATTTTAAGTTTAGATTTTGGTTAATTTATAATAGATGCGATTGTGCACAGACAGTGTAGCGCCTGGTACATCTCTGATTGTTCTATTTGAGGAAGGACAGACTGCACGGAGTCGGGCCGTCCATTCGCGACAAGCTAAATGCAGTCGACTGCAACGACACCGATATGCACTTTAACCACTGAATTTTTAATAAACCAGGTTATTTCGGTGTGAGCCCTCTAATTAGCTTCTGAATACGTTATTAGAAATGTCAATGGATTTACAGAGACAATATAGAAGCTGTGTTGTGTGGTCGATGATATAGGCTGATTTATTAAATAATTCTTGTATAAGCAACGCATATCTACAATATGATCTCAAAGACCTTCCTATCTATTGACGACCTGGTTAGTCCAGCGGTGTGTGACTACCGCTTGATTCGAAGGGTCGCGGGTTCGATCCCCGCACCGGGACAAATGTTTGTATGGCCTACAAATTTTCGTTTCGGATCTGGGTGTGTGTGTATGTATCGTGTGTGTACAACGGTACCCACGATGGTTTATACCAAGTGTGGGGCTGTGAGTGTAAGCGTATTTTTTTCTATTCTTTGTATTGATATTATACCTATTCTTTTTTAATACCCTTTACTCATAAATGTAGAAACAATACCTACAGAACTTGACATTTCTCACTGAAATATGTCCAACATTTTCGTGAAAATAACAGCCAGGGTCATGAAATATTTCTACGGACCGAAATTACATGATCATGTGAATGAATACCCATAGAACACGCGAGGTTTTTTTTATTAATACTTTCAGTTTTTTTATACATTGGGAACGTTTGTTTTAGATATATGGGTACTTACTGATCAAAAACAATCGATTGAAGAAATTTTTCACAAATGTGTTTGGATAAAGATCCACTTAGATAACGCATTTTAAATATAACTATTCAATTACCATAACACTGGACCACATCAATATGTATGTGAATCAAGACAAGAAACAAGCCACTAGACCGCACAACAAAATCGGTGTAACTAATGAATTTTTCCATTCATTTCACAAAACGCATTGGATGTGAGTCTGTGTTTTATTTGCATCGGATATCGGCACGAAACTCCGGTGATTCTAAGTAATTAAAACAAGCTTTGGGGTTCCGTGCTAACGAAATATTTTACACTTCAGCGCAAATATGCGGGCTATGTAATTAGGGGAGTGGGTAATTATTAGAGTGTTAAATTACACTTTAATTTATAGATTACTAGCGACCCGCCCCGGCTTCGCACGGGTGCAATGCTGATATACTAAACACTACAGAAAAACTGTGAACGTTGTTTATAAAAAAACATAGCGGCCCGCTCCGGCTTTGCACGGGTTTAAAATATGTAACTCACTGAAAAAATGATAAAATCAATCCAGTAGATTTGATTTATTCATTTACTGCCCGTAGCCCGCACGCGTTTTTGGAGTACTTAAAACAATTCCCCTTTCCTTATCTTTGGAATATCTTTTATACACAATATTTTCACTTTTTTTTACATTTTTACTTTTTTTTTACATTTTTACAATTTTGCTGCTAAATTCAATGTGCTATAAGGAAATCCGCGGCCTCCGACGCGCTATTTATAGGCACGCTGCCGCCGCGCCGCGTCGCCGTAAACGCTACGTTCCGCATTTTTTAAATCTGTACATCTTCAAAAATATTGATTTAAATCAGATGCTGTAAAAGGCCAAATAGATCTATATTAAATCAACAATGTATTTAAGGTATTTAATTGGATAAGGATTAATGCTGTATTGGTTAAAATCGCTTCGAATATTAGTCATTATTTGTCGTAAAAAGTAAATGACAAAAAAATGTTATTGTGGGATATCCATCAGAGATAGACATATACCATCGCGGAGTTTTCTGTAGACCTTTTCATTGTGTACAATACTTAGTACATTATTTTGATAAATCTCGTAGGATTCAGCCTGCGTTTGCAATGTAAGCGGAAAAAATGTAATTATTTGCGACATCACATTAGAAACCTCAAAAATAACAGTATTTGTCCACTATTTAATGGATAATATTATACATAAAAACCTTCCTCATGAGTTACTCTATCTATTAAAAAAAACCGCATCAAAATCCGTTGCGTAGTTTTGAAGATTTGAGCGTTCATAGGGACATACAACATGACACATGACAGAAAAAGCGACTTTGTTTTATACTATGTAGTGAAGCAGATTGCACTTTAAGATCTTGTTGGAAATGTTTTTCTAAGGTGTATAGAAGCAAATAAGGATGGTAGGTATTATGGTAGTTGTCATATTTTATTTTGCTCAATAACATATTGTGAGAGAATTAAAAATAATAAAATTTTGTGTTAACAAAATGTGAAAAGTTACCCTAGCTAGTTATCCAGAGGTCGCAGGCTTTATCCCTGACCGATTTTATTTCAATTATTTTTTCTACCTTACTTAGTAGTAGTTTTTTTTATGTGATGGAAGTGGCAAACATGTATGCAGCTCACATTGATGTTAAGTGATAACTGCAGCCTATAGACACCCACACAAAGACCAAGGTCAAAATGCAGATACGTTACCTCTCCTGGAGGCTAAGGTGTTATGCCTCTGGGCCGAAAATTACATGGCCGTACATTCCCACCTGACCAGAACACGATAGTGCTGAACACTACCATTTAGCGGCAAGTATATTAGGTAATGCGGTGGTGCCTACGCCCGCGAGCTCCGTCACTGGAGCTCTACCACCAGTAAAATATATCTAGGTATAATCAAAGTATTAAAATCCTACTCCACATAGAAATAATAGTAAAATAGCAAAATATTTGTGCAGTGTTGTAATCACATATTTAATCAATTAAATACTAATACATAAAATTCTTGGGCTGAGAAGAACTTACCCCAAGTTCTTCTCAGCCCAAGAATTTAAACCTTTGTCTTATTTACAGAGATAATATATTCAACAATTTTGCTTACAATACAAAAAACGGGAAATAGTCGCATCATAAGTTAAAACATAATAAACATTGAAAATCAGAGTGGAACTTAAATCAATTCATTAATAAAAGGTTTAACTACGGATAAACAGGTCTTACGTCAGTTAACGCATCGCACTTGGCATGTTTGCCTAGTTCATAAGCCTTTGTATTGAGTGAATTGGTCGTTTTGATCAATTGCGGCATGTAACCTCATCCCCACTTCAATAACAGAATCCTGAATGTGGAATACAACCAATCTTGGTTACCATTTGTATAGTTCGCGTCAGGTGCATAAATTCTATTGATTGTAGACTGTCTGCTTTAGTGAAAACCGATTTACCTCTATTATAATATCAATTATAATTGAAGCGCGCATGGCCCCGCGGCTGGTGTAGATGGTAAGCGATCTACTCGGTTAAGCATTACGGGCGCGGTCGGGTGTGTGATGGGTGACCGCTAGTGGCAAATTGAAATGCGCGTTTCCGTGCTTCGAAGGGCACGTTAAGCCAACGGTCCCGGTTGCTATCGATAGAAAGCAGTCGTTAAACCTTGTCGGACGCCTTATGGGCGGTTTGAAAACATCCGACAGTCGGTTGGCCACTAACCCGTATCTCCACCAATCTGCATTGGAGCAGCGTGGTGGAGTAAGCTCCAGGCCTCCCCCCAAAAAGGGGAGAGACTCGTGCCCAGCAGTGGGACGTATAATGGGTTGCAATTATTATATAATATTAATAAAATATAATATTAACTTTATTTATAATAATTTAAAGACCATAGAAATTGCTTTGCAGATAAACCACAATCATTATGAGTTACCCGATAAGTAATATCTAAGCTTAAGCAGAAAGCGTGACCTAATCGTGGATTTTGACGGTGTAGGATAATTCATCAACGAATACCCATTGACATGACTATAACTGAATACTGACACCGAAGGTTCCGACACCTATCTACATGTAAGGCTGTACTCTAAATTCCTTGCAATCAAACCAATTTCAGGCTTACCACTATTTAAATAAGATACTTTTTGGCATTTATCCTATGGAATTGATACTCAAATTCAAAACGTCGTGGTTAAAGCTGTTAAGATATTAATTCGAACCTTATTGTTTGAGGATAGAGTTCATAACTGCGTAGTGGAAAACAATTAAGGACAGGATTGATTGGACTCTGATTTTGTGTTAGACCCTCGTATCAGACTTAGTACATGCTTAATTAAACTGTCAAACGTCGGACTCGCTGAATTTCAATACTATTTGCTTTGCCAAATTTTACAGATTAATTTGAAAACAGGTAATTGAAATAACACGTAGGTAGCTATATCTATCAGCTGGAGATAACATTAAAAGTGGACGTAATATTTTGTAAGTGAATTTGGTGCAGTCGTTTTTAAGTTATTACACCAAAATATTTGCGTTACAAATATTTTGGTGATTCTTTTTATTTATATAGATGCTAAAGCTGTAGGCAGAGTTAAATAAATGCATTTCAAATACCCATTGAGTGCCACTGACCATCATTCAAAACTGCCTTCAGTTACGATTTTTAACTCGATCCATACAACAAAGAACTTGCCCGGCACACGCTAGTCCACTGTGTATAGCAATAAAAACACCACGGAATAGATTTAGTATTAGAACCAGTGTCGCCGCTTTTCTCCCACCATGCAATTTCTTACACAAATGTAACACCATCTCGACAATCACCCACACATTAATCTCAGGGCAGCTATTCGTTTGCGTAAGTTTGCATACTAAGATGTAACGCCCGTAGACAATAAACACTCGCACGCACACAACAATATACTCACCAATAAACTAGTCGAAGTGTAGCGAACGCATTACATGCTGTACATTGCCAGCGGAGACAGTAATAGCGTTAATTGAGCGAGTGCTTAACGAGCAATGTATTCGCTAGCAGTAACGTTTAAATAATGCAGTTTAAGTTCGAATATTCATATTCCTTTGTATATTTATATGTTTTTTACAAGTATTATAACAATAAATGTTATTTGTGACTTACCGATCAAAAGATATACCTCCTCGCTTTATACTTGAGGTCTGACATTTCATATTACATGTTAAAATTGGCACTACATGGTATTTTACCAAGTGATGCGTCGTTGGAAGCAGTCTACACGACACTACGAGCGGCGAACGAATGGTTCTGCCGAATTGTGTGTGTACACGCATAGTTGTCGTGCGCTTGCCACGCCCAAATTACCATTCCATCTTTATTTATCTATTCCGTGAATAACACAGTCTAAAGAAAACGAACATGTTAATATGTTCTTATACTGTGATAATAATATGTGTGACTTAATTACCACCTTTAGGTAATGTGGCGGTATCAAGCTTGTTTGCTGAATTTTACTCGGGTAATATTAGGTAGTATGTTGACAGTAAATAAAATTTGCAGTTTTATATTAATTGTAACAGAATGCTGCAATTAATATGCAGTATATTAACAAATACATTAAAAAAAAAGAAAAAACAACCGGACGAATTGAGAACCTCCTCCTTTTTTTGAAGTCGGTTAAAAATAGAGATTCAATCGAATCACGATATCGTTGAAAACCATTTAGTGGTAAATAGGTAATACTACGTCCTTAAACTCGTTCACTAGAGCTATACTATCAGTGAAATGAATACTTTATTACGACATACTTACAACTCTTCAGAAATAACGCCTACGTACCGATTGGCATTTTCACCAAGTACGATAAAATGGGTAATATCAATCAAATTATCGGTGTCTGTATCCAATTTATGGCAATCGAAACGTTCGCTAACAAGAATTGACAACCGAATGCTTACAGTGCGGTGCTTCGGTAATAGCAGCGAACCTGCGTGACAGAGAGGGACTAATAGTAATTTGGCAGGATAGAAAGGGACATAGAAAATCCCCCATCACAACCTGCAAAGCTTCCCCATTGATCACAGTAACGCGTAAAGCCTTTAAAAAATCCGCCAATTTATTTAGTCGGTAACAACAGCTTACCCAGTCGCATTGTCCGGAAAATAAAGTGTTTCTTATTTTCGGAGGTAAGGAATTTGTCAATCTTCACCAATAGCTGTACTGATATAATAATATACTTCCATTATTTTTTCATGTCATGAAAATAAGAAAACTTAACTGCTCCGATGGTTCGAGGGCCGGAGGGCAGGGATATTTTATTTTGTTTGGAGTTTGGGTACTTGTCCGAGCATGTTGTAGACCTGAGTCGATCACTCCTTCGTCGGGATTCGGGTCGATCGCGACCCATTGACAAGGTGATCGAGTCTAAATGACTCGATCGTTTGGGTCATTTGGGTCGCGACTCGATTTCGCTCAAACGTATACCGTAGCTCATGATTCTCGTGATTCGAGACCCATCTGATAAGAATGCGAGACTCGAGATCGCGATCCACACATTATGTCGCTGGCTATTTTTCATTTTAATACATTTCAATTAATTATCACTATAATTTCATTCTTAAACTTTATAGGTATATAGCATAAATTTTACAATTAGATGACATGGTGCAGGGGAGCTTGATCGATAATACTGTAAACAAACTGAAGTGTACCTTATGCTTAATGTGATAGAGTTCACGAGAAACAAAGTACCCAATGACCCAAAGGACCCAAATGATCGACTTTTTTTGTACGTCACGACCCGATCACTTGTGTTTGGATCGTGATTCAATCAAAGTGATTCTATCGCTCGCGATCGACTCAGGTCTAGCATGTTGGCAATAGCCTCATAGTATTTCACGTTGGGACAGCTACTATTAGTTGCCCCGATGTGAAATCTAAGTGAATGACTGCTTCGCTTTGATAAGCTAAGTTACGGATGGCAACTTGATCTTAATCTTCAACTCAATGTGAGCTCCAAATTGTACTTAATTCGATGTGTTAACGCCTATATGTGGTATATGATATTATGTAAGGTATACTTCTTAAAATAATTATATTATAAATGTTAACTAAAATATTTATAATGAGATAACCAAAAACGATTAATCCGGAAACTTAAGATCGATATCCGTATTTGCGGATATTGACACCAAATATCTGTATTTGGATCCGTATCGACGGATATACATTTTTTTTATATGTAATCATTATTTTAATACATATAATCCACTTGGCATATCTCCAATTACCACATAACAGAATATACCGTGTACCACACAGTGTACATTGACAACACAAGATAAAAATAATTGAAAGATATAGGTCAGTCCTTAGATTATCTCAACTCCTTTCAGCGTGATTAGAATTTTAATAAGTTCAAAAATTTTCAACGCGTTAGCGCTTGTTTAAACAATATTGTCAAGAGTTCTCATTAGATTTGACTGACAAAGTTTTTGAACACGAAACAATTGCTTGGTTAAATTAAAATAATTACTCTAATGGGATACAGACTCAGACAAATACGCTAGGTAGGTAATATTTTTGAAACAAAAAATTAAGACAGAAATTTTATTATGAGAAAAAATATTAGCATAATATAATATATCAAGAAATAATGTTTATAATATTTACTGGTGGTAGAGCTCCAGTGACGGAGCTCGCGGGTGTATTTATCACCACTATCACCGCATTACCTGGCACAGAGGTAGGTATTATATGACAACACATGTACATGGAAATCTCTGGTTTTATGTAGATGTTTATTGGCTACAATATTCACTTACCATCACTGTGAACTGTATGGCTGTTTGCAACAGATCATTTCATAAAAAGAGCTGTTTGCAGAAAAACAAAAATAACGTAAGAGGATGCGATTCTATTATGGAAGGTTAAAAGACAAGACGATATTAAATAAAGGAAAAAAACCGGTCAAGTGCGTATCAGGCCACGCGCAGTGTATGGTTCTGTAGTTTTTAGGTTTGTTTAATGTAATAAAAAAATAATAAATATTTTCTCTATGGAGTTGTTCAAAAATTTCGAGTATTACATTTGGTCCACTATTACTTGCAAACTTGTAAAACCAACTTAGGTGTGATAGTTCTTCTTTTAATTTCGTTATAGTAGCTACTATTGCTGTGAGGTTTGATTTTCTAACAAGCACCATTTACTTGGTAGAGAGGGGAGGACCCTAGACTCTAACAAAAATTGTCACTTTAAAGCTTAATAATTCAAGAAAAGTTAACTAAATCGAAAAATAATCCAACAATATCCCACACTATTTAAAACGAAAAATAAATAAAGATTCGCGCGTTACATGTAGGGGAGATACCGTAAATAATTTTATTTTGCACGTTATTATTCTACTACTTTGTCGGCGTGATTAAGGTGTATAGGTACTTGTGCCGTCTCTAGTACCCATAGTTTGCGCTAAGCCGCGGACGGACAGACAGATAGACGGACATCGCGAAACTATAAGCGTTCCTTGTTTACTACGAAACTCTAAAAAACTGACCGTATTGGTGAATAGAAATATCAACCGTCAAACAACCGTCAAAATATCTTGGAATATGCAGGTAAAGGTATAGGTATTGAGTTTTAATTATTGTCTAATGTTTTATTTAATTATTTACTATTCGTAGAAATTATTCCCTGCAGATAGCATAACAAAAATTTACCATTCACTAGTATTTGAAAATTCAATATTATAATTTTTTTATTTTCATTATTCACTACCTACATAACAAAATATGTTTACTTCAGATTCCAGTCAACTTATATCTTCTTAAAACAATCCTGTTAATTGTTAAAATACTAGGTCCATATTGTAGGTTAGGTACAACATAGAGTACGATATTTAATCATTCTTCATAAAACGTAGCATTTTATAGTTCAAATAAAACCTACCAAACACAGGTATCTATAAAAAATATTGAAATGTGGAAAATCTTTTTTTTCCACATTCACATAGGTTAATACGTTCGTTGTGTACTACGAACGGGTGTGTGAATAAGTAATTGGTCGTTAACACGAATTTGTACAAAATGATAAGCAGTTTCGTTCGTTGTACACCATTTAGAATATTAACCCCAGTCATGCGACAGTTTCATCAATCTTAGCGCGTACAAGAACTATTTTACACTGAGCCCTCCTAGACGCCCTTTTGGGTCGTAATGATCCTTTGTGGCATACAAAAGGAGCGAGATTAGCAGAGTTCTATAGCTCAAAGATAAATTGGTCGCGCCACAGTCGGTGTTGTTCGAGAAGCTTTCAGTGGAAATGTTAACTTTGTCTCGAGGTATTTTGACAGCCTCTACCGACGGTTTAGGTTGAAAGTTATGAAAACTGTTTACTTATTTAACGCTGATGTACCTTCCTACAAATTTAAAATCTACGTGAATAATGTATAATATTGCTAATTTTAGAAACAGTTGCATATAAATTCATGTTTTATTGTTAACTAGCTGTGCCCGCGACTTCGTCCACGTGAGAAAAAATATGATTGTTCAGTATCTACCCGGACGAAGTCGTGGGCGCAGCTAGTATAAAATTAGCCTAAGTTACTCCTTAATACAACAGCTATCTTCCAGTGAAAGTCCCGTCAAAATCGGAGACACTCCAAATTCTATTTATTTGTATGTATGTATGGAGATAAAAGTAGCCTTAGTTACTCCTTATTACATCAGCTACCTACCCGTGGAAGTCCCGTCAAAGTCGGATACAATCCAATTCTACTTATTTGTATGTAGGTATGTATGTATGGATGTATGGAGATAAAAGTAGCCTAAATTACTCCTTATTACATCAGCAACCTACCCGTGGAAGTCCCGTAAAAGTTGGATATACTCCAATTCTACTTATTTGTATGTAGGTATGTATGGAGATAAAAGTAGCCTAAGTTACCCCTTATCACATCAGCTATCTGCCAGTGAAAGTCCCGTCAAAATCGGTCCAGCCATTCCCAATATTAGCCCCGCCAAACAGACAGACAGACAGATAAAAATGGTAAAAAATGTTGTTTTGGTATATGTATCGTGTATACATACATATGCATTTAGTAAAAAGCGGTTATTTTAATATTACAAACAGACACTCCAATTTTATTTATTTGTATAGATTTATTATGGAAGGTAATATACAACAAAAGACCTAAAAACTCTGTGAAAATTTTAAGCGTCTACTTGCTACCGTTATTATTATCGAGCAAAACATAAACGAAAAAAAAACACGTTAATTGGACCCCTTAGACCCCTCAACATTTTCATTTTCTAATCTTTAGTAATTAATTTTGTCTTTATAGCGGTATCAGAAATACATAATTTGTGAAAATGTTAGCTTTCTAGCTATCACTATTTATGAGATACAGCCTGGTGACAGACAGACGGACGGACGGACAGACAGACAGAAAGCGGAGGATTAGTAATCCGTAGGGTCCGTTTTTACCTTTTAGGTGCGAAACCCTCCAAAAGATAGAACTAAGATACAGAATAGCTTAAAAATATTCGATATGATTCTTTAAATTGTCGTAACTTTTTTATTTCTGAACCGATTCACATGAAAAAAACACTAAATGTTAAGTGAAACTTACCACAATATATTAATGAAAACCACAAATTGGATAAACCGTTTCTGATATTAGTGTGCACAAACACACAGACAAACAGACATTTTTTCGGGATAAAAAGTACCACCAGTGTTGTGCGCCAAAGGTTAAAGTATAATCATACCAAGTTTCATTGTAATCGGACCGGTAGTTTTTCTGTGATACTTGAACAAACAGACAGACAGACAGACAGACAAAAAATTGATTAGTTACAGAGCAAAAGATGTTTCATTCATTTAATGTATGTTCCTTATTCTTACGTAATATGATAGGGATTGTGAATTACCCAGAAAAAAAAAAAGTTTTTAAAAATACATTCGCTATCCGAAAGAGATAAAAAGATTACATCGACTATGCCACAGAGTGATAGTTAAACTCTAGTACGTGAATTAGTTGAACTAATTCTCATAGCAACATTATGAAGCTTAGTGAAGCACAAGTTGTAGGCCATTGCGAGCATAAAGGCGGGAGTGCGGTCGTAAGAGACGACTACGCCGGCACATTAATTTCGAGTCATCATTACCATTTATATTTAACTCGATATCGGTTCAAACTATAGAATATTGGGTATCTATTCTACACAAGTACAATTTTTAAGTGCACTTTTACAGTGTTTTTTACTTACACAGCCATAATTTTAAATACGCTTATATTCTCTGAGAGAGGACTCTGTTACTTTTATCGCATAGGGAATTCTAATTGATCGCTCTAAATGAAATACTTATAAACCCTATGTGAACTATGACTTAAAATGATTGATTGAATTGCGTGCTACGAAAATGGTGTGTGGTGACTACGTACGAGTAACTACTTGTTTCGTAATTAGTCCGCAAGAAATAAGAATGTAAAAGGATTAGGTAAACGGGACCACAAAATACTTTTAAAACAAAAGGGTTTTTATTATGATGTGCAAATTTTCTCACGAGAGGATGTCGGTATTTTAGCTGAAACCTTTATTTAATGTTTATCATTTTCAAACTTTAGCTCTTGTAAATTACAAAAAAATATTATGTATTATAAAAGAAATACACCGTAACAGCAAGTTAATTTAAATAAATTAAAAGATTAAATTGACTTAGTCACAGAGTGATCGTTCAACACTAGTACGTGATTTAATTGAACTAATTCTCATGGCAACATTATGAAGCTTAGTGCAGCGCAAGTTGTAGGCCATTGTGAGGATACAGTCGGGAGTGCAGTCGTAAGAGAGACTACGCTGGCACATTTGGGCCTGCATTTCCTGTTTATATATCGGTTCACTACTCGATATCGGTTCAACGATAGTAGGTATCTACCTTTTGAACGCGCTTTTGAAGTTCTATAAGGTCTCGTGGAGGTGTACGGCTTACACACTGTAGCGCGGGTTTTTACAAGCGTCAATCATCAATATGCGCTCAATAAAACGCACAAAAAATAAGCAGAAGCACAAAAAATATGTTTATAATAAGTATAGAAAAAAACCTTCCCTTTACTTAGACCGGGTGCGAATCAATCACCTGAAGACCAGGTTTTCATTGGTGCAGGGGCAAACCGTCTCTGGAAAGAGATACCTACACAACAATAACGTTGAGCTCCGCGGTTACGAGCTACTGGCTACAGAGGTATACCTACTCGTCGTCGAAGAAGCAATCAGCGAGCGCGTATTGTGTAGGTAACCTTAAAAAAATAGTAATCGTGTTCTGCTAAGCCACGCATTTTCATCGAGGTCTAGAGTTTGTAAAGCGCATATTTTGGCAAAACTGTTCATGTTCAAAACCTGAATAGGTATTGGGGTAAAAATTCTGTCTGGGATACCCAGAATGTTTTAATATGTATACCTAATAGGTTAATAAACAAAATTAAAATCAAGGGAAAACCCGAGGACCCCAACAGGTTTATCAATGATAGAACTGCACTTGTGCATGTCCTGGTACTTTCTTACATTACCTACACCGTTATTGACTAGGTACGTCACGGTAGGTTTTACGGAGCTCGCGGCCGTAGGCACCACCGCATTACCTAATATACCTACTTGCCGCTAAATGGTAGTGTTCAGCACTATCGTGTTCCGGTTAGGTGGTAATGTACGGCTCTGTAATTTCCGGTACAGAGGCATAACATCTAATGCCTCAGGAGTGGTAACGCATCTGCATTTCGACCTTAGTCATTGTGTGGGTGTCTATAGGCTGCAGTCATCACTTAACATCAATGTGAACTGCACGCTTGTTGCCACTTTTATTACATAAAAATGGTACATAAAAGTATGCATTTCAAACTCACATTAATCATTTTCCAATTTAAATAACAAAATATAAACTACGCTGTTGACTTAGGGAAAGACAAAGTGGGCAACAGCATTGCCAAAGGAGACATTAATTCCTTGAAACTTGTTAGTTCTGTTTGGATGCAGTGCTTCGAGAGCAGCTGCTCTTTAGCTATTTAATTTTCAAGAAATCCTGTAATGATACTCGTAAGTATACACAATATATATTTTATAGTATTTCTCAATACCTCGATACCTACTTTTTCTTTATAAGGTATTAACATAGATTCACAAATAAATTGGAAATCACATGTCCAAAAATTAAAAGGCAAACTGTCAAAGTTTGCTTATGCATTCTATGAAATAAAAAAATCTACTGATTTTCCAACAGCTCTTTCCACTTTCTATGCATATGCCTATGTGTGGCTCAAGTATGGTATCATCATGTGTGGAAATAGTTCAAATGTACCTTTACTTTTCAGACTACAAAAAAGACTTATTCGAATTTTAAATAACATAAAAACCACAGACAGTTGCAAACCTTACTTCCAAAAACACAAAATCCTTTCACTACCTTGTATCTATATTCTAGAGCTTTGTAAAGGAGATGTTGCGAGCTCGGCTCTGGTTTGTTCACGTCCTCAAAAAATGGGTAATTTGAAGAAGAATCCAAAAAAAATACAATTAATTTACTGAACAATATATATTAGAGTTACAACCACATTTAATTCAAACGATTTTATCATTTTCAACTATGTTAACATGGCGGCGATACAGCCGACACTTGGGATCAATCGATTTCGATAGTATTTAGAAAATATTACTTTTTTCTCCAAGTACTATATAATGAAAATACAATTTAAAAAATGAAAATGTCAAAATGACATCGCCCGCCATATTCGCCATGTTGGTTTTGAGTTGCAATTCTAACTGTAAATAATGTTTTGTAACTGCAAACAAAGCTAAATAAGTGAAAATATGCAGTAAAAAACGTTTTTATATTGATTTTGCCTGTTTAATGATATTGTGTACAATACATGGCCGGAGGTCCATACATTTTTGAAACATCTCCTTTGTGCGCATGAATTCTGACCTTTATACAAAGCGCAATAACCTACCGACGAGACATAAAGACAAACTTATTTTACCAACTTCGCGATTAAAAATACATTCATCTAGTCCATATATAAACTACGCTGCCGCTGCTAAATGGTAGTGTTCAGCACTATCGTGTTCCGGTAAGGTGGTAATGTACGGCCCTGTAAATTCCGGCACAGAGGCGTAACACCTTAGGCCTCAGGAGTGGTAACGCATCTGCATTTCGACCTTAGTCTTTGTGTGGGTGTCTATAGGCTGCAGTCATCACTTAACATCAACGTGAACTGCATGCTTATTTACCACTTCCATTACATAAAAAAAATATATAGTACATTATGTCCATCAAAATATATAATCATTTGCCTACAGGTCTTACAGCTGAAACTAATGAAAACAAATTCATTCAAAAACTAAAACAGCTATTACACCTAAAATGCTATTATTCCACAAATGAATACTTACAAGACAAATTAAATTGAAATAGATAATGACATAATGATATAGAAACAGATATGACATGGTCAATATATAAACCTTTCTTAGAATAATAATTGTAAGTAAATATATATATAATATAATATGTTGACTATAATAATATGTCTAAATAGTTACTATGTAGAATTTCCCTATTATATTTTATATTTTGTATAAAAAAACCCCTAAACCCCTATCTCTTGCTGTGCCCAACAGGGTCTATAATTGATACGCATGTTAGACTAAATACCACCTAAGTCAGTATTGTACATTTATGGAATGCAATAAATTATTGAGTATTGAGTATTGGGCTAAACTGGTAGCGTGTGAAATTAGTAAAACTAATGTGATAGATACGGTAAGGGGCTTTACATTACTTTTAAGCCATAAAAATGGCAAACCAATGAATTATATTTGTTTCAATTCAATTGATCGCTAAGAATTCTAGAAATTTCTTATGTTACAATTATGTTTTAAAAAAAGTGAATAACAACAAATACACCAAATCAATATCAACTAAATCAGAAAAATAAATAATCATGCAAAAATTAACCAAGCAAAAAATATAACGATATAAAAAAGTATAGTAGTTCACAATGATGTTAACTCTTGCCTCTATACCGAACATGACGGGACATATAGTACCATGTAACCGAAACAACTTCGCGGTGAATGAAAATTAATTTCTGACTTTGACTAGAATGGTCTGGATTTTTTAACCGGAGGTTAGTATTTCAAGGATATACATGTACTTAAGTAGAGGCCCTACGGAGCGGCTGTGAAACTGGGTCCTGGTGCGCCATGCGCCAGCACGTACTAATCCAGGCTGTGTCTGACAATGAAGTTGTATAGTGGTCGTAGGACTGATTTGAGGACTGTTTTCTACTATTTACTAGAGTGATTGTCATATAATACTCAAGTAATATTCTTGTAGAATCATAATATTAAACGACAAAGATAATGATTTCATCACAAACTTTATATTAAATAGGTATTCACTTAAAACGGAATCCAGTTTTTGATATTTTTTTATGAAATCAAATTTAAGTTTACCTTTATTCTGAAATAAAGTTAGAGCTCCAGCTCGCAACCACCACCTACCTACTTTGCCTGCTAAATGTGTTCAACTTATCTTATTCCGGTGATGTGGTGATATTCCTGCCATACATTATTTCTGTCATAGAAGCATTTATAACACTTTTTTATTGGTGGTAGGGCTCCAATGGAAAACCTCTGGAGTGGCAACGCATCTACATTGAAATGTCTGGCTTTTAATATTTACTTACCATCAATATGAACTGTGTGCTTGTTTGCCACTTCGTAACATAAAAAGATAACAGTTTAGCCCTCGGGAGTAGCTATGCATTAACATCTCTGGTTTTTATGAAGATGGTAATAGGCTCCAGTATTCACTTACCATCAATATGAACTGCTTGTCTGTTTGCCACTTTCATGACGTACTTAAGTTAATTGTTTTAATCTTCACTGTAAATTTCTGTAGTGTTAAAAGGAAAAGATATGTTGCCTTAGGCTTTTTTAGTGCTAAAGTTTACCACCACGGAATCTCAATAGGGAAGCGAAAGCTTCAAGGAACGGGGTCGTTTCAGTTAATTTCTTATTTCGTTGAAAAATGTTTAAGCATTACGGAATGGCATTTCATAAATTACTTTTATAAAAAAATCTGCTTTCCCCGCGTTATCCAAGCAGCCATCAAAATTTAATTTCGTAGAAAGCGCACTCTCTGAGTAATGTATGCCGAATGCGAGCCGCGTTCGGAGCCCTAACGGGAGTAAGGGGTCCCGTACATCTTGCGCGCCTTTCTTGTTTACTGGCAGTCTCCTTCGAGCACTGTACACACAAAGAGCAAGAAATTATGACATGTTACATTTTCTTTTGTACTTTATAAATGCAAATGCAAGAAAAAATAAAGTAACCAGTATTATACCGTGAAATTTTTAGAAGCGTATAACGTTATTACAACAACAATGTTTCCTTAGGTTTTTGCGAGCTATAATAATTGAAGATAAACTACTGTCACAGATTTATCTTGCTCATGCTCAGTTGACTTTTTTTATGTAACCAAAGTGCCAAACAAGCATGCAGTTCACATGGATGTTAAGTGATGACTGCAGCCGATAGCTGTTGCTTACACATCTAAGAACTCAGCGTGTCATACACCCTTAAATTTATATGGCAGACTGAAATTCTTGACTACTAATCGATACCAACTCGATACTTTAGCAACTTAGAGTACCTATAGAAGGTGTAGCGTGCGCAGGAGAGTGGGTACGATATATGGCAGCATTAGATTCGCATTTATACCGTAGCTGACAGACGAGCAGCCGCTTCGAGCAGACGCGCAACGAGCAGAGCTGTTTACCTAATCCTAGAATGAAACCAAGTTATACATCCACGCTATCATTTTAAAAGGACTGCACCTTATATATATATGCCAAACTGATTCGTGCGGGAATATATCAAAGCGGGCGATGCGCGTTTCCATTTGGCTAAATACCTATTAAATTATGCAGTGATTAAATTGCGGTGGACTACACGTTTATTATATTATGTTTATTCACGTGCGCATACAATAATTAAATACTGTACCTCCAAATATAAAAATACTGTTTCAATATAAAAGTTCACTGTAAATATTGCTATACCTAAGGTAGGTATAGCAATATTTACATAAACAGCAACAATAGTCATTATTTCTTACATTGCTGATGTCTGATATTTGATATATTCTCAGATCTTAATACCAGGCATCCCTTAATACTGTAGGTAGGAATTCTCGTTTGTTTGTTGATACTTATTTACATATTTAGAGCAGGGAATGTGCGCAGGAGAGGGAGGGACACGATTTATGGCAGCATTAGTTTCGCATTTGTACCGTAGCTGGCAGTCGAGGAGCCGCTTAGAGTGGAAGCTCAACGCGGAGCTGTTTACCTAATTCTAGACTAAAACCAAATTTATTATTTTATAGATCAACGCTATTTCGGTAAAAGAACTGCACCTTATACATAAGCCAAGCTGCTTCGTGCGAGAATTTCGTAACTGATTATGCTCGTTTTCAATATATATGTGCCATTCGTTTTAATCTATCATCTAGAGCAGTGATTCCCAAAGTGGTCCATATAGACCCCCTGGGGTCAATGGGAGACTCGATGGGGTCTACGTATATGCGTAAATAAAAATGGGATATATGGGAAAGTGATATAAATGTTAGCAAGGGGGTCTACCGAAACCAGAAAAAGATTGAAAGGGGTCTACAAGTAAAAATAGTTTAGGAACCTCTGATCTAGAGCTTCAACGTAAAAAATATCTATAAAAAGTAGGGAGATAAATAGCAACAAAAGTCATTAGTTCCTATTTTGTTGGTGAGCGATTTGATATTATTATATTCTGGTATCTTAGTAATATGCATCCTTTAAATATCGTGGATTAAAATTCTCTGCTAATCGATACGAATTCACAGTATGTTAGGTGCATAGCGAAGAGGAGATGGGGGATATGCGCAGGAGAGGAGGTACGATTTATAGCAGCATTAGATTCGCATTTGTACCGTAGCTGGCAGCCGAGGAGCCGCTTCGAGCAGACGTTCAACGAGCGGGGCTGTTTACTTAATCCTTGAATGAAACCAATTTATACATGCACGCTATCGCTTTAAAAGGACTGCACTGCACCTTATAAATAAGCCGAACTGCTTCCTGTGGGAATATAGCGACGTTTGCGAGGCTCGTTTCCATATATATATACTTATTCCATTAGGTATATCATGGCGGCGCACTACAGGTTTTAATGTTTTATTTTATTCATGTGCGAATACCATAATTGAACATTGTACCTCCAAATACAAAAATATAGTTTTAACAATAAATCTCACTATAAAAATAACTATTATAAGGAGGAACAATAGTCATTAGTTCGTATATTGTTGATGGTTTATTTGATGTATTCTCGGCTCTTAATATCACGTATCTCTTTAATATCGTACACTGAAATTATCGTACATTGAAATTCTCGTCTCTTATCGACACAATTAACCTGTTTATGTAGAGTTGGAAATGTGCGCAGGAGAGGAAGAAGCACGATTTATGGCAGGATTAGATTCGCATTTATCCGTAGCTAGCAGCCGAGGAGCCGCTTCAACGGCTGCCGCGGACGCTCAACGCGGAGCTGTTCACTTAATTTGAGAATGAAATTGAACAATATATACATCCACGATATCACTTAAAATGATTGTACCTTATAAATAAGCCAAGCTGCTTCGTGCAGGATTATTACTGCACCGTGGGATGCTCGTTTCCACACATTGCCTAAAATGGTGGTGTACACTTTTAAGGAATTAATACATATATTGGTATTTATTACAAAGGTAGCGTTGTATTACCATCTTATATAGATATATAAATATTGGCTATACAAATGGACAGCAAGCTTTTTGTCTGAGTATTTTATATAGGTATTAGTTACAGGTGATGGACAGCACTTCCCATTAACACTAGTGTACCTCCGAACTCTATATGAGCTAAAAGTAACTTCACGCCTGTAATCCCCGAAGGGGTAGGTAGAGGTAAATGCATGCAAACACCCACGATTCGCCGGTGACGTTTTGGCCCATGTAACAGGTGGCGAGCCTGTTGACCTCTCCGGACACATTAACAAACTTCGAGGTACTGGGAAATTTCCAGAAAATGGAAAAATCCCAATAGAACCAGAGATAAAGGACTTTACACCATTATCTCTGATAGCACCCTACCCGGGAATCGAACCCAGGACCTCAGCGTAGTAGTAGTGGCCTGCTACCACTAGACTGTAGAGGCAGTTCTATATCAGCTAATCGATCATTTTTATTGCTTGTAGGCACGGGAGACGGTAGTTAAATAGTTCATGCGAATGATTCTAGGACACTTTATCAAGAAGAGTAAAACTAGAATTGTTTCTAAAGTCGAGCTCTCTCTAAAGCGGGTTTCAAATTGGTGACGACTCAATTTGGTGCAATTCAAACCATAGAAGAGACCAGTCTTCACTTTTGTTGCTATCAGTGATCAAGGGCACTCTATTCCATTAGTGTCCAAAATACCAATACTCTTAGTATTGGCAGAGAATTTGTAATAATACTACGTATCGAATGGACACTTCGACGTCCCGCCCGATTTCCCCGCATCACCCAACCTCCTTCCCTCTTGTGGGTGACGGTTGGTATTTTCTACGTGCTACGCACACAGGGGCACGTAAATACACATCACTGATTGATATCTGTGTAATATAGACCAAATTAAGCGTTTGTATGGAATTTTGGCGGAGTGTCCGCTGTGTGGTATTGGTATCTTGGACATCAATATATGAAATGTATAATTTTGAAATCAAATAGAGTGTAAGAGTAAGCTGGCATCCACAAAGCTGTAGCACAGTCTAAAGAAAACGAACGTGTTAATTGTGGCTGTAGGTTCTTAATAAACTGTTTGCTGGTGGTAGAGTTCCAGCGATGGAGCTCACGGGCGTAGCCACCACCGCATTACCTAATATATGTACTTGCCGCTAAATCTTAGTGTTTAGCACTATTGTGTTCCGGTCAGGTGGTAATGTACGGCCCTGTAATTTCCGGCACAGGGCATAACACCTTGGTGTGGTGGTAGCGCATAGCTATAGGCTGCTGCTGGCATCACTTAACATCAATGTGAACTGCATGTTTCTTTGCCACTTTCATTACATAAAAATATAAAGCGCGACAGTATTTCACATTGGGGCAGTTGGAACCCAGTTCAAAAATGCATGCATAACTCTGCCTAACCCTTTAAGAAATATAGACGCGAAGTAACGTTCTAAGCTTCAGCATTGTCTAATTATAGACAGGAATCGAATTTATTATATAACTCAGAGATTTAAACAATAAAGTTGAAATTTAAAGAAAAGAAAGGTTTTTACCTTTTCAGTCCAACAACATCAAAGACAAATCTTAATTGATATTGGATACAATGTAACAAGAATCTCATTTCAAACGTAAGACATTTATAAATGAACTTGCATTGAATTGATTCAATATGCTAGGTATTTTCAGAGAACTAATTTTAACGTTTGAATTTATTTTATCCGGAGCAGGAGGACGAGGTGCGAAAATGATTTTATTAAAGTTTTAGTGAAAGCCGCAGCTCAAGCAAGAAAATTTAATAAATCTTTATTAGAATTTGTTACTGTTGCAAGAAATGTTTAAATTAAATAGGTAATGCAATATAATCATGCGTATTATTAAAATGCCTAACTTGCCACGAAGTAGGTATATTGCAAGTAGCTTCATACCATTGACCTTGGAAATATATGGACACGAAATACCTACAAAAAAAAGGTGCATACCTAAACTTCAGCAAGAACACAATATGGCTGCCGTTGATAGAGATGTTACCCAAATGCTTGCCGAATATCGATACGGAAAACGTTTCTATAACTCGATACATTTTCGGCAAGCTGTATTCTTAACGCTATAAAATATTACAATATTAAATGTAATTTATTATATAAATTCTAATTTAACGGCTTTTGGCAGTTTAACCTCCTATGCCTCTAACCTGACTGGAATACAATAGCGCTGAACACGGCACGCCATTTTGAGGTAGTTAGATTAGAGCTGTACTTCAAGTAAAAATGTACTCGGAGAAACGGAACCTACGGTGCGCGTGTGGGACCATACGTACTAGATAAGTTTTTTACGAGGTGGAAATGTCTACACAACAGGTCATCTAGGGGCAGGGGCATTCCCAGTTGCCTCCGCGGCGATTGCCTCCGGAGGCAAATATCTATGGCCAAAGTCGGAATATTGGCCCCAATGAAATAACCTTTATTTGGCATCACCGCACGTGCTTCTTGCCCCGAGGAGTATTTGTATACTCTTTTCCCCCGGGTTGAGAGGTAGTATATGTATACTCTTTGGTTGAGAGCCATCTGCGCTCGCCGATTGCTCGGTGAAATAATTAGTGCCGTCTCGACACGAACCGCCTACGTAAACGCAATAGATCCGCAGCCATAGTTGCCACGATACCAAGGGGCGGGGAACGATCCAAGATCCGATACTGGAGCACTGGAGCCTTACCACCAGGCTAGGTGGTAAGGCTCCAGTGACGGAGCTTGCGGGCGTATGCACCACCGCATTACCTTACATACTTGCTGCTAAATCATAGTATTCAGCACTATCGTGTTCGGGTCAGGTGGTAATGTACGACCCTAAAATTCCCAGCACAGAGGCATAACACCTTAGACCACAGTAGTGGTGACGCATCAGCATTTTGACCTCTGGTCTTTGTGTGGGTGTCTATAGACCGCAATCATCATTTAACATCAATGTGAACTGCATGCATGTTTACCTATTTCATTAGTACATTTAAAAAACCAGATATAGGTTTTGAAGAATAGTTAAACAGACAGGGACACCCGTTCGGGATTTTGCGCCATAAGAGAACAAACATTGATACATTGACTGATGAGCACATTACCCTCCTCCACGTTCCGCAGTCAGGTAAATAAAACAAACATGTGGTTTTAGAAATTTATTTTAATCAGTACTATTTAAAAAGTTATGTAACAACGTAATCAAAAAGGTGACGCTGACATTGATTAAAAAATATCATTTTGATAGATTCACAAAGTTCAAGACAAAATGCAACAGGACTTGACCTCATAATAATATGTAAATGGGCATACGACTTTGGTCTAGTAATTAATGTACAAAAAAACTAAAGGAACTCTTGTACGGCCCTGAAATTTCCGGCACAGAGGCATAGCACCTTAGGCCTCAGGAGCGGTAACGCATCTGCATTTTGACCTTGGTCTTTGTGTAAGTGTCTATAGGCTGCAGTCATCACTTAACATCAATGTTAACTGCATGCTTGTTTGCCCCTTCCATGACATAAAAAAATATATATCCACTACTTATCACATAACATATCTGCAATCACCACGATCGTGGCCCACAGTCACCACTGACTGTAGTCACAGATTTGAGACCACTAGTGTCAGCCAATTGTATTTGTAGATGAAATATATAAATTGGACTCATCATTGAGTAGAGAAGCAACTGGAGCCTACAAGATAAATGCAATAATTTTCGAATAAATATGTCATATATGTATAAGCTACCTTTCTATGGCTTACGATGATTGTATTTTGCTATTGCTGATTTTAATTATGGCCTTTAAGCTATGGTAAAACTTATGCTGAATTACAAATGTAATTCAACAAACAAATCGTCGCTCCGATTTTGGTTTAATTTACGCAAACAAACTAACTGCATTCAAAAAAGTCAGATTTACAAGTACAAGTGCCTCTAACACTCAGATATTCATGTATTTCCTTGATATAAGTAGCATACGCTACGAATAATAATGTAAAGAAGTGTAACTAACCCAGAAAAAAGCTTTTAACTGATGTGGTGGACCGTGGGCGGGACTTAACGGTTATTAACTTATGGTCCACCACAGTGCATCCGGCTATTGAACGTTTCCTTGCCACTCGGCGAAATGATCTTGTCGCAACTAATTGAACGCCAGCATGTTAAATCTGACTCTCCAAAAAGTTTTTCACACTCTTCGAGTAAAACAGCCTGCGGAGAACCTATCGCCTATAAGATTTTGTAAATCAGCAATTTTTCTGTTTCGTTTTCGACGTTTTTCAGGCGTTTTATCTTCAACTATGCTGCTTATATTTTTGCACAAGTCTTGCTGTTTAGTTTTGATTTATAACTGAAACAATATAATTACGCAATATTTTAAAATGATCTAATATAATAAATGTTAACGTTTGTATGTTTAAATAACAATGACGCAATTACGCAACGGGTAGACCAATTAAGAAACTATGTTATTTATTTAAACATAAGGCGGACTTAATGCCATAGGGCATTCTCTACCAGTCCAACTATTAATACAAGGATAAAACATATTAGATAAAATTATTATATTTACGTATCATAAATTATATATACATAACTTATACAATATATATATATATATATATATATATATATATATATATATATAGTTATATATATAAATATATATAAACAAAAGTTTTAACGTTTAACTTTGTGTCGTGCTATGCATGTTTAATATATATATATATCGACACAAAGTTAAACGTTAAAACTAAGACAACGATTCCAGGAAGTGACTATAGAGCTTTCATTTGAATGAAAACTTAGATGGAGACTTACGAATGTCAAGGGGCAGCGTGTTTCAGAGCTTAATCGCAGATAAATTCAGCAATAGTCTTCAAACATCAAAAACTAGTACGACTATCTTAATCATTTTCACCAACTAGTACAGTAAGATCTCTATAAGGAGAACCCAAAGGGAAGTTCGAGTAATAGAATTTTTGATAGATTTCATCTTAAGGAGGTATACTGTATAGTTATTATATGTTGCTATCCGAAAATCCAAGAGCAACAGGTATATACTACACATGAATATAATTATGTATATTTTTCGAAACACATCATTATCACATGTCATGTTATACAGGCAGTAATTGTGTCTGGACTATACATATTTCAATAAGGATCATTCAGTCAATAAAGGCTTGATCTTTCTCGGACAATTTGGTTTTTAGTTAATGTTATCGGCATCTTAATTTTATTTTTTATCTATTAGAAGCCCATTATTGTATAGTGCAATCAATTTAAGAAAGCTGTAATAGAAGAAATTTTATTTAAATTGAAATTAACCATTTTGCTATCTCTTTTTATGGTATTTTTTCTTCAGTAAGAGATTTTCACGAAATATGTTTTTCCATATTTGAATTTTTTGGTTCATATTACCTGTATGTTCATATTTTATATTTTTTATTACATATTCATCTGTGCGCTATTAATAAGTATCTCGTAAGATAATGTAAGAGTAACCAAAATATAACAGATATTTAAGAACATTTGAATATATTTAAAATAAACAATTTAAAAACTTATATACGGGATAATCCATTCTATAAGTATGTACATTACATATAAAATACCTCTGCTTAAGCTGCCTGCAAAATGTTATTGTACTTCATTGTTGGTATAGTAAATGTAGACAATCTTTGTATATTGCTTCTGTCACACAAACCAGAGTGCTGTTTGAGCTGTTGCTAGTTGCTGGCTGAAATATAAACATATTGAAACAATTAAATTCATATGATAAAGTAATTAAAAGAATAACCAGTAGAAGAATAACACTAACTGACTTCCATTTCTCATTGTTACTCTACGTTCAAAACTATTTATAAAATTTGATATTTATTAAATTTATCAGAAAAATGGATGGATTGGTATTTTCACGTAATCTAGTCACATTCAAGGGTCCTATTGAAATATCTTTCTTCAAAATAAAGTGAACAGATAAACCATTATTTCTGTCTACTATTAATATATTCAATCCCTATTGCATCAATCCACATTTTCTTAAAGACTTCATTAATTGGAAACCTTAAAAATAAACAAATATAATAGCAGTTTTCATTATTACTGGTATCGATAAAGTTACAAGTGCTACAACATCAACACATCACTAGCGAAATGTCATACTTTTTACCTAAACCAACATAATGGATACATTGAAAATACAGATGTTATTTATCATTACGATGCTATATATATGGATTCTGTGTAAATATATTTCCTTTGAAAAGGTATTCTTCAGCCACAATCACAAAATCATCCAGCTATCGCATGAATACCGGCTACAAACCTGTAAAGAGTCAATTAAGGTTGACTTTTGGTTTTTTTTGCTCTCACACTGCATTGTACAACATATTGGCATCTTGTATAATAATTCCTGCACAATATTTCATGTATTTTCAATAAATAACAAGATATTTTAAAATATGCACAACCACTTGACATCGAATGTACCACAAACATCATAACACAAATGGCGACTAGGCACCCGATCAAAAAATGTCATAGAGTAGTGTTAACGACTGTGACATTGAAAATAAACAAACATAGTGTCGTCTCTTTTTCTATAGTCAATTTTTACATTAACTAGAAAGAGATCAAGTTATAATATCTTTTTTTATGGAATTATTTCTGATATATGTATAAATAAAATTTTGTATAGATCATAAGAGCACCTCCGTGTAATTATCAGCTCAATGCTTCATACGCATTATAGGTATATGCCTTTTCATGTATTTTGGGGAAAAAGTTTCTTCGCATTTTTTAAGATAATTCAAAACATTTTTTAATATAGTTTATTTAAATTTAACGAAAGCACGTATGTACCATTTTGTTCGATAACCTTTTGCCATCTTGTAGGTAGGGACATGATCCCATTGCTATAAAAATTTTGGGACTTCTCGTCAAAATACCGCGACAAATGGATTTGGCAGTCCTCTCGTGATGTTAACCTAACATTGCATAAAGAATTCTGAAGAGACCGAAACAGGTGGAAATCTGAAGGTGCAAGGTCAGGACTATACGGCAGATGCATTAACACCTCCCAGCCACCACACACACAACATCACCTTATCGCGAGTTAACCCGGGTTTCGCCACAGTCTGTGAAGCCTGACCGGCCTTTGACCACGACCTTTTTCGCACGTTCTTGTCGTACGTGATCCACTTTTCATCACCAGTTATCAGCTTCTTCAAAAAATGATTCGGTTTCATTACGTCGTAATAAAGAATCACAAATGAGTACACGGTTCATTAGGTTTCTTTCAGTGAGCTCGTGAGGTACCCAAATATCGAGCTTTTTTTTGTACCCTTTAGCTTTTTTCAAATGCGCCAAAACTATTTTGTGATCAATTCTCAGTTCTTCAGCTACGTCGTAACTACTGATATGTCGATCTTGCTCCACTTTTTCAAAAATGGCATCCATTTTATCCGTAATAGGGCGACCAGAGCGAGGTGCATCTTTGACATCAAAATTTCCGGATTGAAAACGCTTAAACCAAATTTGTGCTACTCTCACAGACACTGCACTAGGTCCATAAACATCGCAAATTTTTTTCGCGGCTTTCGTTGCATTTTTACCTTTTTTGTAGTAAAATTTTAAAATGTATCGAATTTCTTCATTAGATTCATTCATCTTGACAGTACGAAAAACAAATGAAAATCACACATTTGCCTAATTTGAATTTGGAATTATGTTCTTTAGTCTTCATATCTATCATCTTTAGTAGGCATCACCGCATTACCTAATGTATCTGCCGCTAAATGGTAGTGTTCAGCACTATTGTGTTCTGGTTAGATGGTAATAACATTTTAGATTATAATGTAAATCCTTTTCAATAATATATTCGGACTTCCTAATTATTCACAGCCATTCATATTTATTTAATTAATAAAATAATATAAGTCAAGCAATCTGGGGATAATCTTAATATATATAAATCTCGTGTCACAATGTTTGTCCTCAATGGACTCCTAAACCACTTAACCGATTATAATAAAATTCGCACACCATGTGCAGTTCGATCCAACTTGAGAGATAGGATAGCTTACATTACGCTATGACTAATAGGAGCAGAGTAGCGCGTGCGAAGCCGGGGCGGGCCGCTAGTATGATATAATAACAATGGTGTGAAATGTGTTTTAAAAATAAGAACGTTGAGCCCGCAGGGGCAGTGAAAATGTCGCCAGCGCTTGTATCTTTTGTTTCATATTTACTGAAATTTATGATTTCATTTGGTGTCGCATATTTCAACGATGCGGCATTTGCATCGGAACGACCCGCAGTAGGTATAGGAAAGGATTCTCTTTTATTGATTTATATAATTTATCTGTAAATTTTGTTCTTACTTAAGTAGTTGTGTTCCTTCGTACCCTTATAGACAGAGCATGCAAGAATGATGAACAATCGAATGAATCGACAATTAGGCCAACCAACTTGATCGTTATTTTATTTATTCATAACGGAAGCAATCGTATATCAATGGTCGGTTCAATTAAAATGTTCCTTTGGTTTAAATTCGGTGTTCTCAATATAGGCTACATATTATTATATTATATGATACTATCTTGTTACCTATTGTTATAGAGACGTTTTGTAAGTCTCGTAGGTACATACAGAGTAGTCTTTGTAAAGTTATCCGATTTCAAATATTCGTCCGCCAATATTTTGAATGAAATATCAGGATGGACTTAGGGTATAATAATACAATATCCCGTAGGTAATGGGCAGAACAATAATTCAATAATTATTATATGCAAGTACAAGTCACTTCTTTTCTCATTGAATTTTGTGTAGCTTATGTGTTCGAAACAGATTTAAGGACCTAAATTATGTTATTTGAATACAATTTTGTAGCATGTCTAAAGCACCACTTGGATAGGGATTATAATTTACTTAGCCTAGTTGATAGGTGCAAACGGCACTTTGCTGCTAAGTGCAAAAAAGGAAACTGCCAAAAAAAGAAACAGCTTTAGATGAAGACTATTTTAATAGCAGATAATAAAATGGTTAACGATGTGTAAATAAAATATCTATTGAACACTTTTTTTCATACTATCAACTCGGTTTTTCATTAAGATTACCATCCATTACTTTTCGAAATTATTTTTCATGTTTCTAAGTAATGTTTACCATCAAAATCAGATTAAATTTCTTTATTAAACAAGGATTAGAAGCTTTGGATTATTTTTAATTAACGGACGCCGTGATTCTGCCTAAAAATACAATATTGTTACGAGGGTTTTTTATGTGGGATCTCATAAAATATTATGCGATTAAATCAGAAAATTTTAGTTAGAAAGATAGAATATGTGTTCGTTTTAAATGGAATCAATTTATGATGGATTTTTGCTTGGGTACTGGTAATACATTTGCTATCACGGACAGGAATTATGTTTCGAAATTCGTGCCAACTTTGTTCGGTGCTGGTACGTAAAATGAAGTAGGTAAACCTTCAAGTTTAAAACGGCGTACGGTAAGAACGATGCTTGTTATATATCTTGTGCTGTGTGCAGGTATTGTTGGGAGCGGGAGTTGCTGTGATGTTCATTTTTCCACAA
Organism: Macrosoma leucophasiata; assembly: GCA_036365455.1. Taxonomy (NCBI): domain Eukaryota; kingdom Metazoa; phylum Arthropoda; class Insecta; order Lepidoptera; family Hedylidae; genus Macrosoma; species Macrosoma leucophasiata. The sequence continues at coordinate 10,077,163 of JAWQUS010000003.1, read as the reverse complement.
ACGCAGCGGGAAGCAACCTGTTGTGAAAATTTTAATTAAGTGCGGGGGGCGTGTTTCTCTGAGCTCTTTTTTACTGAAATTGCTAGTTTTCTCGGTAAAGCTAATTCTACATGCGCTTTAGAATACAATAAGGTTATCTTGGCTTTATGTTTTTTTCTCGTTGAAAGGGTTTTTGTTTTGGTGGAGGTCATTATTAATTAGTGTTATTTGGGTCAAGGTATGGGTTGTTTTTTACTTACGAAGATTTTAGTATATTTTTTCTACTTCTGTATGTGATTTAAGCGTATTTTTGTATTCCAATTTCTGTACCTATTTGATACTCTATATCTCCTACTCTAGATCCTATAGATACTTTTACTCAAATGGGACTTTTACTTGAATCAGAATCAGAAATTCATTTATTCATTTAGGGAGACAGGCACCTCTTATGTTACTACTTAGATAAGTAGCGTTTGTAAATTATTCGCCGTTTTAGTGACGTTACATGACTATCTATTTCCCACGACCATGTCCGTATGATGTTAGGTTTGGTACAAAATGTAGTCTATATTATTATTCTTTCTTAGCATTCAAACTTTAAACTACCTTTACAATCTTAGCGATTTGAATGTGAAAGCAACAAACAGACATAGTTACTTTCACGTTTATAAATAGTAGTTAGTTTTTATGGCCGTACGTTCAAATGAATTGAATTTGTTTTACTCGCAAATAACTCATAAATAACCCTTCGTTAACTTCATTTATAATATACCAACTGACCCGGAAAACTTCGTATTGCCTCAGAATGAAATAATGTGTCAAAAGTTTGATAGATACGGACTATTTGTATGGGAAAATTAAATTATGGTTTTTACTACTTCCCTTTAATTTCTTCATATTTTCTTACCTTTTAAGCCTTCCCTGGACTTCCAAAAATCATTTAAAACCAAAATTAGTCAAACCGGTCCAGCCGTTCTCCAGTTTTAGCGAGACTAAAGAACAGCAATTGATTTTTATACGAGTTTAAATAGATTTCAAACAGAATGTGTAACACTCTTTATAAATAAACCTTTCTTGTGATACCTATACTTATTATATTCATGTATTGAATTTTCACACTACATGAATTTAATGTCATTTATAATTATACGAGGTAACAGTTTAAATGTTTGAAAGGGTTATCAAGATGGTGGATAGTCGTTAAATATTTATACATTCAGACGCAGCGGTAGTCTCGTCAACGTAGCTCCTGCGTGAAATTTCTGTTAACATTAATAAGGCTCAATAATATATTACGTAACTGCTTTGTCTTCATTTTACGAGTGTTTTGGGACTGCAGTTCAAATTGACTTTTAAATTACTTTACATTTTCGTAATTATCAGGTATAATTTTGGTTTTAAATTAATACAGGAGTTACTTTTCAGAACACCTTAATTTAACTTGTTGGTCAAAATATGTAACAAAATTTAATTATGAGGCTAGCTGTTTTTGAATATAGTATTGATTTCAATCACGGACGATGTGGATTTGATGATCATACGAGTACTAAAACTAACTACTGACTAAAGAGTTTAGTGTAACTAACTTACTAACTACTAACTAGTTTATAGTCTTTTATTAGGCATCGTGTGACGGGTTGCTCACTTCCCTTCCATATGGTCGAGAAGAGTAGTGACTGGTGCTGTGGTGCTGATGGTCGGGATTGGTCTGTTCAGGTTTACTACGGTGTTTTTTCCACCATGATTGATTCGCTTGATCTTATTAGTATATATTCACTTGCTATTGTTGTTCATGTTATATATTTTATTACTGACTGTAATATAAGTCTGATTTCAAAAGAGCTGCACTGAGTTTATGTGGCGGAGTTCTTTTCAGTATTCACTGCACTTGGAACTCTGCTAAGTTTACCTTTATTATTACGAAGAAATTCTTGAACTGCCTCAGTAGCCTAGCGGTAGCAGGCCACTACTACTCGGAGTTTGATAAAGTGCCCGGAGATAACAACAGGCTCGCCACCTGTTACATGGGCCAAAAACGTAATCGCCGAATTGTGGGTATTTGCATGTATGCTTGAATGCATGCATTTACCTATGCCTACCCTTCGTGGTAGTGGCGTGAAGTTACGTTTTTTATGTTTATTATTATCAGCGATTATTCCCTACAAGTAGTTAAAAATAATATGACGATGTTATGGTGCGCTTCAGAATCCTAATTACAGAAAATATGTAGGTTAATAAACTGTATAAAAAAATCGTGCAGATATTTGACAATATAGGCAAAAGCTTGTTAAATTTAATCCAGTTTATATAATCTATACTTATAATAAAACTGTAGAAGTTCAAATTCTGTACATTGAAAATATTGAAAAAATAAATACCAGGGGATGTTACTAGATCGATACCGAACACAAATATGTGATTAGAAAATTTTTTGTCTGTCTGTCTGTCTGTTTGTTCAAGTATCACACAAAATCTACCGGTCCGATTACGATAAAACTTGGTATATTTATACTTTAACCTTTAGCGCACAACACTGGGTACTTTTTATCCCGAAAAAATGTATGTTCGTCTGTGTGTTTGTGCACGCTAATTTCAAAAATGGCTTATCCGATTTTTAGTTGACATGAAAGTAACATTTACTGTTAGTTTCATGTCAATCAGTTCAGAAATAAAAAAGTTACGACAGTTTAAAGAATTATATCGAATATTTTTAAACTATTCTGAATCTATCTTTTCTAGGGTTCCGAATTTAAAAGGTAAAAACGGACCCTATTACTCATCCTCCGCTGTCTACCTGTCTGTCCGTCCATCCATCTGTCGGTCCCCAGGCTGTATCTCATAAACAGTGATAGCAAGAAAGCTAAAATTTTCACAAATTATGTATTTCTGTTACCGCTATAGCGACAAAATTGAATACTAAAAATAAGAAAATGAAAATGTAAAGAGGTCCAAGGGGGCATACAATAAACGTGTTTTTTTTCGTATATTTTTTGCTCGATATCAATAACGGTATCAAGTATACACTTGAAATTTTCACAGAATTTTTAGGTCTTATGTTGTACCTTCCAACAAACGAAATTTTTATGGCATTTTTTGTACGGAACCCTTCGTGCACGAGTTCGACTCGCACTTGGCCAATTTTTCTCTGTTAGTTACATTAAGCATACCGCATAGCAGCGTCCCGGCACTAAACAATCTCCGCTATGATCACCATTCAGCATGCAAAGCGTGGCAATTATGGCGTATTCTTTCCTTATGACGCACAACACTTTTAGGAGCATCTTCGGGAAAGGCTTTGTGCAGCGGAGACGGATGGACGTCTTTCGGATGTGATTATGAAGATGGCGATGGTGGTGGTGGTGGCGTTAGTGGTGTTGGTGGCATTGGTGGTGTTTGTAGTGGTGGTGGTGGTGGTGGTGGCGTTGGTGTCGTTGGTGGCATAGGTGTTGTTGGTGACTCTGGTGGTGGTGTTGGTGGCGTTAGTGGTGCTGGCGGTGGTTTTACTGGCGGTGGTTTTACTGGCGGTGGAGGCATTGGTGGCGTTGGTGATGTTGGTGGTGTTGTTGGTAGTTTTGGGGGCGTTGGTGGCATTGGTTGTGGTGGTGGTGGTGGTTTTGGTGGCGTTTGTATCAGTGGTGGCATTGGTGGCGTAGGTGTTTGGTGATGGTGATGGCGTTGATGGCGTTGGTGGCGATTGTAGTGGTGGCGGTGGTGGTGGTGGCATTAGTGGGTAAAAATGCACAACGTTAATATTCAATTTTTCTCTTCTGCCGGCTCTTACGAGGTGTTTATATTATGCATAGATCTATCTATTATGTTTAAAAATTGACTAAAAATTCACAAAAGTTTATAATAATTTTCTATAAAAAAATATTATGCATAGAATTTTAAAATGGCATTTTCGAAAATACGGTTCACCATAGGATGGATGCGCGATTAAACACATAATAAGCAATTTTTTGCAATCCTAGCAGCCTGTGTGCTTTTATCCCCGATTGTCATACGTCTAATATCGTGTACAGAGAAGCATTACTGCAAAAAGGATTTTTTTAGCTACCCAAAAGTGTTTATGGTCCAAAATTAACCAAAATGTATATCCAAAAGCGCTGCCTAATGTCCCAAAGCCACTATTCCACGCAAACAAAGTTGCGGGTACAGCTAGTATTAAATAATTTCGGAATACTCATAAATCTATGAACTGTTTTTGTAAACTCAACGTATTTTTTATAACTAACAGCCAACGCGAAAATGATAATGACTAGAAACCTATCCAAATAATTACTTTTTCGCTGTACTAACATAAAATATGTTAGTACACATTTTAGTGTTTTTAGTGTTCATATTTTATTCCAATTATGTAATAATGTATTTGGTTTTGTTGAATTCATTTTATTAGTTTATGTTCACAATATTTTGGGATGATTTTAATTTGTGTTTTAACAAGATTTATTGGAAACTTGGATTGGATTGGATTCAGAATAATTTAGAATCACAATGAAATAATTTTCAAGACCTTATGTAGGGACCCGGTGGTTGTGCTCGGTATCAACTATTTCATAAAACCTCACGAGCGATCGCGTGAGCTAGGTACTCATAAAAAAGGGATCCATAACTTGATTTTTCACTTTACGTGATCCAGATTGAAACATGCGATAAACTTGCGTGATTCCATAGCGTTCATTTATATTTATAATATTACTAGCTGTTGCCCGCGGCGTCGCCCGCGTGGATGTCGTTTTATAAATAACTATGTATTGCTATAAACCTCACGGAGCCCGAGACCTTTCCAACGAATGCAAAACCGTGGAAATCGGTTCGTGCATTCTGGAGTTATAGCGTCAGGAAGAAAATCCCGACTTATATTTATATTATAGAAAAGGTTTAACTGCCTCGGTAGCCTAGTGGTAGCAGGCCACTACTACTACGCTGAGGGCCTGGGTTCGATTCCCGGGTAGGGGGTTATCAGAGATAATGGTGTAAAGTCCTTTATCTCTGGTTCTATTGGGATTTTTTACGTTGTCTGGAAATTTCCCAGTACCTCGAAGTTTAGTAATGTGCCCGGAGATGTCAACAGGCTCGCCACCTGTTACATGGACCAAAAACGTAACCGGCGAATCGTGGGTGTTTGCATGTATGCTTGAATGCATGTATTTACCTCTGCCTACCGCTTCGGGGATTACAGGCATGAAGTTATGTACGTTATTAAAAGGTGTATTACTCGTACTGACACGCTGTAGGTTAGGTTGGATGAGTATTTTTTTTCTTATAATATTTAAAAATATTTCAAGAGAGATTATATTTTTTTACAGGTTGTTCAGTATTCGTTACAGTTAAATGTCTGTATGTTAACTGTTTAGTAATAGACTGAAGAATAAAAATGTTACTTGTCATCTCATTAAAGACTAATTTTCCATCAGAACTGGTACAATCTTCATGTCTTGGATCTAAGTTATTCAAGACAGTTTCTTTATGTTGTGATGGTGGCACACAAGCACGCAGTCCACATTGATGGTAAGAAAACTGGAATCTATAGATATTTACACAAAAATCCACGGTGAAAATGTAGGTAGGTAGGGTAGGATTATGACAGAAAAAGTAAACAAACTGAGTTTTTTTTGTTATGGTGGTGGCAATCAAGCATGCAGTTCACTTGGATCCCAACTGACCACTGCAGCCTATATACATTTACACAAAACCAGAGGTCAAAGTGCAAATGCGTTGCTATCCCTGAGGACCAAGATCTTTTGCCTCTGTGATAGTTATTACGGGGCCATACATTACCATCTAACCGGAACACGATTGTGCCGAATACTACCATTTAGCGGTAGATATATGGGGTAATGCGGTGGTGCCTATGCCCTCGAGCTCCATCACTGGAGCTCTACCAGGTTAAACCACATTGGATTTACTGCACGAAACATTGCAGCTAACACACATCGATATAAGTTTGAATGACGTCAGGAAGATAATTACAACTCAACAGTTTTCACTGGTGGTAGAGCTCCAGCGACGGTGCACGTGGGCGTAGGCACCACCGCATTACCTAATATACTTGCCACTAAATTGTAGTGTTTAGCACTATCGTGTACCGGTCAGGTGGTAATGTACGGTCCCGTGATTTCCGGGATAATTTATTTAATAATTTCAGAAGTTACATCTTAGGCCTCAGGGGTGGTAACGCAACTGCATTTTGACCTTGGTCTTTGTGTATGTGTCTATAGGCTGCAGTCATCACTTAACATCAATGTGATCTGCATACTTGTTTGCCACTTCCATTACATAAAAAAAAGTATTTTTAAAAGACGAGTTAACGACATGCCTCTTTAACTCGTCTCTTTAATATTGCAAGAAAAAAAAACACATATCGATTGTTTACTGATTGTTCTTCTGCTGGTTGGTGCAGTTCCATTGCCAGAGCTCGACGGCGTAGGCAATTCCAAATCCATCTGTCGACTGCCGACAATCAACTTGTATAATGACTTCTGGTTTTGGTGGTAGGTAAAACTCTCCGTTCTTTCGAAACACGATCAAGTAAGTTAGCTGACCACATCCTATGACGGCGTTTGTTATTCAAGTGACTCTACGAAAGAAAAACTTAGCTTGTGGCAAGTTGTGGTATAGTAGCTCCTACGAACGGGAACAACATTTCTCCCCAATATCACAAGGAAAGAATTAAAGAACAAAAGTTTACCTATACTAATTTGAATTCGCAGTGGATGTCGACCTCTTGTTCCCCAGGGATTGGTGATCAGAGAAAGACTTGGCTGATTTATGAAATCACATCTTTAGTTAGTTATTTGCTAGTTATTGATATGGAATAATAATATAAAAAAAATAAAATGGATTTTGTAAACATGTTCAAGAATTTGGATGGTTTCATTTTATTATTTAGTATATGTAGCAATTTGATCCATAAGAAGTACTTAGACTAAAAAGTATTATATTTAGTAACAGTTTTTAGAATGCGCTCTGTACTGTAAATGTTCATGATAATCGGATAAATGGCATAAAGAGAAACATTTTATGGTATTTTGATTCAAAAATAGAGTGATGGCAAAAGTAATGTTGATTTATTCCAATTCAAGGTAGTTATTATTACTCTTCCCCAACCTCGGATAACTTAAAGTTTAATATTTAAATTAATTTCTTTAAAAATAACACTGGAAGTATTTCAAAGCGTATTCAGTTTATGGAAATGAACAACTTGCCCCAGAGAACATGGGACCGGAACTGTCAAATTTTGAATTTCAATACGCTATTGATGAACTGATTGAACAATTTTACATCGAGGGTCCAAATTCTTTTGCTATTTCTCAATCCATATTCCTTGGAGAAAGTCGTTCGGCGTTATAGACGCGTTCGAAATTTGTGTAGCTAATTAAATTAGTACCTTCTATTTTTCCTCCTACGTATATTATAAATATGTGAAAGTTTGACTTTGTGTTTGTTCATGCAGTTCAGATTTAGGCGAAATTCACCAAAGATAATTAATTGTATTTCGAAGATAATAAATAATCAAGTATCGCTTTTTGTTTTGGCACATGATATCTTTAAATTACTTAAATGACGTAGCAGACAGAATCCTTCTTCCACGAACACATTCGAGTAAAAATTCCTTCATTCTAATCTGAAGCAGTTGTTTTGCCATGACGGATTTAATTGATACCAACATACAAACTATCGCAATTCATATTTTTTGTAAATCCTCTCAACCTGCCATACAGTAAACAATTCCATGCAGAATTTAGATTCACAATCTTTGTATGCACGCCACCATTTGGGAATAGTTTATTACGACTTGTGTGAGTTTCGTGACGTTCAACAGTTTAACCTTTTCGATTTACGAGCCGATACCGGTGATAAGTGGACCTGAATGGTGGATTGGTGGCTCCAATACTTGCATGCAAACCTGAAATAATATCACGAAATATTCAAATGATTCCACAGTCAGGTGTATTTATGGTTTCAATAGATTCTTTGAACACATAGCAGGCATTGACTTAGGGATGTTTCTTAAGGGGACAGCGCTGTATAGCGATTTTACTCGGGAAATGAATGAAATATATGTAATACAAATAATGATATTCCTATTCAGTTCTTTTCATAAGACAAGCAATAATTGTTGTATTTCTAGATTAAAGGTATTTTATAGTTCTGGTCTTATTTGCGTAAGTGGTATCAACTTCTGGTGGTTTTTATTACAAGTGACAAAATGCAATAGACGCTGTGTATATGTGATTGAATATATGAGTGTCAGTGCTTGTATATATGATTGAATGTATGCCTTTATGTACCTTTTCGGCGAATATAAGCGTGAAGTCACGTTACCATAGTATGATTACGTAACTGTCTTAGTATCTATAAGCGTAATGTGTAGAACAATTACGCTTATAGATACTATAAATATTACATGCCATTTATATGCCTATAAAAGGCATGCGCGCTCTATAAAAAAATATCTATGCTCCAAATATTTGTATCATTCAATAAGCAACCAAACACGGCATACGTGACGCCTATGAAAAAAAACATGGCTTAAGCGTTTCGATGGCACCGGATATTGGAGGGCGAACGCTACCGGAAGTGGCCCCGCGGCCATAACCGTAACTCACGTAACCTACCCGACTGCATCCAAGTGATGTTTCGTGTTTACTATTTATGCCTCGGCCTATCGATTGATGACGATAGAATGAATCATGTTATTTATTTTAATGTTTCACAGTTTTTTTCTATATTCCGCCATATTAAATGTAGTTCTAATACAATACAAACGTAAGTACTTTTTTTTAAACCGATTGTCTGATGCTTAGATCTCTTAAGCTGTAGGATGGTCATAGATCATAGAAGGGACATGAAATATCTGACCTAATTTGGAAAAAATACATAATATCGCCTATTTCATGAAATAGGCGATATATTTTTGGTCTATATTAGTTCTTGTTTCTCCTAACGTAGAATGAATTCAGAGCCAAGCGTCGTTTAGTACCTCAAAAAAGGCTGTTAACTGGAAAGAAAATGGTTTAGACGAATTCGTTTCAATATAATTTCTATTCGCCAGTCAATATCTTCTTCTTCTTTCTTCTTATATATAAAAATAAAAATGAATGTTTGTATGCCCTTTATAGAATCGTAAACTACGCATTTGATCATGTGAAGATCTGTAGCAAAGTTGTTGTGAATGAGCCCACCAAAGTTTCTGAGTTGGCAAATTCGACAGATGGCGCCACTATATTTTTTTAGTTGGTGGTGTAGCAACGCGCGCTGGGTACGGCTAGTAGTCAATAATGTATCATTTATTTTAATTCCTTTATTCACTCGGAATATTATCGTCGATTGTTAATAAGGAATTACTGCGTAGAATATTTACCTTAATTGTTTCACACGCCTTTACCACCGGCTCCCACTGGGTCTGCCAGTTCTAAAGTTCTTTTCATACCCAAGTTTCCCTAATAATTAATATGAGACAAATCCGCCCCGAAGCGTGAGCGGGTTGAGCTAATTCGATATAAAAATGCATAGCTTCAAGCAAGCGGTGGATGTTCCTTAAACGGTCGCTCAAGTCTTTAGTTTTTACGGTATAATTTACATAGTTAGGTTGCAGAACACCCCTCGCTCGTAGGGATAAGTTAAGTGTATACGTGATCGGTTTTTTCATTTAACTTGATTTGCGAAGTTCGCTGATAAATAAAAAAACGTATCGCGCAATCCCAACTACAGTTGTCTTGATTACATTCTGAAAAGTGTTGATAGTTGCGTGGACCGAGTGTAAAACTGTATCGTTAATTAAACGAACTATTTTGAATATTGGTTTGTTATAATCAATAATGTTAAAATGTAGGTAAAGAGGTAACACAATAACAATAAAGATATTGGAACGTCAAAATTAAGCGCATAGAGCCAAGTATCCAACATCCACTGAGCGTATCTATTTAGTATTTTTTTTGTATTTTCTCTCATTTAGTGAAGCACATAGGTATGTACAGGACATCTATATATATAAAAATTAATTGCTGTTCGTTAGTCTCGCTAAAACGCAAGAACGGCTGGACCGATTTGGCTAATTTTGGTTTTGAATGATTTTTGGAAGTCCAGGGAAGGTTTAAAAGGTAAGAAAATATGAAGAAATTGAAGGAAAATAGTAAAAACCACAATTTCATTTTCCCATACAAATAGTCCGTATAAATCAAACCTTTGACACATTATTTCATTCTGAGGCAATACGAAGTTTGCCGGGTCAGCTAGTACATAATAAATATGTCTGTAATAATGGAAATATTTTTATTTAAGCATAGTATGAATTTAACGTACTTATTTTTTTATATTTTTCAAATATTTGACAACAAATGAAACCCTAAATGTATTAAAAGTGTTTTGATTGTTTGGAATTTCTGAAACTATTCGGCTTTGAATACGTGATTTTGTTGTGAAAATGCTTCAAGCTTAGAAATTGTACATAGAAATTAATATGTGTCATGTGCAGTAATTATAAAGATAAGATATTATATCGGCAACTTATTCTATTTGTGAGTCATATTGTGACAAGTCATATTTATTGACTTTAGCTAGTATCAATAGATATGATAAAATGTATTAGTCTAGATTATAATACACTAGATTAGGTATATTTGTTTGTATGCGAGTAATACATTGCAAATTATCTGTACTGTTGGATTATTTCCAGAATTATAACTTCAACTTTCTCATGATATATAGATAGATTTTTTGCGGTGTATAATTACTTTTTCTTATTACGAACCCGTAATACGGTTTCGGAACCATATGAAAATAGTAAATAGTGTCGCTTCTCCTATGTCTCTTGTACCAAATACTATCCAACACATCTGGCGTACGTAATCTTGTTATAAGGAAAAACTTTCTTAATAAGAACGCTGTTTGGTTTCCAGCTATTTCTCTCTGGAGGAAACGATGAAATAATTACTGTTCTCTCAACTATGTGGAGATTGATTGTGATCGCTAGCTAAGTTCATGTAGTCTGCTTGCATTAATTCGTCTGCTACTTTGTCGTTGTCTTCATTAAATCAGAAATATTGGAGCGCCACATAATACTTATTGACGTTCCAAGGTTGGGTTAGGTAAAAATTTGAATTTGTGGAAAATGAGTATATTTTTATTTATTTATTTATTTACTTCAGGCTACACTTGTAAAACTATAAGTATAACAAAGACTTACATAAATATGTACCGTATAGACTAACATAAATATTAATACATAAAATATGTATATATATACACACATGGATAACACATATATATATATATATATGTATAGTATAAAATATGTTATCTATACAGGTATTTTGTTAATAGTGAACGCCCAATGGTTGAAATTCGATCGCAATATTATTCGGGAAATGTATCTAAGTGTGAATTCTAAACGTAATTTACTGTCAGTTAAACGCAATCAAATATCAATAAAAATAGTTACACACGTTTCTGCACTTTGACCTTGGTCTTTATGTGGGTGTTTATAGGCTGCACTCCTCACATAATATCAATGTGAACTACATGCTTATTTGTCAGCTTCAATACATTACAAAAAAAAATTAAGTCTTTGTCTAAAAAAGGTACATAAGGACAAGTATTTTTTTTGAGATTTTTCAAGGAGCAAAAAGGGACAGTCTTGGGGAAATATTTAAAGGAGTTCAAGACTCACTTGCTCTAAATGGGAGTCTTGAAAAATATAAATTGGAAATAACTCTCAGTATTTTTGACTCGAAAAACCTACTTAAATTACATTATAAGACTTTCAAAGATGCAAGACGTATGATTGGTTGTAGATTATTTACCACGTTTAGCTCAAAAATAAATTGATCAGTATAACCAAATAAATTTAATAAAACAAATCCAGTAAGATCACAGTATTGAACAAAACAAAATAATACAATAGGTAAATAACGATAACACAAAGATTAATTACACAGATCTTAAATTAATTTTTCATTCCTCATAACGTTTATGTAAATACATGGGTCTAGGTGGTCCAGGGGCGGATATGGCCTTCGAGATCACAGGATCGAGGTGTAATCATCTCACTGGTGTGATCATTATTTCATAACAACTATTTACTGGTGGCAGAGCCCCAGTGATGGAGCTCGCGGGCGTGGGCGCAACGCATTACCTAATATACTTGCCGCTAACTGGTAGTGTTCAGCACTATCGTGTTCCGGTCAGGTTGTACTGTACGGCCCTAAAATTTCCGGCACAGAGGCATAACACCTCAGGAGTGGTAACGCATCTGCATTTTGACCTTGGTCTTTGTGTGATTGTCTATAGTCATCACTTAACATCAATGTGAACTGCATGCATGTTTGCCACATGCATTACATAAAAAAAAACTATTTATATTTGTTAAGTAGTGATCGTAATAACCGTCTATTATGATGCCACGAGGTAATCTTCAATTCAGCGTCGGTAATAGTACGGCGTCAGATACTGCGGTGGTGGAAGCGGTGGCGGCGGTGGGAGGTCGTGAGGTGGTGAGAAATGTGAGTAGTGTTGAGACGGCGGCGGCGGGTGGTGGTGATGTGGTGGTGGGTGGTGTGGCGGCGGCGGCGGCATCGGCGGCGGCGGCGGCGGCGGGTGGTGGTGATGCGGTGGTGGTCTGTAATGGTAGCAGTGCGGTGCGCAGTACGTACCGCAGTGGGGCCCGCATGGATGTCCGTATGGAGGTGGCATTCTAGAAACAACATAACATAAGGAATATGATATGTTATTACGTTATTTGAATTTTATTTAATCCTAGAACCGGCTACCTATTTGTAGGAGTAAAACCTTTAAGAATGATCATAAGAGACACTGTATGCTTCTTATCTCATTTTGTCCCACGTTAAATCTTATGAATTTATGTGTCTGTCTATATTTGTTGTCGCTTTCTCGTTTCGTCGACTTTCAAATACACTAAACTAACTATTCACCTTAATAAAATCATAACATTACAATGTTGTGGCCAAGTCGTGGCAGGAAAATAATCAATCACTTGTCACATATTCACATGATAGCATCTCGGCACCCACCACACAGGTTTATACCTAATGTGGGCTGTGAGTGTAAGCGTAGTATTTAAAAAAAAATACAATTCTATAATCAACTTTAGATAAAAACTGTAGCATTCGTGAGAATAAACTGCGCTATTTATAACATTAAAACATTGTTTTGCAAGTTCTTTGTTCGTAATTACTTGGTATTCGTGTAAATCGGATCTTTATCCTAACCTACTATTTTACTTGTCTTCTGAAAACAGATAATGCTCGAGAAAATTGCCACTAAATGGTTTCACCGATCAAGATGCTGAATATTTAGATAATACTTTAGGTTACGACCACTCCCATTTAAACAATCGACATACAATTACGCGTTATCTGTAGATAAAGCCTAAAATGTCTGTATTCAATTTTGATGAAACAATATCTGTACGATATTAAAGGCACTGAAATATTTACATACTAAAAATATAATATATATCAAAACATAGACGAAAATTTTCCAAGTAGGTAAATTACATACCCGTACAGCAGTTTCGCAATTAACGTATTAGACAAAAGATGGCATAAACTAAGTTTATTTCCGCGTTAGTCATTCACATAGGACTGGCTTGATAAAGTTTGGACGGATGTTTATATCGATTGACTATTTCTAATCTATGAATGTGCCGATAACACATCCGATATCAGTTTGTTTCGTGGAATCAATACATTCTTACATAAATACAAGGCACTTTTATATATTTGATTTGCAGATGATTCAATACCGATTCACGGTGACAATATTTTATGATTGAACTTATATGTACGTAATCATGTATGTATGTAAATTCACGCCAAGTCCATTAGGGGGTAGACAGAGAGTGTGGAGCACCAGATATCCTGGTCCTACACACCTCCCTTGTTACTTTTATCATCTACTACTATTTCTTCACACTACGCACGCCAATTCCCAAGCATTTTGACCCTCAAAAACTCGGACAAATGCGTGTCGGGCCACGCGCAATGTAGAGTTCCATTTTTCAAGTGTATTTTTAAGTTGATCAACTACTACTTGTACAGTTGTAGTACTTTATTGTGATAGAGTATCTTTTAAATTAATTATGTGTGCTTTTACTGTGATATTTTTCACGTGTTTTAATACCACCGTTTAGCTGGTAGAGGGGAGGGGGACATCCTTTCACAAACGGTAGGCTACTATTGTCGATTTACTTAAGATTATTTAAGTACCTCGTTTAACTCAGAAATAAATTCATCAATATAACAAATAATATTTTAATTAAACAAATTCAGTAAGATCACAGTATTCAACGAAACAAAATGACAAATAATACAATAACACGATAACACAAAGACTTGACATAATTAAACATCTACCTACACAGTCTATTTTTTACTACGCAGATCTTAAATTAAGTTTTCATTCTTTATGACGTCTTTGTAAATACCTACAAGGATCTAGGTGGTCCAAGGGTGGATATGGCCTTCGAGATCACAGCATGATCGAAGTGTAGTCATAGACACTCTTTTATTACTACTATTTATCTTTGTAAAGTAGTGATCGCAATAACCGTCCATTATGGAGCCACGAGGTAATCTTCAAATTAGCGTCGGTAATGGTACGGCATTGGATAGTGCGGTGGTGGCGGCGGTGGGTGGTGGTGCGGAGGTGGTGGGTAATGTGGGTAGTGGTGGGGCGGCGGCGGCGGGTGGTGGTGATGTGGTGGTGGGTGGTGCGGCGGTGGCGGGTGGTGGTGATGCGGTGGTGGCCTGTAGTGGTAGCAGTGCGGTCCGCAGTATGTACCGCAGTGGGGCCCGCATGGAGGTGGCATTCTGGAAACATAACATAAATATAGAACCGGCTATTATTTAAATATTATTAAAAAATACAAAAATACATTACAATATCGTGGCATGAAAATCATCAATCACATAGGTATGTATTGTTTTATAAAGAATTGTAGCACTTGTGATAATAAGCTCTGCTATTTACTATTAGCTCTTTGTTCGTAATTATATGGTATTCTTGTTAATCGGCTCTATATCTGCCAACCTACGGTTTAACTTGTCCTCTGAAAACATATAAGGCTCGAGAAAATTACCACTAAATGGTTTTACCGATCAAGATGCTGAATATTGAGGTAATACTAGGCTGCGACCACTGCCATTTAAACAATGGACATAAAATTACGGGTTATATGCAGATAATGATATTTGTGTTCAATTTTGATGGAACTATATCTGTACAATATAAAAGGCACTGAAATATTTACATACTAAAATATTTATTAAAGTAATACCGAAAATTTTCCAAGTAGGTAAATTACATACCCGTACAGTAGTTTCGCAATTAATGTATTAACAATAGATGGCATAAAATGAGTTTATTTCCGTGTAAGTCATTCACATAGGACTGGCTTGATAAAGTTTGGACGGATGTTTATATCGATGGACTATTTCTTATCTTTGAATGTGCCGATAACACATCCCCTATCAGTTTAATTCGTGGAATCAATACATTTTTACATAAATACAAGTCATTTTTTATATGTATGTTTGTTTTGCAGACGATTCAGTACCGTCTCACGGTGCCAATATTTTGTGATTGAGCTTATGTGTATGTATGTATGTACTCGTATATTCACGTAAATACCATTAAAAGGTAGGCAAAGAGTGTGGAGTGCCAGATATCCTGGTCTTTACACTCCCTTGCTACTTCTATATTCATCATTCTCTCCATACATGCACGCCGATTCCTAAGCCTTTTGATCGTATTCGACCTATTTGGTTAAGGTGGTCTGTTGAACTTATATATATATATATATATATATATATACGAGTATATGATTAAAAAAATACAGTAATACGATAACACAAAGACTTGACATAATTAAATGAACTACGCGTCTATTATTTATTACGCAGATCTTAAATTGAGTTTTCATTCCTCATGACGTTAGTGTAGATACAAGTTTCTAGGTGGTCCAAGGGCGGATATGGCCTTCGCGATCACAGCATATAGGTAATTGAAGTGTAGTCATAGTCCTCTTTCATAAATTATATTTTTCTTTGTAAAGTAGTGATCGCAATAAGCGTCCGATATAGAGCCGCAGCGTAGGTGATTGAACGGCATACATGGCTCATACGGAAGGTGCGGTGGTGGGTAATGTGGGTAGTGGTGCAGCAGTGGCGGAGGGTGGTGATCACGTGGTGGTGGGTGGTGCGGCGGCGGCGGCGGGTGGTGGTGATGCGGTGGTGGCCTGTGGTAGCAGTGGGGTACGCAGTATGTATCGCAGTGGAGCCCGCATTGATGTGCGTGTGGAGGTGGCATTCTGGAAACATAATATGTAATAAAGAATATGATATACGTTATTGGCATTTTCTTTCATTCTGAAATCTGCTATAAATTTGAAAAAACACCATGAGATACATTATAATGCACAACGCTCCTAATCGCATATGTCTAATGTGTCCCACCGCAACGCCCCAAGCGTTAAGGCGGGGTTCGAACCCACAGAGGTGTCCCGTAGGCAGTTGCGCTAACTTCTACATAGGCTAGAGCGCCTTCTGCGCTCGCCGATTGCCGGTGAAGTGTAGTGACGTCTTGAGACGTGCCGCCTACACGAGTCCATTTAAGGTTACATTATAATATCGTGCCATGAAAATCATCAATCACCTATAGGTAAGTTCTTCACATAACGGAATCTACAGAACAATGTACAACTTTAGGTCAAAATATAGTAGCAATCGTGATGATAAGCTGTGCCATTTACTGTTAAAACATTGTTCCAAGCTCTTTGTTCGTAAATATTTATAATACGTTTTAATTGTCTCTATATCTACCAACCGACGGCTTAACTTGTCTTCTAAAAATGGATTACTCGAGAAAATTGCCACTAATGGGCTCACCGATCAAGATGGTGAGTGAATATTTAGGCAGTACTAGGCTACGATCACTCCTATTTAAATAATGAAAATAACGTGCGAAATGGCAACACTGGTTGTCAAGTGTCAAAATTGTAGCTCGTATTTAATTATTGTTTAAAAATTAGTTTTAGTGATTATTATTAGTATTAATAGTGTAATATTCAAGAATTATATATGATTCAAACGGACAAATGTTGGCGAGGTGATCTGCGGCTTAATCATTAAGAAAGACGACTTCGAAAAAACTGACGTCGACCCAACGGTCAGATTTGAAAAATCGATGTAAAACCTGGGGAGTATTGCTTTTAATTAATGTATTTTGTAGTAAATCCCTGTACATAACAGTATTTATTACACTGCTCACTTAGTGAGCTTCGTCCAGTACTCATAGGCTCTGTTTAATACTCATTTTACTTGACAATATGTGGAAGTAAAATTGGTGAACAATAGCCGCAGACAATAAAACCCTTCAATAATTTTAGTTCACTGAGTATATTGTTACACTATACATTGTTCTACTTGCCATTTACACTGCTCATTCTGTGAGCCACGTCAAATACCTACATACAGGCACAGTTTATTCTCTTTTCACTTGACTATATAGTGGAAGTGATATTGATGAGAAACATTAGCCACAGACACTCATCCTACTACATTTATACACAACTAAACAAATCATATAAGTACTATTATCGGCTAAACGTTCCGACGATTGACAGCGATTAGGAAGTTCATATTTTTTTTTGAAGATAGTACTCGTAAATATAAAGCATTTTGTGAAGTTTTACTTTTCGAAAATGCACAGCTCTTAAGACATATTTTTTCAAAATTTCCATACAAATCGACTAGATCGCCATTTTAAGTTTGTTTATATGTCATGTCTGGTGGCAGCATTGACATAAAACGTTTCATTACTCGTCAACGGCGTTTTGTTCTATTTCATACCATGTTACTTATTTACGTATTTTTCGATTTCGATAATTAATATTGTTCTATTATAAATATTCATTATGTTTTGTGTAAATAATAACTTCTGTAGTACATATTATCAGAAATAATAAATGCAGACGATAAGATGAAGGCTACGTGGAAAGTAATAAACAGTGAAGCAGGCAAAAATAAACGGAGTGATGTTCGCGTGATTTTGGAGATATCCCAGGGTACTGTGAGTTCGAATCCTGGCATTGCTCAGCACTTTGTAAAATACTTTGCTAATATTCCCTTTCAAAATTACAAAACCCTTAAACTCATCCTCTTTATTATCCATTGATATTCTGAAAACTAACGTAGAAGCTTGTACTATTCAATTTAGGTTTAAGCATGTTAGCCCACAGTCTGTAAGATCAGCTTTCCATCAACTTAAAATAAAAGCTACCAAAGATATTTATGGCATGTCTGTTATGGTGTGCAAGTCGATTATAGATACCTTAGCTCCATACTTAGCATCAATTTTTAACTTATGTATTGATCAGGGAGTCTTTCCAGATTTATTAAAGTTTAGTAAAGTTATACCGCTATTTAAATCAGGTGACAATAAAAACCCTAATAATTATAGACCGGTATCTATTCTGCCCGTTCTCAGTAAAGTGTTCGAAAAACTAATGCTTACTCAATTGCTGCAACATTTCAGTACAAATAACATCTTACACGAACAGCAATTTGGTTTTACAAAAGGACGTTGTACAACCGATATCAGTGTTGCTTTATTAAAAAATATTTTTGAAGCTTGGGGGGATTCACAAGATGCTATAGGTATATTTTGCGACCTTTCAAAGGCGTTTGACTGCGTGGATCACAATACATTAATTGGCAAACTTGATCATTATGGACTTGAAAATAAAGCTCTTCAACTTGTTCAATCTTACCTTAAGGATCGGGAACAAGTAGTTCAAGTGAATGGAGTAAAATCTCAAGGTGCAAAGACAGGAATGGGTGTCCCACAGGGCTCAATATTAGGACCATTTCTGTTTTAAGTCTACGTTAATGATTTACTTCATTTGATGCCTAACAGTATGCCCAAAGCAATTTTATTTGCAGACGATACTTCAATAGTTTTTAAAGAGAACAGACGCAATCCAGATTACGATACTGTAAATAAGATCATAGGAGAAGTACATAAATGGTTTACTGTCAATAATCTTGCACTGAATAGTAAAAAAAACCAAATGTATCCGTTTTACCCTCCCTAATGTAAAAAGTAAAGAAGGAGACATTTTTATAAACAATTACAAAATTCAATTTGTTGATGACGCTACCTTCTTGGGAATAACGCTTGACTCGAAGTTACAATGGGGACCACATATTAGGCAGTGGGCGAAACGTCTGAGTGCCGCAGCTTATGCTGTTAGAAAAATTAGGCAATTAACTGATATAGACACTGCAAGACTTGTTTATTTTAGCTATTTTCACAGTGTTATGTCCTATGGTATTTTATTGTGGGGTCGAGCGGCTGACGTACAATCAATTTTCGTATTACAGAAGAGAGCCATTAGAGCGATGTATAACTTACGTAGTCGTGATTCTTTGAAAGAACTATTTAAAGAAATAAATATAATGACAGACCCTTGCCATTACATCTATGAAAATATACTTTTCGCGAGGAAAAATTTACACCTGTTTGATAAAATCTCCGATAGGCATAGTTATAATACCAGGAATAAGAACAAGCTGTCTCTGCCAAGTTTTCGACTGACGAAAACTAATACATCTTTCCTAAAATATAGTGTAGAATTTTATAACAAGATCCTATCCGGGATTGCTGAACTCACCGATAGTAAATTCAAAGCATTAATTAAACGCACTCTATGTAAAAAGGCTTACTATAAACTCGAGGACTATCTCAAGGATAGAAATGTTTGGCTAAATGATGATCTAGCTCCACAAGGGTGTTAAATGTAATAATTAAAGTGTAATGTTGATATTATATTGTTAATTTTAAATTTGTTTAAATTATGGAAAATTGTAAAAATATGCCTAAGAGATATTTTTAAAAGAGCCGACTGAGTTTTTTCCGGCAAGTTTTTCTCAGATTATATTGGCCTTTGGAACTTTGCCGGTGAATGACAAAGAATTACTCTTTTTTCTTTTCTTTTTACTCTTTGTTATCAGTTTGTAAAGGGGAAATGAGACATTCTACTGATATACTTTTTACATTAGTTTATTACATTTAGTTTTATCTTAGTGATATTCTTGACTTTACATATATTTTTTATCTTGTTTGACATGTATATCAATTGTTGTTCACTTTACAGTGCCACCAACTTATCTCTGAAATGGCAAAAAAAGGAACTAAAGCCGCCATGTTGAAGTGTCATTGGATTGTCAGTGTCTACTACTTTCGTGTGCTGTGTTTGTTTTATTACTATATTTCTTGATTTTAACTATTGAATATGCCGAAAGCTATGAAAAGTGATGCCCGGAATATTATTCTAAAGGTTAAATCCTTTTTTGAAGAAGAATCTCGACAGCAGGCTCCCTTATAATTCCATTTAGTCAAATATACAATCGAATTGCGGCAGCTACAGGTCAGTGTTGCCAGTTCTTATCACACAAATTGCCCAATTTTAATAAGTAAGTTAAATTGATACAATATCTACTTACCTAAATTTAATTTACAGAATATTCTTTATATTTTTTATTTACGATAGCAGCTTTGGCTTGATTTTTATTTGAACAACTTGAAATAATCTGTATTTACGATTACGTTTTTAATTAAATTAGTAATAATAATAGTTTCTTTGTTTCTACCCTATCTTTGGAGTGAGCCAGCTGACCTGCTAGATGTATACTGAATTATTTTATTTTATTACAGGTGTAAGCATAGGAACAATATCTAATATTGTCAGAGAGGGGCAAGAAGCAGAAAAATCCGATACTAAAATTCGCACACCAGGCAATAAACGAACACGTAAAAGTGGATTTATTTTAGTTGATGATTTTCACCAGAGAGTTATTAGACGGAAAGTTCATGAATTTTATTCTGCCAGGAAGGAAGTGCCTACTGTCAATAAGCTTCTAGATGTCTTAAGGACTGAAATAAATTATACAGGACAGAGAGAATCTCTCCGAAAATTGCTCCATAAATTGGGATTTCGTTTCAAAAAAACGCTGTCTAATCGTAAAGTACTGATGGAGCATAATGACACTATCAGCTTGGAGAGCTAGATACTGGTTTCAAATAATTTTTTAAAACAATCAATTTGTATTTTTTAACGTTCATTTAAAATGCTGTAGCCTGTAACTATAGTTATAATCTAGACAGGCTTTAGCATAATAACTTAAACAAACACAGTTGTTTTTACTCATTTAAAACTTACCCAACATTTCTTTCATCCCAATCTTAAGCAAAACAAAATAAACTAGCAACACCGATACGACGGTGACGACATCCTTCATTTCAGAGATAAGTTGGTGGCACTGTAATTTATTTTGTGTGTTTTTGACGTGTCATAAGAGGTGCCTGTCACCCTAAATGAATAAATGAGTTTCTGATTCTGAACATTACGGCTATTAATTAATTGTCTATAGATAAAGCCTAAAATATCTGTATTCAACTTTGATGAAAAAATGTCTATGCAATCATAAAAATAAAAATACTTAGTACCTACTGAAATATTTACATACTGACATTATTTATAAAAACATAGATGAAAATTCTCCAAGAAGGTAAATTGAAGGCACGGGTTATTCGTCAACTCGACACAAATGACCGGACACACGTATGTCAACAATTTCTCTCATTTTCAACATTTCTCAAATTTTGTTTTTTCAACATTTCTGTATTAGCCATTCTGTATGGCTAATACAGAAACTTGAACAGTTTCAGCATGTAGATCGCAATGGTATTCTCGTTTGAGAAATGTTGAAAATGAGAGAAATTGTTGACATACGTGTGTCCGGTCATTTGTGTCGAGTTGACGAATAACCCGTGCCTTCAATTTACCTTCTTGGAGAATTTTCATCTATGTTTTTGTAAATAATGTCAGTATGTAAATATTTCAGTAGGTACTAAGTATTTTTATTTTTATGATTGCATAGACATTTTTTCATCAAAGTTGAATACAGATATTTTAGGCTTTATCTATAGACAATTAATTAATAGCCGTAATGTTCAGAATCAGAAACTCATTTATTCATTTAGGGTGACAGGCACCTCTTATGACACGTCAAAAACACACAAAATAAATTACAGTGCCACCAACTTATCTCTGAAATGAAGGATGTCGTCACCGTCGTATCGGTGTTGCTAGTTTATTTTGTTTTGCTTAAGATTGGGATGAAAGAAATGTTGGGTAAGTTTTAAATGAGTAAAAACAACTGTGTTTGTTTAAGTTATTATGCTAAAGCCTGTCTAGATTATAACTATAGTTACAGGCTACAGCATTTTATTGAATAATATCTACTGAACGCCTAGTGATGTGTTTCCTTTTCTATACAGTATTTTGTTTACACTTTGGATAGTTGAGATCATCATATCAGCCGTAATATGTCCACTGCTGGACTAAAGCCTCCCCATAAGGAGAGGATGGGATACATATCCTCCCCCCTGCCATAATCGCTACGCTTGGCATTTTCATCGCAGGACGCTGCTGCCCATCTTGCGTTATTGTACTTACCTTCTACCGCCCCATTGAAATGGTTTGACCGCCATTGTTCAGTTGACCGATAGTTGGGATATTGGCAACTAAATGAAGTCCTTTGTCTTGAAAAATAATCTGTGTGACTGTACTTTGACATGAATTCGGTTAAAATGTGAACGTGTGTCCAGTTGGTGAAAACATAATTGTGTTTTATTTAAGTTTCACTATGTGGACACACGCAAAAATATTATCGTGTCCAGACGACGAAATAACAAGTCATAACTATTTCAAGTTTAACCAACTGGACACACGTGAGGGTCATGCCCGGGAAGTGTTTCACAATTAACAGAAGATGGCGTCAACTAAGTTTATTGTGTTAATTATTCACATAGGACTGGCTTGATAAAATTTTGGATGAAGTTTATATCGACTGATTTTTCTAATCTATATCTTTAACGATTGTATAACCAATATCAGTATGTTCGTGGAATCAATACATTTTTGCATAAATACAAGTCATTTATAAGTGATTGGAAAAACTTGCTATATGTGTATTTGTTTTAAAAATGATTCAACGTTTTTAGGTACATATATTTTTATGATGATACCTAGGTATGCTTCAAAAAAAGGAAAGTATATGTATGTTCAGAAAAAGTCAATATATCCGAAATCGACGGACACACGGTTTTAAGTTGGACTGTATAAGTTAATAAAATTATATTATCATATAAGATTATTGTTTACATTGTTTTTTGAGTTATTGATAACTGCCTAGGTAGTTAAATTAAAAATAAAATACTATGTACCTACTTATAAGTAGCACTAACGCTACGCGGCGTCCCTGTTTTGATCCTCAGGTTTTTTATCTGTAGCCTAATCCGGGAAACATTTCATATTTTCATGTAAAATTTTGCCACATCAAAGTCATCGTATTTGGCTCGCACTGTCATAAAAATATCAGGTCGCATATATTCAAATCATTTCATTGCTAATAGAATTACACACTTTAAACCACCTTACTACACTTTTCTTCCACCTGAGGATCGAACGCATATTTATAGATTTACAAGTAAGAAGTAAAATGGATGTCCCTAACAAGACGTCACTGCCATGAACATCGATACCAGCGATTTCATTAATTTTTTAGAAGCTGACTACGCTTTTTATTTTATTCTGTACTAGTAAGAGTACATAATACTTATCATCACTACAAAGTAACAAAGAGTAACTAAATGTGGCAGTCAATAACCATGTTCCTACATAAAATTTTCAGTATTCTTTGTGTATGACACATTCCACTACTAAAGTAATGTACCTATTTTTATTTTGCCATATCATTAAATTTAGTCCAGTCCAGTCCAGTCCAGTCCAGTCCAGTCCAGTCCAGTCCAGTCCAGTCCAGTCCAGTCCAGTCCAGTCCAGACCAGTCCAGTCCAGCCCAGTCCAGCCCAGCCCAGCCCAGCCCAGCCCAACCCAGCCCAGCCCAGCCCAGCCCAGCCCAGTTCAGTTCATTTCAGTTTAATATAATCTAATTTAATAAATCAGCAGCTAAATTCTAAATTTAATGTCTGGTACCTCGATGACGAGACCTTCGGAGGTAACATAGAGTCCGTTTGGAAAAATCTTAGTTTTCGACAGGTTAAAGTAAAATCCATCGGTCTAGAACAGAATACTCCTAAATGTGAAATTCGCGAGTTACGCGACGTAACGTAACTGAAACAAGACGTACGATCCCGATTTCGTCTTATAACACTAAAAAATAGTTGCTGAAAAATTTACAATTGCTTCAAAATACGGCGACAAAACAATTGATGAGAGCATAGGGTTCTCAGCCTAAGTATATTAACACAACTGCGGGTCCGGTCCTCGGCTTAGGGCGCTGCGGGAGGGACATAAAATACTTTGTGTAGGTATGTAGTTACTTGTATTAATATCTTAAGTAATTATTATTTTAATTCTCAATAGTGTTTATTTCAGTTTCAATTATTTCAATAAGAACGGCTATCGATTATTATCGATAACTTTTATTCAGTTATATCAGAGTCTGAAGAACGTATCTATTAATCTATCTATACTTATAATATAACTGTAGAAGTGTGAATTCTGTACATTAAAAATATTGATAAAATAAATACCAGGGGATGTTACTAGATCGATACACAAATATGTGCTTAGAAAAAATTTTCCCGACGCCTTTTGTCCTGACGCCTATCGTCCCGACGCCCAGCGTCCCGACGCCCAGCGTCTCGACGCCCAACGTCCCGACGCCCAGTGTCCCGACGCCCAGCGCCCCGACGCCCAGCGTCCCGACGTCGAGCGTCGCGACGCCCAGCGTCCCGACGTTTAGCGTCCCGACGCCTTTTGTCCTGACGCCTATCGTCCCGACGCCCAGCGTCCCGACGCCCAGCGTCCTGACGCCCAACGTTCCGACGCCCAGCGTCCCGACGCCCAGCGCCCCGACGCCCAGCGCCCCGACGCCCAGCGTCCCGACGCCCAGCGTCCCGACGCCCAGCGTCCCGACGCCCAGCGTCCCGACGCCCAGCGTCCCGACGCCCAGCGTCCCGACGCCCAGCGTCCCGACGCCCAGCGTCCCTACGCCCAGCGTCCCGACGCCCAGCGTCCCGACGCCCAGCGTCCCGACGCCCAGCGTCCCGACGCCCAGCGTCCCGACGCCCAGCGTCCCGACGCCCAGCTTCCCGACGCCCAGCGTCCCGACGCCTATCGTCCCGACGCCCAGCGCCCCGACGCCCAGCGTCCCGACGCCCAACGTCCCGACGCCCAGTGTCCCGACGCCCAGCGCCCCGACGCCCAGCGTTCCGACGCCCAGCGTCCCGACGCCCAGCGTCCCGACGCCCAGCGTCCCGACGCCCAGCGTCCCGACGCCCAGCGTCCCGACGCCCAGCGTCCCGACGCCCAGCGTCCCGACGCCCAGCGTCCCGACGCCCAGCGTCCCGACGCCTATCGTCCCGACGCCCAGCGTCCCGACGCCCAGCGTCCCGACGCCCAACGTCCCGACGCCCAGTGTCCCGACGCCCAGCGCCCCGACGCCCAGCGTCCCGACGTCGAGCGTCGCGACGCCCAGCGTCCCGACGCTTAGCGTCCCGACGCCTTTTGTCCTGACGCCTATCGTCCCGACGCCCAGCGTCCCGACGCCCAACGTCCCGACGCCCAGCGCCCCGACGCCCAGCGTCCCGACGTCGAGCGCCCAGCGTCCCGACGCCCAGCGTCCCGACGCCCAGCGTCCCGACGCCTAGCGTCCCGACGCCAAGCGTCCCGACGCCAAGCGTCCCGACGCCCAGCGTTCCGACGTAATAGTCGATAGTACGAGTCCGATTAACGTCAGGACAGGTAACGTCGGGACGCTAGGCGTTGGGACGCTAGGCGTTGGGACGCTGGGCGTCCCGACGTCAAGCGTTCCGACGCCCAACGTCTCGTCGTCAAGCGTTCCGACGCCCAACGTCTCGACGTCTAGCATCTCGACGCCCAGCGTGTTGTTTATGTATGATCCATAATTAACCAAAAGTTATATCCAAAAATGTTGCCCAAAGCCACTATTCCACGCGAACGAAGTTGCGGGCACAGCTAGTTAATAATATACGTTACTTATCGATCATGATTCGATTATAATGTAATCACTTTCGATATAAAATATATATTATCGTCACAGGAATTCACGTACACTTCTATGGTGTATGCGAAGATAAATACCCGATTTTTAAACCAGGTAACGTCAGTGTTTAATTCTAAAATTATGTTATGTATTAGTCATTTAAGAACATGACACGTTATCGTATCTTTTGTACAATTAAGATTAGTGTAACGGGGATGTAGTTGATATAAAAACGGTTTTGTTGTATGTGATAAGCAGAAACACGTTAGCCGCAAAAGCATACGTTACTTGGTGAGTAAAAGTAAAATAAAACACGGACTAACGTGAAGTACAAATTCTAAAACAAGTTTATAAGTTGTTTACATCTGTGCACAAAACGTTGCAGATTTATTTTTTTCGCATTTCATATGCATTTTTATTCTCTATTTTAAACCTCTGTTATATATCTATTATACACAATATAGGGATTGATTTAAAAAAAAAATATATGGCATAGGAATGTATTATTTGACAAGGATTTTAATAATTAGCGTAAACCGCTGATGGCATTGATTTTAAGTATCCAAAGTCCTATCGATAGTACGAAATACTTTTGAAAAATAAATAAACTCCACAAAGTGTCTTTGTTTATCTGATATGATATAATATGATATTGACATTATCAAATATTACGGATTTGCTTTGTTGATTCTGGGGCGTAGATCGACGTTGGCTTTTGGCAGTTTTCCATAATATGTTTTCTGTTCTATTTTACTAATTGACCATAAACCCTCGAAGCAGATATTTGTAAGGTATCATTTTTCTTGGTGCGCAGATAGCGCCCACGGGCCCTCGATCAGAAGACACAAACACTGTACTAACTCAAGGTTATCCATCACATGTGATGAAGCCAATCAGCATATTCCTGCGCGTCTCGTATTTTCGCTCACTGATTTAACCATATTTAAGCTAACCTTCCTAATTCGAATTACTTTTTTATCAGAAACCATGCCGCCACCACCACCACAGCCTCACCACCCGCCGCACCACCCACCCGGTGACCACCCACCACCACATCAACCGCCACCACCAGAGGGGCCGCCACACCACCCACCGCCACCACATCATTAGCGGTCAAACATCAAGTCGACTGATGTAACTTACTGTCTTTAGGATAAGCAATGAACGGCAGTATTAATGTGAATATTTCATTCTTATGAACTTTAAAATATTCTAACCCAAAAGATTAAATATGTTGATATAAGTTATGATTCTTTAATTTGACCTAGACACTAAATACTTGGTTTCCGTAAATGTTAAAGTTTCTCAGTGAATAAGTGTAATTTCATGAAATTTTACTTGCTTAGGTAATTGTCGAGCATAGTTGTGACAATGTTTGTTTATGAACCTATCCGAACCGGCAAACGTTGGTCATTTTTTTTATTTTTACCATAGTGGTAAATCTGAACGCGATATCACCAATCATGTTTAATGGTAAATCTTAACTGTCCAACGATACCACTTAAATACATGTAAAAATGTTCGTTAAAACCAAGCAAGTCATTAACGTTTTTTTTTTGTAATATGCAAATAATATATACGAAGCAGTTGACAGTCAGGTACTCTCTTTAAGTAAGAAGTCATAATATGACTTTTTACATAAAGCAAGTAACAGAGAGTGCCTGTAATGACTCGTTACGTCATCACTTAACTCTTCGTAAGCATACAACAAACTAAAAGCAATTTGGTTAAAGCAGCTGGCATCACTAAGAGAGTTCTGGCTTGTTAACCGCAATCGTGACACATACAAGTACTGAAGTCAGAAGTTGGAAACAATCCCTGTACCTTGTATTTTTATTAAAATACTCAACCACACACAATGATATACTAACCCCTTATCCATAAACTTACATTAGATAGGTTTTAGTTAAAATGTGCTCTGTCTTTTTCAGTGGTATTGTCAAATGCATAGGATAGAAAAAGACAAAGGAGAGATAAGCAACACTTTAGCTAAAATATACACTTACAAAATATCGATTTTAGTATATCTCACTCAAATGAAATGTTTCTTTATTTTTCGACACGGTGATATCTGCGGTATAAACCATTACAAAAGGAAGGGTTTACTGATAGTTCCCGTGTCAGAGTTCGAGGGCGAAACACCGCCGCATTGCCTAATCTGCCTGCTGCAGGCAGTTTAGTGCTGGTAGTTTTTAGCGATTTCGAGTTCCGGTACTATACCTACGTAATAACTTAATTTAAAGATTTCTATTCGACTGTTTTTACGATATTGTCAATGGTTTATACATCAATAAACGTGATCAAATTTAGTAGACCATATCATGAAATGCGATCAATTTGATAGGGCCAAGACATATTCCATATATGTCATTTTCTACATGTCAAAGAGTGCACTACAATTGCGATTCTATTTTAGTAAACAAATACTATGCTCTCTCCTACTCGGCGGCATACATTTATTTCTCCCTTTCTTTTTCTTACACATTTTGTTTTTTCTTGATTACGCACGTAGGGGATAGGTTTTTTATGTTACGTTTCTTATGTTCAGTTTATTACTAAACGCAAAGCTTGAAGCAATAACAGCGTTGGATCCAGTGAGTTTTGTGCCAAAAGCTAAAAGCATATATTGTGTCTATTGGAGGTCGGCAGTCACGAAAAGTTTTTGCGGAAAAAACGGAAAAAAGAAAACAGCGTTGTGCCTACGTTCTTAAGTTCGTATACATCCGTTATCTTTATACCGGGGACAAGAATGAATTATAATAAGCAAATGTGTAATGCGGCTAATCTATCGGATGGTTTGTCGGAAAAAAAAAGATGTTTTATGATATTTCTTTTCACGAGATGACAAGTGTTGAAGTGTCAAGCAGCAAAAGACCGCCAGCGGGCTGATAAACTAGGAGATCTGCGTAAACAAGTGTCTTGATCTTGTCCATCCTGTATATACGAATATATCAAAGTTTTTTGCTGGTGGTAAAGTTCCAGTGCAGGAGTTTGAAAGTGTAGGCACCACCGCATTAC
Organism: Macrosoma leucophasiata; assembly: GCA_036365455.1. Classification (NCBI taxonomy): domain Eukaryota; kingdom Metazoa; phylum Arthropoda; class Insecta; order Lepidoptera; family Hedylidae; genus Macrosoma; species Macrosoma leucophasiata. The sequence goes on along the minus strand of JAWQUS010000003.1, from coordinate 10,048,049 downwards.
CTGATCTATCTGTCACATGGCAGTGTGCAGCACTATCGTGTTCCGGGTTGATGGTAATGTATAGCCCCGTTATAACTATCACAGAGACATAACAACTAAGGTCTCAGGGGTGGCAACACATCTCTATTTTGACCTCTGGTTTTTGTGTAAATGGATCGTCGGCTGGTGAATCTAATAGGTGTACAACGAAAACGCTCTTTTGAATATATATACATAGTTTCATTAATTTTGTGTGAAAAATTTTATGACAACTATCTTAACAAAATAGTTGTCATAAAATATAAATTAAAATTACACGCGGCATCTGGCTCGTAATGAGTTATTCCATTAGCTGCAAGTATGGAGGTGGTAGAGCTCCAGTGACGGAGCTCGCGGGCGTAGGCACCACCGCATTACCTAATATACTTGCCGCTAAATGGTAGTGTTCAGCACTATCGTGTTCCGATCAGGTGGTAATGTACGGCCCTGTAATTTCCGGCACAGAGGCATAACACCTTAGGCCTCAGGAGTGGTAACGCATCTGCATTTTGACCTCGGTCTCTGTGTGGGTGTCTATAGGCTGCAGTCATCACTTAACATTAATGTGAACTGCATGCTTGTTTGCCACTTTCATAACAAAAAAAAAAAAAAAAGTATCCAGATGGTAGGAGCGCAAGGTAAATAGCAAGGTTCACAAATAAGAAATTGCAATGGAAAGCACATTTTTTTGCGACATTGTAACAACCCTTCAACCCCTCGAAGACACAAGTTTGCGCGTTCACCGCTAAAAAAACCCCATTCATTGTAGCACCACAGTTCCAGGGCACTCCGCTTGCTATTGGTTGGTATTGGTGGAGTATGGGTATCCTGGGCGTTGACATAACGAGCGAAGTTCAATTCGGGCGTCACATTGGAGTGTAAGACCAAGTTGGCATCCAAAAAGTTGGGGGTGTTTAACAAAGCGAGGCAGTATTTCACATCGGGGCAGCTACTGCAGTGTATACTTTATAAGGCCCAAGTGCGGCCCCTTCTGGAATACTGCTCTCATTTGTGGTCGGGAGCTCCCAAATACCAGCTTGGTCCACTTGACTCCCTACAAAGACGCGCTGTTCGTATTGTCAACGATCCAGGACTTACTGACTGAATCGAACATCTAAGCCTGCGCAGAGACATTGGGAGTCTGTGCGTGTCATACCGTCTCTACAATGGTGAATGCTCTGTCGCACTGGTCGACATGGTGCCACCGTCTCTTTCCCTATACCGTACTACCCGCCGAAGAGAGAAGTTTCACCTTCACTGACACCTGGCAGTGCTCAACGGTGCGGTTTTCTCGTTCGTTTCTGCCCAGAACGTGTAAATTGTGGAACTTCCCTCTGGGGTGTTCCCTAGGTGCTACAATATGGGGTTCTTCTAAAATGGCATCAAAAGAGTCCTTCAGGGCTGGCAGCGCGTTGGCAACTCCCCTGGTGTTGCGAATGTTCATTGGCGACGGTGACCACTTTCCAACAGGTGCGAAAACAATAATTTAATTTTCCCATACAAAAATTCGTATCTGCAAAATCTTTGACACGTTAATGAATTTTATTATAATCTTGATGCTGTGATTATACGAAGTTCGCAAGGTCAGTTAGTCGTTAATATACGTTTTTTTAGTTTGTTTTATTTACTGTGTACTTTAAACTTTAGCTTTTGTGTTCTTGCACTATATGTACCGGGTTACGTCAAATAAATAAGTTTTCATTTTCAATTTACAAAGTCACGGACTAAAGTTTTTAAGTATGTATACATGTTGTAATTTTAACTATGACCAATTTATTCCACGAAATACATGAATCGATTGTACGCCGAAATATTTTCGGCATGTGTGGGTGACGGTATCATATCAACACCAATCTCCAAACATAGATTAGACGTATTGATATTACTAATACCTATTCATAACCGAATAATCAATAGTTATTCAGTAACAATACAGCTGCGATAGCATTGGTTTTGTGAATTTGTAATATTGAAAGAGGTAAGAAATATTTTGTATAACTATATTACTACAAACGTCATTTTTAATCGTAACATTAGTAAGTTTCGATAAGGGGCGAGTAACGGTTTTTTCAAACTCGCATCATTTAAAATTTCTAAGACCTATCCTTAAATAGAGGTGATGATATTTGAGGTGGGAATCGTAAGATAGACCTTAAAAAATCAGCCTCACTTTGCGTGCACTGCTGTGACTCTGTGACTGATATGCATGTTCATGTTATATCACAGCTTTATAGTAGTACTAATCGTTCTTTAGACTATGGTAGTATTAAGAGCCCCTGATCTAAGCTACGACCATACGAACCGACGGACATGACGAAATTATAAGAGTTCCTTGTAGGCTACAAAACCTTAAAAAGTTCGGTGCGAAACGTTAATGGGGCCACGTTTGTAGAGTTACGTAGGATTAATGCCATATATATTAAAGCTCCCGTAAAATAACCATAGGTGGTTAAGGACTATTATTAAATGAATCTTTAAACTTTAATTATGCTACGCCGCCGTTGGGTGGCGACGTGCGTTTGTGCACGTCCGAGTCTCTTTCTCCTCCGAAGCACGAATGCTTCCTACATACGAATGTATACGGCAACTACAATAGAATGCTTATTTACATTACAAATTTACTTCAAATTTAATTGTTATATTGACTATTATTTAACAATTGTTTTGTCTGCTTTAAACATAAATTGTGCTAGTGGCGTGACGACGTGAGTTTGGGCACGTTCAAATCCGAACGCGAACGCGCCCATATTTCGTAGAGAAATTCGCCGCGGCAGTATGCTATTATGTACGGATAATCTACATGAGGTATATAAAATGTTCGTGATTGAAACCGTACCTTGCACAATGCACGGCTCGTGCCCACCTCTGTTTAGCATATTTACCTATCTAATTCATCCTTAATGGTAGTGTCCAGTGTTATAGTACCTACTCCTGTTACAGTGCGTTTACAAAGCCACATAATAATAGGGTTTTTACCGTTTTTAGTGATATTCTTGACTTTACATATATTTTTTATCTTGTTTGACATGTATATCAATTGTTATTCGCTTTAATTTTGTTTGTTTTTGACGTGTCATAAGAGGTGCCGGTTGACAGGCACCTCTTATGACACGTCAAAAAGATACCGTTTAGTCGTGTACGAGTTTCTATGGGCGTGTTTACATGAGTATAGTGAGTATACTGATGGTGATACAGCAAAAAACATTACCATCAGAATCCGATTGCACGCGTGGAAGAAGTGTTAGGCGATTTCTGGCACAGAGAAAATATTTTTAGGTTTCGTAGTTATATCTAATAATACCTATACAGTATTTGATGTGTTGGTGTTATATATTTTTTATGTAATAGAAGTGGCAAACTAGCTTGCAGTTCACATTGATGTTAAGTGATGATCGCAGCCTATATACACCTACACAAAGACCAAGGTCAAAATGCAGATGCGTTACCACTCCTGAGGCCTAAGGTGCTATACCTCTGTGCCGGAAATTACAGGGCCGTTATATAAAATAAGGTATCTACCTACCATAATATAAATATATCAACGTAACATAAATATGTGTTACGGTTAATTTTACATGAAATTTACCTACCTATATTCGTCATCGATATCACGAATATGATTAAACAATGAGTTTCCGTCGTGGTCCACTTCAACAATACTTGATTATTAAAATTAAATGTTCCCGCAGCACTCATATTATTATCTCGTATACTGTTAATTTGATATCATATCTTTTGAATTTTTAAATGTTTATGTTTTTATTTTATCATATAACTAATTACCTATATTTTATCAGTTAGGTGTAGTCTATTGGCTTATATGACCTTAGTTATTAACGTCTAATTAGACATACACAAATAAAATTGTTTGCAAAAAACTTTTTGTAAAGAATACCTATACATACTTCAAAACCAAATAATTGCTTACATTGAAATAAATAACTAAGAATATAAAATACGGATTGTAATATTTAGAAGTAGGGCCGTAGAACTTTCGTTGGTATAAATTGATGGCCCTACTTCTAAGTAGGTACGTATATTACATTATCTTCTATCTTCTACATAGATAGGTAGGTCTAACTGTTGTCTTATTTTTTAGTGTAATGATTATTTGGTTTTTAAGTCAAGTTGGTATATATTAGTAAAATGTTTTTTTTTGTTCTATTTTAATGCGATTGTTACAACTTATAATAATTACATCGTTCAAGTTAACGTGAAAATTACATCGTCCAAGTTAGCGAAAATGCTCGTAAAATAAATACTCTATTCGCGAAACGAATTATTTTTATAGAGATCAACTGGCAATTATTTCGCTTCGAAAAAACAACAATCACGTAAATCGTATCAGTCATCTCGGCGTAATAAAAATCATACCAGTTGAATTGAGAACCTCTTTCTTTTCAAAGTCGGAGAAAAAAAAATCTAAAATATCATACTTTATGTTTGGTATACTTATTTAATATTAAAAAAAATAACTTAGTAAAGTTATGAATAAAATAATAGTAAATATATTTCTTGTTTTTACAGAAATGCATCCACACCACCCACCAGGCCCGGGACACCCCCCGCACCATCCTCCGGGGCCGCCCCATCCGCCAGGCCCGCATCATCCAGGTCATCATCACCCACCGGGTCCTCCTCACCATCCGGGGCCTCACCACTACCCACCGGGACCTCACCCTCCGCCGCCGCATCATCACCACCCGCCTGGACCTCCTGGGCCACCCCATTTCCGATAACTTGAAATATCTGTCTTATGTCTCCCATTTTGATATCCATTTATTTTTTACATTTTAATTTTACATCGGCTAATATTTCATAATATAAATTGATTTTATTTGTAATATATACTTTTTAATATTGTCATTTATTCTTACAGTAACAATTGATTGACATGTCATAGTTTTAGCTCAGTTCAGAAACAACATTGCTTGTTCTTCTATTAACTATTGTTATTTAAAAAAATAAAGCTCTATCACCGAATTTGAGGTCGTAAAGATTAGGTACCACATTACCAAATCTATCTGTCTATCTCTATAAATCAGTGCACAGAAATCTAAATCGAGAACCAGGGGTAAATTAACCGTATATCAACCGTTATACACCCACGGTTGATTATTATTAAATGTATAAATACGTTTTACCTCTGACGTGGCGATCAGAGGCTTAATTCATCAGCTTGTTTATTGTTTACAAGTTTATATTTAAAATGATAGGTTTTTGTAAGTTTAGTTGCATTAGCATTCTTAAACTTTCATTCCATGTAAACTAGCTTTTCAAATTACTGTTTTACTTTACTTAGTTTCCTGAATGATTATTATTATTCTTTACCACTCCTTCTACCCACCACTTCGTTACCACTCCTGAGGCCTAAGGTGTTATGCCTCTGTGCCGGAAATTACAGGGCCGTACATTACCACCTGACCGGAACACGATAGTGCTGAACACTACCATTTAGCGGCTAGGTAATGCGGTGGTGCCTACGCCCGCGAGCTCTGTCACTGAACCTCTACCACCAGTAAATAAATAAATTATAATACTATATATATATATATATATATAATATATAAATTATATATATTGGATATTTTATTTTCCTTTTTTAATATTGTATGTATGTTCCGGTTATGCAGTAATGTATGGCTCCGTCACAGACACATAACAACCAAGGTCTCAGAGGTGACATCTAATTTTGACCTTCGGTTTTTGACTGCAGTCATCACTTAACATCCATGTGAACTGTATGCTTGTTTGCCATCTTGGTTACATACATTAAAAAAATATTATGTCAATATTTTAAGTCAAAAACAAAAAGTATTGGATTTGGCGAAATAATTAACCAACAACAATAATTCAACATTTAAGCGGCCACAAAACTAGATTGTTTTATTTGTCAGAGGTCGTACTGAGCTTTATTAATCCTGCTTTAAAAAAATCCATTAGAAACCACAACAAAATAGTCGAGTGTCTCGTTCAATATCAATCCACTACGAATTGTTTTCAGTATTTCACCGCTCGTTTGTTTTGAAATTCCCACAAAGCAGAAAATGTTATTTACTTATTGCGCTTCGTTTACTTACAAGGTATTTAGGTTTATGTCGTCTGTTTTCAGTTTTGTATTTGGTAAATGGAATTTTCCTGTTGGGAAAGAGACGGACCGGAATTCCCAATCGATTTCTAGAAAGGATGTTTTGTAATAGCCGTTTTGTTTACAGTACTTTTTTCCCGTTTTTATATTTAAATGTTCGCTCAATTTCCTCGTTCAAGTAATTTTTAGTAGCGTTCATATAACAAAGGATTTTATAGAGTTTGTTTGTATAAACATTGTTTATTTGTCAGATAAAAGCAGAAGGTTATTTAAAAAGAAGTTACAGTGTTTAAATTCCACTTTTTAGTATTTCAATTTACATTAATTAAATTGCCCTGGTTTATATTTCAGTTAAAACACATTTAGCGAATGTTAATACCGTACCAGCTATCGATTTTCTTACCAATATTTTGGGAAATTTGATCATCTTATTACTACTGGTAGTAGTAAGTTAAGAACAGTGCTACTTACTTTTAATTGATCAATTTTAAATATTTTGTGCTTTAGAAAATATTTGAGACCACGCTAAATTGAGCTTAATTAAAGTTTACGGAAAAACATAAACTTTCATACATTAATAATCATAATGAGAGACTGAAATGGTGGCTTAATTAATAGAAATATGAATAGTCTCAGAGGTGAAGAGATTTTTCAAAACGATCATGGAAACGGTTAGATTTGCTTTTGTGGGTTGAAAAGTAGTTCTTTAACGTGAAGGATATCGGCCTGCCCTCAGTGGTTGCAACTTTGACTTATGCTTACAAGAGGGTTCATTGTTGCGAAAAAAAAACGGCCATTGAAATGGTCAGTTTTAGTACGTATTCAAAGTATGACGTCTCCGCAGATAAATCTCCACCCTTATGTTATTTTATTGCAGTGGGTAACAATAACACAAGAAACTGCTCTTATATTTAAGAGCAGTTTCTTCAGGTCATATATCACTTTCATAAAGCATATAATCACATCTATAGAATATTTGCCGCTAAATGGTAGTATTCAGCACTATCGTGTTCCGGTCAGGTGGTGATGTACGGCCCTGTAATTTCCGGCACAGAGGCATAACACCTTAGGCCTCAGGAGTGGTAGCGCATCTGCATTTGACCTTGGTCCTTGTGTGAGTGTCTATAGGCTGCAGTCATCACTTAACGCCAATGTGAACTGCATGCTTGTTTGCCACTTCCATTACATAAAAAAAAACAAATATTAATTAGGGTATAGAGAGGAACATTATCAGAACATGATTTAAAACGATCTTCTGTGGAGCGACTCGATGCGGCAAGGAGCAGTCGGTGGCGAACTGTACACTTATTGACTTAAAGGAAAACATCGGTCTCTTTACTTTTTTATTAGATAGCCCTCGGTTGCAGGTCAATTGTACTAATTAAAAAAAACAGCAGCTTTTTGAAGAATCAGATAAATGTAAGTGTCGATAAGCCAATGATGCTTAAAATGTACAGACTTAATTAATAAATACCTTTGGAACATAACATTTAAAACACCATACAATAACAATAACGATATAATACAAGTCGTTTATATTGGTTTTCATTGACCAAACATGTAGGTATTTAGTTTTTACTAATTAACTGCCTCAGTAGCCTAGTGGTAGCAGGCTGCTACTACTATGCTGGGGTCCTGGGTTTGATTCCCAGTTCGGGGTCTATTAGAAATAAGGGTGTAAAATTCTTTATCTCTGGTTCTATTGGGATTTTTTTTATTTTTCGGAAGTTTCCTAGTACCTCGGAGTTTGGTAATGTGCCCGGAAATGTCAATAAGCTCGCCACCTGTTACAAGGACCGAAAAGTAACCGGCGAATCGTAGGTGTTTGCATGTATGCTTGAATGCATGCATTTATCTCTGCCTACCCCTTCGGGGATTACAGGCGTGAAGTAACGTTACGTGACTAATTAAATCGTTGGAACAGTCGCCGCCGAATTGTACACCGGAAGACGAGGAAAACGTCGGTCTTTTTACCATTCATTAGAAAACCTTTGGCATCTGGTCACTGGCAACATTTTTATTCCCCTCTTCCCATTAAATATCCTTTCAAAATATTGTTAAATTATACACCAAAATTAAATTCTTAACTATATTAAGAATTTAATTGAGAATTGAGAAATGAAGCGTGTGGATACTACTGTAGAGCAACTCAATGTGGTGTGGAGCATTCGGTGGCGAACTGTGCACTTATTGACTGGCAGGAAGACATCCGTCACTTCATTTTTCATAAAATTAATTGTGGCAAGTCAATTTCATTATTTGGAAAAAAAAGGATGTAGAATATTTCGGCATTTCGAAGTATCTGATATATGGTAGGTAAGTATGACTGTAATATTAATGAAGTATTTTATTTATATTAAGTAAAAAGTCGGGTAACTTTTCAATATGATAAAATATGAGCGGAATATTCACAGGTCCTAAATCGCATTTATAGAACAAACATCGCAGCCAAACAAATTATAAGACCAACGATTTAATTTGAGTATGAATGGAAACCGAGACTAGGAAATGAAGAGTGGGTACTTCTGTAGAGCGACTCGATGCGGCGTGGAGCGTTGGTGGTAAACTGTGCACCTATATAGTCATCAATCAATGTTTTCCTTCCTGACCGGAAGGAAAACATTGATGACTTTGGTTTGCATGAAACTGCTCTCGGTGGAAAGTCAATTCATTAAACTGAAAAAACAGGAATAAAAATAAACATGACATTTCGTAGTGTAGGTTAGTATGGCTAAAACGTAAACTAAAAACTAAAGAAATAACTAATGGATCGAACCCAAATAAAATTAAAAAGTTAACAATGCCTTACGTTAGATTTGAGGACAGTATTCACGGTTCTAAAATCATATCCACAGAGCAGACTTTTAAGATCAACGATTCAATTAAAATATGAATAAGAACAGTGACCAGGAAATGAAGCATGTGGAAGCTTCTGTAGAGCGACTCGATGCGGCGTGGAGCAGTCGGTGGCGAACTGTTCATTTATTGACCGGAAGCCGGGGAAAACATCCTTCTCTTTACTTTTCATTAGATTGCCCACGGCAGCTGGTCAATTTTATTAATTGGTAAAAAAGCTTGCAAAATAAATGCGGTTTTTTGAAATGTCAGATGAAAGTTAATTTGTATTTGAAGTCTAAAAGCCAACATTCATAATCTGTTAAACTCGTTACAATGAAAATATAATTTGTAAGGTATCTTTGTGATTAAGTTTATTGATTATTTGTTTATTGGTTATCCAGACGCAGAAAATATGCACCACTTTCATTGTACACATTGGTTGTCAAGTTTATAAAATAGTTCCATTGCTTGTTAGCAATTTAAAAAGAAATAATATACCTACCTATTGATCACTTACTCGTAAATCTTCCATCGCCTTTGATGACTGTATAATATGTATGCATAAAAACCTTTGGGTTCGACGAAAAGACGTGCCATATGAGTGCATATGCATAACATATAACATGTATAATATATGTTAAATCAATTAAGAGGAAATTCACATGTGGTTTTTGTATGAAAAAAGTTTAATCCACATATCCCATTGTATTTGAATAAACATTTCAATCGAGAGGTTTTCATTCGCAGTGGTTATTCGACCGGATCGGTACATTCAGCTCTTTTTTACGCAACACTGATTTTCGATGAATGAACTGCGGCAGGAATATTAGAGTTCACCCACAACATTGTATAGGTCACTATTAACATGGGACGATGTTATCATATGTGTTTTTGTACCGTTATTGGGTTAAAGTTTGTTTGTTAATAAAATTACATGGGTATATAGATAAAATAGACCCGCAGACAAAATAAAAGAACAGTACAAATTTGCCTCTTACGTTTAGAACTTCTTTACAATAATATGTACACTTGGTAGATGTAGTTTTATACATATATATATTATTATTCTAATTCTTCTTTTTCGAAAACGGAGCATACATTTTGAATCAAGATTAACACCAAGTTTTAACCTTGAACCCATTGCATTCCAAGTTAAATTGGTAACTTCTTCTTTTAAATAATTGCCGACTGGTAAATGCAATGAAATTCTTCTAAAATCCTTTATTTGAAGAGGCGCTATTTCGAATAATAAAGCGCACATGGCCCAGCGGCTGGTGTAGATCGTAAGCGATCTGCTCGGTTAAGCACTACGGGCGCGGTCGGGTAGTGTGATGGGTGACCGCTAGTGGCAAATTAAAGGCGAGTTTCCGTGCTTCGGAGGGCACGTTAAGCCGTCGGTCTCGGTTGCTATCGATGGATAGCAGTCGTTAAACCTTGTCGGAGGCCTTATGGGTGGTTTGAAAAACATCCGACAGTGGGTTGGCCACTAACCCACCCATCCGCATTGAAGCAGCGTGGTGGAGTAAGCTCCAGGCCTCCCCCCAAAAAGGGGAGAGACTCGTGCTCATCAGTGGGACGTATACTGGGTTGCCATTATTATTATTATTATTATAAGATGAGTGTAGTTTGCTTCAATACTAATATGTAATCAATAACTAAATACTCACATAAGAATACGTCCCTAATGCAAATTATTACTACATACTTACAGCATTTAGCCACTGCACACCGCCATGATTATTCATCATCAGTTTTTTTTGGAATAAAAATAGAGTTCCAAAAAAAAATCTCAATAGTTCCAAATAAAAACTGAAAAAATTACGTAATCAATATCGTGTTCCGTTCAGGTGATAATGTACGGTCCTGTAATTTCTGGCACAGAGGCATAACACTTTAGGCCTTAGAAGTGGTAACACATCTGCATTTTGATCTCTGGTCATTGTGTGGGTGTCTATAGGCTGCAGTGATCACTCCTTAACATCGATGTGAACTGCATACTTGTTTGCCATTTAAAATTACATTTAAAAATATCTTTATTCGATAAAGAAGGTTGGATACAAAGTCAAAGATAAATTTTTCATCAATTATTTATAATGTAAAAAAAATCTTGGGCAAAGATCAAAGGAGTTAGACCAAGAAGTATTTTTTTCATTTAATCTATTAGTAGTTAGGATAATTTTCTGGCTTACAACAAAAGAATTCCCTGCAATTACATTCAAATCAAGAGTTCTTAGAATTACATGTACAATCTCTGTAAAAAAAGCTTGAAGCATAACAGACTGTTGTCTAATATCTTATTATCTGTTGGATAATTTGATATGCTGAAAGATGATTTCAACTACAATTATGACTAAAATGATGACAGGTTGTTTGTTTGTTAAGGTCACCAAAACATACATACCTATAATGACGTTTAATATTAATTGTAACATAATTTCAACCTGAAACGTTCACTGTTGGGCAAAAGCCTCCTCTAAGGATTGCGACAACGAACTTAAAATAAAAAAAAAAAAAAAAAAAAAATGATTTTTAAAAATAAAATAAATAAATATTTAAACCTGTGTCGTGGGTGCCACACAACACATATACAAACACCCAGACCCGAAACAAATATCAGTAGGCCATACAATATTTGTCCCGGTGCGGGGATCGAACCCGCGACCCTTCGAATCAAATGGTTGTCTCACACCGCTGGAATAAACGAGTCGTCAAAAAATAATATTTTTTATAACGATACCTATTATATACATTACACATACATAGCGTAGAATGTTTATTTAATCCGGCTGTCATTCAACCAGTCGACGTTGAAGTGCCTAGTCGATTTATCGTGACAAGTTCGTTAAAAAGTTAGACGTCTGTCTCAGGTTTCGTCATTGCCGTATAAAGTATGGGTACTTCGTTAAATCAGAATCTTATTTATTTAACCATTTTTTAAAACATAAATATCTATTTTTATGTTTTATATACTTTACTATTTTTTACTTACTTATTAACTTTGATGACCCGGTTTTGGAACGACCTATCGGTTGTGACCATTGAGCTATGTACACGGAGAAGCCCAACCTACAGAATTGGCGTGATTGCCTACAAAAATTTGGGCCATTACAATGGCCGCCTTTCATAGGGTTGTTTTCGATAAATATCGATATCATCTTCTAATACATGAGCGGTTAATATCGATATTTTATCAACACGTATTCTTATTATGTTAAAGTATGTATGCTTAGTCTTAGTAAAATCCACTCACTAAATTAGAGTTGAGTATAATTGTAATAATTATGATGTAGTAATAAAATGTATCCTGTAATTTGCAGGCAAATTAAATGGTGAAATATAAAAGAAAGCTATATTATATACTCAAGATCTTATGTACCTACTATACTTTTAGCAAATAAATAAATAAATTAATTCAAATGATTTCATTGATTACCAGCAGCTTGCGAAAGGTTCTCAGCCAGAACTAGAGCTAGAGAAAAATTGTATATTGTGGTAATGTTGAATTTCAGTAGGATTTTCTATATCAGCCTTTAAATGTGAGTCTTATGCTGACCAGCTCCTTGGAATGCATCTCTGTAAATATTGTTGCTAAGTATTCCAAATTTTAATCATTATGTTTAGTTAATTTGAGTAGCACGATGACGCTTCGGTCAAGTTAAAGGCCAATAAACACATTTGATTTTTGTGCATTCTCGAAAGATCTTCTACTTACGTGTTGGACGTGAGGGCAACAGGATCTTTTTTTATTTTTTCATTATAACTATACCTTTAAACAATATTATAAATTTGTATATGTATGTATGTTAATGATATGAGTAATAGAATAGAAATGGAACTTCAATTTTCAGATGATACGCATGTAGAAGTTAGTGACACAGATCTGTACGGCCCTGTGATTTCCAGCACAGATGCGTAATATCTTAGCCTTAGGAGTGGCAACGCATTTAGATTGAAAGCTCTGGTTTCGTGTAGGCTGATAGGCTATTACTAACCAATGTAAACTGATACCTGTTTGCCACTTCATGAAATGAAAAAAAAACTGTGTTATGTTGTGCTTATACTAATATTACACTCTAACAATCTCTGAAAAAAATCCGTGCTATATACAATAAAGGAGAAAACAAAAATTATTTGATTTACATCAGTTTCTTCTTCGATATTTTATTAAGAAACAAGAAATTCTATCGAGTATAATGCTAATACAATATAATATTACATAATTTAAATTGATATGAAAAATAATTTTATATCGATACTTTGATATATCAGGTTAGTTATTCGTACATCACTATGTAAAAATGCTATTTTTAGAAAATAATGAATAGCATTAAAACTCATTTAAGTCATACGAAACTTTCACAGGTTTCGTATGACTTATATGACGTTCAACTTCAAAACTCTTATTAAAACATATCACTATACATCACTGCATTTCAAAATCCCACCGAATACGACACAATCCGTGAAAATTTGTACATAACCTCACAAAGTTCAATCCAAGATTATTTTTGTTTTCCCTTGCACCACTCTGTTTTAAGCAATACGAGAGCATCATCAGTCAACATAAAGCAAAACCTAGAATACCACAATAACTAGTTAAAAGATTTAGTTCTCAAGAAAACAGCAAAAATATTCTGAACACCTGTTTGTTTGACAACAGATGTACCACAAATCGGGCGCATACAATGGCGCCGACGGTCACGCGAAGGCATAAGTATGACGTCACATCAAATCATTTCCAAAATTGATACTCTGCATACATCTTGTGTATCTTTTTACATAGGGAGCTACTGGTTAGGTAGAAAGAGTCAAAACTGTTTTTGTCAGACATGTGTCGATTTTACCCATTATTGTATAACTACTGTTTCTATAGTAGAATGTGCCTTCGCCATGTGTATTAACTCTATGGTTGTGACCGAGTAATCGATGACCCGGGAAGCTTTATTAATTCAATTCAATTCATTTATTGTTCGACCATCAAGGATCACATTTGAATTCAAGGATACATTACAATAACAAATAATAATTAATAAAATAAATAAATCAATTCACTATTAATAAAAATACATTATATAAAATATTAAATATTAGTCAGTTCATGAACCATGTTACAGTGGTTCAGGTACTGACAGTCAAAGCGTTCTGCAAATGCACTTAGGATGATGCTGCAACTGGCGTGCACCCTACGCACTAGGGATGTGCAGCGCTTGCGCATGGTTGCATAGAAACAATCCACACGCGCTTCGGCGAACATCCCCGAGGCGCTACAGAAGCGAGGCAGTGCCAGCCGCACCCCCTAAATGCATTATTATATTGGACACGCAGTGCGCTGTACTGTCTTTGAGAATAATTCTTATTAATGTTTTTATATAATTATTACCAGTTAATTTCGATTAAAACATGTCTTGAATTTTTCAAATAAGACTTATCAACCGTTTTGTACATTATGAATGTTAACTTGATAGATTGATTGAATTATGAAATAGGAAAGTTATAAAAAAATCTTGTCTTCACTTGGGCCCACGAATCGACAGTTATGTTTTTAATCCTTAACCGATATAGTCCACCGAATAGCGAAACTGAAGTGGCAGTGGGCAGGGCCCATAGCTCGCCGAACTGCAGGCCGTTCGAGCAGAAGAGTTCTATAGTGGCTACCGCGTACCGAAAGACGAAGCGTAGGCAGGCCCCCACGAGGTGGACTGACGACTTGGTGAAGGTCGACGCGGGCAATCGCTGGATGAGGGCGGCCCGGGACCGTTCGTTGGGGCGTTCTTTGGGGGAGGCCTTTGTTCAACAGTGGACGTCTTTTGGCTGAAATGATGATGATAATAATGACATATTAAAGTAATAGTGTAAATAAAAAGATTTCAGTTCAATGATTAACTGCTACCTCATGACAGGACATGAGATATATGTAAGGGAAAGCAAGTTAAAATTTTAAATAAGTTGAGATTAAGTAGGTATTTTCTCTTTGACATAAATTAAATATCTAGCTCACAAAGGAGGTTTACCTGTTTTCGTTACAAAATGCTAGCCTTGGGTTCTCAATGCTCCCCCCGGGAGGCTCTACATCTAAGTTAGGTTTAAGTTAGTGTCGGCTGCGCACTGTATGCGCCTCTTGTGGCACATCTGGGGAAGGATTTTTTTAGACTATATAAAGATGTCTATAGCTAGGGATAATTCATTTTAGTTCACCTCGTCTTACTGAGTTATATATTTACTAATGTTCGTCATTGGGTTGAAATTCAATCGTGGTATACCTATATCTTGTTTTTATAAAAAACAAAGTCGTGTTAGTCGGACCATTTATAACTCAAGATCAGCTTGAATTTATAAAAGATTTTTGTGTTTTTTTTTATTTTTCTTAATACGGGAACGGGAATACGATAAGTAATACGTATTTTTGTATGTACACGCTAAGTCCCTCACAGTAGTACACAGGGGTAGGCAGTAAGTGTGGCGCGCGAACGACGGCTTTAACATTTGTTGTATGGCACATAGAGCAACACGGGCCACCTTGTTCTATTATATGGCAGAACAATGTGCCATTGCCGGGCCAGCTAGTTTAGGTACTAATAAAAGTTTTAAATATGAACGTTATTATTATTATCGGTGAAATAAATAAAATAAAATACTTATACGAAATATTTTTTATTGTTTATCATTTTTGTCAAAAATTTCATTGATCGGCTATTTGGTTGTATTATATGGTGGGTTATAATATAATGATTTCCCTAATGAAAAACTAAAAACTGCTTTCGACAATCCGTAAAATATGAGTATTTTTGTTGAGGTCCTTTTGTTCTCCCCTGGTATCCAAAATCATCTTGGGGATCGTTTAGCCCGGTTGATTAAAACCAGGCAAAAATAAGTGTCTTAAGAACTATTTTTTTAGAATGTAATGTAGAAGTCATTGATTTTCGACTTTTCATTTTTAAAATTATACGAGTGCGTACAAAGCTATGACACTTCGTGAACACTGCGTAAACGCGTAAAGAAAACAAGTATGCCCATTGGTAACATGAAAGATGGAATTGATATTATGTATATGTATGTAATATATATTGTCGAACGTAACTAATTAATATTTTATGAATTAAAATAATATCGTAAATAGACGTTTAAAAATTTTATTTTCCATTTTTCCAATAACACATGCGAGCAACGCATGTGTTATTGGAAAAACGTGTATGTATTAGGGGCCGTTCATAATATACAATTCGCATACAAATGGGGAGGGGGGGGGAGAGGTCTTGCTGAGCGTGACAAAATGTGACAGGAGGAGACGGGAGGTCCACGGCAACGTGACGTTCGCAGTTCATTAAAATATTTTTAATTTATAATAATAATATCGTTTAAAAAATAAATTAAATTTATTAAAAAAAATTATAATCAGGGGCGTCTCAATTTTTGTGTAATATTTTTAGGGGGATCACAGATTGTGTAGGTAGCTTATAACCTGACAATGCAAAAGTGTTCTTGTAGACCAATACGAAATAAATGATTTGAATTTTGAATTTTGTGACACAGCGTGACTATAGTAGGGGCAGGGGGTCAGAAAATACTTATTTAAGCGTGACGTAATTTATGGAGGGCTCCTTAGCCTAATAAGTGTGCTAGCAAATATGTATTGCATGTCTGCACACTGTCTCCATGTAAAATTCATTGGCAAGTCTCTCAATCCTCCACGCGCAGTATGCTTGTAAAGGGGTACAAAGTTTTCTTTTCGTGTATTAATATTTAGAAGATACGTTGAACCAAGTTGACGAAGTAGAGTAATGATTATCTTGAAGTGTTTGTTTTGGAAGTGTATGTACTTTCAATCTATACATAATATATGATATAAGTCTGTCGTCTGTCTGAGATGTTTTTCATTGATGTGTTGCACTTTGCTTAATCATAATTATCTTTGTCTTTATGTAGTGGCTGGTTCTAAACGACTGACTTGATTATAAGAAGAATTTTTATATCCTCAATAAAATGCGTTTTTCGCTAATATTTCCAAATATTTAAAAACGACACATGCAGTGATTTTTTTGGTTGTTGTGAAAGGGACAGACATACATAGTTTATATTGATGGGCAGTGAATGCTATGTGTTACTTATTATAAATATTTACCGTAGATTTCAATTAAGAGTTGCTATTCCTAAGGTTTAAGCTGTTATGCAACTGTGCTTGAACTTACAGGAACGTTCATAACCATCTGAATGGAACAAGATAATGTTGAACACTCCCACTTAGATTGGGTAAGGCGGTGGTGCCTATGCCTGCGCTGCCTACGCCTGCGCTGCCTACGCTCTACCACCAGTAAAACACTGACGTAACGCTTGTTTTTATGATTACTGACTGACCTGGCAAACTTCGTATTGCCTCAGAATGAAATAATGTGTCAAAGGTTTGATAGATACGGACTATATGTATGGGAAAGTGAAATTGAGGGTTTTACAATAACATGTTCGTTTTCTTTAGACTGTGGTTTAACTATTTCCCTTCAAATTCTTCATATTTTCATACCTTTCAAACCTTCCCTGGACTCCCAAAAATCATTCAAAACCAATATTAGACCAAATCGGTCTACCCCTTCTCGAGTTTGAGCGAAACTAACGAACAGCAATTGATTTTTAAATATATATACAAGTGGAACAATATAGATTACAGTAAATATATATTTCGCGTGTAACAAAGCCACTAAGAATTCGCGGTACATAAATACACCCCCTACATGTACCTAACTTGGTAAGCTCGTCCGATATTCAATAGGAGTACAATGTCACGACGAAAATATTTTATGAAACAGGAACGACCGTACCAGTCTCGTATCACGTAGCTCACCTGTTTTACAAATGCATGAAATAAAACACCAAACAAAGAATACGAAAGTAGTTGCAATCGTGAAATATCCTTCCGTCGATATAAAAATTAGAATTGTAAATTTGAAATTTTAATCCAATCATCCGTTGTCGTCTCCGTGGATGATGCATACCGGAATAAAGCTTTGCTATTAGCCATGGCGAGCGCCACTAGCACTGTCAATTTGCTTTATTAATTAGCCAGCCTTGCCCCAAAATAATCGCAATTAAGCATTCAAATTTGGAAGTGCAGAATCGTGTCGCTGCAGTAGCGAGGTAGCTTCGACGCTGTCAGGACTTGCATTTGGCTTGTCGGCGAAACGAACATGTCTGGCCCGTGGTATTCCAGGAATAGCGTCGAACGGGACAGGTCAAACGGAAATAAAGCAGCCTGCACTCAGCAAAGTTTGGACATGTCTGATAGCTTTACTGGCGGCTCATGAATAAAATACATGCTATTCTGTCTGCCTTTTTCAATTCATCGCGCACTATTGAAATTGTCGTACCTAGCTAAAATAGCTACCCTTAGTCACTGTTGTATACGTGAATGTTAAGTATTTTTCTCGATATACGAACACTATATTCATAAAATGCCTATTTGGGGTCTAATTCTGTACTTCCACAAGAAAAAAATACGTTTTCGGGTATACCTAAAATGGTGGACACGTAAAAGTGCAACGTTTTAACATATCTCGAAAATGTCACCGGAGAAAGTTGAATATAATTGAAGGGTTGTAATTCTAAAGGGTCTAAGTGCCAAAAAAAGAAAAACAATATTATTACAAAAATACAATCTATGTGCCAAGCCTAATAATATTCAAATGGATCTAAGGGCCTGTGTCTTTGAATTTTTTACTCACACACCGATAAAGTTGTGGCGCGGTCTAAGTGCCAACGTACTTTCGCTCGAAAGGGACTGTGATTGTGTGCGTGCGGTAGTACAGTAGTCAACTATCATGCTACAACCTATGTGTTCATATTGCTGGTAATCAGCAAGTATACATGTGCCTTTGGAACGAGTCGTATGCAGGCAGAGGTGGTAATGAAGTAGGCTCTTCTTCTATTTTCAAGGTACTAAACATGATGTCAACTAAAACTTAAAAAAAGCATGCAGTTATTTGGAGTGATAACTGTATTGGACAGAACAAAAACCGAATGGTTCTTTTTGCCTTGATGTATTTGGTAGCTAACGGTATTTATGATACTATTGATCATAAATACTTGGTCAGTGGTCATTCTTTCATGTCCTGCGATCGAGATTTCGCTCAAATTGAAAAAAGGAAGAAAGTCGTTAAATGTTTCGAACCAAAGGAGGTCGCAAAAATGATTCAAGACTCGTGTCACAATAATCCATTTACCGTGATTAATTTAGAGCTAATTAATGGATTTTAAAGACTTTAATCAGGCATCCGCCACTTTTTTAAATACTGCTAAGTTAAAAATCTTAACTATTTCTTGGATCCGCATCGATAAAGAAAAGTTACCTTATGGTGATTTAATAGAATAGCACAACGATTCAATACCGTGGGACAGTATCAACATTTAAAAAAAAGGCAAGTCACCAAATCAACTTAAAAACTACGTTTTGCCAGTGCTAGAAGCTCGAAATTATATTTCTAAAGAAAAATTAAAGGATTTAAAGGAAATGCTACCATACATACCCCCCGAAAATAAAGCTTATTACGAACATTTGATTAGTCAATCCTAAGCCTGAGAACTTTTTTAATATCTTTTATAAAGGCACTTAGCCCATTTTGAATATTATTTCTTTTGACACTTAGGACATTCTAAAATACTGAATGTTTATTTCGTATTAATTTCTTTATTGCCTATCTTATTTTAATTTTTTCCATATAATACAACTAAAAGATATGTGTTAAATTGATTTAAGTAAAAATAAATAATTATTTCATTAATTTGTGTACTTTATAACCTTTTTTTTGTTATATCTCTAAAACATGAAATTGGCACTTAGACCCTTTAGACTTACAACCCTTCAATTATATTACAAGATCGAGATATCTTTGCACTAGTAATTAAAAAGATTCTTCTTCAGTCTGGAATGTTTTCCAATGCAATAGGATAAGGATAGCAAAGTATTATATGATTTGTTTGTTTGTGACGTGACATTGAAGTAAATTGTATGGGAAAAGCATCAACAAAATAGCACCAATGAAAATCATAACCAAGCAGAAGGGTCACGAACAACGGCAAATTACCCTTAATTTGTTTAATTATTTTTTTTTTTATGTAAAGAAGGTGGCAAACAAGCATGCAGCTCAGATTGATATTAATTGATGACTGCAGTCTATAGACGTCTACAAAAAAACAGAGGTCAAAATGCAGATGCGTTGCCACGCCTGAGACCTAAGTTGTTATGTCTCTATGATAGTCATATCGTCATAACGGGGCTCATAACCATATATATTTATTTATTGCCTTATTTCACGCATTATAATTATTTCATAAATTAACTCATCCTGGATAATAGTTACTACATGAGGGTTTTAATAACAGAAATATATCCACATAATACAATGTATGCCGCCCAACGTGGGGTGTCCATAATATTCACTTAAATTACCGCTCGCTCCGCTTGCATTATCTTACACGAGCGCCATATGTGGTCACAACAGCAAGGTAGCGTCTTTCCTTGTCATAAAAACACAGCATTATGATTATGACGGCGCATTATTGTCTTAATTTTTAATTAGTGCTGTATACTTGGGTATTTTTTATGTAAGGCTATAGTGCAATTCCGTGGATCACGATCGATCGCGTTTTTTTATTGTATGCGAAAAATTGTAATCAAATATTAGCCTCGTCCAAGTTCAATACTTGAAACTGGAAATTTGCCAAGAATAACGTAGCCAATAGACATCTAAATGAACACCAGAGATAAAGTAGGTATCTAAGTATCTATGCCACTTGTAAAGCGGGTAGTGGTCCAGTGGTCGCGGTTTCTATTCCCGGACGAAGTACATTTTTCTTTCGATTCTTTGCATTAAAATTTTGAATACAATCAATTCTACCTATTTAATATGAAAAATATAATATAAATAAACGTCGGCGTGTATCTCTACCTTATAAGACATTCATGTAATGTGACCGGTAAAAAACCCGTAGTATCTTGTTAAATAAAAATTACAAGAGGCACATTGGTAGGGCACGCCGAAGACAGTAACAAAATACTTTATGAAAGCCACCGGTTTTATTGTGTGGCAGTAAAACGAAAGAATTTGCATCGGGAATCGAACCACACACTTTGAAAGCAACGATCGTAAAGCGATCCCGAGCCGGTCACCGGATTCATGAATAAAACCTGTGTGTCGACTAGTGAGAAAAAAATACCTGTGAACCTTACAGTGTTAACAATGTTTTTCTCGTGCTACAGTTCCTACAGAGTTGGACATTTTGCTAAAATATTAAGATACCAGTTTCGCGATCTTCCGGTTTTGCTTCTTTTAATGCGTCCCACGGGAATCCGAATGGAATTCAGAAAGGTTTATATCTTTTGGTTTACTTAAACTGGTCTTATCGCGCGAAATAAGCTGAAACAATGTTGTTTCATAGCGGAAATTACATAGAATATTATATGATATCGATAATGGCCTGTTTTCTTAAATATTGTTATTATAATATCTTTTATTTAACTAAGTCAGAGCACGCGCCGGGATAAACATTTTCTTTGTAATTTCTCATTTTTGGTGACATCAATGAAAAGGAATAAAGTATTGAGATTCTATATTTTTTAAATCCTTTAAAGCCAAAATAGTGGCTGTTCAATATTTTACAGCCAATATTTGTGTCAAAGGGGAGTTATTGCCGTGTTACTATTTGCTTCTCCAAAAAATGCTGAATTGTATGTACGCAGTGCCTGTAGGTGGTATTAGTATTAGTGTAGTGTGGAGTATAGTGCGGGTCGGTAAGCGAGCAGCAGTCACGTTCGGGAAATATTTGCTGTATAAAATTCAGCAACTGTGTCGCGTTGTGTGCGTATTGTACATCCAACGTAACGCCTGCTGGTTTTTTCATTAAACCTTAAACAACGTCGGTTAAATATGAACGGTTGTATTCGAGTGCTAAATTAGGGGAAATATTACGAAATTGTTGGCAGAACGGAACGCGAAAGACTATGACGTAATTTTCTTGTATAAAAGTACTTATTCGTAAGTGAAAGAATAGGTATTTTTGCGATAAGGTTTACTTTTATGTAACACTAGCTATGCCCGCGACTTCGTCCACGTGAGAAAAAATATGGTTATTCAGTATCTACCCGGACGAAGTCGTGGGCGTAGGTAGTATAAAAGTAGCCTAAGGTACTCCTTATTACATCAGCTATCTGCCAGTGAAAGTCCCGTCAAAATCGGAGACACTCAAATTCTATTTATTTGTATGTAGGTATGTATGTATGTGTGGTTGTATGGAGATAAAAGTAGCCTAAGTTACTCCTTATCACATCAGCTATCTGCCGGTGAAAGTCCCGTCAAAGTCGGCTACACTCCAATTCTACTTATTTGTATTTAGGTATGTATGTATGTAAGGATGTATGGAGATAAAAGTGGCCTAAGTTACTCGTTATTATATCAGCTACCTACCCGTGGAAGTCCCGTCAAAGTCGGATACATTCCAATTCTACTTATTTGTATGTAGGTATGTATGTATGTATGGATGTATGGAGATAAACGTAGCCTAAGTTAATCCTTATCACATCAGCTTTCTGCTAGTGAAAGTCCCGTCAAAATCGGTCCAGCCGTTCCCAAGATTAGCTCTACAAACAGGCAGACAGTCAGACACACACACAGACAGACAGACAGA
The DNA here is from genome assembly GCA_036365455.1 of Macrosoma leucophasiata. Lineage (NCBI taxonomy): Eukaryota > Metazoa > Arthropoda > Insecta > Lepidoptera > Hedylidae > Macrosoma > Macrosoma leucophasiata. The sequence continues at coordinate 10,025,437 of JAWQUS010000003.1, read as the reverse complement.
CAGACGGACAGACAAAAATTGTAAAAAAAATTGTTTGGTATATGTACCGTGTATACATACATATGCATTTAGTAAAAAGCGGTTATTTTAATATTCCAGACACTCCAATTGTATAGATTTACTATGGAAGGTAATATACAACATACGACCTAAAAATTCTGTGAAAATTTTAAGCGTCTACTTGTTACCGTTATTATTATCGAGCAAAACATGTACAAAAAAAAACACGTTTATTGTATGATCTCTTGGACCCCTTAACATTTTCATTTTCTTATTTTTAGTAATTAATTTTGTCTTTATAGCGCTATCAGAAATACGTAATTTGTGAAAATGTTAGCTTTCTGGCTGTCACTATTTATGAGATACAGGCTGGTGACAGACAGACGGGCGGACGGACAGACAGACTGACAGCGGAGGATTAGTAATACGTAGGGTCCGTTTTTACCTTTTAGGTACGAAACTCTCTAAAAGATAGAACTAAGATACAGAATAGCTAAAAAATAATCGATATGATTCTTTAAATTGACATAACTTTTTTATTTCTGAACCGATTTACATGAAACAAACACTAAATGTTAAGTGAAACTTATCACAATATATACCCGCAAATCGGATAAGCCGTTTCTGATATAAGCGTGCACAAACACACAGACAAACAGACATTTTTCCGGGATAAAAAGTACCCAGTGTTGTGCGCCAAAGGTTAAAGTATAATCATACCAAGTTTCATTGTAATCGGACCGGTAGTTTTTCTGTGATGCTTGAACAAACAGACAGACAAAAACTTTTCTAATCACATATTTGTGTTCGGTATCGATCTAGTAACATTCCCTGGTATTTATTTTTATAATATTTTCAATGTACAGAATTCATACTTCTACAGTTTTATTATAAGTATAGATTATCAATAGCTACGACGCTACGCTGAAGTTATTGCTACGCTTCACATACATAATGCTACGCCCACGGAATGCTACGCTATAGGGCATATTAATGACCTTCAAGGGCCAACAACAATATGCAGTATCCAACAGGAAATAATGCACATCGACCTCAGGAAGAGACGTCGGCTTATTTCGGATCTGTAGAGACGTTTGTCGACCATTTTGATCAAGTTTTGACCAATACCAGACTACGGGTGATTACTTAGGCAGTGTGCAGCAGAGATAACGTTCTATAAAGCCGAAACTTGCCGATTGTCACTTTCATATGCTCGATGTGCATTATTTCTTGATGAGCTCTGTAACATCATATTTCGTACGCATTACTGAAAGTCACAAATTTAGAAGGAAAGGATTGGTTTTTTTTAAAAACACTATACAATTAACGGAGTTACTATCACACAATAACATTAGTTGTTATTACGGGGCCGTACATTACCATCTTACCGGAATACGATAGTGTTGAACACTACCGTTTGGTGGCAGATAGGTTAATATAATGGAGTGGTGCCTACGTCATCGAGTCCCTACTCTGAGACTACCGCATGTTATAAAAAATAAATTCATCTGGCGCTTGTCCAGTTTTGACAATATAACATGCGACTTAAAAATGTAAAGTACAAACGGTAAAGATTACTCTACAGCTGCATTAAATGTAATAAAACATTTGCAGCATAAAGATAAAAGTGGGTAGGTTGTTAATTCAATTAATAAATTTACAAGTCAGATGAACTTCTGGCGACAGTTTAAGCAGGATATTAAGCTCGCCAAGTTAACGTATCTACGGGCGCCGCGCGACGTAGGTACGTTTTATTTTTTTGATAATCTGAAGGATCTTACCAGAAGGTTTTAGGCAAGTTAATCTCTCCAGACACGAGAAAAATATGACAATTGAAATTCAATTGTGTCTCGCCGCCGGTGGCCGTACGATCCTTGAAGGATTAATTCGTGTGATTCTTATAACCATCAAATATCTCTCTTTTATTGGTTGAAGAAGTACCTGATATTTTGGATATTAGTAGGTATTTAAAAAAATGTACCTACGCCATACAATTCGAAACTGGTTTTTTAAATAAAAAAAATGTATTTATTGACAATCTTATTTTACATAGTATCGTGATTGAGACTTCCCAGTGCCTAATTTATCACGTGATACTTGTATTGAAAATATCTTGCAATGTCACTAGTGTGTGACACAGGAGACTTTTTTTCTCATATAGTAGTATCACAGTCTAAAGAAAACGAACTATAATGTTAATTATCGTTGTATCTTAAGATTTTTCCTTTTTACCTTTGTTAAGTCTGTGTGTATGATTGTGTGTGTTGGTGTGCGTGATATGTTGTGAGATTAAATATGTATTTTATAACTTTGTATATCTCTTACTTTACCCTGATGATTAAATTTCGATACACTCGTATGTTTTTATCCAATTGGTCATAACATTTTTATATCTATACAGCGTCAGGGGGTATATTTGAGTTTATAATTGATTTTACAGTGTTAATAATGTAAAATATCGTTATACAAATAGGTGGAGTCTGTAGGGTGTTGTATTTTTTATTAGTTAATTGTATTCTCGTTTGAAATAATTTTAATTGCACCTTACAGATTATATAGCACTAGCTGGTGCCCGCGACTTCGTCTGCGCAGGGTTAGTATTCTAAACAATATCTTTATAAATTGTAATTGTATTGTCGGTGTTATTTTGATGCATAAGCTTGTAGAGTTTCATTAAAATCGATTCAGTACTTTTTACGTGAAGGAGTATCAAATCCATCCATACTGGCAAACTTTCGCACGAAAAGCTAGTTTACGGAATGAGTGAATTCATCTACGCACACACACTATACTGATCTCATCCATTTTCAACAGAATAGTAAACTGCACGAGTTATCCAGATTCAGAAAGTTATTATGGACTCAACACATGCCTGGCTAATTTAGGACACAATGCGGTTATGCTGTAACAATATTTGAGGGAGAAATATTGAAGCGAGCTGTTTAATATAAGACTTGTTGCGAAACTTAGTTTTTGTATGGGTTCAGGTGCGGATAATATGATTAATAACTGTGTTTTGGTGGTCTTTCTTTTATGGAGTAATAAGCTTAGTTTAATATGTTGCGTCATATTTAACTAACTCAAGAAATGTTGGTAGGTATATTAAATTTGTTCGTGGCATGTGGGATGTTGGCACTTATTCTTCCAGTATGGGTAGAGAGCTTATAGGACTTACAAATGTTTTAGAAATACAAAATATGTATAGCGTAACGCAAGATAAATTAGAGGATAATAATACCGAAACGATTATGTATTTTTACCGAAAGGAGTCACCTCCTAGAAAAACATATTCTGACCATACTGTTTTAATTTCAATAAAATAAAAAAAATCAAGTTGAATACTAAGCAGTCATGCTTAACTCACAAACAGCTGCATAATATAAACAAAAGTATATCTTTCATCAGTTAAACATTACTTAAAAATGTACCTACATAATTTTTTGTCCATTTCGGAGTAGTTTTACCTCCTTTCGGTATTGTCTATCCCGCGTCATTCCGTATAAAACAAAATGTTAAACAAACTTAACATAATACAATACATGTACACAATTACCACTTGAATAATAATTAAGAATTTACTGGTGGTAGAGCTCCAGTGACGGAGCTCGCGGGCGTAGGCACCACCGCATTACCTGATTTACTTGCCGCTAAATGGTGGTGTTCCGTGTCCGTCCGTGTATCGTGTTCCGGTCAGGTGGTAATGTACGGCCCTGTAATTTCCGGCACAGAGGCATAACACCTTAGGCCTCAGGAGTGGTAACGCATCTGCATTTTGACCTTGGTCTTTGTGTGGATGTCTATAGGCTGCAGTCATCACTTAACATCAATGTGAACTGCATGCTTGTTTGCCACCTCAATTACATAAAAAAAAAAATTAAGAGTTTTTCCAAGAATCCTTAAGACAATAGAATACTACTTGGATGTAGTTAATATAGGCGTACTTACTAAACATCCAATTTTAAGCATAATAATTACGATGGTCTCGAATATTTTAAGTTTGTTTAAGCAGTAATTACATAGATACAAATAAATTTTCTGTATTCCGTTTTTACAAAGTTAATTTATTACACACTTTAATCCTATAACTTTAATTTTATAAAATTATAATAAATAATACTACCTAAAAATATTCCATTAGATTTCTCCGTTACACCGGATTAAAACCGGCGAAAACTCAGATAAGAGTTTTAATGGCGAACCCCTATTCACTACTTTAGGCATTGTAGCAATTAGCTTTCATCCAGTTCGACACACGGTTACGGGGAATAGCGGCTAATTAAAAAGTTTTTGTCGGACGCAGACGTGTATCAAATGTTTTAAAACTCAGTGAGATACAAAAAAACTATTCATTTGTTATTTAAACAATTCTTTTACGTCGATGACTTACTGCTTGTATGCGCGTTTTCGGTGTATTTTAATATAAAATATTCCTATGTATAGAGAAAACAGATTATTTTTAGTAAACAAGTAGGTATGTAATGATTGGATAATCGAATAAGCTCACATGGATGGTAAGTATTTATTTACCAGCCTACAGACATCTAGACAAACACTGAAGATCAAAATGCTAATATGCGTAGTCAATCTTGCGGCCTACGTTGTTTTGCTTATGTAAATAGTTATTATGAAGTCATATGAATTAGCCGCGTAATAACTATCACAGGGGAGGTTGCACTAAACACTGTAATTTGGGAGTAGGTGGTTAGATATTGCGACAGCTCCGACGTCGAGCACTATCATTACAGCTCTACCCCGTTAAACATATCTAGTCTATTTAGTTTCTCTTGTAATCAATAATCAGAGTATAATAAACCAATGCGTCGATCGTATAAAACTTAATATAAAGCGGGTATTTTAACTTGTTTAGTATTTATTACTGGTCGTAGAGCTCCACTGGCGGAGCTTGCGGGCGTGGGCACCATCACATTAGCTAATCTACTTGCTGCTAAATGGTAGTGTTCAGCGCTATCGTGTTAGAGACAGGTAGCAATGTACGGTCATGTAATTAAAAAAAAAACCGACACAGTGCCATATCAACTCAGGTGTGGCAACGCATCTACATTGAAATTTCTGATAGATAGATGTATATAGGCTACAGTTAGTGAATACTTATTGCAGCATACGCTTGTTTGCCACTTCATGACATTGTCGCCTTCATAGATTCTTAATTAAAACGAATGATTCAGCAAATCGATCGAATAGAAAAAGTTAGTGCAGTAAGTTATTCAAAATGAGATGATATGTCAGATTTTTCGATGCCAGAGGCATCGGAAGATTTCATTAAGCTATTAATGATTCCTATATTATTTCTCAAAGCATTTTAACACACCAGTACATTGCCACTGAAACGGTTTGCAACTTGCAACGATTGCTCATGTTGGTTATTGACCACCCTTAACTTGAATATCCCTAATACCTAACATCGAACACTACACAA